>CAXKWD010000010.1:25263330-27663330 GCA_964059195.1 Ectobius pallidus | reverse complement strand
AACTGAGATCAATTTAGTCTCTGATCCAAGATCAAACTGTTTATACAATCGGCCCTTAGACAGTCACCTTGCTTGTTGATTGTTATTGAAACGTTTGACAGGAAACTAAACAATTAAGAATCTCTTCTGTTTCGATTTTAAAAGTCGGAAAGTCTTTATTTATGACTAGACAAAAGTCACAGAGTGGTTTTCTTCATTTCAAGGAGAAATAGAAGTATTTACTATATTTAGTAGACTACTAAAAGCAGAAAGAGATACCGCATTTCCTTAAATTGCAGAAGTACCAAAGTATCGAAAAAGTACCGAGTGAGTTTTCTGAAGTATCGCTCGATGCCGATACCATGCAAGTATCGACAGTATCGAGGTATCGAAAGTATCGAGGACCAATCCCTAATTTTAAATAATCCTTAATATACACCAATAATCATTAATATAATGACTAGGAGGAACAATCAGTGGCTATCTAGTGTTAAAGGAACAATTACACAAGAATTATTTTTTTCAAATATTGAAACCTGACTTCAAAGCAAAATTGAACCTGAATTTGTATTAACTCAATTCTTGTCAGGTCATAGAATTTTTGGCTCTTACTTTGAAAGGTTTAAAATTATAAGGGAGAATGGTTATTTATGTATTTGTAAAGAAAAACAGTCCGGTCAAGAAAACCACCATTAATGGCCGTGGGTGTCGGCATGCTGACCACATGCCCCCCAATCCTGCCATCTGCCTACGGGAGATGACGCAGCGGTCGGGTGGTAGGCCAAGTCCCTCCAGGGATGTAGCGCCACGGAGTTTAGTTTAGTTTTTTAGTTTAAAGAAAAACAGACCGTAGAACATCTACTTTTTGACTGCCCACTCTTTGAAAGGAAAAGATTTTCGTTAACAGGACACTTAAACTATTGTGATGTTAAATATGATGAACCTCTCTTAAATTATTACAATTAATTCATCGTCATGGCCAAATATTGTCATCAATACTACAATACTGACCATCATACTGAAATGCATTTTAATTTTCCTTGGCATTTCAGGGCCCACGCGAGGCTCCATTCTCAAGCATTTAATTTCTCTTAAGAATGGACCTGGATGGAATGGGGAAGTTGGAAGGTGTTCACCACAGGATAGAGAAATTCTCAATAGTTGAGAATAACAAGCTAGAACCCAAACCAATATAGGGTCCTAGAGTGCTTCACATGACTAAGGGTGAAATCTATAAAGCCCTGCTAGATAAGCATACTCTGCCGGCTCTCTGGAAAGCGAGCGCAAGAGGTTCCTTACACTTACAATCCCCCAAGCTGCACCTACAAATATCACTTCATGCAGAAACAGGTGCCTTCCAGTAGGATATTTCACGCAGCCAACACACTTTATCACTAATGTCAAATTCCACTTTGAATAATATAATGTTCTTATGCTTTTTACTACAAAGGTAGACGCTTATAATGTTGTTACTATTGCTGTTAATAATAACTTTTTTAATGATAATAAAATCCCAGTGTTCCTCGTAACTATTAAGAAAATTACACAAACTTAAAAAAAAAAAAACTTCATGGCACTACATCCCTCAAAGGACTAGGTCTACCATCTGACCGCTGAATCATCTACCATAGGGAGATGGCAGATTGGGGGGCATGTGGTCAGCACACTGATACACACGGTCTTTAATGATGGTTTCTGTGACAAGGGCCACTACTTCTTACTAAAACAGCTTCCAAGTTTTGAATTACGAAACTGAGTGCACCCCATTCCAGAACTCCCTACCTCAAAAAATCCAAGTATGCACAGGTGGTAAAGAAAAATACAATTAGGGGAAATTTATATTAAATTTTTCTGCATTATTGGCTATTGATGTAGCCAGCTGAGCTTGATGTCATGTTTCTGTGCACGATTCCTCGCCTATCTGGCAGGCCTTTATAGATTTCACTCTACAGAAGATCCCATGGATCTCCTAGCTAGCTGTGGTGTGCTGCGATAGCTGGCAGGTGATTATAGAATCCAAGGCTAGTCAGAGATTCAAGAGGGATTTACTGCTTGAAAACCCCACTATGAAATTTGAACCACAACTCTAGTATGAGAATCAGATACCTAAATTTGCATACATTAACAAAAATCATGCTAGATGAAAGAAGTTAAACGATAAGCATTCTCCTATCTCATTCTTGTACATGACACCATAACGAGAATGAGGTTTAAAAATATTGCCACCAGACTCGTTTTATAGTAGGATCTGGCACATTTCAAGGTTTTATGCATAAAGTTATTGACGACTGGACTACAGCCAATTGTGACATTTATCACTCATTAGGTTATCCCATAATATTATAAATTCTATGTTACTGCACATAAACTAAATGATGTGTCTCATTTGCTTTAACAGCTATCACCTATGACGACAATAATATGAAGAAGGATTACATCTGTCCACCGAATTTTATTCGTAACAGTAACAGTTGCTACTTCTTTAGTACACATATGGCAACATGGCAAGAAGCACATTTTGAGTGTAAAGACAAGGACAGTGAGTTAGCAAGAATGGAAAAAGGATGGGAGGACAGAAACATGAGAAGTTATCTAAACAGACCTGAGCTAGGTAAGTTTGATAAACATAAGACAAATTTTTTCTAAAGGGCAAGTCTGGCTAACATTTCAATAATGATTATTTGTATCATCTTCAAAGGTGGTTAAAAGCCTTAGTAGCAGTAAACAATAATTGTTTAATAAAAAAAATATAAAAAAAATAAATAAATAAAGGTGTGCTATCAAGGTGCAACTGGGTAAAAACAAAATGCATTTGTTGCACATTCGAATTACTGAGATTTATTTTAAACAACAATGGATTTGTGAATGCAGATAAATAAAGGTCGGTATAATGGTTTAGGGTAGAGAGAGCAGGAAAATAGATACCTCCGCTTGGAACCCTGCCGCTTGATGTTAAAATATAAGTTAACTTTAGCTTGCATTTGTGCCTATTAAGTACAATAAATTTTACTATCAAAATAATATATTAACTTCAGCCCGCTCGCTTTTGTGCATACCAGTACAGAGTAACAAAATTGAAAATTAACAGCAATGCATTGCTACTTAAGTGATCAAAGTTACAGTCAAACTATGGAACGGATTTGCATTCGAATCTAACGTGGCATCAAATCTAATATGCACCCTAATTTTCAGTGCTATAAATGGGGGGGGGGGGGGAAAGTGCACCCTAATTTCCAATGCTATAAATGGACAAAAAAGGTGCACATTAGATTCATGTAAATATGGTATAACAGCACAAAGTTTCACATAAGAAAACTTTTATATAAAATAGTTAAAACGAACATTAACTCTAATGCAATTTACGTTTCACAGAAAACTTTAATAACAAGAAAGAAGAAAAAAACAGAAAGCATGTAATATATTGCTTTGTAATTGGCATTACTTTCCATGGGGATTAGGGGTAGGCCTACATAGTAATGTTTGTCCAAGTTTCAGATTTACATGTTGTTTACTTAATAACTATAAGTAATGTAGGCTACAAATAATTTGAGGTGTAAAATTGTCTAGAGCTCATCCACCATCAGCTAAACATGAGAATGGATTACAGTATTGATTTTAATAAGAACTGAATAATAAGCAAATTAAAATAACTTTGTAAACAATACTTGTAATGGTTTTAACTACACAGCCTTCATTTAGACACATGGCCGACTTAATGAGGATTTGCTTGGTGGTGGGAAGTAAGCTGTTTGCTGACAGACTTGGATATTCATGGTCCCTTAAATTTAATTACATAGATTTCTCATGCAAATTATAACTATGCAATAACCACATACTTCATGTAGACTGTTTCGCATTGCTACATGGCTATGCCAATAAAATCATGCATTGTTGTCTAAGAGGAAAAAAGAATAAGAAGAAAAAGTGGGTCAATAGAGCAATCATTAACATTATCCAACATCAAATTGCAGAAATTAATTATACTCTCATTATCTTATGGTTGCAATCCCTGAACTACAGTTGACTTTTAGGGTTTTAATTTTAAAAGTTTGGTGGCATTCTAACAAGGTTTGAAAATTTCCTGATTCCTGTGCGAACTTTCTCAGTGATTTCTTTGGACTTTGTTCTAACTTTTGTCCCTTATCATTAAGTTTTTCCTCTGTAAGATCAAGATGATGTATCAAGAACTGGTGAGGTTTTCCTAAATCTATTCACGAGATTGCAAATCGTTTCTCTGTAAGGCACACGAACAGCAGGAAACCTGCATATAAACAGCTGTGTCACATCTCTACAAGAATTCATTGTCACATAGGAGTCATACATGAAGATTCTGTGTTCTAAAGTATTAGGACTTTTTAGCAATATAAAAGCACTTGCACACTATGACACTGAAACACATGTTCTCAATATATTAACTTCAGTACTACAGCATAAAGGCACACATATAGACAGGAGGGAAAGTGGAGAACAGAACGGTAAGAAGCAGCAATGTGCTGGGCAAGCAAATCCCAGTTAAGCCGGCCACGCATCCAAACAAAGTCTCTGTACTATACTCTCTTAACTGTGTGCAAGAAGCAACAAAGTCAACAACCATAAAAAAGTAATAAAGTAAAGATAAGTTGACCTTTACTTCTATAAATTAATTTTGTAATTTGAGTAAAATGTTCATTAACTCCATCATATATCACATAGGCCATTTTAAGAAGACCTCATCCCAAACCATCGTCTATCTACAAAAGAATATAATAGCATTGTTCCCTAATCCGAAAATCTGCACCAACACAGATACCGACAAAGAACAAGTGGTCTTGTAGTCATGTGGATTTCCCCAGTGTTGCCACTGTCATTCACTACTTCTCAAGGGAAGTAACTGTGCTGTGGTACATATATGGCAACATTGTACTGGACTGCAGACTACTGGATGCCTAATTACCTTTCTATTCACTGATTGACAGGTCGAAAAGGATTAGGGTGGCAGCAGGTAGGGGAAGTTCTTGGGAAAAAAGTCTTTAAAAAGTGGCACCCTCAATATTAAAGATTTTCTACCTGTAGTTAAAGTGCTAATGTCATCTACCCTAGGAAATGTTAACAATTTCATCTATAAATAATACACCTGCTTAACCTTCAGAGGACATAGCAATCATATTTTCCTTTGGCTTGCTCTCAACTATTTGTCTCACTCACCATATCCTAAACTGAAACAATAATAAAGATTCTATAATAGATATGACCACCTTATACCACCAATACAAATGAAGATACCAGAGAAATTTTGACGTTAATTTATATCAGTTTATTATATTCCAGTGAAACAACTAAATATATAGTAAATGTTTCAGCTGTATGCTTATTTAGACTGTACTGTGAGCATACAATTTTAATAAGCCTAAAATATATAGGTACTGCTATAGTCAAATATATATAGGCCTACAATTAAAACCCGATAAAATTTAAATTTTTTATTAGTGGTAAGTGGAAGAATTTGTCCTTGTTACCACTATATTATATTACAATCCCCTGTTTGAACCGATTAATGAACACAACCACCCACCTTAAATACAGAACACCACATCTTCAATCAAGCAGTGTCATGCAACTTGGTAAGAATAAGGTTACATTATATGAGTTCATTCTTAGAATTTTTCAATAATTTTCTTATATCAATATGTTGTTTGTTTGCTTATATTAATGGCTGATGATGACTTATAGGTAAGTCAAAATGCATAAAAAAAAGGAATAAAAAAGAATGATTACTTACTTATTCAAAGGCAATAGACAATTCCTATGGTTCATTGCCTCACCTACATGAGCCTGCCATCCAACCCTATTCTGTCCTAACTCCATCCAGCCATCCCTCGTAAATCCTATTTCCCTTAAATCTATTCTAATATTGTCCTCCTGCTTACATCTAGGACTTCCAAGTGGTCTTTTCCCTTCGGGTCTCCCAGTCAATATTTTTGAGATATATCCTTCCTTCCCAATGCATGCAACATGTACAGCCCATTTCATCCTTCATGACGTAATTATTCTTCCTATATTCAGTGAAGAGTACAGGTTATTAAGTTCATCATTATGCAGTTTTCTCCGGACCCCATTATAAAAGAATGATAAGGTCAAATTCATCCACAACTTATCATGTTGTATATATTTGACTATAGCTGTACATAAATATTGTATGCCTATTATAATTTTATACACACATATACAGCCTAAACAGACATAAAGCTATTACGACATTTACTAAATACAGAATACTTGATCCCTCAAAGACAAATAATGAAGTGTATCAATAGTAATAAAGATATCTTATCTTATGCAATTTTTTCTAGCTCGCCTAGAGAGATGGATTGGTGGAATATATAACTGGGAAACGAAACGGTGGGTTTGGGGTGCAACAGGGCGCCGAGTGGGTTATCAAGGATTTTCTCGTCGCTCACCAAACGAAGACCCGAAATGGCACTGCATTATTATGGATCCAACACTCATGTACAAATGGAGTACAAGAAGTTGTGTGCATCGCAAACATTACATCTGTGAAAAACCATTACAAATGGTAATGGTGCCAGAACATCCAGAAGACCTGCGACTTAGGCAACGAGCACAAAGACGTATCAACAGAAGGCGTAAGAATAGACAACAGCAGCAAATTCAACAACAGCACACTCGACAACAACAGCGAACTCGACAACAACAGTATTCACGGCAACAAAACAGCCTTGTTCAATAAAAAAATCAATGCATTTAAATCTTATTCTTTGAATTGCACATAGACACTATGGACATGGCCAGATAAAATGTACAATAAAATAGTTAAAATCAACATTAAAAATATCTATAAAAATAAATTTTGTTACAATATTCTGTGTGTGCATATGTGTTATTGAAAGTGTTTTAAGAAAAGAGAAAGTAATATTTACTTTTTTTTTAAAAACGAACACATTTAAGTTATTTGCTATAAAATAATCTAACTTTTTAGTTGAACATCTCCAGATTGTATTTTATGTGATGAATGAATGAAATGTTCAAGTTGCTTTGATATGTATACAATGTATTGAATGTGAAGATATTTACTAAACATTTTTGTTACTCTTATTAAAAGATAGTTTATGTTCTGGAAGTCATTCCTAACAACCGTATCAAAAATATTTATATGCAGCCATTTTCTCTATTTCAAACTGAGATTAAACTAAATTTTTTTAAAAAGGTGGTTTTCCACTTCAATACTAGAAAAAGTCACCCCCCCCCCAGTAACCTGCTGTAAACAGTATTTTACTCTCCTAAGAGAGAACTGAAGTGAGGAATCTTACAAATTAGCATTTTGAAAAAATGGTCATGTGAACATAAAATTTAGATATTCTTTAAAATTTCCCAACATGGATTATTTCCATGTGTAAGATACAATAAATTCAAGTAAATATTTATGGAAAAATTCTCTCTTGTACCTCATAAAACCTACTTCTAACACTTCTAGGAGTTTTTTGAATAGTATTATGTCTCTGTGAATATTTGTTTCAAGTTTTAGTCAAATACAGAAATATATATATCTTATTAAGACATAAGTATACAAATTATTATGGTCTGTCAATCTAAAGCAGTTCTGTGTTCATACTGATGTTTTGTATACACACATCTAGAAACTACAAGCAGGAATGTGAAGAAAGTTGAATGTTTATTTCATAAATGTGTAGAAATAAATACAGGGCATATTATTTCAGTTCTGTTTTCTAGTATGCAATGCCTATAAATTGTTTCAGGGACATTGTCCAGAGAAAAGAAACTGAAATTGAAAATAATTAAAAATAAGACAAGAAAAATAAAAGTGTTCAATGTAATACGTATTATATGCCATCACAAACAACAAAAAGTGGACTGAATAATAATGTATTGAAATGTCATGCTACCCTGTAAACTAAACTCTGTGGCACTTCAACTCTTGTAGGAATAGACCTACTATCAGATTGCTGTGTCATCTATCAAGCAATGGCAGTTATCGATAGTTTTCATGACTGGAGCTCCTACCTCAGTATCAAATAGCTACTGAGGTGGTGCAAGAATCGAGATCTCCCTCCCTCAGAAAAATCTGAGAAGTTACAGTGGATGGAAACCAGACCTGCATATTCTTAGTCAGCAACACTAACCACTAGGCCGCATAGACGGTCAAAAGTATTATTCGTTTTGTCCAGTGAAGGAAGTGGGGGAAAAAACCAGATGGGGTATGCTTTCCAAAAATTTTCACTGTCATATCTCAATTTTAGAAAGCCCCCTCCCTTACAAAATAATTATTATGCGATATGTAAGAAACTGTTTTATACACTCGGTGGTGTTTTTAATTAACTTCCTCCATGTGTAACTAACCCTGCTTTATAGATAATTGTCAAGCAAGAGCACAGAAGTCATGGACATCTTGTACTGTTGATTGCCAGAACTTTATTTATTTCAATAGAGTTATTTTAAAAATATTTAATAAATATTTAAACATTAAGATGCCAACATAGGCCATTAAGAGTTACTGGTCCCAGCTTCTTATACTGGTAATGGCTACCGGTGAAAGCATACTTGTGGATGAACGATCATGAAAAGTAATTACTGGTATATTATGACAAACAGATAATAGGGCTACTCTTTGCTACAAAGGAACTTTTATTTTATCTCCAGTGTCGGTTTGTTATTAGACCATGGAATCCAGTGCCTGTATGTGATTAGACATTTGAAACCAGTGCTCGTATGCTATTAACCATGGCAACAAGTGCTGGTATGTGATTGGATATTTGAAACCAGTGCCGGTATTCCATACCAACACAAACCGTGTCATTTCCCTCAATGGTTATGTCTGTAGTGAGTGTCTTAGTTTTGATCAACTTTGTTTGAGAAGTACAAAATATGAGCTATCAAAATCATTATAGGCCTATTTTTTTTTTTTTTTAAGTGAATACATATTAAGAACTGTTAAATAAATACACACAAATAATACGATTTCAGAAAATAATATATATTTTCATTGCTTTTATGGTCAGCTTCTCCAAACTACAGTGTATTAGGAGTAAGGACTATTTAAGATCATCTGAAATTTGTATTTTATTCGACCAAACAATACGCTTATTACACGTGACGTAACTGTATCATAATGATGTACACTAAAATTGTGGCAACCCTTACAGTACTGTTGTTATTCCCACTATTGATTTCTAACTAAACATACTTGACATAAATTAATATCTATCGTAAGCAGAACAATCCTCAGATTTTTAGTAAAATAAATTGTCCAAGTTATCATTATATGTTTTCGATTTTATAGTATTTATAAACAAGCTATCTTCCTATTTGAAGGTATAGAATCACAAAAAGCTTCATAAAACAGCGTTAAAATCTCAAAATCAAAATCCTGCTCTTGCATACCATCTGTTGAACAACTTGGAACATTCATGCTATCTGTCACAACTGTAGAGAAGAAGCTAAAGAGCAGAACGTGCAGCAGATCCTGGGATTTTGCAGATAATATTGTAAATACTTACATTTAGACATTTAATTATGGTTGAATGAAAACAGTTATATGCATCTTGCCTATAATGGCAACTAAGATAATCATACAAAAAGTATATGAGGGTCATTTCAAAAGTTCTGCACACTGTAAGTTGAAATTGAAGAAAATAATTTATTTTACAAAATACCTTTACAGGCCTTCAATATAATCTTCATTCTTACTTATGACAGCATCGCAACTTTTGGAAAATTTTGTATTCCGGATAGGGCACCTTCATTGTTGAAATGTCTGATTACTCAGGTCACCTCACTGGAAGCTTCATCATTTGTAACAAAACGTTTTCCACGTCTGCGGATTGAAAGACTTCCCCACCCAACATACAGTTCTGCTTTGAGCCCATCAGACTTTGATTTGTTTCCCAAATTTAAGGAACCACTCCATGGGAAACGTTTTTATACAATTTATGAAGCTTCCAGTGAGGTGATCTGAGTAATCAGACAGCTCAACAATGAAGGTGCCCTATCCGGAACAGAAAATTTGCCAAAACATTGGGAAGGTGTCATGAGTAAGAATGAAGATTATATTGAAGGCCTGTAAAGGTATTTTGCAAAATAAATTATTTTCTTCCATTCTATCTTATAGTGTGCAGAACTTTTGAAATGACCCTCCTACTATTAAACTTGTTTTAAAAGGATGTTAAATTTCAACACTGAAAATTGCATTAGGTAGGCCTATCTAATCTTAAGTAGAATGAAAAAACAAAGACAGAAATTTTCTAAAAAATGGAGTACAAAAATAAAAATCTATAAGTTACTTATTAAACATTTTGCAGAAATAGAGAAAAATGATGTATAATATTAATGCTTTCCTATCTATAATGTACTTTAAATAAAATACTAATGTATGTATGCCACGTTACAAAAAATTCATATTAACTATGTCCTTACTGATATCACCATAAAGATTTCTAAGGGTTTTTCTTGTATAACATATTCCTAGGACAGTATTACTTAAGATAAATGTAAATGAAACATCTTCTTTTCAAAATAAAGTTGAAAAAGTAAACTATTTTGTTTGAGTCAGTGCCATTGGATATAGGCCAATACAAAATACCACATAATTTAAAGCTATTTTCTACATTAGCAGGGGATGCTGGCAAGATAGGTGCAAAGAGAAAAATGCTGCCCTTGACTTAGAGATTGAGAGGCCAATATCCTCAAGAGAAGAGACAATAATATGTTTGTATGCTCTCTAATAACAATACTGCTGTATGGCACAGTGCCTTCTTGTGAAACACTGCGAGAGATGGGGGGAACAAACTTTAAAGAGATTAAGGAAAAAATGTTAAAGTAAAACATGAGGTAAATCAAAACAAGTCTCCTCAGGTATTTTAATTGCTACACAAAAATTATATTATACTTGGCTTGTTGGTTCTGATAAGATAAAAGTAATATCCTTATCAGGAGTGGCTGTTGTTGCAGAGAGAAAAGGAAGAAAAACTATGCAATAACTGGAAGTGGTCTCCCTACAAATCGAAGAGAAGACTGTACCTAAATTTAACCTCAGTGCTAAATAAAGAGATCCTGTAATTATTGCAGAAAACTACTTCTAAATTATGGAGCTTGCATCTACTGTACAAGACAACACTAGGCCATATTACATTTTAGGTACAATTTTTCAGGGCACTACTGATATTTGTGTTGATTTTCAATCAGTTGCAACAAATCCTACAGAAAAGTATCTTTGCAGTATGGGCTTTAGGCCAAATCTGATTATATCCATAAGATAATTTCAGTGTGGATGTTGCAGTCTTAAGGCAACCAATCGCTGTGACAACTGTTAGCTTTCACTGTTACTCCTATCTCTCGCTGGTAATTCAGTTAAGAAAATATCCAAATGAAACTAGAATTTCAACATTTCGCTCTTCTTAATCCTTTCAAAACTAAATTTATACATCACTATAAGCATTCATCAAATGAAAGCATCAGAGGGTTCTAAGTTTTAAGTCAATGAGGAAAATTTCAATGAATTAGCTGGTTTCTATGAATGACAACCTCAACACATGGATAAATATCTACACATTTCACCTAATATGTTGATCTTATATCTGCTGTTCTGCAGTTCTTACAGTATATATATACACACATACACATATAACTCAATAGCAGTGAAAAGTCTGTTCTACACATACATATAAAATTCTGGAACACTCTTTTGAATTTTACTTCTGATATTATATCTAGATTTTTCTTGTTATTTCAGTATTTTTGTCTTAAGATTCACAAACACTCGAATCTAAAGAGTGTCTTGTCTTGTCTTGTTGAAAGTATGCATAATGTCTTTCTTCTTCACTAAGCAAATTAGATTTAAGTATATTTGGGTATTTGAATGGAACAATAAAATTATATTTGTTTTATTTAGTACATCCACTATGCTATGGAAGAAAACTGCACAGGAGAGCTTTTTTTTAAAAAAACATAAATAAAGAACTAGAAATCTTGGATTAGAAGAAAAGTTCTAAATTAGAAGTTATAAGGTCTGCACTGCTATATTATCTTTGATCAAAATCTTGTATCAATTAAAACCAATAGTGTTTGCATCATTTTAAAATATGAGGTTTTGAAAAGTTGGTCTCTGAATGTTTTAGATTTTTTTTTGTATAAATGAGATATTGCACAGGCATAGATGAGAATACGAGGTTTCACACTTAAGCCATTATTATGATGTGTTTAACTAATGTAAACATCAGGTGGAATTACTGAGGTAAAATAATCTCATCACATCAAGAACAACTTAAATGTAGTGTAAGATATCATTCATGATACACGGATGGTTACAAGATGATTACAACCCACTTGAAGAGCCATTATAAATGAGAGTGGGCAGATGACAAAATTCATAAGAAGACCAAATATAAAATTAGAAAGATTAAAACAAAACATTCTCAATGAAATGAAATTGATTAATGGAAAGAATCTAACCTCATCATGACCTTAGACGAGACACACTGATAAAGTTCAGTAACTATTATCGCTAACCTAATTTCTCCACAATGTTTGTGTGCTGCAAGAAATGTAATGTTTATAATCTACATCTGACAACTTTGTATAAACAGTCTGTGACATAATAGGGTAATTGCTTGCAGCAGTTATGTTTTAGGCCAGGCATGGGCATGGGCATGGGCATGGGCATGGGCATGGTCTACCCATAAATGTGTTCTCTAAAACATCAAGTGTCAATATCTGGCCATGAATAAAAACATCATTATTTTATTAATACATTTATCATCATCATCATCACCACCGCCATCATCTTCCTTGAAATACAAGGCTATCCAACTACAAAGTTTAACAATATTCTTTAAAGATACAATTTTTTACTAATTTAAGACAAATTAATAAACTTTATATAGCCTAAACACGATTTTAACAGTTATAGTGTATTTGGGATAACCCATGGGCGTATGGTAGGGGAGGGTTGAGGGGGTTAAAACCCCTCCCAAAATATCTTCGATGTTCAATACTTAAAAAAATGATTATTTTATTATACCTATTCTCTTACATAACTCTTGTAAATTTTAATTTCTCATTAATGATTCTATAATCTGTAATTTATTTAATAATAATGCACAAACTTAATCTCAATGAGCAAATGATCTGACATAACTTCTACTTTAGAGGAAAGCATAGGCCTATTGTTTTTAAATAATTTATATACTGGAGGGTTTTAATTTTTTAACTTATAAACAGTGACGAGTTACAGATAAACAAAGTTTCATTTGGAATTTCTCATAAATGATTCGTTATCCTGAATATTTATGTGGTGTGATCAGTTGGATATCAGCTTTCAATACGTAAAACCAAATTTTCTGGAATGGAGTCCAGAAACCAGCACGAGTAGTTAAATGAAATTACTTCGTCTGCAATCAACTTGCCAATACAGAAACAACAGAATATAGATAAAATTATTATTCATAAAGAAATTATGTGGATTATAGCCCATAGTGTGTATTACATCCTATGACAATTTCTCAAAAGAAAGATTTTATTTATAGACTATTTAAAACAATAAATGGACAGATACCTAAAGAAAACAGTTTCAAAGACTGTGCTGCATAACTAACAGCAAATTATTTATAGTGTACTAATGATCTCAATACAACTGTTTAGTTAGTAAAAACAGTGTATTAAGTTACAATTTTCGCAAGGACAGAGCTGAGACAACATTATATTCAACCCCCTCCAAACAGAATTTCATTGTACGCCCATGGGATAACCCAGGCCTTTCCAACTGAGGTGCTTCCACGGCGCAGGCCAGCACTGGTGTAGCACCAGAGGCAGCTCCACAGGTCCAGCCAGTGCTCAGCTTACGAAAACAGTATTATTAATAACAATTTTGTGAACACATAAACACACCATTTTATTCTCTACTTATATTGTGTTTATGAACATTTAGAATTTAAGTAGATTGTTAACATCGTTTTGTCGCAACTAATTTACAAATATCACGTACAATCGATTTGGCAATGGAAATTCAAAGTACAGCCTGTAAGGCAACATCAGAAATAGGTTTTACTTTTATTTAAATTCATAATTGAAAACATCTGTTCGCATGCATAAGTTGTCTCGAACACTGGCGTAAAATTTTAAAGCAAGTGCGTGAAGTTTGGGAAATTTTTGTGGATGAATACCTTTGTAAAATGAAAGCAAATCGCCGGTGTATCTGTACTTTTGTCACCTTCATTTGGAAACATTATGGTTATTTTCAGGACAAAATATGGAGTCATAAATATTTCAAGTTGAGGTGCCATATCATTAATTTTTTTGAATGGGCATTGAATTCATCGTGCAAATTCTGTAACGACGTCTGAAACTTTCCAAAGTTTTCGTAAATAAACAAATTTAATGATTTTAATGAAGGGGAATTGTCAAAATTTCCGGCTTATGTTGATCTTTAAATAATAAATTCTGCATTTTGAAAGCCTTAATTCTGTCACACATGGTGCTAATTAACTAATTTCTCCTTTGCAATTAAATATTTAAATCATTTAAATAAGACATTACATCCACTAAGAGAGCGAGGTCAGCTACCCATTGTGCTGTCTGACGCACACCGCTACATGGGGAAGGAGAGCACTGGGCTGCTGTTGGGTGCTTCGATGGTGCGCACCAGCGCAGGGTGCTCGAGTTGGAAAGGCCTGGGATAACCTGTCTCACCAAAAAATGAGAGAGAAAAAGATATGCTGAAAAGAGGAGCTAGTAATCACCCTCTTGTTATGGCTGAGCAGGATGGGTTACTC
This sequence comes from Ectobius pallidus, assembly GCA_964059195.1. Classification (NCBI taxonomy): domain Eukaryota; kingdom Metazoa; phylum Arthropoda; class Insecta; order Blattodea; family Ectobiidae; genus Ectobius; species Ectobius pallidus. The sequence goes on along the minus strand of CAXKWD010000010.1, from coordinate 27,648,571 downwards.
ACAGTGGCGGATTGTTGGATGTTAAGAAATGAAGAATCTCCACAGTCATATGAGTCTTCTAAATAATTAATAACACCTCGTCCATGATGCCATATTGTTTATAATAAATTCATCTACATTATGAATGTGTTTACAAGCCCTTTTCCAGTGTTCAGCAGTCACATTTTCTACGGTTGCTTTAAACAACATTTCCTTTTCGTTAACCTTTGATTCTCTATTGTTTTTTTGCTAAGTCATTCTTTATTTGCCCTATATCAACTCGATGGGGTTTGCAACTACAATTCTTTTTCCAATCACATTACTAATAATACAAAATTCTTGACTAGAATTAAATACTCATAACCAAGAATCAATCAACTTTATATCAATAAAATATAATACACTATACATGATGATTAAATTATACAATCAACCTTAACAATTGTTATATTGATTTCATTATCTTTTTTTAGTGCTGCTTATACTTCATTTTCTATAGTCAACATGGTGTTAATTGTTCTGGTGTAAATCCTGTCGCTCCTTTCCATCATCATATTCCTTCCTTGATTACTTTTCAAGTACAGATTTTTTTGTTTTTTTGTTTAATATTTCATGGATAGCACACTTGCCCGTCAAATAATCCTGCCTTGTTTAATGCCTCCTTCATATCATCTAGACTTGGCAAAAATCGTGAGTCATAATAATTGACCAATTGTATGGTGAATGGCAGATTTGGTGAACGAATCAATTATTGTTTTCTTTGGTGTCCTGTTGGGTCTCTTTCTTCCAGGAATTCCCAAACTAGTGCCAATCAGTTTTGCCAATTTGAGTTCAATTGAAATACAGGAAACAGTTCTCTTATAAATTCAAGTCACATAAGCAGTTCTTCATGATATGTTTGCCACTGATAACGTCTCTCTTTTTCCATTCTTCAACGCATCAAACTCTTCTTGAAAGAACTTGTGAACACTGCAAACTTTCCTGATTGTTTTCCTTGTTTACCAGCACCAGCAAGTATTATTATTAGCCTTAGGACTTTTAGGTAGGCTCTAAATGATTATGAAATAGTTTTAAAAATTGGAAAATAGGCTCTAATAAAAATCGAGAATTCCATTTAAGTTGCCAATTTTCTTAAATATCCCACTTATAAGCAGAATTGTACATTTAAGAAAACAATCTTCAACGAGTAATAGGCCTCCAAATAATATTAATGTATTTCTTCCAAATCTTGTTCTTATTTGGCTTTACAATAAAACACTAATACTTTTTTCTAGATTTTCAAGTGAACAGCATTGTCGTCTATGACTCTACACTTATATGCTTACAAAAAAGCAGTATTAGGCTCTAACATCAAAATAGGCTGTATTAGGTCCTACAAAAGCTTCAGTTTCAGGAATTGTCACCTATGAAATGCACAATTGTAGCCTATACAAGTTTTTGTGTTTACTTTTTTTTAGGATTAAAATAGGATTTCACCTAAAATTCGAAGTTTAATAAAAAATTAACAGCACAAATAACGCGACTACATTATATATTATATATATATATACTTTCATTTATATACAAGTAAGAACTTTAAAATAAATAAAATATAAAGTTGGAAAAAGCCATTAATTCACTACTGCAGAGATCCATCACTCAACACTTGCTCCCATAAACTTAATGTAAATCTCTGGTTGGACCAGGAAGTGTCATTGAACTAACACCCTCAAAATCTTAGCAACACAATAGCTGAGGAATCAGCATAATATCCTGGAAATTAGCAAGACTCTTGTTCGAAGCAGGTAGCTTTGGAAGTTTTACAATCAGAGACAAGATAATTCAGCTAGGTTAGAGCAATAAACATTGTAAACAATGACAATAAAGATGGTTCTTTAAAATATTTAGAGCACCTTGAGGGATAACAAAGATATATTATGGATATACACAACAAAATTTAGGAACTGTTCTTCTAGAACCAATTGAATTTATTAAAATTCATGTAATAGATCACTGTAATGTAACAGATAGAACCTCAAATAAAAATTAAAAAGCATGCCTGGTGGTTGCTGGAATATGATGCACATGTTGAGACAAGAAAACAGGCATGGCAAAATTGGCAATCACAGAAAACAGAAGAAAGCAGACTAAATTTCATTGCAATTAGGAAACTGGTAGATAAAAATATAAAAAGGGTTAAGAAAGAACATGAAAACAAAATGCTCCTCCAAACTGATGAAGAATTTACCGGAAATAATACAAGAAGCTTCTACAGAACTTTCAAACATAAGTTATCAAGATACAGAGCACCCACCCTGCAATTTCAAGATGTAAATGGGACCATGGCTCACAATAACACAGAAAAATGCAAGATACTAGCGGAGTACTTTGAGAAACTCTTGAATTGTGAACCAATCCTTGAAAAACTTGAATCAGTCCCGAATAACACTGAAAAGCCAGGCTCAGAACCACCGACAACGGAAGAACTACACGAGATCATTTCAAAACTAAGAAACAACAAAGCATCTGGAGAAAACCAAATAGTGGCCGAACTGTGGAAAAAGGCTGACAAAAATGCAATTACATCCCTGCAATGTGTTTTCGATAAAATCTGGAAAGAGGAAGATATCCCTGTAGAGTGGAAAATAGCTATCATCCACCCTATTTAGAAGAAAGGCTTGAAAACAGACCCAAATAACTATAGGGAATATAGTTACTGGATGTAACAAACAAGATTCTTTCCAAAGTACTTTTGAACAGGGCAGAGCCACAATTGGACCCACAACTTGGAGAATACCAGGGAGGTTTTAGAAAGGGTAGGTCATGCTCTGAACAAATAATAAACCTCAAACACATTATGGCATATCAAAAATCAAGGGCAAAGAAGTAACTACGTAATCTTCTTCACTGATTTCAAAAAAGCATATGATTCCATTGATAGAGGATCCCTTCTATCAGTCCTGGAGGAAATGGGTTTGGATAAGAAAACAAATAATCAACTATCACAAAGACATTTTCGAAAGTTAAATTCATGGGTAAACTATCAGATCCATTTGAAATAAGAATGGGAGTGCGACAGGGAGATGGGCTGTTACCGTTGTTGTTCAATTGTGCACTTGCGAAAGTAGTAAGAGAATGGAACAAAAATATGAAGAGTGGAATAAGACTGAGTTGCAAAAAGAAGAACCTTAAAATAAACTGTATTGCCTTTGTGGATGATATGGCCTTAGTTGCTGAAACGATAGAGGAAGCAAGAGAACAAATACTTGAACTAGCTAAACAAGCAGCAAAAATAGGTCTTCACATTTCCTTTGAAAAAACCAAAATCATGACAAACAACAAACACCCATGTCAATACCTCGAAATACAAGAACAAAAAATAGAAATAGTAAAAGAATTCAAATATCTTGGAAAATGGATCAGTTGGAATGCAGTGGAATGCAAAACAATGGAATCCAGAAAAAACCAACTTGAAATGCCCTTTCAACTAACAAAAGTTACATACAACAAGAAATCCCTTTCATGGGGGTCAAAAATTAAACATTACAAAACAGTAATTAAACCAGAAGCACTGTATGCGGCAGAAACGCTAAACATGAATATCAATTGCCAGATGGAGAAATTTGAACTAAAGGAAAGGAAGATTTTAAGAAAAATCATAGGACCAAAATTTCAGGATAATAATAATATAATATACATCAAGAATGAAACCCTCTATAAGAAAATTGAAAAACTTTCAGATACTATTTAAAAAGGAGGATAAATTTCTATGGTCATCTTCTCAGAATGGACTCTGATAGATTAACCAAACAAATCTTTGACTTCTTCCACAACCGCAAAACAAAACCCAACTGGTTTAAAGAAACTGAAAAAGACCTAGTCGAATTAAAAATTACAGAAAATTCACTACTCGATCCAAAGGCTAAAATAATAACTAAAGACGAAAATACAAGGTTCCAAGACAGGTTGACACTGAAATCAAAACCTATTATCTCGGAAGAGAGGAAAAAAAAGATCAGAAAGAATGAAGAAATACTGGGCACTTAGGAAGGAACAACACACAAAGAAATGACTGGTTCAAAGTATCCCAAAGAGGGTGAAACGGAAGAAGAAAAGATCATGATAACTTATTAAAATTTGTGAATGTATTTTTTCCATACGATGTTTGCAAAATCATCTCTCTCTTCCATACAGTCACACAAAAATTTGAATATAGCTCTCCAGCTAAGAATTTCAAAGTTGAAACCAAAGATTTCCCCACTTGCTAAAACAATGCAATTTTTTTTAATACTATCGGTAACTTACCTTTCTTCAACTTTTAAAAAAATAGTATTATCTGAAATTACAAGAGGCAAGGATCTAAAATACTACTACAACAAAATGTATGATGCAAAAATGGGCTTCTAATTTCAAATGATATTTTCAAAAATATGCTTTCCAATATATGGAATGTCTGTAATCCTGCACAGTCCAGCTGAATCCCATCTTCTGGTTTCTAGTGAATTGACAGTCATCTGTTGAATTTCCAATTAACTTAAAAAACAGGATGGTATAAACGAATCATTTATAGGTATATTGATACAAATGGTGTCTCACAATCCTTCAGGATCCTTCCACTGCTCTGAGGGCTACAGTGTGGATTACATCTTTATTGATCCTAAATTCAGAATAGCACTTTGTATTAATAAATGTGGGCAAAGCCATGCGTACCTGCTAGTTTTAAATACGGAATGTAATTTGAACAGGTAATAAACTTCTCGAAACATCTGGGCATGAATTAATCACTGAATAAATTATTTTCTTAGAACAGTTAAGGAATCTTTAAGGTCAGAGAGTTATTGTCTTCAAGTCAGTATCAATTAAAAACTGTACTGGAATTCTACCCCCTGGAATTGTCAAGAATGGGTACAGTAATGGCAGATGTACAAAGCTTGCCCTCAAACTGAAAGCATGGATGTCGTCACAGACAGAGGCGGCGGGAATTCGAATGCAAGCGAAACGTGCCGAGTTGAAAACATTGATGGTATCACGCTAGTATCCACGTGGTTAACTAAAGCGCATGGATTTTCACTGTGGACTTTAGCACTCTACGCATGTGCACTGCCAATGGCATGTTCGAATTTTAACAGTCGCGAAGCTTTCAGATTCCAGGCAATCTCTGTAAGTTGATAGTTCAATGGTATTTTTGTAAGGTTGCAAGAGGGATGCAGATGCTAAAGAATCTTGTTTTTGCTTAGCTTGTTTACTATTTTCCTGCAGTTTTAGAAGAAAGTATTGTGATAGGAAACATCAAGATCCAACAAATCTTGTCGGGCTTAAAACAGCACTGTAGTGAAGAAATATTGATGTAATACCGTTTTGTAATTCTTCAGCAATTGGATAAACTGTACGACTTTATTTTCATGTCTTCTTTTAAAACCTTGTTAATATATAACTTTTCATTTCAGGACTTATTTATTCACTTATTAAACACAAATGTGTCTAAAAAATCCTCCCTTTCATACAATGCAAATTACCAGGTTTGAATTAAAGGTTTGAATTTGAAGAATGGTTCTGATTTCTGTTGCTGCTTCAGCTGAAAGAAAGGAAAGGTTCCTCTTATTTTTCTGCATCCCCATACTACCTTTCCTTTTGGTTTCACAGTGCTTTACTTCTGAGTACATTAATTCATTGTAGAAAGTACTTATGAATGTTGCTCTAAAAGAACTATACATCCGTATCTCTAATGTTACATCATCAATCTTGTCATTTTATCACAGATTCATTATTTTGACCCCACTGTCGATAAATCAGATAATGATGTAAGTGAAAAATGTTTATTTGAATGGCTATCTCTAATTGATTTCTGTCCAACAAGTATTACAAAATCAATTAAAAGATGACCTACAACCCCAGAGCAGTGATGTAAGTCAATAATGTTAATTAACATTTAAATTAATTACTTATCATTTAGCTCACAGAAGTAGCAGACTGTGTGTCTCATTGTAGCCTTTGGTTGGTGCATGGGAACTCACAACTACCTGGACGTAAGCTGGTAGAGGACCTCAGGTTGAGCCTATATTCCTTTCCCAATAAAGTGGCTCATAGGTGGATGAACAATCCAGACCCTACAAAGGGATCCTCCCAAGATACCTCACTCGTAAGAGGGAATGTACCAGCATATTTCTACTGCCTTAACAGGGACTGTACCAGGAACCCCTGACTGGGAGGTGTGGCTCAATATCACCTCCCTCTTTGATCTCGGATGAGTATCCCAAACACATACCTGCCAGAGTCTAACCTATATTGTGGGTGCCAACTGTAGTGACATACTACTTCAGTATCCACATTATGCATGACCCATCCATTACGTTAGAAAGGGCTGGGGGACAAGATTTCATCTCAGATTTAGGACTGGCTTTCCCAGAAGTACAAAAAAGCATTTTCAGTCTCCACTTCAGTCTCCCTGCACTACACGCTTTGCCCGTTCCCCAGTTGTTTGCAAGTACTGGGTTGGGTAGAAGAATGCAGGCCCCTCAATTTATTTCCTGAAGCATGAAACAATTTTCCTCTGCCAGCATGATTACTCTGCTATAAGGTACTTCAGTCTCCCAAATGTGAACCATGAACATTACACCAGCCAGAGGTATAATGGAACTGGGTAGAAATGTACAGGCCCCAGTGCATGCCCTTGAAGGGTAATGGCACACAAAATAAGTAAAAACCGGTTTGAATTTAACAGTAAGATACTGGCAGAAGCTCTCAAAATCATGCTCAATTTTGGCCCAAGAATATAGTTTTTTTCTTAGCATGTTTATTATTTTCATGCAGTTTTAGAGGGGTGGTGAATATATGGTGAGGGATTCTTGATGGTGTATATATGCCTGAAAAATTAACATCCCATGTCTGCAGCTTTACAAACACAGCTAAGGCATTAAAGAAATATGATTAATATAGTTACACAGCCAATGTGCACCTGGTATATATAGCTTAATTTTAACTCTCCCATATGATCACAAGTCAATCGGAAAATATGTGAAAAAGTACAGTATTTCTAAAAATGTTATCTACTGCCAAGGCAGAATTTCCACATTTTAATAAAGATAAGATTAGCTCAATTTGGAAACATAAACTGCACATGAACTCTTTGCAGAAAGGATTGCCTGTTTTAATGCTTAGACACTGACTAGCCATATATAATGATTAAGTTAATATAATAATAATAATAATAATAACATGATTTATTTGTTCTCAGACACTTTACACTTGCCCTTAAGTTATAAGAGGTTTCGAAAAGAAGCTGTACCTACCATCCGGTTTCTGGCAGGTCCTTTTCAGATAATAGATGCATACATAATTAATGCACGGCGGTTAGTTCAGTGTCCTCAATCACATTGCTTTCTTACTTAAACACTATCTTTACTGAACTGCCCATCGTTTTATCTTCATAGGGCACACGTATCATGGACGCTGGAGACGTGTGATGGATGTGATCCTAGAGACTAAATGATTATTTGATCCTCAACTCTCTAATCTTACAATACTAATTAGAACTATTATACTTTCTCCCTACTCTCCTTGGTAGATCACTCTTAATGAACCCTAATCTATTTAACTTAACACTTAATCCCAAATTACACTCACTTATTTGAAAACTCCCAGCTAAGTTCTAATGTTTAAAGCTTTTTAGCTTACTACGGCTTCTCATAGTAATCGTTGAGTCATCAACAGTGGTTTCCCTTACAACAACAGCAGGTGACTCGTCCCGGCTCCACGGTCCCCGCGGAATCTGAAACCGCGTCACAGCTGACGTGCTAGCAGCACCTCTCAGCTGTTCTTCTTGGCGGTTATCTCCGCTTGGTGACGTCGCTGCATGCGCTCTTTGCCTATGTTCATTAACCTAGCACACGGCACCCTCTTCTTTCGTTGCTGACGTGGTCAAGGCTCTCTTGATGCTTGTCCCGTGCTGCTACTTAGGTCTATCTTTCTCCCATCGACATATAGTTGTAGGTTGCGTACGATAGCCTTCTTACCCTCGCTATGTTCCAGCTTCATTTGTTCCACTAATTTCTTCCTTGTTGTTCTCTCCGTCGGAGATAGATCTCTGTTAATGTAGATCGCCGTCCCTTTTAATTTTTTGGTTCTCGCAAGTGTGGCAAAAACAACTTGTGTGGACGCGTATTTAGCTATAATTGTTCTTTTCCCTGGAATCTTCCCGACTCTGTGTGCTGTAAGAAACTCCCATCCCATTATCTGAACTTCCAGTTTGTTTTCCATTAGCTCGTGAACTTCCTGAAGAGCACTGATACCTTTTCTTTCTTCTATTCCGTGGAAAACTTAGTTCATCTGCTGGTCTGCATTCTCGATTTTCTCAATTTTTGTCTTCAGTTGTTCCACTTCCGTCTTCATTCTTGCTATCTCCTCTCTTATTTCTTGTTTAACTTCTCTTGTAGCCCCATTTATTTTATTTACTAATCTCTCTTCCATTCTTTCCAGGCTTTTTATGACCTCTTCTGAACAGCCTGTCCCGCTTTTTGGGCCTGGGTTCAATTCCACCCCTCCAATTACCAGTAGCACTATTATCACCAGGGCCCAGGTCGCCACGTTAGTTAAATCTACCCCCGATGTTTCCTTGTTCCATGCTCATCTTTTAACCCCAAATGTACCTATCCTCATCCTGTATTCTTCAATTTTGATACCCATGACCCTTGTGTCACTTTTACATATATCCACACAGCAAGTCCTACCTGCGTCTGCTCTTTACCACTGCTTGCTTAGAACTGATTAACTATGGAGACGTGTGATGGATGTGATCCTAGAGACTAAATGATTATTTGATCCTCAACTCTCTAATCTTACAATACTAATTAGAACTATTATACTTTCTCCCTACTCTCCTTGGTAGATCACTCTTAATGAACCCTAATCTATTTAACTTAACACTTAATCCCAAATTACACTCACTTATTTGAAAACTCCCAGCTAAGTTCTAATGTTTAAAGCTTTTTAGCTTACTACGGCTTCTCATAGTAATCGTTGAGTCATCAACAGTGGTTTCCCTTACAACAACAGCAGGTGACTCGTCCCGGCTCCACGGTCCCCGCGGAATCTGAAACCGCGTCACAGCTGACGTGCTAGCAGCACCTCTCAGCTGTTCTTCTTGGCGGTTATCTCCGCTTGGTGACGTCGCTGCATGCGCTCTTTGCCTATGTTCATTAACCTAGCACACGGCACCCTCTTCTTTCGTTGCTGACGTGGTCAAGGCTCTCTTGATGCTTGTCCCGTGCTGCTACTTAGGTCTATCTTTCTCCCATCGACATATAGTTGTAGGTTGCGTACGATAGCCTTCTTACCCTCGCTATGTTCCAGCTTCATTTGTTCCACTAATTTCTTCCTTGTTGTTCTCTCCGTCGGAGATAGATCTCTGTTAATGTAGATCGCCGTCCCTTTTAATTTTTTGGTTCTCGCAAGTGTGGCAAAAACAACTTGTGTGGACGCGTATTTAGCTATAATTGTTCTTTTCCCTGGAATCTTCCCGACTCTGTGTGCTGTAAGAAACTCCCATCCCATTATCTGAACTTCCAGTTTGTTTTCCATTAGCTCGTGAACTTCCTGAAGAGCACTGATACCTTTTCTTTCTTCTATTCCGTGGAAAACTTAGTTCATCTGCTGGTCTGCATTCTCGATTTTCTCAATTCTTGTCTTCAGTTGTTCCACTTCCGTCTTCATTCTTGCTATCTCCTCTCTTATTTCTTGTTTAACTTCTCTTGTAGCCCCATTTATTTTATTTACTAATCTCTCTTCCATTCTTTCCAGGCTTTTTATGACCTCTTCTGAACAGCCTGTCCCGCTTTTTGGGCCTGGGTTCAATTCCACCCCTCCAATTACCAGTAGCACTATTATCACCAGGGCCCAGGTCGCCACGTTAGTTAAATCTACCCCCGATGTTTCCTTGTTCCATGCTCATCTTTTAACCCCAAATGTACCTATCCTCATCCTGTATTCTTCAATTTTGATACCCATGACCCTTGTGTCACTTTTACATATATCCACACAGCAAGTCCTACCTGCGTCTGCTCTTTACCACTGCTTGCTTAGAACTGATTAAGTTAATATTAACTTTGTTGTTTAATCAACATTCAGCTGATGTTTTTCAAAACTGTTTAAAGCAATCATGTAAGCTGCAAAGAGGAAGTACGGAATATCTCGTATGAGAGCTTTGTGAGACTCTCAATACTCTTCAATAATGCAAGCACCAAAACTTACGATATCTGACTTCATTACGATACAGGCAACAATGACCATCTGGCTAAACATGTAAGGAACTTCTCAACTGAAGAAAGGACAATATAGTAAAAATCTCCGACCGTGTCAAGAGCAACGCATACAACAGAGTTACTGTAAAGAAGAAGGTTACACTGTGACAAATAACCAATGTTCTTATCAGCAGTTTCCTCCAGATCCCGTCATGTAATAGCAACTCATGCAGGGTAAGTTGAAAGTAATTTTGCAATTTTATTCACAAAAGTAATGTCTGCAGATGCTGCAGTGAGTTATCTTATACTGGTGATCTATGGTGTGATAGGTAATGGACAACCTTCTGTGTTTTGCGATCCCTGATAATGCACAACATATCCCTCTGTACACCTCAGAAGGACTGCTGCAATCAAGCCAAAAATGGCAAGAGAGGACATTGCCGAAATAAGTACCACTACAGCCATCTTAACAGGCCAATAACATGATCCATTCAATCGTCCCACATTCAATGAGACTGAGATTAACAACCTCATCTGTGGTGCTGGAACAGTGACTTTAGACAATATTGATGTTGAAATTAATAAAGGTCTAGGGAAATTTTAAAAAATAATTATAATTATTAATGGTAATATTAAAATCAGAGGAAGTATTAATATTTAAAAATGCTAGAAGTACGGGGGCCATCCGAAAATTGGTACCCGTTTGTGCAATACAGACACAGGAGTAAATATTAACACATATAAACATTTTTATTGGAAAGAGCACACTTTACACTACTTCTCCACATAATCTCCAAGCAAATTTAGGCATTTGTCATAACGTGTGATGAGTTTTTGTATTCCAGAGTCATAGTCCTTCGCCGCCAGCGTATTGAGATACGTAGTCACGCCTAGTTTTTCTGGGATTGACGAGGTGTACTGTTCATTGATTTTATGGCCCGTAGAGACACAATGCGTATTGTGAAACATTAAAGAAATTACGGTGGGCAATACAAAATCGACGGGGAGGTCTATTGTCTACAGGTGTCATTCTCCTTCATGACAATGCCAGGACTTGGCCCCTTCGGATTTTCATCTCTTTACAAAGCTTAAAGACTTTCTGGCGGGAAAAAGATTTGACAGCGATGAAGAACTTAAACTAGGCGTGACTACGTATCTCAATACACTGGCGGCGGAGGACTATAACTCTGGAATACAAAAACTCGTCACACGTTATGACAAATGCCTAAATTTGCTTGGAGATTATGTGGAGAAGTAGTGTAAAGTATGCTCTTTCCAATAAAAATGTTTATATGTGTTAATATTTACTCCTTGTGTCTTTATTACACAAACGGGTGCTACTTTCCGGATGGCCCTCGTACAAATATGGCGCAAGACATGCAGAGACGAAACAATGCATTATTTCCTCTAGTAATGGAATTAATCGAGAAATCACTGGAGAGTTGATTGACAGAGTCAGCCAAGCTATTTCAAAATGTTTGACTAGTAATGTGGAAACCGAATGTAACACTGTTCAATAGAAACTAGTTGCATCATGAATATTACCATCTCCACTCTTAATCAACCAAAGCGAGAAGCAGTAAAACTGTTAATTTAATTAATCATTCTTTACCGGGCATTAAGTATTTTTCCTTCCTATCACCCTTTAAAAATACAATTAGATTATAATTTTATCAAATATCTGCGAGAAACTCATTGTAAAGTAAAGGAATAAATTCATCATTAACTTTTGAAGCCCATTGCATTATAATTGGCGCATGAACATGTAAGCCACATACCCTGAGATATATGTCCATTGCTCTTCATTGATCTTAGTCGTGCAATTTGAACTGAATGGCTAAATTCATCAGAGGATTCGGCACAACGAGAAAAAGTAAGTACAATCACCCAAGTTAAAAAAACCTGAGATTTTAAGACATATTTAACCTCTGAAATTTAAAATAACTGATAAAGCAAAACCTACGAGCCGAGTGGTATTAATATCTAATCAGTTTACATCATTTTTTCAAAATAGTAGCCATTCTTAGGCACTGCTGACACTAAACTATGTTGTCTAAATATCGTTTCTGCAATCTTTCTTTAATGTTCATCTGTAGATGTACTGACGGTATCTGATCTTTATGGATCTCTTCTCGAGTTTATAATAGCAGAGCTAGAAAACTGTGATTATTTTGAAGAAAAAGCAATTGAAATGAGTGCACTTAAGCAATATCAGGGTGACCTTAAGAAACACCCTAAGAGAAAAAGATTTACAAGACGAACCATCAAATGAGGAAAATGAAACAACCTTCAGAGATTCTTTCAGAGTAAACACCTTTTCGGTCATCCTGGATAGACTGAAAGCTGAATTAGAGAGGAGGCATAAAGCAGATGTAAACTTAAAAGACAAATTTTCATTTTTGACAATAATGGGTGAACTTTCAACATCAACTCAAAGAGTCACAGAAAAAGCTCAGTCTCTTGTGCAATATTATTCCAATGACTTAGAGGACGATTTGGTTCAGGAATGTATACATTTACATAGTCATGTTTCCTCTAGTAATAATACTGCAGAGAAACCTGAATCAACATCATTACTCAATCTCTCTATGTTTTAGAGGAACCAAACTCAGGGCAACATTTACCCAATCTTTGGATATAGCTCTTTGCATCGCGCTTTGCACTCCAGCCACAAATTGTTTGGAGGAAGGAGTTTTTCTTGTTCAAAACGTGTAAAGAATTTTCAGAGGTCTTCACTGTCTCAAAAGAAAGGCTCTTCTATACATACTCATATACATACTCATGCTTACCACCGAATCCCACATGAAAGAGATGGAAGTAGGGTTCCCAGCGAATCTCGCGTTAAAGAGACGGAAGTAGGGATGAGAATCGATAGTTAAAACATTGATGTTCACCATGGATGTTAAAATTGGTGGTAACTGTCGATGTGCTGATAATATCGACCAGAAAACATCGATGTATTTTGATGGAAAACATCGATGTATATTAAAAAAAAAATCATGTTTTCAGAAAATTAGGCAACATCCATGAAAACTATCGACGAAAAAAATCTATGTTTTTGGAAATTTTGTCAATACGTCCTCAATGTCCGACTCGGTATGTAAATTCATCAAAATTAATACAAAAACTGTGAATATTAAAAAAAAAAAGTTGCAAAAACATTGGTAGTTTTCAATCAATGATGGTGATGACGACGATGAGTGATTATTTTAACTTTATTCGTACTTCTATTTTTTAAGTTCTGTGTTGACAAATAAAATATTTTAGGATGAATTTGTGAATTTTTTAACTGCCGTAACCACAAAATAAAGTAAGGAGTTTATTTTAATTTTAAACTAAAATACAAGCACCTTAAGTAAATCGGGTTAAGCTGTATATTTATGTTACAGTATTTCATTAATAGTTTTAATTTCATATGAATTCAAGACACTGTCATATCACTCCTGCATGTTGCTTATAATCAGTGTACGGGAAAAATGCAGTTAGATTTAAAAGCTGATTTTCAAGACTTTTTTTACTGTTTTTCTGACGAAATCAGATTTTTATATAGCGAAATATATATAAAAAAAATTGCATTTTATTTGACGAAATCCTGACTTTTTATTCACCACAAATCATCAGTATGTAGTTTTCATTTTGTTAATTAGATGTTGTGATTGTTGCTTTTTTGTTGTGAAAAGCAGCTTAAATTTTCAGAAAGTTTATAAAAATTACATAATATTGTCTTCTGAACATAGTAGCTAAGCTTGTTAACTTACACTCAGCTAATGCATAATGATGCATCAAAAATAAAAATTCTTATGTTAAAGTCCTCTACCCAAATAAAGTTAGCAGTATTCACATATCCTTGTAAAGAATCGTAAGACACAATTTTATGCTAATTATGCTATAAACACCTGATATCCTTTTCTTTGAATGATGTGACTAAAAACGCAGGCTATACAACAAACTAAAAAAAGACAAGTGCCTGCAGACGTTTATTGAACTTTCCGCCGTTAAGAATAATTTCCGAAATTTATTGAATATTTCCCTCAGAGACTTCTTTACTCTATGCATGGCCAACAATACATCTTTCTCAATTCTTCTTATATAGAATATGAGGCCATAAAAGAGCGTGTATTTAGTTGTTCACCATGCAAGATAAACTTTCTACAAACAATGGGTGAACAGTGGGTGGCTTGTAACAACCCTTCAGAGAATTTTTTCGAAAATAAGTTTGAAATAAAAGTTTTACCTCTCAGTATAAGCAACACATGTGCAAAATTTGAAGGAAATCGTTAGAGCCATTTCTGAGAAAATTGTAAAAAACAAAAATTTCTTCATGTCAAGTCCCCTTAAAAATAAGAGAAACCTGTCTCCAATCTTCAGAAGGTACCTGATCCAAATATCCCCACACAGACATACAGACTTGTTTCCAAAAAGAGTATTTACTTCCTCTACCTATAGTACCTATAGGGGGAGGTAGAATATATTACATAAATATAATTGTAGAAAATAACACTATGAGAAAAAAATAATATATAAATAAATTACTTACTTTTATGTAGGAACACAGACCATCACCTTTTAGTCGATCGGTTCCTGGTTCAGTGTACAACTTGATTTTCATCTTCCCTGTGTCAACATCTTTCATCACTAAACCGCATTTCTGCATCACATCCACAAATTCTTGCTCGGTTATATCTAGGGGTAAGTTGTTCACATATACTTTGGTGTTATGCTCGTCATCCATTTCAAACCAACCTAAAATTCAAACATACACTGAAATCAGTTTAAAAACATGAAACCTTTACTACAATTGGATAAGACTTGTTAGGAATAAAACTGACTTTAGATAGGCTACACACAACGTAATTCAGTCTGAAATTTAACTAAGAAAAAAGAAAGGCAGTGCTCACTCATTCATGAAGTGACAGTAAGCAGCTTGTAAATTTAAGTACAGTTATTTATTAATGGAAATCATATAAACTGCTGAACTTTCTTATATGGTATGAGTCAAAATATACAGTGTTGGATTTTGCACAGCCCTCATGCACATGTCCGTTCGTCAGCATATTGTTGCATCAACATTGTGTGTTCCCAGTAGTGTAAAGAACATTGTGCATAATTTGAACATCCTGGTATTAATTATCATCTCATTAATTAATAAACAACAGCTCCAATACTGTACATAGCTTCAGTACTGTATATTTTGGTGCATATTGTATATCTTCTTCTTCTTCAGTTCCCTTTACTGCCTTTTCCGGCGTTGGGGTAGCCTCGTTCAATCCATCTCCTCCATTCTAATCTATCCTCACTTAACCTAAAATGTCCTTCCATGTTTCTGCCCAATTTTCTCTATCCTATCCTCCCAAGTTGTTCGTGGTCTCCCTCTACCAGACCTTTCTTCCACTTGCAGTTCAAACACCTGTTTCATTTTTCTTTCCTCACCCATTCTTCTTACATGTCCAAACCATTTTACTTGTCTCTCCTCTATTATATCAACCACTGCTTTCTTCTGACCTATCTCTGTCCTAATTCTTTCATTTCGTAATCTCTCTCTTCTAGTTTTCCTCGCTATTCTTCTCAGACATTTCATTTCCACTGCTGTAAACTTACTTAAATGTTTATCTTGTAATGCCAAACTTTCTGTTCCATATAATGCTACTGGCTCCACGATTGCTTTATATATTTTCAATTTCGTTTTATTGTTTATTTCATTTTTTCCTATTATTGTGTTGTTTATTCCATAATAGGCTGAGGTAGCTTTTTTAATCCTCTTCAATACCTCTTGTTCTATTCTCCCATCATTACTTATTATTGTTCCCAAGTACTCGAAATTGTCTACCTTGTCCAATACTCGCCCTTCGCATTCTATTTTTAATTCTTTATCCTGTGTCTTCTTTATCTGTGTGTGTTTTGACACCCACTTTACCTTACTCTTCTCTATATTCATTTCCATTCCTTTCCTTTTAAGTTCTTCATTCCACTCCATTATGGCCTGTTGGAGTCTCCTTGGTGCATTTGCTATCAACACAACATCATCTGCATACAGCAATGTCTGTAAGAATACTGGTCTCATTCTCCACATTCCCATTTTGTTCCTTTCTGTTCTTCTTATACATATTTTAGTTATTTCATCCATGAAAACAACAAATAGTAGTGGGCTTAGACTGTCTCCTTGTTTTATTCCTCTTCCATTCTAAATTCGCCTGAAGTTTCCCCATTAATGCGTACTACTGCAACTGGATTTTCGTACACACATTTTATAGCATTTATCAGTCTTAATGGTACTCTCTTGGCTACCAGTGCATCCCATTTAGATTTATCTGTAATTTCCGACGATTTGACCACGTGACGCCATCTTTTCACACCTTGTCTTGGATGCGCCTCAAACAACGAAGAATGATCCATTCTCTTATCTTTCTTTATAACCTATTATTATCTTCCTCTCCTTCTTACTTACACTCTCGTTTTAATCTCCTTTCGACCTCACGAAGGCATAACCAAAATCTACTGCTTATTCCCCGACATGCAACATCATTCTATTCTTCATCTTTTAGTGTAACAATTCCTCGCTTTTGGAATTCGTAGCCTTGTCATATCAGAGATTGTCGAAATGTACCACAATTTAGAAATAAGTTGAATATCCATTTTATTAGTCATTAATTTTATTTTAGTTTAGTTTATCAAACTTGTAATTAAATCCTTGTAATTTTATTGTCTGTAGAATGCTTATTTTTAATTTATAATTTATCAATTCTTGTATTGTCTGTAGTATGTAATATTTACGATATGTACAGTTTTACTGGTGCAGTGGAAGAAAAGGCCTTATGGCCTTAACTGCGCCAGTATAAATTAATA
The DNA here is from genome assembly GCA_964059195.1 of Ectobius pallidus. Classification (NCBI taxonomy): domain Eukaryota; kingdom Metazoa; phylum Arthropoda; class Insecta; order Blattodea; family Ectobiidae; genus Ectobius; species Ectobius pallidus. Next base: position 27,631,535 of record CAXKWD010000010.1, on the reverse strand, counting down.
ATAATAATAATAATAATAATAATAATAATAATAATAATAATATATGTTGTCTAAGGACGGAGTCAAAAGCTGCTTTTAAATCCAAAAAGGCCAGGTATAAATCTTGATTCTTTGCAATATTCTTCTCCATTACTGTTCTCAGTGTATAAATGTGATCCTGAGTTTGGCGATCTGGTCTAAAGGTTCTTGTTCCTCTTCCATATACTCCTCCACCACTCTCCTCAGTCTCGTTTCCAGCAACCTGGTATAGATTTTATATACTACTGATAAGCATATTGTTCTATAGTTATTGCACTCGTAAGTGCTCCCCTTCTTGAATTTTGTTTTTTCAAAATGTAGGTTATTCTTCTGGCTACATGTTTGTTCAACATGTGTGTGGCCAAAAAACCAGTATTTATTGGTCAAAATTCTAAAAATCGGAAAAATAGTTTTTTTGACATTTATGTTTTGCGGTTTATTACTCTAACCGTTGGTTATATCGAAAAAGTGTCTGAAACAAAAGTTGTAGAGACACATCTCACCTTTAAAACGCAAAAATGAAATCGAAGATCGGATCAATAGAATCCGAGATATCCAGATTCAAAGCGGGCGGAGCGGGGTTGAGCATGTTGACCGAGCGCTCGGTGCAGCCTAGTGAGAGGCGAGACTTGGCGTAAAATCCTGCGCTTTATTTATTTTCAGCCTCAGTAATTGCTTTATTATTAGATAAATTTACATTATCTACTAATATGCACTATTTTTAACATGACTATTAAACACTTTCTCATAAATACAATTAACAATTATATTGTTTATCTGGGAAATGGACGTCAATAATTACCAACTCATATAATATACTGTCAAGGCTTTTATATCCGATTTTTAAGATGAAATCGTTAAAGGAACTTCAAATAGTCGAAATAATTAAAAGAGGAAAAAAGTATTACAGTTAGGTATGTATCGGAGACTTTTAACAATACTTTCAGAAATGAACACAGGATGTAAGCTACTAAGTAATAAAAATTCCCATAAAATGCCTTATACAATATTATTAACAATGTTGAATTAAGTCTTCTTCACTAGAATCACTGAAGTCAGGTATTATAATTATTGCTCTCGTCCTCAACTGCCGTTGCTTCGGCAAGCCCCTTGCACCCACAGCTCTCGATGATTCAGATTTGAGTTGCTAAGCACGAGTAACTTTCTGGTGCACAGTTGATCAAAATTCCGGCCTGGTAGTTGGCACGTTTATTGTGTTTTCTCAAGGTGTCTTTACAAAGAGACATTTGGAAGCTCTCAATCAGGCCCTCTGAACATCTGGTAGCGCAGCTCATTTCACCTTGCATTTGGGGGCATACGACTGGAAGACAAATTCTTCTTTGCTGTCATCAACATCATTATACATCATCCAATCTTTGCCTAACTTCCTGAATGCTTCAATAAATATTTGTTCCTTTTTGCACAAAAGCTTTTAACTTTCCCTTGGTCAGCTAAAGCACTGATTGTGTCGCAGCCAGACCAGCAATAATACCCAATAAGAGCTCTAAAAAGCTGTTCGCCTAAGGCAGATACTATCTGGGAAACTTGCATATCTGTTAAAACTGTTTTGTTTGTTCCCGATTCAGAAGTTTTTGCTTTTTATGGTTTTGCAAAAACCTACAGCCAAAACTAATACATCTGTATTGATTGAAAAGCAAAGAACTGATTCAGATGATGTAACGGCGTTCCTTGCATGCAGCATCATTCTGGAATCAGCTTATTCTTGAGTGCAGAACAGCTCAGGAACATTTTTGCTCCTAATATAAATGATCATGAAGCAGATCTCACCAACTGCTACGAAGATTTCTAGGTTTCCAATTATGTTTTCAAATTTCTCCTCTTACAAACTGCAAAAAAATAATTTTATCATTATATTTTTGCCGTAACTGTTCCTTAGAAGCGTCCTCTAACAAACCACTCTGTGTCCACCCTTGATTTCACTAAATTTGATACCTTCAGCTGTTCCGCTTTTTTCCCGTTCCAAAGATTTGATCGAAACCTCTGAATAATATATGTCAACCCTCCGACCTATATTAAAAACCTGCTTGAGAAAATTCGTTGAGAATTCGTAAAACTTTTTTGTTATCCTTTGATGGACTGAAGCACAGCCATTGAATCAATGATGCAGGCCGAATCTTTTTCCGGCAGACTGGCAGGGGTGGTGTATACTTCCAAAAAATTAGATAACACTGATTTGTAGGTTTTCTTCAAAGGCCCATTAACATTCGCCATAGTCCTTGGAAACGACGGCAGAGGATATCTGAATCCTTCCATCATGTCAAGTTGTTGGTTTTCTGCAATAAAGGTCATTTTGCTGAATAAATTTCGATTGCACTGGAGGATTACTTCTTTGTTTCCAACCTTGGTTTTTTTGCTCTTCTTTAGTCTAATAATCTTAAGACCCACTTTCTTAATACGATTATGAAACCCTTCTCCTTTAGCTAGCCGAAACGTGAACTCTTAATAAGCTATTTTCCCCTTGTTTTCCGAATCAATGTGATCAGAAGCTGTTGATTCATCAACATATATTCCAGTAGGCAAATGTACAATATCTTAAGGGTTGGGATCGAAGGGGTTCGTCCACTCGGCTAGAAGGTCAGTGAGAGTTGTCACGTCTTTCTCATCTCTAAGTGTCCTTGGGCTTTGGAGGTCAGGGTGGCACTGATCTGTTTCGCTGGATGATAGAATGCTGAGGAGGTTCTTTAGCTCTGTACTCAGCATTAACATATTACCGTACTACAGCCTACTTTTTCAGACTGAAATCCTTAGTACCTTCAGGAGTTTGGGTGTCTTCGTTTACAGTCTCTTTGATGGCTTGGTCCACTGGAATTCTAGAAAATGGGTTGTTGCTTCTTATTTGTACTGAAGACCTCCTTCTACATAATATTGGTGAACATATGGGCTCTCCTTCTAGTTTAGATAATTCAAGAAAGTGTTATGATAGATAATGTGAGTAGTTCATTCTATCCAGCGCAAAAATTCAAGGCACAATTTTTTCAACAGCAGCTAAAAACAGAAAAAAATTTCCTTCTCGATTAGTCCGAAGAAAAACGGAAAGTAGCTCCACTAGGGCGATATATTTCATCCGAAAGGACAACATATCTTCATTACTTGTAAGAAGATGTATCAAGTAGAGTGGCGTGAAGATGTTCAACTTGAAGTACAGAGTTAAGGGATGTATAGTTCATAATTAGTGATGTTCATTTCCCAGGTAAATTGTATAATTATTGTTAATTGTATTTATTACTCAAATCCGATGCACCAAGAGCTGTGGGTGCAAGGGGTGTACCAAAGCAACAGCAGATGAGGAAGAGTGCAATTATAATAACTGATTACAGTGATTCTAGTGAAGAATACTTATTTCAAGATTGTTCATAATATTATAGGCTATAAGGCATTTTATAGGAATTTTTATTTCTTAGTTGCTTACGTCCTGTGTTCATTTCTGAAAGTATTGTTAAAAGTCTCCGATACATACCTAAATTGTAATACTTTTTCCTTTTTTAATTATTTCGACTATTTGAAGTTCCTTTAACGATTTCACCTTAAAAATCGAAGATAAAATCCTTGACAGTATATTATATGAGTTGGTAACTGTTGATGTCCATTTCCCAGATAAATGATATAATTGTTAATTGTATTTATGAGTAAGTGTTTAATAATTATGTTAAAAATAGTGCACATTAGTAGGTAATGTAAATTTATCTAGTAATAAAGCAATTACTGAGGTTAAAAATAAATAAAGTGCAGGATTTTACGCTAAGTCTCGCCTCTCGCTAGGCTGCACCGAGCGCTCGGTCAACACGCTCAACCCCGCTCCGCCCGCTTTGAATCTGGATATCTCGGATTCTATTGATCCGATCTTCGATTTCATTTTTGCGTTTTAAAGGTGAGATGTGTCTCTACAACGTTTGTTTCAAACACTTTTTCGATATACCCCACGGTTAGAGTAATAAACCGCAAAATGTAAATGTCAAAAAATCTATTTTTCCGATTTTTAGAGTTTTGACCAATAAATACTGGTTTTTTGGCCACATACATGAGGAACAAACATGTAGCCAGAAGAATAACCTACATTTTGAAAAAACAAAATTCAATATTGATGAACCCAGTCCCGAGATATTTGAATTTAAAGATTCACAAGCGTCCGCCATTTTGAATGGCCGCCATTTTTGAAAGCTACCTCCTCATGATGCCCCCCCCCCCCGACTTTTTTGCTCCACATGACCCCAGGAACGTGTGGTATAAGTTTCATTCAGTCCCCCCAAATTATAATGACATGGTCAATTTTGGGGGTCTGGCACATGGACTACTTTTGGCATAATGAATAGAGGGAGAAAGTGTGATGACTCGGCTGATCAGACAATGGTAGGTATAGGGAGCGCGGTGGTCCACTGAAACACTGGCAGCACCTTCGTTTGCGATTCAGCTTCTGAATGCGGCACCATGATAGTTTGGCACCTTATGATTAAACTCACAATCTTTAATTAACCCTTGGTCTTATTTCTGTGAAATTTGTACAGAAATAATCTCTTTCAATAGTCATTCTGATGGTTAAAACAGAGCCTTAAAAAAGCGGATATAAATGTTTTTATTTCATTTTATAAACATCACCAATTACACAAAATTTATGGAGGGTGAAGCGAAATTTGACTATGCGACAATTTTTTTCATTTTTGTGTCCCGTAAAATCTTCAAGTGAGAAAGTTTTCATGAAATATTTGAATTTTATTATAAACGAAGCACCACTTTTATATCTTGAATGGTTTACGAGTAATTGAGAGGTAATTACTCCAGGCGCTACAGCTGTCTGCATGATATGGGACGATCGTGAAATGTCGAGGGTGAAGTAAATTTGACTATGCGAAAATTGTTTATATTTTTGTGTCCAGAAAATGATTTAAGCATGCGAGTTTTAGTGAAATATTTGAATCTTATTATAAATAGAGCACCACCTTTATATCTATAATGGTTTATGAGTAATAGAGTGGTAATTACTCCAGGCGCTAAAGCTATCAGAATGGTACTGAGGTATTAGCAGGCATCTTTTCCATAAAATACCAGCAATATTGTAAAAATCTTTAAATAATTTATTAGTGGGCTCAATAATAATACTATATTAACTGACTATTTGTATTCCTACTGCAAAATTAAACTGCTGGGGAAAAGGAATGAATCAAGCTTTTTCCTAACTTCGTAAATCTGCACTACTTTTTTTTAGACATTTGTAGGATTATTTATAATATTTTCTTTTCATTTATGTTAGTAATTTTTATGTCTAATTATCATAGCAAATGCCTTATTAGTTTATCTAATTACGCTTTTTTTCATAATATAATTTAACAACATAAAACGTACATCACTTACAGAGGACGGCGAATTGCCGAGGGTTTAAGAGCAAATAGCGGGCTGTAGTTAAGGGAAGAGGATTTTATTGTTTAATGAAAAAATCAGGGAAAATGCTTTGGAATATTGTGTGATATATGTAGAATGCATTGCAAAACAATTTTTGTGTATGAGTGTCCTTATGGGATATTAAAACACCAATTTAAAGATCGTGCATCCCCTTTTTGTAGTGCTGCTTACAGGGTGTCCACCAAGTAATGCTGAAGAAATTCCCGACCAAAATATGAAGCACTTTCTAATAACTATGTAAGAAATATTATAGGATTATACATACTTTAAATAAGAAAAACGTTTAGTAACAAAAGTAATTGCAAACAATAATTACTTAGGCTATAACAGATACAAAAATTAGGAACAATAAAATAAATTAAAGATACTTTCATATAGGTCTAGAAGTCTTTTTGATCCCACTTGGCAATTTTTCGAATTTTCCCGGATATTTTAACAAATTCATTGACTTTTCCTGGATTTTCCCGACCATACGAAATTCCCGGCCTTTTCCCGGATTTTCCCGACCAGTGGACACCCTGTGCTTATGAAATGTTCTCTGCCCTGCAATCCACAAACCATCCCCTAGTTTTTACATTATCTCTGTCACATAATTTGTATACAGATCTACACCTTTGACCGTGTTTCGCCTAGGTATCTTACCCCATATAGCCAGGAGAAAATTAATATCAATACAAATTAATACTCTATAATATTTTACACAATGTAATATTGATATTAATTTATAAAAAATATACCTTAGCTGTTGTCTACCCTAACATACTCTCTACCCTATTTTCTAGGCAACATAATATTAGATCAATAATTCATCCCTTAGCTATTTTATACCTATGTTATATAACTGTTCATTGCTTGTGAACATCTTTGATTTTTGTCAAAATTCTTGCAATCTGAGAAATTACTGTTACACATGGCCACAGCAAATTTCTGGCCCTGCATAACTGTTCAGTTATTTATTATTTATTTTATTTATTTATGGAGATGAGATCTTCCAAGACGCGTAAAGCAGCCCGAAAGGTGAGTAATTTTGAAGTAGATTAATGTATTATTTTGTTTAAGATCTTTGCAATTTTCCCTATACCGCCCGTAGTAACCTTGCTCCCGCGAATCTCAAACAGAGTAACTGCTACCTAGCGGCGGAACCAGTGAACTACCTCAGTCATCACAATTGCTCCTCTATTCATTATGCTTTTGGTATAGTTTACCTGTAGGTCTACTAGTTTCGGTGCCGTCACTAGCATTTTCAACAGCTATACTTCAACCATGGCTTCTTTTTCATACATTGTCATAAAATGTGTATGTACATTTTTTTCTTAATGATTAAATTTACATTAATATTAACATTACTGCCAAAACAGCTAAAATTTGACCAGGCTCAGTCTGGCCATATGTGCAACCAGGAATTTCCCTGGCACCTCTCTCGAGAAAAGAAAGAAAATAATAAATTAAAAAAAAAAAAAAAAAAAAAACCTTTGCAGTAATTGAGTTTTAGCATCTAACAACATCTTTTTTTACCTTTCTTTTATGCAACTTTTGAATGTAATGTAGTTTATATGGGAATTTCTTAAAATGTCTAAATATGGTGATTTTTAGAAGCAACAAGTTTGGTTTGCAAACAAATTCAATGAGGACTGATGAAGGCTCTGTGAAGACTGCCCAGACAGTTTCATGATCGCTGCACCCACTCTCATCATAATAGGGGAAGAGAATTCAGAGTCTTTCTTTCTTATGGACTGTGAATGTGATATTTTGCAAACATCAACAGTAATGCTATTATTGAAAAGTATGCGAAAAGAGCACAGAAATGAGGAGACTTTTAGAGATTTAAACTATGTAGTGTTTCTATGTATAGGACATTTGCATTGTATCCTACTATATATTCAATTTATAGTTGCCCCAATAACTTCTGGTTGTTAATATATATATATATTACTTGAGATGGAGATTTAACAAATTCATAACTTCACTTAATTCACTACTGGTAGTAACTTTGCTTTCCCTTTAGTACTTCTGCTATTAAGTCTATGCTGTATTATTAAACTATGTGAAAATGAATTTGACTACACCAAGCTTACTCATTACTACAATAATAATAAGGGTGCCCTTTGCCCTTTTCAACTTCCTTCTTGAGGTTGCCAGTCTGAGCCTGACTAAACATCTCAGTGAGCATCCAAGGAACTTTGATCAACAAGTTCATTCACCCGCTACCAGATGGCCAAGCGGAATCAGCTAAAGATGAAGGGGATTCCCTTTGAAACATAATGGGAAAGCATACCTAATAGTTGAGTTAGTGTGCATATTTCCGCACTCAATCTTATTACAGATGAATTTGCATTATTTAATTTTACCAGTGTCTGTAGCCATTGCAACTTGGCAATGATTTCTTATTATCTTATGATTTTACTATCTTAAAAGACCGAGCATTAGCCATCTTTTGCATTTTGCATCTACTTCAAAGTAAATAAAACCACGTAAACTGATATAACAAAGTGCCAGAATGCTTTTTTTAATCAGTGATAATTGCAATTATGATAGGCCTATGCAGAAAATAAGTTATTTTTATAATAGATCTCTGAGTTAAACTCCAAAAACAAAATGCGCTGGCAATAATATTAATGATGCAATAGGCCTACGATTAGCTGGCATGTTTGTTTCAAGTTTAAAGCAGCCTTATAGGTTATGAATGAATAAAAAGTCAATCTGAAATCTGTCAGGAATTACATAAGATATATTACTGCACAGGAACGAATAAGGAAAATACTCACATTAAAATATAATGTAGATATCAGTATCTATGGAATGCACAATATAATATCAATATTTAACGGCTAGTTGAGTTTTAAATCTTTTATTTACACCATTATTTACACTGGCATCATTATGAAGAAATGAATCAATCAAGGCAGGCTAACAAAATCAAATCACGATTGGCAATTTGTTACGTTATGTTTAATATTATATTGTGGGCCATGCAATAAATAATATTATAGCGTTTTATATCCATTAAAAAATGAATATTGATATACTTGTTATTTTGGTACTGGTCAACTGATTTGGTCCAAATTCAATAGGCTTGTACCCATGGACGTCATAAATGTGTATGCCAAGCTTCATGAAAACCCGATAAGGCGTATTTGAGTTATCACACTTTTCTAATATATTACCATAATGAATTCCTTATAATTATAATTCCTTGAATTATAATTCCGAGATTCCTTAATTATAATGAATAGAGGAGAAAGTGTGATGACTGAGGTAGTTCACTGGTTCCGCCGCTAGGTAGCAGTTACTCTGCTTGAGATTCGCGGGAGCAAGATTACTACGGGCGGTATAGGAAAAATTGCAAACACTCTTAAACAAAATAATACATTAATCTATTTCAAAATGACTCACCTTATCTAAATTGAATTGTTAGATACTTTTGACAATTTTCGGGCTGCTTTACACGTCTTGGAAGATCTCATCTCCATAAATAAACATGGCCGTGTGTAACAGTAATTTCTCAGATTGCAAGAAGCTTGACCATAACATTTCGTTCCACATCTTCGAAGATGTTCACAAGCAATGAACAATTATATAATATAGGTATGAAACAGCTAAGGGATGATTTGATCTAATATTTTGTTGCCTAGAAAATAGGGTAGAGGGTATGTTAGTATAATATGATGAGAATTTTTTAAAGAATGTACATTTGTATAGAAATAACAACGTATAATTAGGGTAGAAAACAGCTAAGGGATATTTTATAAATTAATATTAATATTATATTGTATAGAATATTACTGAGTAGGCTATTAATTTGTATTAATATTGTATTAATAGTAATATTATTTATATTAATATTAATTTTCTCCTGGCTGTATGGGGTAAGTTATGTAGGTGAAACACGGTCAAAAGTGTTGATCTGTGTACAAATTATGTGAACAGAGATAATATAAACTAAGGGATGGTTTGTGAATTGCAGGGCACGGAAAATTTCATAAGCAGCACTACAAAAATAGGGCGCGTGATCTTTAAAATTGGCGTCTCAACATCCAATAAAGACGCACATACGCAAAAATTGTTTTGCAATGCATTCTACATATATCACACAATATTTCAAAGCATTTTCCCTGATTTTTCATAAAAAAATTAAATCCTCTTGCCTTAACTATTGCCCGCTATTTGCTCAAATCCTCGACCATTCGCCGTTCGCTGTAACTGATGTACGTCTTATGTTGTTAAATTATATTATTAAAAAAAGGATCAAGATATTAAACTAATAAGACATTTGCTATAATAATTATACATAAAAATTACTAACATAAGTGAACAGAAAATATGATAAATAATCCAATAAATGCATAAATAAAAGTAGTGCAGATTTACTAAGTTAGAAAAAAGCTTCATTCGCTCCTTTTCCCCAACGGGTCAATCTTGCAGTATGGGTACAAGTAGTCAGTTAATATAGTATTATTATTGAGTCCACGAATAAATTATGTAAAAATTTTACGTTATTGCTGGTATTTTATGGAAAAGATGCCTGCCAATACCTCAATACCATTCTGATAGCTTTAGCTTTAGAGTAATTACTATTACTCGTTAACTATTATAAATATATAGGTGGTACTCGATTTATAATAAGACCCAAATATTTCACTAAACCTTACACGCTTGATCTCTTTCTGGACACAAAAATAAAGTAATAAATGTCGCATAGTCAAATTTGCTTCACCCTCAACATTTCACGATCTTCCCACATCATTCAGACAGCTGTGCGCCAGGAATAATTACCACTCAATTACTCGTAAACCATTCAAGATATAAAGGTGGTACTGAATTTAAAATAAAGTTGAAATATTTCACTAAAACTTTCTCGCTTGAAGTTTTTACGGGACACAAAAATGAAAAAAATTGTCGCATAGTCAAATTCCGTTTCACCCTCCATGAATTTTATGTAATTGGTGATGTTTATATAATGAAATAAAAACATTTATGTCCGCATTTTTTAAATCTCTGTTTTAACCATCAGAAGAACTGTGTTGTGCAGATTATTTCTGCACAAATTTCACAGAAATAGGACCAAAGGTTAATTAAAGATTGCGAGTTTAATCATAAGATGCCAAACTATCATGATGCAGCATTGAGAAGTTGAAACGCAAACGAAGGTGCTGCCAGTGTTTCGGTGGACCGCCGCTCTCCCTATACCCACCATTGTATTAGCGGCGAAGTCATCACACTTTCTCATTCTATTCATTATGATATTACCATAAAAATAGGCACTAAATTGGGCATTACTCCGGTACCGGTCAACCGATTAGGTCCAATATCAATAGGCTTCTTCCCATGGACATTATAAATGCCTATCCCAAGTTTCATGAAAATTCGATAAAGCGTATTTGAGTTATCGTGCGTACAGACAAATGGACAGACAGACATTTTCCCGTCCCCACACACAATCTCATAAGTACCATACTGGCACTTAATAAATGGAGTACTTACAACTTCCAAGTTCTAGGGTCTTATTATATATAGCCATTAAGGGATTCAAATAAGAAAGAACAGCTGTCAAATTCAGATTATTTCCTTAGAAAATGTTCTTACTTTTTAGCTCTCATAGAGGTCTTGATTTTGCACCCCACACTACTTGTAGCAGGGGTTTGAGATAAGAAAAAGAAATTCCCCTAAGCAAACAAAATCTACTTGATTATGGGAGACAGATTTCGCACTCTCAACTTGTCATCCAACCCTTTATGGACTGAAATCAAAGATAAAATCAAATTCACACTTTTCTCCCCAAATTCTACGACAAAATATTATACTGTGCACATAGGATTTAGAATCTTTCAACAGCTTGGGCCTCTTTCTATATGAACTAAGATTTACAATAAATTTTGGCCTAAGAATCAAGATTTGGAAATGTAACTAACAAAAACCTATTTTAATCCTTAAGTGATACATGGACGAAAACTTGTACATGCATGCTTCATAAGTGACTATGCTTAAAACAGATATTTTTATAGGACCTAAAACTGCCTATTTTTACGTTAGAGCCTAATATTGCCTTTTTGCTTGTTTTTTCCCCTCTGAAGTTCAAAATAAATTACTTTTTATTATAAATTCTAGCATTTATTTTCAGTTCGTACTAAATTTTTAGCTCAGAATGTGCAGTAAATGACACATTTGTGACATGGATAAATAGTAAGGAATATTTCGCTCTCAGTAGAAATATTCCTTGTAATTTCTAAGAATTCCTCCCACATCCAGTATATTAAAAAAAAAAAAAAAAAAAAAGAACCCAAACAAACAAAAAATAGTTATCTGAATCACTGAGGGATACAAGGGGTTTAATATGCTATAGACCGTTTCATGTTAAGAATGCAGCATTGATCTTACGGGGCTCTTCCAGGCTTTGTTACAATGCTGCCTGCAGGCAGAGTTTGAAGGACAAGGTTACACTATTCTCGGAAAAAGGGATTTTCCTGTACTGTTGAACTCTTTTATATCCGCAGAGTACAGTTTCCCTCATTAATCATACAGCACACTTTTAACTAAAGTCGTGCAAATGAAATTTTAAGGATGCAGAATGATTAAAATTTAACAAAACACATGCTACTGTTGTTTGAGAAAAGACTAAATTATAGGCATAAAGGATGGAAATAATGATATAAGAATCAATTGCTAAGGGACATTAAATCAATAGCAACTCTAGGACCAATCTTCTTTCTAAGGGGTTGGATGTTAACTCTCTCTTAATGCTACTCAAACTATTTTAACACCTTTTTCCGTAATAGTTTCTGGAATAAAACAATTCCACTTGAACATTTAAAATTAATAATCCATAACTCTCATTGTGAAGTCCTTACGGTTTGCGAATGCCTTCCTCCTTAAATATCTCCGTGGCGATACATCCCTGGAGGGATTTGGCCTACCACCCGACCGCTGCGTCATCTACCGTAGGCAGATGGTCATATAGGGCTCATACGTCTGTCCATGCGAAGTGATCCACTCCGTTATTGCGTCCTTTCTCCAAGCCATTGAAGGGATTGGTTCTAACTTGCGACTGTGATAAGAGGCATTATCCAGCACAATTACTGAATTGGGCGGCAAATTTGGAATCACTTGTTCTTTAAAATAACGCTCATATGTCTCCCCATCCACTTCATCATGAGCATCGGCTGTATTCTTCTTGCAGACAAACACAAGCTGCGCATTCGTTAGAAAGCCATTTTCATTACCCGTGTGGATTATTGCAACCCGTGGCCCGCGTGAAGTTGGCTGTTTCAGACCTACAGAGAGACCTGCTATGAAAGCCTGCTTTGGCGTGTTCACCGTGGTGTCATGCCATACGCTGGTCACAGTAGAGCCTGCATTCACCCAAGTTTCGTCAGTGTAGAATATGTTTCTACCCTCGCTCCTAAATCTCCGTATTGCGACCAGGAAGTCACGTCTCCAGGCCACAATATCTGCCCTTTCTATCATAATAGATTTGTTTCCTCGCTTAGAATACTAAAATCCCATTTCTTTCAGTAATCTATATAGAGTAGATATTTTGAAAGTCGGCAGCTCAGAGTCGTTATTAACTGCAGCTAACATTGAATTCTGTAGATAGAACGAATGCACCTTTTTCCTTATAATACTCCGCGTAAATTCGTCATATTTTACCTCCCTACTGCTTTTGGTGGCACACTTCCTGTTTCTTTTCTTGTTTGGTGTTACCACTACACCATGTGAATCCTCACTCCTGATCTTATAAACTGTTCGTTCTGAAATTGATGTAGCTTTAGCAGTTTCACCAACAATCCAGCGTATACTTTTCTCTTCATTGCGTGTTTTCAGGTATGCAAAGACAGTAATACCATTTTTCTACATTCACTGTTTAATATTTTCCCACGTTTCCGATGACTTGCCATTTTACCACTGCCACTCGTAAAATACACTTACAGTACTTGTTGAGGTCACTTAGCTTCAGACTGTACAGGCTTAGGATAGCCGAGAAGCACGTGCCACCCGATAAGAAGGAGTGTGAAGGGGAGGGAAGGGGTGGAAATGACTGCCCCATATAAGCAATGCTACATTCTTAACGTGAAATGCTCTATAGCGTGCGTAGCATCTGGGCGCAGGGATTAGGTTTCCACTGTTATAGTAGTAATAAAGGCCCTAGTATTAGGTCTATACAATTCTGTGTACCACAGGCCTATATCTGTGTTTTATCATGATTATTGATTAATGGTGATTTCAATAAATATAACATTCTGCATTGCAATTGAGATATTTCAGAAAATTGGCAACTTAACGATTTTATAAGAGACTATTTTACGATTTTTAGAACCTATTTTCCAAGTTTTAGAACCTATTTTAGGTGCCTAAAACAGCATTTTTAGCTGTTTACCTAAAAGTCCGAAGTCTACTCATGAAGCACTCCTATCTGAGCAAAGAATATACACAAGAGAGGTTAAAACCTATGAAACATTAGCAAAGAACAGTTAAAAAAAACTCAAATCATACCAACATTTGCCAAGAATAATCTGCACCAAGAATTTTTCTTCTATTTCATTGCGTACACTAATAAATACAGTACAATCAAGTTAGAATTGTGCTCTATGGAGTTACATTGTGGAAAAAATAAAATATAACCCAGTTTCTTCAGTAGTTTATGTTTTTGCACTCTTCCGTGTTCTTTGCAAATTAAGTGATTGCAAGACATTTCCTATGGTACCTCCTACTGCCCTACTATTCCTTTTCCATCTTCATCATTGTCACCTCTAGAAAAATAACTGCTTAAACAAGAAACAAAATTTAATGGAAGATTTTGAACAGCTAATGTTTGAGCCGAGAAGTCCTTGCTCTATCTTATAGTGTTATTAAGTTCTATCATGGTGAGGCAAGCCATATACTTAGATACTGGATATTTGATTTTAAATTGAGCTCATAAAAGTATTCCTCAAGCAAAGTATAACCCTGTATAGAAAATCTTCTCGGGTTTGCAGCCAGGTGAGAAGTTTGTTGTGGTCCAACGTTTCCGAGGCTGACGCTGCCTCCATCCTCAGGGAATTTGAAGTGTCGAGTTTTGATATGTAGGGGAAATATATACCAACCCGAGTTGGGCGGAGTCGACCAATCAGGGAGCAGCTGTTCTGTTTTCGGTCCTTTTCCGGGCCAAAATGTTCCTTTTACCTTTCAGGTCCTGAATGCATTTGTTCCAGGCTTGGTTGATAGTGAAACCTTCATCCCTGTTGAAGTTTGTGTCTTCCAGTCTAATTTCAATTGCCTCTCTGATGATCTGGTCCCAATAGCGTGTTGTCTTGGCGAGTACTGTTGTGTTTTTAAATTCTATTCTGTGGCCCGGTCCAGAATTAATGGTGTGGTCTGCAACTGCTGATTTGTCCGGGTAGAAGAGTCTAATGCATCTCTCGTGTTCTTTGCAGCGCTGTTCAATTGTGCGTGAAGTCTGTCCGATGTAGGCTTTACCGCATACTGTAAGGATCTGGTGTTTCATTAGAATCCTTTCTAGCTTCCTGGACAGGTTTCCAAAGTATGGCAGGTAGGCAGTTCTAGTCTTTTCTCTTTGGTCGGTGGTTTCCTGAGAACCGGTCCTTTTCAGGGACAGTCGGATTTCAGCGTCCCGGTACCCATTCTGTTTGAAGGTCTTCTTAAGATGATTTATTTCCCCGGGTAGGCTGTCTGTGTCTGAGATGGCGAGAGCTCTGTTGGTAAGTGTATGAAGGACACTCCTGCGTTGGGCTGGGTGGTGGTGACTGTTGCCATTAAGGTAGAGATCGGTGTGTGTAGGTTTCCTGTAGACTCTATGTCCTAGAGTTCCATCCGGTTTCCTCTGGATTAAAATGTCCAGAAACGGAAGACAGCCATCTTTTTCCATTTCCATGGTGAAGATGATGTTAGGATGTATGCTATTGAGGTGATTCAGGAAGTCCGGTAGTGTTTCATGTCCATGGGGCCAAATGATGAGCGTATCATCAACGTATCTGTAGAAGTGAGCTGGTTGTAAAGGTGCTGTGTCCAGAGCCTGGTGTTCAAAGTGTTCCATGTACAGGTTTGCGATAGCCGGTGATAGCGGCGACCCCATAGCTACTCCGTCTGTCTGCTCATAGTAATTGTTCTGATAGAGAAAATAGGTCGAAGTCAATGTATGCCGGAAGAGCTGGATTACGTCTGGGCTAAAGTGTGGTGTCAGCAGCTGTAGTGAGTTTTCGATTGGCACTCTTGTAAATAAGGAGATCACATCGAAGCTGACGAGTAGATCTCCGTCGTTGATTCTGATGTCCTTGATAGTGTTTATGAATTCCATGGAATTCTTGACGTGATGTTGGCAACTGCCCACTAGCGGCTTTAATAAGCTGGATAGGTGTTTAGCCAGCCGGTACGTTGGAGAACCTATGGCGCTGACTATGGGTCGTAGAGGTACCCCGGTCTTGTGAACTTTAGGCAGACCATAGAGTCTAGCGGGTACTGCACCATGCGGCTTCACGCTTTTCTTTATGTCATCCGGTAATGTGGACTTCGAAATCAAGGACACAGTCTTGCGTTCGATGGGACCTGTAGGATCGCGATTCAAGAGTTTGTAGGTGGGGTCATTCAGGAATTCTCAGATCTTGTTGTCATAGTCCAAGGCATGCATCAGCACCGTGGCATTTCCTTTGTCGGCAGATAGGACTACTGTGTTGGTGTCATTGCGTAAGGTCCTTAGTGCTGCTCGTTCCTCCTTCCTCAAGTTGGATTTTGGAAAAACGGGCCTTTTAAGGGCCAAAATTGTTTCCTGTCGTATCTCATCGGTAATTTCCGCCGGCAAAGATTTTATTACCTGCTCCATACCACTGATGATGCCAATTGTTGGAACGTCCCTAGGAGTTGGCGCAAAGTTGAGGCCTTTAGAAAGGACCGAAGTCGTGGCAGCATCTAGCGGTTTGTCCGTCAAGTTAACAATCGTGGACAAGGGCTCCAACGGTGTACTGGAACGCCTATTGTCCTGCAGACGTGTGAATTTGTTGATTTGTCTGTCCGTTGTCCTTCTATGGATGAGTTCACTTTGGGCCGTGGTGAAAAGGTCAATCCTTTCCCAGTCATGTGGTGCAAGATGTCTCGAAATGTCGAGGTGGAGTTGGCCCCATGGACATGAAACACTACCGGACTTCCTGAATCACCTCAATAGCATACATCCTAACATCACCTTCACCATGGAAATGGAAAAAGATGGCTGTCTTCCGTTTCTGGACATTTTAATCCAGAGGAAACCGGATGGAACTCTAGGACATAGAGTCTACAGGAAACCTACACACACCGATCTCTACCTTAACGGCAACAGTCACCACCACCCAGCCCAACGCAGGAGTGTCCTTCATACACTTACCAACAGAGCTCTCGCCATCTCAGACACAGACAGCCTACCCGGGGAAATAAAACATCTTAAGAAGACCTTCAAACAGAATGGGTACCGGGACGCTGAAATCCGACTGTCCCTGAAAAGGACCGGTTCTCAGGAAACCACCGACCAAAGAGAAAAGACTAGAACTGCCTACCTGCCATACTTTGGAAACCTGTCCAGAAAGCTAGAAAGGATTCTAATGAAACACCAGATCCGTACAGTGTCCATGCCACCCCCCAAAATTAAGAACCTCCTACAACCAGTGAAAGACAACATGGGACTTAGAACTCCGGGTGTTTATCGCATCCCGTGTGAATGCGGTAAAGCCTACATCGGACAGACTTCACGCACAATTGAACAGCGCTGCAAAGAACACGAGAGATGCATTAGACTCTTCTACCCGGACAAATCAGCAGTTGCAGACCACACCATTAATTCTGGACCGGGCCACAGAATAGAATTTAAAAACACAACAGTACTCGCCAAGACAACACGCTATTGGGACCAGATCATCAGAGAGGCAATTGAAATTAGACTGGAAGACACAAACTTCAACAGGGATGAAGGTTTCACTATCAACCAGGCCTGGAACAAATGCATTCAGGACCTGAAAGGTAAAAGGAACATTTTGGCCCGGAAAAGGACCGAAAACAGAACAGCTGCTCCCTGATTGGTCGACTCCGCCCAACTCGGGTTGGTATATATTTCCCCTACATGTCAAAACTCGACACTTCAAATTCCCTGAGGATGGAGGCAGCGTCAGCCTCGGAAACGTTGGACCACAACAAACTTCTCACCTGGCTGCAAACCCGAGGAGATTTTCTACATAAGATTCGCCAGGAAAGCCTCAAATCTTACAAAGTATAACCCTGTTCAAATAGCATTCATTTTTAAAAATTACTGTACAAATCCTATATCCTTATTTCAATTGGTTCAGGAATTATAGTGAACAATCCAGAACATAGTACCGAAGACTTATGGATGTTTCCAATTCTGCTCAGTTAGAGGTTGTCACTGTCTACTATGCATACAGCACTGCACAGGGTGGCTATTCACTTTAATGTATTTTCCTTTAAATGTTGTGTTTCCTTCTGTAAAGGCATGCACCAGGTTACTAAGGGCCTGTACGACGACCACCTCATATCATATTTATCTGACAGACAGAGAACCTATCTGGAAGTTGGCCAAGAATTGCGTATTATGATCTCCTGACAAAATCTGTCTCACAAGACAACTTCCAGATAAGGTAAAAGGAGGATGGAGTGGCTGACAAACTTCTAACTGCTAGTTAGGGAAGCTTGGTGGAAAGAAGGTGGCAGCACTCCGAATCTTCCTGGCCACCTGAATTTTAGAATTCATGCCGGAAGATTTAATTTATACAAAAATGTCATGAATGCTCACATATGAATGAAAAACGGTATGTTCTTATGTAATTTAACTGTACAAATACAAATCTGAGCTGCCGCACCTAGCGGATGCCTACCGCACTACAACAAACACTCCTCTTTGCTCAAAGAGCTAAGGATCATTTTACAAAATTTTACTGCGTTCTTGCCGAAAGCAGTTCAGCGGTAGTATTACAAGACATATTCTAGTTAAGCTATCTGGAAGTCAGGTATCGGGAGGAATTGTCGGCAGGTGGTAATATGGGCCCTAAGTATTTTATGGGAAAGGGAGAAGCCCAATTGCAAAATACATTATATATCTTTACACACTATTGAACCACAATTCTTTAAATTAACTTAGGAAGTCCTGATTTTCAAAAGCAAAAAAGGGACACACTGAATATTTCAGTATTTAAAAAAAGGGGGAAAACAGAACATAACCAACAGTAACATTGAATAACATATCATTATTGTTTAATTATTATGAATGCAAATTAAATGCAGGACTAAAGTGTTTATGATTATTGTTACACAGTAACAGAAAATAATTATGATTATCATTATATTTATTTAAAGACATTATGCCCTTTAAAAAGCTTTTCTTTCAGTTTTTTCTCATAAAAGTCAATATGAGAAATATTTTGCTTGCTCCAATGCTGTTTTATTTCTGAACGAGTTCAGGGTTAAACAACAACAATAACAACAATAATAATGAATATAATAATAATAATAATAATAATAATAATAATAATAATAATAATATTTCATTTCATCTATTTATTTAGAAATTTTAAATAGCAGGCATCTTGAAAAGAAGAAGAAAAGAAGAAAAATAAAAATATGACAGTATGATGATAATATTACAGGGATGGTGATGGTGATGATGATGATGATGATGATGATATACAATAATAATACAATTATAAAAACACTTAGATTTTATAAGTGACTAATAATAATAATAATAATAATAATAATAATAATAATCATAACAACAATAAAAAATAAATTTAAAAAATAGACAAAACTGAATGATACACTGTACACAGCAACTTGTTTGCTGTTGCATCTTCTGACAAGAATGGGTGTTCACCTTTTACATCCAGAGCGAAACTACGAGGCCTGTCTAAAAAGTATCCGACCTTTAATTTTCACGCGCGTAATATTAATGCTAGGGTGGCGCCACTGTGCACAATGGAAGAAGAGAGCTTAATGTGTATGCTTGATTTTTTTCTCTGCCTTCGAAAGTGCCAGCCACTGCCTAGTAGCCTCAGAGTGAGGCGCTCGGCGCATTTTGATATCTCTCAAGATGACTGAACGAGTTGAGCTGCATCAAATTTTGTCAAAAGCTTGGCGATTCTCAAAGCGAAACAATTCGGAAGATTCAGCAGGAGTTTGGAGATGATGCTATGGGGGTAACACAAAGCAAGGAGTGGTCCAACCGATTCAAAAAAGGTGGCACATCGGCAGAGAGTGACCAGCAATCCAGGAGGCCACAAACCTCTCGGAATGCAGCTGTCATTGAGAGGGTTGAACATCTGGTAATGGGAGATCATCGTTTGACCTTACGAGAGATTGCCGAAGAGGTTGGGATCAGTAAAGATTCCGCACATGCAATTTTGCATGATCTTTGGAACATGCGCAGAGTGGCTTCAAAATTTGTGCCAAAGGTGCTTTCAGCGGAACAGAAAGAACTCCGCCTTCAGGTTGCACAGGATCTGCTGGACACTTCTAACACTTCTGCTGAATCTTCCGAATTGTTTCGCTTTGAGAATCACCAAGCTTTTGACAAAATATGATGCAGTATCTTGAGAGATATCAAAATGCGCCGAGCGCTTATCACGGGACATCACTCAAAGGCTAGCAGGCAGTGACTGGCACATTCAAAGGCAGAGAAAAAATTCAAGCATGCTCATTATGCTCTCTTCTTCCATTGTGCACAGTGGCGCCACCCTAGCATTAATATTATGCACGTGAAAATTAAAGGTCGGATACTTTTTAGACAGGCCTCGTATGCTTAATTTTTGGAATGATAAAAAAATTATAATAAAAAGATGAAAATTAGTATCACTGATCACAATATACATAGCTTTAATAGTTTCACTATTTAACAAAGAAGGGACAAAATGGGATTGAAGCCTATAAAAAGGGCCAGAAAGCATCCCTTTTATGTTCCGTTGGGACAATGGGATTAGGGTCTAAAAAATGGAACAATCCCATTAAAAAAGGGCATCTGGTCACCCTAAATTAACTTTATGCTAACACTGCAACGTACAGTAAAATCTTTTTAAAGAATATCACGGGGTTGAATTTTTTCCCCTTAAAAGGGAGTTTACCTCAAAGTATACAAAAATATAAATTTTAGTATATTTAACAAATTATTTATTAATATCACAATTAAAGGGAGTTTATCACAAAGGGGAAATCAAAAGCAGAATTTAAGTTAATCAAGATGAGTGATTATGAAACTTCAAGAAAAGTCTATGCTGATAGATGAATCTTACCTGTTAAAGGAAGGGTAAACTAAAAAAATACCATTTTCTAATTTTAATCTCATCGCATGGAGCTTTGAATTACGAAACGAATGGTGATCTCGTGAACTTCAGGTGCCCAATATTACGCCTTGTACGGGTGAAGTAAAACGCTCCTGTGACGTCACTCCTGACTAACTCGCTGGCAGGACAACAGCTACTGTAATGCTCGCGCCTGTGTTTCTAATACACCACAAAGTCTCATTTGTGTTTGTTGTTGATAGAGATGCCTGCAATGTTACCTTCTAAGGACAAATCTCGGTATTCACAAATTAATATCACACGAAAAGAAAATGACAAGGAATTATTTAAAGAGTTGCAAGGAAGAAAAGAAAATACGGAATGGTGTAAATGTGGGCTGTTGTGTACATATGAAAACGGGTCACGAAAGTGTGTGTTGTTGGGACCGTGAAGTAATTTGTGAACAGAAGGGGGTTGTAGACTGTATAACACGACATTGCTCATTCGATAGCGTTATTATAAATAAAGATACACTAGTTGCCAGGCGTTATCAGTTAATACTTAGAGCTAATACAGTTAAAAAACAAAACATTTTTCAAGATACGAACAGAGTCACTTTCAGATTCAGAATCATCTTTTGCGGTAGTAGAAATTTCTGAAATGCTAAAAGAGCTATCTAAATCACAATTTCTAGAAGAAACATTCAATGAATCTGTGCAAACATTGACATAAGTTTCATTTCCTAGTTCACACTGAACGCCTACTCTGTTAGAAACTGAATTTTCGTCATAAATACTAGATTCCACATTCATGATTTGTCCATTCCCGGATACTGAAGGATTACTATTCAAATCTTGCAACAACTCTCTCATTTCCTTCTTCCTTGAGTATGACGATTTTCTTTTCTTCATTGGCGGTGTTTCAGATTTCCCACGTAAAAGAAGTGATGGCACAGCACTTCTTTTTTAAACAGATTGCGGGGTTTCTCCAGATAACTGTGGTCGTAACTGTACCAAAAGCTCGGTATCATTTTCTTCAAAATGTTGTGAACAAACCGTACTGTATTTAGTAGGAACAAATTTTTCTCTTTTCATTTTTATCAGCCATTGCTTATTTACGTTCGGGTGACTTATCTCTGTTGGGAAATCGATGGAAAAATATTTTAAGTGTGTTATCACTCTTCGACGATGAGTTTGTACACCCCACAACACAACAATAAACCATTGTTTGAACAGATACTCACTAAAAAACTGTAACAGTAGACAGAATGCTGTGAAATGTCTTTCACAGGGCGAGACTGAGCCAAGCCTTCGTCAAGCGTGACGTCACGCGCCCATCGCGTTACAATAAATAGATTCGTTTTGTGATTAAATGTGAAGGTGTAAAACATTTCTAAAGGTGAATATCATTTCTTAAAAACATTCTCTTTCAATCCGTATGAAGAAAATGATACTGAATTTTTAGTTTACTTTTCCTTTAAGTGTTCAGGTTAGTTTAAATTAAGTGAAGTCGTGTATGTTACATCTCCATCTCAAGTATTAATATTTATTTATTTATTAACTTCACTATATAAATTTCCTATAAATTTTATGATACATAGGAAGTTGATGAAAGTGAAGTTATTATTGATAATATAATAAAATCAGGTAAACTGATATAACAAAGTGCCAGTATGTTTTTGTTGAATCAATTATAATTGCAATTACGATATGCAGAAAATAAGTTTTTCTAATCAGATTAAAGTAGACCAGCGTCAGCAGAACTACAGATTTGTGATACCTTGACAACTGCGCACTCACATAAAAATAAAAAATAAAAAAAAAAATAAAAAAAATCCATGTCAAATTGGCCGGCTCCGGAATTTGATCCGGGACCTCCAGAATACGAGTCCAAGGCATTACCATTTGGCAAACTCAGTCAGTTAACTGTGAACTTTAATTAGTCGTTACTCTGGTACCGGTCAACCGATTCGGTCCAAAATTAATAGGCTTCTTGCCATGGACGTTGCAACTGTTTCACGGACTGACCAGACCACCCACGACATTTCGACTCCTAAAGACAAGCAAAATGCATTACACCGGTGACCATTCAGGACTTATTACGACAAAACGACATATAGCATAATAAAACAAATTACACCTCTAGAAGGAGGACATTAAGACCTACAAGATGACATATTACAGTTCATTTCGCTATTTAATTTAATTACCCTTTGATATCAAAATCTATTTATACACAGTAAAAATTAGCCGATATAGGTCAGACTTATATCAAAATACTTCTAAAATTAAGGACAACATTTTATGACCATTAAAGGACAACAGGACTTATATTATACGACTTATTGATTGATTTATCTTAAACAGGAAATGGGTCGAACCCGATTCCCGTCTCACAGTCTCCAGAAGTAACACATCATTTTTGACAGGTTGCGTTAGTAGAACACAGCATCTTTTAACTGTAAAATGCTGAAAAGGAAGCTTTAGGAACAAATTTGAGTGGACCAATAAGAACTCATGTGTGATCAAAAAGGGCATATAGGAAGTATAATTAGCCAATAGAAAAACAGAAGAGTAGGGAAAAACTTCGTTACGAGAGCAGCATTTGGAAACAAATGAAATGAACTAACTTGTCTTGCATCACGGAACGTCGTAGGGAGAGGATGTGTATTTTATCCGCGCTATAAAAATAAGATTATTAGAAATATTAGCAAGTCCGACGTATATTTTATTAGCAGCGCGTTAGTCTAGTGAAGAAGTACTTTAAAGTGACAGTAAATTGAGTATAAGTCTTGCATCACTGAGAATCGTAGGAAGAAGACGTATATTTTATCCGCGCTATAAAAATAAGATTATTATAAGTTTTAGCAAGTTCGACGCATAGTTGATTTAGAAGCGCGTAAGTAGAGTGAAGAAGTATATTGTAATAGAAGCGCGTTAATTGTGAAGGACAGTATTTTTCAAGTGATTATTAATTAAAGATATTTTATCCGCGCTATATAAGTAAGATTTTATACACGTAAGAAAAGACTAACATTGAAAGTAGCAATTTGATTGAAGTGCGCCGTAGGACATATCCTATATATATATATATATTGACATTCTGTGCAACACACGTCAAAAGCCTCCTATCAAAATTAAAATAAATCAGAGAACATTAAATATTGGATTAATAGAAAGATTGTGATAGTTTTTAATTAGGGCTTAAATAGTATGTTATGTAGATTATATATTAACATAATAATTAGTATGCATTCATCGCTTATTCAAAACTGGATTCGCAATAGTACTGTGGGGAGATTTTTCAAGGTGCAGGTAAAGACTCCTTTCCCACGGAAAGAGGCTTTTACCTGGGCTAATAAATTCGGAGCCTGTCATAACACAGAACTCAGCTCTTTGAAAGAAGATTTTAGAACACAAAAGAGCATCAATAAAATAAAATGATACTTTAGTATTTGGTCGTAAACCCTAAGTTTGCGAAAGTGTAGTTTAAGCTTATAGATGTAAGATAAAGCACGCTTATTTGTTATGAGAGGAAGCAATGAAGTAATTTCACGTAATCTCTAAACTACGAATTAAATGCACGAGCATGACATCAGGAAGGCTTTAGCGAGAGAAAAGTAGTTTATGTGTGAACTGTCGGTATTTTGCTAGTTCAAAGGACTGACGATATCATTGGCTAAGTTATGATTATAACAATAGCCAATAATATCGTTTAATATATAAGTAACCAATCACAGTTCAGTAAGGGCGTGTATTTTCATGTCAAAATACTCAGATAGTTTTGATTTTCATGGAGTGAAGATATCACTCGGTTACTCGACTCCGATCGAGAGGGATGTACACTCTGATACTCGACTTCGATCGAGAGGGATGTAGACTCTGTTACTTGATTTCGATCGAGAGGGATGTAGGGACTTTGTTACTTGAAGGATCATGTATTAGGAGAGTAATAGTTATCAACGAAAAGTAATTAAGTCTAGGAAACGGGAGCATATGACTGCCCCGCATAGCACGTCAGTAAAATATATAGAGTATAGAAGTATGTCACAAGACATACAGTGTGGTAGGCTCGATGTGGCCTAAGTTTAGCTAGACACATGATCCAGTAAACTAATCGTCATTTACAGCGTAACTTGGGGGTCACCATGGGAGCGATTTCCAGGATGGATTTAACAGTGTATTGTGACTCAGTGTAATTTTATCTGGTGAACAAATAAACCACGAATATTTTGGTTATGGTAAAATATAAAACCTGTGTATTAATTCATGTTAGAACCTTATCCAAGCCAAGTGTCGTCTGTCTGCTCTGAGAGAAGGATGTCCTGTGTTCGATGACCGGCTGGCAGCTTGGGATAGCGGTAAGACAAATAAATTCGCTATGTAATTGCATGGCTGGCGCCCAGATAAAGCTTAACCCCAATAAAACTGCTACGAAATGAGAATCCAACAGTGAGGTGTTAAGAAAACCGCTATAAGATCTTGTGTTGTTTCTCGTATTCTCCTTTAATTAGAAATTAACCACGGAGATAAGACGATCGTCTCTACTGGCTGACTAACCAGGCAAATCAACTACCTCTGACGATTTGGAACTGGTCCACAATATAAATCTATCTGTTTATTGACCGGTTGGCGCCCGTGGACCGGTGAATTTGTCATTACAAACCGAATTGCTGGGGAGCAGTTTTCTTTGTGATTAAGACCGCAACGAAGACTGAGGCAGGTGTGGGGAACAAACATTCCCCAAATCAGCTGCATGTGACGTCCCAACTGGGGCAGAATTTTTCGAATTAAAGGCAAATTTTACGAACTTTTCATCGATAATTTAAAGACAGTAAAGAATTTTAGAAAACAACACTTCAAATTTTTTTTCAAGTTGGACATTGAAATTGCATAAAGACAAATTTATTTGGACAGTTATACCGAGAAACCGAACAAGAAAAATAAAATACGTGTGTTAGAGAGAATTAGGCAGGCATTCTTGGATTAGAACGAGAGCAACAGCTGGCTGACCGACTGAAGGAAGGAAGATCCTTGACCCACAGCAGGACTCCACTACTACCTCCGAAGGGATACAAAGGTATTGTGTAGAAAATCTTTTCATGTAGCAAATTCAGGGTTCTCCATTTAAGTGTCCGGAGTAAAATTTATGAAGTTACGCAATAATAAGATATTAAAGAAAATGGACACTGAGAAAACTGAAGCCTCTGTTTCAAAAGAGATTCCTTGTGCAGAGCCAATTAATGAACAAAACATAAATATGGAAGAAAATATGGACAAGATTAATGATATTGTGCCTGAATTTCCTAATGTAGTAGAATGTGAAAGTGAAGTGATCCCTACTAGTACAAATCAGAGTAACAATACCGACATGAATTTATTGAGTAACACTATTTTGACACAAGTAGGAGCAATAATGGCTCAATTAAGCACTCAATTATCTGAACAAATGAAAACACAGTTAAATGCACAATCTGAACAAATGAAAACACAATCTGAACAAATGAAAACACAATTGAAAACACAATCTGAACAAGTGAAGACACAGTTAAATACACAATCTGAACAGTTAAAAACACAATTAACTACTCAATCAGAACAAATTGCAAGATTGAACACTCAGTTAATTGAACAAGGTAATAAATTGAAAGAAACGGTAGAAAAACAAAGAAAAGAAGTTGAAAATAACTTGAAAGAATTAGATTCTAGGGTCACAACCCAAATTGCCAATTCAGAAAGTGTATTATCCGGGCAAGTTGATTCTGTCCGAGGGCAGGTAAGTGAAATTCAGCGTGTGACTGTAAGTATGCAATCGGAAATAGACCGATTGAGACAGCAGGTACGAGACCATGAATTGTCTATTGAAAATAGGGAAAACCCACATGTAAACACCCCTGTTACCAACTCGACCACCTCTCTCCCAATAAATAATTTTCAACTACCGATTCCACAGGAACTTCCCACTCCATTATTTAGATCTAATAACGGATTGAACTTACCTTCCACTAGTGGAAATAATTCAATGCAGGACATAAATACAGCAAATAGTGTAAATAATTATGCACTGAGTAATAATGATTTACCATTACCCACCTTTGAAGACTCACAAAAGACCAATCCTGTGAGGTATTTGAGTGGCTTAAAAACTTATTTCGGGTTACGAAATGTACCAGAAAACCTCAAAATGGTTTTAATTTCTCGATCCCTACAGAAGTCAGCACTTAGATGGTTTCATGTTATAAATGATACTCAAAGCTTAGATATGCAAACTTTCGAGGAGGCCTTTTTGCAAGAGTACTGGTCGAAATCAACACAGGAACGTATCAGAAACCTCATTTTTTATGGTAAATATGACCGAAGTTGTGGAATGAATTATTTAGAATATTTTATTTCCTTGTGTGATCAAAAACAACTCCTGATTCCAAAAATTGATGAGCAAAGTTTCATTCAAGCCCTCTGTCTTCATTTTCCAACCTCAATAAGAAATAGTTTGATAGTAGCCTCTCCACAAAATACCAGCGATATGTTACGATTATTGAAATCCTTGCAGGAGGTACCCAGTCAACCAATAAGAGTAGGACAAAATCCTCAGGTGCCAGATGCAAATAATCAGAAAAAGACCATAAATTATGTGCATACTGGACCAGAGAATTTTGAAAGTGAGGTCGGGACACCGGAAAATAATAATAATCAAATGCAGAATAAAAGGAGGGAAAATTTCCATTTGCCCAGTTCACAGCGAAGAAGCCCGGAGCCCTATTGGCAAAATTATGACTATCAGAGAGGCACACGAAATCCATTCTGGAGAAATGGAGGCAATAGGACTGCTAATAATAATAGTAACTATTCCCGATACAGGCCTTACCCTAATAATAATCAGCAGTACCAGAGATCCTACGGACGAGGCAGAAACTCGTATGATAATTATTCGCGAGGCAGGAATTTTCCAAATAATCGTGGCAGAACCCCCTCTTGGTATTATCGGAGCCATTTAAATCAGGGATATTTCCGTCCTCAATTTCGTGGCCGTGTAGTGAATAACCGATACATAAGAAATGACAACAATGACAGGTTTACCCGTACCGAAGCAGAGAATCGTCCCAGATCACCTAACGAAAGAAGTAGTGGAATAACGAGTAGGCCGGTCACCCCACCAGCTGATGTAGCTTTAAACGCTTAAGGGCTTCTCTCATACCTCCAACCGGAAGCCCTGCGTCTATTTGCAGTTCTGGAGGAAATATAAACTCATCTGAAGCCTGTAGAAATGATCACAATACAAATGTAAATAATACAAATAACACAAACAGGATAGGAGTTCCCATTGTAAATATGAACCCACATATCACTCCTACCCCAACAATGAACACAATAAGTGACATTTCGTCTGAAAAAAAAAAATAAAAATAATCCGTTGATACATGACAATACCACAACACCAACACCAGAAAACCATGCACAACTCAGTAACGATGAACCACAGACAGATGTAGCTATAGGCATTTTACAAAGGAATGATGTCAACCCAATGAATATGAAATCACCTGTAATAAATGCACAAATAGGAGACCAAACATATCCCATAACATTGGACACTGGATCCGATGCGGAAATCATGTCTCGCGCGACTTTCTTAGAATTACAGAGAGTTAAAGCTATAAAACAAATACTCCCTGTACAGAATATGAGCGCTCAGTTAGCCGTGGGCCAGAAAAGGTGTAGAATCACAGATCAATGTTTAGTTCCAGTAACTATAAAAGGGCAGACATTGGAAATATTATTCTTAATTGTCCCAGGTTTGAATTTACCCATTATAGTAGGTTGCGACATATTTAGAAAGTTACAAGCAATATTAAATTTCCGTAATAATTCTTTGGAATTTATAAATGAGCAGGAAATAGAAACTGTAATACCTTTTAACGCACCAGAAACAGTTGAAAGAGAGAATTCCCCTGATATTGGAGAAGAAAGTTTTTTTTGTTGAATATCTTCAAGCGGGATCTCACCCCATGGTAAGAGTTAGACCTTCCACTCCAGAGACAGCTGACCGCACAGCAGGTAGCCTCACACCACAGATAAACTCTATGCAAGAGGAACTTGACCCCGGTCTTCCTCCACACGAAACAGTCAACACAAATAACTTTAGCCTTGTAAATACACAACCACCATTCAGAAGTACAGGAAATTTTGTTCAAAACTTCGACACTGATGACGAAGATGAATTAGAATTCATATACATTTAAAATTAAATCTTCTTTTTTATCTTCACCTTCCCAGATTCAATGTAAATAAACAACCCCCATAAACTTAAAACACCATAATACAAACTTGAAAATCAAAGGAGGAATATCGAAACAGAATTGTTGATGGATAGCAGGGAACCCCTCAAGTATTATCTCAGGGAAAATAATGGTAGAAGAGGTATCAAAATGATAAAGAAATGGACTGACAATAAGGACTTCTCGAATGAGTAAAATAATTATAGTGTGATTTTTTTTCGTGTTAATGCCTTATTCCAACATATGTGTCTATGGGACACATATGAATACTGCATTCTACGGTTGAGTAATGACGCCCTAATGTAGTGAATAATAGGAAATGGACTGATGACAATGTTTATTACATAAAATGTAAATCATTGCAAACACTACATGACTAGGTATGGTACATCGAGATTTACTCTGTCCCCTAGGAATTTGTACATAGTTAGTTATAAGTTGTAAATATATTGGCTAATTCCCGTATTGAATTGAAATGTTGAGGGGAAAAAGGCATTAATTTTGGCTAAGTAATCACACAATTATTTGATTTAGGTTAAGTTTTAACTAACACTTATATGATGTAAAAAATTTTAAAAGCCTCACACATTTTGGAAAAGTTAAAAGATAAAAGAAAACACATTTTATGACCCTAATTTATTTTGCCTGATTTTGAAAAATTTCAAAAGTATAAATAATTATTTTATACTATTTGTATATCTAAGGAATTTCTTCTAACAGCTGACCAATCTGATAGGAAATATGAAAAAGTGAAATGTAAAAGGAAAATAAAGGTATAAAAATGTATGAATATAAGGTAAAGTGTATGGGAAAATAAACATATATGCATATGAAATGGCAGGAAAGAAGAATTATTAAGTAGTCAGATGTGAAAACAAGAAGGTAGAAATAAAATGATATAATGAGTAAAGAATAAAATGATGTAGATTGCGAATGCACAAAGTTGTGAAGGAATCCTCTTTTGAAATTATAAAGGAGCAATATACATGAAAATTTGGTCTAAACTTACCTAACCACTGCATAGAAAATCGAAGTATGAAGAATTATGGTGACAAGTGTTAATAGAAGGCAAAATGAAGAAAGATAAAATGTGAATTATTATTTTATTATTATTTTCTTTCTGTCACCACAGATTGCAAAACACAAAGAATACCATTCAATTAAACAAACAGGGAAAAACAAACCACAGTAAAAAGATATGTAGTACAACAAACTCAACGAACTGAAACAAAATAAAACAGTATGCAAACTATGAAACATGAAAACATTAATCCTAGAAACACACTCTATTAGAAAATTAAATAAAGTACTTTTGTACGTAGTTTCAGTATAACCTACATTACGTATGAGAGTGACCATATAGATGGTTACGCATCATCTGCACAGAGTCCCTCAATACGAGCAGACTTATTTCAGAATACAGATGTTTGTGTAGGCAGAACGATCTGCAGAAGTCCATGAACATCTTGGTGATTGTTCCACGACTACCAATCATGAGTCCAATTACAGATATTTCTTGTATACGGAACTTTTCTTTCAAGTATTGGACCGTGGGTTCATAAATTTCCTTTTTTTCGCAGTCTACTTCTTGTGGCTGCTCGGAATCCCGTTCAAATCGAACAGTTGGATCAATTATATAGCCCAGGTCTTTCTTTCTGTCAAGAGCAATGATGTCTACTCTTCTGTTGCTTCCATTATCAGCAACGCAATGGACTTCTTCGTAGACTTCGAGCCCTTTTTGTGTCAGGGAGGTAGCTATTTTGCTCCTAATGCGATGGTGACGAGTGTTCCGCAGGAGTTCACCATGTGGACAGCAGCCTAGAACATGAGCTAATGTTTCTATCTCGCTACAGTGTCTGCAGCAGTTTCCGTCCAGACTGCGTCCATGGATTGCCCTTACGGGAGCAACATTACCTTGTAGTTTGATGGCATCTCTCCATTCGGAGCTGGTAAGGCCTTTTCTTGTTTCAAGCCATCTGTTGGCCAAAGGACACTCTCCATACAGTACAACGCCTTTTCCGTGAGTTCTTAATTGACACCATTTCTTAAATTCCTGATTTCGCAGATAGCCTCTTATGTCAGGTGTTTTATCTTTCACCATTTCTTTATCAATTTCTAGTACCTCCAAACATCGCAACTTGTCAGCACACAGATCTCTGGTGGCATCGACATACTCATTGTTGGCACTTTTCAGGATTCTACATGCGTTAAATTGCTGAAGTGGGGCCTCCCATTGAGCACGGAAGACGCCAAGTCCTTTTACCTTCCTAGATGAATAAACCATGGCATCCGGTGTGTCAGTTGGCAATTGTAGTATCTCCTTGATCGTGCTCTTTATGATTTTATCTACTGTTATTAGAAATGTTTTAGACAACTGCAATTCATGGAGATTCTGAAAACGATAAATCAGTGAAGGCAATATAAATTGATTAACAACTGAAAACTTCTGCTCAGGTTTTAGGAGAGGACTACCAGCTAGTAGATTTAAATGTGTTTTGAGTTCATTGATTGTCTTATTCGTATCAAAAATCAGCTGGTCCGAAAAATTTATCCCAAGATATTTAATTTCCTCTGATTTGCCAATTGAACTAATTAGACAATCAGAAGTAAGGGAAAGTGGGGAATTGTCAAGCTTTCCCTTGACAATATTAATAGCAGTGGATTTATTATTATTTAGTAATAAGCCAATTTCCTTAAAACGATCCACAACCATGTTCGTTAGTGTGATGGCATCTTCTTTATTTTTAGCTATTATTAGTGTATCGTCTGCAAAGGCGAGAACTGTTAACTTAGGCAGCCCTTTTACTAGTTCATAGCCATATCTTTCGGAAATTGTTGTCTCTGACAGTTCGTCTAAGATAAAGTCAGTCACCATGTTGTATAAAGCTGGTGACAATGGAGCTCCTTGCATAACCCCTCGCTTAATTTCTATTGGTGCCGTGCGTTGTCCATTACATTCTATTGTTGTAGAGTTGCCTGTTTGTAATGATATTATTATATTTTTAAGCTCTTGAGGCAAAGGAGAATGCTCTAATGTCCTTATAATATGTGAGTGACCAATATTGTCAAAGGCTTTGCTTATGTCGAGGAAAACTGCTGTTAGGGTTTCCTTCTTTTGCTTGGCCTTCCTAAGTACACTGTCGAGAATTGATACATTTATATAGGTTCCAGGAGACGACGTAAATCCCCTTTGATGAGGGTTGAATGTAATATATTGGCGCAACCTGTTATCCAGTACACGTTCAAAAACTCTTCTTATTACAGAGCAAATGGAGATCGGCCGAAAATTGGAAGGGTCGTGGTCATCTCCCCCTTTGTGAATGAGTACTGTTCTGGCTTCCTTCAGGCAAGATGGCACTACAGCTGTACTTGACATCCTTGAGAATATCATTGACAAAACTTGCGCAACCTTATTACTTTTTATTGCCCTCATAATAACCTTGTCTGGACCGGGTGCAGTGTCTATTTTGATCCTCTTCATAGCTTCGATTACTTCGCTGGGTGATATCATTGGATTATACGCCTCATTTAAGGAAGTAACTTCTGCATCTGTGAAAGTAGGTAAATACTGGTGACGGAGACATGTGTTTTCATTGGACAGTCTGTCCTTAAAATGGTTGAAGATTTCAATTTTACTTGCTTTGCAAGTGGGTTTATTGCCATCAATAATGGACCTGACAGCTTTTCTTCTGCGATTATAAAACTCATATTGAGTTTTTTCATACTCATATTTCTCGCGTCTTTTTTGGCGAATCCGTTTTGTGATCTAACAGGATTAGATGATTTTTTGAAGTCTTGTCCCAGTGCAGTTTCCCTTTTCTTCTTCCTTGCTTCATAAAACTTTGTTGCTGGGTGTTTTGGGCCAGGAAGAAAGTTTATAGATTTAGCAAGAAAGTCTGAAAAGTCTCGGACTGCTTGGTGGAAATCATCCGTTTCAGGAAAAGATGAGAAACAAGATAACCATTTGTTCAGTTCCTTCTCATATAAATCATCATCTTTTGCAGACTTTGCTTTATGTATATAGTTATTGTTTTCTGTTATCTCAGAAGGATCCATTAATTCAGAAGACCGATTGGGGAAAGATTTGGCAAGCTTTTCCCTGTGTTCGCTGGGATGTGCTCTACTAATATGTTTATTTACTGATTTATATTGTTTTCCGCAATATGGACATGTCTTAAGATCCTCTGGTGCATCACTACTTCCAAGAGGAAGCTCCACTATAGGGGTGCTACTTATTCCTTTTGCATCATCATTTACAGAAAGATGAGAAATGTCTGACTTAGCAAATGTATAACTCTGAAAGTCTCCAGCGTTCTCGGTATTGATAACTGGCTCTTGTGGTGATACATGATTTCCAATTATTTCTGATTTTGTAACATTAGAATCATGTATTTTTTGTGGATTGTCAGTGGGCCTAACAACAAATGATTCTTGTGATGACATATGACTCCGTGCCAAATGTATATTTATTCCACGAGTAGTGAACGTCCTTCCACATATTTTACATTCCACAGAATGTACAGGGCCACCTAATGACGTTGATGATGTGGACATTACTTCAGTACGAGACATCACAATTTGTAGAGAACAAAAAAACACAGGGCACAAAAATTCCTGTATCTATGTAAATAAACAACTGCAGATTCTCACCAAGTTTATCATTTCACATCATTTCACTTTACAAATGCAAATTTCACTTAGATAACATCACCACATATTCATGTTCTTGCCTTCTATCTCTTGAAATACCCATCTTCTTAAAATATTAAAATATTTCATTAAAATTAGTTTCAGAAATAAGCAATGAATTGAGTTCCAGCCTAAGCTTGTCATGGGTTATAAATTGAAAAATGTTATGTTTAACAGAAATTGAAGGACACGTGAGGACAGTCATCATATATTCATTTGAAATGTGGAATTCTACAAGGTATTGTTCATATTATTTTGTAATTGTTTTTGAATTTATGTGTTTTTTTTTAATGTTGAACTAGGCGATATACGAATGTTGCACAGAGGAAACAATTAATGAAAAATGAATTAAAAGGATATTTAAAAGAAAAATGCGATATAATGAATTAAAAGGATATTTGAAAGAAAGAGGCGATACAATAGAGAAAGCGATTAAGTGAGAAAATTGGCTAAATTTAATAATTTTGATGAAGAGAAGCTAGGACATAGGAGAATTTGAAAGTGAGGGTATCAAAAGTTTTAAAATCATGCATTACTGGTGAACATGGATGTTCACTACCAATTACCTGATTATTAAATCTTTTAATACGGACATTTGCAACTGTTTCACGGACTGACCAGACCACCCACGACATTTCGACTCCTAAAGACAAGCAAAACGCATTACACCGGTGACCATTCAGGACTTATTACGACAAAACGACATATAGCATAATAAAACAAATTACACCTCTAGAAGGAGGACATTAAGACCTACAAGATGACATATTACAGTTCATTTCGCTATTTAATTTAATTACCCTTTGATATCAAAATCTATTTATACACAGTAAAAATTAGCCGATATAGGTCAGACTTATATCAAAATACTTCTAAAATTAAGGACAACATTTTATGACCATTAAAGGACAACAGGACTTATATTATACGACTTATTGATTGATTTATCTTAAACAGGAAATGGGTCGAACCCGATTCCCGTCTCACAGTCTCCAGAAGTAACACATCATTTTTGACAGGTTGCGTTAGTAGAACACAGCATCTTTTAACTGTAAAATGCTGAAAAGGAAGCTTTAGGAACAAATTTGAGTGGACCAATAAGAACTCATGTGTGATCAAAAAGGGCATATAGGAAGTATAATTAGCCAATAGAAAAACAGAAGAGTAGGGAAAAACTTCGTTACGAGAGCAGCATTTGGAAACAAATGAAATGAACTAACTTGTCTTGCATCACGGAACGTCGTAGGGAGAGGATGTGTATTTTATCCGCGCTATAAAAATAAGATTATTAGAAATATTAGCAAGTCCGACGTATATTTTATTAGCAGCGCGTTAGTCTAGTGAAGAAGTACTTTAAAGTGACAGTAAATTGAGTATAAGTCTTGCATCACTGAGAATCGTAGGAAGAAGACGTATATTTTATCCGCGCTATAAAAATAAGATTATTATAAGTTTTAGCAAGTTCGACGCATAGTTGATTTAGAAGCGCGTAAGTAGAGTGAAGAAGTATATTGTAATAGAAGCGCGTTAATTGTGAAGGACAGTATTTTTCAAGTGATTATTAATTAAAGATATTTTATCCGCGCTATATAAGTAAGATTTTATACACGTAAGAAAAGACTAACATTGAAAGTAGCAATTTGATTGAAGTGCGCCGTAGGACATATCCTATATATATATATATATATATTGACATTCTGTGCAACACACGTCAAAAGCCTCCTATCAAAATTAAAATAAATCAGAGAACATTAAATATTGGATTAATAGAAAGATCTTGTGTTGTTTCTCGTATTCTCCTTTAATTCGAAATTAACCACGGAGATAAGACGATCGTCTCTACTGGCTGACTAACCAGGCAAATCAACTACCTCTGACGATTCGGAACTGGTCCACAATATAAATCTATCTGTTTATTGACCGGTTGGCGCCCGTGGACCGGTGAATTTGTCATTACAAACCGAATTGCTGGGGAGCAGTTTTCTTTGTGATTAAGACCGCAACGAAGACTGAGGCAGGTGTGGGGAACAAACATTCCCCAAATCAGCCGCAACGTTATAAATGTGTATACCAAGTTTCATGAAAATCTGATAAAGCATATTTGAGTTATGGGGCATTTTGATATATAATACCATAAAACTGCACTAAATTGGGCATTATTCCGGTACCGGCCAACCAATTTGGTCCAATATCAACAGATGTCTTCCCATGGACATTATAAATGTGTATACCAAGCTTCATGAAAATCCGATAAAGCGTATTTGAGTTATGGCGCTTCTAAATAAAAACACTAAATTGGGTTTGTTGCCGGTACCGGTGAACCGATATGGTTCAATAACAATAGGGTTCTTCCCATGGACATTATAAATGCGTATACCACGTTTAATGAAAATCCGATAAAGCGT
Organism: Ectobius pallidus; assembly: GCA_964059195.1. Lineage (NCBI taxonomy): Eukaryota > Metazoa > Arthropoda > Insecta > Blattodea > Ectobiidae > Ectobius > Ectobius pallidus. The sequence continues at coordinate 27,595,494 of CAXKWD010000010.1, read as the reverse complement.
ATTTGAGTTATGGCGCGTACAGACACACGGACAGACAGATGGAAGGACAGACAGACAGACATTTTTCGTCCCCCACACACAATCTCATAAAGTACCATACTGGCACTTAATAATGAGTCGGGATTTATAACACTTCACTTAATGGAACCAGTTTTGACCATTAGCTGAGGATGAGCGAGAATAAGGTTTTCCCAAAACTAATTCCAGTAAAGTTATTTTAAGTGTAAGAGTTAAAAATCCTGACTCATTAATATATCATGAATTTTACCTATTCTGGATACTGACAAAGATAGTTTTCCTCTGCTGACGATTTTTCAGAAATACTCAACTAGCATTCCTACTTATTATAACTGTTTAATTATTGTCGTTAAAATTTAACAATAACAATAACATCTTAAAACAAAGGTGGCTTCTCTCTTCTCATAAATATAGAGTTAGATCTGTTTCACCAATTGAGAAAATCACTAATATGAGGCAAATATTTGTAAATTCTCAAAATATTTGTTCCTTAAAAGCAGCATAATCTTTAAAGTGGGGTTCCTTAAAGTGAAAATTAAATACATTGTTCTTAAGGTAATTACGCAGGGACTATTAAACTTTACTCCTTAAAAACGGAAATCATAAAAAAGGTGTATTACTGAACTTGATTTCTGATTTTTTTTCGTTAGTCTAAGCAAAATACTTACTTGGTTCTTGTGGAGCTTTCCTTTTAAGAGATGCCTCGTCTATTTCAGCCAGGTCTTTCTCTTCTGTTTTAGGTTCCTTATCAGCTGATGAAGCAACACTATTATCAGTGAATCCATAATTCATTTGATAGTGAGCCAAGAAGTCTTCATCTACCTATAAAAATTAAGAAATAGATTATTATTTTATCAAATTACAGCATGGTAGCCTTTATTTTGCTGTGAATATGGTTTCAAACACAATTCCTCAATTTTAAATCCCATAATTCTATCTCATATGATGTTTTTACTTTTAAGCAAAACACACAATATTGCTTTCTACTCGGATATAGGATTGACAATACCACATTTTATTGCGTAATTGTTGCCAGCATATAATCGTTTGTTTTTTCCAACCCAAAAATAGCTTATAAAAACTTCATCACATAATCATTGCATATTTCTCTTTTTTCACGATGACTGAGAATTTACAACTAACATGTTGCCACTGTAACCTAGAGTACAGTCATCCTTTACCCAATGCATTTACGGTTAAAGAATGAAAAAAAAAAGAGAGAAAAAAAAGGGTCATCTACTGTTACCTTAAGAACAACAAATAATGAAAAGTAAGTTGCCATTATAGCTGTCGGATGAAAGCTGCCTCCATACATACTTTTCAAGAGGAAAACCATGCCTGAAGGAGAAATATTTCCTCTTGGTATTCATTTATGCATCGCAACAGAAAGGTTAGATGGATTTGAAACTGATGGTGAACTGGATAAAAACTGTTTGGAGCTAGAGATCAGGGGCACTACTGAGGAGACTATGCTTGTTTTGGATAGTTTCGGGGCCCATATCATGAACGAAGTAAAAGATATTTTACAGCAGAATAAAACTCAGAGGTTCTACAAAGAATGGATGATAAACAGAGACCATGAACTGACTCCTAGTGGGAAAATTAAGCACCCATCATTAGGACTAATTTGTCCGTGGGTGATTCAAAGTTAGAATCTCATCTCTCAGAAAAGATTCAAGTTGGGAATTTCAAACACAGCAGATGGTGTGGAAGATGATCAGGTACGGAATGGTGGGGAGGAATCTAGTGACGCAAGTGGAAGAAAAGCCAGTGCATCAGTGTCATGCAAAATAGGCTCCAGCCAAGAATCATCAGTTGGAAATTATTAACAAATTTGTTCTATTTCGCAAATTGAAACAAAGATTGATGTAACTTCATTGTAAACATAGTTTAATAATTCACTAAATAATAAAGTGTTTTTTTGGTAGTTTAATAGTACTTATTATTTCCTTTGGTCACTGTAAGGTATGTCTACCGTGTGCAGTTAAGTTCAGCGTCTCCTTGCATAATGGTCGCACTATGATTTCACAAGATAAAAAGGCCTAAAAAATGTGATTATTCTGTGGTGAAATACGGTAAGCTTGTAATATTTTTGTAAGGAAATTACACCACTGTATCCAGGAACAGGTTCTTATGACACTAGTATCAGTGTTGGATGCTTTGGGTACAGATTCTTAGCTCACAGATAATGTGAGCAAGCAGAATTATCAGGTTGCACCCATGACAACTCACAGTTCAACCAACTTGCATATTAACTCTCTCTGGTAGCAATTAGTAAACTGGAAAACCTAATCACAAAGTCATACTATCCTGTACAACCGAGAAATTTGAGACAAAGGGTGCAAGCAGGTAAGAGAAATCTATAGTAAAAAATCTTCATCAAATTAGTGCTATTTCCTTCAGCTGAAATCAAACTAATGCTATTCACAATATATTCTTAAACAATCTTTATGTGTAATACGAGGGTTGGTCAATAAGTAAGGTCTCCAACACTCTAGCCCAAGCTCACAACGTTGGACGAGAGATTTGGCGCCACTGCCGTGTCCCGCTATCTCCCCTCTTTCAAAGAGCCATTGCTGCAGCCACTGAACCTTTTAGTGTCCGAGATAGAGCTGTTTGAAATGGATCTCCCGATTTCCGTCCCTGCAAAGTGTGGCCTCCGCGAACCCACCTCGCACAAACCTTATGGAACATCAGTTTGTCACTCAGAATGGTCTGTATGGAACCTTTAGTAATGTCAGGAAGCAATAAACAAAGTTCACGAGTAGTGATGCGTTGATCTTGTCGCACCAATTCATCGACTTTTGCCACCATCTCATCTGTGACGGCAGTTGTTGGTCTCCCACTTTGTTCTTCATCATGAATATTTGTCCGGACCTGTTTAAACTCACGAACCCATTTACGGACATTTTTTATGTCCATACATCCCTCTCCATAAACTTCGCAAAGCTGTCTGTGAATTTCAATCGGCGGAACTTTTCTTGCAGTAAGTGACTTCGTGTAGGCGCACTTGGCAGGGACGGAAATCAGGAGATCCATTTCAAACAGTTCTACCTCGGACACTAAAAGGTTCAGCGGCTGCAGCAATGGCTCATTTGAAAGAGGAGAGATAGCTGGACATGGCAGTGGTGCCAAATCTCTCGTCCGACCTTGTAAGCTTGGGCTAGAGTGTTGGAGACCTTACTTATTGACCAACCCTCATACATTACATCTAGTTATAAAGAATATTACAATAATATAGTGTACAACAGCTTTCAACTTATTGCTACCAACACAGACACTCCCAATTCAATGTTAATACACCGATCAATAATTGAACCATTTCAGATCTGGATTTGTACCAGGGTTGTAAAAAGCCGGCTAAAATTGAAAAAGACCTGACCAGTGGCTTTTTTCAATTTTAGCCGGTTGAAATCATGATTTTAGCCGGCTAAAATCAATTTTTCCTGGTTGGGGGAGGTGGGAGGGGGTTGAAATTTTGAAAAAATTATATTTAGGGCCCTATGGGGTTTAGAGGAAAACTTTGTCTGAATAAATTAGAAACCAATGATTCAGTGGTTGTGGGGGTGAGGGTGGAAATTCAAAATTTGTAAAACCATGTCTTGTGGGGTCCGCCGGCGTGGTCTTGTGGTTAGCGTCGCTGACTACAGATCCGTCAGCCCGGGTTCGATTCCCGGTACCTCCTCGGATTTTTCTGAGGTAGGGAGGTCTGGTAGGGGTGCACTCAGCCTCGTGATTCCAAATTGAGGAGCTACTTGATAGAGAAGTAGCGGCTCCGGTCATGAAAACCACCAATAACGGCCGTGGGTGTCGGCATGCTGACCACATGCCCCCCAATCCTGCCATCTGCCTACGGGAGATGACGCAGCGGTCGGGTGGTAGGCCAAGTCCCTCCAGGGATGTAGCGCCACGGAGTTTTTTTTTTTTTTTATGTCTTGTGGGGTATTGTAGAAAAGCTCTTGATAAGTAATCTTTAAATCAACAACTAGTTTCTCGATAGTGCTCATATAAGGAGAGATTTGAATTTTTGAAAGTCAAAAACACTTTAAAATATACCTCAGCCAATAGGCATGCCGAAATGAAATCATGAGGACCAACTGAGGCTAAAATTACCAATGAAATAAAGTTTGAAATATTAAAAATAATAGTTAAATATCTTTAGAACAATAATCCTTGGCCAAATTAAAAATGAAATAATAAAAGATATCAATTAATACATAATTAACAACTCTCTTTTTATAAAAAATATTTCAGGTTTTATTCTACATTTATCCCAATAAATTCATAAAAAGCACTATGAAATCTACAGTGAGTCCCACGCAAGAGTTGGCCAATGACGCGGGTTTCTGCATCGCGGCTTGCACAGCTCCAACTCCCGAGCGATCGGGTGAAATGTCTACGCAAATAATGCCGCGGTCGGTGTAATGATTCAGGTTCTCACATTTACAGTTAAAATTACAATGAAAATAACCACGTACCTCATCACAAGAGCTGTTGGAAATGTTCTTCTCTTGCATCCACACAATACTGGCACCTTTTTAGGAAATTTTCTTTCACACGCATAATTTCAGCTTCCGAGACAGAGTTAATTTCTCTTGTGATATTGTCTTTAAGTTCTTCTAACAGCATGTGACTATTATTTATGGGGAAACTTCAAAAATAAAGTTTATAGGTCAATTTTCCATATATTAGAAGAACTTGAAGACAATATCACAAGAAAAATTAATTCTATTTCGGAAGCTGAACTTATGTGCAAAAAATAAAATTTCCTAAAATGGTGCCAGTATTGTGTGGATGCAAGAGGAGAACATTTTCAACATCTCTTGTGATGAGGTACATAGTTATTTTCATTGTAATTTTAACTTAAATGTGAGAACCTGAATCATTACACCGATCACGGCTTTATTTGCTGTGCCCGTCACGATGCAGAAACCCGTGTCATTGGCCAACTCTTGCGTGGGACTCACTGTATTAAATTACACTAAATACAATTTCAGGTTTCTGAGCTTGTAACTTTTAAATTTGTGATGTTTGGAAATAAAAACATGAAAGGAACTTCAATTATTTTTATTCAATTTGATTTTAGCCGGATAAAATGCCTGGCTTTTTTCAAGTGGATAAAACTGGTAGCTCTGCATTTGCACTCAGTAGGCCTAAGTAGGCCTACTACAAGTTCTGAGCTTGTAACTTTTAAATTTGTGATGTTTGGAAATAAACACATGAAAGGAACTTCAATTATTTTTATTCAATTTGATTTTAGCCGGATAAAATGCCTGGCTTTTTTCAAGTGGATAAAACCGGTTAAAACCAGGCCGGCTTTTTCATAACAACCCTGATTTGTACATTAACATAAGCAATCAAATGAAATCACTGGTGGGCTCTATGTTTAAAACTGACAAAGAAAATTTTAGTAGAACCGCTGTTTTCTATGACAATCATAATAAGAGGATAAAAATCCTCACAATTTTACAGAAAAGCATTACTCTAATGATCTCTTATCTCTGCTTTTATATAATTTTTTGGTGTGATGACTTCATACATACGGATTTTCCAGAGCTAGCTGGGAAGCCATTATACAAAATCTTCGTGGAATTAAAAGTGCTATAATCCAGCCAAGGAGTCACTTGTCATGTAAGCAATAGTTAGGGATAGTCACATTTCGTTAATCCCCAAAACACGAAATTAGTAATAGTTTAAATTAGTGTAATAAATTCGTTTCTCGTGTTTTTTTATTTGTGTTTATTCACTCGCAAAGTTTCGCGAAATGTGATACTTTTCGCAAAATACCCAGTTTTTAAGGTTTTATCCCATTTTTACGCAAAATACGGGCAAATGTAAAAGTTCTAATTTAAATTAACTATATTTGAATATATTGTAATTTTTTTTTATCCATGGAAAATATTGTAATTAAAAATGTGAGCCGTTTATGAAAATGTGAGTTGTCGGCTTGATTTGAAACGCGAAGATGTCAAGGTCAACTGAAGAAGGGACTTTAAAGGAAGAGGGTGGAGGAAGGAGTTTCTGGCACCAAGATGTCGGCGGACGGCGGCGTGATTCATGGCCGAAACAAGTAAACAAATGGCCAATCTATTCTTCCAGTCTTTATATAATAGCAGATAAATAATAAAAATTTAATAATGAATTTAAAAAACCTGTAAGTTACGTACTTCAACAATCTCGTGTTTAACAAAGTGGGTTTTGGAGGCTACAACCTGAACGTCATGCTTCCCGCCGAATCCCGCGTGAAAGAGATATTCACTATCGAGGTTAAAATCGGCGGTAACCATCAATGTGATGATAATATCGATGTATTTTGACGGAAAACATTGATGTATATTTAAAATAAAAAAGCATGGTTTCAGAAAATTAGGCAACATTTATAAATAAACTGAAATATTTCCATGAAAACTATCGATGTTTTTGGAAATTCTGTCAATACGTCCTGAATGTCCGACTCAGTATGTACATTCATAAAAATTAATGCAAAAAACTGTATTTAAAAAAAGTGTGTGTGGAACGCCACGCAACAGAAGTGAAACTTGTTTTAATTTTCTTTATTTTTTATTTTTCCCTATTTTGGATTGTTGGACTTTTAAATATTGGGTTTTTGGACTTTTTAAATTTTGGATTTTGGATTTTTTAATTTCGAATTTTTTTATTTTTAAATTTTGGATTTTTTATTTTCTTGAATTTTAGATTTTTTAATCTTACAGTTTATAATTTTGTAATTTTTGGATCTTTGAATTTTTTGATTTTTTTTTTTTAATTTTTTTTAATTTTTGATTTTTAGATTTTTTTATTTATTTATTTTATTTTGGATAAGCCTAATCATTGAGTTGATTGTTTTCTGTGCAGACTGTTCCATCACACCTCACTAATTTTGTGATGATTTTGAGTGTAACACTAATTTTGTGAAGATTTTGAGCGTAACGCAAGCTTGATTTACCCCTACCACGGCTAAAGAAGTTTCACTTCAAAAACATCAATGTCGGGAGAAACATAGATTGTTTTTCATTGATGATGGTGATGATGACGACGAGTGATTATTTTAATTTTACTCGTACTTGACGAATAAAATATTTTAGGATGAATTTGTGCATTTTTTAACTGCTGTCACCACAATGTAAAGTAAGGAGTTTATTTGAATTTTAAACTAAAATAGAAGCACCTCAAGCAAATGAGTTAAGCTGTTTCATTCTTATTTATGTTACAGTATTTCATTAAAAGTTTTTATTTCACATGAATTCAAGACTTTGTCATATCACCCCTGGATGTTGCTTGATATATATTATCAGTGTACGGAAAAAAATTCAGTTAGATTTAAAAGCTGTGGTCAAATTGACAGCACCTCCATGAATACAAGAGTTTTTTCAGCAGCTGTTGCAGTCTGATCAACCTTGCAGACCAGACATTCACACTAGTGTACCTGCTCTTCCTAAATGATCATACTCTATTTCAAAATAAGAAAATAATATATTGAAATACACTCTCTGAAAGCCAACCTTTCTGTTGGGTTTTTGTGAACACTGGAAGTGCCCATTCCCCACCCCCCTTTTTTTTCTTTCTTCTTCTTCTTCTTCTTCTTTTTTTTTTAAGAATTCATTGTCATCCAAGAGCTATTTTCTAAGAACTTTTGTAAGACAATTTGCTATCTGGTTGTGAAATTTATAGACATTAAATGCATTCAGAAACACAACTTTTTTGCTTCATTTATTTATTACATTCAGTAGGTTATTACTAAAAACATATGCACCTGAACATCTCCAGCAATTCAGATGAAATGAATGAAAAAAAAAAAAACTTTCTGAGGAACAAGAAAATAAGAAGACTCAGGGGCACAGAATTCGAGAACTGGTATTCAATGTGTCAAAAAGGAAAAAAGAATGTGTTTAATACAAGAATATCCTGCAGCCAACATATGGATAAGACATGTTACCTACCTCCATATGGAAATAAGCCTTGAAAATGTCAGCTCCCAGTGGGAACCAGACCAGGCAGAAGATAGACAGGGATAGAAAGACAGCAGGGCTAAGAGAGAGAAAAGCAAAAAGAAAGGTAGGGAGAGGGGAGAAGAGAGACTTTTGATCACAACTCATGATATGTAAAAGAGATAAATGAGTTAATATTATAACAAGAGAAATTGCAATCTTTACTGAGAAGGCTGTAGCCAGTTCTGAGATCTGTATTTAGGAAGTTCAGGGTTTATTCCAAAGTTCAAAAATCCTGACTGACATTTGCTTGGTTTCTTTAATTTCTTTCAGGACAACACCAGGATTCTTTCTCTCTACCTTTAATCGAGGATATGGCCATCCATTCCCCCTACCCCATCCTTTCCCTCCCTTAAGTCATCTAGGAATCAGTCCCTGCACAGAACTATTTTTTCGTCAGGGGAACTGCTCCAGTGCCTGTCTAAACATGTGTGATTCAGAATGTCCCATTCCCTACCAATGCAGGTATATAGTTCCCATATAAGGCAGAAAAACCAGAAAATAATCAAATAAATTATATAATTTACCTTTGGAAACCAAGCACTCTTTTCTCTGTCCCAGAAATACACTGTACCATCTGTAGGATCAGTATATGTGTGTGTGTCTCCTTCGAAGCCATAGGTTCCTTTGGTCATGTCCTGCTTTATCACATTATCATTGTCATCTTCATCACTGTCATCACTGTCTTTCTCTTCATCTGCATCCTTTGAAGCTTTCACCACCCATTTCTTCTGATCATTGTCATATTTATAAGTTATCCCTGAAATAATAAAGATATTCATTTCACTAACAAGTTTTCATTTCAAATTACAACTTAATATTTGTAACGGCAGACTGCGATAAGAATTTTAGCACAAGAAAGTCAACAATTTGGTAGAATATGAGTTATCTCTGAATCATTGGTTAGAGATTTGCCACTCTACTAGATACCTATCTACATCCACTTAACCATCACGAATAATATTATAAGCAGGGGTGCCCACCCCCCCAAACTTTATTGATCACCCCCCCCAACCTCATTGGCTGTCGAGAAGGGCGCCCATATGATATTTTCTAGGGGGGTTATTTTTTTAATTCATTTATTTTTTGTTGCTTTAACTTCTTGGGCCACTTTGTAACATTATATTAATAATATAATAATGAAAATCACATTTACGCTATTTTAACACAGAAAAACTAGTTAGGAAATTTGTTTACCATACTCTAAGACATGCCAATGTAAATAAGAAATCATTACCTAAGTAGGGGGCCATCCCCGGAAAATTTTCAAATATTGAACTAATGAAAATCACATTTTACACTATTTTAGCACTAAAAAACTAGTTAGGAAATTTGTTTACCATACTCTAAGACATGCCAATGTAAACAAGAAATTGTTACCTAAGTCGGGTGTCTACCCCGGGAAATTTTTAAATATTGAACTAACGAAAATCACATTTTAGTCTATTTTAGCACTAAAAAACTAGTTAGGAAATTTGTTTACCATACTCTAAAACATGCCAATGTAAATTAGAAATCATTACCTAAGTGGGGGCTCCACCCCGGGAAATTGTTACTTAAGTTATAATACTTATTACTATTTATAAGAAAAGTTTAATAACATATGGAACAGTGGATATAATAGGCCTACTCATTATGTTATGAAAAAAAAATAACTGCTATATCATATTTGACACACCAACAAATCTTGTATAATTAAATAAATATTTAAAAAAAAAATACAAATATAGAATTTTAGGTTTTGACTTTTGGGGGGTCCAAACCCCCTGGACCCCCCTTTCCTAATCCACTGTTAGAAGACACCTTTTGAAGTTATAAAACTTGACCATTTTTATTTTTAACATATAAAACGCTAATTTTTCAACAATTTTAACCCCCCCCCCAGAAAATTCATAAAACAATAATATTTTGCCCCCCCTCCCCAGAAATTTCAATGACGCAGTCTGCGTCTTAACCCCCCCCCTGTGGGCACCCCTGTTATAAGTCGAGTAATGTTTTCACTTTTATGAAGTCCCCTAGGGATTAATACTGATAACATTGATCAAATGTTGTTTAATGTGATCAAAGATTTGGTTTATGTTATCACATTTTCCTTTTTGCGGCTTTATTTCTAAGTACTGTACATCATTCAAAATTTTGTTTTTAAGGGTTTTGTTTCTAACTCAACTGCATTGTGTTGTACTGAAGGTAGCAATACTGTTCACAGCTCACAGGATGACCAGTTCGAAGGGGTGGCAATACCTAATTCTCTTTTAAGCAATAAAACATGTTTCACCCCTCAGTTTAGCTGTTGCTTTTGATTTGTGAAGATAATAGTGTTGACATGCAGTGATGGCTAGTGTAAAATTAAAATACTTGAACAGACAGGCGTCAGATGTTTTGCTATACGGTGTTAACCACAGATCAGTGCAGCCTTCCAAAAACACTAAGTAACTAGTATGGAGTATTGGTTAATGGACTCCTAAAGAAAAGTAAAAACAATTTAAAACTTTGTTACTGATTGAAAAATAGTTGGTTGCAGTCTAATCTCGTATTATTTTATGAATATTACGTATTACGTATAGCCTACATACCGGTATTTACATATTATTTTGTGAATAAAAAGCTATTAAATGTGTTGTAGTGTATTGTCTTATATATGAATAAATAACCTTCATTTAATTCCTTCGGCTACTGTTATCAATCGGTTAATGTTATCAACCTGAAGAATGTGGACAAAATTCAGTGTGGCAACAATGAAGATTGCTTCAATGATGAAGTTATAAATACTATGGAGAATGAATTGTTTGATGTCTTAAATGACTTGGCTGATGAAAGCAACAAAATAGATAGGCCTATTCGTCTTGTTAAATACATTCTGATGAAAAAAAAAAGTGTTAAATACTCCGTGAAAGAATGAAGACATGACATTATATATTGATGCTCTTGACAAGAAAGTAGCACTTGGTGCTCCTAGTATTACTGAAAATAATAAAATACTGAAAATAATAAATGTGAATCGGATGCAGTTGACAAATAGCCTCAATAATAAAAAGCACGAAGCTATAGATAATGCTAAAATACAAAAAAGGGTAAATACAACTGAATGTGACCCCAGTAAACGTGACAGTATAAGTGCTACCTGAAAAAGTCACACGAATAGTAACTGTCTTATTGGGGAGCCTAGTTGTGTAAACAGTGATGCTGTAGATGATTAAACCATTATGCTAACTACGAAAGAAACTTGGGCAGAGGTCTCTAGCAAGAAACAGATAAATAAACGCTTGGCCATTGTTGTTGAATCTTGATAATGGAAAGTATGGATGGCTTATCACGTCAGCCTAAGCCGTATTCCTTTTATCACCATGACTGCAGCTTAAGTAATCTAAACAGGTTTAATTCATTACGCAATACCTCTTGGCAGGATGTAATACAAATGGCTGATGTACATGAAGTCTTCAACAATTTTATGTCCACTCTTCTATCTTTTTATGATATTGCTTGCCCTATGAAAAGTTCCATGTCTAAAAAATCTGGTATAAGAAGCCATGGATAATCAGATATCATCAAGCAAAGCACAGAGCTCAAAAGACTTTTTAGATTGAAATGAGATCTTAATTCTGATGTATTTTACAGTTTATATAAAGCAAGGAAAAAACACTACACAAAACTTATATTGGACTTTAGTAAACTAATTTCCAACTCCAAGAATAAAAATAAGTCTGTCTGGAATCACGTAAATAACTAATTAGTACGGAGTAAACCCCAGAGAATTATTAGTCTACATGACAATAATGATAATGTATGTGTAACAGACTCTTTGTTAATTGCAAACTGCTTTGTAAATCGTTTTTCTTCTCAGGTCAAGATTAAATTACAGAATCAGCCACACCAGTTATCAAGACAATGTACTTGTGTTCCTCCAATTGTTAATTCTATGGTTCTCTCATATACAACGTATGCTGAAGTTATTGTTACAATAATGGAATTACGAGACTCACATTCAACAGGTATAGATGGTATTTCAGCTAAAGTTTTGAAATACCGGTACATATGTTTAAGTATTGTTCAACCAATTACACATATTTTCAATCTCTGTATTAAGAATGGTGTGTAAATAACAATTTCTCATAGACTTTGGATAATACAGACAACAAAGAAATTGGCCTGTAATTTTTAATCATGTGCGGGTCTCCCTTCTTGAAAATTGGGGTGACAATGGATAATTTGAGACTGTCTGAATAAACACCATTAATGGACAAATTGAAAATGTAAGTCAGTGGCTGTACTATGTTTTTGCAAACATTTTTTTAGCACATTGACAGTAATTCCAATGCATAAGGTTGAGTATGTTTTCAGAGAAATAAAAAATATTAGGTAAGGTTATGCATGTTAGGTTACGTTAGGTTAGGCAAGTTAGCTCAAGTTTAAAGAGGGTTTGGGGGCCAGAGGCGTTCTAGACAGTGATAGCGACTGACCACCACAGACCCTTATCATGTTGGCAGCCCTGATTCCAGCACCACGTGACCCATCGGTTTCTTCCCGCAGCATGCACTTGCACTGTCTCGAGCAGCCGATTCTGGTGTGTGCACTTTCTTAGTTAGTTAGTTTTCTGTGAACTTCTTACCGATTTTACCTATATTTAAAATATTCTTAGAAACAAAATGTGCCTGTATATGTAGATGTAGAAATGGATTCTAAAACTTCTGGAGAATAATATTACAAGAAATTTGGTCGTTTTTCATGTGTAAAAATATTGGAACTCCTTCAGAATGGCGTAGCCAGCCATGCTCTGCCATTAGCGACCGTGCTCCTTTGAGCCGTGGGGAACTGTTGAGTCCAAAAGGATTTCTGCTTCTACTTTTTCCAAAAATAGCATTTTTTCTTCAAGAATAATCCATTTCAGATTAATTCCGTGTTACCGTTATACGACAGGACAATGCAGATAAAATAAACACATAAAACATAACTTAAGCTGTTGGGAAAATAACACATTACGACCCGACCAAGCCCCCCACCACTACGAGAAACCTAGCGGCGGCATTAGAACTACTAGGAAAGTAGCGACGGTGGCGACATCTAGTAAGGAAATGGTGAAAGAGAAAAATAATTTACTTTTCCTTTATTCTCTTCTTCTCTTCCTTTCCCGTCTCTTTCCTCTCTTCCTCTCACCTCCTCTTCACCCTACCTACCTATTCGAGACCTATTCCTAACAATAAATTTTGGATCGAACGCATGACCCTTAGCATCGTAGCCAAGAGACTTATCCATTACACTACGAAGGACAGTTGAGCAGTGAAGGAAGTTCCGGTATATTTTAGTTATCTAATTTAGTTGGCGCTAGCGAGTGTTAACGCAAGAATCGGGTTTTCTAATTTTGAGATAGTTTGTTTGTTATGAAAAGAGTAGTGTTGGTTCAAGGGAATTTTTCTGCATCAATTAACACGGCGTTTTTTTAAAATTGGGAAATATTATGTAAATTTCGATTTTTTTATATATTGTGAATTTTTTTTTCTTTCAAATCGGTGTTTAAAGATCGTGAAATATGATGTTTGGTACAAGGGTATTGTTTTAATATAATTCGTGAAATTTTATTTTGTTTTTATAATCGTTTTTAAACATTGTGAAATATTATGTATGGTGCAAGGCAATCATTAGAGTAAGCTGCGGCTTAACACAGGAAGCTGCATTACCGGCGCTTAGTAGCGGCCGGCAAGAGCAATAGCGGGTGGAGGGGAAGCCTGCCTGGCGGAGAAGGCGACCGGGCCGATGGAAAGGGGAGCCGCTCGGGTCGCAAAGTGTTTACTTGCCAAGCTGTTTATTGACTTATAACCAATTTTATTTTAGAGTAAATTTAGAAAGTAAAAGATAAAACCTGGTCGGCCGGGCCCAGGGGCTGCAGCCCCGGCTGCCCCTCCCTCTCGTCGGGACTGTTTGTCACAACTATAAACAACAAAATAATATTTCATAATAAAATAAAATACCCTTGCACCAAAAATCATATTTCACAATTATAGGAGTGGGAGTGAAAACTCGGGTGAGACTGATTCTACCTTTTTCCCTTTCAAAGATTGCCGGTGCAATGACCTTGAGACTCAAATCGATCTGAATCCCCTGTTCCTTTACAATTTCAATCCAGTAAGCATACCGGTAGGCCTATTCAGATCGATTTTAAATAAATGTAGTAACATTATTAAGAGAAACCATTACCTGTCTTTTCTTCTTTATAACAGTAAGATTCACCATCAAAAATGTAGTCTTGTCCTGGCAGTGCAGATCTCTCTTCTGACGTACTGGTATCTGCTATTTTTTTATCTGTTTCAGAATTTTTTCCCGCAACATGCTCTTGCTTATTATCAGTTCTTGGGACCCACTCATTTTTACTGGAATCCCACGTATACTGATATTTCGTTCCTGGGTCAGTGTACACACAAGTGTCTCCTTCATAATGAAGGTTAGAATTGCTTATCGCCTGACTTTCACAAGATTCTGGTTTGTTTGTTTTTTCATCGGCACAACAGTCTGGAGACACGGACTGGACAAGAAGTCCAGTTAAATTATCTTTCAAGTCATCTTTTGGTGTTTGCAGCGGATTTTGATCAGAACCACAGTTTTGACTTGAAGGAGAATCCTCCGGACGCGAACTGTCTCTAGTATCTTCTGCCATACTTCTTCCTGGCTTCTCCTACTCGATACTAAATCTGAAATAAAAAATACATTCGTTAAATATTGAAAAGGGTTATCATATCTTCGGCATCACAAAATACTGCGAATACCTTGATTAAACAAATTTCACACTGCCAAAATACCACACAAGCAGCACCCACATCTCAATGCACTGCAATCGCAAGCAATACAAACATACAGGTTAACCAACATAATACTTTTGTGGTGTAATACATTTCATTCGTCAAAATGTTATTTATAGATAACTATATACCTAAGATGAATATAACCTACTCTTAGATTCATTTTATTCCTTTAAAATTTGTTTACTCTAGAAAACTCATATAATATTAAAGTCTAGTGTTTAATTCGCGTTTTATATATTGGCAGTCTTGGAGAACCTTCCATTCGTCCATTCAACTGTTCCATAAAATTAAAATGGCGAATACCTTCCGTAAAAGCCCCACCAATTCAAATTCAATATTCTTTCCGCAAAATTTCATTCATGTATTGGGCGTTAAAAAGCTGTAAGGAGTGGGTTATTACAACTGTGTAGTTGGGTTGGTAAGGGCTGTTATGCTGTATTGGCTTCAATAAAATTGTCTGTTATAGTGCTGGTAAAAAAAAAAATAAATAAATAAATAAATAAAAATTAATAATAATAATAATAATAATAAATAATTAATAAAAAAAATTTATTAATCCATTACATCATATAAACATGTGCAGGGTCTGATGTTGGACACGAAGTAAAGAAATTTAAGCAGTTTATTCTTATGATTTAAATGAAAGTAGCGGATGAACTACTGAAAAAAAAAACAGTATATAGAACATTCAATGTGAAAAATTGACGAAAAATAGTTTTAGGTCACGCACCAGCGAATCTCTGCCCACTCTCACCTGCCGGCCCACTTCCCCTACTTTCCGAGCCTATTTCGTGCTGCTACGCACACCTCCACCTACTTCCCCTAACCTGGCTCTGAACCTGCTCAATGCCAGCACTGCAGCTCAGTACTGTACCCTCTAGCATATACACATAAAAATATACAGAATCACAGCGTTATTAAAATGACCCTTGCACCACATCAAAAGTACAGCCTTAATAAATAATATTATTAATATTATAATAATATTATTATTACAGGTATTACCTGCAAGATGGCTTAATTAATGCAACGAAAACAACCCTTTCACCATAACGGCTCTTTTCAGAGCCAAAATGATATTTCACAATTATAAAAAATGACCCTTGCACGAAAGCGGCTATTTCTCATGTATTAAAGTCCTCTAAACTTAACTAGATGAACTTTCCCTTCACCACTCAGCTATCGCTCATGGAGAGTTGTTAAGGCTGCTAGTTATGGAGCTAGTGGTCACAGGTTCATATACCAGTCGATGCATAAAATTTACGGTTAGGAATAGGTCCCAAATAGGTAGGTAGGGTGAAGAAAAGATGAGAGAAAGGGAGGAAAAGGAAGTAGAAGAGAATAAAGGAGAAATAATTATTGAATTTTTCCCTGTTTCACCTTTTGCATAATACGAAGCGCATGTATAAAGTAAGTTTCCCTGGGGCGTTTACAGAAACATAACAAAATTTCTTGGAAATATTCATTGCAACAGATACAGCAAGTATTCAGCTATTTTTCAACATATTCACCACCGGAATTGAAACATTTGTATTACTGTGGCACCAACTTTTGAATATCTGTGTCGTAGAGGTGTGCCGCCTGGGATTTGAACCACCATGTGACAACCACCTTCGCCTATCTGTCATTCTTTGTCATTTCTTGAGGAAAATATGGAAGTCCCTGGGAGCGAGGTCTGGGCTTTAGGGTGAATGGTGAATGTTTAAACACCTCCCAGCCAAACTTCTGCAGGAGACTTGCTAGGAGGTGTTTAAACATCCACCCTACAGCCTGGATTTCGCTCCCCGTGATTTCCATCTCTTCCTACACCTCCTTCTCAGGCAGGTCCCATTGGAGAGTTGTGGGAGGAGCTTAGTGCATGGCCTAAAACTATTTTTTCCTGAAAAAATGATTTAAAGTTGCATTACCTACTGCAAAACATTCCCATACTAATTGGATTCATACTGATTGAATGGCTGAATTAAACATTTGTAGATGTAGTGATGTAGATGTAGATGTAGATATATGGTAGGATCTCGTTCTTTAAATCCTGTGTTGGGTGAAACTCAAGCATGTAGAAGACATGTGAAAGTAAGACTTTTAATTTTTCAAGAAGTGGTTTATATGATTCTCTTTTTTCTTTCTACATATTATTCTCATGGCTCGTTTTTGTAATTAAAACATTTTTCTCCCTATGAGAAGAGTTGCCCCAGAATACGATTCCATTCAATTCAATTCAAGTTTATTCACCAATTCAAAACTATACAGTTTCTGGTTTTGTCAAACAATACAAACAATAAATACATGTTTAAGTACATGTTAAATACATGTTAAATACATGTTTAAATACAAAGTAGTAAGTTGCAAACAGATGTAGTGAGATTGTAATCATTGCCTTAAGGAGTAGTTTTTAGTTAATTTTTGGGTTTGTAGTTCTTGCAAAATTCTTCACACTCATTGATCTTATAAAAGGGGTTAGACAATAAAAATTCTTTTAGGCCTCTCTTCAATCTGAATGGTGAGCTTATCTGTTTAATGTGCGTTGGTAGCATATTGTAGAATTTGGAGCCTGAGAATAAGGTGTTTTTCATTGCAAATTCACCTCTATAAGACTGAATGAAAAGGTCTGTGCCTGTTCTTGTGAAGTGGTTATGTATATCAGTATTTCTGGATATGTTAAAATTTGTATTAGTCTTTACAAGTAAGATTACATTATAAAGGTAGATGTAGCTGAGTGTAAGGATTTTCAGCTTTGGAAAAGATTGCCTGCAGGTTTCATTAAAGAGTAAAAATATGCAAGATATACCTTACATAAGGCATTGTGTTGTAATGTATCATTCAAAACTCTTTAAGGCAAAGCATGCTGAACTCAGTTTTGCAATAAGTTATCATTTCAATGTCTGTCTTCCAGTCAAGATTTAAAAAACAAAACTAAAACAATAAAACTATTATAGTTGTACAAGTTAGAAAGAAACCTGCAAGGAACCAAGCTGTGATTGCTGCAGCAAGTGCAGCTTCGTTCTGCACAGGACACGGAGTTTCTTTCTAACTTGTCAGACTATAATATTAAAATCTGTGGTCTTACTAAAAAAAGTAACACTATAAGCAATGCATTATCTGTTTATTTGTTTGTCACACAATGAGGAGATTGTAAAACTCGGGACAGACATGTTTAATTATCTTCCTCTCAGTGCAAAGATTATGAAAGAAATATAGTCCTCAAAGGTGGAGAACTATGCTTATATCACATATCTTAATAAAATTGAATAATCATGCCAAATTTAGAAAATTAATTTACTTTCAGCACGTTACATGGTGAAACTTTTAGGTCAAACCCTAGACCAGTGGTATTCAGCATTTTTCTTCTAGACAACCTTATCAACTCACCTATGTACCCTCAACATTTTTAGCATAATTAGAATTATAGTAAGCTATCGAATTGTTTTTTATTTTTCAGTTTACCTCTCCTCTGTGTGACTTATGTAGGGAAAAAAGCTATGGTTCACTTATATTGAGTCAGGACATGATGTGTGATCAACAGAGACCAGATTTTAAAGGGAATTCCTCTTTTTACATTTCATCACAAAATGTGATCTGTTTAAACAGGACATTACTGAATAAGTTCTAATCACAAATAACCTGGTTTTAACTTCCCTTTTTTTGTCTAATTTCCCTTTTTAGAAACTTTTCTTTCCCAATCCCTTTTTTGCTAATGTATTTTTAACCTTTCGGCGGGCATGCCAAATTTTGTCACATGAGCAGGCGCGCATTGTAAAATTTACAAAATGGACATTTTATTATAATAACAAGCCTGTACTATATAAATTAGTTAGTATATTGAAGAAAACAGTACATGTCCACTGTTATCACATGCTATAACAAAAATATCAGCTCTTTTAGTTGTTCATGATTCCATTTTGTCCAGGTATTCTGAAACGTTCACTTTCGGAACAGCTTTCACAAATTTGTATTTTAATGTGCTTTTAACAAGCAGTTTTGGCATCTATCACATTTAATTGAAGTGGGTGAATTTTTTTCAAGTCCATGGAGTTACAGGTCCCGCACTTCTTTGCCAGAGGTTCAAGGATCTTAACTTCATTAGTCAATGATTCAGCTCAGACTGCATAAGAAATACAGTGAGATCGACTGGCAGTGATTTGAGTTGCACTTTAGAACATTCATAAGACCTGCTAACTTCTTGAGACTACATTGACTACAACATGTGCCTCTTACTCCATTTCGGTCTTATCCTACCTTTTTATATTACCCTTTAAACAGGGTTTTGAAGTTTTCTTTAATATCGACCCCATATGCAGGTCTAAATAGGGTTGTTTCCTTGTTTTGACTATTTAACAACGGTTGTGAACTGCTACCTAGGTATGTAATCATCATCGGTGTGCCAGAATGTCCCAAAAGAGTTTTTTTTACGTGTCTTTAAATCTTCAGACATGGGACTGTTGCATTAATGCAGTGGAAGACAGCTTCGTCTCCTGATGTCGTTTGTGCAGGACGTGCATGCAAGTAGCTGTGTGTGACGTCAGCTAAGAGCACACGATAGTTGAGGTGAGGAGTATGCTATAGCGAGACAAATTAAGAAACAAGTTGCGCAGTAGCCCAAGCAGAAGGGAGGTTGGCGCACCACCCTCACTTCCTCGCTTAGCTATCCCATGTAGGCCACGGCACCAAGGAAGTCTCGCAGTCGGGCATATTCGCTCGTCGATCGGGTTTTCTGTCTGTTTGTTGGAGTAGAGGGGAGGAGTGGAAGTAGAGCCAAAGACGTGGGTGCTTGTTATTTAAAATGTCGCACTATAGAGCTAGGTGCGTCTAAATCTCTGGTGCCCGCAATACTAATTCCCTCTCTTTCCCCTGTTTACTGGTGCCTTACATTCCAAAAGTTCCGCAAAAGTCTACCGAGTGAAGTCAGAGCGGAGTGCATTGTCGTCACAGAGCAACCTTCTGTCTAGTGATGGGAGTTCTTGAATGGAAGAATTGGAATTATTCGATTCTTGAGATATCAAGAATTGTGTAAAAAGTATTCGAATGATTTAATACTAGGAGAAGCGTGAACTGACGAGTTCTTGTGCAATCGTATCTCGTATCACTTCAGTTAACTTCGTTAAGGCGGTATAAGTTTTGCAGACAAGAAAGTACTGTGATGCCATATTGCGATTCTTAACGGGCCATCCCAGTACAGACGAGACAGGGTAGGCTACGTATCTTATAGATCTTCACTCTGTGAACATTAGTAATACAATGCGATTAACGCAATATCTGACAGCGCTGTGTGAAACTAACTCCTATTGGATTGTGGTTCACTGATTGAAAAAACCATATTCGTTGCGGTAACCAGTAGCAGTAGATCTTGTAACACAATGAAATTGCCAAACTGAACATTCGAATAACGATTTGAGTTATGAGTCGAATCGACTTTTAGTCTAGTAGTGCTCACTTCTCAGCTTCCAACTCGAGTTCTCTCTTTCGGATCCTGTTTTCATCCGAGAACTTTTTAATTCGATTCTTTATATTACTTGAAACCAGATTAGTCAATTTTTCAAATCATTCCATTATGCTTCTGTCCTCGCTTGCATTAACGCATCTACAAATGCAATCGGGCATAGGCCGGAACTGAACTCATGAATTTAGGAATACAAAATTAAAATACCTTGCAGACTGTTCCATTAAGAACCTTGTTTGTTATGGTCTTTTAAGAAAGGTTGTGTATAGGGATGGGTCCTCGCTACTTTCGATACCTCGATACTCTCGATACTTGCATGGTATCGGCATCGAAAGATACTTCAGAAAACTCGCTCGATACTTTTTCGATACTTTTGTAATTCTGCAATTCTGCATTTAAGTGAGAATGCTAGTATTTTTAACAAAAACTTGTAAGTGGGCTGTTTAAAAAACTAATTTTAGTTTTAATGTAAAGTTTACAAATAATTAAAGGCTACTGATGATATTAAATTTTGTCTCATTAAATATGCAGACTTAATTAATTTAGTTGGTATTACACTGTTCTCTCAAATTTTAATTTTTAATGTACCTATTTATTGAAACTGGAAATGTTGAAGGTATCGAGTATCGAGGAAAAAATCATGTATCGGTATCGAGTATCGAGTATCGAGAAAATCTGGTGGCATGTGCCCGTCGCCAATGAGCCGGAAGTTAGTCCCGCAGCAGTTCTTCTACAGAGATATTTTTGCGATGTGCCGCTGGATCGCCTTCACCGGACGACGACTTGCTTCCAGGCCGCCGGACCGTGCGTTCTCGGCAACTGTTATAATTTTGTTATTTCAGAAATACAAGGACGGAATTCAAACTGGTGGTCTGTAAAATACTCTATTATTCTCAGATTTTCATAACAACGAGACAATGACAATTTTACGTCAAGTCAGTAATAAGTCGGGATTGCTGGGGGGGGGGGGACTGTGAGAATATTTCACCCAGCCTGAAATATACAGCACTCACCCCGGTTCACTTAGGCCTGTTGTCAAAGATGGCAACATTTCTTCGGAGACTACAGTTTTTTTCCCCCAATGGTGGAGCGCCATTTTTTAGGTTACGGAGATATCAACTTATTGCGATAATACTATAACAATTCTTCCAAAAACACACTATCGATAGTTTCATAGTAATGGCGTCGATGATTGCGAGACGTCGAAGCGGCGCTCCAACGAGGTTTGACAAGACCACCACTGACGGAGACTGACGATTGTATAAATTTAATGGCGAGTTTCAGATTCAGATTTTGGAATCATCTACTACAATAATCAATTCTTTTCTGGATTTGGAGTTAGCAAAGCTCTTAGGCCTATACGGAGGCGCCGACTTGAAAATATTGTGGGGGACAAGAACTAGATTTTTAGTAGTTATACATGCTTTGTATGATAAAAATTTAAGTCGGGGCCTATGCTCTTATACTCTAAACACAAGTTAATTACTTAAAACAGGATCCGCCAACAGTGCAGATTTAACTAAAGCTTAAAATAAGTCATGAAAATATGTTCTTATGTATTTAATTAAGTTAAGACATTAATTTACGTCAATCGCACATAAGATGCCCAAGACGCAAGATGTTATTGTAGAAGTTATTATTTTAAAACACGATTATATTCTGGATGTAATCCAGAACATACACGTGGGCTGCCAAAACAGATTTCGACATTTAACAAGCCGTGACAGGAATTTGACAGAACACTCAGATAGCGTTGCTCACACTTCGTAAGTCAAGTAGGTGGTCCCTTCAAAGCCTAGCCGCTCCGAAAACCCCTACACAGATTATAAGCTATTAGTGAATCGATAACAAACAATGACTGTAGCATTAACACAACAGCAACAAAATATTGATGATGAAAAAAATGATAGTGATGATGATGATAATAATAATAATAATAATAATAATAATAATAATAATAATAATAATAACAATAATAATAATAATAATAATAATAATAATAATAATGATGATGATGATGATGATAATAACAATAATAATAACAACACATTTATATACAGAATACAATGTTAACATCTTCCTGTGCCAAAAGTTTTATTTTTTTCCTCCAATCGTCTCTGCCAATCCAATCCAAATCTTGTAAGCCTAGATATCTTTCTTTCATTCCTATGCTGATTTCCTGCCTCCATGAATTCCGAGGTTTGCCTCTGGTTCTTGTTCCATAGGCGTAACGAGGGGGGTTTGGGGATTTGAACCCCCACCCCATTGATTAAAAAAAGGAAAATTATACAATTTTTTAAAGTCTGCTTATAAATTACTTAATATGAGTATAACGCGTGGGAAGCTTAAAACTCGTTATTGTGCATCTTAATTTTTAAAATTTTCCGGGGGAGGACCCCCGAACCCCCCTCTCGCTGAGGGGTATTCCATACCCCAAGATATTATAACCTCCCATATGGTCGGCCTGGTTACGCCTATGACCATTCCCATACCCTTCTTGGTAGTTTTTTTCCTTCCATTTTTCTTACGTTATTGTTATGATGAAGGTGATGATGATAATAATAATAATGATGATGATGATGATAATAATAATAATAATAATAATAATAATAATAATCATCATCATCATCATCATCATCTGGATATTCTACAATGCTGTAGTTTCCTCAATCTAAACTTACACCATTCGCATGCAAATATATTACATACAATTAAATATTATTATTTTCCCCTATGTAAATAATTATTATTGATACAAGGGATAAAAGAAGGATTTTATTTTGCAAGTAGGTATGTTTATGAAACGAACCCGTAAGAGCGAGTAAAGCAAACCTACGAGCAAAAAAAATCATTTTACCACGTGTATCATACAGTAATTTTTACACAGGCGTTAATATTTGTGAAATAATAATTTTTAATACGTACATTGCAGTTATTTTGGGACCTTTACAGCTGTTCGTGAACTCTACTACCACCTAAAAGCCTATGCCCTTGCGCAGACAGAATACAGTGTATTGATTTCTCGTACATGGCTGCCAATGTAAGAGATGGAATGGCCAACGCTTTTCAGCCAACAAGTATGGCATGTTTGCGACCACCGTGAGAGATTTAGCGTTTAAAAAGGCGTAAAGAATATTAACATTTTCAATTTATATCAGACTGAGTCCATTTAATAATTAGGCTATATGCAACTATTCTTAACTAAAAGAGTATTTTCCATGCCAATTAATCAAAGTTAGTCACCCTGGAGTGTCATAATTTTATAACACTCAAAGGCATAATTTTCTCCTTTCAATTAATATCGTCTACCGTTAAACGTGCTTCTTTTACCTTCGACTGTCTAAAAAAACCCTTCTTCTTGTAGTTCTTTCAGTTCCATACATTTTTTCCCTCCGTTCATCCAATTTTCGCTATTGTCTTTCTTTCCTGTTCAATCCTGCTGGCTTCGATATCATCACTTCTTTTGGGTATCTTCATCCTATTTACATGCCCATTTCATTGTATTTTTTTGTATTAATGTTTTCTATTATGTCCTTTATGTTCGCACTCTTTTGTATATTTTTGTTCAATCATACTATAATTCGCTTATTACGTATGGCGTAAAGGTTTCATAATTATATCCATAATGATACCGATTTATGATTCATTTAATGTCAAAATCCGTTGGTTTCAAGAAAACGATCAAAAGGAAGCTTTGATTTGACCGGCGACGTTGATTGCCATCTCTCGCAGAAGACGAGAACTACGTCAGACCATCTGATGCGAAGGCCATGGCGTGCTCATTGCTGTTTGTTTGGGTGAATCTAAAATGTAAACATTCAGACTAATTATTGCAGAACAAAAATAATCGTGTGAAACTTGCCTATAACGGTAATTAAGATATTCTTATGAAAATTAACATACTCGTATCTTAATAAATACCATTAGGCTATGGTTTGTACTTACTTGAACTACATCCTCGCGTTGTAAGCACCAGCTCCCAACTGCCATTCCCAACACACCGTTCTCCAGCCCTTCGCAGCGCGTACCACGTTCAGAAAAACCACGCGTAACTAGGAGTTAAGTTCGGGCGCTTTAAATAATTTAACTTTAAACAATTTAGTGCTTCAGAATAACACCAGGGGAGCAACATATAATTACTTGAGCCGTATTCACGGCTCATTAATCGTATTTTACATTCGTTCTTTAATAAATGGTCCATGCAGGTTGGTTAACAAACAATTTTAACTTTTGGTTCATGATGCTTTAACTTAAAAATGCATAAAAATATAGGCTATAGACTGTATTCAAAAGTTTAAGAAAAAACGTCCCTGTTACTATCAGACTTAAAATAAGTAATTAGATTTGTTCCAGGAACATTTTTTTTGTAAAAGCTTCACTTTTTCTCTCTCCTTGTTTTCCCTTGTTTTTCTGTTCTTTCCACAAACACCCATGCCCGAGGCGGGACTCGAACCCACAGACTCCTTACCCACGGCCATGGCCGTCCGGTAGGGGGGGGGGGGAGCAAGGTAGGGTCGCTGCCCCTCCCTGGACATTGCTTACACATAAACCTCTAAATTATAACTATAAGCAACTAATGTAAAGTGAGGTTTAGGTCTCCAAATACTATTGTATGTTCGCGTTGTTTGGATGAAAACGAGCTGTAACAGCTGACTAGATATGCGTATGTAGGAATAATTACTTCTCCTAAAATTGAAACCATTTATACCCAAGCATTTTTTATAATGAAGATAAGGGAAGAAAATGTCGCATTTTATTTTTTATATGAATAGAACCTGTGAAATTGTAAGGTGTATGAAAAGTCATGTGAGTGTATACATCAGATGTTTTCTTTGTATCCATGGCCATAGTCCAGCTACAGTAAATGAAGGATGTTGATTATATGATTATATTATATTTGATTATATTTATAATAATAATAATAATAATAATAATAATAATAATAGCAATAATGTGAATAGTAATTAATAGCAAAAATAATACGAGTAATAATAATAATAATAATAATAATAATAATAACGGAAATAGTAATAATAATAGCAATAATAATACGAATAGTAATAATAATAATAATAATAATAATAATAATAATAATAATGATAATAAAGTGATTGTAATAGCATAGTGATGGTGGTGGTGGCAGTAATTCGTTTATTGGCCCACCCCCTTGACAAAATTTCTGCGGACGCCCATGCCCACGGCTCCAAGGCAGGCCTTAGCTACCGCGGCTAAGGAGACCGGCCATTCAATGGCTGTCATAGGAAGTCCGACACATGCAAAACATTGTAATTTCGTTGACAAACGTGTTACGAACTGACAAGTTGGCATACGTCAGGCGTGTGATAACGGTTTTTGAATGTTTTCTATTAAGTCCTTTATGTTCGTAATCTTTTGTATATTTTTTGTTCAATCATTCTATAATTAGCTTATTACGTATGACGTAACTGTTTCATAATTATATCCATAATGATACCGATTTATGATTCATTTAATGTCAAAATCCGTTGGTTTCAAGAAAACGATCAAAAGGAAACTTCGATTTGACCGGCGACGTTGATTGTCATCTCTCGCAGAAGACGAGAACTACGTCAGACCATCTGATGCGAATGCCATGGCGTGCTCAATGCTGTTTGTTTGGGTGAATCTATTGAAAACAAAACTATTGAAAAAATGCTTTAAAGTAGGCCTTCCTAATTAAAAAGTAATTTAGTTTAAATTTAATAACTGAGGACATTGTTTTTAAAGTACTGTAGAATTTAAAATAAAAGAACAACCCATAGGACTCTTGTGAGGGTGGTCCCAATATTGTTAGTTCGCCTCTGCTTAGTCCTTTCTATGCATACACGTATCGTGTTCAATTCGAATTCAATCCACATGTAGTTGTGGAAACTATGTGCCAGTTATTATTTTATTTTGTAAAGATTCATAGCCTTATGGATGAGACAGCTTAATAAGATACTTGAAACTTAGTATGAAAAGTAATTTCCAGAAGCCATTATTCTATGTTTCCACAGCAGAATGGGTATGGCGTAACAACTCCAGTTTTTGGCTTGCTACCAACGTCTGAAAGAGTTATGGAAGTGCATCCTGCTACTTGAAGGGCTGGAAATTGGATTAGAAGGGTAGGAGGGCGTTGAGTTATTACGTCATCAAAGTTAAGCGGAGGTCATGCATCTTTTGTGATGTGTGGAGGTCTTAAGACGAGTTGGGGTACGGAGTAAAAGTGATTGCCTCCAAACAATATGTGGATAATCGTCTAACAAGCGTGTAAAGGAGCAACAGCAGAGAAGTTATAAAGAAAATCTGATATATGACATTCTATGCATTGATATTGCTATTTTCTCGCCTAACATTCTGGCATAGAGGAAGTAGGCCTACTTACTTAGCTGGAGTGTGCATTCCCATGCCTTCCTCACGCAAACCGACTTGCTTTAGAAGCATGCCTAAATGGTTTAGTGTTGTGGACGTGACGTAAGCTTAAAATGTTGCCCTTTTCAGACAATTTATACAAAAATTGTTTTAAAAAAATTCTGGTTCTTAATAAGTTACATGGAACTACAGTGAGTCCCACGCAAGAGTTGGCCAATGACGCGGATTCCTGCGGCACGGAGGGCACAGCTCCAACTCCCGAGCGATCGGGTGAAATATCTACGCTAATAAAGCCGCGATCGGTGTAATGATTCAGGTTCTCGCATTTACAGTTAAAATTACAATGAAAATAAACACGTACCTCATCACAAGAGATGTTGGAAGTGTTCTCCTCTTGCATCCATACAATACAGGTACATTTTTTGGGAAAGTATGTGAATATTATTTATGGGGAAAATTGAAAAATAAAGTGTATAGGTCAATTTTCCATACATTAGAAAAACTTAAAGACAATATCACAAGAGAAATTAACTTTACTTCGGAAGCTGAACTTATGCGCATGAAAGAAAATTTCCCAAAAAATGTACCTGTATTGTGTGGATGCAAGAGGAGAACATTTCCAACATCTCTTGGGATTAGGTACGTGTTTATTTTTATTGTAATTTTAACTGTAAATGTGAGAACCTGAATCATTACACCGATCGCGGCTTTATTAGCGTAGATATTTCACTCGATCGCTCGGGAGTTGGAGCTGTGCCCGCCGCTGGAACCCGCGTCGTTGGCCAACTCTTGCGTTGGACTCAATGTAGTAGGCCTATACAAAATCAAAATATAATAATTACAGCCATTTTCTAGAAATGTTTGTGGTGCTAAATATACGAGTTATACTTTGTTTCACATTCTCAGATGCTACCTAATACGAATGTACCGCTCGAATAAGCGAGTCATGGCAAATAAGATGCATGAAAAACACATTTTCTTACTTTCGGATGAGATTTATTTCAAGAAAATGATTGAATCTCATAAATATACCCAACTTGGCACGAGTATAACTTCGACCTATATTTCATAAAACCTGGAAATATAGACGTATAATTTAAAAAGCTCAAATAACATCTTCTGGCTCTAAGCTAAATGCACGCTGCTGAGTTTCAGGACATATATCTGGTAATGATTGCCCGTATAGTCTCACAGACGACCGATTTGATTACAGGAAGAGAAGTAGTGACAAATTGCAAGTAGGCTTAGATCTGTATTGAGTATTTCAAATAATACACTGTGAGCATTCAAGTTGTACAAAACAGATTCTTATCAACGTGAGTAGATCGAAAAAATATGCAGCCTACATACAAATGAATTGCAATTTCTAATGTTTATACTAGACAGGTTTCCACTCAAGCATTTATCATTTCGCTAGCATAAAATATGTTCTAATGTCACGGTCTTGAATATCGAAAGAAGTAATAGCAATTCTCCAACAAAAGTCAATAGTAGGCCTAAGTACGATTCCACGGAAGCTTGTAAAACGTACATTCTCAAGCCACGTTTGTAATGCTTCAATGGTATGTAAATTTAATCATTACAATTTCTTTTATTTTCTACAGCTTCAAAATAATTCTTTTAATTAACTTAAGAAAACAATCTAAATCCATGAACAGTTCATAGTTTTAGAGTAGACTAATTGTAATGAGCTGTGGGAAGTAAAAACAAATTATATTTGAAATTATTGGTCGAATTTATTTATATAGGTTGAACAATTAATCTGTGGTCCACAAAGATTAAAATTAGTAGATCCGGTTTCAGTGTTATGACAAGTGAGTCACTTTTGCTATTACGAAGTATTATCAAGTGTCATTCCACAGATGTAGACCATGCAGAACTGGTAAGCTACCCAGACGCTAAATACTAAAGAATAAATTAATTCGATGGCAGAGTTTTCTTCCATGTTTTGAATGTATAAAAAACTGAATTATTTAAGAACACGTACAGTAAAAATAAATGTAAACTTAAATAAATAAGCCAAACTCAGATTTTATAACTCTGATAATGAGTAAATTATTTTTTTCTCTCTATCTAACACCGATGGCACAAAAAAGGTAGAGCGCAGCAATGATACGGCTGCTCTCCAAGACTTAGGGATCAAGCGTGTACAAAGTAGCAATTTTATGTAATTTTTTACCTTACGTTATTTTACCATGAATATAGAACTGTACAATACTCACATACAGATAATAAATAAGGAAATAAATAAATGTATCCTGTGTGTGTGTGAGAGAGACTTGTTGCATAAATTATACAAAACTTTGGAAATTCACAAACGGTTTTATAGTCTAGAAGAAGTTATTTGTTCTGAGTGGGAATCAAACTCGAGATATCAGTTTGGTACCTAATATTTTACAGTCTTCAAATCTCCATCTCTTTACGGTAGACATATCAAACGTTCGACCTGGAATTTTTGCCGAAAAAATATTTCAGGAAAGCCTTCGTGAGTACTCAACTGGTGAACAACACTTTGCATTATTCTCATCTCAATTCATCTTTGAGGTTGCCAAGGTAGAAGAAAGCTTACTGATGGAACTATTGAACTGCAATCTGATTCTACACTCAGAAAAAAATTATTTTGGATTCGGGAAACGTGTTTTTTTATACCTTCGTGAACAGTTTAAAAAGTCTGTCTCAAGGATTAAAACGTTTGGTTTTACCTATGTATATGAACAGTTATTTTCGTCATAAAATGGACAAAAAGTTCTCAGAGATCAAGGTTGACTGATCAACCCTTCCAATCTGATCAAAGTTGGACCTCCACGGACATATCAGCAAGGCATAGCAAACATTTTTATTAAAAAGGTGTCAATCCTCAAAACAAAACACTATAAACAGTCATAAATAAATGTTCATTTTCACCTAATAAAACTTCTGTATAATGAAGGCCTGTCTGCTGCTGTTGCATATGTTGAAAAGTAAAATTTCGTTTTCTTTTGTTAAACTACTTCATTACTTTGCGTTCATGAATGTGGCTAACTGCTAAACCTTTTGTTTGCACGTTGTAAGTTTAAGTAATAAATAATAAAACTATTCTGCAATCATTTTTTATTAAACAACCCATATGGCCATCTGGGATCCTCAGTTTTGCATGCATGCTCTACAGAATATATTATTTCTCTTGCTCAGTTATCCATCCATCTGTCCTTCCATCATGTCCGTCTGTCCATGGAGGTGTTGTTCTAACGCTATTAAACTATAAAAACTACATGTATGATGTTTCACAGATTGAATGTAAAATGGTGACACGAACCCGTTGGTGTCATAAATCAAACCCATAGGGGGTTTTAACAGGTACATATATCTATATCTATATTAATAAAAGGAAATGTCTGTCTTTTTGTCTGTCCGCGATGCCCAGCAAAATCTACTGAACACAGAGATCTGAAATTTTAAGCATAGGTGGACTGAAGGGTGGGAAAATGCACTTCGAAGCCTGATTTTTAATTTTCGCTTTCGTTCGCGAGTTATGAGTGAAAAACGAACAGCTTTATAGCTTTCGATGCATCGGTTCTCAGTAATACATTTCAGTTTCAAATCAATTGTAGGTGGCTTTGCTTATTTTTGTCATACCTTGGGAATAAAAGCATCGCGATCGCTTGATTTTGTAAGCCTACGCTGGTCGATTCATTGGTTTATAATGTCACAAGGCACGCAGACAGCTGAAATGTTCAACCTAGACGGAAGAGGGATAATGAATATAGGCCTAAATGGACAAACATTTGGACGAAACTCACTACCCAAAGGTTTTCTGGGTCAGGAAACTCGAATCAGAGTTTGTTTTTCCCATGCTGCACTTTCTAATTGTGGAATTCACTTCAAAGCCGGATTTTTAGGTGTTTCATTCGTTATTAATCGTTTAGTTTAGGTCTATGAATGTTTCGCGTGCAAGTGTTAAGAAATATAAAGTTTTAATTATTTTGCTCTTAATTTTTAATCTTCCAATTAATTATCGTGGGCGAAGCCGCGGGGATCTGCTAGTTTATAATATATAAATGCTAATAATCCACCTTATACCCTCTTTATAAGTCTAGTACTCGTTTCACCGGTTAGTGTTGCAGCGTAGCTAAGGTTTAAAACGGCATGTATGCTGAAATGCATCCCCTATATAGTTCCAACCTACGAAGCTTCTAGACTGATTATAACGCCCGAGTACCAATTTAGATTCACAGCGAGAACCAGAGCATCACCACAACACGCATGAATCTTTTACAGTGTTTTGCAGATGACAAACAGTTTGTCCTTCTTCTTGCTTAGATACGCGGTCCAATCAGAGACGGCGAGACGGAGGGAAGACTCTGACTGCTAGCGGCGCTTCGTAAGCTCGTACACGTGATTGGCGGTGAAGGAATCTGCTTCTCATTTTACATATTGGCTCGTGCTCTGGCACGTATTATTTATTGTTTTTTTAGAACTTTAAATATATATTTAGAAGAGCTTGTACCAGTTTTACACTGAAGAAAGCAATTTTAATTTGACACAGAATATTATAGGACTGTGCATAGATACACTCTAAACTGTGCAATCTTAACCTGCAGGTTTTAATCAAGTGTTCTGGTTTTAAGCAAAATTTTATTACATACATTACATGTTATGATAAACATATTCATCTGATTTTAATAGTCTATATACATAGGCCTACTTTCTGAAAGGATAGAGATTTTTAGCTATTTTATTTAAACATTTCAACATCCTATCTTTAATAGTTTCCTAGAAAATAAGTTCTTTCGTTTGTCTAAAAACTTAATAAAAGTGACTTGGGTACCGGTACCTTTTTACAATAAGCTACCGATATTCAATTACACTTACAACATTTTCATCAAATTAGGCAGTCTATATATTACCTCTTTTTTTTTTAATAAAAGTTACCCTATTTCCATATTTAATATTTGCCTTCCAGATACCTAAGTTATCACGACGTTTATCTAGGGACAATAGGACCGATCATAAAACTAAAACAACGACAACGCAGCTTATATAAGCAATTTCATATGTCTCAGTCCATATTCTTTTGGAAGTTTGTAAGAAAACTCAGAGAGCAGGCTTGCATGAAAAATTGTATTTAATGAAGTTTACATGCGCATAGTACAAAAATAAATCATGTTGCTCCGCAAAATTTCCAGACAGTAGGTGAGATGAAAAAGCCTGGAATGCTCATCGTGACGGACGCGTAATGTTGTTACTTTGTGTTCTGAAATAATTATGTGATATTTCCTATCTCACGCACAAATCAGTTGCTGGTTGCGATGATACAAGTTCCGACAATGCCATCATCTTATGGCTCATAAAATTTGCTTCCAATGGACCCCACAGAATTTCATTGCAGTGGAGACCACACGCATACATTGTTCTTGATTTTAGTTGAAATGCTATCACCATGATATCAGCCGCATCTTCTTATTCCAAGGATTCATAAAACTCTCAAGGAGTTTGTGTAGCAGCAGGTTACTGGATTAAAACAACTCGATAAAGTGTCATTAAACTGCTCAGGGTCCAATTAATCGACATCATTTGCCCAGTTTCTGTATTTTAAATGTTGTCTGTTTTGCACTGGACATGGGAATTTGTTGACTATTTACCATAAAAATGGAGCCATAATTTTCCTATACTTCTTCGTAGCTTGTTCCTATAAAGAAGGGGAAAGTATCTTCTGTAAAAGGAATTACAATGCGATACTTTTATAACTTTAACTATAAATACCGGAACGTGTGTCTTTTATGTATATTACTCTCTATTTCAACAGAACTATGGGATACTTCGATTGTAAGGCAGTAGTTCATTTGAAGCAACTGTAGGGTTTCTGTTGCATAACATATCACGAAGAAGAAAAAAGCTTTCGGTTTACTTTTCTATCTTCATTAAAAAAAAAAAATGCTTTTAAATCATGAGACAATATATGCTTATTCATTAAGGGGGCCTGGAGAAAAGAATATAAAGAATATGAGCATGGGTAGCCTATGGGCTAGCAGCCGATTGCCTATAAAACAGTCTCAAGCAGCTAGTCTACCAACCATATTCCAGTAGTTAAATCAGAGTTCTTCGAATTCATCTTGGAAGACTGCGTTGGCCGACACGGAAGGACCGTACATCCCCATCTCTAACCATAATATATCTTGCTATATCATAAAATTTGCTCGTATTACAATTATTTGCGCTTAACTATAACTTCACAAGTAACGCACGATAATCTTTTGAATATACCTTGATAAATAACTGTATAACAATCTGCTTTTCCTGCTATACACACTCAGTTGTACAGTTAAATATTACCGTATTTTACGGACCATAAGACGCACTTTTTTACCTTGAAAACAGAGCCTTAAAAGTTGGGTGCGTCTAATGGTCCGAAGCACATTAAAAAGATTAAAATTATGGTAAATATTGCTGGAATACCATAGTAATACCCAAGGTGTTGTAACGATAAGACAGTTACAGATTTTAGCTCAGAGTGTACATCACTACACTTGTCACAATAGTAAAATGAGAATAGCTGGAAGCCAGGTATACAATGCGAAAAGGAAGGAATATTGAGTTCTTTTATACAAAAGGAGTGTCTTCGTCTGGTGGTTTAAATGAATACAATGACCTCTACACAGCTTTGTCCCGTTACACTTATCGTATGCTAAATTGAGGGTTAGAGGGTGTAAAAGTATTTTCAGTCTTACATGAGAAATCAGTTAAAATTTACGCGATGCCACCTATACAGAAGAGATTTTCGTAAAATGCAGATTTTAAGTTAGAAGTGATTTACACCCATTCCATTGTACAAGGTTATAATTTGCTTATGTAGCCTAATGAAGTATAATATTATTCCGTTTAAAATATTTCGTTTAGAATCACATTAAAAATATTTTCCATCCTAAAATTAAGATGCGTCTTATGGTCCGGAGCGTCCTATGGTCCGTAAAATACGGTAATATAATTTTTAATTTTAAATCAAAGTTGTTGGGGATGTAACCTATAACGGGAATAGGGTATGACTCAAATAATAATAATAATAATAATAATAATAATAATAATAATAGTAATAATAAAACGTAATAATTTCAATTGGTCTCAAATGGAAGTGCGGTTAACCCCTTCGTGACGCTATGTGGGCTGAGGAAAAGAAGGTCTGGTAGATCGTAAAGGATGGGACGGAAAAAATAACATGATTTTTAAAACTTTTTTTGTACAACTTAAGAGGATGGAGAAGGCCTACAATATCTTAAGATTTGATAACGAAGGAGGGGATTTAGTATCTGAATCATGTTATGTTTTCTTCCGCCAAACTACCTTTCAGGTACCTTAACATTTTGCCTGAAAATCTTGCTATTATTTAATTACTATCTAGAATATAAAACCTATTTTCCTTATTTTATACAGGGAGGCCATTTTATGCGGAAACTTTTTAACAGCGTTGCTTCTGCTCACACTTTTCCCGCTGTTGTGCTTGCACCGGCGGGGACCGTGTTCCGTTACTACCGGCAAAACACTTGAGAAACAATACAAAATAGAATAACTCAACCAATTTATTATCAAAACAGGCCTACATGTAGAGGCTTATTACTCACAATTTATTTGCGATACTGTTGAAAATGACATTTACGAGAAAATCTCTGAACGCGCCTTCTATGGTTATTTCTCAATAAGTAACATTCCATCAAATAAATTCGCTGTTCAACCGTATACATTTTCGATTATTGTCTTATGTAACACACGACAACAGTAGACAAGCGTCTCACTACAACACACCGAAGCAACTAACCGCTTGTATGCTTTGTACAACTGCGATGCAATGCGATGCTAGCGCAGCAATGCGGCAGTGATGCGAGGTTTCCTCATAAAATGGACTCACTGTAGTAATGCTTAGTAATTAATCGTAATGACATTATTGTTATACTTGGGTTCAAAATGATTCAGACCATCGTATTACTATATTACAAAGCTATGCAATGGTATAAAAATAATTACATACAACGACAAAGTCAAATAGGTAATAGGCCTATCGTATTTGCCAAGGCCTATATTAAAGTATTTTCTCTCATTCTGACTATCTCTCCATCCCCCTCTCATTTGCTATTTCCTTTACCCTCCCCATTCATATGTCCTTCTCCCTCATTATCTCCTTCTTTCCATTCCATCCTCTCTCTTCTCCTGGTCCCTCATCTCTATTCTCATTCTATCGCGTTCTCATTCTTCAAATGTCTCACCTCTCTTCTCCCTTCTGTCCATTCCCTTTCACCTTCTTTCTCTCTCGCTCTATTTTGATCTCTCTTCCTTCTCAGCTTCTCTCTCAATCTCTCACCATCTCTGTCTCAAACCCTCCTTCTAACTTATGTAACCTATTTCAATTATTTTCATTTTCCAATTGAGAAAAATCTGTGTTTTTAATATTGTCAATATTCCATCAGTGCTCAATTAATACAATAAATATACAATTTAATCTAAAGCTATTTTATAAATTATTTTTCCCATGAGAAAAGTAAAATAATTTATATGATAGCTTTAGAATAAATTGTATATTTATTGTATTAATTGAAAACTGGTGGAATATTGGCAATATTAAACGCATTGTGTAACTTATTTCGCTTCATATTATCTTTCAAATTATTGTCCTACAGATTTGAAATCGTTGTCAGCTTTAACATTTTGATTGCTATATAGCAATTTTATTAGATTTATATAGGCCTATCATTTTCGTTACTAATTATAATCAGAAACAACGCTCATTCGGGAAAAATCTACTTTGTAAACAATTTTGAATTTCAGCTCCAACTTAACTTAATAAATAAAAAGTAATACGTCCCTAAAAAATGAGACCTTAGTCAAGATGCTGTAAAAACACAAAAATAAGACTCGTTTTTAGAAGTAGCATTACCCATGTCTTTTGTCGTCCATTGTTCATAATCAGAATTTTCCTTAGAAAAGATCTTTTCGCAGGCCTTTTCACGGACATTTAATGTAATAGGACAATTACAAGCCACGTAGAAGAGATCCCCTTTATACGATGTGTGTACAGTCCCTCCCCTCCCGACCTCTAAAACCAAGGCATTTCCGTGACATGGAGGCGCATAATGGGTCCCTTCATGCGTTTGATGTGAAATATATTAGGTTTCCAGCAGTGCAACCCTCGGAAACGTTATTGCTATGTCACCCCGCATCGCATACACGGAGGTCCAGAAATATGAAGCCCCTGTTAAATTCAAACCACACACTTAAAAACATCTCTTTGCTCTTCAAAACGTATATCTACTTTATGTTAATACAGATGGATTATGGTTTAGACTTCTCCCGTCATCTCATTTTATTTAATAACACTGCTAGGAAAGTTCGAACCGCTTCAAAGGTTGTTTAGCGATACGTTTTCTGCTACTTTCAGTTGAGAGTTTAACTAGTTCTGAAGTAAATAAAATTTTATTTTGACATCGGTGGCATGGCATGAAATCAGACTAATAACTAATCATTTACACTATTAAGTGGTTGAAGTTACTGAAAGTAAAATGTGTAATTTACTACAGCGAATAATTAATGAAAATTTATTCTCTGCAGACAACTAGTATCGATTCAACATTTTCGTAGAGGAATATAATTTAGTCCTAAAACGAGCAAAGCATAACCTTTTTTAAAAGATAAAGTAAGTTCAATTCAATTTCCGCAATAAATACAATGGACAATTTATAATATGCAAATATTATATGTTTATGTGTGAGTATATCTTTTTCGAACACAAAATATCTGCCGTAAGAGAAAAAAGGCAACATATTTTAATTATTATTAGGTGTGAAATGTAATTCGTTCTTAAATGTATCATACAAATAGGAGAATCTGATCGCGTTGTTTTATGAAAAATAAATATCTTTGTACCATGAGATGGAAATAAATTGAAAAGTCAGTCCATTATTCAACATGGCAATAAAAAATGATTATCGAAAAACGCATAATAAAAATGTGTATCATAGGTCTTGTTTAAAATTAAATTATAATTTTGTCAGCTTGTTTAAAATTAAATAATAATTTTGTCAGCTTGTTTAAATTAAATCATAATTTTGTCAGCTGTCAGACATGGCATTCTAAAAGAATGAACAATCGATTATCCTATGTGTTACCAGATACTAACCAATGTCACCAGCAGCGCGTCTGAGAAATAGTTAACAAAATTGAGATAAGCTAAAATCAGAACAGAGTAAAAGCATACGAACTGGCTCGCACCAAATATAAATTTTTATTTTAATCAATGCACATTTATATTATTTCAGTTTCCGAATAAGTTACGTTGTTAAAATCATGTGTTTTCATTCTGTTCACTGGCAGAATGTGACGAATTAATCACTGCATATTAATACGTTAAGTTTCCAGTAAGAACGAGCTAACGTTTTATCATAGGTAATCCCATGAGAGTTTACGAGTTTATCGATAGATTCGCAACTGCGCAGGAGGGCGAATTTATCTGATGAAACTCGTAAACTCGAGTTGGATGTATTAAGACTATTCCATGAATAAAAATGTTACAGATAATACAAATAATAATAATTTTATTACTTCGTTACATAAAAACAGAACTTAACAGCTGAGAGATTACTCCATACTATGAATCAACCATCCATGAATCGATTCTAGTTACCATGTTGTAACCAATGCTACCAATGGTGCATATAAGACATAGTTAACCTAATTCAGGTAAGCTAAAAGCAGAACAGAATAAAAGCATACGAACTGGCTTGCACCGAATTTAAATTGTGTTTTTGATCAATGCAAATTTATATTATTTCAATTTCCAAACAAGTTAAGTTTTTGCAATATGTTTTATATTGTGTTCACTCTGCACCATGTGACGTATTAGTCACTGCACCTTGAGACCTACATTTCCAGTAACGAGCTGACGTTTTATTGGATAAAATAGCAACCTCGTGTTAATAGCAAGCATTTTATGAGATAAACGATCGTGATTGGTCTATTTCCGAGGAATTGGTAAACGTCATTAACCTACTTGTAGGTGCAACGATTAAATAAAATAGGATTGTTCCTATAGACATGATGTATTAACTTATCATGATACCATGCGATGCGTGTTAATCAATGCTCCCATTATCTTGGTGGAAGTGATTTGCTTCTTTGTTAGTTCAAAGTCACTCCAACATGAACACGGCTTTAGTCATTCGAGCTTCAACTACATCGCCATATATTTTAAGCATTTCGGGCTCTCTGTCTGATGAAAATCTGTTTACTTTTGATAAGTGAAAAAATAAACAAAATCAATATACAAATTTTCCAGACAAAACAACTTGTTACTTCATACTTCCTCCAAATATAATAATAATTCTGTACACATAAACAAACGCATTGTTGGAAATGTAATGAAATTCTGAGCACCCTCATTCTGAAGTTTGCTTTAAAAAGAGGGGTTGAGATGTACCTTAAAGGAGCTCATAATGACAAAACATGAAGGAATTGAATGTGACAAAAATAGGAAGAGTAAGGGTGACTTCGAGAGGTATTAAAATAGGGGTGAAGAGATGTTTTGTAGGGGAGTGTAATATTGCATTGACCTCTTCCAGAATGAAAAGATGGTGTGAGGGGATGTTTTCAGTGAGATGTATATAGCCTATAATAGATATACAGAGGCTACTGTTCGAGTGGATATTGCATTTGAAGGGGGTGGATCCGTTGATCTGTTTATTGGGTGGCAAAATAAAAGGGATAGGGAACGTATGCTTGAGGGGTGCCCTTCTACGTCATTTGTTCAACTATTATTGTATTGTGTACCCTATATTATACATCCTATAGTCACCATCAAAACAATGTAAAACAATCCGTATTTGTGGGTCTGTGTGCTCAAAGAGTATATTCAGTTTAAAAGCTATGAGATCATTTTTATTGGAATTTTACTTTGTTTACGTTTATTTCTGAAAACTGTGGCTTTCAATATGCAAACACGGGCCTGACCGGAAGTTTTAACTCTTATTTTCCTTCTTTTTCTTCCTCTTCCTCTTGTTTTATCGTAACCTAAGATCCTGTTCATTTTATCATATTTTGTGGTGTACCAAGAATTTTATCACGAATGTTGTGTGAGTGGTGACTAGAGGGTCCCATGGAAGAAAGAGAAGACTACCATTACGGGTTGACGACTACAAAAGCTGTAGAAGCCGGGACCTATATTTCAAATAACTTATAACTTGTATTTTGATAAGTAAATGCACTAAATCGCCCTCATTTTGGAATGACCAGTGATTAATATTTGCGGGTGACTGACCTCAAGTTCAGAAACTTTGAAACGGCTTGTGCGTACAATATAATAAAATCAGGTAAACTGATGTAACAAAGTGCCAGTATGTTTTTGTTTAATCTGTTATCATTGCAATTATGAAATGCACAATATGCATTTTTTAAATTGATTTCCAAGTTAAGCTTCAGATTTATTCATTAAGCAGGGCTTACGGAAGAACAAAGGACTAGTTTTATTATAAATCAGATTAAAATCGTCCAGCATCAGCTGTACTGTACAGATTTGTGATATCTTGACAATCGCACACTCACATAAAAATAAAAAAATAAAAAAGTCAAATTTGTCGGCTCGGGATTTGAACCATTGAACTGCAGAATGTGAGTCCAAGACGTTAACATCTTGTCCATCAGGGTCAGATTAACAGTCTAGTTGGATAGTTGGATGACAATGTTATTTGTCATAGCCAACTGCATTTTAATCTCCAAATCCTTATAAGATCACAGTAAAACAATTGACTATGTTGTCATGATAACTGATTTGACTTTCATAAATTCTTTCGAATATGTATATTTACATAAAATAGGCACTAAATTGGGAATTACTCCGAAACCGTTCAACCGATTTTATCCAATATCAATAGACATGTTCCCATGAACATTATAAATGTGTACACCAAGTTTCATGGAAATCCGGTAAAGCATGTTTGAGTTACCGCGTCTTTAAAATAGACACTAAATTGGGTTTTACTCCGGTACCGGTCAACAGATTAGGTTCAAATTCAATAGGATACTTCTCTTGGCCGTCATAAATGCGTATACGAAGTTTCATGAAAATCCGATACAGCGTATTTCAGTTATGGTGCCTTTCTAATATAATACTATTAAAATAGGCACTAAATTGGGCATTACTCCGGTACCGGTGAACCGATTTGGTTCAATAACAATAGGGTTCTTCCCATCGACATTATGAATGTTTATACCAAGTTTCATGAAAATCCGAAAAAGCGTACTTGAGTTATGGTGCGTACAGACGCACGGACAGACAGACAGACAGACGGACAGACATTTTTTCGTCCCCCACACAATCTCATAAAGTACCATACTGGCACTTAATAACACACTCCTAAATGTAGATTATAAACTAATAACCAAATGATTTTTATGGCAGGACCTCTACTTTAAATTTTGACATAACACGAAATAATACGATGTCAAAAAAAAAAAAAAAAAAATCATATGAAGATAATGATGCAGTTTTGTTAAATAATTAAATCCTTTTTTTTTGGCACAGCACAATATGATAAAAAATTAAGTAAGATAAAACCAAAATATTTCCTTGAAGCATTGCGAACAAAATACGGAATTATGAGACTGTTGCCAATAGCACAAACAGAGAATTCGAATCCAACTGATTCGAACCTTATTATTACCATTGTACGTAGTATATGCGTAGTAAAGTTGTAGATACAGTTAAAATGAACATTTGTATTATAAATTTTCTTTATAAAATTTACAATATTATTACCTATCGAGTTTGAAATGAAATAAGTATTTTTATTTTCCCGGTTTTTAGTTTATCACTAAAAAACTATCAATTCTATGTAAAACAGCACCTTCAATGCACAATTTTAGAAGACACGAACAAATAAATAACGCTATTCTTTTGTTTACTAACTCACAGTAAAATGAAATTTATTAATAAGTGTTATTAATTGTAGCCTAAGTTTGATGGAAACAAATTGTTGGTTAGTTATGTTTATTACTCCATGTTTCTCTTTTGTTTGGGATGTAATTACGAATTTGAGGATTGTCAACAACATTTTTACTGGAATTTAAGTTATAGCGAAAAGCATTTTAACGATTTTTTGCTTATAACTAAAAAAATATGAAATTTATTTAAAAAAAATCTATACTAAAACAATCTGCACAAAAATTCTTATAATTTACGTCCTTACAACTTATTTTCGCCCCGCGTACCGTTTAGGCACAATTGGTAGTTAAGTCTGATGGATGTATTAGTGCATCTTGAACAACAAGAAACCATCCTATCTGTATGCACTAAAATATACTGTCTTACTAATAAATTATTGCGTATAATGTTTTCATTTGTGGATGAAGGAAAATAAATGTTTTGAATAAAGGGTTGATGTTGATGTAAATGGCATGTACAGACGCTCACTTAAGAAGTAGTTATTGACAAACGACTTAAAGTGTTTTAATTAAATAGTCTTTAATTAAACATGACTGATTTGCATTAACTAATGCTTATAATTAACTAAGTTTTATCATTAGTAACAAAGCATGATGTCATTTAAAAAATCATTCAAAACTGTGTTAATTATAATAATGTAATAATAATAGTAACAATAATAATAATAATAATAATAATAATAATAATAATAATAATAATAATAATAGGCTACAACCAAATTATCCATACGATGATAGCACCTACATACATTAATCAGTCTATTCACTTAAGCTTGGTTGCTTTGAGGTTGATGGTCCAACGTCAGATGGTCCAGTATCTTCTGGAAGATCATCGGTGTCTTCCTCAAATTGAAAAAAAAAACCCGATGTCTAAAGAAAACCATCAGATAATACTGGTTCACCGTCACCATAATCAGTATCAACATCTGGCAACACAACGTCAAATCTTCATTCAACAAGACTATCAACATGGCCTCGCTACCTCCAACCGAAGCAGCTGCTCATCAACTTTCCCTTTTAGTTACAACACTAGTTTGTCAATGAAAAGAGACCTGAAGACTGGGGTTGGGAAAGAACAAACAGTAGGCTTCAACCTGTCACAACTCTGAAGCCACTTGCACCTGATTTTATCCTGCAAGTGCAAGAAGGAGTGGACGGAAATTGTGGCTGTAGTAAGGTCGGAGTATTTTCTTCGATGTTGGCCTTCATTGATGGGACATCAACAAATTAGAAGACGCCAGTTATTAATGGTGATGGGGATGATGATGGTGAACCAGTAGACTACTACCTAATGATTTGCTTGAAGTATTGCTATCTTTGAATATAGAGGAAAACACCGGTGCTCTTCCAAAATAGGCCTATATTGGACCTTCTGTTCTTGGACCATCTGATAATGGATCATAAACGACAAAGCTGTCAAGATTGAGTGAGTAGATTGATTATTTATGCAGGTACTATGTTCGTATTGATGATTATAGGTTATATCATTGGGTTATTATGAATGTTTTTTTTGATTGGTCATGAACGACACTGCGCATATAATTAGTTAAATTATTTAATGGAAATTAATAATGTTTAATGAAAACTTTTTAATTTTAAACACTTTTAATTGTTTTCAATAAGTTCTTATTGTGACAGCTGCTCTACATGTCAAAATCAACATCAACCCTTTGGTCGAAGTATTTCATTATTGGTATAAGAAATGAAAACTTTATTTGTACAAGTAGAAAAGGTTTGTTAACTAAATTTAATAACAAACGAGAAAATTTTAGTGCATGGTTTCTTGTTCAAGGTGTCCTAACAGGTATTTCAAACATTCGTCAGATTTCCCTAATTAACAATTGCGTCTAAATGCGAGGCGAAAAATTGTAAAAAAATTAATTATAGGCAATTTTGCGCAGATTATTTTAGTACTAGCAATTCGTGCTAGCAAAAATTTAGCTAGATTTATAATGGTGGTATGATTCTTTTAAAAATGATTTTCCAGTGCGTGGTGCGTCTATTCTGCATTTGAACACACAACACTATAGGGGAAGGTTGCCTATGTTGGACCGATTTTACATTTTGTTACCCCACGCTTTTATTATGTATTTAATTGATACAAAATATATTGTACAGTAACCTACATTTTATATACTTTCATCTGGCAGTGTTCTATTTTATATAGATATATATCTCCAAGGCCTACAATTTAAAATTTAAAATTTAATGGTCCGAATTAGGAAACCGGTTGCTTAAGTTGGACCGATGGTAAAACTGTGAGTAAAAAATAATAATTGTAATATTTTAAAGAACCTATATTTTAACAAATTTATTAGGCACACATGGCATTTAAAGTAAGTTAGTTAGGGCCTATTTTACAAAACCATTAATTATAATTTGTAAATTAGAAGCAAAGTGTTTTGTACTGATAAAGTGCTTCAAATAAGAAACAAAGAATAACCTAGGAAACAAATTGCATAAAAAATGTAAAATATAACAAATATACCAAATTTGCCTATACGCTGAGATCAAGAAAGGAAATTATGATGGTCCAAATTAGGAAACACGCAGTGGTCCAACAGCGGCAACCGGGCGCCATATAAAGAAATATGATGCTACAAGGACTCACAAAATATAAAACTAGGTTTACGATATCTAGTTATTAACTAATGAAAGGCAGTTGTAAAATATAATGTAGGTAATTGTTTTGCTTACTCTTACTCTGCACAATAGCTTACTGTACAATTTGTAGCGCGACTCTTGTTACACAAACGAGGAGAACACAATAATTGCAGTTATACTTTCTTCAAAGCCTGCAGCCAAATGACCGTTGGATCACGAGTCCTTGACATTTCTCACCATTAGAGCCAACTTGAAGGTTTAAGTTACTAACACATAGCGAAATATGAAGGAGGTCCAACTTAGACAACGGTCCAACTTCGGCAACTCTCCCCTAACACGAAATTTCGAATCATAACAGTAACCATAGGTTTCTGTAACACTGAATATTGGATAGAGTGGGCCATGTAATATTGTTGTTAAGTGGAGAAGGTCGTGCAATTTTATGTTAATACCATTATGTTATGCCCATATAATAAGTATTGGTTAATGTTTATATGCTGTCAAGTGGACAAATAATGTTTATGTCAAGCACCAACTGGACAGAACTTCAGGAAATGAAAGCATGCTCTTCAGTAAGTAACTTCGTCTATTATTTCTACTGACAGAAACAGATAAACTGACAATGAGTTTGCCTTGTTTTAGTTACGAATA
The DNA here is from genome assembly GCA_964059195.1 of Ectobius pallidus. NCBI lineage: Eukaryota > Metazoa > Arthropoda > Insecta > Blattodea > Ectobiidae > Ectobius > Ectobius pallidus. The sequence continues at coordinate 27,551,683 of CAXKWD010000010.1, read as the reverse complement.
CTAATGTTTTTGACGGCTCGCCAATCAAAATGCGTCGGGTTCGGACATCTCACTTTATTTCATAGATAAACTGCTGTTTTACCCAAAATTTATGGTCTTTTTTAGTTATAACAAAAATAAGTGAAAAATAAACCTCTTATTCCTAACCAGCAGTCCAAAACGTAAAACTCATAAGAAATCATAACTACCCCACAATTTGATTAAACACCTCTTTTCAGCACATAATGCCATAACATGATAAATGCAGCATATTTTGTACCAATAATCTGGGATTTGTTTTTTAGTTCATCATTTAGTCATGTTCATTAGCTACGTTTGGTTATTATGCAAATATATCAATTCTGAATCCACTTTCTGTTTACAAAATAAGGAAAAAGAAAACATGGAGAAAAATTAATTTAGAGATTACGGCTCCGGTCTATAAAAATTTCGATTAACTTCATTAATTATCTAGATTGACTCTGATTAACTACCAACGAAGAGAAAAAATACATTGCCTAGAAAACAACAAACTTGAAGCTTCCAGATGACATATCAATAAAAAAGCGATTTTTAAAAAAGAAGAGGATTACCTTAAAGAAAGGTGGTTCATCTTTCAGGCATTAGCTGGACTTTGCATTTCTGGCTTCAGTTAATATTACGATTTTATTGAGATCGCAAATTCTCATCAAAAGTAACAAAAATTTAAAAAATGGGAATAAGAAAGCTATAAATAATATTGACAATGCCTATCTATACAATGTATAGCTGCAGATGAAATAAATTATTATTATTATTATTATTATTATTATTATTATTATTATAAGCCCGTACACGTTAAAAATGCAAAATAAGTTACAAGTTTCATGAAGATTTACTTAAATGGAAATATATTATGTTACTAAAGTAAAAGTAACCTAAGTAACTTGAGTAACTTCAACATTTTCAAGAAGAGACGGTGCAAGCCCCATAAAGTATACTTATCAGGAATCATGTATCAGATTAACAAAGCATGGTCAACAAAAGCAATAACTGCGGATGGTGAAAGCAGTTGCATTTGAAGATTTATAATTCACCTCTTGTATTGTTACCCAAGCTTGTCTTCAATATATTCTGGTCATGAATACACCATGGCTCGCTTATTGAAAAGATAATCTATGTCAGCCGTCTAGTACAATAGCTATAAGGGGAGCCCTCAGAAGCTAATAACGTGTATGTAAGAAGATCAAGGGGAATCAACCAGACAATATTGTCTTTTTCAACTAGAGATTGCTTATTGCCGATTCGTACAAAATAGAATTTATATGAACTGCTATTGATATCATTAATCCTATCGTCATGTTGTACTAAATGAAGGCCACAAGAAAATAATAGGTCTGATTAAAAGCATCTATCTTGGTGACTCTGCTTTTAGATCCGCAGGTCGCAGGTTCACACCCGGTCGCAGTTGTTGGATTTTTCAGGACGTTAATATAGTGGACACGGAGTTCTCCGGAACGGACTTGAAGCCTGAGATCCCGTATCATAGATTTACGGCACGTTAAAGAATTATAAGTCTAAAATAGAGCCTCTGGACCACATTCCTCGGTCTTATCACGGCCAAGTAATGCCTTAGTTTCCTTTCAAGGAGTTGTTGAGGCTTACCGATGTTCTCTCTCGAAATATAAGCGTAACTAAATTAGTCATTGGTCTGAAACCTCCACTCAGGTGCCTTATGCTTCCAGCGCAGGAAATATACTTACACACACACATATCTGCATTATTATTTTGACTTAGATCGGGGTTTCCATGAAAATACAAAAGACAAAATTCTAGTGATGCGGGAACTTTTTTATTAATTTAGAGAGTTATATGCATTTCACAGCCTCTTTCTAGGTTACTCATAAACAAGCCATTTCGTAAAGAAAATTTCTTTTATGAATCATCATGGATTAGGTGCCATTCTGAAATAAATCTTGTTTCTTTACATAATGATGTGTAAATGTTTACAACGTTAATTTTACATAACATTAAATCATTAACTGTGACACTCAGTCTTGTCAACGACGTTAATCTTAAAATACCTCATCAAGTCGTCCGTTAGTGCTGACTGCTTTTAACCCATCGTCTTGGGGAACACAAGCAATACTCTCGCTTACAGTACTTTCATCCGATTAGCCACATTTTTGCCCATCCTCCTTATCTTGCAGAATCTTCGTTTTATTAGGAATTGCTATTTCAGGTTTCTTCGGGCGAAATCGGAATTGTTAAATTTGGTAACCATTAAGTTATTCAACAAAGAAATACCGGTATTACTAATTGATTAATTGGTTACCTAGCTCAGTTTCTTGACAATGAAAAGAAAGACAAGTATCCCGTTATGGACGTAATACAATGCCAAGTGCACTTAAGTTAAAAATTTTCACATAACTTCCTCTGCCCAAATAAAAGTTAGCCTCTTAGTAAAATATATTATTTATGATATTCTCTTCATGTAAATTTGTTGTAAAAATAACGAGAATGTTGTTACCACATCACAACCCATCCGCGTAACATTCTTTACCTTAAGTAGGCCTATGGTCAATGCATTTTCTCACTTCACATTCTGATATAGAACAGACCATATTGCAAAGAGCGCGTATTCGGATGAGTGGCTCAGATAATATTATTTTCCGAAAAAAAAAAGTTTTAAATAAACGTTTTAGTTTTAGTTTTTAATCACCCAATGCGTAAAGTTTAAACAAAATCGTTATAGCTGTTTTCGAGAAAATCGCGACAAACAAAATGTTCTTCATGTAAAGTTTTCGTAAAAATAAGAGAAAGTCGTCGCCATCTTCGTATCATATTCTCAGAAGATACCTGACCCAAATTAATACAACATTTTGTTTTCATTCGGCTTTCCGTTATAGAGCTAGACTAGCTGACACACACACAGAGAGACATGTTTCAGAAAATAGTATTTTGGGGTCCAGGGAACCTCAAAACGTGTATTTATGTTAAAAGCTCAACTTCTAATTTGGGTTGAAAATAATACTTCCTCTACCTATAGACCTAGTAGGCCTACCTATGGTACGGGCAGAGGAAGTAAATATATTAACCTCAGTCTCTAAGTCCTCAATCACACAGCAAAATGACGTAGAAGTCCGTTAAGCGGTTCAAATGTAACATCTTGAATAATTAAAATTCGGGGGAAGAACTGAGCTTCGCTCACCACCATTCAATAAAAAAATAATAGCCTAATAATAGTTATAATAATAGTAATAATAATAATAATAATAATAATAATAATAATAATAATAATAAACGGTATGAACAATTTGTTTATAAATTATTCACACGTGTGGGCAGAAGAAGTTTTAGTCTTAGATTAAATGCATTTAGGCCTACTTGTTTTTCAACTCATATCTTATTTTAACCTGTGCTAATGACTGAGAGAAGTCGAGAATTGCATGATAATGATAATAGTACAAATAATAACATTATAACAACACAATACTAAAAATAAATATCATACCAGAGAATGTCTTCCGCTGTTACATATTTACCTGATTCTATTCGATGCTTCATAAGGAGCGGTTCAAGGTTTGATCAACATGTAAAAGAAAGGATTATGGTTCCCTTTCTTTGGTCCTTATGTTGTTTGTCTTGAGGATGAAGCAGTACCTCATTGGGCTGATCCAGTAATCAAAGTTTCATCCACGTCCATACGTGAGTAGATCTGCGATTTGTAACCTGAAAAGCATTGGCTGATGAGTAGGGGAAGCCCAAGTGGATTGAGATAATGATTAGGTTTGTATAAATACTGAGAAAAAAGTGAACAAACAGAATGGGCCAAAAGTCACTACCCATTGAGAACAGTTGATAATTATGGTTGTGATTATTCCATTGCCTTTTGTTTGTATCTGAAAGGTTTATGTAAACAGTAGAATCCATTGGTAGTCAATCAAACAGCCGATTGTGTGGATATATTTATAATTGCAGAAATTATAATCTAGCTTCAACAATGCGTTAATTCTTTTGTACTGCATTTTTAATTAAAATGGATAGTGACTTTGGTCCAACCTGTTTTCTTTAAATATCGTATTGTGTAAATCTAAAATCCCTTATTACTACAGTGATATTTTTAATCCACCTCATCTTAATGGATTTGCTTATTTTTATCTCAAAAATAAACAATTTAATTTCCCTATTAAGTTAAGCTACAACTCCGTATAAATAAGTTTTTCGACCACACTAAAATACGCTTATTATTTGTGACGTGACAGTATCAGGATGATATCCATTAAAGCACAGAATTTCATTATAACACTATTGTCCAACTATTTATTAATATCGTACACGGAACAGTATCGTAGCCTTGAAATTAAAATTAAAACTGCATAGTAAACAACCTGTGTTTAAAATAAAATTAACTCTGTTCGTAATAATTTTATTTTTATACAAAGCTGAGTTCATTTCGTGTATTTTATTGTGCTTTGCTTTGAGGTTGAAGTATGAAAAGAAGCCCTGCTCTTTGCATGCCTTATCTCCTACAATCGATAGCAAAAGACGAGAACTAAGAGTTGTTTTGTTTTATAAATTACGAGTGGTTCTAAAAAAATAAAACCTATAAACTTAGTTATGACCGAAGAAAAACAGTCGTATGCAACTTGTCTGTAATGGTAATTAAGATGCACTATGAAAATTATGAAACAGAGCTCAGCTCACATCTCAATGAATGCCATTATAGGCTCGCTGTATATCACATAGCAATGCCATTTTTCTTTTCCATTGTGCTTAAAAGTTACAGTTTTCATAAATAAGGCAATATACTCTACTGGGAACCATATTTTAAAAGAATTATGAAGTTAAAAAAAACTCGAATGCCGTAACAAACAATTTACAGTTTTCATCCATGGAATTTATTACACAAATAACTGTACTATCGTTAGTAATCGACCTATATATGGTTGACTTGACTTTAGATTCAAGGATACTGTAGTTTTCCAATAATAAAATGTTATGAACAAACACCTATATAATATGTATGTTTGTATGTATATCCATATGTATGTATATATATAAACACTCTCATAAACTACAGAGTTATTGTTACTGAACTTTTGCGGGGGGGGGGGGGATCATAGGTCGTTGGACCATAGAAGAATGTTCCAGAAGAAAAATATTTCGAATGCTGAATAGTAAGTTATTTTCTTCACAATGTTCTTATAGGTATCAACAATTTCAACCTATATAGGCCTTAGATGGTTGATTTTTCTTAGATAAAGGGCCAGGTTGCTCTTAATAAGATAGACTGTTCTTGGCAAATAGAAATATTGAAAACGAAATGCTTTATTGCAGCAAAATTTCTGAGTCTTAACAAGAAAAAAATAGCGGCCTTGAATAAACTCTGGCAAAAATAATTTCGTTTTAAATAGGAAGAGTTGTTAATTGCGATTTACTCCTGAATTGTTTAAGAGACATGCGCCAAATTCTTTTTTCTTTTCTTTTCTTTTCTTGTTTTTTTAAAATAATTTTTTCTGACGTTGCCTCAAGGGACATGATTACGGATTGTAAATGTCCTTTAGGCAAACGAAAACAGTCCTAAGTAGCATAGGATAAGATATATTTTCCGAAGAACAATTGCATGGACATAGACGGTTGAATGCTTTAAATATGTTGGAGGGGGAATATTATGCAACATACGTTTGGTCTGAATATACAATGTTTCTCAATTTATTTTGCTTCAATTCCATCTTCTTCAGCTGTATTTCTTATATAATAATAACGGTGATGATGTCAACCAAATAACTAATATAGGCCTAACTTATGATGATAATGATGATATTAATACTCATGATGATAATAATAGTAATCAATTGAAACAGAAAAACACGTCATCGATGCATTGGATCCATCTATCACTTTAGCAGTTTATTATCTCAAATCATGCCAATGATTCAGTAGAAAATACTACTATACGAGTTCATTTAGCATTCTTCGAAATTATGCTTCAAATTTGATAAAATAATAGTAATAATAATAATAACAAGCATAGTAATAACATTAATAATATTGTATTGGGCTCGAATGTATTATAAAAAAATTCAGGAACAGATTTAATAACCCTCATAATGTAATGTATGAGCAAATTTTCTGTTTGGCTGATTATAATGGCCATTTTGTTTGGCTATTATGCTTTCTGCTATTACTATAACTTATTAGGCCTACATAACATACTGGAATTACAGAATGCTTTACAATTTTTTATTGTTAGTATTAGGTACAATGACACCGAGAGGACATTTAATAAATTGTCAATATAAGGAATAGTTTGACATAGCCTATTTACTAGAAAAAGCGCAAGTGTACGTTAGGCTATTGATTTCTTGCCAGAAAGACGTTTTACCTATTTATTTTTATTTATTTTTCTTCTTTAATTCTTTTTCTCCTCCTCCTCTTCTTGTATTTGTTCTCTTCTTTGAACCTGTACTTCGACTTCTTGTGATTTTTATCAGTTTTTTAGTTTCTTAATAGTCTAGAAAATTAGTAACTTACCGATTAATTCTTCATTAAGAAGAGTTTTCTACTCAGTGAAAATAAATAGTAGACATAGTATACATAAAAAATTAAAATGTATTTATTGTATATTAGTATAGTTATTGGAATAGACTGTGTGTCGAATGTTGAAATCATTTTAGCAATAGTAGGCCTACTTTTATTACTATATATTACTACATAAATTTGCATTAATGGCAGTGACATAAAAAATGACAAAGACCGCACAACAATGGAGAAATTCCTTTAGGTCAAGTCAAGTAAACTACATTTATATAATTTTATTATAGGAGTTCTTACATGCTACCATTCTTCCCCTTTATGATGTGCTTAAAATTGTATTCTATGTAACTTAGTCTATTTTTTTTATAACATTGCCCCACCACAATGTATTTTAATGTGTATTGTCCCTTCTTCTGAAAAAGTTTCTCTTTGGGACCTCAATGTTGAATAAATAGGTCTGAATTATTATTACATTTCACTTGTTCAAGAATAAAATCTCAGGTAAACTGTTTTAAATATTTGCTATCAAACTAGGTTAATCGTTTAGTTGATTCAACATATTTAATATAATTTAGTTTAAATCTTAATATCCCATAGGCCTACCTGTAAAAGGAACTCCATGCAAAGCTCACCATCGTAAGTTTTCTTGAGTGGGAAATTTTATCACCTTAATTACGTGGGATTGAGAAGATGTAGACAGAGAGCGATACAGATGATAGAGTAGGTGTGCTTGACTCCCCACTTTATGAGAGGGCGGCTGCAGGGGAGATTAATTTGAGCAGGGTCCACCCCCGCCCTCTCGCAGCATACGCCTTCATAATGGCAGCGCTCCCAGCTGTAATGAAACACACTGCAATTATTACAATTATCACCGTCAGTACTTCAGTAGGGAGTATCTCACATCCGCATTAATTCACCACTTTGTATCCACCCATTAATAACGATTGGCATCAAAGATATATTGTCGCGTGTTAAATGAATCACAACACAGGAAGTAAGGGGAAATTGCTATAAATAATTACCTAAATCCATAGTCAAATAAATATAATCTTCATCGTATATGCCTATGAAATTTTAGTAATCGTGAAAATTAGGATACAATGAAGTCCATATTGTAGAATCAATAGGCTAATTAATTTCTAGCTATTCAGGTACATGTTCTCCTTTGAGGATTCTGAAGAGCGCGGGGTTATGACGCTGGGGGGCATGTGGTAAGCATGTTGACACCCACGGCCGTTAATGATGGTTTCCGTGACCGAAGCCGCTACTTCTCAATCAAGTAGCTCCTCAGTTTGTATCACGAGGCTGAGTGTACCCCGTTCCAAACCTCCCTACTTCAGAAAAATCCAAGGAGGTACCGGGGAGTAGAGCAAAATTACTTAAAGTTTAAGTGATCACTTAAATCCATATTCAAATAAAGTTAAATGTAATATAATCTTATCTTAAATGATTGTTAGAGGAATTACATTAATCGTGTTAATTAGGATACAATAACGACCATATTGTAGATTCAATAATCAATTTTGAGTTATTCAAGCAACATCGAGGAAACTGTTGTAGGTAGGATTATGAGTTTTGGGTTAAAAATGATGAATATTTGCTAGAAAAAGAATGCTTAAGAAGTGGATTCATTAAATAATAAGTAAAAAGAAATTACCTAAAATCATTACCTAAAACTCAGTCAAATAAAACAAAGAATCTTATCGTATATAATTACTAATATAAGAATTCCATTATCGTAAAAATACGGTACAATAGCAACCATAATGAACAATGAAAACTGAATAAGCCAATGTGCCATTTCAAGCACAGGTCTCCATGGAGGATTTTGGTGTACGAGGATATAAATGAGTTTTTGAGATAGACAACAGTTATAGCTTAGAAACGATGAATTTTGGTAGGCAAAGAAGCAAAGAGGGGAATTTTAAGACATCCTGACCTATGTTAAATGACCATAAAATAGTATGTAAGAAGAAATCAGTATGGATCATTAAATAAATTCATGGTCAAAGGAAATGAAATAAAATATTATAGCCTATGATTAATAAAGGAATTATATTACTCCTGATAATTAGGATACAATAGCAACCATGTCCGTCCATCCGTCCGTACGGCCTTCATCCAGCCATCCGTCCATCTCTCAGCACTTTTCACATTAGGCCTATGTGTATAACGTCATGGGAACAACATAAAAAATCGTCATAAATTCGTCAACATTGTACAGAGGGTTGAAGGCTAATGTTGATTTAATCCATCTCTTAAATGCTTATCTTGTCGAATGAATAATAAATTTCTAGCCATCATTCACAGGTTCTCCACGGAGGAAGCTGATGTAGGGTACGTGGAATTATAAATTTGTATTAGATATAAAAAGTTATAGCCTAGAAATTACGAATTTTCGACAAGCAAAGAAGTGAAGAGCGGAATTTTAAGGTAGCTGCATGTGTTAAAGCTCGTAAAATGGCATTTAAGGTGAAATTACTACAAATCTTTACTTAACTCCATAGTAAAGTAAAATAAAATATAGTATAAAATTATCAAAATGTAGTCTACTTGAACTCTGTAAATATTAAAAATTACAAGATGATACTAATTAGACAGAATGGATAATATAAATAGGCCTACAGCTTATCACCATTTTTATAAATAAAAACAATAAAAATAAAATAGCTACAATTCTATTGGGAAAAACTCATATTGCACATACCTATATATAGACTAGGATAAAGATATGCTAAAATCTGTAAGGTGAGAAGAAACAGTCACAGTAGACATCGAATAACAAAAACAGATGAAATGAATCAAACTATTCATGGATAGTATCTAAATTTTGAGAATATTAACAGTGGCAAAAAATTAATTAGGGCCTAACCTTTAAATGAATAAACAAAGAAAACACCTCTTGCAGATAAGGCAATTAAGTATGAAGAGAGAGAGAGCAAGTAAATAAAGCTAATAGCCCAATTATTTCAAACATTTTGCAGCACATTGTTATTTGAAGTTATTTTCTTTAGATTAGGTGTAGACTATAAGGATTGCGGAAACGTTGGCTGCCATAAGTAGTTGTCATCAGAGCTTAAAAACAGAAGCTAGTAAGCAAAGATTATAGTGTGATATGAATTCATATCTAGCAGAGATCTCATTCTGATTCTTAGTTGATAATGCATATATAACCCATAGTATTTGGGACATATAAGTGGCATTCGAGTAACATATGTTAGATTTTCTTATCTAGAATTCCTATACTAACATTCTCTGGATTCCAAACATTACTAGTGGCACGGTTTCCCGTGAGATTTCATGGAACGCATGGAACCACAAACGGTCTATAAATTGATACGACCAACAGCGACTTCTATATAAACGTTAAGGGGAAACGTTTTATATGTGTACTCCAGCTCACATGAAAGAAAACATTAAGTTAAATAAAGTGGTGTCTTATGGCCGATGTAAAAAGCACGTTGAAGAAACCGGAATCATTAGTTCCATGAGAATTTAACACGTCCGCAGAAATCCTCCGTTGTTTTCAAATGATAATAGAGGCAATAAAATTACATTCTTTTAGTTGACTTAGAATGACCGAATTCTTGTTCCTTCTGCATACCGGCAAAACGCATAAATGCTACTGTAAGTTCAATTGGTTCGAGCTGACGTTTATCATCTTTGCATGAAAGTTAGGTAGAGTTATTTTAAGCTACCTGAATATAATAAGCGACAATTGACAATATTATTGGTTTTTAGAAATTCCATAATAAGCAGACTTCATCGGTATTTGAAGAGAAACAGAAGCTAAGCCATCTTTCAAACTCATTACATCCTAGAAATATGTTAAATAAAAAAGTAAAGGATAATAACTTATAGGTCTATAGCGCATTATAGGGGTAATAAAACTCCTCTATCTTCCATTCTGAAGCAATCTGGTTTAAACCACCACACATTGGTCCAAAACGCGAATCTAGCGGGAAAAAATTATATTATGTTTTGAAACTATACCCTTACATGTAATATACACATACAATGCAAAGAACGCACTTAACATATAAATTTGCTGTATAAATATATTAATATACATTTGAGGTATATATACACGCACACATTACACACCTATATAAATACGAGTACATGAAAAACACATACATACAAGCATACATACATAAGTAAACGCGCACATATGTACATAATATAATGTTCTCTTTTCAAAATTCTAGTCATCATCATCATTATTTTCTTATTTATTTTGTACGTCTGCAGAATCTAACGGGACAGAATTATTTGCATCTTGAATATACATATACACATTCACAGAACACAGAATGTACCAAATTTGTACATACTAATTTATTATATCAATCAGTGGACAGAAACTCAATTAGCTGTATGCAGACAGATCTTTACTTCCTCAGTTCCAGCAAACATTTGCCCTATTGCGGTTACAGCACAAAGAAACTGTTTGCGGATTAGGGAACAATGCTAATGTATTCGTTTGTAGAAAACGATGGTAGAGGAAAGAATAATCTACTTTAGATAAAAACACACATAGACTACATACATATATACATACGAATACAATGTGTTATGATACCATATTATAAGATTACAGTTCTGTTTTCAAAATTTTAATCGTAATCATCAGCTTTTTCTTCGACATTTTCTTCATATTCTTCATCATCACCTTCATCTTCTTCTTCTTCATCATCATCATCAACTTCTTCCAGAGGTGACGAAATTTTCTTTTGTTCATCATTTCTGTGACTTTTGATTAGATGTGGTTCTTTTAAGAGCTGTCGAACTTCCAAGGGTAGACTGTATTTCTTCTTCTGGGGCAAGGGGCGTATAGTTGATATCAAAGGATCTGAAGTGATGAATAGTAAATTAAGAACACTACCTTCAGACAATAATTTTCTCGGTCTTCCAACATTTGATGAAGATGAAGCATTCAGTGAATGAAATTTCATAACACTTTCCGGGAATATTAGTTCAGAATTTAACCATTTTGTATATTTAACCACAAATCTATAATGTTTTCTACCACATTGTTTCCAACGTTTCCGGAAATCAGATTTAAACAATAATAGCACATTTTAAATTTCATTTAAGGCAACAGTATTGCAGTCCGGCAATTCAAAATTTTCTTTCACGTAATTACACAAATCTTGCGTAATGAATTTGTTCTTCCTGAATAATTTGAAAAATTCAATGCGGGTCATTTCCCGTAATTTACTTCTAGTGTGTGACGTTCTACTTTTGTGGATCCCTTGTTTTCCCTAAAATATAAAAATAAAGTATATCTAAAAAGACTAGAATAATTTCATAAGTTTTATGAAAATTAACTAATTATATATTTTTGGAATATTTTTAATTTGTTAAAATTAATTAAATACTTTTATTTATTTAAAATTACTCAAATAAATATCTTATTAACCTTTAAGTATTATTTATTGCTGGTTCTATTGATTCAGTGCAGCTTACTGATCGAAATTCCATATTTTACTAATAAATATATACTACGTATATTCTGCAAGGAGCAATTTTATTTCTTGGATTCTTGGAAAGAAATAGATTTTTCAGGAAAAGGCGCAACCTGCGCACTTTGCGGTTCAAAGCAGCTTATAGGTCATGAATTTAACTATGATCTGGTGAATTTTCGAAGTGCTATTCATATATATATATTTTTTATAAGTCAATTTAAAGTTTTAGGAACAAAAGTAATCAACTTTTTTTTATCTTTAAAGAATACAAACTAATATGACCGACATATATATTTATATATGAATACTTGTTATACCAAAAAATTCCAAATACCTTGGATTAAATTATCCAGTAGTAATAAATTCCTCCACTTGTTCACACTTGCTTCCAGTCACCAACAAACCTTACTCAGAAATAAACCGTCTGATGCCTGACGCAAAATCGGCAAACCATCATTCAACTTTGGGGATGTGTCATGCTGTCATAAATCAAAGTACCCTTATCTAAATGTTCATTCCTGATAAAGGGATATGTTTTCAGTATTATCAGACTGTTGTTGCTTAATTTTACAAGGGTGACCAAAATGAGTTTTGTCCCGCTAGATTCGCGTTTTGGACCACTGTGCACCAGAAGTAAAAACACTTTAAAACTTGGCAAATAGATACAGGTAAAATAAATCCTTCAAATAATGTTATAATCAATATTGTCATATTTTTATACATTTTTGGGTTCATTATAACTATTATCTTAGAAGCCCGAAAAAACATACAGGCCTACTGTAGGCCTATAACTTATGTAACTACTGTGTACGTAACCACGTTGGCTTGGGTGAAACAGTCATTAAGGCACTGGCTTTCTGTCCCCAAATTCCCGAGCTCGATCCCAGCTATGTCAATGTCTATATCCTTAAAGTCATGTAAATGAACTTCTGTGGAACAGAATTCTGACACACCGATGACGGTTACTGGTCTAAGTAGGAGTACACAACCGTCGTTAAATAATCGTAACAAGCATACAAATAATATAGACTATAAAATTATATTGCCGTATTTTTCGGACCATAAGACGCACTTTTATACTTGAAAACAGAGCCTTGAAAGTTGAGCGCGTTTAATGTTCCGAAGTAAAGTAAATAAATAAATCAAATCACGGGAAATAGGCCTATTGCCGGTTATATGATAATCATAAACAATAATTTAGTTCCAAATTGTGGCACAGACTGTACTTGTGACAATCATAAAATGAGAGTAGTGGGAAGCCAGGTATACAACGCGAAAAAAAAAATGTTTGGTTCTTATATACAGAAGGATGTCTCCATGGGGTGATCTAAATGAAGGTAATGGCCTCTAAACAGCCTTGTTCCGTTACAGTTACCGTATGCTTTATAGATTATGAGAGGGAAAAATATTTTCACGAATTTTCGTTTAGAATCACATTAAAAATTTTCCACTTAAATTTTCCATGCTAAAATCAAGGTGCGTCCTATGGTTCGGGTAGTCTTATAATCCGAAAAATACGGTAGATAAAATCGCGTAGTCCTTATAACATAATCATTAGTAGTGTGAATTACTACTTTTAGTAGGACTTCATCTTTTGTTGATGAATAATATAATACATGTAATTATTACGCCTATAATAGGATTATATCAATACATAGGCCTATACAAAACATTTTCGTTGTGTTTTTTTACATTAAACAAGATAGGGCTAGAGGCAGAGTTACATGTTAATCATTAAGACAAAACCGAAAAAGGCGGGACGAAGAAAATTGTTAACCAAAAGGGTAGAACTAAACAACCTGAAACGGTGTTAAGCAGTTGTTCCAGGATATCATTAACAGACCTCATGCTGTATTTTACATGCTCTGTGCTCTGTTGAATATCCACAGATTATTTAAATTAAATCACGTCCATATTTTATTGTCTAAAGATAACTTTACTGTTTCGAGATATCTGTGATTTGTGTTTGAAAAACAATGTTCATTGATTCTATGAAAATCCACAAATATTTTTCGAATATCTAGTTTTATTGAAAGAGGTAGCAAATTTTAGGTTACGAAAATGTTATGAATTAATTTCATTATAACAGTAAGATCAGAACCAAGTATTTTTAAATATTGTTAGCAGATACCAAATTTCCGCAACACAAGTTTGCTCAAAATGCGTGTGTATTCCAGAGGCATTCGCTACATATTAAAATTATACGACGAAGAAATTCCTCAATATAACATTGACTAAATTGTTTGTTTGTTCGTTAGGGGTATATCCTGCTACTTATGTCTGTAACCGTTAAGAGGTTGCCGGAAGTTTGTCCCGCAGGAGTTCTTTTATATGCCTGTAGATCTACGGGATTGGGCTGTCGAATTTATTCACACATCAATATCATCTACCTGGCCATAGATTAAACTAAGGAAAAGAAAGCCATTGACTACCCAATTGCCTCACTAAGACCGATATCGACTAAATCAAACGTGTAACGAATATAAAATTGATTGTAATACCAGTACAGTAAGATAAAAAAGGTATCATGCTAGTTATTATTTACCAACACTTATGTTAATATAGTTTTTAAAACATAAAAAGTAAATGAAGTAGTCGGTTGAAAAGAACAAGAATATTAAATTATAAAACATGTCTTAAAGCGAAACCACACTAACAAACATTCACAACGGAAAAACAACATAAGATAATTATGAAAATGGACAACATGTCTGCTAATCTAAGTAGTACAATGTTAATAGTGAAATAGGCCTAACCTATAGTAGTTCGTTGGACGTTTGGATCGTATTAATAGAAGTTTAGAGACAACTACTCCACTCTTACGCTAAGTGTTTGATATTGACCAATAACGTTTACCAATTTCTCGGATATAGACCAATCACGATCGTTTATCTTATAAAATTCTTGCTTTTAATATGAGCATGCCATTGTATCTGATAAGATCGTCAGCTCTTTACTAGACACATAAGCATGAATGTGCCATGATTAATACGTCACATGCTGCCATTAAGCAGCACGAAAACTGATTATTTTATACAATATAACTTGTTTAGAAATTGAAACAATATAAATGCACATTGATTAAAACACAATTTCGATTCGATGCAAGCCAGTTCATGTGCTTTTATTCTGTTCTGCTTTTAGTTTACCTGAATTAGGTTAACTGTCTTGAATCCATGAATCGATTCGAGTTACCACATTGTAACCAATGCTACCAATGGTGCATATGTTACAATGTGGTAACTCGAATCGATTCATGGAAGGTTGATGCATAGTATGCCGTGATCTCGAAGCTGATAGTTTTATTTCTATACAACAAAGCACGTAAGTGATTATTTGTATAATCCGTTACGTTTTTATTCACGGAATAGTCTTAATAAATCCAACTCGAGTTTAAGAGATTCATCTTGCTGCGCAGTCGCGAATCTATCGATAAACTCGTAAACTCTCGTGGGAATACCTATGATAATAAATCATTTTCGGCATATCCTTAATTCATAGAAATTCGGAGAATCTGCTGATTTGCCCAATAATTTAGTTGGAAATTTATCACGAGACTGAATACAAACTTTTAAAATCTACTTTTTGCATTAGGAAAATCCAATGATCTAAAAATACTCCGCAATAGAAATGTAGCGTGCGTTTTTTAAGTGATTATCTAGAGCCAATGCTGCTCGGCACGGTTCGCCAGTGTTTCTGCAGCCAGTCTAACAGAAATGGCGGTTAGCTTGCCTACCAGTGGCGCTTATTATGGTTACGAATGTTTCAAGATTGAAGGACTGAAAATTTCAACAATTCTCGAGAATTTAAATAACTGACTAAGTAAGTGTCAGCTTCCAGCTGCAGCAAAAAATGGCGGGGAGACAGCTGATATTATACCAGCAAACTTGAAGATTCTCGACATTTTAGCGTACACTAAGTAATTCTGAAACTTTCCCGAGAATTCTTTCAGGTTAATTTAAATAGGTACAGTATAGCCTATTGACTGGATGTTGAATATCTCAACTGATATAAATAAGTTTTTAAAATTTTACATTGAAAGTAGACTGTTTTAAAGTTAGGCATACATTTAATGGGACTCAAATTCTCCTATTCGTGAAGAAATAGTAATATAACGCATTTAACTCCAATTCACTTAATAACAATTTACAAGTCCAAAGACAGGACTATGCATAGGGCCTATAGTGTTTAGTCAGAAGAATTGAAGGCTACATGCAGTAAAATTTCATTAATATGCGTCTTCACAGTAAGCAATCTCCGAATATAGACAACACCATACTTCGATTACTATGTTATATACTTATAAAGCTCCACTTTAAGGGGAAAATAATGGCATTTATTTTTGGATGAAAATTGTTTTCTTTTTATTGCTGTATTTTATTCTCTGGGCTTCCCTCTTTAAAAGAATGCATCATACATCCATCCTATCCATGCTATTTTTTTCTGAGAAGATCCAGACTATCGAGCAGGGATATTTTAATAATGAAGTTCTATTTGATTTTTTATGAAAATTGATATTTTTATTATTACTGTATTTTATTCTATGAACTTTCCTCTTTAAAACTGTGTGTCATAAGTAATTGTATTATAATTCTAACCATTCTATTTTTTATTTTTTTGAGAAGGTCCAGACTATGGCGCAGGACTGTTTTAACCTTGAAGCCCGTTTTCCGTAAGAATACTTAGCCTATATTATAAAATGTACCTTTTCTCAGTTTATACTAAACATACAATCTTGAAATTTTCGGGATTTGTTCATTCAAATGTCTTGCATACACTGAAGAAACTTTTTCGAGTTGATTAATCTATGAAATATTTACTTTAAAATGTCGATAAAAAGTTTATGGGCTAAAGAAAAAATCATATTTAGTAAATAAGTACTATATTTATGAAAAATCATTTTTGCAATACTGACCCAGGCTGTGTGTATAGAGACTGTAAAAATATCAAGTACTTAACTTTAATAGTGTTTGAGAAATGATACCTTGCATTTAACATTGTACAGACAGGCTATTCCGTTTTCCCTTAAAAAGATCCTGTTTTATAATAACAGATCGGTATCCTGTAAATTCCTGACTATAAATATATTACATATTGACAGTTTACATGAGGATATTTTCGTAACAAATGAGGGAAATTAAGTAACAAACATCATACATTCATACACCTATACACAAGTCCCAATGTAAACTGTACTGTGCCCTCCCCCACGTCGGCGCATATGAACATATGAGCTCTAGACTTCATATTTGTAGTCATGTGTTTACTAAACAGATTGACATCGTATTGTCCACTATTTTTTATTTGCATATTTATTAATTTTATTTATACAAATACAGATACATGTTTTTTTTTTTTTTTTTTTTTTTTTTTTTTTTTTTTTTTTTTTTTTTTTTTTTTTTGATACTCCAATACATGTGACCCTATTTTACCTTGAAGGTATGTTAGGGTTTTAAATATAACAAATTAACAAAATTAATATTTACAAACTATCTTACAAGTAATAATTAAAAATGGGAATGAACATAATTTACGAAACGTACAAAATCTTGTTTGCAACACTCTTTTCTAAAAACTGTCAGTGGTGCTGAAAGTGTAGTGTCACAATAGTTTAGTTTACACCTTAATTGAAAACGTTGTCTTTCAAATCTGGGACATTCCAGTAAAAGATGTTTCACTGTTTGTTCAATTTCTCAACATGGGCAAGTATAGTCACATTCTATTTTTATTTTAAATCTTCGGAAATAGCTACCAAATTTACCATGTCCTGATATAAACTGAGTTAATATAAAATTTGGTACAAAAAATGTTGACTGTAGTCTATGATATATTGTTGGAAAATAAAGTTATCTTGTAACAGCTCCTTTATCCGAGTGTTCCCATTCAAAATTCCAACAAGATGTAATATATTTCCTTATTTGATTATACATGTTTATACAAGTAAAGTAAAGCAGTACAAATACAAATTTAAAAATAACTACAACTGCTATTTTAAAAAATGAAAAGAAAGATAGGCTAATCTTACATAATTAATAATTATTCTAGCACAAGAAATATTAACATTTAAAGTACACCCGAATGAGCAAGACTGCTCGTGCTCGGGTGCAATTTGAACAACAAGATGAAGCAGGTTTCAAGACCCTCGTAGAATCTTCGTTTGATTTCTTTCAAAACAACGTAATAGTAATGAATTCTAAATCCTCCTGAATAGGTCTATGTGATTTTTGTTGTTGTAGAAGATAACGAATTATCGGGATTGTATATGTCGACAGTCACTGGTTGTACCAAAGATAAGCGTGGTGATATGAGAATTACGAAAATAGTAGGCATTAAAAAACAGTAGATAGTTCCCAAACGGTATAAATCAAACTAATCACGCACACACTCACATTTTTTTTAAAGTTCAAATATATATTTCTCATCCTGCTAAATAAATTTTGGTTACACGAAACTATACCTGAGGAATGGACAGTATCAACAGTTAAGCCCATATTTAAAACAGAAAAAAAAGAACAAAATGTTATAATTATCGTGGCATAATTATGCCTTTTAAGTCCTGCAAATAAAACATCAGTACCAGCTAGTTAATAATAACTTTGTTAGCCTATTGCAAACAATTAAAAAGCGTTCTTTTACTGAAGACTAAAATAATAAAATCAGGTAAACTGATGTAACAAAGTGCCAGTATGTTTTTGTTTAATCAGTTATGACTGCAATTATGGTATGTGAATATGTTTTTTTTTTAAAATTGATTTCCAAGTTAAGCTCCAGATTTATTCATTAAGCAGGGCTTACGGCAGAACAAAGGTCTAGTTTTATTAAAAAATCAGATTAGAATCGTCCAGCATCAGCTGAACTATACAGATTTGTAATATGTTGACAGTCGCACACTCATATAAAAATACAACAACAACAAAAAGTCAAATTGGCCGGTTTCGGGGTTTGAACTAAGGAACTCCAGAATGTGAGGCCAAGACGTTACCATATATCGACCACATGGGTCAGTTGAACGGTCTAGTTGGATAAGCGCATGTAACGCAATAGTGTTTTTTTTTTATCATAGCTAACTGTATTTTAATTTCCAAAGCCTTATAAGATCACAGTAAAACAATAGGCTATGTTGTCAAGATAACTGATTGGCATTTTTTTAATAAATTCTTTCGAATACGTATATTACCATAAAATAGGCAATAAATTGAGCATTACTCCGAAACAGGTCAACCGATTTTATCCAGTATCAATAGACGTCTTCCCATGGACATTATAAATGTGTATACCAAGTTTCATAAAAATCCGGTAAAGCGTATTTGCATTACCGCGTCTTTAAAATAGACACTAAATTGGGTTTTACTCCGGTACCGGTTTACCGATTTGGTCCAATATCAGTAGACGTCTTCCCATGTACATTATAAATGGGTATACAAAGTTTCAGGAAAATCCAATAAAGCATATTTGAGTTATCACGACTTCTTATATATTAACATAAAAGGCACTAAATTGGGCATTATTCCGGTAATGGCCAACCGATTTTGTCTAATATCAATAGACGTCTTCCCATGGACATTATAAATGTGTATACGAAGTTTCATAAAAATCCGATAAAGCGTATTTGAGTTATTGCGCCTTTAAAAGAGACACTGAATTGGATTTTACTCCGGTACCGGTCAACAGATTAGGTTCAAAATTCAATAGGGTACTTCTCATGGACGTCATAAATGCGTATACCAAGTTTCATGGAAATCCAATACAGCGTATTTCAGTTATGGCGCCTTTCTATTAGAAATGCACTAAATTGGGCATTACTCCGGTACCGGTGAACCGATTTGGTTCAATATCAATAGGGTTCTTCCCATTGACATTATAAATGTGTTTTCCAAGTTTCATGAAAATCCGAAAAAGCGTATTTGAGTTATGGCGCGTACAGACACATGGACGGACGGACGGACAGACGGACAGACATTTTTCCTCCCCACACACAATCTCATAAAGTACCACACTCATAGGCGTACCGAGGGGGGGGTTTTGGGGGTTTGAACCCCCCCCCCCCATTGATTAAAAAAAGGAAAATTGTATGATTTTTTAAAGTCTGCCCATAAATTACTTAATACAAGTATAAAGCGTGGGAAGCTTAAAACTCGTTATTTTGAGTCTCAGTTTTTAAAATTTTCCGGGGATGGACCCCCGAAAGCTTAAAACTCGTTATTTTGCGCCTTAATTTTTAAAATTTTCCGGGGGTGGACCCCCGGAAGCTTAAAACTTGTTATTTTGCATCTTAATTTTTAAAATTTTCCGGGGGAGGACCCCCGGACCCCCCTCTCCCTGGGGGGTATTCCATACCCCCCAGGCCCCGTGGATGTTATAACCCCCCCCATATGGTCGGCCTGGTTACGCCTATGACCACACTGGCACTTAATAACACTATTATGTGATTTACAACGTTTGTATTTTAATAATAACACCGGGAATGAGTTGGTTAAGATGTAACTTATTCTTGATTATTAACTTGCCAGAATGGTATAGTACTCTCGTTTTCATCGTACCCACTGGGCAAGTCAAAGGTCGGCATTTCCTTTTGCGGTCTCTATTGCCAAGTCAATCTAACAGTAATAGCAATATAATAAAAAAATTACCGTTTCTTTTATTCTCGTTTCCGACTGAGAAATGATAACACTTCAGCACGCGGCTATTAATGAGTGTATTCTTCTTGCATTAAACAATCAACACTTCAAATACAGCACCGCTGGGCACAATGATAGCGAGACAACTATACTTTCTAAGATTGTATGGTGGACGGGAAAAATGTCTGTTCGTCTGTCTATCTGTACGTCATTGTCTGTACGCGCGATAAATAGAATACCGTACGCTTTACAACATTATCATGAAAGGTAGTATACGCACTTATAACGTCCATGGGACGAAGCCTATTGATTTTGAACCAAATCGCTTGACTGGTACCTGAGTAATGCCTAATTAATGGTTTAAAAAGCGAATAATCACAGTCTCTCTCTCTGTAGGCATATATATAAGACAATGTTCGTATGTGGTCCGCTGTAGACTAAAACACTACTCGACTGATTTTTGTTTCAAATGATTCAGGTTGCCCGATGGAGGTTTAATGCTATTGGAATTCTCGATGTGACAGTAGAAAGAACGTTAGGGGCGTAATTTCTGAAAATATTACACTGAATACATCAAATGCAATTCAGTTCTCATTACAACAATATTGTTTGCAATATCCGCATAGGAAAACTCAAAGCTTCTGAAATATGGCCAATTAGCTCCATCTGGCACTTCGTTACATCAGTTCATATGATTTTATTACATTTGATATTTATGAAGTGTAAGCAAGGTACCAAGAATAAATGGCGGACGGGGAAAATGTCTGTCGTCTGTCTGTATGCGTGATAACTCGAGTAGCTGTAACTTATACGATTTTTATGAAACTTAGTAGGCTATATATACTTAAATGTACCGTACATAGAAAGAACACTATTGATTTTGGACCATATCGGTTGACCGGTACCTCTGTAACGACCAACTAACAGTTTAAAAATAACAAAAGTCACTATTGGCCAACTCTCTCAATGGCATAATTGTTTGTCCACTTCCAGAAGAGCCAGAAACTCGAAATTTGGCAGACATAAAGCTTGTAGACTGCAACCTGCAGAAATATTACAAAACGAACCTATTTTTAATTTTGTACCCCAACAAATTCAAAATAGCGGAAAAAACTTTAAGGTCAGGAAAGACCTTCTTGGGAGGCTTATAGGCCTAATAGTAGTAGCTAAACGGTAAGTCGTATCAAAAAACCGATTGCACCAGCAGTAAGAGATCTGTAAGTTTAGTCCTGTAACTTTTTTCTAGTATCTCCATCGGTTATACTTTAGATAGAGTTACTTTTTTATTTCAAGTAAATTTTATATATTTTCCTCACATTATGTAATTTTGACACACTTATATGACAGCTAGAATCGTAAAATTTGGTTCGAATATTGGAACGTACAACCATAAGCGTGCAAAATTTGGTGTTTCTAGCTGCCCTATTAAGTATGGGAAAATTGGCTGGGTAGCCATGACGTCATTTACATCTACAGCAGAGTAGATCATCCACTCATTAACATTGATGTTTACCCACTTCCACATGAGCTAGAAACTTGAAATTTAGCAGCCTTATAGCTTTTAGCCTATAGCCTATGGAAAATCCCAGAAATTTCTAATTTGTAACTTTTTACCCTCCAAAATAAAAAAAAAGTACTTTGAAAGGTTTTGACTGCGTATTACATCTTCATATGTTTTGATAAAGGAATATTGTTGATGTGGAAATTTATTTTGAATTAAATCTGTTAATATTAGGCCTATAGTTATCCCACTTATTCCTTCATATATTCTGATCAACATTTCTCAAGAAACCGTGGTCTACAACTCAATAATTTAAAAAATATATATAACCTATTAATTTCATTTGGTACTTTGTTTTATCAGTTTACCTGATTTTGTTATTAGTCAAATCCAGGTTTTGACAGAATGTCTAGAGGGAGAAGGAGAAGGAGGAGAGGGTCATATATCTTACATAATTTCACTTTTATTTGCCATCCTTGTCTCATCTTTTTTTCTCCTCTCTTCGAATCAGACTACTTATCTTGTACAAACGACAACGTCCCGCTCCTCAGCAGAAGAGTTAACTACATTCGTGCTTTCGTTTAGGGTTCGTTAGCGACAGTGACACCTGGCGACAACTATCGCAAGCTTCCTTTCAAGTCTGCCGCCTCTTGGGTCACAAGCCATCAGTTTAAAACTTTGAAAGCCTGAACCTGCATCATTTAGCGGTGATGTTAAAAGATAACCCAAAAGGCAGCATTCAGCTCTGTACGATTGAAGACTGCAGAGAAAAAATAGTAGGGTAATACCAGAGAATACAAGCAAAACCTTTTATTTCGTTAACGTTTTTAGTTCAGTTCAACTTTTAAGTGGTCAAGTGCTTAGTAATATATGATGTTAAGTGACACTATAAAGTAAGGAACTTTACATTGAAAATCAACTACGGAATGAAATTGCGTCTGTCTATTCCCAAGAATTTTTCTATTCTTGTTTTAGTTGAGATTTTAATAGAATTAGAGCCAGGCTTTATTGCGTGCAAGCTTTGAGTACAGCTAAAACGGAAGCAATAAAGTTATTAGTTAGATTTCGAAGAAAAATCTACCTATTGCAATTGATACCATGTCATGACTTCCGAAAAATTCTTTCATATCTTTACGTTTCATGCCTCCCTAAGTACGAAACCACCGCCCGTTAAAAAAAAAGTGATTTTATATACATACCTTTACACGCTAGCGGCCGTAATTTTGAAGATATTTGAACCAAATTTTATTATGTTACTTCTAGGCCCAATAGTTCGGACAAGTTCGTTAATGAGCCAAATTGGCCCAATGGGGTGGGGGAGGGGGTTGAAATTTTGAAAAAAATTATATCTCGGCCCCTATGAAGTATAGAGGGAAACTTTGTTTGAATCAATTAGAGTACTCTCTATGGAGTTCACAGTGACACCAACGATTCGGGGTTTTGGGGGTACGAGTGGGGATTGGAAATTCGAAATTTTAGCCTGATTTATTTTTTGAATTAAAGACGAATAATGAGGAATATAAAAAAAATTACTTATTAATTAACAGCAATGCCAATAGTCTTATGACTATAAGACTAAAAATATCCTATCTGGGTTAAAGGTCGCGAAGGTGAAATTAAATGCTCCTTATTATAGGCCTTGAAGGCCCTTAGGACTCCTGAAAATTGAGACTCCAGGATTTTTAGGTAATCGGATTATGAAAGTTATACCTCCCGCCTTCATCCTTGTTAGGTTTTGCTCCTGGTACTCATTTCGTACTCACTTCATTATTCATACTTAGAATACAATCCATGTTAATATTAAATTGTACAACCAGCACAGTCAAGGGCTATGAAAATAGCGTAGTGGGCCACATACAGCCCCCTGGCCGCTAGTTGGACTACTCTGCTGTAGAAGAACAATAGGCCTAGTAATGGTAGTAATACTTTTACTACTGCTACTACCACTGCTACCACCACTACCAATAATAATAACAATAATAATAATAATAATAATAATAATAATAATAATAATAATAATAATAATAGCAACAACATGTTTAAATGTCTTCTATCATGAGAAGGGAAGAATTAAATTAGGGCCTGTACAATGTGTGTTTCTTTACGATTCTTCTTTTCTTTTTCGTCTAAGCAACAAGGTCAGAAAATGTTTATTATTCCATATAAATTCTAAAGGATGCGAAATCGTTAATTCGTGAATATATGCGTTGGAGTATTTGGTTTTCCCACATGATTCTTTCTGAAGCGTATGTTTTATGCAAATTCTGTCGGGGATCGACACTGTTTCAGTAGCTGGAGAATCCTTGGAATGTGCACAGATAAAATAGTTACCTGACATTCAAATCTTAGACCTTTAGTATTGGGACTGGAGGCCGCCGACAAAAGAATCACATAAGAAAAACCAAACAGATTAGAACTTCCAATACAAGAATCATAAAAAAATAGTCAAATAAAAGTGGTCAGTGTCTATCACATCCGAAGACAAACACACACAAATGGGAGTCAATGTGCGGCTCAAGCGAGATGTCCCCACGGAGATGAGCATCTGCAGAGAATTGCATGGTTCGGAACATTTTTTTATCTAGTCAAACCTCCATATAACGAAGATTGGTATAACTATAAACCCGCATTTAGAAATGTTTTGAAACATTGAAAAGTGCCTTATATTTGGAAATCAATAGCCTTAAATTATACTTTTTGGACAATAAAGTTTCAAAGGTAGTAAAATGTCAATATTTGAGCTAGTAGGTTATACTTTATATATATATATATATATATATATGTGTGTGTGTGTGTTTGTTTGTGTGTGTGTGTAGAGGCTAGAGGTAAGTTTTTCAGCTGTGTTTATAGCTAATTTGTGAACACTTGAATCCATGTACTTATTGTATTACTTTTGATCTCCGATTGACTGCTTCTGTTCACAACTAGATGTTAAAAAGCGTGATTAATAAGATAAACTCATCTGTTTCCAGTTCTAAGTGTAAGAACAAATCAAACCATAACATTTTAATTGGATTCAACATTCAAATTATGTGCAAAATTACGGTAATTTGAGACTTGCGTTCGGCCTGTTATTATTATTGTTATTATTATTATTGTTATTGTTATTATTATTATTAGGCTATTATTATTGATGCTATTAAGATTTACAGGCCAATTGGTATTGATATATCACTCGGGCCCACTTTTTTCATTACACTTATCTATTCCAAAGGAGGTTAAGTATATTCCTGCCCGTCGTTTGCCTGTACGAGTGGTGAAAACCCTATACTCCTTGGTGAAAACCTAGACTCAAAATGGCCAGTTACAGGATACGAACTTGTAAAATTCTGAATGCGAGCCTGCGCCCCATCGCTTCGGGCACGCCGAGATTATCGATAACTGTAACTTAGATTTAAAAACGTTTTATAGTGTAAAAGTCAGTAACAAACATCAACTACTTGCAGCAATATTCAGTAAGGGTTGTCAGGGGATTTTCCAACGATTCTAGATCTGACAGTTTGAGAATAGTCCTACACCTTTGTTTTGCAGTTAAAAGAAATATATATATATATATATATATATATATATATATATATATATATATATATGACTTATTCAAGAATTTCATGGTATCCAAAGAGGGTCCGTAGTAATAGTTTGTGTTTATAGTGCAGCCTTATACCCTCTATTAACTTGTAGAATGTTCCAGGATGAATGTATATTGCCAATATCAGTTACATATATTTATTAATTAAAATTACAAGTTATAAAAATATATCACTAGATTGATTTCGTCACTATTTAAAATATTAAAATGATCAGCATAGTGTGATATAAAAAGTTAAAATGATCTTGTCAGATTGTAACAGCTAGAGAATATAGCTTCAGTTATAAAATGTGTTCAGTTATAAAATAACCTGCTAAATAGGTTCGTCATACAGGCGTACATTTATCTAAAATACACTGCGTTAACTCACTATTGGAGTAGTCCTTGTAGGCTAGATGGTTTTTTGATGGGCAAGAATACCTCTTGTTTCTTCTCTTGAAGCTAGTGTCGAGGTTGTCTTTGCTGGATAAAAAACGTTGTTGTTTCTTCTCTCGTAGCTAGCTGAACTATTAGGATCTTGTTGTTCCGTTAGTGTGTTGTTATTCTTACTATCTGGTATTGGCAATCTTTGTTCATCGCTGGATTCAATAGTTGGAATGCATTTCGACCTCAATTATCTAGGTCATCTTCAGCCCTATTAAAGTATTTAAGATTCGAACAATTTAGAATAGGTTATTGAAATTATTGAAATAAATTATCAGAAAGAAATTTTATACAGTATAAGCTTACCTTAATGTCGAGTACTTTTTATATCACACTATGCTGATCATTTTAATATTTTAAATAGTGACGAAATCAATCTAGTGATATATTTTTATAACTTGTAATTTTAATTAATAAATATATGTAACTGATATTGGCAATATACATTCATCCTGGAACATTCTACAAGTTAATAGAGGGTATAAGGCTGCACTATAAACACAAACTATTATATATGACTTGTTTAAAAATAAAAAATAATTATAAAAATTGAATGTTTTGTCCAGAAGACTCTGAGGAACCAATGAACATAACTTAAGATGGAGACAAGCCCTGCTTGAGTTTTATTGCAATGAACTAATGATTTATGAAGTGACATGGAAAAATTATAAATCGCCATCTAAATAAGTTCTGAGAAATGAAGGTTCATCTTCCCGTGAACTGATGTGTTTCTTGGGATGAGCCTTCCCGTATTGTGGTGTTGCAATAACAAACATATTTTATTATAAACCTTTACGATTTTCATGAGGTCAAAAGTGGCAAGTAAGATGACTGAATGGCTTAAAGAAATAAAAGATTTACCAGGCAATTGAAAAATATGACAAAATAATAAGAAACTAAAATCAGGTAAACTGATATAACAAAGTGCCAGTATGTTTTTGTTGAATCAGTTATAATTAAAATTATGATATGTAGAAAATACGTTTTTCTAATCAGAATAAAATCGACCAGCGTCCGCAGAACTACAGATTTGTGATACCTTGACAATCGCCACTCACATAAAAATAAAAAAAATTATGTCAAATCGGCCGGCTCCGGGATTAGATCCGGGGACCTCCAGAATACGAGTTCAAGACGCTACCATTTGGCCAACTCAGTCAGTTTGACGGTGTTGTTAGATAAGCATATGTGAAGGAATAGTGTTAACTGTCAAATTATACCGGTAGACAAAAATTAAAAAAAAAACACGTGACCTTTAATTAGTTGTTACTCTGGTACCGGTCAACCGATTAGGTCCAAAATTAATAGGCTTCTTGCCATGGACGTTATAAATGCTTATACCAAGTTTCATGAAAATCCGATAAAGCATATTTGAGTTATGGGGCCTTTTGTTATATAATACCATAAAATGCACTAAATTGGGAAATATTCCGGTACCGGCCAACCGATTTGGTCCAATATCAACAGACGTCTTCCCATGGACATTATTAATGTGTATGCCAAGTTTCATGAAAATCCGATAAAGCTTATTTGAGTTATGGCGCTTTTAAATAAAAACACTAAATTGGGTTTGATGCCGGTACCGGTGAACCGATTTGGTTCAATAACAATAGGGTTCTTCCCATGGACATTATAAATGAGTATACCAAGTTTCATGAAAATCCGATAAAGCGTATTTGAGTTATGGCGCGTACAGATTCACGGACAGACAGACAGACAGTCAGTCAGACAGACAGACATACAGACGGCCAGACATTTTTCCGTCCCCCACACACAATCTCATAAAGTACCATACTGGCACTTAATAATACCTGAAAATGAAAAAAAAACGAAATACTTATCACACCCATGTAGCCTACTTTTAGTATTGTTAATGTGTGTATAAATAACTAGGCCTTTAGATCTAATTGAAATATGGGCAATATAGACATTAGGTGGATATTGAGTTTTTTTTTATTATTGCAGATAATATAAAATCCATTCCGACTTCAACCTGATTACCCGTTGCTGTTTAGATAATTTCATAATTACTGTACTCTGTTATCCTTCTTCAAAACTGAAAGCATTGCGTTCACAATACATTTACAGGTATTGGCTCAGACTGATATGCTGCACGAGACCCTGCCGTTGAAGTGCTAAATAAATATGCACATTTCATCTATTTTCCTTCAAGGTCTTAATCCATAGATTCGTCGAAAGCGCATTTCAGATTTTCCTTCATCCTCATACTTACTCAGGAGGCTACTGCTATGTACACGTACATATGTGCTGTACACATGAAAATAACATTAACAGTATGTGTTAAAAAGTTGTGAACTACTTCTTAAAATTAGTTATGGATTAAGCTTGGTACAGTATTATAATTTTTTGAGAGGATGGTGAAAGGACTAAAAAATTACTCTCTAAGACGGTGCAGGGGAAAAATGTATGTCCATTTGTCCATCCGTGTGCCTATAAGCGC
This sequence comes from Ectobius pallidus, assembly GCA_964059195.1. NCBI lineage: Eukaryota > Metazoa > Arthropoda > Insecta > Blattodea > Ectobiidae > Ectobius > Ectobius pallidus. The sequence goes on along the minus strand of CAXKWD010000010.1, from coordinate 27,523,125 downwards.
GATAACTCGAATACGCTTTATCAGATTTTCATAATACGTAATATATACACTTATAACCTTCCTAGAACGAATACTATTGATTTTGGACCAAATCGGTTGATCAATACCAGAGTAACGCCCAATTAACGACTTAAAAACAGCAAATCATCACTATACTACAAAGCCGTGTGGCTAACTCACTCATTGACATAACTGTTTGTCCACTTTTAGATGAGCCAGAAACTTTAAATTTGGCATATATAGCATATAGCTTGCAATCGTCGGAGATATTCCAAAACGATCCAATTTTTATATTTTACTCCCGAAAATTATTCAGAATGACGGACGCAACCTTAAGGTCTGTGTAGACCTTCTTTGTAGGCTTATAATAATTTAACGGTAGTCGTATCAAAAGCCGATTGAACCAGCAGTAACGGATTTTGAATGATCTACAAGTTTGTTCCCATGACTTTAAGTCGTGTATCCTTCGGTTATACCTTAGATTGAGTTAGATCTTTTTATTTTAAGAAATTCTGTAAATATCCCTCACATTATGTGATTTCGACACATTTATGAGACAGAAAGAATCGTAGACTTTGGCAGGAATATTGGCACATTCAACAGCCATAAGCTTTAAAAATGTGGTGTTTCTAGCTGCCCCCTAAGCAGCCTATGGAGAACCTGGCTGGAAAATTAACATGTTATTAACATTTACGACAGTGTAGACTCTAGGTAATCCACATATTAACATTAACGTTTATTTATTTCTAGATGAGCTAGAACTTGAAGTTTGGCAAACGTATAGCTTTTAGCCTATAACCGATGGTAAAATTCCAAAAATATAAATTTTTAATTCTTCCCCTCCAAAATAAACTTTTGATTTTTTTTACTGCGTCTTTTCCCGGCTTCAGTTGTTTTGAAAATAATAAAGAAATAGGTCTATTGTTGACGTGAAGAATTTATTCTCTCACATATACTTATAAAACTTTCTCAAGAAACCGTGCTTTAAAAGTCAATAGTTTCTTAAATATGGCCTAATAACTCCATCTGGCACTTTGTTATATCAGTTTACCTGATTTTATTAAAATTATTAATATTACTTCACAGTATTTTCTTACTACAGAAAATCCACGTAATTCTATTCAGAGTGGCCTACTTGATCCACCGTGAAAGTAATTGAATTCACTTTTATTCTGCATTGAGATTCTTCTATAATAACCAATTTAGACCTAGAGTAAGATGCAAGTAATTCACTGTTCAGCTCCATGTTCTCTTAAGAGTAATGACTGTATTATACAGAAACAAGTTGGCCTATATGTAGAGATAGAATTTGAAATTCTCCGTTTGTGGCACCAGCAACATGATTAGTTGCGGAGTTTGCACTTCGTTATTAATTTTACGCACCGAAAAATAAATGCAATAAAGTAGATATCTTTACTTTATAACTTAAATAAGTGTTTCCCAAACTGTGATCCACGGAACACTAATGTTTCAAGGAACGCAGTACAGGAAATGTGTGTGTTTTTCGAATGTTTCAGTGATTTTAGTGGCATTCTAATTGAAATTATTTCTAGTAGCTTACGTCTAATTTTTAAGTGGAATTAAGCATTTCATTCCGCCAGACGAACATGTAACAGCTATCTACATTCTCACTTAAATTTAGTATAAAATCGTTAAGTAAACAACTTGAGTGTCTTCTAAAGAATGTAACTTTTATTTTAAGCAGTCGCAAAGAAAGCTACGATTCTTTTACACATGGGTATAAGTGTTTCATATATGTTTCCTAAAACGAAAAGTGTTCCGTGACTAAATAAGTTAGGAACACTACTAAATTGGAATATTAAAGGCATTGAAAGTCATGTGAAGATTTTTATATATAGATTTTTTTTTTTACATGTATGCAGGTTTTGAGATTACTCATCCAAATAATGACTGACAATAGTGCATTGTATTTTTTTTTAATCGTTCATCATAATAATGTAGCGAGAGGTCTGGATTTCACTGATAAATTTACGAGCAACGAGCAATATTATTAAAACCACGAAAATGAATAATACACATTGTAAGCGAGATAGCCTACGCCGAGACAATCGATATAATATTGCAATATATCGATCGTTTCTTCAATCGGCGAGAGTCGCTCTAGGTGCGACTTTTCATCAGGTGTTATATTTTTTAGAGATTTACCTCCTTGGTATAATAATATCTTATTAACTTGCTTTATTATTAAGTATAGAAGATTTAAAACACATCACCACACATATAATTAATTATACATGGTTTTATTTTAATCAATGAACAATTGTTTTTGATGAAAGAACCTACAGGTATGAGGACGTTTAAGTATTCTGCCCTTGTGCATTTACATAGTAAAAAGAATTGCACTTAGATGCGATAAAATAAGTGATAAAAGTAAAAATATAAATTGTGACGATACACAATCGCGATTGACTGAAATTCCACATATTCTTATACTGGATTGGTAACTGGTTCATGAACTAAATAATCATAGGATTAGTTCAATCCAGAGAGATTTCCAAGACCATAAAAGGAACATTGAAATGAGTTTCACTTATTATACACAGCTAGCTTGGATATTTCTTGTTTATTATTTTTGTAATTCTTAGAACTTTGAAATGGTTCCTAAGGCTTGGGCGGGTGAATTGTTTTTATGGCAACAATTTCCATATTATGCCAACTTACCCTATCTTTAATCTTTTATTTAATTGATTTGTGTAACTAATTTTTTATTAGGTAATTCTGCCTTACGACAGGTCTATACCCCGATGGTGAGATACCACTCTCCAAATCTTTCTGTCTTGTACTGCACCTTTTAACTCTTCTTAGCTTTTCTCTTGATATCATACAATATCTCATTATTTTCTTCTACTAAGGTTTCTTGTACATTTTATTTTCTGTCAGTTACAACTAGCATAAGTCCTCCTTAGAACTTGCAGAATATATTTCTTCTCAAATTTCTTCATTCGTTATTCTGTTATACCGAATCGTCTCCATTTTCCTCCAACATCATACCTCAAAACTCTCTAAATATTTCCTTTCCGTTTTCTTCAGCGTCTATGTTTCAGCTCCGTTTTTCGCAACATTCCATACGTAGCATTTCATAAGCTTCTTCCTTAGCAGCAAGTCTACTTTTCCAGTCAGCAGAGTCCTTCTGTTGAAAGCAGTTTTGGCCATTGGTATCCTTTCCCTAATTTCTTTCGTGTGGTAGGCATCTCTCAAGCTTCCTAAATATAGAAAGTGATGGAACATTCTTTAATATTCTGTTATCTACGAGACACCTGAACATTTCTTTATTTATCGAAATCTTCGTACCTTTTGACTTTTTCGCATTGTCTCCATTCCGTAACTTCTCGTCTCCACCGGTCCTTTAAAATTCCTTTTCCCCGTAAGTACTAGCCTACATCTTCTGCATACTGTACTTTATGCTATTGATGATGCGACTTCCTACTTTTCAGGAGAAACGATAAAGAATAATTGCAACTTCGCCTTCAGTAGACTTTATAGTAACAGTATATAATAATATTGTATATTAGGAGTAGAATAATGCAAGGAGCCTAATATGGCAATTCTTAGGATGTTGTTTATAAAACAAGCGCCATCATTATAGGCAAGTTTCAGACTTTTTTTGTTAAATTAAATTAAATCTAATTATAATTTAAGTTACGAGTTTTTAGATTAATGAAACAAACGAGTCATCTGACCTCGGTGATCAGCTATTAGTAAGTTCAGATCTTTCGCGATAGATGGCAGATGACGACGTGCGGGGAACTCAGAGCTTCTCTTGGCGTTTTTACCTCAAAGCAATGTACTTTAGAACATACGAAATGAACTCAATTCAGTATAGTAATAAAATTAACACGGTCAGCCTAGATTTGATAATATGCTCCGTTTAACCATTTTAGGTTACTACAGTAATTCAGTCCAGAGCTCCGAAAATTATGCTCATAGGCTTAAATATTTTCATTCTAGGTTTAACTATAGCTGTTAAGAGTTTTTTATGTTTTCATATAGGCCTAATTTAAAAAGTAGTGTTTATTGTGTTTATTCTCTGTGCCACTTCATAAAGAAAACAAAAATGTAAAAAATAATTATCAGTATATAATACAAGTGTAAAAGAAAATAGAATTTTCAAACTTCTATAATATGAGGATTTTAACTGGGAATTGCTCATATGAAATACATCTATAATTTGTTGAGATAATTTGGCCAAGAAATCTGAATTTTAGTTCGATATTTATATAGACTTAAAAAAACAAACAAAATCGAGTGTAGTAAATACGTAAATATTATAGTCAAATTTCACATAAATTTTTTATCCCAATGATTCAAATTAAGTTGTCTATGAGAATCCAAGAAAACCTTAGGCCTAAAATCTAGCTTTTCAACATATACTTTATAATTTTAAAAATAGGAAACAATTATATATATCCACCAAATATTAATATCTCTGGCAATTATAAATTGTAATCTCAAAACTTGAATTTCACATGCAACATTTCAAATTTATCTACAGATTGCTAGTAGGCAAAATGCAGAGAATATTATAGTATATTCCAAAGTCAAGCGTAATAAAATTCCAAACCGGTATTCGCCTTTCCGAGCAGGATGTCACCGGAAATTCCACTCAGATTGGCCGGCCTGTGAGTTTGAACCCAGAGCCTATGTCTGATTTATGAAAGTATTTATTTCGTTTTTGTGAAGTAATGTTATTAAATACTAGATTAATTATATCAAATTTTCACTGTGTGGGCTATGTTCAAGATCTGTTAATATTTTTTTTAAAGTTTTAATCATACCTTAATTTCATGCAGATTGATAATTAATGCATATTCCTTTTTTCTTAGGTAAGAGAGGTTGTAAGAGAAAGTAACTTAATTGATTTGGATTGAAACAATAACAGACATAGGCTACCTATGATATTCTCATGTCTTTAGAGAAAACTTATAAAATTGATATATAGAGAAATATAGTTAGGTTGAATGATAAATACGTTTCAAAAGCCAACAGTGCCGATCGTTCCGAAGATTTACAATGTCTTATAAGTGCTCTCTTGCGGACTCGTAGATTACAGAAAATTACGTTTTCTTTTACTTCTTACTGGGGGTTGTTTTTCTTTCTGATACTATATGCTCTTCTATTAAAGCAGAATCTTTTCATAAGTGCCGTATCTTAACGATCAAGTTAAAACCATCAATTCAGTTTCGTATAGGGATCATCATAAAATATCGAAACAGGTTTACTTAAAATTCTAGATGATAAAACAATTAGTGCAAATCCAAGTTGAAGACAAAATAATGCACACGAGATCAGGAAGAGTTTAGTAAAAATAGAGATCAACAGATCGTATTTTAAAAGAAAAGTACCGAATTTGTCAAAAATGTAAAACATTAAGAATTAATAAGTTATTTTAATAAGCAGTATTATAACTGGGTTATAATTTTTAACAATACGTATTGCTAATATATCACATGAACCTAGTATCATTAAGAACCAGTATGTACAAGCGGAAGAAAAATCTGTGTGGACTGTCGTAAGTCTAAACTGAGCTTATGACATATTTATGTAGAGCTATAAAGATCTAGTTAGTTTTTAATTGAAAAAAGGTTTTAAAATGCCCTTTTAATGAGCAACGGTCGATAGTTAGATAAATATGGTTACTTTGGGTTAGACTTAAGTTTTTAGACAAACTGTTATTTACACTCGCTATGTACATGAAAGATATTAGCTCTAACTCGTTAAGGATGTAAATAATGTTAAAGTCGTTTAGATTTAATTTGTATTTATTATATAGAGCTTTTATTGTAATTTGAACTATTGTTATTGTAATTTCATATCTTAGCTTTAGTGTCAGTGCTATTTCTTTTTAAACCTTGTCATGAATATTTAATTATAGTAATAATATAAATATAATTACATTATATTCACAATAATAGGACTATTACTTAAAGAAATATACTGTTACAAAGGTAAGGTTTTACATTTAATAAGGATAGATACTTAAAATTTCTGTTATTTAATGACTTATTTATTCTGAATGACAGGTGCATCCGAATATTGTTGAAATTACGAACTTAATATTACATTTTGTAGAACAGGGTCCCGCTTGCACGGAAATGTTATATGAAGATTATTATCAACTGATCTCGATCAAAGTCGACATTGTAAGCTATGGCCGGATGATACATCAAAATGGGATCAAAATAAAGCTACACTTGATCGCCTTACTAATACGTAGCCTATTACATTAAGACGTGATGTTGGTATTAATTAGTGCTGGCTGATAATTATACGATACAGTATACACAAAACTCGACACGTTCTGATTTTAAACTGCTAATCCCACTAGAAGGGCCTATGAGCGTTATCTACGTGAAACCCTTAATTAAATCTTAAGAATCTGTAAAGTCGCAAAAAGCGAGAAAGAAGGTTGAACATCGCTGACTGCATGGCACTAATATACAAATTATAATGACCCATCATATGTTAAATGTCTCAAAGAATTTAACAGTGCCAACTGTGGTTCCTTTCTTGAAGAAGGATCTAACTCGTGGGAATACAACGATATCACATTAAGGCATTCAAAAACAACTAAAAAATTACATCGGAAACCGGTTTTTCGACACACTAAACACACACCTGATAGAAAAAAAAAGTATAGAGAAAAAAGTCTTCTATAAAAGCGGCTTTATAAAAACTTTAACAAAGTAGTTGGACATATCTGTTGTCCTTCTCAATAGGTAGCCATGTCGTCGCTTGCTCTTTCATTGTTTTTGTTATGTACCGCTTTCAGAAAAAGTACAAAAACAAAACCCGATATCTAGCTGCTACTCCTGTGGAGGAAGCGAACATTCGTCTCTGTGAAACGTTCGCGGCTTTCCTTTGTGAACTGCTGAAGATAGGGAAAACGACTTTTGATGATGATTCTTATATACACCCAATTCCAAGGAACTATAAATATCAGTGAAATTGAGTAAAGATCGTGCCGGTCTTGGTGCGCTTTCAGTGGACATTGGGGTTCATTTTAAAATAACCGAATTTTTAACTGATTTATGTTCCTTGCAGTAACATAAGACTAATACCGACAGCAAAAAATGCATATTATACTTCGGAATGAAGCCCTGGATCAGATCTATAGTTCATCACTCTCATCGCTATCCGTCACGTACGAATGTATTTGCTACTTGACTACCGGATTTCTGGTTAACTCAGCTACATCATTTAAAGAAAGAAATCCAAGAAGTGTTTAATGAAATAAAAATTTTCATTACTGTATTTCTTTATTTCACTTTTACTTTATGTCCCTTCATTACAACAAGTTTGGTTTTGTTTGTTACATTTTTATTCAACAGAATCATTATAATCAAATAATTTTATTATTTTACTCTACTCATAGGCCTATAATTTAATTATTTTTCTCAACTTGTATGCAATAATAAGTTTCATTTTTTTATTGTAGCCTGTTGAACTCTACACCATCCAAGCTATTTTGTATCCAGGGCAGACTCGTCCATATAGGCAAATTAGGGAGCCGCCGGGGGCGGGAAATTTTTGAGACATTTAGACTAAAAGAAGATGAAATTTCCAACGCGACATTAAAATAATTAAAAGTGTTGTAGAGAAACAGTAAAAAGGACAGTAAAGTTTAGAAAATAATTCAGTATTAGGCCTATTCAAATCAACTTTATTTAACCACTTACCAATATCAGTACGCAAAATTCCATTATTAATCAAATGGTAAAAAAATGGAATGATTGAGGTAGCAATTTAGAGGGACGCCGAAATTATTTCTCGCCTAAGGTGCCAAAATACCTAGAGCCGGCTCTGAAGTGAGTCTTTTAGACTCATTAGTAAGTAACTCCCTTTCAGGGATATTGGCTATGATTAATGTCAGAAAATAATGGAAATTTTCTTAATTGTCATTAATAGCAGGAATAACAATAAGTTAAATGAATAAATAAGAAATTATGTGTTTTAGAAACCTCTGTATAATGCTTTTTCTAAGAAGAATATGGTTAAAACAGTCTCACATATTCATTGTGTTAAAGTTTTCCTCTTTGTCTTCAGCAATATTTTTCCTGGGGTTTTAATCGTTCAGCTATTCTCCTAACACCCAATTTTGTAATGCTTCATAACGAAATCAACCATTTTATTTTGAACTTGTATATTCATAAAGTGTTTTAGATTCATTCTGTTGCACTGAGATTCAAGGAGGGTCTCTTCGACTCATTAACATTTTCACTGCTACTGACGTATAAATGCGTCCTCTCAAACAATTAAATGATTCATGCTGTATGTAAAATGAAAGAATGTTTACTCGCGTGTTAATGTAATAATTCGTGGTAACCAGCTATTCAAGTGAAATTTTCCTCACCGATATCAAAATTAGAATCCGCTGATGATTTTTCTTAATGATTGCTTATATTAATAAATAAATTTAGTTCAGAAAGTTCTGAAAGGGTCAATATTCTTCCTTGTGTGCTCTTTCTTGCTACATATTTCATTATTTGTTGGCTTACACAATAATGGAATTTTAAATTTCAGATCACACTTACAATTTCATGCTATTATTTGTTCTAATCAATATTCCCAGAAAAAAAAGAGTAACAGAATCAATTTTGTGAGAATTGCATAGTAAATTATCCTGTTCGTATACGAAGGTGGTTGTAGTCTCGATAGCGTCTTACAATTCTGAGAGCACTTGTGGGTGATGATCTCAGCACATTCGCAACATACCGGAAGCTATGCCCATCTTCGATTGCAGCAACAACTTTTGAAGAGTTTTCAGAACACAACTATTTTTAATTAAACTTTCATTCACATATAGGCCTACACTGAATGAGAAGTTCGGAGAATGCATCCAAACAGCACCAAATGTAGCAAACTTTTTCTTTCTTTGTCTCAGTTTTACTTTTCCCTTTTAGAGACATTTAAGCGAGCCACGACGCCCGGGCCTTACAGGGCCGCGACCTATCGGGAGAGGGATTATCTATGGATCACATGCATACTTTTCTGACAAGACAAGCACATGGAGGGCGTCCCCGGATGAGTGATCAGCCCAAAGCCGGGGCCTCTTCCGTTACAACACGAACTCATTGACGAGACACACCATTCACTCTGAATAAGGCGAGAATGTGAGGATGATAATGATGGCCAGATGATATCAGAGGACCAGGGCCTAAAGCTACCCGACATTTGTCTTACAGCTGAGGAAAAATCCCACCTAGGCAACTTGTCCCCAACAGGATTCGAACCCGGGCCCGCTGCGAACGCATCCCCTACGCTACAGCAAACTGCAGCAAACTCAACAATTATTATTGAGAAGTGGAAACGCGTGAACTCAACGAAATTTTATGAGAATATTATGCATATAGAACACATTGTTTATTTGGAATGATACGCCTTTCACACTGGCCGTGTGTAGACTAAGGGTGGCGTGCACCAAACTCATGCCATTTACTCTTTTAGTAAGCCTTACTTCTTTAGTTCTAACTACTTTAGTAAGCTACTCTTTTAGTAACCGTACTCTTTTAGTAAGGACGGCGTGCACCATTCAGGAGTAAACTAAACTCGGCGGCTTTCAACATAGAGGAATGTACTAAAGAAGTAAAAAATTTATTTACTCCCAGAGTAAATGAACTTACTCCACAAGTGGTGGAGAGCACCAACACGGAGTACGTTACTAACGTAGTAAGTTGTGGAGTAAATAAGCCCAATATTTACTCCTACTCAGGGGGTGGAGTAAAGTTGTGGAGTAAGTGTGTTCTGTGGCATTTGCGTGAGTTATGAGTTACATATCACATTAAATGGATTACATAGTTCAAACTGAGGATAAGTTATTGAGATGAAGAAGGTTGTATACCAAAAATGAGAGTTGTGGCAAGTGATTTAATAAATATTAAGCGAACCATACCTAGTAGGGCATTTAATAACGTAAATAATTAAGCTCATAAATCCTTACATGAAATTTTGGCGTTTGGAAGAAACGATGTCAGATTCTCACTACATCCATGTGATTTCAGCCAGTCAAATGTGGAAATATCATTGCGGAGAGCGATCCAACTAGGAAGACGTCCACCAAAGGTGAGGGGAAGAGTGAGTGGAAGGGACGTTTGCATTGCACGGTACAAGGAACTCATGTGCTCTTAAATATCTTCCTAGCTGGATCGGCCTTTAGATGTTGCAGTTCTCCCTAACTTTGGGTCAGAAAACGACGATGTATTTCAAGCTAATCATATGGATACAGATATCGGCGAGGTATAGTACATTCCAATAAATGAAAGCCTCCGTTCTTGGAGCTACCCAGAAAACACTTCCCCTGCTACTTAACCATAGAATTACTGAACAATAGGTGATTCTCATTGTTAAACGATTTAATGTAATTATTGTAAATTAATTTTATTACATTACACTTCTATAGCTTAACTTAAAGCACAACATTGCGAATGCCAGATTATAATAATAATTATAAGAGCTAAAAGTTCAATAGTTGCACCCGCAGTGTTAATGAATAATATGTCCTTTTTTCTAACCCAGGTGTAAAAATGTCCAAACAGGCCACATCGGAAGAAAATTTGACTGACTCTGGGATTAGCGTACATTGAGAAGGGGACACATTGTAAAACCATTCCTTAAAGACTCCCCAAGTCTCGAATGGTGGAGTGAGACGAGACTTTCATGTTTGGGAATAAACTATAACAGATGCTGCAGGTCTATAGTATGCTGCTAACTATTTAATTAACCCTGTGGACAGGAAAGTGAGAAGCATTATAAACTATATAGAAAAAAAATGCCAACATGAGTGCCGAAAGAAAATTTTAAGGAGGGGCCCGGAGGTTGAAGCTGCACAGGATCTAGAGAAGTAGTCACTGAAATTATTTTTAAAAACACAACCATCTACATAATTATTATTGGAGTTCATAGCTTCCGAAATATTGTACCGCCATTTTTTGTTTAAATATTACATTTCTCAGTTGTAATATTATTATTTTGATAAGGTAATATTTTTTAAGTAAATGTTCTGTGCATTTGAAAAAGGACAGAAACATAATGCCCCTTATTAGTTTTGTTATCCTTTTTATCCCCCCTTTTTCATGATTTTGTGTAATACTTCTTATTAATATTGTTAAACAGTCAATAAGTATTAATAATTCATTATAGTGAGATTTATGATAAACAACTATAGAATAATTGATTTATCGTTTTTGGGGAAGAATATGTAACTTTAGGAAGTATAAATATTTTAATATATTTTAGAACTTTATTATTATTATGAGAGAAATAAATATAATATTGACAGTGAATCAATTATGAAAATCAACTGGAAATTCCAATTGTTTGCATTATAATACAGAAATAGTTTGCACAAAAATTGTAATCACAGTACCCATACGTAGGCTACTAAACTGAAAATACTCAATTGAAGGAATTAAAATTAGTAATGAATAAAACATTACTATTAGACCTATTTTAAAACATGAAGATTGTCATTAGTAATATTTGGAACAACCCAAATTCATATTCATTGTTTCAGCAAACCTTTCCTTTTCATTATCTGACACTTGAATAATACTGGCAATTGAAATGCACGTGTTCTGCTGCGCTGCACTAACGTTTCTGCTCTGTTCTGCGCAGAATTCGACTACTTCTTTAGTAAAAATCGCTTACTACTTTAGTAACAACTAAAGAAGTAACTATCAATTGAGCTCTCCAACACCAACTAAAAGAGTAAGTTACTAAAAGAGTAGCACTAAAGTAGTAAATTTAGGAAGGGAACCTTACGTAACAAAAACCGGTTTGTCTGTCTCACTCTAGCCGTCACGGTGGCTCATGCTTAGCGCGTGGGCCTGGCATGCTAGCGGTCCCGAGTTCAAATCTCGGGGCTGGCGGGCGTGTCATTTGTGGTGGACAAAGCCGTGACCTTTGGGGGTTTTTCTCGGGGATCCTCCCGTTTCCCCCTTCATTCATTCCACCAACACTCTCCACTTCAACTTCCTTTCCCCCCTCATTATCATCCCGTTCCCCTTTACTGGTTTTCGGGCCAGCTCCTGCTGCAGACTCTGCTGCGGGCCTCCCCCGTCCTGCCCCGCTGCTTGTGGTCAAGAGTTGCTGGTGGTGTACCGTGCCTTTGGGGCTCTCAGAGGGACCCTGGGTTAGCGGCGCTTGTCTGGTTGTGCCGCGCCTAGGGGGCTCTTGTACGAGGGACCCTGGGTACGGTGCACGTGGAGTGGTACCAGGTTCTTGTTGGATGTAGGGGAGCTCCGTGGGGGCTTGTGGTGGAGTCTGTTGACTGGGGGGCCTTAGGGCATGCACATCATTCGTTTCCTAGGGGGTGGGCAATGGGCCCGCCTATGTGGCCTCCGTCCGCGAGTCCGTTAGGGCTCAGCCCCTGCACTATACCTATACCTGTCTCACTCTAGCACATACATTAGTATGACTTAAGAGTGAGACAGATGTACTGGTTCTTGTATACTCCAGGTCTCGGTCTTAAATTTACTACTTTAGTAAGATTTACTCCTGGATGGTGCACACCACCCTATGGTGGAAAAGGTTGAGTCAGACTGAAAAATTCAATGCCATAGCCGGGATTTGAACCAGGATCTGATTCAGCCTTTCCATATTGCTTATTTACTATGCAATTCTTAAAAAAAGTGTTATGTATTTTTGCCAGGAAGTTTACACAATACTCCACACAGGCCTAAAGAGATTGGATATGGTTCTAATAATATTTATGATTATTTATATAGTTCATACTCGTTCAAGGTTATAATATTATCTTGTCGAGTATTGATTTCCCCTTTACCCTAAAAAATCTTACATAAAGGTACACTACCCCAACATAGGCCTAAGTCTGTTTGCTATGTAGTATTAAAGTTTACGTTACAACATCAAGTTCAAAGTTAAAATCTATGTGACGTAATACCAAATAATCTAAAATAACATCTTCCGTAAAAAGAAAAGCATGAAATTATTGCTTGTAGCTTATGTATCTGGGCTAGATAGACCCAACTGATGGAGGATTGTAGATTACCTATTTAGGCTGAAGTATTCTTTTTAACATCAGTTAAGAAGGACCTTGCATACATTTGCAATAACTGAACATCTAATTATATGACAAATGCTATAACCTGAAGATTTTGTTTATAATTTATAATATTTTAATTATGTGACAAATATTACTGTACTATATTTAAGTTATTTTAGAGTATTTGACAATGTATCACACAAGATTTTAACTTAGAGCTTGATGTTGTGATGTAACATGTAATACTATGTAACAAATAGACTTTGGACTATATAAGGGTACCTTTATATAACATATTTGACGGAAACATAGCCAGGGAGGGATCCCGCTGGGGCCGCCCCTCTCCGAAATGAAAAGAACTTCCGAAAAAAAGTTACTAAATTAAAATGTACTTGTCATCTAGTATTTTAAATGAATTATTTAATTACCCTTATAGAATTTTATATAAGACCAACAGCACTTAAACAGTCTTAATTAAGCCTTTAAAATTCATTTTAAATAATTTTATTGTCAAAATAATATTTGGAAACGTAAAAATTGTGTTTAAAAAAGCTATTTTGTTTGTAAGTATAAAAAATACGCCAAAATAAAAATTGAAGGCTTCATTTTAAAAACCGGGGGAATACCCCCAGACCTCTTAGTGGGCCCCTCCTGAGCCAAAATCCTGATGTTGTGAGGGTTTAAGGCGGAAATCAATACTGTAAAGAAAATATTTCTTATGTTCTCGTGTTGTATCTTCGGGGTGATAGGAAGCATTGATGGAATAGTACAGGAACGGGATAAAACATGGCCATTCCTTCACAACAAGACAGTAAAAGAGAGAGATCGGAAATTGATTCCGATGTCCTTGCAGACAAGGCTTCAAATGTTGCAAAATTCATTCGCGATTCTTGTCAAACTGACATATGCAACTACAACAAGACAAATTATGCCTACAATTTGTAAATGGCATCTTCTGCTCGTATATTTTTCAGCCCAACACAACATTGTCACAAGTCCAGGGTTACACAAAATCATGAACTTTGTTCTATGCGAGTAACACGTTCATTGTGAAAGAAAGAAAACGCTAATGGCCCGAATGACTTATTCTATTAACAGAGTTTTTCTATTGAGAGCATGTGCGAAGATAATTTATTATGATCTGAGAAAACCGTTCTTCTTTATTTTCATATTTTTAGTCGGCGAGAAATTTAGGCCTGGAGTTCTCAGCTTGACCCCTTACTATCCATGCCTCTTGACTGAACTTCACATTATTCGAATTTGTTTACAACAACACCTGGAATTCATTGCCTAGCTATCTCAGGAGCTGCCAAACGACTTCACAGTTCAAGCGTCATTTAATAAATTTAGTATACAATAACATTTAGGAATTAATGCTAATTTGTAAAATATTTTTAAAATTTACATTATTTGTAATAGGCCTTACTAAGAACGTATTTATTTAGTTTTTCATTTTCCATTTCTTCATTTTTGTCATTTGTATTATATCTTAGTACTTTATGTTTGTATTTTTGTCTTTATATTTAACGTACCGGTACGTTTCTTGTATTTAGGTATATCATTTCTTGTTTTACATTTATTTTTATTAATATGTATATCATGTTTTTACCCTGTACTGAGTGGTAGAGAAGTCCTTATGGCCTTAATTCCGCCAAATTAAATAAATAAATCTATATTAATAAAAATGAATTTCCAAAATGTATGACGGAGCATCACTTGAGAACGCCTCGACCGATTTGGCTGATTCTTTTTTTGTTGTGTTCGTAATTGCCAGGACAAGGTTTGTATGAAAGAAATTTTTTGGAAAACCCATGGGAAAAGTCGGAAATGTGAAATGAGGCAGAGTTAGAAAGTTCTGCTGTCAATTGTTTACATAACGAAAGTATTGTTTACGGTGTTCACATAGGGCTTTGAAACTATATTATAATACTGGGCTTTAAAAAATTCTGATACTATCGACGTAATTAATACATTTGTGAAAATAATTCTTGAAGAATAAAATCCACGAAAATAAAGCAGTCACATAACTTTCTCTACCCTCGACATGGAAAATATCATTTTCTCACTTCACATTTTGATCTAGAATAAGCGGTCGTATTGCAGGGACAACTTAAGTGTGTGCCAGTGAGTACGCTATATCGGAAGTCGGTAACAAATCCTATCCACTGATACGTCACTCATAGCAGTAGGCTTTGTATTAGTTGAGAAATAGTCCTAGGGATGTTTATCAGAGGCCCTAAGCATCTAAAAGAAGACAAAATTATGTCCCAGGTTTTTGGGAAGGAAAGTATGAAAGTGATATTGAATTTATTTTTTACTTCAGCCACGAGACGGTTGTATGGTAATATGAGAGTGAGAAATACAGTTTTCTGTCAAGACAATGCAATCTTATGTAACCGGAATTTATTTTTCTTCTTATTTGCACTCCTCCCAGGCATGGTGTGTAGAAGCAATGGAATGCAACATTCGAAATCCTCTGAGAGCCATAAAAAGCTATATCTAGCGTTTTCTGAGGGAATAGTCTGAGTATCATATGTCGTTCTTCCTCATTTCGAATTCTACATACATATTATATATACGGATCTAGAGTTTCAACATCGAAAGTCCTCCATAAGTTAATTTCATATTAAAAAATACAAAACCCGGGCAACGCCGGGCCTTTTAAGCTAGTAAATAAATAAAAATTAACCAGAAGTTCGAAATCCTGTTCTTAACGCGAGATATTCTCCGAATAAGGGAAGCTGATCTTTTTAATGGTTAGGGTCTTTCTGTTTGTGTGTTCGTATGTGTGTGTTTGCAAGTGAATATCTGTGTATGTGTTTACACATGCATGTATATAGACTGAAATAAAACAATATATGGGTGATTCTTCAAATACGGGAAAAATTGTGTTCCGGAGTGATATTTCCCTTCAAATTCAACTGTAAAAAAAAAGAAAATTAAAATAAAAGTTTGTTTCTACTACTTCCATACTACAACTATCACTTTAAAATGTCACTAACTTTAAATTCTGATATTCCAAAATCAAATTTAATTCAATGAAATATCATCCACATGCCCTGTCCCATACCCCGGTTTTGTATATTCTAATGCATTTTTCCACAAAACAAAATGTTATTTCCTTTTCAACTTTTTTCCTGCCAATGAGTATGAATGTGTGAAGAATATTAACCCCTAAAAAATAAAATTAAATAAAATTGTCACCCCACCTAATGAACATAAAGAATGTCCCAACGGTTTTTGGTCTTCCACATGGCTGAAAGAATGGAATTTTTTCTGCAGCCAACAGGGCAGCTTGTGGTTGAATTGTAAGGTTGAATTTTGCTTGCTTACAACAGTTTGGGATTAACAAAGGACTTTGCATCATTTTCAAGGAAAGCGTTTTTATTCCCTGTCATTAACATGACTTCCAGAAAGTAGACAGAAAGTGAATATTAATTAATTTTGATTATGCACTATGATAAAGCTACCAAATCAAAGTACCTGACTGAAGTTGAGCCTATAGAGGTTTAGGAATGGCTTGCTGAGACCACTTAAACTCCTTTTTTGCCATTCACATGCCTGATTTTTGTGTCATCCACATGCTCATGATGGGGTATGTGGATGACTCTCAAGTCATGTAGATGATAAATGTAGGGTACTATTGTGTTTGCGGTGCGGTGCGGTGTGACCTGTACTTAAAATCTTGAAACTGATTAAATGAATTTCTGCTTGATTCCCCCCCCCCCCAAAACCATAAAAACACAGTCTAGTTAAAATTACATTAATTCCGGAGTATGCACACAAATTTGCAAATTTGGTGCAAAATCAACTGAAGCACACTGAGAAAAATATGAAATCACATAAAGAAAAGCAGATTGTTGCCAAAGTTAGTCATTAATGTGGCCTTCTGCCATCCACATGTACACGGATGTCATTCACATGGCTTTAAAAAAATAAAAATAAAAAAATAAAAACATTTTAGCTCTGCTGGTGTCATATTATAATCAAGTAACCCCTAAAGTATTTTAGTAGTTTTTTTTTAGATTAAAAAAAAAGTAAAAAATTTGCATTTTACACACTCCAAATTTTCCCGTATTTGAAGAATCGCCCATATAGACTATCATATTTATGATGAAAATACGATATTGTCAAAAAGTTTATTTCTTGATTAATCATATACCAAGCCAAGTTAACTTCAAACAAGGAGCTTAAAGATTTCGGTAAATCATTCCCCATTTTATGGCTAAAAATATAGATTTACTGTCATAGGTGACAGGCTGTACAGAAAACTAGAACAGAGGAGACCCATATAATAATAAAGAGATCGAGAATATTGGGCTTATCCCCTCTGTTCCTGATAGACAAATCCGAAGAAAGGATTAACATCTTCATCATAATGAGCACCAGATATAGACCTAGTAAGTTAATTGCCTTAATAAATAATATTATACACAGAACTTCCTTGAATAAAAATAAAAAACATAAGATATTAGCATTCCTCTGAATAAATAAGAGATAATATTTCCTTAATAAATAATAACATTTCTTAAAATGAATAATAATAATACCATTAATAATAATAATAATAATAATAATAATAATAATAATAATAATAATAATATATGAATACCATTTCCTTGAATAAAAATATAAGACAAGCTTCTCTTGCGTTTACCCATAAATACATAATATTTCACGTTGCCTTATTCACATTTTTATCAATAACATGTTTATGGTAGATTTTTATTTTAAATTTTCGTCCGACCGAGATAAATTATTATTACTTTCAATAGTTAGACCTTTCTAAACATTTACACTAACTTTCACTAGAGTTTACGTCTATGCTATGCCGGGCTTAAAAGATTCCACGTTAAGACGACTTCTTCCCGTTTTTGTACAAAATAATAGGCTACAATAATATTGTTCCCTAATCCGAAAATCTATATATACTGTTTATGTGCAGGTATTAGGGTAGCTTCTCTGCGGACTCCTAATAGTGCGGATATTTCCTTTCTTTGCAATTGTGAATCAAAGTATTTAGTGTGGACAGTGCTAATCACTATACAGCTGGAAGTCATGTTGCATTGGTATCAGATCTACACGATGGCCAGCTTCTTTGTACTGTAGCTGGATTAGGGTAAAGGTTTTCTGAAACTGATTTAGTTAGAATCTGTTTGGTTACAGATCACTGACTGGCAGATCTAAGGGGAGTGGGTAAAATAGTATAAGCAGCAGTTCTAGGAAAAGAGGACGTCATAACATGATACATTTTGTATGGACAACTCTCATTGTTAAAACAAATAGTCTCTCGCACTTACACGATCAAAGAGCAAACATTATAAGTACATTAAAAGCATGATTCACCAGAACGAAACAGAATAATAACATTATATTTTTTTTTTATTTCGACATAGTTCATCGTATTGATCATAGAGGGTAGCTTCTCCTCTATCTTATGGATCTTTTTTTCCTTTTTTCCATTACTGTTCCTAATTTTACATTAAATAAAATAAAAAGATACTACGAAATTAGGCATATTTTCAATATATGTAACAATTTAAATTTTAAGTCTTCACCTTTTCCCTCATATCACTTGAAGTTGAGGACAAACATGTTGTTTATGTCATCAACTTAATAAATATAGCATATGATTTTTAAAACTTTAGAGACAGAATTCATAAATCATAGGCCTCTCGTCATTTTGAAGTGTGGGAGTCACTAGCACTGAAATTACTTTTATTTCTGAAACTAATTGTATGATGGTATTAAGGAGTTTTTTACTATATAAATTAAAATTCATGTTACAAATACAAACTACAGAACTGAAGATAAATTAACACTGTACATAAGGTTCTCTATTTAAAAAGACTTGAGAATTAAACAGATTAATATAGACATAGGCCTAATGCAGTCAACACTGAAAATTACTTTCATGATAAAGACAATAATTATGTTAAGTCGTTTTATAACTACATAAATTCATAAAGCTGTTAAAGCTAGGAATTTATTTTTTATGATAAAATCAATTCATTGCTTAATTGAGTTTAAATCATTTTATGAATACATAAATTGATGTTTGTCACAAATACAAACTGTAAAAAGAAGATTGTAAATCACAAGATACGGAAACTATAGCATAGGGTTACCCTGTACAAATCTATTATAAATAAAGAAATATTGATACTCTTATAAACAGTGCGCTGTATTTATTAAGTTGTTGACATAAACAACATATTTGTCGCTCAACTTCAAATGATATGAAGGAATAAGGCGAAAACTTGCTACGTATTAAATAAGGTTTAATGATGAATCCAGTTTCAAAGAAGTACGTTGTGTAGTTAGACCTAGGCCTACTATAAGTAATTATCTTTTTTAGTAAAAATAATTAGTTGATCCACCACATTTTAAACACCAATTTGTTTCACTACCTTTGGTCCATCGATATATTTATGTTTCTGAATAGTTTATAAAAATATACCCTTTGCTTATTTTATATCAATATTTTATGTATCCATATTTTAATATCAGTATTATTAGCATAATTTATATAGTTCAGCTATGAACTTAGAATCTTAGATATATTTATCAGTTCAGACATACATATTTCCAACGATTACCTTCTAATGAAGAAATTAAATCTAACAACCTTGAGGACATTCTGAAAATATTCCATTATAATCTAATTATTGCCCGTAAAAATGATTATTCCGATACCTAAGTGCCAGTATACTTTACTTGGGAGATTAACTGTCTCCTAAAACCTTGAAAAGGATCGTAACTTCATTTAATGAATAATTATATGATAAGATATAGCTTTCTTTATAAAGAGCAAGCAACTTCCAATTTAAGTACAAGGTCAGCATAATAAAACAAAGAATGAGTAAACATAGACCTCTGTAATTTTTTGAAGAATTTTATGCAATTTTTAATACGCAGATTCTTAATTTTAATTTTCGGGTTAATATTTTGAATTTATTCGGAATCTCTTCGTGACCATAATAATAATAATAATAATAATAATAATAATAATAATAATAATAATAATAATAATAATAATAATAATAATAATAATAATAATAATAGCTCCAGAATTTAAATGTGCGCGTTGCTTTCTCTGTTTAACATGAGTTGGCTACAATGCTAAGCACGATGAAAGGATTGCCTGTCTGTATGTATCAGATCTTGGAATCGTATTCTTGTGTTTAGAAGCTCCATTTCTTAAATATGAATCAGGTTTTAGAAGAGCCCGCCGGCATGGTCTCGTCGTGGATAGCGTCCCTGATTACAGATCCGTCGGCCCGGGTTCGATCCCCTGTACTTCCTCGGATTTTTCTGAGGGAGGGAAGTCTGGAAAGGGGTGCACTCACCCTCGTGATTGAAACTGAGGAGCTACTTGATAGAGAAGTAGCGGCTCCGGTCATGAAAAGCACCATTGACGACCGTGGGTGTCGGCATGCTGACCACATGCCACAATCCTGCAATCTGCCTATGGTAGAAGACGCAGCGGTCGGGTGGTAGGCCTTGTCCCTTTAGGGATGTAGCGCCACGGAGTTTAATTTTTGCTACCTTAATTCCCATACCGGTAATTTTTACATAAACAATGTACTTCTTTCCTTATGGAATTACACAGCACTGCTGGAGGAATATTTATGCGAAACCTATTTCATATTTATGCTACTCAAGTTGCAGCTGGCACAAACATTTTCCAGCTGCTAGAAGTTGTGCTACAGCACTGAAAGCTGTAAGCTCTGACAATTTAAAAGAAAACCTAAAATTTGTTCATACACGAGGGCCGTCCACACAGTAAGTTTCCCTAGGGCCGTTTACACATACAAAACACAAATTAATGGAAATATTTATTACAACTGATACAGCTACTTTTTAACAAATTCGCCATCGAAATTGAGACATGTAGCGTGGAGGCTTAAACACCTCCCTGCAAGTCTCCTGCAAACATTCGGCTAGGAGGTGTTTCAACATCCACCATACAACCCAGACCTCCCTCCCAGTGATATCCATCTTTTCCTCCACCTCAAGAAATGACAGAGAATGACAGAAGCAGAGATGATTGTCAAACAATCGTTCAAATCCCAGGCGGCAGACATCTACGACACAAGTGTTCAAAAGTTGGTTCCATGGTATGAAAAATGTCTCAATTCCGGTGGCGAATATATTGAAAAATAGCAGAACCCTTGCTGTATCTGTTGCAATAAATATTTTCAAGAAATCGTGTTTTATTTATGTAAACGGCCCCAGGGAATCTTACTTTATGGAAGCTTCTCGTATATGCAAAATGATTAGATTTCTAAATCAGCACGAAGAAAAGCCTTTAAAGGCCTAAGTGAGACAAGATTATTATTATTATTATTATTATTATTATTAGCCTATTATTATTCTGAATGCATGAACTATTTCAAGTGAAAACGGAATTATTTATCATCTGCTTCCCTTAACTCGCATAGCTGAATTCGAATATCGTTATCGCCAAAATGAAAACTAGACAGAATTCTTCTTCTTTTGTAGCACTACAGCCCAAATCGAGCCTTGGCTTCTCTCAATCGTTGCCTCCACTCTTCTCTGTTTGCTGTATCTCTTTCCAGGTTCCTACTATTCAGCAAGCTTCATCCGTCTTTTCTGACCTCATCCAACCACCTCTTCCTTGGTTTGCCAACTGGCCTGTTTCCATACATCTTTCCTTTTAATGATTTTAAGGGTATACTCTGATCATCCATCCTTAAAACATGACCTGTCCATTGCAGCCTTCTTAGCTTCACTACCTTTATTATATCCGGTTCATTATATATACCATATATTTCACTGTTGTTCCTAATTCTCCAGAATCCGTTTTCATTCACTGGCCCTAGAATTCTTCTAAGTATCTTTCTTTCAAAGGAATTTAACATATTCTCAGTTTTCTGTGTGATTACCCATGTCTCACAGCCATATGTTAATATTGCTCTTATTATTGTTTTATACAACCTTATCTTTGTTTTTCTGTGTATTACCTTTGATTTGAATACAGATATTAATGCAAAGTAAGCTTTATTTGCTTTAGATAGTCTGTTTTTAATCTCTTGCATTTCATCATTAGTGTTATTAACTATTACTCCTAGATATGCAAAATCTTGAACTATTTTGACTTCTGTTTGCTCTGGTTGTTGTGTATTGTTATTCAAGCTGTTTCTACGGGTTTGTATTAGCATTTTAGTTTTCTCCATGTTCACTTGTAAACCAATATCATTAGAGCATTCTTGGAGATCTTGAAAGGTTTTACTTAAATCCCTTTTTGTTCTTGCCAATATGTTTATGTCATCAGCATAGGCCACCAGTTGCACGGATTTGTGAATTAAGGCACCATCCGTATTTATTTTTAATTTCCTTATTACATGTTCCAGGGCAATATTGAAGAGAAGTGGGGCCAGCCCATCTCCTTGTTTTAGTCCTTTAGTTGTGTATACTATCTCAGTAAGCTCCTCCTGTATTTTAACTCTGAAGGCTGTATTATCCATTGTTGCTTTAGTCAGTCTCACTAGTTTTTTTGGAATTCCAAAGTTCAGCATGATGCTATACAATCTGTCCCTATTAATAGAGTCATACGCCTGCTTGTAATCCACAAATAGCTGGTATACATCTACATTATATTCCCATAACTTTTCCAGGATTACCTTAACAGTAAATATTTGGTCTATTGTTGATTTATTCTTCCTAAATCCTGCTTGGTATCTGCCTATTATCTGTTCTGTATATGGTTCCAGTCTATTTTTTAATATTGTTGTGAAAACTTTGTAACAATTACACAGTAGGGAAATGCCTCTATAATTTGTACATGTCAGCTTATCACCTTTGTTTTTGTATATTGGGCACATTACACTCTGCTTCCAGTCTTTTGGTAGTTCCTCATTTTCCCATACTTTGGTTATTATTTCATGTAATTGTTTAGTAATGTGACTGCTATTAACTTTAATTAACTCTGATGGTATTCCATCAATCCCTGGCGCTTTATTACTTCTTAGCCTGGATATTGCCATCTCCACATCCAATACATCAGGGCCCTGCAGTTCTTCTTCATAATCACAATCCCTCATATTCTCTAACTGTTCCATTCTGTCATTGGTATCCTCGTTTGTGTTCAATAATGTGCTAAAATATTCTTTCCATCTATTTTGTATTTCATTAAAATTACTTAAGATCTTTCCATCACAATATTGTCCTGGGATTATATCCTTCTCTTGTCAGCTTAACTCGTTTAAAACCATCAAATGTTCTATTTTCTTTAAAATCTTCGTCAATACATATAAAATGCTTATTTAAAGCTATTCTTTTCTTCTTTCTGCAATTTTGTCTGCGTCTCTTCTTTTGTTTCTATAAAATTCATGTTTTTGGCGGGTAGGTCTAGCCAGGTATTCTTTATATGCCTTATTTCTATCTTCTATCATTGTCCTGCATTCCTCATCAAACCACTCATTTCTCTCTCTCTTAGGTTCAATTCCTAGGACCTCCTGCGCTGTTTCTATTATTTGTCCTTTAAAATACTTCCATGATTCATCTACATCTGTTATATCTTTTATTGTGCTATTGTTCAATTTCTTGTTTATTTCTTCTTTGTATTTACCTAGTATTTTCTCTTAGATCTTACATCCAATATGTTGGATGCATGTCTTTTATCAACTAATACATGGTCAATCTGATTTCTGGTATTTTTATCAGGGGATATCCAAGTCTGTTTATGTATGTCAGGATGGATATAACAAGTGGAGCTTATTATCATATTCTTGCTAATAGCAAAATCTATAAGTCTTTCCCCATTTTCATTTGTCTGATCATGTAAACTATGCTTCCCTATTACATCCATATATATTTGCTCATTCCCGATCTTTGCATTAAAGTCCCCCATAATCAGCTTGACATCATTATCCGGTACTGAGTTATATACATCTTCCAATTTATAATAGAATTCATCTTTCATTTCTTCTGATTTTTCCTCTGTGGGGGCATGTGCATTTATTATGTATATATTTTGAAATTTAGTTTTTAATCTAAGAGCACACATTCTTTCGTTCACAGGTTTGAAATCAATGATAGCATCTTTAATTTTCTGATTGACTATAAAGGCAGTTCCAAATTCATGTTTCCCATCTTTCTTCCCACTATAGAATACTGTATGTCCCTTGTAATCATAAACCCCGTTCCCTATCCAATTTGTCTCTTGGAGCGCAATCAGATCTATTTTGTATTTGTCAATTTCATATAATAGCGCTTGGAGAGCACCCGTTTTATAGAGTGAGCGCACGTTCCATGTTCCAAATTCATTGTCCGTCTGTCGTGCCATGGTCTTTTTCCTTGAGATCCGTCCAATCCGAGGCAACGCTTCGATTTTCTGAGTGACAGGGTTTTACCAGGGGGGACACCAGCCACCCGCCAAACCCCCAACTTGGAGGACCAGGTTATTTTTAGATCAGGGTTTTGTTCCCCTAGCCTTTGAAGAGCCAACTTCTATCTGCAAGGCAGCAGGTTAAGTTAGGTCATCTCTTCCGCCTTCTCTGCCGTTGGGAATCACGTTCCTCTTCCGCCTTTGAAGCCGTTGGATGTCCTCTTCTGGATTGCTTCTTCGTCTGATCTCTCGCCTTTAGCCTGTCCAGCATGGGAGGCCCTGCCAGTAGCTACGCTACCGCCGGCATAGCCTAAAGGGTCAACAAGACACGCAAGCACCCCCACCTACATCAAGGTCATGCAATCCCTAGAGGGTGAGACAGGATTAAAGGTATAAAAATTACTGCTAAGATGGTTTGAGTTTCCGTCTCGTTTACGCACAAATATGTACTAAACGGTTAAAAATATGCTTTGAGAAAAATTCGACGCTTCTTAAATTGTACTAAACTTAGCACATATGAAACTTATTTCTGATATTCTTGTAAATTTGTGGTGAGTTTCTTTTCCTGTTTAAAAAGAAATTCAAGCAAACCACTTACAAAATAGCACAACAAATTATTCTGTTAAATTTTAACATCCTCAGACTCTCTGTAGAAGATAGCTGTTTTTTTAAAATCTGTACATGGTGAAATGTGTTAAATAGAAACATCTCGTTTAACAGGATGATTCTGGGGTAGCAAAACATAAGTAAATAGAACAACACCGTGAATTCACATTAGGACTAATAGTGAAATACTCACTCCTAGATCTTACAAGTTGGGTTGGCTGCATGACTATTTAACGACCTGGTTCACTGCTAGTTACGCCTGTTAGTTGTAACTTAGTTGTGTCTGAATTTTGTCCGTTCTTCCAAATGCCTGTAAATGTACAGATCTGGAATTATTATATGTAACGCAATAAGTGATTGATATCGCCGATAAATTCCCGTCGCGAGGTAATTTATCGTCACTCGGAAATTTATTTAGGGAAGTTCCAAGTCACGAGTTTCATTTATGATTACAATCCAACGAATAATATGTAATGAATAATTAATAAAAGTATTTAAATATAATTATTTGAATAGCATTTTAGATTTATACGGCTATATTAAAAGGCATTCATATTAATTAATGTGACTTTTCTGTTAACAAAATACGATAAGTTAATAAACATCAATTTATTCAAGACTGTTTGCTGAAATTTAATATTGAAAGTATCTTGCGTCAAATTTTATAAAGCTAGTGTTATAGTTCCTAGCGATGCATACTGATAAGTACTGGTTCTTGATATATATTATGCTCGTATTAACAGGTGTAGATGCTAAGCTGTCTGGACTGGACGAGTATATATCGAAAGAGAGTGGTTGATAGATTCATCTCCCACCTCTCAAAGACATTCCCTTCACCCGCAGCGTACATTCATGCTGTTGAGGTTTTGTGTACAATGTTTACAGGAGGTGTTTACAATGTTTACAGGAAGTTATTACAATCATTAAATGCCAACGTTGCTGAACTATGGAATACATTTCCCGTAAAATATTATGTAGCTGATTCCTGTAATATTCACTGTATGTTCAGAATAAATCAATGTGCCAAGACAATGCAATGGTGACGTATGCATAAGTCACTGCCAATAGAGTCTCAGACACGATTAGAATATGAAGAAAAGAGGTCATGTCTTATATCACTTTTATAATAAGTGATAAAGCAAATTCAATGAATATTGAAAGAATCTGGTCTGTGATTGGCTGATTTACATGCTATTAGCCCAAAGATAAAGAAAGACATATGAGCTAAATAGGCACAGTTATGCACAAAAACGCCATCGACATGAATGGAATCGAATCCCCCGAACTTGCCACAGAAAGGCAGCGTCATATTGACTGCGCCGCTCAGCCGACCTTGTAGCTGATATTATTATTCTTGTGGTCATAATTGCTCAAAACTTCATAATACATTCATCCAAAGAATGTACACATCCATGACAACTACAGTGGAACTCCAATTATCCGAGCTCCAACTATCCGGATCGCTTTAAAGTCGTATTAATTTTTTTCTTTCTTTCAGCTAGCATTGGGAAACCCTATTTCAGAGCCGATTATTTGCGAAAAGAAAATAGCCAACAAAATCAACAGCTTGTCAGCAATACAATTGATTATGACCGATGTGTAAGTAGCTTATAGCACTGTACAAGTTAGTTTTTTTTAAGTCATTACGTATTTTCGTGATTTATCCAGTTATCCGAATATTTGATTATCCGGATCGGGTTCGGTCCCAATTAATCCGGTTAGTTTGAGTTCTGTATTCATATAACCATGATTGTGATTTATCCCCAATTGTGCGTACATGTATAGTGCATTTGAATGTTCACGTGAATGGGACAGGGGAGGGGAGGCCATGAGAGAGAGAGAGAGAGAGAGAATGAAAGAAAGAGAGAGAGAAAGAAAGAAAGAGAGAGAGAGAAAGAGAGAGAGCAAGAGAGAAAGAGAAGGAGAGAGAGAAAAAGAGAGGAAGAGAAAGAGAGAAAGATAAAGAGAGAGAAAGAGAGAGAGAGAGAGAGAGAGAGAGAGAGAGAGAAAGAAAGAAGAGAGAGAAAGAGAGAAAAAGAGAAAGAGAGAGAGAGAGAAAGAAAGAGAGAGGGGAAGAGAGAGAAAGAGAGAGCAAGAGAGAGAAAGATAGAGGAGAGTGACCGAAAGCGAGGATGAGAGGGAGAGTAGACTAAGAGGGAGAAGTGTCAGAAGCATTTGTTTTTATCTTTCGTGAATACGTAGTCTTCTAATAGTTTTGATCAGATCGTTCTTACTGCCCTTTTCAGTTCCCTATTTCTATTTGAAGTTCCTGTATGAGCATCATTATAGGATAGTTATAGTAAACTTGGTAATGAATCTGCGGGTCATATAAGACTAGATAGTTAATTAAGAAAGCGTTGCTAGGGGCGCGAAATTTGTTTATAGTACCTGTATGTAACAGTTGGAGTTCGTGCTAACGACAGTGTGAGGAGGTTTGCACGTAATTTGAATTCTTTATTGGTTCTGACACCAGAAATAACTGGCAAGTGGTGGCATGTTTCCTATAGAGTTTATTGAAATCATTAACTTTTTTATCTTATAGCCTTATATATAGTTTTTTAAGAATAAGGTGAAGTAAAATAGTATAATAGTTAACTGGCCATTGAATATCCTAGAATAATTGCAAAAAAAATATTTTTTTTCTTCATAGCAATGATATAAGTTATATATATATATATATATATATATTAAGATTTCGCATATGCATTTGAATGTCCTTAGTTTCTTGACCAGCCTTCTGAATACCCTAAAAATCATGTTAAGTGAGGATCAAATATGACTTAGAGATAGTAAAATTAATCCAGAAATAATGTTAGGCAGCAGATAACGACCTCATAGGCATAAGAAACTTAAATGAAGGAATGCTACTTCGCCAAGTTTTCAAACTTTCTCCGGCCGCGCGATTTTATCTTATGACGTCATCCCGATTACAAGACCAGAGACAAAAAAATAAAAAATAAAAAAACTGCAGTGACAGAAATCGTGATTTTGTAAGTTAAAATTACGTGCTCTGATTCTTTTAATATACGCCTAATGTACATGTGGTTTATTTTCTGATGCTAATAATCAAGATTCATTTATAGAATCTTTAGTTAAATTAAGGAAATGCAGTGTTGTATAAAAGGATCTTAGATTTCGTTACCCAACGAGCTCCCAGCAGCATCTCCCTGCACCACCAGGAAGCCTTTGCCCTTAAGGGATTTATTGGCTATTTATTTATTAAGTTCCAAAATGGCACTTTCTGAGATTGTATGGTGGGCGGGAAAATGTCTGTCTGTCCGTCTGTTTCTCTGTTCGTGTGTCTCTATGCGCGATAACTACAAGAAAAAAACTTTATCGGATTTTCATGAAACTTGGAATACGCATTTATGTCGTCCATGGGGAAAAAGACTATTTAGTTTGGACCAAATCGGTTGACTGGTACCGGAGTAAAGCCCAATTTAGTACCTTTTTGTGACAATATATTAGACAGAATTTATCAAATGCAAATCAGTTCTCATGACAACATATTGTTTTACAGTGTTCACATACGGCTTTGGAAGTTGCAATACGATTAGCTTTGAAAAATAACGCAACTTACATATTCCTTCACACATGCTTATCAAACTTTAGACCTTTGTTTTTCGGTAAGCCCTGGTTATTGAATCGATCTGGAGCTTAACTCGGAAATTGATTACAAAAATAATTTCTTTTCTGCATATCATAATTGCAATTATCACTGATTAAACAAAAGAATTCTGTCACTTTGTTATATCAGTTTACCTGATTTTATTTATTTATTTATTTATTTATAAACGTATGCCTACTAACTCAGTGACATGTGGTACTTACATTAAACATCTACTAATATACTGACATAATAATTATATACAAATAAGTAATATTATGTCTGCCGATTCTATTAAGTCATGGAATGAATATATTATAGGCCTATGATAAGGCCATTGAAATCCCATATGTTTAGACACTTGGTGTGGGAAGATGGTCAGACTGTCAGCTTTACATACCGGCAGTCTTGATCCTCAGGATTGCACCGGGTATTAATTTTATTTCTGTCAGAGACTGAGTATATCCACGGTATACGTATACTGTGTTGCAACCTAGAAAACAGTGGATTAAGCAAATTGAAAATTCCAATGACGTAATCATGGATTGAAAACCTGCGAACTTCCAGTTTGTAGCTGAGATATAATCCCACCACATATTATACGCGTGGGGTATAATACGCACTACGGCGTATGTCTTTTATCCTGGATAAGAGCATGTAAAATTTTAACACACATGAAGTGATATAATTAATATTGTATGATAGATCATTTTGGTAATCTATGTTTGTATACAGCTAAAGAGAGTCCCAACCCACAAGATACTGGTAGTCGTATAGGCCTATAGCAATAGACTTATTTTTAACCATTGACACTGGAATTATTTTTAAGAAGTATTAGGTAAAAAATTATAATTCTCAAAAATGTTAAACTGATACTTCTTTGTACGGCTTTACTTCCTTCTTATCACATAAATTTAGAGCATAAGTTATAATTTTATAATTTTATCGCAAGTCTTACGTTAAATAAGAATGTTTTAAAAGTTTAGATGAACTGAATATGTCTGATAGGACTCATCCGACGTCATATCGACAAATTTCACTGTAGACTATTCATAACGATAACATAAATGCGCTTATGTTACCACACACGGATATCGAAGGTGGACTTCAAGGAGTAGGCCTACGCAATAGCTTAAACAGAAAGGAATGAATTGAAAATGATGAAGGTGCGTCTTCTGGCGGGGCGAGGAGCTCGAAAATTCACAGGCGAATTTACAGCATAAAAGCACTGTCAAAGTGAAAGAAAACCATGGGTCATTCTACGAGAATTTGTGCATATAGACGGTACCCGGTTTTGAACGGTCAACTTCTATTTTTTCACTTATATTTTTTACATGGCCTATGGTCCCCTGAAGGTACGTGCGTTGAAGAATACTTCAAATGAAAACATTTTTAAAAATATACGATGCAGATATCCAGATATAAAATATTCACAGGGGTATCTAGTAACAAAGAAGAATCTTTTCAAAACCCATTAAACAGTGATCTCACAGTGGGAGAGCAGTGTTTGCCGTGTTTGCTCGTGTTAATAAGTGTTTATTATTATCACTTATTTCTACACTTGTTTAGGCCTACATATTATTTAATTGTGATTATTTTAAGAATCAATCACAGAGATCAAAGCTGAGGTCAGTTCAATGTTCTGTAAAACTAAATCTTTATTTTGGTTGGCATTTACTGCAATTATACGCGAATATATTTGACGCAGGGTTGTGAAATAGCTTTTAAGAAATATACAATAGACTATATAATATGCTTATACAGGAAATGGAAATTTGCAAATGAGTAATTTCTTAGGATAATGAAATTGGCTTGCGATTTCAATTCAGTATTTATGTTAACTGAAAATGGGAATTCTTTGTAAACTTGTCCCTATCTGCCATACCTGTTCCTGCTGACATTCTAGTTAGCAATACGGCTGCAGAGGATTCAATACCCACGGCGCCCGTCTGATGCGAGAGCAAGTTCCAACAGTTTGATTGATTCTAGCTCAGGAATGCTACTTAAGCGTGCCGCCATTGCCTATCTTCATGACAGCGCGCATCCCAAACTAGTATCATATTTCAAATTTCCTTATTTTTAAAGGATAATTGTGAAGAAACCAATAAAATACATTGTAATGTAAATTATTATTCAGAAAGAAAATCTTTCGGCTTCCTCCATGAAGAGGCTGCCATTAGACCTTACAATATATAATAAACATGGAAATAAATACATACAAAATACATAAAGGAACATAAGAAGGGAATATAACAAACAAAACAACAAAAATGCAGTCAAAATCATAGAATATTGCTCTTCTAAGGTGCATAGGCCTATAGATGATTTTTCAACACAGCAATTTATCTTCTAATGGTAGTAATGGATATCTTTGATACGAAGTCTTTATGGGGGCCAAAACTTGCGCAGAAGACTACGAAGAGGCGAGGAATTGTACCTCTTGCACCCACCAGAAGACCAATAACTTCTATTGAAGTTAGATTATATTAATCCTTATAGAAAGGAATAGTGGGATCGTAGATTCTACAATTCTCCATGTCAACTTCTTCGGGCTGTTTTTGTCTGACTCAGTTCTTATAGTTGGATCGATGAAATATCCAAATGTTGAGTCAGATGGTACTAAGAAATGTCTATTCTCCGTCATGATCCATCTTCTGACAGCCAGTGCACTTCTTCATACAAAGCATTATGGTCATTTCTCAATGCAGCAGCAATCATACAGGGCAGATTCGGAGTTTTATGACTTTTCGTACTTTTCATTCAAACTAGATAAATTTAGATGCGTGTATAAGTAAATAAGTTTTTGGTTTTAGGAACTATGGTTATGAGTCGAAAAATATGTAGGCTTATTTCGTCTTTGACTGAACATTTGATTATGTTTTACATATAAAACTATAAAACTACCGGGTGAAATAATTAATTAGGTTCGTTGCATATCTCGTTGGAATAGTGTGGATATTTGGTTATTGAACACACTTTGTTTAAAACTGGCGTAGGTACCGTATAGTGTAATTTCCTCCATTGCAAACATCCACGGACCTACTGACAGATCTTAACCTGTTAAGAGTCAAAAAGATCAACGGCTGTAGGCCTACTCTAATATGTTCGGAGTAGAACTTGAGCTCAAGAACCAAAGAGTAATTTCTTGGTAGTTATTCTTTACGTTAATTTCGCACATAACTGAATAAGCTAGCAATGCCATTTATTTTTGTTGGTTTTAATATAATTTTCCCTCCAATAATAAATTTTGCAGGTCAGCCAACATCCCTGTGAAAGTTCAAACTAGTATAATTATCCCTGCACAATTGCAGTTCCTTATCCCTGCACAAATGCAGTTCTTTAGCAAGAAAGGCCTCAATCCTGGATTGAATTCCTTTCTACATAAAATTATCTGTAAGGAGCTTCAGTATTATCTTTCTAAGCACTGGACTGAATACCTTTCTGCATAGAATGATGGAATAGCCCATTAAGATATGATTTCCATTAAAATCCCCTTTTCAAGATTTTGTGACTGAAGTCCCTTCAGCAAGGAGCGATTAATTTGTCGTAATGCGTTAAACATTTTTCAGTATCAGTGTTATACTCGTTTGCCGCCAATTCCTGAAGCCATGAAGTGACTATTGTTTTCAGTTCACCAATATCAAAGGTGAAAGTCACTTGGAGCCAGACCTAGGATGATAAAAAGTCTCCCATCAAAAACGCCGAAGCTCTGCTTGTGACGCTACGACTATAACGCGGTGGAATCTTCTCTGCTCTCTAGAATCCTGCTAGCTTCATGTCCACGGTCATTCGTAAAGTAGAATGATAATTCTTTCACACTGGCCGTCTGTAGGCTAAGATGGAAAAGTGAAGCCAGACTGAAAAATTCAATGTTTAGCCGGGATTTGAACCAGGATCTTCGGCTCTCCGTGCCGCTGCTCCTACCAACTGAGCTACCATGGCAACATGCCGGTACAACATTAAATTCCACAGTGCCCTGCTAGTGGTTTACTATAAAGTTCGAGTCTTAAAGTACTTGCAGGTTGTAAGTAGCGATTGGGTTGGTATTTCATATTGAGAACACCTGGTGGTATATGCCTACTGGGACATGTGAGTAAGTTGGAGAATTTAATGATGTACCGGCATGGTGCCATGGCAGCTCAGTTGGTAAGAGCAGCGGCACGGAGAGCAGAAGATCCTGGTTCAAATCCCGGCTATGGCATTGAATTTTTCAGTCTGACTCCACCTTTCCATTCGTAAAGTAGTTCATAGTCTGTCTCGTTAATATTGCGTAGCAAACAGGCTCTAGTCTTATACAGAAAAATGTAGACTTCTGAATTAATATATTATATCTACAGAATTCATAAACTTAGACATAGAAATTCTGAAGACTCCTAACTCTTTTTTTCCTCTCTCTCATGCCTTTCTTAAACTCACCACTTCAATTAAGATTTGTGGCAATTAATTTGTTTGTTTAATCTGGAATACTGACTCGGCGGGTAAATCAGTACTTTTTTTTTCTATCAGAGACATGCTTACAAAGGGTCGCTGAGCAGGGGAAGGAGTGAAAGAGAGAAAAGAACAGAGAGGGAGAGTTAGAGGCGCCTTGTCAAGTAACGAAGAATGCTGTTAACCTGCTAGCTACTCTAAGAACACATTCCTTTCGATAGGTATGTTTTTCCTATACTATCAAGATTTTTTTGCAATGCGTATTGAGAACCTGGGAATCCATTTTTGGTTTCCATATTCTCCTTAGTGGGAAAAGTACACGCTTTATACATCATTGCAACCCTCTGAGACGTTTTCCGAATTCCTTTCGCAAGGAGATAAAGAAATGGCCAAGCAATTCTCATTATATTGGCCTTATAAGATTTGCATGGCTTAAAACGTTTCTAAAAGCATCATTCCTCACTAATTGAGTATAGTAATGCCACTTCTGCGTAACACTGTAAAGAATAACATTATTTCTATTAGCTTACATTTCACGAATCTTAAAATATGGACGCCACTGCACAGTTCATTAGATATCCTTATTTGTATGTGCATCGATCTGAACAGATTATTTAATAATTGGATTTGTTTAATCAGCACGTCCTGTTGGCCATACAATCCTAGGTCATTATTAGACTTCGGACTTTTTGGTCGCTAAAAATGCTGTTTTAGGTACCTAAAATAGGCTCTAAAAATTGGAAAATGGGTTCTAAAGATCGTAAAATAGTCTCTTATAAAATCGTTAAGTTGCCAATTTTCTGAAATATCTCAATTGCAATGCAGAATATTATATTTATTGAAGTTATCATTAATCAATAATCATAAAACACAGATATAGGCCTATAGTACACAGAATTATGTAGACCTATTACTAGGGGCTGTGTTACTACCATAACAGTGAAAACCTAATCCCTGCGTCCAGAAGCCACACACGATAGCATATTCAACCCCTTGTATCCCTCAGTGATTCAGATAACTATTTATTTTTTGTTACTGGATGTGGGAGTCGGGAGAAAAGCACTACATTTTCTTGGGAATTCCAAGGAATTTTTCTACTGAAGACGAAACATTCCTTACTATTTAACCAAGTCACAAATGTGTCATGCACTGCACATTCCGAGCTAAAAATTTAGTACGAACTGAAAATAAATGCTAGAATTTATTTAAAAAAATATATATATATTTTGAACTTTAGAGGAAAAACAAGCAAAAAGGCAATATTAGGCTCTAACGTAAAAAGTATCAATTTTAGGCATAGTCACTTATGAAACATGCATATGCAAGTTTTCGTCCATATATCACGTAAGGATTAAAATAGGTTTATACCTAAAATCCGAAGTCTAGTCATTATACAAAAGAAGGGTTATGGCATGACAACCTTTACTCCGGTCCTCTAACAAAACTTACTTTACTCAGGAGCGTGTACGTTAATTGTTATGGTTATTTAATGTTGGATGCACTGCAACTTAGGCCTGTGACCGTCGCCGGTCTCCGGTGGAATTTTATCTCGCACGAGTTCTTTTCATTTACACGCTTGTGAACCTAGAGACATGGGAATGTTGCATTTATCTAATATATAAAATCGAAAGTGTGTATGTATGTATGTTTGTTCCCTATACAAATCTACATTTCTTTACCAATTTACACGAAAGTTTGCACACATAGGGTAAGGTGGTACATTTTCGAACACTTAACAAATATTATTATTTTATGAACACAATAAACGTAAGACAAGTTCAACTGTATTGTAATCACAAAGTTGGCAATGTAGTTGACCCTTCACAAAAATATGAAAGTCAAACAGCTGTAAAATTGGTCATGGCAATCAATCTTTCATTTAAAGAATATCGTTCGAAAATGTACCGCAGTAGGTACAATTCTAAACACCAGTGGGTACTATTTCGGACAGTGGCATTTTCAACGAACGAACTGCTTTCTTCCATATATTATACTTTATTATTATTATTTATCAATAATATGAGCGTAATAATGAAGTGTCACGTTTTGAATAGGCAGATGACAGGATTGGGGCATGTGGTCAGCATGCCGATTCCTACGACAGTTATTGATGGCTTACTAAACCGGAGCCGCTACTTCTTTATGAATTAGCTCTTCGGTTGGTGTCAGGAGGCTGAATGCACCCCGTTCCAAATCGCCCTACCTCAAAAATATCCGAGAAGGTACCGGGGTTCGATCCCAGACTTGCGGGTCCGTAGTCAGCAACCACTAGACCATGCAGGCGGGTCTGTCATAATATCAAGAGCAATAATAAAAATACTTAACAACTCCAGAACGATTTCTGTATGCTATTCTGTATTGCATAAATTGTTGAGATGCAATAACAATCCAGAGGAAGTGTAGTTCATAAATCTTCGTTAAAATAATACCACTGTTGAAAGATGTATGAATGTCATCATTTTATATTTGACTAGCACAGTTAATAATAATAAACATGCAGAATGCTATGATGGAAAAACAGCTTTTCCATGCAAGACTTAAGCGAGCGATAGCGGGTTAAAGTACTGTTCGAAATTGTACCTAAAATATGTTCGTATTTGTACCTCGAGCTAGTTTTTGCAAATTACTACATTGTTGAAATTCCGCTCACGAATGACCATTGTTGTGCCAATGACTTACGTATTAATGACTACGCTATTTGTTGGTATGAGTTAAAAATTGGTCCTCAAAAATATATTCCAGTAACACAACGTGGAATTATAAGCAATTTTATAGCGTGCCATTTTTCAAGCATGGAGTTCGTCCCTTCGATTGGAAAATAATTTTTTATGGCCGAATGAGACAACTCAAAACATCATTCTCGCGGATACAGGTCAATAAGACAATCAGTATGGACGCTATATAATTAAAAACAGGTTGGCTGAAATTTGAAACCCAAAAGTGGATAAAAATCTTAGTCCGTTCAGAATTGTACCATGTTCGAAAATGTACCACCTTACCCTACCCAGTTAAGCCCGGGAAGTAACGCGGTCAACATTAAAATTTAAACAAATCAGTACTTCCCTTGAAAATTATATAATTTCTGAGAATATTATACTGAAAAAATGAAATGCTGTTCAGTTCACATGACAACAGTGTATTGTTTACTCTGATAACATAGGGCTTTGTCAACTATATAATGCTGGACTTGAACGAATTATGATTCCATGTAATATATTGGCGAAAATAATTACTGAAAAATGAATTACACGAAAATAAAGCACAGTATGATGTAGTCACTTAACTTTCTCTACCCCCGACATAAGAAATATTTTCTCACTTAACATTTTGATGTAGAATAAGAGGTCGTATTGCAGAGACAACTTAAGTGTGTGAGTATGCTATAGGCTATCAGAAGTCTGTAAATAATTCATTCCGCTGATACGTTATCCATAGCTGTAGGCTTTGTATTAGTTGAGAAATAAAGATGTTTATCATAGGCCCAAATTTTGAGTCCTATGCTCGCAGTATATCATGTCCCGGGTTTTAGGGGAGGAAAGTATGAAAGTGATACTGCATTTCTATTTTATTTCAGCCCCAAAACGATTGTATGGTAACATGAGAATGATAAATAAAATTTTCCGTCAAGTCAATACAATCTTATGTAATTTATGTTTCTTCTTATTTCAACCCCTCCCAAGCATGATGTGTAGAAGCAACGGAATGCAGCATTCGACATCCTCTATGAGCCATAAATGCATCCACACAATGGAATGTTTTCTGATGGAATAGTTTGATTATGATAAATCTTTTTCTTCATTTCAAGTTCTACATACATATTATATAAGGACCTAGAGTTTCAAAATCGAAAGTCCTCCATAAGTTAATTTCAAATTACAAAATACAAAGCCCGGGCAACGCCGGGCCTTTTCAGCTAGTGCACATATAAATGCCATCTACCGGAATCGAGACCACGACCTTGTGCACGGAAATCCAGGCCGACAGCAGCGTGTACAATTACTGTAGTACTTCAGACATTTGAATTATATATAGAATGTAAATTCATACAATAAAATAGTCTAAAAATGTAAATAATAGGACTTCATGCATAAAACCGTTTTTCTCAATGAGCCTTTCTTCCAATGTGCTTGAGTATTTTTTCGCAATATTTTAAACTAACTCTTTGATAAATTATTATTATTATTATTATTATTATTAGGCTACTATTATTATTTTGGTGGTAGTACTAATAGTAGAAGTAATAGCATCATTAGTAAATATTAGTAATTGGTATTATATTTGTCTTACATTTCATAATTATTACAAAAGCAGCTATCTTCCTACTATCGCCAGCATTTTATCTAGCTGCAACGTCTTGGTACTGGTATCAGTTTCTGACGTTACCCTGTATTTTGGTAGTATATATGAGGGATGGGACATAAGTCATGCCAACAATTTTTTTTTTTCAAAATAAGGCGAGATGTTGTGAGATGGCGTACGTCACTGGAGAATGTGGCAATTGTGGTATATCGACCTATAATTTGATGTCAGTGTGGCATATACAGTGCATTTCACGTAAAAGTTGGTCAATCATGAGGGTTTCTGCGTCGCGGCGGCCACAGCTCTAACTCCCGAGCGATCGGGTGGAATATCTACGCAAATAAAGCAAATGTATGGGAAATTGACCTATACACTTCATTATTTTTCAAGTTCCCCCATAAATGATAGTCACTTATTGTTAGAATAACTTAATGACAATATCACAAAGAAATTAACCCTATCTCGGACGCTGAGCTTATGCGCGCGAAAGAAAATTTATGGTGCCAGTGTTGTGTGGATGCATTTCCAACAACTCTTGTGATGAGGTACGTGGTTATTTTCATTGTAATTTTAAACTGTAACTTTGATAACCTGAATCATTACACCGTTAGCGACTTTATTTGCGTAGATATTCCACCCGATCGCTTGGGAGTTCGAGCTGTGGCCGCCGCGAGGCAGAAACCCGCACGATTGGCCAAGTTTTAGGTGAAACGCACTGTAGTTATACCGACAGAGCCGATAGTAATTCAGTTGCGTCTCTATAGACGTGCAGTAAGGATGTTACAAGATGTGAACAGCGTTCTTACGTCAAAATGGATATTCTTAGAGGGAGAAATGCCAGAGAATGGCATAGGGTGCAGGTGCAAGATTTGGAGAATAATGCTCTTCCTACCGAACTTTTTATAGGGTGGGTACATGTGCTTTCATGCCTCCAACTGCTGTAATAATTTAGAGTGGCGCGATGCCGTCGTGTATGGCTGTTTATGTGTGTCTTCCCTCTACCCTATCATGCATCTAGTACCCATAATCTGCATTATACATATATTACTTATCCTGCCCATAGGACTAAAAATTGGAAAATAGGTTCTAAAAATCGTAAAATAGTCTCTTATAAAATCGTTAAGTTGCCAATATTCTTAAATATCTCAATTGCAATGCAGGATATTATATTTATTGAAGTCACCATTAATCAATAATCATGATAAAACACAGATATAGGCCTATGGTACACAGAATTACATAGACCTATTACTAGGACCTGTATTACTACCATAACAGTGAAAACCTAGTCCCTGCGCCCAGAAGCTACGCATATCATAACTTACTAGCATATTCAACCCCTTGTATCCCTCAGTGATTCGGAGAACTACGTTTTTTTCTGTTACTGGATGTGGGAGTCGGGAGAAAAACACTACATTTTCTTGGGAAATCCAAGGAATTTTTCTACTGAAGACGAAACATTCCTTGCTATTTAACCACGTCACAAATGTGTCATGTACTGCTCATTCCGAGCTAAAAATTTAGTACGAACTGAAAATAAATGCTAGAATTTATAATAAAAATGACTTATTTTGAACTTTAGAGGAAAACATGCAAAAAAGGCAATATTAGGCTCTAACGTAAAAATAGGCTGTTTTAGGTCCTATAAAAGTACCAGTTTTAAGCATAGTAACTTATGATACATGCATATACAAGTTTTCGTCCATACATCACTTAAGGATTAAAATAGGTTTTTACCTAAAATCCGAAGTCTAGAATAAAATATCAATGTACCTAAGTTATCACTTGAACGCGGATTAACTTCAATTAGGAATTGCTCACAGCACACTTACTTAAATTACTGTCGTAATAAAATTAATTGTTCACGATAGTAAATTAATTCTCATTTATAGATTACTGTATAATTTAACCTCGTAAATAAGAATTATTGTATTTGGAATTATGTTGAGTTTGCTCCCTTAATAAAATTCCTGGCAACGCTCCTGTACAATACGTCTTAAGAAGACTTCCGGATAAATTGTGGACAGGTGACAGAGCAAGCTGACTGGTTCGAACATTATATCTGCATTTGCATTCACTGACTGTCTTTGCAAATTCATTTCCCGAGGGCGTTCAAGACACAGTCTTCAAGGCTGATATGATTTATCGACTTACTAAAGCCGTGACAGGCATAGAAACAACATTGTCAGACAGCTTGTTTACCGAAGAGGAAGGTTCTAAACTGGTTCAGTTTTTAACAGCGATTAAATCATAAAGTGGGCGGACAGAACATCCTAGGCGCAAAATAATTAATATGTTTGAAAGCGAAAGGACTTCAGGCAATTAAATAAACATAAAACACTGGCTCTACGAAAATGCCTGTACACTGTGCTTTAAAATAGTACAACAAACTGTTCAAGATCGATTCCTCGGAGGTAATATTGCAGGATTATTATACGAAAAGGAAGTATTTATTATTATTTAAATAAAGCATATTATTATTATTTTAATTAAAGGATGAATTATTATGTTAAATTCTGTAAGTAAACCCATTTACTGACAGGACTTTATGACTATTCATTTATAATCATTTAAGTCACTTATGTCATAGAACTTCCGACGGTTCCAAGCTTGGACTAGATAATGGATTAAGATGTAACTACAATGTTAATAAAACGACTTATTTTTATTAACAGGCTCTAATTTATGCTTGAAGTATCTGATAAACTTAAAATTTCAGACTTGGGACCCAAAACCCTAAGTTCTTATTGAAAAAAAAAAAAAAAAAAAAACATGTAAGCCTAGCCATCGACATGTTCGAATCAGTTATCCTTGAATTCAGAGGCTAGTACGAAATAACTGAGCACCAAAGGCAATTTCTTTCTTTTCTTTCGATTTATAATAAAAATAAAAGTGTCATTTGAAAAAATGTTTAATGAGGCTACTTTTGACACAGGCTATACATAACAACAGACATAAAAAAATGACGACAGAATTATTCTAAGACAGAGGCGTCGACTTGAAATTTTTTTTTTTGGGGGGGGGGGGGTGCAAGAATTGGATATTTTGTAGTTATACAGTGGCCTTATATGATAAAACCTCAAATGTTGGGGGCAAAAAATATCTTGTCCCCAAAGTCGTCGCCTAAGAAGAATTA
Organism: Ectobius pallidus; assembly: GCA_964059195.1. Lineage (NCBI taxonomy): Eukaryota > Metazoa > Arthropoda > Insecta > Blattodea > Ectobiidae > Ectobius > Ectobius pallidus. The sequence continues at coordinate 27,482,675 of CAXKWD010000010.1, read as the reverse complement.
AATGTTTTAATTGGAACGTTTCTCTAACTATGATTACAACTTTTGATCTACTAGTTGTACAGTATTTCTTATCCAGAAGATACTCTTTGAAGTTATAAAACTTGACCGTTTTTATTTTTAACATATAAAATGCTAAATTTGCAACAATTTCCAGCCCCCTGAAATTTCAATGACACACTCTGTGTCTTAACCCCCCTCCCCTTGTGTACACCCGTGTAATCGATTTGACAAGTATTCAATAAACAAGCTGGATTGTTCTACACGCCGTCTTTCCTAAGTTTCCTGATCCCACAGCCATCTAACAATCATTTCTCAGCTGCTCATTTTATTTGTTTTGAAGTCACGACAGTAAAACAACCACCCATCCCTCACAAATCCTACTTCCCTTAAATCTATCCTAATATTGTCCTCCCACCTACGACTAGGTCTTCCAAATGGTATTTTCCCTATGGGTCTCTGAGTCAATATTTTTGAGATATGTCTTTCTTCCGCCATGCGCGCAACGTATCCAGCCTATTTCATCCTCCGTGATTTAATTACCCTTATTATTTTCGGTGAAGAGTACTGGTTATGCGGCTCGTCATTATGCAGTTTTCATCTCTCTTAGGCTCAAATATTTTCCTAAGCACCCTGTTTTCGAAAATTCTCAGTTTATGTTTTTCTCGAAGAGTAAGGGGTCATGTCTCACATCCACATAATACAGTCGGCAGGATTATAATTGTCTTATATACACCAAAAATACTGCATAACAGCAGATTATTAATTAATTAATATATAAGAACTCAGAAAAGAGGCTATTCAATAGACAATACTCCATTTTAATTCTATCATTTTGCTTAAATAAAAGAGGCTATTCAATAGAAATACTCCATTTTAAGTTTCTATAATTTTGCTTAAATATCCACCAATTATAATCTTAGCTTATGTGGTTTGTCATAGGTAATAAAAGAGAGGTTCAAGAGAATCCTGATCTCGGGTTATGCAGGGAAAGTATAAAGTAACGGAACTAGTTTCCATATTATTAGGGAAGACACTATTTATGATAGAATACGTATGAGGCATCAATGGATAGAAAAATCCTCAAAGTTTTCATTAACAGTTATTGTAATTTATTGTTGCCACTTATAGCAAAGCTTGGTCAGGGGTGCTGTTGATGCAAAACAACAAAATGTCGAATAACCAGAAGAAAGCTTAGGCCTATGTTTTTGACAAATACCTGTTCCAACACGGGGTACACCGTAGCGTACAAACCGGAAGGTCGCGGGTTAGATTCCCGATGAGGTCCTTGAAGTTATTCAATTGGCCTAATCCTTCTGGTGGCACTATGGCCCTGGGGTCGACTCGGCCTCTAACAGAAATGAGTACCAGGAGCAATCCTGCCGGTGCGTAAGACTGACAACTTTACCACCTTCACGTTCCGAATGTCTAAAATCTGGGAGCCTTAACCTCCTGGAACCCTCTGGGCCTCCATGGCCTGTATAGGGATCACTTTACTATACTTTACCTGTTCCAACAAGGTAGGGCACTATGACCTGGAGATATGCCGTATCACACGGAATGTAAATGTTTGTGAATCTTTGGCATGTAAGTAAACTTTGATAGTTATACTATCCATTGTTGCCTCACATGCTTTTCTAACAATAATATATTATGCAAATAATATGAATTATTTTTTGTCCTTTTTCTGTTTTATATTACAGCACCTATTCCAGTCTTTTTTCCGATGAAAATTTCTCTTAAAGTTCCTAATTTTAATTAATAGTGAATTTAACAGTGATGTGTATGACATGAAAAACGTGGAGTGCACACAAATGAATTCATTGTTGTTTGAATATAACATTCAGCATGACAGCAACGTCAACGCCGAAGAGTTTATTCGTTATAATGTGTATCGAATGCTGCGGTATCGGCTATTTTGAAAGGAATGTTGTGGTCACTTTGTATAATGCCCCACACCCCTTCCTGCGTATCTTTACTTTATCCCTCACTACTGATGATTTAATGCCCCGTTTGTAATTGAAGAGCATTTCGGGTGACAGCGGCAAATTACAGCGTAATCCTACTTGAAGTCCAAACGCTGAAACCACGAGCGCAATATCGGTGGTTACTAGCAAACCTGTCACTGAATTACAGCCCCTGAACCTCCCAGCCACATTAAATGGACCAGCAATTCTCGGAATGCTTGGCCGCGCTATCTCACAAAAGAAAATTAGATAGATACACATGTCATTGCGGTGGCCGTGGAAGGTATGCCATGTATGACGCTATTCAGGTCTGCACTATACTGTGCTACAATAGTCATTATGTTAGTAAGCTACATCATATAGTGCTGTTGGTATCATGGTATTATGTCAGTATACTCTGTTTATTGAGCTCTCTGTAATATCGTAGTCAAAGGGTGGAATTTTATGGAATTGCTAACTTAAATTGAGTTTTTGAAGATAAATGCTTGAAATTTATGTTTTGAAGTTTTTTATGGCCTGTTTTATGGTTATTTTGTTTTTCATAATTGTTAGGAACTCTTCAGGTTTATAATATATAATGGGATATAGGTATATATTATTTTATGTGAAAGCAAATTGTTTACGTATTTTAAAGTCTTTAATAGAAAAAGTAATGCCAAAATAAAATACAAATTTAAGAAACCAGGTTATCACTAGTTTAATAATCAGACAGCTTTGTTTATGATTTTTATTAATAATATAATTACTTATTCTAATTTATCAGAGAGTGTTCGAAAACAGGGTGCTTAGGAAAATATTCGGATCTGAGAGAAATGAAAATGGGGACTGCAAAAAACTAAATAAAGACGAGCTTCATAACTGTACTCTTCACAGATTGTAATAAGAACTCGCTTCGCTCATTGGGGGCTCCGCCCCCTAACCCCCGCTGAGGTTCTCTGGAAATGTTTTTAAAAATATCTATGGGAGATAAGAGTGCGTGTATTTAATCTTCTGTATTGGCTCTTACCTTTTTTGCCACAATAAACCTGAAAAAAATAAATGTGGGCTGACATTGGGATTTTTTTCGGATTTTCCCGTCGGTTGCAAGCTAAAATGACCTTAGCTCTGCCAGAATAAATAAACAGAATAATAATAATAATACGTGAACACTGTTTGATAATACCGTTGCCATGGAAACAGAGCCCTTTTTCGGGGGTTTTTAAGGCTGAAAATTAAAAAAAATATTTTTTGGAATTTTTCTGTGGTTTACAGCCTAAAAGCTATGTGTGTACCAAATTTCAAGTTTCTAGCTCCTCTGGAAGTGGGCAAACATTAATGCCAGTGAGCCGGGCCGAGCCCTTTTTCGGTGTTTTTAGGGCTACAAATTTAAAAAATAAACTTTTTGGAATTTTCCTGTGATTTGTAGCCTAAAAGCTATTTGTATACCAAATTTCAAGTTTCTAGCTCATCTGGAAGTGGGCAAACATTAATGTCGGTGAGCCGAGCCGAGCCCTTTTTCGGAGGTTTTTAGGACTAAAAATTGGAAAAAATTAACTTAAATTAGCTTAAAAGGTCCGGCGTCGTTCGGACTTTGTATTTTGACATTCGAAATTAACTTATCACGGACTTCCGGTTTTCAAACTCTAGGTCCTTAAATAGGTATTTAGAATTTGAAATGCTTGATATAGCTTTCTGTGGTTCATAGAGGAAGTAGAATTTTGCACTCCATTGATACTACACAACATGCCTGGTAGGGGTTAAAATAAGAAGAAATAGAATTTCCGGTACATAAAATTGTATTACGGTACCTCTATGAAATATTTTATTTCTCACTCTCATGTTACCACAGAACCCCTTCTCTAATTTGACAATGTTCCGTATCATTTACTTCCAAAGCTAACATGTGACCACTGTCAACAATACACTGTTGTCATGACAACTGTACATGGAATTTAATTTGGATTTGATAATTCTGTGTAAAAAGGTATGTATTTCGTATCCTCAAAACATTTGATTTTTGGCATTTGAAAATATATTATATATATAGGGGAGAGTTGCCTATATTGTACCGGCTCCTAATTTGTACCACCTCTGTAAAACTAGTGCTTTGGTAGCATGTGACATCTAGTGTGCACAGGGTGGAACTACGTCTTCCTACATTTCTGGAACTAAAACACAGACCATGCTTCTCAAAGGCAAATTAACTACACACCCCCCTAGGGTACGCATGGGGCATTCCCGGCTCCCTTACACCAGAGAAGTACGATATTTAGGCATAACCCTCCAGGAAGGATACAAAGTCACCGCACACGTACAAAAAATAGCCGCAACAGCAAACAACCTAACTCAAGCTCTAGCCAGACTGTCTGGCCATGAATGGGGCTACCGCTTCACCAACTATAGAATTCTATATAATGCCGTTTTTGTCCCGATAGTAACCTACGCTGCCAATGCCTGGGCACCTAAGATCAACGCGCACCACATTCGGAAACTCCGATCAGCCCAAAGATCATCACTCCTCCGAGCCACGAAGGCCTACGCTACCACGTCTCACAATGCTCTGCATGTAATAGCCGGTGTCCTTCCGGTCGAACTCCTCCTACAGGAACGATCACTGAGGTATAAGATTCGACGACAAATCCCCATCCATTTGGACAACCTACAATTAGAACAAAATGAGTTCGAAACATTTGATAAACACCAGCTCTATAAACAACTTTTCAACGCGCTCACTTGCATCTGGCAACAAAACTGGACGGAATCCCCTCAAGGGAAAATCACAAGGGACTTCTTCCCAAACGTCCAAAGCAGACTCAAAATGATCTGGATCAAACCCGACCACTATGTTACGCAAATCCTAACAGGTCACGGGAACTTTGCTGCCAATCTCATACGCTTCAATCTTGCCGAAGATGATCTTTGTGCATGTGAAGACAGCGAGCAGGATACCATGTACCACATGCTCTACACCTGCCCCCGGTACACAGACGCCAGACTACTTTTACACCATGTGAAGGGCAAGCCCCATTGGGCAAACCCTCCACCCAACCCGAGCAGGGTTTTAGAGAGGTTTCCCCTGCTCACAGGCAAATGCCGGGCTGGACCAAAATCCCCTCACACAATAACACAGCACAACAACTTAGATCCTAACATAAACACACGCAGCACACTACCCAACACAGCACTAAAAGCCGATCAGCGCAAGGCAAACACTAACTCAAAATAAAGACACTTGTACAAGCACACAGCCCAAAACGACATAACCTCAATCATCCCACATGGATGCACACAAGGGCACTATAGGAACACACAGCACAAATGGTCACCAAAATTTGGTTTGACCGGAGTTTTTGGCTTCATTGCTAGGCACTCCGGGGGAAAGGGTGGGCACACACAAAAAAAAAAAAAAAAAAAAAAAAAAAAAAAAAAAAAAACACCGTCTTCTCAGTTGAGCTTGTTGTGTGATGCGTAGCAGTTCCTTTGTGGAGAAATTTTTATTTTGTGCAGCTTTGATGTAATATTTTGTGTACGTGGCTAAGAGAAGAACTGTAATGAGGTAAGTGAAAACAAACTGTATTGTTTATAGGCTGAATGTGTGTTAATACATCTTACTTTTCGTGTAGTTTTGGACTTATAAACTTAAAGGTTAATTTGGGATGATGCAACAAAGGAAAAATGGCGAAGTTGCTTATATTGTACCAGCGCAAGTTTCCTATATCGTACCGGTACAATTTAGGAAACTAGTTCTAATAAGTGCTTCACATTAATACTGTGATCAAGCTTCTTGTTAAATAAATGATTTAGATAATTATAAATATTCATAGGAATTTTTAATCAATTTTCATTTATGCAAATAATTAATTAAATTATTAATTTACTTTGCAGTATGGCAACAAAAGGCCGGTATGGAAAGTGGAGCCCTGATGAGCTGCATTTAGCTGTGCTGCATATCTGAACGGAGATCACGGTTTAAATGAGTTTGCTCGCATTTATTATGTTCCCAAACCAACTATAAGGAGGCATGCAGAAAATAAAAACAAAAACCAAAATTTTTGGAAGAAGTAAAATCTTTTCTGACGAATTTGAGCTGGAGTTGGAGGAACACATTCTGAAATTTGAAGAAATGATGTTTGGGCTAACTATGTCTGAAAAGTTTGAAAAAGTTTTTTGCAATGCCTGTAAGTAGACTTGGGGTACGCCGTAGCGTAGTGGTTGAGGCGCTGCGCTACAAACTGGAAGGTCGCGGGTTCGATCCCCGATGAGGTCGTTGGAGATTTTTAATTGGCCTAATCCTTCTGGTGGCACTATGGCTCGGGGATCGACTCAGCCTCTAACAGAAATGAGTACCAGGAGCAATCCTGGGGGTAAAGGCGGCCGGTGTGTAAGGCTGACAACCTTACCACCTTCATGTGCCGATTCTAATAATCTGGGAGCCTCAACCTCCTGGAACCCTCTAGGCCTCCATGGCCTGTAATAGGGAACACTTTACTTTACTTACGTAAGTAGACTTATGGACTGATGGAGGGAAGTAAAATACGCTACTTACATTATCTAAACTATTAAAAGTTATCCAATATATGTTTTTAGTTTTAGTGTTAATTAATTCAACATTAGTAGTAATTTTGTAATACTTGGTAAAATTTAGTAATATCAGTATTTTAGTATTAATTAATTATGAAAATGTCAACAATATAAGTGATAACAATAAAAAGAAATTGGTGGTACAATTTAGGAACCCACTGGTACAAATTAGGAAACCAGTATCCTAAATTGTACCACTTGCAGACATTTACAAAAATGAATACACTGTGCACGATTTATTAAGTTCCAAACTTTGTCCTATCGCATTTCGTAAGTAAAAGTATACTGATCAAGATGGTATTCAATTGGTTACTTAATAATCTACCAGTTCAGCTGTAAAAAATAAAACGTGAAAAGTGGTACAATATAGGCTACTCTCCCCTATATATTCAAAATCCTTTCTTAGTGTGCACTTACATTACAAAACGAAGGTACTATCAAATTCCCAGTCTCTACCTATTACCTATTATAGTTTAGGCTTTACGTTGATTCCCTGTCAGTCGTTAAGTCAGTCAGTCAGTCAGTCAGTCAAGACAAAGCCTCTTATATACAGAGAGAAGAGATTTATAATGTGCTTAGCACCTCGACAGAATGACTGTAAACTTTAATACATAAAAGAAACAAGGTAAAGACATTTAAACGTGATATTTATTACATCACGTAATCATAAGAGATACATAAATTCTATATGTACCCATATCATTTACAAACATACATGGAGTTACATGTACACCAATAAAAACATAATCTTAGTAGCGGGTGAACACACCACTAGGTTCTACTGTACGATAAATACAAGGCCCAGGATCTTCTCCAATTGGCGAACTAAGGGACACCGAAGACTGTCGACCCTGTTCTTCTGGTATTATAACTTTCGACTACATGATATTGTACTGATGTGGCGAACAGGTATATTTCTTCTGTTATCCATTTAGGCAGAGTACTGCACAGTACTTGTCTCTGCCGGGCGGCATTAATTTGCGGCGCATGTCTAGACGACCCTCCAGACCGGGGAAAAACTGAACTTATATAATTAAGTTAAATATCGATACATAAATTCCATATATGTACCCCTAATATTCACAACATACATGAAGTTGCATGTACACAATTATTAAAAACATGAAGATTTCATAAAAATCGCCCAAAACTTCTTGGTAGCGGGTGTACAGACCTGTAGGTCTGTCCAATAAATTCATCCAAGTATCATATTCCAAACCGCAATCCATAAATCATGTCCATTTCTTTGCCTGGGTCCATCCAATAAATCCAAATATCATATTCCAAACCGCAATCCATAAATCATGTCCATTTCTTTGCCTGGGTCTATCCAATAAATCCAAGTTTCATATTCCAAACCGCAATCCATAAATCATGTCCATTTCTGTGCCTGGGTCTATCCAATAAATCCAAGTATCATATTCCAAACCGCAATCCATAAATCATGTCCATTTCTTTGCCTGGGTCTATCCAATGAATCCAAGTATCATATTCCAAACCGCAATCCATAAATCATGTCCATTTCTTTGCCTGGGTCTATCCAATAAATCCAAGTATCATATTCCAAACCGCAATCCATAAATCATGTCCATTTCTTTGCCTGGGTCTATCCAATAAATCCAAGTATCATATTCCAAACCGCAATTCACAAATCATGTCCATTTTCTTTGCCTGGGTCTATCCAATAAATCCAAGTATTATATTCCAAACAGCAATCCATAAATCATGTCCATTTCTTTGCCTGGGTCTATCCAATAAATCCAAGTATCATATTCCAAACCGCAATCCACAAACCATCTCCCTTTTCTTTGCCTGGGTCTATCCAATAAATCCATCCACAAATCATGTCCCTTTTCTTTGCCTGGGTCTATCCAATAAATCCAAGTATCATATTCCAAACCGCAATCCACAAATCATGTCCCTTTTCTTTGCCTGGGTCTATCCAATAAATCCAAGTATCATATTCCAAACTGCAATCCATAAATCATGTCCATTTCTTTGCCTGGGTCTATCCAATAAATCCAAATATCATATTCCAAACCGCAATCCACAAATCATGTCCCTTTTCTTTGCCTGGGTCTATCCAATAAATCCAAGTATCATATTCCAAACCGCAATCCACAAATCATGTCCCTTTTCTTTGCCTGGGTCTATCCAATAAATCCAAGTATCATATTCCAAACCGCAATCCATAAATCATGTCCATTTCTTTGCCTGGGTCTATCCAATAAATCCAAATATCATATTCCAAACCGCAATCCACAAATCATGTCCATTTCTTTGCCTGGGTCTATCCAATAAATCCAAGTATCATATTCCAAACCGCAATCCATAAATCATGTCCATTTCTTTGCCTGGGTGTATCCAATAAATCCAAGTTTCATATTCCAAACCGCAATCCATATATCATGTCCCTTTTCTTAGCCTGGGTCTATCCAATAAATCCAAGTATCATATTCCAAACCGCAATCCACAAATCATGTCCATTTCTTTGCTTGGGTCTATCCAATTATATCCAAGTTTTATATTCCAAACCGCAATCCATAAATCATGTCCATTTCTTTGCCTGGGTCTATCCAATAAATCCAAGTAACATATTCCAAACCGCAATCCACAAATCATGTCCCTTTTCTTTGCCTGGGTCTATCCAATAAATCCAAGTATCATATTCCAAACCGCAATCCATAAATCATGTCCATTTCTTTGCCTGGGTGTATCCAATAAATCCAAGTATCATATTCCAAACCGCAATCCAGAAATCATGTCCATTTTCTTTGCCTGGGTCTATCCAATAAATCCAAGTATCATATTCAAAACCGCAATCCATAAATCATGTCCATTTCTTTGCCTGGGTCTATCCAATAAATCCAAGTTTCATATTCCAAACCGCAATCCATAAATCACTTGTCCTTTTCCATTGCCTATGTCTTTCCAAAAAATCCATCCGGCTTCTGTCGTTAGGTCTTGTAACGACCGTTTTTTCCGGGGTGAGTTGTAAGCTCTGCGCCCAACCCCCAACCTGGAGGACCAGGATATCCCATTTAGTCTGGATCATCACCTTCGACCTGTCCGGCAAGGGAAGCCCTACCAGTAGCTAAGCTACCGCCGGCATAGCTCTCAGGATCATTTAATCACGCAAGCCCCACCACCACGACAAGGTAGGGATATCTTTGGTGGGGAAGATTTTATTCGACGATAAATTCGAGGCCCCTACATTATTACTGTACTGATGTGGTGAACAAGATGTTTCTTCTGTTTATCCACTTAGTCTGAGAACTGCGGTATTCCTTTGAATTGGGTGTCTAGAGGACCCTCCAGTGCAGGGGTGTGAAAAATATGAAGTGTCTGGTCCATGCTAACAATAACTTGTTACGTTAACAATGTAGTTCATCAGACATTCTTAGGCCGGTATTCCACTATCCAATTCATTGGACGAGAACTTCACCAAGAACTTGTCAGGCGATATTTGAATCAAAGATGCGTTATTACACATCCAACATCCAACGGCTTTGACCAAAACCAGTTTTCTCTGTATACAAGGCTATAGGAAAAGTTTGAGTTTCGAAGGTTAAATCATAAAAAAAATATATATAATATTGCATTAGTTTATTAGTTTTATAAATGTTTTTGTAGCATTATTGGAGAATTATCTAAATGACAAGGAAATTAGTCCAGTCAAATTATCACAAAAAAAGTCATGTGGATGCAAAATTTAGGGTAGAGCTAATTTTTTTATATGATGTCTGGGATGGTTTTGAGAGTAATTTCTGACATTTTGCCAACAAAATTTTTTGCCGCCGGAGCCGCCATCTTGAAAAAACTTCAAAATTTTCTATTTTATTTCTGTTTTTGCCCATTATCTGCCAAAATACGCACCTGACAAAATATTTTATTATTTATCCTAAAAGTGAACTAAATTTGACACAGTTTGATATCAAATTGAGTTTTCTACCATGAATAGTTTCGGAAATACAGCTCTCCGAATTTCAGCAACATTTTGCAAAAAATAAAAAAAATCTGAATTTTCAACTAGTTTTTGCTCGCTATCTTCTAAATGACCAAACCTTGAGTAAAATTTCGAAGGATAACTTTTAAAGTAGAGTAAATTTGCAACAAGTTGAGTATTTAATGTTTTCATACCTATTATAGGTCACCAGATACAGAGGTATCTACAACTCCTCACATTTCAGAAAACTTATCGAAGGTACGAAAGTCTAGTTTTGCCTAGGATATTCTAAATGGCGTTTATCAGTAAAAAACCTGTGCTGTCTTATAGTTAAGTTTTACATTGTAATTAACAACCAAAACAGTATTTCCAACAATTTATAATGATAAAAGACTAAAAAAACAATGTAAAAAGAAAATAAGAAAAGTTGGTGTAGGTACAGCATTTTGATTTGGAGAGAACGGCGTTTTATTTTAGAAGAACACTTTTGCAGTGTCCTCTGAAAAAAATTACTTCCTATAGCATATACAGTTTTCCCAAAATGGAAACATGTTATCGGAGGAATGGCGCTAAGAGGCTCTTTGTCACTGCTCCGCATACCGTTCTCTCCGGATACATCTGTTTTTATGTGTTTGTACCAGGCAACCTTAGGCATTTTGAAATATTTGCAGACAAATTATGACTCAAAGGTTTCAGTTATCTTCGATGGTTATCCTTCTGACGCTAATCAAACAAGCACAAAGAATTGTGAGACTCCGACGGGCTACGAGTCCATCTCCTGATGTCGTCTTTGATAGAACTACTGTTTTGAAAAGTTCACAAGAAACTTTTCTCACCAATGAAAACAACAAGAGGCGCTTCGTAGAATTGGCAAAAGCTGGAATAGGCTGTTAAAGATGCAGATGTCTTGATTGTTAGCACTGCCTTCTCAAAAGCATCTCAATACGACACTGTCTTTGTAGTTGGGGAGGAAATAGACCTTCTTATTTCCTCACTACATTACCATCCCCTCATATAAAGAATACATATATCCAAAAGTACGGAAGAAGCAAAGCTGCAGACATCTTCTAATCAAGGCAGTCATTTCGCCACAGCTTCTCCAACATGCTGCTGTTAATCCATGCTTTCAGTGGTTGTGACACAACATCTGCAGTTTTTGGCCACGGGAAAACCCACTTCTGTTCGCCGATTTTGAAACATCCTGAACTAGAAGAGGAGGCTAATGTAATTCTGAACCCTCAAGCTACATCAGGAGAAGTGGCTGAAGTGGGCCAACATTTTTTGGGTCACTTATGTGGAGGAGACCCTGCTACACAAACACTTGACGAACTTCGGCACGGAATATTTGTAAAAGCTGCAGGAAGAATGAAATTTAACTTAGCGAACTTGCCCCCAACCAGTGATGCGGCTCAACTTCATGCCATGCGAACATACCACCAAGTTCAGGCATGGCTCAGTGAATACAAAGACCCTTTGAAGTGGGGCTGGGTGAACACACCAAGAGGCCTCTTTCCCCTTAAAGCCAAGAAGTAACCAGCTCCAGAATCAATTCTGAAAAGTATTTCCTGTACCTGCAAGAAGGGGTGTTTAAACGCTTGTGGGTGTCGTAAAGCTGGATTAAAGTGCACAACGATATGCAAACATTGCAATGGGCAGTCGTGTGACTAATAGTCCTGTCCTCCGACAGTGAGGACACTCCTGATGAGCCAATTAATTCGTTTTTGGATGAAGACGCTGAAGAGTACTTTATCAACACTGGCTAGATTGTGAACATCATGGACGAAATAGCAGACGTCAACTGCCCAAGTCCCTCTAAGTGCCGAAGACTATGAACAAACAAGTTATTCAATGCAATGTTTCAACAGAACTCCAGCTAAATAAAATCTTTTTGTATATAAATGAATGTTCTGTGCCGTTATTGCTTCTAACTTGTACGCACATGCATTTATTCAATCGTTGCTGTATATATAGCCTATTTATAAACCTCTGTATTTTGTGACCTGAAAGAGGTAGGATAAGTTTAAAGTACTCAGTGCAATGTTTCACCAGAACTCTAGCTAAATAAAATCTTTTTGTATAAAAATGAATGTTCTGTGCCGTTATTGCTCCTAACTTGTACGCACATGCATTTATTCAATCGTTGCTGTATATATATTTTTAAACCTCTGTATTTTGTGACCTGAAAGAGGTAGGATAAGTTTAAAGTACTCGACAAGTTTCAAATTACCTCTAGTTTAAGTTTCCATATGGAGTTTTACTATAGGTTTGGACATTTAGAAGATAGCGAGCAAAAACTAGTTGAAAATTCAGATTTTTTTTATTTTTTGCAAAATGTTGCTGAAATTCGGAGAGCTGTATTTCCGAAACTTTTCATGGTAGAAAGCTCACTTTGATCTCAAACTGTAGAAAATTTAGTCTACTTTGGGATGGGTAATAAAACATTTTTGTCAGGTGCGTATTTTGGCAGATAATGGGCAAACACAGAAATAAAATAGAAAATTTTGAAGTTTTTTCAAGATGGCGACTCCGGCGGCAAAAAATTTTGTTGGCAAAATGTCAGAAATTACTCTCAAAACCATCCCAGACATCATATAAAAAAATTAGCTCTACCCTAAATTTTGCATCCACTTTTGACAATTCGATTGGACTAAATAGGCTGAATCGTATTTTTTTAATTTAAAGGTTATGTTTATTTATGACACGAGTTGCATATGGCTTTGGAAATGTGCTTAAATAGTGGAAAGGCTAATCTAATATCTAAATGACAAGGAAATTAGGCCGAATCGTAACCTTCTTTAAATTGAAGGTTTAGTTAACGTTGACACTAGTTTAGGTTAGCTTGCAATGCCTTTTTATAATACATGCCAATATTTATATCTTCTGGCATATCGCTTTCTAAATGCCGCTTAAATAGTGTAAATGCTCTGGAATTAAAGTACTGTTTTAATGTTTGTGCGGTATATACTTTGGGTCTACTCAATATTAAGTACAACATGCAGGTTATATGAAAGGCTCTAGTTTCGAAGGTGAATCGTAAAAAAATGTATATAATGGCATAAATTTATTAGTTTATAAATGTTTTTTATAGCAGTGACCCGGTATTTCAGAAATATCTTAATGACAAAATCAGGCTGAATCATTGTTTATATTGAAGGTTATATGAGATGCGTTTAGATTAGCTTGCAGGTTTTTTTAAAAATATATCCCTATATTACTACTATAGCGTGTAGTATGCTACCGGTATGTCTAGTTTTGTTAAATGTGGCTTAAATACTGAATAATCATGTATAAAGAAAATGTGGTATCAAACCAATATTTTTGCTCTGTTTACTTCTCAAAACAGTCAACGTTAAGCCGTTTTCTGGATTCCTATGCTATGAACGCCGGGAAATCTTTGATCTAACGTCATGCAGAAAGTCTTCAAACGCTCGTCCAATACGGTTTCCTTGAAGCAACGGGCGGCCATTTTCTTATTTCTAGACGATTTGACTAAATAACTTGGATAGTGGAATACCAGCCATGCGGACATAATTTGATCAAATATTAAAATTCGTTGTCATACTAAACCTTAGGATTATGATGTAGCCTACGTATCTCATACCGATTCCAATACATATTTAGATACATTTGAAGATTTTACACATAAAATTAATTTTGATAGTTATCTTACGTTTGCTTGAAGTGAAGAATCCCAAGATGGTGTTGATGGCGTATGTGGAGTTTTCTATAAAGCATCAAATATTCTTCTTTTCGACGGAGTTTAATTGCCCAAAAACAAGTGGATCTATATAAAATTCTTTCTCTAACTTCAAAATTATCTTATTCAATGCAAAATAAAGGTAATATGATTCAGTGTAAAATTTTAATTTCTTTCTCGATCATGGGTTTTGATATTTCCATAGTAACAAGGAATTACTCTGCCTTATTTTTGTTCTGACGTAATAATCCTGCACTGCGTGTTATAAAACACTAGCTTAAAAGGCCCTGCGTCGTCCGGGCTTTGTATTTTGTAATTTCAAATTATCATATGAAGGACTTTTGATTTTCAAATTATAGGTCCTTATGTAGGTATTTGGAATTTGAAATGAAGAACGACTTATCACATTCAAACTATTCGCTCAGAAAACGCTTGATATAGCTGATTATGGCTCTAGACCAGTGGTTCCCAAACTTTTCAGTCCGCAGACCCCTTGAAAAAAATTAAAATTTCGCGGACCTCCTCTGGGTTTGGAAGGGAAAAAAAACTAAATAAATACTTTGATTCAAATGTATTAAATTCAATAGACAAAATAATACTATCAATGGTAACAAACATAGTTTACTCCTTAATGTGAACAGTGAAGCTGGTTTAGAAGATATGTAATTTGAGAAAATTACGGGATATCATATTTCTTCTTAAACCGCCTGCGAACCACCTGAAACACCATCGCGGACCCCACTTTGGGAACCACTGCTCTAGACGATGTAGAATTTTGCATACCATCGCTTCTACACACAAGCCTAGTAGGAGTTGAAATAAGGGGAGGGGAAACATAAATTGTATTGTCTTTGCGGAATATTATTTCTTACTCTCATGTTACCATGCAACCGTTTCGGGAATGAAATTAAAAAGAAATTCAATATCACTTTCATACTAACCTCCCTAAAAACATGGGATATAATAACACATATATTATTACCTTACCTCATACGGTATTCTCCATGTCCAGGGTAGAGAAAGTTATGTGCCTGCATCCCATTGTGCATTGGACGAATTATATCTATAGCTTCTCTAATTTGTCAAAGTCCCGTTTCATTTATTTCCAAATCTACCCATTACCACTGCCAACAATACACTGTTGTCAAGGAATGTGATTTGGATTTAACAGTTCTGTGTACAGAGGTAACTTATTATGTTTTCTCTAAAATATTTTATTTTTGGCATTTAAAATCAAAATTTTTCAAAAACCTTTCTTAGTGAGCACTTACATTAGCCTATGAAACGAAGGTACTGTCAAAATTCCATGTCTCTGTCTGTTATAGTTTAGGCTCTACGTTGATTCTCTGTCAGTCATTAAGTCAGTCAGTCAGGACAAAGCCTTTTATATAGCCTACTCCGCCCCCAAACCCCCGCTGGGGTTCTCGGGAAAGGTTTTTTTAAAAGGTCTATGGAAGATAGAGTGCGTGTATTTAGTATGCTGTATTACCTTCTTTGCCATATTAAACCTGAAAAAATAAATGTGGGAAGACTTTGGGATTTTTTTCGGAATTTTTCTGTCGGTTGCAAGCTAATAGGCATCAGTTTGCCAAGTCTAAGTTTTGTAGATCAACTGGAAGTGTACGTACATTTATGGTGTATTTTATGGAGTAAATTTCAACTGATATTAATTTAAATGGACATGATACAAGATGAAATAGCGACTGAGATTCATGGTATAAATATTCAATTTGGCATTTGCCTTTACGACCAAGGGGAATCATAGAAAAAGACAAGTAAAATTGGTTATAATGTGTTGTAAAGAATGCGGGACTTCATCTCCGAGTTATAATTAAAGAATATAAATTATGAAATTTCTTTAACAGATAGAAGAAAATTTTGTTAGTTCTGGACAAAAATATGTTAATTGGATTTAATTATTATGAACCTGAGACTTCAGAACGCAAGTCCAAGACATTACTATCTCGACCACACAGATAAGTTTACGGAAATAATTATTTCTAAACTTTCAGAGCCATACGTGAACACAGTTTGATAATACCGTTGCCATGGAAACCGAGCCCTTTTTCGGGAGTTTTTAGGGCTAAAAATTTAAAAAATTTAACTTTTTGGAATTTTCCTGTGGTTTACAGCCTAAAAGCTATATGTGTACCAAATTTCAAGTTTCTAGCTTACATGGAAGTGGACAAACATTAATGTCAGTGAGCCAAGCCGAGCCCTTTTTTGGGAGTTTTAGGGCTAAAAATTTAAAAAATAAACTTTTTGGAATTTTCCTACGGTTTGCAGCCTAATATCTAAATGTGTACCAAATTTCAAGTTTCTAGCTCATCTGGAAGTGGGCAAACATTAATGTCGGTGAACCGAGCCGAGCCCTTTTTCGGAGGTTTTTAGGGCTAAAAATTGGAAAAAATTACCTTTTTGGAATTTTTCTGTGGTTTACTGCCTATAAGCTATATGCGTACAAAATTTCAAGTTTCTAGCTCAGCTGGAAGTGGGCAAACATTTATGTTGGTGAGCCGAACCGAGACCTTTTAAAGGAGTTTTTAGGGCTAGTAATTTAAAAAAAATTAACTTTTTGGAATTTTCCTGTGATTTTCAGCCTAAAAGCTATATGTGTACCAAATTTAAAGTTTCTAGCTCATCTGGAAGTGGGCAAACATTAATATCGGTGTGCCGAGCCGAGCCCTTTCTCGGAGGGTTTTTAGGGCTGAAAATTAAAAAAATAAACTTTTTGGAATTTTCCTGTGGTTTACAGCCTAAAAGCTATACGTGTACCAAATTTCAAGTTTCTAGCTCATCTAGAAGTGGGCAAACATTAATGTCAGTGAGTGAGTGAGTCAGTCAGTCAGTCAGCCATGTGGCTTTATATTATAGGGATAATTAAATCACGGAGGATGAATTGAGCTGGACATGTTGCGCGCCATGGGGGAGGAGAGACAAATCTAAAAAAAAGCTGACTGGGAGACCCGAAGGGAAGAGATCACTTGGAAGACCTAGACATAGGTGGAAGGACAATATTAGAATGAATTTAAGGGAAGTTGGATTTGCGAGGGATGGTTGTATGAAGTTAGCTCAGAATAGGGTTGAATGGCGGGCTCAGGTAAGCGCGACAGTAATAATAATAATAATAATAATAATAATAATAATAATAATAATAATAATAATAATAATAATATGAATAATAATAATTTACTACAGCCATTAAGCATTCATCGAGTACAATAGGCCAAACCATAAATACAAGAAATACATACAATATAAAAATATAATACGTAACTATAAATAATAGACTGAGTCATCAGTTAGGTATCAACACAGCATTGCCAACATCAAAATAAATACATGATCAAAATCAAGCAATTATATATGACTAAATAATTTAATAATAGTAAAGTACAATATAAATCCCAAAGTAGTAATAAGACTGAATAATTTAATGGTAGTTAAGTACAATACAAATCCCAATGTAGTAAAACCTTCTTTTCAATTTTGATTGATAGCCTATATTCAATGCAAGTTTTCCAATGAAACAAAAAATTATGTATCCCAAAAATAACAAGATGTTTCTAAACCAAAGTAAATGGTAAGCTACATACCAGAACTAAGAAAACTGAAAGCTAATTTAATTATTTTGCAAGATACATACAAAACAACTAAAAATGAAACCTTACTAAAATAAGGGAATATAGAAAAATATAGAAACTGTATAAGAGATGTAAAAAAGGGTAATAATCGACAATTCATAGAGGGGTCAGAAAATAAATGCAAAGCTGCATGGACAATGTTAAACTCGATAAGAAAAATTTCGCAGCGGCAGAAAACATAACGCCAGATTCTTATAGTAGGCCTAACTTCTTTGTTGAATCTATAAATAGCATTTCTTCGTATATTAAACTGTGCATTAATATAGCACTAAACTTACAAGAAACAGTCGGACTACCTGATAAAACATTTGTTTTCACGGAGGTAACCTGTGATGATGTTAGAAATGTGGGTTCCATAAAATAGATAATATTCGTTTAACTTGCTTAGGAATTGTCTATTGCCACTGAGTAAATAAGTATTTATTCTAATTTATGTTACTCTGATCTTAAAATTTCAATTAATAATAAAAGTCAGTTGATTAAGCATTTACCCCTTCTTTAAATGTCAAGAAAACAAAGTGAAACATAATACAGATAGTAGGCCTAAGTACAGATGGAGGAGTGAAAATTACACCCGCGCGCCACTTCTTGAGCGCTGGATTTACGGGGAAGTGAGGGTCGGGGGGAACAAAACATAGCTATTCCGCCACTCTTTCTGCAGTGTTGTCAACCAAAGAAATAACGTTTCAGCAGAATCGCGCGTATGGTACTTTATGTAGTGACTTTAATATACAGCTATTTTAATGCAGTCCAATAATATAACGTGGTGACGGTATTGCGCCTTTGGTTATCAAATAAGAATATTATGCATAATATAGACTCAATATTTTTACACTGGGTGACTAATTTTAAGCATAAAGAAGATTCTTAGCAGAACATGCTTCACCATTTCGTGTTTTAAAACGTTAAGAGAGGTAAGGCATCTAAAAGTGGAGAAAGCTATAGGCCTAATTTTAAATGTATTTAATACAAATTGTGAAAAGTTCGCTCAACTTTCAGTCCATGAAATTGACATCAGAGTTCACGGGATCGTCAGAAATTAGCACATACGGATTTCTTAAAGAGGTGAGGAAAGTGTTGGATGTACAATGAAGTGTTTGTGAAATCAACAGTTCGAAAGATTGTATTTTTCCCCATAACTCGATGCGTCAGAAAAGATAATGTCAATAAATAAATAAGAATCCTGAGTCAGAATGAAAGCTTAGTATTGAAGCCACTAGATGTCAGGGTGTATAGCGTACTTCGTGTTTCAATGTTGTCGGCTTAACCTACGAAGTTGAACGAAACCTACCGAATAAGGACTCGGGAGCCGAGCGCTCAAGAAATCGCGCGCGGGTAGTACATTCTTGACCTTTAGCTTTTCAGTTTTGATGTTATTTTTCCCTTGAGGGATTTTCATATTAATGTAATTAATGGGCATGTTCACGTAAAAAAATAGTTCGTACATCCTGTAGGCTATAATTTCTTACAAATACGCCTACAAGTTTTATCGCAGAAACCATAACAACAATTTTTCCCCGATAATGCAGGTTAGGCAAGAAATTTTAAAACATAGGCTACCACTAATAATCACAACACTATAATGCTAAGTTTTAATGTACGAATTTTAAACAACATTTAAGTATGAAATATCACGGTTTAAAATGTCCCCCCAAGATTTTGTGTTGAGGATTATCTCTGCCCCAAAATAGCTAATGTCTTCGGCCAGGTTTGTTCCTCCGACCACTGGGTTCAGAAACAGACAATCCAAAGAACCAAGACGACTTCCTCTAATATATATAAATATATATGTAAATGTACATGTATATATATATATACAAACATATATAACTTATGTGTGTGTGTGTGCGTACATAGCAAACCAAACAATGTCGGTCTTATTTTGAATTAACCTGAGTATAGGCTACAATTGGGCGTATGTGTATATCAGACAAGAGATTTCCGGTCGCTAGATCGCTACTATCTACTAGTATTTTGAAGTGGGCGACAAAGTTTCTATTTTGAAAAACCATAAGTTATTATTTAAACATTTTATAGTTTCCGCAATAAAAATAAAATGTAACTTAATTGTAGGTACCGTACTGTCACAAGCAATCTCTTTTGAGATGAATACGTTGCAATGTTCATAAATGAACAAGTTGCACTGAATATTCGTATATTTGTGGAAGCATTCGTCATATTCGGAAGATAACGATGTAATTAGAATTTCCCACGCGATTTTCATAGTCCCCCCCCCCGAGTTTTAGCCTATCGTTACGCTCTCCTCTAGCAACAAGCAATGTAATCGTTTCTTGGTTCTGGTTTGTTATGGCCATTAAAGCGTATGATCTGTGAAATACTTCCAAAATAGTTTGTTTTAACAGTTTGTTATGGATTTTTACAAAAAAATACAGACTAGTACTTACCCTTTTTTAAAACATGGGGATAGTTCACTAAGAGTATACTACTGTATTTTATTTCTTTCTTTCTTTACACAAAGTGCCAAATGGAGTTAATACGCCATATTTAAGAAAATATTGAGTATTATATCACGATTTCTTGAGAAAGTACAGGCTATCACCTATTAGGCTAAGATATCATCATCACTACATGTAGCCTACTTACTTTTTGTATCAGCTCTGGTTTCCGCTGCATATGGCAGAATTGGTCTACCTGCTGTTTTATACATTTTTAACTTTACTTTCTTCTGCCAAAAATTTGTATGCGAAATAATATCTTTCATGCAACTTGATATTTATGCTGTCTTATCGGCTTGCTTCTTTATTTCTTGGTGAAAGCACTTATTATTTGTTACACGAGCTCCCAAATATTTTATTTCTTGTATCTATTCCCTAATATTCCTTCTATTTATTTTTCAGTCCCAAAATAATAAAATTTAATTACCAATAATGATAAAACAACCTGATATTTTGAAAAATCGTAACCCACTCTACCACCAATTATTTTACAAACTGCTCGTCACCTCTGTCGTGATCATCAAGATCCCTATCCGAATTCGGGCAGCTCTGTAATGGATCTTCAACCTCCTTAGCCGCGGTAGCTAAGGCGTGGCTTGGAGCCGTGGGTAAGGAGGCTGTGTGTTCGAGTCCCGCCTCGGGCATGGGTGTTTGTGTGTCAAAAAGAAAAAAACGGAAAACAAGGAAAGAACCGAAAAACAAGGAAAGAACCGAAAAACAAGGGAAAAACCGAAAACAAGGGGAAAAAATAAAAAAATAAAAACTATTAAAGAACCTCATCTACCCTCGTCTGCATTCTTTTTCGTTTAGAACAGGGGAACAGCTGGCCAGCACCCAATAAATATGCGTGAAATGGCTCACATCTACCCCACCATAAGGTAAGCTTATATTAAATTGAAGAATTAAACTATTGTAATATCTATGTTCTATTTAATCATCTAAACTTTACTTTATTACGATAATTGTATTGCCTTTCACTGAAGGATGTTAGTTGTATCCCCCCATTGAAACAACTTCTTTATTGGCGACTTAAGTTCTGAAGACCCTGGCTCGCAATTTTCTCCTATAATACAAATTATTAGAGGTTATGCCTATTACTATTACTTATATGTGGTGTACTTCGTAACACATTATGTAAATGAAAAGTGTAACGAATTAATTAATTATTTTATAAAATATGTCTTGTATTTGGTAACTCATGTCGCTTGTTTTACTTGAGAATCAACAAATTTTCTGAGGCAACGGTAAAAACAAATGCTAGATAGTAAACATGGAAGCCTATGATATAAATACGAAAGCAAGCAACTCATTTAACAGAATTTATGTTTTCACAATTACATAGGATATAAATAATTTTACGATGTGTGCGGAATGGAAGTAAACATCTGACTGAGCTTGTCGCACTATCGTGAAGTATGCGCTGGTGCGATTAACCAATGAAACGACAAGACACACTTTTGTTCCGTACTCATCTTGGATCAAGTATAGTACGGACACTGAACTTATATGCTTCCATGAACATAATATATGCCTCCCGCTCCACTCCCTTTCCCCCTCCCAGGGGGATGTCAATACAGAGCGGAAATGTCAGTGCCATGGATTACTCTTTAAAAGGTCAAAATGCATGTGATTACATGACAATATATCATCTGCGCCAAAAATTATCACGTGATGGAAAGCATTGGAAATACAGTTGCAATTTCACTATTCCTACATGCTACTAGCATAAAACTAAATCTCAACCCGTGAAATTCACTAATTGTGGATATTAACAACAGCTGTATCCTTTCTTGTTACTTCTGAGACTGTTGCGAAATTATGTGCTCGAAAGTGTGCACTCTGTTGATAATTTTAAGAAGTGGTTTGCCGTAAACAATTCAGACTGTAATTTTCAATAATTAAAAACATACGAGTATTTCCGCTTTTGGTTTCAATAACTCTGTCAATTTTTACGTCCATGTTGCTGTATAAAACGTTACTGAATATATGTAGGTACTGAAACAGACAAATAAGCATACGATACATTAGTAGTGCCAACATTTAAAAGATTGGTTCAGAAATATCAACATTCTCCTTCATTGATTGTGTGTTATTTTCATCATTAAGCGATATGAGCGGAGCTGTTACTTTTTGGACACTCTTTCAGTTTACCAGGCTTAAAAGTTGTTTTTCGATATACGGTAACTTACCGCAATCGGGTCCTTCAAATCCTACGCAAACTGGCTGCGATTTAATACTGCTCATTAGCCGCCCTGCCGCAAACGTGCCGCAAATTTAAGAATAATGGATTTTTAAAAAATGAACTGACACCGTATCGGAGATAGAATCCCTGTATTTAGACTGTTTATTACCATTTTGCCATAATAAACTTAAAAAAGCGTGGGAGGACTTTAGGATTTTTCGGGGTAAAAAAAATTGAACTTTTTAGAATTTTTCCGTCGGTTACAAGCTAAACGGTATAGTCTGATAATTCTCAGGTTTCTAGCACATATGGAATATTCAATCCCGCATTTGCCTTTAAGACTTGGGGAAACCGTGAATAAAAACCCATGTCAAATTGGCCGGCTACGAGATTTGAACCTGGGACCTCCCGAATGAGTCCAAGACGTTAACATCTCGGCCACCTCGCTCGGTTTACGGAAATTATTTCTATCCCTAGCTTATCTAATGATCTGTCAAATCCCAGTGTATTGCAACTTCCAAAGCCCTATGTGAACACTACAAACAATATTATTGTCCAGAGAACTGAGCAGAGACTTTAAAGTGCGTCCGCCTTTGAAGGTTTCTAGAGGTTAAAAGAAAAAAAAGAAAAGAAAAATATATAACTTAAAACTTTTTTGGAATTTTTTCGTCGGTTACATGCTAAACGCTATAAGTGTGCCAAATATAATGTTTATAGCTCATCTGAAAGTGTTCATCAATGTCAATGAGTGTGTTGGTCAGCCGTGCGGTTTTATGTTGTATGGACTCGCTTCACTCTTCCCTCTTGAGAACTGATTTTTACTTCCTCTCCCCATACCATAGGTACTATAGGCAGAGGAAGTATTGTTTTCAACCCCCTGATTCGAAGTTGAATTTATAACTTAAATAAATGTTTTGAAGCACCCTGAATACAATTTTTTTCCGGAAACATGTCTGTGTGTGTGTGTATCTGTTAACAGCCTAGCTCCAGAAAGGAAAATCGTATGAAAACAAATTTATGTATTTGGGTAAGTTACCTTCTGAGGATGTGACACGAAGATTGGCGACGACTTTTCCTTTATTTTTAAGGGAACTTTACACGAAGAAAATTTAGTTTTTCGCGAATTTCTCGAAAACGGCTTTAACGACTTTAAGTTTTGTATATGGGATGTTTATTCTAAGAGATAAAACTTTCATTTGAAACATTTTTTCGAAAAAAATTCTATGAAGAATAGTGATTTTACTTACTCTCATGTACGTAGTAGGCTATAGAAAAAGTGATCGTAACAAAAAATTTAAATCGAGATAATACCGGGAAAACGTGTTTCACGAAGCGTAACTGACTGTTTTTGGAATGACGTCTGACTGTCTATCCGTTTGTGGACAAGTACAGCGGGTAAACGGTGTGTTGTATTCACTTATTTTTTTCAAATTAAGGAGTTTTTTTAAAAATTTGATTGAACTGCCCAGAATTTGGTTTTTATAACTGAAATATTAAGGGAACTTTTCATAAAAATTTGTATTAAAATTTTTAATTTTGAATAATAGCTTTAATGATTTGAATAAAAACGGAAAATTCGAAAATCCTATCCGTCACTAATAAAATGGCTATATCCGCTTTTCTGTAAAAATGGCTTACGGAGTACTTTACTCGTATCCATTTTAAATTTTTTAGGCTATCTCCATTACGGTAGGAGTACATGAAAACCTAACACTGTAAAGTTATAGAGAAATGAAAATAAACACTTTTTGGCAAACACATTTCTTTATAAAATTAATTGGTACCAAAATAAAAACGAAATAAATACGGTTTAAATGCGAATATCAGAACCACTGAGCTGAAAAATAAGGTAGAACATGCATTACTTAAATATAAACTTGGCCCAACCCGGATAGCCAAACGAACTTATTTAATACATTAATTAAAATATGAATATTTTGTTTTTCTTAGCAAGAAACAAACTATAATCTACTTATTGTTGTTAATTGCAATATAACTCAGTCGTAATGACATATCAAAACCAACCAGATTGAGGTGGTATAAACTAACAGGCAAGAGATCCTGGGTTCAAATCAAACCTCGTGGCCGGCCGAATTGACTTTGGTGTTTCATGGTTTCGTCATTCTCAAAGGCAAACGTCGGATTTGTAGGACTTGTTTACTTTCTATAACTCATCGCCGCTAAGTCACCATATATTATAATAGCGTATTTGAAATTGAATGAAAAGAAGAAATCTCTTAACGATAGAAACAGATGCACACGAATGAATTATTAAAAGAGACTACTGGTACATGCAAACATTTTAAACATGTTTGCAGTTGAAGCAAGTTATACCAGCTAAGTAATAAATTAATAATACTAATATCAACAACAAATGATAATAATTACGGCAAGGCATTTGATGTTTTTTGCATCTTTTTTATATGAAGGTTAAAAGATAGCTCGAATATATATATAAACGTGAATAATTAAATAAGGGCAACTTGTTTTTGCATTTTTCGTCATTTTCAAGATATAGGTCATTATTTGGCAATTTTTAGGTCGTTTTCTGCATTTTTTTTTTGTAATTTTTGGTATTTATAGGTATTTTTTGGCATTTTAGGTCATGTTTCAGTGGAGGTAGAGAGTATCTTTTTCTTGTACAAATCGTTACTTTCAGCCAACAGACAGTGGTTTTTATTTGGGAATCCCCGCCAAGTGTCCATAGTTAATTTTAATTTAGGTTTATTGTAAACACCATAGTAGTTTGTCTTGTAGCAATAAATATTTTTGTCTTTCTAAATGTCACATATTTGCTAGGGGAAATTTGATGGTCATGCCAGTTAGGAAAGATTTTTTTTTCGCTAAGGGTGTCCAGTAGTATAAATTTACTTACTTCTTTAGTATAAAAATAAGTGTTTTATATATAGTAAATTCATATATAATGCACTATCATCCATTAAATTGCTTTTAGTAATTCATTACTTTAAAAACCTAAATATAAGTAATAATGAATAACTTAATGGTCATTAAAAAAATATTATGTCATTTTTTACTATTTTTATGTCATAAATGCATTTTTTATTTTGCATTTTTTCACTATTTTATGGTCTTAAATGACTTGCCCTAGTAATGATATTATTAATAAAGAAAATAGTAGGCTCAAATGTAGATTACTATATTTTATTGAACAAGCCTGAGTTAAGAAAGGAAGGTATACAGATACTGTACCGTACTACATAGATCCATATAAAATAAAAATAGCAATAAATAAAAGGACCTAAGTCATATATTATATCGATTTTGTTTAATTTGCATTCTCTTTTATGATTTATTTTTCTTGACCAAGAAAATCTAAATCTATTGAATAGGTGTATCAATCAATATTTATACAGGTAAATGTGTGATGTTACAAGGAAAATATTATTTGAAATTCAAGATTAAGATTCACAAATCTATTTCACCTGGAGGTTATACATTAATTTTTGAATGGTACATACTGGTTTCTTTCGTCAACCTAGAAACCTAAATAGTCCAGTCAAAACAAGGTTTAACCTAAGAAAAAATCCGAAAGTTTTGAAACTTTGCACACTTATTTAAAGGTACCTAAGGATGAATATACCAAAAGTCCTCGTGAATATGAGGCGAGCTCTAGCGGCAATTACCGAAAACAGGGCACTTATTTTTGTTTTTTGTTAATACCTCGAGAACCGTTGGTCGGAGGTAAAAGTTTGCTATATACATAATTGAAGCTTATTAAATTTTAAACAAAAATGATTATATACATTTTTCTTGTATTTCAAATGGTTACCGAGTTATAGGGCGCTAAATGATAGCGTTTTTTAAAAAACTACGCTAGCGCGGTACAATATGGCATTTCTAATAATATTTGACAATGGTTTACCATTTTCTTTTATACCAAGGATGATTCAGGAGATAAATTTCACAGCTTTCTATAAAAAGGAAGACATGATGTATATTAAACAATGAAATACATGAACCAAAAAAAAAAAAAAATGCTGAGGATATTCCAAGGAAAACTGTGTACAGAAAAATCAATCAACTCTTGATCGCTTCTTGGTAGAAGGTCCTGCAATCTGCTCATCTTGGTCAGCTTCTGAACTTGCTGCCCTAAACACAGTAAGAAGAGGTAACTATGCATGATATGATGATGTGAGAGAACCATTATACAGATTAAGAACATGTAGGTAAAAGAAAGTAGGTAAGCGAGCGGTAAAACAACGTATGAACATGACGACCGATTTATGTATACTATTTCAAGGAAAATGAATAACAAAAAAATACAAATGTGCAATCTCACCTGACTTCTGGTTAAGCGTCCAGCAAGCACAGTGTTTTGATCTTCATGTACCAAATGTTCAGTGTTTGTGCTTTGCACTGAACGGTCTGTTTCTTCAAGGTTTATGGCATCGGGATCATCAGGGTCATCAAAGTCTTCTTCGAGGGTGGAAGTAACACCATTCAAGTATTCGCCATGGTAGTTGTGACAAATGCTTGTACACATTATTCCTGACTTTTCGACAGCCACATCTGTTCCCACATCCACCTGTACATTTGCAACAAATGAGGTTGAGGACAGCTTCAGGTGCTGCTGGATTCTCTGTTGTTACAGGGATCAGCCGATCGCTTTCCAACTTCCAACCACACTGCACAGGAAGAAGTTCATTCCCAAGCGAAATTTGATGGTACACTCGAAATGCGTCTTGTCTTGCTGCTCCTTTTGTGGGCGGCAGAGCAGAAAGGTCGGGTTTATCATTGGATACAGATTTGGTGAAAGCATTGTAGCGGTGCATGTTAAGAGAGGTTTTCTTCCTGGGTGCATTGTACAATGCCAGGAATATTTTGTTTCCAGCAGCAGCTACAGCCTCACGGGATGAATTTGGGCTGTTAAATATATCAGCAATACCTTGCAGTATAGCTTGCTTCTTGAACAATTTTAATCAGGAATGTTTCCCATTTCGATATGCAGCCGAAGTCGTATCACATCCGCTGAACGCATGCACAAGAAGTATGCTGTTCTTCATCCCAAAGTTTGCAATTGCTGGTTTCAATATACTTGCCTTCCTACTTTTCCATGGCTTGGTTTCACAAATAATATGTTTTGTTCAGTCGGAGTTAAGACCATGAGGAGAATAATAAGATCTACATCTTCACCCGACTATTGCTACTTCGTCACAAGTGAAGGACTTCACGAGTGCTGTTCGGACGATCAATGTGTCAGCATCACTGGATGCTTGTTCTGTTTCAACTTCATGGCTGGTAAGGGCAGTTATGAGGAATGAAATTAGTCTACATTTATTCTTTTCGTTAGAAAGAAAATCATCCTGTTTGACTGTTACTATTGTTTTCTCTCCAAAGTTTATGTCAACTGACCTCTTTGTTTTGTACCTTCGGTTCTGTTCAGCTCTCTTTGTACTGGATCGGGTGGCTGAATAAACATCAATCACCACCGAGCAGCCGTTGCCACCATAATGCTTGAGAACATAGGCTACATAACACTAGCAGATGGTTGAGATTGTTGGCGAATCTTTGGGCCACACCACCTTGTGTAATTTAATTGTGTATAGTGGAGGCTAGACCTATGTAGACAGTCGGGATGCTTTGAGGATTAAGCCATTGTCTGGCACTTAAGGAGTGGTATGGTACTGACTGAACGGCACTCGTCTGGTACCTCACGTGGAGTCATAGCTTAAATGTCAAAAATTAAGAAATGAGCACTGATTGGTTGCACACGAAATTCTATTGGCTGTCAGGCAAGTTCAACGCCCAAGAAAACACGCTGAAAATCCAGAATATACAACTATATTGTCCAAGACACCCTCATTTCGAGTAATTTACTGCGGATTATAAGGGTCTGTCGGCATTGCCTTGAAGAAAGTTGTATATGTAGAAGTTGCCTCCACTATAATAGTAAGCCTCCAACCAAAACAATGTCAATATAGACTAGGTTTATTTCTTCTTTTATTGGAGTAGGCATCGTACAAGGTAGATTTCTTGGTATTCCGCATTCCTGCCTCCTCAAATAAAGACAATGGTGAAATAGTACGGTAGGTACCTACTTTAATTTGCACCATCGTGCGCTCCTCGATGGTTTTAGAAAAAACGCTATCCTTTAGCGCCCCATAACTCGGTAAAAATTAGGAATACGAGAAAAATGTACATAATCATTTATGTTCCAAATTTAATAAGCTTTAATTACGTATATAGTCAACTTTTACCTCAGACCAACGGTTCTCGAGATATTAACGAAAAACCAAAATAGGGGTCCTGTTTTCGCTAATTGCCGCTAGAGCTCGCCTCATATTCATGAGGACTTTTGGTATATTCATCCCATGGTACCATTAAATAAGTGTGCAAAGTTTCAAAACTTTCGGATTTTTTTAGAGGTTGGGTCATTTTTTTAAGTTTTTTGACTGGACTAAAATAATACAATTCTTAACATGTATAGGCTTATGTGAGAAATTTTGTGCAACATGTTTTAAACCGTTTATTTTAAGGGGACTTTACACGAAGAAAATTTTGTTTTTAGCTATTTTTCTCTAAAACGGATCTAACAATTTCGTTTTGTTGGGGTGCTTATACTAAGAGCCAAAGCCTTCATAAAAAAAAAAAAAAACCTAATGGTAGTTATAAGTGTGACAGCTTCGCATCAGTTCAAACAACTGAATACGCGCTCTTTGCAATTCTATATCAGAATTTGAAGTGAGAACTATGTATTGGCCATGCTTAGGTTAAAGGAAGTTACATGTTTGCATTGCCCTGATGTTGTTGGGGTTGTGTATCCTTCGGCGAGGCGATATAATGTGGTAACGACATTTTTATTTTTACAACCAATTTACATGAGTAGAATACCTACCTAATGCTTTATACTAAGAAGCAAACTTCCATTTGGGCAAAGAAGTTTTGTGAGCTTCACATCAGATTTTTTTCTGAAGAAAAGAGTTGGCAATTCGGATATTATATCATACTGGGTGATATTATTTCTTCCCGGATAAGTAGTACATACTAAATTCAATGCATTAGTATGGGCTGTCTTGCACTATTATGGAAACGAGGAACACGGTTTATTTCGCCTATTTCCAGTGAATAATGTCATATGGAGTCAGAGTGTGGGTCTGTATACGGAACAGGAAACCTTTTTCAAACGACAGAAAAATAAAGTTCGAACATCTATTAACAATATGTAGGGTAAGGTGGTACATTTTCGAACACTTAACAAATATTCTTTTTTTATGAACACAGTAAACTTAAGACAAGTTCAACTGTATCGTAATCACAAAGTTGGCAATGTAGTTGACCCTTCAAAAAAATATGGAAGTCAAACAGCTGTAAAATTGGTCATGGCAATCAATCTTTCATTTCCAGAATATCGTTCGAAAATGTACCACAGTAGGTACAATTCTAAACACCAGTGGGTACTATTTCGAACAGTGGCATTTTCAACGAACGAATTGCTTTCTTCCAAATATTATATTTTATTATTATTATTTATCAATAATATGAGCGTAATAATGAACTGTCACGTTTTGAATAGGCAGATGACAGGTTTGGGGCATGTGGTCATCATGCCGACTCCTACGTCAGTTATTGATGGCTTACTGAACCGGAGCCGCTAATTCTTTATTAATTAGCTCTTCGGTTGGTGTCAGGAGGCTGAATGCACCCCGTTCCAAATCGCCCTACCTCAGAGAAATTCGAGGAGGTAACGGGGATCGAACCCAGACTTGCGGGTCCGTAGTCAGCAACCGCTAGACCATGCAGGCGGGTCTGTCATAACATCAAGAGCAATAATAAAAAATACTTAACAACTCCAGAACGATTTCTGTTTGCTATTCAGTACTGCATAATTGCTGAGATGTAATAGCAATCCGGAGGAAGTGCAGTTCATAAATCTTCGTTAAAATAATACCACTGTTGAAAGCTGTGTGATGCCATCCTTTAAATATTTGACTGGCACAGTTAATAATAATAAACATGCAGAATGCTGTGATAGCAAAACAGCTTGTCCATGCAAGCGATCGCGGGTTAAAGTACTGTTCGAAATTGTACCTAAAATCCGTTCGTATTTGTACCTCGAGCTAGTTTTTGTAAATTATACATAGTTGCAAATTCCGCTCACGAATGACCATTGTTGTGCCAATGACTTACGTATTAAAGACTACGCTATTTGTTGGTATGAGTTAAAAATTGGTCCTCAACAATGTATTCCAGTAACACAACGTGGGATTATAAGCAATTTTATAACGTGCCATTTTTCCAGCATGGAGTTCTTACCTTCGATTGGAAAATAATATTTTATGGCCGAATGAGTCAACTTAAAACATCATTCTCGCGGATACAGATCAACAAAACAATCAGTATGGACGCTATATTTTTAAAAAGAGGTTGGCTAACATTTGAAACCCCAAAATGGATAAAAATCTTAGTCCGTTCAGAATTGTACCATGTTCGAAAATGTACCACCTTACCCTATATATATATATTAGTTATATAGGCCTATATACATATAATACATACAAACATTTTCCTGTCTTTTCAAATTATTACCGCATGTACACTTCAATTCTGAAAGTTATAATATTTTTTAAAAGCCACAATCATATGATATAACAAACATTAAAACTTCCCGTTCATAGATTGTCTTTGCTAGAGCGAAGCCCACGCTGCAAGGGTTCAAAAGTTTACAACTGCCAAAAGAAAGGGACATATTAAATAACACTCTATTTAGACATAATTAAAATTGTGACTCTTGGATAAATCATACTCTTCTGTAAAAGAAATATCTAGAAGACAAGTCAGCTTAGATTATTTTATAAAAAATATATCGATCATAATGCTTTATTATCTTGCTGTTGTTTATTTCTTTTATATTGTTTATCTTTGACGAGTGACCGGTTTCCGCTTATCGATGCAAATGATAAGTTTCACTTCTTTGAATCCTGCATTCTCCATGATACAATACAAAGTATAACAATTTCCGAATTACCTAAAAGCATGCCTCCCCTTAATAAATATAACATCGTTAAGTATATTATGTTGCACTGCAGTTATACTTAAGTTTCCAAGCACTATAAAAATAAACTTTTGCTTTAGCTCAGAGTTTTCAGCGAATGTGAAATGTTGTCGTTGGCGGTGATTGCGCTGTCATTCGCGGGCAGACTAATCAGGCCTCGCTCGGATATGCTCCGGATGTCGTGGTGTTTAACTTGGCGGCCATGGGCGCCGAGCTCGCCGCACTGACAGGTCGCCGACGCCCGGCAGTCAACAAACTATCTGCTGTCAAACGCTCGGTTACAATAATAATGTAATCCTATTCACGAACCTGATTCTATGGATTATTACCAACAAGCAACGAAATATGTCTCCTCTCTGTCTGTCTGTATGTCTCTATCACTTTCTGTCTCTCACTCACTGTCTTTCACACATCCACAACAGACACACGCACACACATATTATTGTAGTTCCGTTAGCCCTACAAAACCTAACAACAAAAGTTAAGAACAGATACACTAATAAGCATCTAAAATAATACAATATGCAACGAGATTATAATGACATTTGTTAGGACACGAGTATGTTAATGAAACGAGCGAAGCAAGTTACATAATTTTCATTTGAGAGTCTTAATTGCCATATAGGCAAGTTGCATACGACTGCTCTGTTCGACCATAATTAAAACCCTAAATTTTGGTTTTTAGAAAATTCAGGTTTTTTATGCATTTTGAATTGTTTTTAGGACTTAAATATTGTTCTATGTTCGATATTATTATTGATAGTGGGACAACAGTGTTATAATGAAATTCTGTACTTTAATGAGTATCTTTATAATATATTACGTTACTTATAATAAACGTTTTATAGTATGGTCAACAAAAAATTCATCTAATACATCTATAAGTAAAGCATATTAGTCCTATAAGTTACAGTATAAATTGTAGATAATATTTTCCCTAAACAATCTGTAGGCTATACTGATATAGCCTACTAGCCGTGGAAATCTGTCCGGAAAAATATGATTGCAATTAAATTTAAGTTCTCTTATTAATGAAGATAATATCTGTAGGTAGTAAGTATCGTCAAGACCCTCTTTATTCAGTGATATAATTTAAGTGGAATTTACCAAAATACACAAACAATGTAGCTTTTTACTTCTCACGACTACTAGCAAGTGGCCGCGACTTCGCCCACGAAAATTAATTTGAAAATTAATAATTAAGGACATATTAATTAAAGTATAACATTTATTAACACATGCGAATCATTTATAAACTAAACGATTAATAATTACAATGAAATAGCTAAAAATCCGGCTCTGGAGTGCATTCCACGATTAGAAAGCGCCGTCTGGGGAAAAATGGCCTCAGATTCGTGTTCTCTGGCTCAGAAAACCCCGCATTGTGAGTTCCGTCCAAATCGATCAATGCCTGCCCATTCAGGCCAATATTCATTATCCCTCTTCCGTTTAGATGGAAAATTTCAGATGTCTGCGTGCCTTGGCATTGTAAACAAATGAATCGACAAATGGCATAGGCTACAAAATTGAAGCGATCAACTCCATGCGATATGTTGAAAAAATTGCGATGCTGTTATTTCCAATTTATGACAAAAAAAAAGCAAAGAAACCTGCAATTTATTTAACAAGTGAAATGTATTACTAGAACTGATGCTTCGATAGCGAAAAAATTCACGTTCTTTTATCCAATTTTTCCCTCATAACTCGCGAATGAAAGCGAAATTTAAAAAAATCGACTTTGAGGTGTATTCGGTCACCCTTCAGTCCATTTATATTTAAAATTTTAGATCTCTGCGTGCAGTATATTTCGCTGGGCATCGCACACAAACATACAAACCCTTCCCATTATTATTATAGACTAGCAGGTGTCCGCAGCTTTGCCAACGATAAGTTACTAAAAAATTAAAATTTAAGAACAAAATAATGAAAACATATTTATTAATAGTGATAAGCGAATCATTCATAAACTAAATTATAATAATTATAACGAAACTTCTAAAATCCGGCTTTGGAGTGCATTCCACGATTAGAAAGCGCCGCCTTTAGATTCGAGTTCCTTGGCTCAGAAAATCCCTAGGCGCTACATAGTAGTAGGCCTACCGTCGAAATCTGTCAATGTTTGCCCATTTAGGCCTATATATCCAATATCCCTCTTTCGTGTAGGTTGAAAATTTTAGATGTCTGCATGCGTTGATATTATAAACAAATGAATTGACCAGGGTGGGCATAGAAAATTGAAGCGATCGATAATTCCATGCGATTAGTTGAAAAAATTGCGATGCTCTTATTTTCAAGTTATGACAAAAAAGAAAAAGCAAAGCTACCTGCAACTGATTTGACAATTGAAAGGTAGGCCTAATAGCGAAAACTGATGCTTGGATAGCGCTAAAAATCACGTTTTCTGCCAGTTTTTCACTCATAACTCGCGAACGAAAGAGAACGTGAAAAATCCTGCTTTGAGGTGCATTCGACCATCCTTCAGTCCATCTATTATTAAAATTTCAGGTTTCTGCGTGTAGTAGATTTGGCTGGGTATCACGCACAGACAGATAAACAGAACTTCCTCTTATTATTATTTATTATGATATGGTAAATAATGATTCAAATTAATTATATAACTGAACAATGACTGATTAAGAACCACATGGTGGCTTAAAAACAAAGCTCTCCTATCTCCTTAAATGAAGGTACCGTAGGTACTAGCCTATAGGAAGAGGAAGTATTGTTTTCGATCCCCAAATTCGCGAAGTTGAGTTTTTTAACATAAATAGGCTTACATGCTTTGAGGTCCCTGAATCCAAAAATACTATTGTCAGAAACATATCTGTGGGTGTGCTTGTCTGTGAACAGCCTAGCTCCAGAACGGAAAATCGTATAAAAACAAGATTTTTGTATTTGGGTTAGTTACCATATGAGGTTGTACTACGAAGATTGACGACGAATTTCTGTTATTTTTAAGACGACTTTGCTTGAAAAAAATTCGTATTTCGCGATTTTCTCAAAAACACACATTTAAACGGTTTAAATTTTAATAGTTTAAATTCGAAGTTTGATCTGCTTGGTTCGAGATAAAAAAACTGCTAACGAATGCTTGGTCTCGAAGCTAAGTTTACAAATTGGTAACAAGGAAGTCACCAAGTAAATCATCGTGCGGCACTAAGTTTGATATCTATGAGGAAAGTTTCCGTGCAATAGCTGTTTTCCATAAATAACAATCCTAACATATGGGGAAAATATAACACATTCTACATAAACTGTTATGCTATTAATCTTAATCTCTGCTTTTAAACAATTTCTGAGACGACGTATTCATACATCAATAGGCTAAATGTAAAAATACATTAACTTTATAAAGTCTTACGTAGGTCTTCTTGAAAAGCGGACCCCTAAGGATGTGGTTTCGTAATTGGAATGGAAATAGTTTTCGTTATATAATACAAATTCTTTAAAAACCATGTTAAATATTTTTGAGTAAACATAAAATTACGTGAGAAAAGTTATTTCTTATAGCTAATTGAAATGAAATAATTTCGAAGTTTACATAATATATTTCATTAATGCAAGTGAAGATATAATCAAATTATGGTTTAGGATTTTAGTTAAACATGCAAAACTATGAAACTGAAAATAATCTTTGTTTCAAGCATTTAAAAAAAGTAATTTAATTTAAGGATAGTACAACAAACATTGATAAAAGAGAACGAATCTGAAATGCTAATGATCTTCCTTCAAATTCTTGGTTGGCCACTCTTAGGTTTCAATAACATTTCAAGAAAACAGAGAAGCTTCCTGCAATACGTAAATTGGACCTTGTAAATAAGTCAGTGTGTTTTTAAGGTAGTTTGTATAGCCCCTAGTGGTGAAACAATCGAAAATAAAACGTTTTATGATTTTATAGAGTGACCAACCCGACACTAGTTTCTACAAACAGGTGTTTGTTCAACTGCTGTTGCGTGTCCTATAAACGAAATCCAGTCTTAAGGTTGGGAATATCTGAGTTCTACTATAAAGAATCATACTTTAAAAAAATTACCGTTTTATAATAGGTTACATTTCTGTGGCTTGGTTCTAAAAGGTCAATGTCAGTTTCTTGCACAAATGAGATCTATGCATTATTGAGCTCGGCTAGTCTTTACAGTATCTTTCGTATACTAAAAGTGCCAGTATCTGATGGTATTAATAGACATAATACAGAATCCTTAGAGGCCAATGTCGGAAGTTCTCAGCAAAAAATGTTACTTCTATAAAGGTTTCAAAGTCAGTTATCTCTAAAGCAAGTTTTATGACATTGGCCCTTTTAGAACCAGGCCACAGATTTATTTAGCATGAATAGATAATTTATTAATATTTTTTCATTATTATTATTGTTATTGTTGCTATTGTTATTTTTATTATGTAGTCTTCAGTCGTCTTACGTAATTGTTATTTCGAGCATTAATACGAATATCACAGATAAGGAAGGAAGGAAAGAAAGAAAGAAAGAAAGAAAGAAAGAAACAAACAAACAAACAAACAAACAAACAAACAACAAACAAACAAACAGCCTTCTATTGGATGTAGCTGAGAGGACTCTTTACAAATTGAGAAATGAAAGGATAAAAGTACAATAGAGCAAAAATATACAGGTAGGAAAAAAAGCGGCCTGACTAAAATATGAGCCACTGCGCATGCTTAGCGACATTCACAGGATAGCAGGGAACGCACTGAAATTTGTTCTACAGCCGATAAGTTGCTTGAATTGAGAAATAATTTCACGTAATTTGCATTGCTTGTGAAAACAAACGTTTCCGTTACATCTCTTACATTTATTTACGTATCACAAATAGTTAATTATTTAAAAATTTGGTTGTGCAGGATTTGACATGACTAGTGAAGGACAGTCAGAACAATTTTGGCCCTTAAGGAAGCTAGTAGGTCAAATTTCTTTCCGAAGCCCTCAAAAACTTTGGAATAGCTCCATGGGCACAATGAGAAGTCTACGATTTTCATATACTAAACGTAGTATCCGATTGTCTCCGTGTCCAGTCGTTAGCACTGCTGGCTACGAATCCTGGTTAGGCTCTTTACCACCTTGGATTATTCGGAGGTAGGAATGTCTGCACTGGGCGCACTGAACTTCACGGTAACTTTTTAAAGTATGTAAAGACAATATATATCGCTTAATTTGTAATAAAATATACAAGTATGAGTAATCTATTTTAATGATTATCTATTTAAAGATCTGTAAACTTATTTCTGTGCGAAAAGTTTAGCTACTTTATAACATTGTACGTATTTGCCAATTATGGTCAAATTGTAATTAAATGGAATTTGTTAACAAGTCCGCATGAACCCCATTCCACAATCTGTCAATAAAGTTAAGAGATGGAAGTAGACGACGCAGGGATCCTGTCCCTCCATGGTTTGTAGCTCCATGGGGTATAGTTTAGATTCGATCTAGGCCTAATACTCATTGAAATGATCAGGCCTCTCACAATAGTCCTGTAATACTAGCTTATATCCCAACAGAATAAAGTTTAACAAGAATTTGGCATTAAAATTATCTAAGTCCTTTAGCTGCTCACGCTGTAAGTATTTCTTGAAGGTAGGCCTACTTTATTGGAGTGATTATTGTTATTTAATTTAATTTAATTTAATTTGAAATGAATTTTGTGTGTGTGCCATAAAACCTGTTTAAGTTTTCGGTAGAGGTATTTTTTTTCACAGAGGGGAATCCGGAATACCCTAAGAAATCCTTTTCCAATCATCTACTGCCCATCACAAATTCTATAGAATTAAACAAACCTCGATCTTAACACCAGAGCCGTTTCATATAAATTTTACACACATATTATTAGCAAATGCATAATAATATTAGTTAATATTTTAGTTTTCTGTTTCATAAGAATATTTTCTAATAATATTAGTTATGAGTTCATGGTCCCAAATTATTAGTAAATATTACTAATACTATTTGTAAACTGTTTCATAGACTGCGAAGGTAATACAATTTACTCATAATATTAGGCGTTTTACGATAAGTGTATTTGGACTTTAAGTTACTCTCAAATTCATGTCCTACAGATTTCGTGAACATAAAATTTTAGAAAAATTAACCGTTCTTATTTAATTATCAATTAAGGAAAATGTTACATTAATTTGATATCAAAGGAATTTTTGGCATAAGATTTTAGAATTTGAGATTAGATTTTAGTACATAGGACTAAGACTACTGTTATCTTGAATAAGTGCTTGATAGGTTTTTACGGATTTTTCAGAGCTAGTTATTATGCTTCAATCCACAAAAGAAGTGGTTCATCAAAAACAAACAAAAAATAACATACTACCTGTGAAGGCAATAGATTAAAAAAGATGTCATCACATAGGCCTAGGCCTATGCGAATAATGAGATTTATTCCATTTATGAAGATACACATAGGCTTAGGTGTTTTCAAGTAGTAGAGAAAAGAAGAAGGGTACGCCGTAGCATAGTGGTTGAGGCGCTGCACTATAAACCGGGAGGTCATGGGTTCGATTCCCGATGAAGTCGGAGTTTTTCAATTGGCCTAATCCTTCTGGTGGCACTATGGCCCTGAGGTCGACTCAGCGTCTAACAGAAATACCAGGAGCAATCCAGGGGGTAAATGCGGTCGGTGCGTAAGGCTAACTTAACTAATAAGTGATATTATGAGTACTAATATTATTAGCAAGTTAGGTCTGTATAAAACAGGGCCTGAAGGCCAACAGTCGAAGCACGTGGCCATCAGGTCATTGCAGTCATCTCATAATCATCTCTCTCATTATGCAGAAAAAATATAGGCTAACTTCCGTGAGAAGCAGTGGATAAACCTTTACACTCAAAACCGTTCTAAACCTAGAAGTTAGGCCTAATATGCATGTATTAGCGGCGAAATAAGAGTATTAATTAATTAATTAATTATAGTAAGGAAATGACATTTGAACGTTAAATTTTATCATAGGTTGCCTAATATCAGAATTATGCGCTATTTCGAAAACTCATAGCAAAGGGGAGCTTTTGAACATCAGAATCAGTAACAAGACAGGTAAAAAGTATGGAAAAACAGGTTGTCATAATGTGCCATAAATTAATTACATTAAGAAAATTATGAGGGCTCTTTGAATGTAATATCATTATGTATGAGATCAACTGAAAGAAGTTGCACTTGTACTTGCCTTAATCAAGCAGACATATTTCCTTCCAAGATCGCCTAGGACCCACACACCTGTGAAAAAATATAACATTTTAAAAATATATTTACAACTATTTATCTTTCAGAACACAATAAGAAATCTAGTGCCAATTCATTGACAAGATGAAAAAGCCTAGTGTGAAACACATCACTTCCTCTAACCGTAAGGCAGCGTTCACACTGAGGCGATAAGCGATAAGCGATTTATCGGAAGGAATTTGTTCCGGCGATATATTGCTAGGAAGGTTCACACAGCGAGCGATAAATCGGCGCGACCTGGGCGATAAAAATTCCCTTTAGGCAGGCCTACAGGCTGAGGTAGATTTCGATGTGCTAAATATCGCCTTATATGAGAGCTATCGAGAAACCAGTTACTGATTTGTAGAGTACTCATCAAGCGCTTTTCAACGATACCCCATAAGACGTGATTTCAAAAATTTTGAGGTTCCATCCCCCAACCAACCACCAAAACTCTCGAATCGTTGGTGTCACTGTGAACTCCATAGGGAGTTCTCTAATTTATTCCCTCTATACTTCATAGGAGCCGAGATATGCATATTTCAAAATTTCTACCCCTCCCCGACCCTCCCCTGGGGCCAAATTTGGTCATTAACGAACTTGTCCGAACTATTGGGCCTAGAAATAACATCATAAAATTTGGTTCAAATATCTTCAAAATTATGGCTGCTAGCGTGTAAAGATATATATATATATATATATATATATCTCACTTTTTAGGTAGATTTCGAAGAAAAATCTACCTATTGCAATGGATACCATGTCATGATTTTCGAAAAATTCTTTCATATCTTTACGTTTCATGCTCCCCTAAGTACGAAACCACCGCCCGTTCAAAAAAAAAAAAATTGTGATATTTATATATATATATATATCTTTACACGATGGCGGCCGAAATTTTGAAGATATTTGAACCAAATTTTATGATGTTATTTCTAGGCCCAATAGTTCGGACAAGTTCGTTAATGGGCAAAATTGGCCCAAGGGGGTGGTCGGGGGAGGGGGTTGAAATTTTAAAACATTTATATCTCTACCCCTATGAAGTATAGAGGGAAACTTTGTTTGAATGAATTAGAGTACTCCCTAAGGAGTTCACAGTGACACCAACAATTCGGGGGTTTTTGGGGGTACGAGGGGGGGTGGGGGTGAGGGGATGGAAATTCGAAATTTTTGAAACTACGTCTTGTGGGGTATCGTTGAAAAGCTCTTGATGAGTACTCTACAAATCAATAACTAGTTTCTTGATAGCTCTCATATGACGCGAGATTTTAATGTTTGAAAATAATAACACTTAAAAGAATTATTATAATATCATAATTTTGTCTTGTTTAGCGGCTTTGCTAATTTTATTCATTGCTGATCTTGCGCACGGCCTCCCAGAATATTATATCCTATTCTTGTTGTCAAAACAAATAATTGTAGGCTCTTCCTCTTTACCGAATTCAGTTCTTATTACTGCGGGTTTGCCATGCCAAGGCTAAAAAAGAAGAGTGCTGCGCAGCGATAATAAATTAAACCAAAAGCACTTTGAAATCTACCTCAGCCTGTAGGCCTGCCTAAAGGGATTTTTTTTTTTTTGAACGGGCGGTGGTTTCGTACTTGGAGGCATGAAACGTAAAGATATGAAAGAATTTTTCGAAAGTCATGACATGGTATCGATTGCAATAGGTAGATTTTTCTTCGAAATCAACCTAAAATGTGGTGGGAACACAATCTTCACTACAAAAGTTACAATATCGTAAGCAACAAATCGCTCAGGCGACCAGCATGCTGCACTTCGAGCGATATAGCACTTGCGATATGTTGCGCTATCGCGTGAGTGTGAACCTTTTTTATCGCCTCCCTTTAGATTTCAAGTATCTGTCCGTGCGTGTCGCGTATCGTATATCGCTCGCGATATATCGCTTATCGCTTGAGTGTGAACCCTGCCTATTATATTCCTCGTCTCTGCCTCATTCGAAGCAGCATTTTTCGCGAAGCAAGACTTAAAATCTAGGAATTTTTATGAAATAAATAGCTTATAACTGTTCTTCAGAGAGAATTTATTGGGAAAATGTTTCAAGATAAAATTAGTTCTTGTCTAATACGCCATATAAATTATTATAACATACTGCACATTTTATACAATTCGTGTAGAAAATTTAAAACAAATCATTAGTGTCATTTTCGACAGAAAAATGAAAACCTCTTTATGTAAAGTGATTGCAAAAATCAAGAGAAAGTCATTGCTACGCTTCATGTTGCACCCAAGAAGGGTCACGATATAAATAAAATTTGATGCAACATGCAATGCACTCGCTTACCTTTCTTTGCTTTAAGTATGGGCAATGCAACTTTTCACTTCACATTCTGATATAGAGTAAGAGGCCATATTGCCAAGAGTGCGATTTAGAGTGGATATAGGCTAATTTAATGAGACAAAAGTGTTGCATCTATTTTTTTCCTAACTCATGGTTAGCCTTTCAAGTTGCTACGGTACAAAGAATGAACGGTATTGGAAAAAAATATATTATCTGTAGAATTATATATTTTTGTTATTTAGAAAAATATCCTGGTCGGTATAATTATGGGGAAAAGGTAATCTGCGCCACTTCTACCTTTTCCCCTAACCTACACGATATAAACTCCGTCACCGACATATGTTAACTGCGTTACCGACATATGTAAACTGCGCCACCTACATAGTAAACTGCGCCACCGACATAGTAAACTGCGCCACCGACATAATGGCGTCACCGTGATACTAACGCACTAACATTTTCCTTCCCACTTCTCCAGACTTAGGACTGGCTAGGAAATTGCGACCAATAAAAGATAACGTACACAATGACTCTGAGACTGTAAAACACAAGTGAATGACTCGACAGTGAGATTGTGTTTTAATGTGCTTCGCTAGAGAAAAGTGGTTACCAACCTAAAGATAGAACAGATAAAGCACTTGTTACCAACATACATAGAATGGTACCAACCTACAGACAAGAACGCTCCCGTCACCTCATGTGTAAAAAATTGTTACTGAATAGAAACGAACATTCACTTATTAGGTCTAACTTTTGTTTGCCTATAACTGCATCCGCAACCTACATTTCTCCGTGGCGCAGTTTACATATCTGTGTGCCGCAGTTTACATATCTCATTTTTATTCTATTTCAAATTCGGTGTCAACCGTGGCGCAGATTACATTCATTTTATATAGCCTAAGTTTTTGAAAATAGTTTGCATATGCATATCTGAGTGTACAGGAAGAAAGAACTCATCTCTAAATTTTACCTATTGATGCGGCATGTATTACCTAATTTCACAAATAGAGTCATTTAAATTCGTGGGATGAGTTAATAGAGATAAGTTTATTTTACAACTTTCGCTGCATCTCGTGCTATTGAGTTGGAAGCATTAGAATTACATAATTGCATAAAATTACTTGTCCACAATGTAATACTTTATGAGCCTCAATAAAGGCAGTGAAAGTTTTATACAATTGAAGTTCGAATCAGATGGAGATAATGAGTGCTTGTATTGCGGACTGTTAACCGAATGATTACCGAGAATTCTGTAACGAGGTGCTAGACAAAATAATTTGAGGAAGAAGTTCAAACCGTTATAAAAGATTATGATCCTGATAGTGAAAGTTTTATGAAGACGGATATGAAATAATTATTTTACTATCTTCTGAGCTTAATAAGAATTCAAAACGATTCCAGGTTTGGAGATGTAGGCCTATTTCTAGTTGGCTACATGTTATTTTCTTTTCGAAGTACGGGCCCTAATCTAGATCATTTATTTTTTATTTTTAGTTTCCTTCATGTACAAAATATACATTGAATCATCAGTGAATCATATCAGTGCAAATAGGTGCAGGTCGTCGATCTGTTATTGCTACAACCATGACCCACTTTCTGAAGTGTTCACAATCGAGAAACACTTCTTACATTATAATTCAGAGAATTTTAAATGTGAAAATTAAGGAAACAGAAGTATGTTGTTATCGAAAACGTAAATGTTAATATAACTTATTCACGTAAGTTGTCAAAGTTATATTCCTAACACAGATTCGATTCCCGGTAAATTGTGAACTAAGATCATGTTCTGAGTGATTAGGTTTATAAGATCGTTACTCATAAGAATATATTAGTAAAAGTTACAGGCCTATGCGGTTATA
This sequence comes from Ectobius pallidus, assembly GCA_964059195.1. NCBI lineage: Eukaryota > Metazoa > Arthropoda > Insecta > Blattodea > Ectobiidae > Ectobius > Ectobius pallidus. The sequence continues at coordinate 27,439,846 of CAXKWD010000010.1, read as the reverse complement.
GAGTATGCCAATACCCTTCCCTCGACTGATAGAAAACAACTTGAATCAATATGTAACCGCATAACAACAATACGATATGGATTCATTCCCCAGTTAAACAAAACTCTTTAAACCTACAACTCAAACAATTCCTACACATTCCTTTGAAAACTAAGAAAACTTAAGAAAAAGACAAGAAAAATAAAATGAAAAATAAACATGTTTACATCTTAAAATGATGGGATAAAAAAAGTCTACGCATAATTTTAATTTACAAACAAGCAAAATTTATCAATGTTTGAACGCAGAATCTGAAAAAAAAATCAGTAAAAGTATGAACAGTTCCACCTTATAGTCGTGCTTTATTTGAAAAGTACAGGTTTATGTCTACATAAATCAATAGTTACAAATCCACAGGAAAGTAATCGTTATCTTGCATGTGAAACCAACATCTTGTGTTTAAAAAATAACGCCAGCAATTTCAACTTTTGCAGTAAAGTTTTTAACATTTAGGGCGATGGAAGGTAATTCGTGTTCACTTATAGCTCTTAAGAAAACCATTAGAAATATTTACCTGCACTGTGATCTTTACATAAATATTCAGATACGTCACAGATGCCACAGTGGGGTCACATTAAATACGCATACTGGAAGTGGTTACCTTTATACATACTTTAATTGCGTAAGGAAACGTATCTGACAATACTCGAAATGCGAACAAGTTACATTTCTGGAAGCCCTCGAAATGCACAGGACAAATTAAACGTTTAATATTTATGATAGTAACACTTAACAATTATCGAAAAATTTAATATTAAAATTGTTGAAAGTAAAACGTATCAAAAATAATATTAATATTGCTGTCAAAACGTACATTAATTTTTAGCGTAGTGATATGCAACATTTTTAAACAATCTATTTAATAAACCTCGTTCTTATTTATTTTATTTCGCAAAACCATGATGGTCTTGTTCGGATTAAATAAATCTCTTGTTTTTTTTTATTTATTCATACAACTGTATTTGCAAACTTGAAAAAAATTAAGTGCATATAAGAATAAAAATATATATGGATCTGGAGTAATGAACGTCTTAGTAAAATTTGAATGATAAGGCTCGCAGGAATTTGTTGTTCTCCCCCGGATGTTAACCATTGGATTTCTATTGTACCTGCAAGGGGTCAGCAACATTTTTTATGATGTTCGCAAACAGATTTGTTGAAATGTAGTAAAATTTACATCCCTCGAGGCTGGCGTGTTAAACGCTTTAAATCTCCTCTGCTTCTGACGTATTAACAGATTATTATTACTATTATTATTGTTATTATTTCTTTTAAATGTGAGGATTTTTTTTTATCCGTGTATTAGGATTGTCATACGGAGATCAGTTATTTAATAGATTTCAAACGAACAGCGCACTGATGAATTTACTTGATGATTGCCTATATCCTTATACAAATTCTGCTCTGAAAGTATTGAACAAACAATTTATCCCCCAGAAAATGTTTCAAGAACGTATTTCATTTATAGTCTACATTGTTCAAATAGAGTAAACAAACTGTAATATTATATGGATTAAGAGCTTCTATGTTTCTACTTTTATGTAGCCTACATCCTTCCTTAGGATTCTTAGTGGTGAATTTTCGGAACCCAAAGAACTCTCTTCGCGATGGATTTTGAATATCCGACCTTTGGGTTCAGTGGTCAACAATCTGTTAAACCAAGAACGACATAAATTAAACTAAAAATACTTTCAAAATGTACTTTCTTCCTTCATTTCATCGGTGTAGCTCTTGTTCAACAATAATTCTCTACCTGAAGTCTAATGAAACTTCTCTGGTTCTTTAAAACTATACAGATAGTGAAACTGAGCTGTTTTAGCATTTTAAATAACTAAAAATAATAATTATAAGAGACATAAATATAAATTTTTTGAATAAATTTGTTACTGTTTAGAAGAGACTGAAGAATTTGTAATATCGTTCGAGGCATGTCTCTCCAGTCGTATGATTATATTTTACAAAGTTGATCTACTTAATTTCTAAATGGATATATGTAAGTATTCATGAACCACAGATTATTGTCTCTGTTGGACATTACATGAGAATATTATAGGAGAAAAATTCCTCCGACACTGGGATTTGAACCCAGGACCTTTGGCTATTCGCGCCAATGCTCTACCAACTGAGCTAAGCCGGAGTTCAATCCACAGCGCCAGATGGAACCTTCCTCCTATGATTGAATGCCCTTAATGGTCTACCTCACTGACAGACAAGTTATGTCATATGCAGTACTGTGAGGCACACTAATTAGTGATTTTTGACCGGGCTACCACTGTTATTGTACAGTTAACATTCAAGATGGATATATGTAAGTATTCATGAACCACAGATTATTGTCTCTGTTGGACATTACATGAGAATATTATAGGAGAAAAATTCCTCCGACACTGGGATTTGAACCCAGGACCTTTGGCTGTTCGCGCCAATGCTCTACCAACTGAGCTAAGCCGGAGTTCAATCCACAGCGCCAGATGGAACCTTCCTCCTATGATTGAATGCCCTTAATGGTCTACCTCACTGACAGACAAGTTATGTCATATGCAGTACTGTGAGGTACACTAATTAGTGATTTTTGACCGGGCTACCACTGTTATTGTACAGTTAACATTCAAGATGGATATATGTAAGTATTCATGAACCACAGATTATGTCCAACAGAGACAATGATAAGAATGTTAACTGTACAATAACAGTGGTAGCCCGGTCAAAAATCACTAATTAGTGTGCCTCACAGTACTGCATATGACATAACTTGTCTGTCAGTGAGGTAGACCATTAAGGGCATTCAATCATAGGAGGAAGGTTCCATCTGGCGCTGTGGATTGAACTCCGGTTTAGCTCAATTGGTAGATTATTGGCGCGAATAGCCAAAGGTCCTGGGTTCAAATCCCAGTGTTGGAGGAATTTTTCTCCTAGGCTATAATATTCTTACTTAATTTCTGTTTAGCATCACATTGGTCTCATTAGGATCACATTTATTATAACTTTATAAACGTTTTTCAAGCTAAAATTAAATTTTATTACACTAAGTAAGTTATTTTCAAACTCCAGAACTCATAATTGATCGCACAATCACCGCCGCCTTGGAAATTAATATAGATTTCTTTAGTATGTAATCGTTCCTTTAGATATATTCTCATTTGCTCTCAAGAATCTGAAAATGGTTCTGAAACCAGACCTACCATTCCTCAGAAAACTAGAGAATGTTGGTTGTCAAGCGCAGAATATCCACATTTCTGTTACACAAGCTAACCTTATCACACTTTGAGTATGTTGAGTAAGTAGGCTTCCGCTACTGGTGTCACAAATAAAACACTATTAACATGGCTATCTCGATTTAGCCCCGTCATATTTTTAAGATCTCATGTATCGGACATTTCTTTGTTATCCTTCTTCACAGGCATCAAAGAAATGTCCGAAACATCACATCTTAAAAATATGACGCCGATAAACCTGGATAGCCATGTTAACAGTGATTTTATTAATCAAACAATTTATTTGTCCGTGTTACATTTTTAGTAAACTGGTGAAAAAGATGAATAAGTTCAATACCTGTTCCTGTTAAATCCCATTCCCAAAGATAATTCGACATGTAGTCACAAGCAAACGGATTACATAAAAGGCTAAAAGCACGCATTCAAGGCGTAAAATGGAATACCTGATAAAGGCTGTTGAAGAACAAAACTCACCTATTTTAAAGAAAAACTCAAATATCAAAATAAATTAATACAAATAAAATAAAATAGTGAAGATAGAAAGTTGCATGTGAACTGATGAAGAAAATTTAACAGAAACCAAGAATGGACGGAAGAAATAAAGAAACAAGAAAGCGACTAAAAAGAAAGAAATAGAAGAGGAAAGAAAATTAAAGAGAGATAGAAATAATGAATAAAAAAAGAAATGGAGCAAAAGTAAGAGTCGAAAGGATAAGAGAAAAGAGAGACCGAGAGTAGCAGAAAGAAATGGAGAACATACCGAGTGTGGGTGAGTGAGGGTGAGAGAGAGTAAGAGAGAGAGAGAGTAAGAGAGAGTAAGAGAGAGAGAGTAAGAGAGAGAGAGTAAGAGAGAGAGAGAGAGAGAGTAAGAGAGAGAGAAAGAGAGAGAGAGAGAGTAAGAGAGAGAGAGTAAGAGAGAGAGAGTAAGAGAGAGAGAGAGAGAGCGAAAGAGATGAATAAATTATTTAACACCATCTATAGGCTGAAATATGAAAGATAAATTATCATGATTCATGAACATCGTATAGGTAGCTTAAGCTATAATTCCTATAGGCCCCTGTAAGTTTGCGAGATTTAAAATCAGGTACCGTAAATGTTTGGAAAACTTGACAAATTTAATTATGCATTTAACACGGATTTTTTTTTTTTTTTTTTTTTTTTTTTAAGATTCCACGACTTATTTTTTTTCTACTTGACCCATTTTATACACTAGGATATGAGCTCACTAAACTATAATTAGTGCCATTTTCAACTTTCCGCCTTATTAGTAACCTAAATTGACTGTCCTATCCACTTTAACCTGAAACAGATATTATTCTCTAGTTATTGCCTTTAATGTTGGACGTGTTCATATAATTTACAGTTATATTACTCGTATAATTGCTCTTTTGAACTTCTTATCGCTGTGTCCTTCAGTAGAAATACTAATTTATCGTATTAAAACGGGGGTATAGTTGGAAATCAGAGGCCGACAAAGGAAATGCGGACAGTTTCAAGCAATAAATGACTGCTGACTTATTGGACATGGTGACTGTCTTTATGTACCTTCTGCCAATGTCATAAGAAACAGTTTTTTTTAAAGGAAACAAAATCTTGAATTCGTCAACTAATGCACTAGCGTAAAATCTTCCTAAAATAATGTAAGACTTAATTGTGAATTATGTTAAAACTAAACATTGGGGAATATATCTCAAAGGTAATGAATAATCTGTTGTAGTGATTGTTATTGTTTTCATAATTCTAGTGACTTTATTCCAATAAATATTATTTTCATATTTTTAGTAACTATTTTAATTTAATATAAATTCAAGATGTCTACGAAGACAACTTTGAACTGTGGCATGCCTAAGCACTAAAACTTTCGGGACGGCTGGACATTTTGTCAAAAAACGGGACTGTCCCGGGAAAAACGGGACGAATGGACACCCCATTCCAAAATATTCTAATGTGTGACCTCTTTATTTGTTTAATGTTCTTTATCTATTTATTTATCTATTTGTTCATTTACTTATTCGTGCACAGAGCGAAATAGTTTGCACTTTAAATTTATGGTAATGCATTATTATTTATGATGATATGGGTTGAATTTCGGGCGATACTAGCCGGCAGAGCAGGCAAGATGCATATGACTGTTTATGTTTAACCTAAATGTCAAAGTTTGAAGTTTTTTTAAGAATAGGCCTACCTCGTAATTGATAAAGCAAACAACTCTCGGCGATCAGCTGTTAGTAGTTCTCGTCTTTTGCGATTGCTGGAGGCTGCAGGGCTTCCCTCGACGTTTAACCTCAAACAACGCACATTGAAACAATGAAATGAACTCAATTTATAAATAAAAATTAACACGAATTGAATTGATTTATTTTAATTACAGGTTGTTCGTTTTGCAGACTGGATTGATTTCAAGGCTTGAAGATTGTTCCGTGTACGATATTAATCGATAGTTGGACAAAGTGTTTTAATGAAATTCTGTAGGCCTAAGTAGTAAGGGGCAAGCTATAAATCAAAATGGCCGCCAACCGACGCCGCCCCCAGCGTCGCGACGCCATGACGTCATGGGTATCATATGAAAGCCCGCGTTGTGCCCTTTCGTCCTATGGTGTTCCGACGTCTCCGACGCCGCCCCCGACGCCTGAGTTGTGCCCTTTGTACCGGCGACGCCATGACGTCATGGGAGTGGATTCGAATAATGTAATTACGCCCTTTGGCTCTGTGCTATTCCCGATTCATCCAGACTCCTTGTTTAGGATTTAGGCCCTATGGTTAGTATTCCCGTTACGCAACAGGAACAGTCTCTATACTTAAGCCCTTTGATCCGTCACAGTCCCGTGATGTCATGGTAGTCGATTCGAATAATGTAATTAAGCCCTTTGGTTCTGTGCTGTTCCCGTTTCATCCAGACGCCCTAGTTGTGCCCTTTTGGCAAAAATACGTCATGGGTGTCATATGAAAGCGTGAGATGTGCCCTTTCGTCCTGAGATGTTCCGACGCCGCCCCCGACGCCCTAGTTGTGCCCTTTTGGCAAAAATACGTCATGGGTGTCATATGAAAGCGTGAGATGTGCCCTTTCGTCCTGTGGTGTTCCGACGCCGCCCCGACGCCCTAGTTGTGCCCTTTTGCCAAAAATACGTCATGGGTGTCATATGAAAGCGTGAGATGTGCCCTTTCGTCCTATGGTGTTCCGACGCCCTAGTTGTGCCCTTTTGACAAAAATTCCCCACACCCATACTTAGGTCGTTTGCTCTATGACGTCATGGGGTTAGAATTGAAACATGTCACGACATGCACCAACGTGACGCTATTATAGCTAGATCGTGTAATAGTGACATACGTACAATATTGCGCAAGGGCACATGATAGTTATGAAAAGATAAAATAGGTTTATACTTACATAATCAATTCTTCTTCTTCCTTTCAGCATCCTTTCTTCTTCTTCCAGATGAACACTGTTACTATTACTATCGACTAAGTGAAATGACTTTGTAAGGAATAGGAATTGGTTAAGGTTATAGTTTCATTTCAGAACGGCACAACCTTATTATTATTATTATTGTCAATAAGGTTGTCACGCTCCTATGAAATAAAGTGTATAAACAAATGGCTTCACAGTAGTAGAGCTGGATGATTTATTTCATCGGTAACCATGTCTAATAAAGACAGAATTTCACAACTTGCAGGAACACTTTGTTTGTTGTTTATATAGTTAAACACTTCGCTTTGCGTTAGTACCTAGGCATTAACCAAGGATAGGTTATATGTCCTAGAATTCGGGAAAGTTCCTTTATAAATCAGATCAACCCTGATTTCATCACTGTTTATTCCGCAGATCTCTGTTTCGCTAAATACAGCTGTATATTTTTTAGGTAAGAATACCGATAACATATCTATACTATCACTCTTTCGAATATGTAATAACACGCAACGGCCATATCGTGTTTCCTTTACGGCCGCATAAACAATATTGTAAGGCACGTTCTCTACGAGCTCTGACATTCCTACACACCTTGGTAAAGATGATGCTGAGTTAAATTTCGCAACTAGAGAGACCATCTGTAAAAAACGAGAACGAAGTCTGATTAACTATTTATTTATATTAATAATAAAAGTATCACACAAAGCTGTAAAGATTATATCATAAAATAGTGTAGATGTAGTCTTACCTTATAAGTTTTTAAAGTAGGAGAAGAACAAGATGACTGAACAACTGTAGATCCGCTTACACACTTGACATAACCCTGTAAATACATGTCTTTTATACAAAACTCTCCGAGCAACACTATGACGTAGTCATGCTTTCTAAATAACTTTTCGATGACGTGTATAGATATATGTTTCCGTACATTCCTAAGTTAAGATAAGATCTTGTAAATACATGTCTTTTATACAAAACTCTCCGAGCAACACCAGGATGTAGTCATGCTTTCTAAATAACTTTTCGATGACGTGTATAGATACATGTTTCCGTACATTCCTAAGTTAAGATAAGATCTTGTAAATACATGTCTTTTATACAAAACTCTCCGACCAACACTATGACATGGTTATGCTTTCTAAATAACTTTTCGATGACGTAGTAACAGCTACTTTGAGATATCTTTAAGTAAGTAGAGAGAGAGATAACGAAAACATAACAAATACGTTACAACATAGGAAAATTCGAAAGATTCATACTTTCTGAAAATAACATTTCGACAGCTAGTATAAATAGACACATCTTACCTTCTCTTCTCAGTGTACTACAACGCTTTCTACATATAAGGTGAGTGTTAGTGTGCTTTTAAATTCCATACATTTATATGTTAATTATACTGTTACATTCATGTGTTGTATTTTTCCCATTACAGATTCAGTCATATTTGAGTGTAGCAAAAAATAATAATAATAATAATGTCAGCCCCTATCTATATTATTTCCTCTGATTCTGAGAGCGAAACGGATAGTGTTACACTATCTGAATCAAGGCCGGAGATTTATACAGTCTCTAGTTCTGATTCAGATGATGGAATAGAGACCGTGACGCTGTCAGACTCGGAGGACGACGCAGTTGAATCTAATGATGAGCTAGCTGCAAGCGAGGAAGAGTTGGATATGATGTCTGACAATGAGGGGGAGGGTACTTCTTCGAATTCGGAGAATCGACCCTCCCCATTGTTTACAGTTGTCGAGAGTACTCGTAAAGAGTACAAAAGGTTCAACTCTGCCGGCTTGCAGCTAGTGGTCCGACTCAAAGAACCAGCTGAAAATGCAGGACCAAACCCTTTTGAACGTTCCCTTAAACAGGCAATAGATCATGCCCTAGTCGATACGAGAGACCATGACATGGTAGGGATCTCGATTTTCAATGAGGAAAACGAGGTCGATAAGCCGATTGGTATCTCCTTCAGGCGTAAAGATCAGATCAGTGTAGAAGTGATTTCAGGCGTCGTAAGCAAAGTATGCCAGTCGAACGCTCGATTCAATGCCACCGACCGTTTGCGTTTGGTTGTGGACATTGTCCGTATGCCCAACGGAAACGGGCGAGATAGGGGTATACCCATGAAGGGGCGTACGACTGGTGTACTTGCCCATTTGAAGAGAAGTGTAGTCTTCGTACAGGCAGTCGTGAACTGTTTAGCATTCGCTATAATCATCGCTATTGCTAGAGTAAGCGATCGTAAAGCTTATAAAACATATATTTCTCACAACATGACAAGCAAAAGACTCAAGGCAGAAGTGGACGATCTGATCAGAAACTCAGGTGTCGATCTCTCGCGAGGTGGAGGTATCCCTGAGCTGGAGAAAATTCAGGCCTATATTAAGGATAGATATAGACTTGTAGTTTACAGCGGCTTTAATCTCGATTCTGTACTGTACGACGGTGGTAATGTAGGTAAACAAATACTGTATTTACTCTACGACCCAGACACCTTACATTACCATACCATAACAAACTTGACCTCTGCAATGGCTAAACAATTCGTTTGTCCAGGGTGTTTTAAAGGTTTCAAGAGGGGAGCGCAACATTCCTGTCATTACGTCTGCTTCTGTTGCCGAACGGTGCCTCCTTGCGATTCTAACAAGAAGGTGGTGAAGTGTGCCGATTGTCGTAGAGAATTTCGCGGACCGGGATGTTTCGAGAATCATAAGCGTACCAAGGTTCAAGGGCGCACTGTATGCATGGCTATGCAGAACTGTCTAAACTGTGGTAAGTTTACGACATTTCAGCGGAAACATGAATGTTTCAAAATTTATTGTACCGTATGTAAAAGTAATCAAGCAGAGACAGGACATGAATGTTACATGGCACCGCTGAAAGAAACTATGCGTTCAAACAAGGTATTGTATGTGATATTCGACATAGAAACAACACAGAATACCCGTATCAAAGACAATACCTTTCTTCACGTCCCAAATCTGATTTGTGCACAGCAGTTTTGTTCTCTTTGCGAGACGTCGCAAGACGAAGAGTGTGCCAGATGCGGGCAACGCAGTCATTCTTTCTGGGAAGATCCCGTCTGTGGATTCATGGACTATCTGAGAATGGATAGAGCGTTCGATAGGATCATTGTTATTGCTCACAATGCTCGAGCGTTCGATCTCCAATTCATTCTCGACTACGCTATTAGGCAACAGTGGACTCCCGACTTGATTATGTCTGGATGCAAGATCCTTTGCATGAAGATGCACCATCTAACTTTTCTAGACAGTCTGAACTTCATTCCGCTGCCTCTGCGTAGTTTCCCTCAGACCTTTGACCTAAAAGACGCTGTTAAGGGCTACTTTCCACATTTGTGGAATACGGCACAGAACCTCAACAGTATTCTCCCACATCACCCGAACCAAGATCTTTACGGGCCGGACACCATGTCTGTGAAAGATAGAGAAGCTTTCAAGACTTGGTTCGAGACCGTTAAAGATCTGCCGTTCAATACCCGTGTAGAACTGGAGAGGTATTGCCAGGCCGATGTTACTGTACTGAGAGAAGCCTGCACTCTCTTTAAAAATCTCTTCAAACAAATTGCCAATATAGATATTTTCCTAGAGTCTATCACTATTGCATCGGCCTGTAACAGAATATTTAGACAGCTATTCCTTAAACCTGAGACCATTGGCATTGCTCCCTCCTGTGGCTATAGAAAAGCAGACAGGCATTCCCGTAAATCGTTGATGTGGCTTATCCACGAAGCCAAGGAGAGGAATGTATTTATACGTCATGCAGGTAACGGACGTGAAGTACGGCTTCCCGAACTTCCCCAATGGAAGGTGGACGGTTTCTGTGATGAAACAGGAGAGGTTTTCGAATTTCTCGGCTGTTATTATCATGGCTGTCTCTGTCAACCAAACCGAGATGTACCTATGATGGATTCTTCAGAATCCCATGCCGAGAGGTACGAGAACACCATGGGCCGACTTGACATGATCCGATCAAAGGGTTATGTTGTCAATGTGATGTGGGAATGCAAGTTCGATGTTATTCTCGAACAGTTCCCCGCACTGAGAGACGACCCCTTGGTCTGTGATGTCCCGTTGGTCCTTAGGGACTCTGTCTACGGAGGACGTACAGAAGCCATGCGGCTCTATCGTAAGGCGGATGAGACGAAAGAAGAGAAAATCCTATACAGCGATATAATGTCCCTATATCCATCCGTCTGTAAATACAACAAGTTTCCTATCGGTCACCCCACTGTTCACGTTAGCGATCAGTGTACAGATATAGATTCAATGATGAAGAAAGAAGGCCTCATTAAATGCACTGTCCTACCACCGCAAGGGCTCTACCATCCCGTTTTACCATTCAGGTGGAATGGTAGGCTCTTGTTTCCCCTTTGCCGCACCTGTGTTATGACTGTCGAACAAGGTAGCTGCAAACATGCGAAAGAGGAAGAGAGAGTGCTCACTGGTACATGGGTAGTTGATGAAGTGAGACTAGCTGTAAATAAGGGCTATAGGGTGATGGCAATCCACGAATTTCTCGAATACGATGTCACGCAATACTCGCGTGAAACTCGTGAGGGAGGGTTATTCGTGGATTACATCAACCTTTTCCTCCAGATTAAGACAGAATCCAGCGGATACCCTGGTTGGGTGAAAACAGAGGCCCAGAAACAGGAATATATCGATTTGTTTTACGAACACGAAGGTGTTAAGTTAGACCCCAAACAAATCGTGAAGAACGCTGGAAAAAGGACCATTAGTAAGCTTTGTTTGAATTCCTTCTGGGGAAAGCTCGTCCAGAGGTCTAACATGGGTAAAACAAAGCTTATTACGGAGCCTAAAGAGCTGTATAGGTTCCTCACGACACCAGGAATTGAAATTCAGAGACTACTTTTTGCAAATGATGAAGTCGTGTGGATTAATTGGATCCCTATAGAGGAGGAACAGGACTCTCTTCCTCATACTAGTGTCGTTCACGGTGCTTATGTGACATCGGGAGGTAGAATGAACCTCTACGGCTACCTGGACAAACTAGATCGTCGAGCCATCTACTGTGACACGGACAGTGTGATTTATACACAGACGCCTGACGACGCTAAAAGGTACACTGTGCCTTTAGGCGACTATTTAGGCGACATGACCAGTGAACTTACAGACTACGGGGAGGACGCGTACATTTCGGAGTTTGCAAGCGGGGGCCCTAAGAACTATGGTTTTAGGGTTACCGTTCCTTCCATCAGCACCGCAAATACCTCTGTGTGTAAAATCAGAGGTATTACTCTTAATTATAAGACGTTGCAGGATGTCAACTTCGACGCCATTAAAACCATGGTTTTAAATGGTGATCCTGCAGCAACTATCTCTGTGAGGACAGAGAGGAAAATTAAGAGAAAGCCCGGCCCACAGATCGTGTCTGAAGCCGAGAATAAGATATACCGACTCTGTTTTCGAAAAAGACGCAGAGTTGGCGGAGGGTTCGATTCCCTCCCGTTCGGGTATAAATAGAAACGAGACGAGAGCACCATCTCAGTATGGACTCGTCGTCGTCTCTGGAGTGTGCATCAATTAGAAAATTATTGGATTTTAGAACGCTTATTCATCACACAGGTGAAGAGTTGGAGGTGTTGTCCCCTGAACTTTTAACGGCATGCGTAGCCGAGAGCATATATTTAGTGTATCATAAATTACCCGAAAGTGTGCAACGTAACGATCTTGTAAAAAAGTGTCTTAGATGTTTTAAACATTACCCTAATTCTCCTTACGATTGCTTGGATGGACCCCCACCTATGATTAAACATTGTTATGGTTGTAATAAAATTTGACCATCCCTTTTCTTTGATTGTATCAGGTCCGTCATTCTCAGGGAAGACAACTTTCTGTGTAAAACTTATTAATAATTTACACCAATTGTGTAACGTGAGCAAATACGAAAGTATTCTGTGGTGCTTTAGTGAAAGTAACGCTGTCCCTCCCCAGACAAAATTCAATACTACCGTGACATACCACGAAGGTCTTCCTGACTTTAAACAAGAACAATGTACTAAACCCAGACTCGTTATTCTAGACGACTTACTGGACAAAGCTTATTCGACAGAAGTGAGTTCTATATTTACAAAAGGTTGTCATCATAGAAACATTTCAGTTATTCTCATAACACAAAACCTGTTCCATCAGTCTGCTCACAGCAGAGACATCTCTTTGAACACAAAGTATATGGTTTTGTTTAGAAACCTGAGAGATAAAAATCAAATTACTTTTCTAGCAAGACAAGTGTATCCTGAAGATTGGAGGTCTTTCTACAGAGCTTTCCAAGACGCAACAAGAAAACCTCACGGTTATTTACTAATAGACTTTTGTCAAAGAACAAACGATTTACTTAGATTTAGAACTAAAATATTTCCCTCGGAGGTTACAAAGGTTTACGTCCCTGTAAAGGATGAAAAGGATAAAATCCAATTACCATATGTTACAAGTTCTTAAAAAGGCAACTCCCAAGGTACGAAACGTTATTCTAAAAAGTGCAAACAAAAACCTGATACTTGCTATTATAGACTGTGTTCTTAATGTTTTGAACGGTCAGTGTAAATTATCTTCGTGTTCTAAACGTAAGCTGTTTAAACATAAACATTCCTTAAGACATCTTCTAGATAGGAACGTATCCTTGTCTGAGAAAAAGAAAACTTTGGTACAGAAAGGAGGATTTTTAATTCCTCTCTTGTCCTCCGTGTTATCCGTCTTGGGATCTTTAACATAATGTTACAGAAAATGTTTCTGGTTAGTGCTAAAGAGTACAAGCGTTTAAAACGTTGTGTCGAAGGTTCAAACCCGGCAGTTGATGTTACGGATCCGTACAAAGAGTTGGTTAAAATACGCGAGAGTGAGGATCCTATATTCAAGAGAGAACAGAACAGAATACTCGAACAGGAAGTAGCTGAATCGAGGAAAAGAGTTAGAGATTTATCACCCGAGAAAAAACCCATCTCCGAGGACGAAGCTAAACGTAACGTTATAGGTGATGTAGCAGGTAAATATTTATCGGCTTATGTAACATCGCCAAAGATTGTAGACACACAGTTTGGAATCTATAAAAAGAAAGAGACGGGAGAGTACATGATAGGTAATTTTAAAATTCAATTGTTAAACAATAGTTTGATCATTAACGGTATAAAATACGATGCGAGTGCAGGTTTATGGGAGTTGCTTACTAGGAAGAAGGTGGATATGAATCTTGTTACGCAGGAAGACCTCGACACGTACAAAGACATTTTAACTAGGACCGAAGGACACAAGAGCGATATTAAAACCGCTAAAACAGTTAAATACAAACAAGTCATTGCAAAATTGTTTCCAACGAGAGAGATTAGGTGGAGTACCTATAAACAACGGAGATGATGAATGAAACATTACACAAGTTGTATTACGACCCTGAGGCATCTACGGGTTTTTCCACTCTTGCTAAACTTTCACAAGCTTCTAGCATTACAGATAAAAATATCGAGGAATGGTTAGTTGAGCAGGATGTTTACTCCTTACATAAACCAATCAGGAGAAAGTTTCCTAGGAATCCGTATTCTGTAAATAACCTTTACGACGTGTTTGAACTTGATCTAGCCGATGTACAAAGCATTGCACAACATAATGACAACGCAAGATATTTACTTGTTGTTATCGATGTGTTTTCCAAATACGTATGGGTTGTACCTTTAAAATCTAAAAGAGGTAAGGATGTGACAGAGGGATTTAAACAGGTGTTGGAGAAGTCCGCTAGGAATCCTGTCGCTGTAAGAACCGATAGGGGTAAAGAATTTCTAAACAAATCTTTTCAAGACTTGTTAAAGAAGGAGGAAATCGAGTTTCAAGTGTGTAGGAATCCCGATGTTAAATGTTCCGTCGTGGAAAGGTTTAATAGGACCCTAAAAACTAAAATGTACAAATATTTTACTTTCAAGAACAGTTACAAGTATCTCGACGTGTTGGATAAGTTTGTGAAGGGATATAACGATAGCGTACACAATACAACAGGAATGGCCCCTACTAAGGTTAGCGATAAAGATGTTTTGAAAATATGGAAACGTATGACAAGGAAACAAAGTCGAGTGAAACCGAGACCTGTAAAGTTTTCGGTAGGGCAAACGGTAAGAATAGGTAGAGAGAAAATGAAATTCGCTAAAGGATTCGAGCAAAACTATTCTACAGAAATATTCAGAATCGTCAAGGTCATTAAACATTCTCCTCAACCTGTATATGAACTAGAAGATCTCAAGGGCAGTCCTATTTTCGGACAGTTTTACAGTTATGAGCTCACACCAGTAACTATTGGGAAAGACACTGTTTACAAGATAGATAAAATTCTACGCAGTCGTAGAGTAAGGGGTAGTACCGAACATCTCGTTCGCTGGAGAGGTTACGGTCCTGAGTTTGATTCCTGGGTTAAAGCTAAGGATTTAGCGTAATGGGAGAAGAAGAAGAATTTTACGTTACTCTCCTGAGCGATGCATCGTACAAATCATTTCCTAGTAACACCCTTGCTAGTTTCCAGGTGCAGTTGGCACAGAGCATAAAGCTGGAGAGGAATCATTGGGATGTGGGTTTGTGCGAAATTAGTTACTCTCAAGGGAATGTATCGGAAACGAAAGCTTCGACACCTAGTGAAACATCGGAATCGAAATCTGTGAAAACAAATCTAAATAGGAAAGAACTTGTTTTTATATACTGTAATATAATAAAACCGCAACTTGTAGGAGATGCGTACGTTAAATGTCTTAGAATTATTCAGTTTCCTTTAAATACAGCAACTCATGTCTTTCCTGAAGTTTATTATGTTCCTGTCGAATCTTCCGAATTTCAGGTGATAGGTATAGAAATGACAACAAAACTAGGAGAACTAGCTAACATAACGGATAGCACTAAACCTACGATGCTCGTTTTACATTTTAAAAAGAGAAGGCAGATGGTGTTATGAGTTAGTTTGCGATGGACCACCTTACAGCATACTACGTGAATCAGTCGGGAGGGCGTCTGGGCAATGTTGGTCCTTTCTACAGCGGCAGCCCCTATGTTCAACACGGTAGTGGAATAGGTAGTTTCTTGGGAGGATTATTTAGAATGATAAAACCAATTCTCTTTTCGGGTGCTAAAGCGGTAGGTCGTGAAACTCTTTCGGCAGGAGCAAATATTTTAACCGATATAGCTAGTAGAAAAGAAGGTGATAAGGTAAAAGATATTATTGCTAATAGAGTAAACGAATCAACTCAGAAACTCGTGAATAAAATGAAGGGTAGGGGTAGAAAGAGAAAAAGGGCGTCTCCTAAGATGCGAGATATATTTAGCGATGTAAAGAGGAGAAAGTAGTCAGTCGTGTAGAGATGTTCGCCGTGACAAAGTCAGAGTTCGACCTTTTCGAGAGGAGCCCTATTCAAACATCGGTGGTGGGAAATGTTACTACATTATGCAAAGCCATTACTCCGGTGGAACAGAGCGTTCTCGAATTCGTGGTTGCTGCAGACAGCGAACATTATACAGATTTAAATGTACAACTCATGGTGGAGGGAAAATTCGTTAAAAGCGACGGGGCAGATATAGGTGCAGGCGATAAGGTTACAGGAGTAAACAACTTGCTTCATTCGCTTTTCAGTCATCTCAGCGTTTCCTTGAATGGGACATCAATCACCCCTTCAGAGGACTTGTACAATTACAGGTCCTACCTTGAAACATTGTTTGCATACGGTGAGGATGCTTCTAAAACTCATCTGACAAACGGTTTCTGGTATGCCGATAAAGCTATCGAAGGTTTGACAGAACCTAAAGAATTGGTGGCATTAAACGGAACGTTGGGACCTAATGTTAAAAACGACGGTTGGACCGAAAGGTACAACAAGTCTAAGAATTCTAAAGTATTAGTCATGATAGGTAAACTACACGGTGATATTTTCAATCTGTCTAAACTTTTACTGCCTGGAGTAAACATGCATATAAGACTTACGAAAGCAAAGAGAGAGTTTTATCTCTTGGGTGAAAACGACAATTCAAAAGTCTTCTTTAAGTTTCTCGATGCAGGTCTGTACGTGAGGAAAATTAAAGCTTCGCCCAGCATTCTACTAGCACACATCAAAACTCTAGAGAAAGGTCATAATGCTCACTATCCTATCACAAGAGTGGATTTGAAAACATTTACGTTTGGTTCGGGAGCAAGCTCCATTTCTATAGATAATGCATACATTGGTACTCTACCTAAGCGTCTTCTCTTCTCCATGGTGAAAAATTCTTCTTTCTCCGGCACAGTGGAGTCCAATCCCTACGAGTTTCGACATTTTGCTTTGAGTTCTTTTGCTTTGTACGTTAATGGACAACAGATTCCATCAGAAGGATTACACATTTCCACAGATCATGAGAAGACTACTACTCTAGCTTACGATACACTTTTTAAAGGTTCGGGGATCCATCAAAGCAATAGCGGGATGCTAATCACTCACGACATGTATATAAATGGGTATTTCACACTGATGTATGATCTTACGCCTGATGTTTCGGCATCGCATGGTCATAGAAGTTTGCCCTGTAGTGGAAACATTAGAATAGAAGCAAAGTTCGATAAGGCTTTAGAACAAGCCATCACTTGTATCCTCTACTCCGAATACGATAACTCTATCGAGATCACTAAAGATAGAAGAGTGATTACAGATTTTTAGAATAATGAATAGTAACCAAATAAACTATGCTTTACGTCACGTAGAAACATTCGGTGGGGTTTACCCTAGCGATATGTTACCATCTGTTGTAACGCATAAACCTAAGATTTATGTCATTAACTTTGATCCTCATTCTTCGCCTGGTTCTCATTGGGTTGCCGTGCTTTTCAAAAATCAGAATTTTGCCTATTACTTTGATTCTTTTGGTCTACCACCCATCATTCCTGGGATAACAAAATTTATAAAACAAAACTCTATACAATGGCTGTACAACACTCAAAGACTCCAGGGACCGACAACGGCAGTATGTGGACATTATGCCTGTTTGTTCACATACTTCATGAATAATGGAAGGACGATGCAGGAGTATGTAAACATGTTTACTACGTCTCCAGACATAGAGGTCGTCCGCATCTTCCACAAATTCCTTGGAACTCTCTGTGGAACGAGGAAAGTTGGAGCTCAGAGATGTTTTCCAGGACATGTGCATTGTAAGTATCTATCTACATGGATTTATTGTTAGCTTGGAAAAGTAGGTTGCGCTCAAGTTAAAACTTTTACTTTCTTATTTCAGAACGAAAAGATATAAAGCAGCTCGATTTCATCGGACTAGCTCAGTTTCGTTGCAGTGTCTGGAACGAGAGGTCCTCCTAGTTCTATCGTGATGTCTTCATCATCAGAGACTACTACTACTGGCAAGAGCAAAACCAGCAAATGTAAAAAGGTATGTATATTCATTACTCATATGCTTGTATTGTATTGTTTGTTTGTTTATTTGATTGTTTTGTTTTCAGGTTTCATCATCAGGCCCTGTATAAAATTAGATTTCTTACGGGTATTGTTTTATGTGTTTCAGGTTTCGTCATCAGGATCTGTAAAGAAACAGAAGAAGATGATGATGATCGACAAGGTTGTGAAGGAAGCTGTGTCGGCAACACTCCCAAGAGTTGCTCCTACAGTGCTAGCCCGCAGAACCTATTTCCTCAACAACAGAAAGGACCGATACATCAGTTTCGGATTCTACTCCATTGTGAATTACACTGGATGTGCGGAGATTGGAACTTCTAAAGGTGCTTGTGTTATTTTGTCGCCCTACCTCCTCTCTTCGTTCTTGTTACATTTACCTAAAATGTGTGAAAATATGTGTTATTCTAAACATTATCTGTTTAAAGAAGACTCTTTCAAATTACAGACACGTAAAGACTTGAAAGAATGTGTGATGCAATACGATAGTGCTCGTATTGTTTTACGTAATGATGACATTACTTACCTCGTTATGAATTCTATCATAATAAATGACATTATGAATAAGTTTGTACTAACGCAAAGCGAAGTGTTTAACTATATAAACAATAAACAAAGTGTTCCTGCAAGTTGTGAAATTCTGTCTTTATTAGACATGGTTACCGATGAAATAAATCATCCAGCTCTATTACTCTGAAGCCATTTGTATATACATTTTATTTCATAGGAGCGTGACAACCTTATGTTACGGGATAAGGTTGTGACGTTCTGAAATGAAACTATAACCTTAACCAATTCCTATTCCTTACAAAAGTCATTTCACTTAGTCGATAGTAATAGTAAGAGTGTTCATCTGGAAGAAGAAAGGATGCTGAAAGGAAGAAGAATTGATTATGTAAGTATAAACCTATTTTATCTTTTCATAACTATCATGTGCCCTTGCGCAATATTGTACGTATGTCACTATTACACTATCTAGCTATAATAGCGTCACGTTGGTGCATGTCGTGACATGTTTCAATTCTAACCCCATGACGTCATAGAGCAAACGACCTAAGTATAGGTGTGGGGAATTTTTGCCAAAAGGGCACAACTAGGGCGTCGGCGGGCGGCGTCGGAACACCACAGGACGAAAGGGCACATCTCACGCTTTCATATGACACCCATGACGTATTTTTGGCAAAAGGGCACAACTAGGGCGTCGGGGCGGCGTCGGAACACCACAGGACGAAAGGGCACATCTCACGCTTTCATATGACACCCATGACGTATTTTTGCCAAAAGGGCACAACTAGGGCGTCGGGGCGGCGTCGGAACACCACAGGACGAAAGGGCACATCTCACGCTTTCATATGACACCCATGACGTATTTTTGCCAAAAGGGCACAACTAGGGCGTCTGGATGAAACGGGAACAGCACAGAACCAAAGGGCTTAATTACATTATTCGAATCGACTACCATGACATCACGGGACTGTGACGGATCAAAGGGCTTAAGTATAGAGACTGTTCCTGTTGCGTAACGGGAATACTAACCATAGGGCCTAAATCCTAAACAAGGAGTCTGGATGAATCGGGAATAGCACAGAGCCAAAGGGCGTAATTACATTATTCGAATCGACTACCATGACGTCATGGCGTCGCCGGTACAAAGGGCACAACTCAGGCGTCGGGGGCGGCGTCGGTTGGCGGCCATTTTGATTTATAGCTTGCCCCTTACTACTGGCCTACTTCAATGGATATTGTTATGATACTTTTACGTCACATACAATAAGCGTATTGTAGTAAGGTCGAACAAAAGCCTCAGAAATGTACCTTCTTGAAGATTGTTTAGCGGTTAAGTTTCGTTTTAGAAAGGGATGTGCAAGACTGACTTTAATTGATAAGCGCTAGAGAGCACAGAATGTAGGCCTAAAGAAGTATCGTCTAAGAAGTTCACAGCTACAAGAAAACGCTAGAGAGTATCAATACTAACAACACGATTAAAGATAGTTCACAGAGAAAGAGAATGAGTTCGGAAACTTGAACGAGAAGGGATACAGGACAAACTATCCAACTGATATAAGTAAATGAGAGACCAAAACCACAATTGTGTAATTGTAATGGTGTAACACTTCCAGGAGTAGGCCTACGGCTTAGGAACCCTGGGAGTGACCAAGGTATGATCATGATGACGATAATAATACTATCTTAATAATAATAATAATAATAATAATAATAATAATAATAATAATAATAATAATAATAATAATATACTCGAGTAATTAAAAAATGACTTAGCTGGATTTCAGAAGTCACACATGTCATGTAAGATCATGTTTATCATACCGTATCTTCCTTAGGCTTTATATTACGTACAGACTACCATAGATGATTGATATAGTGTACTGAACTAGAATATGTTGGTAATGTGTACACAACTGGATTATACTAACCGCGATCGTGAGTTCCCCAAACGAGATTAGTGTAATCGCTATTATTGATCGAGATTGTTCTGTTTGTAGCTAGCATTACCAGCTAGTGGATAGCGTTGGTATATCAACTGATTTGCTTTAAGATTGTACAGCATGTTGTGAATAAGATGCATAAATATTATTACAGTATGACATGAGACTTTCCCGACGCTGAGTGGATGAGAATCTTTCGGGTTTCCAGTCGGGTGAATGGATTTAGACATTCCGGCCAGTTCTGCAGCCATCTTTTGATCAGTAGAATTATTCACAGTAGAAGGAATATAAGTTTGCAGATTCAAGGGGTAATAGATAACGTTAAAATAAATATAAAGCCTGTTTTGTATTTTGTGATTACGTTTATGGTTTATGAGACAAGAGTCAGTTGAAAAATCCGCAGAATTACAACAACGTACTGCTGGATAGCTGTTCCTGGTGTTGATTATCTCTATAAAGCAAATATATTACAGTAGGTAGATACTGTCATTTCAACGTGCCTTGTGTGGTCCGCGTAATAATTTTTGCATTCAATTTGCAAGAAAAGCGCCAATTTTATTGAAAAACCGGAAAGGAAAATTTTATTCCTTATCCTTTCCTCTACTGACGTGAAAAAACATAACAGTTCAGAGAACGGTTGAAGTTTAAAGACTTCTCTTTCTGAGTATTATTGTATTTGCATACATTTCTGAACTGCCCCCGACCACGAGCATTTGCTCATTCGGGTGGAGTCCCAATGAAGATTAATGTGAAAAAACTGTACGCAAGTCTTTCATATGTAACATTTATTCAAGACAATATATCAACTTTCAACTTTTAAACCAACTTTCAATGTTCAGTGTGCTTCTTGTTATGGCATAAGAATTAAATTCAATTAAAACGGTGAGAAATTAGCTTTAATTGTCATTACATAGATTATCACTCTATAACTGGTATTCCTGATATGTTAAAGACAGTTGAAGATTATCACCTATGCGGCTCTCTAAAGGCATAACCTACATGACAGTGAATCATACACTTAAATAATTAATGTTATTACTAATGAATGTTAAATTTTCACATATTTTAAACTTATGTCAGTATATACGTGTGTACATGAATTGATTAAATTTATTATATACAGATCGTCCAAGGTTATGACAAATATAGCGCTTTACGAAAACAATGTTAACTTAATGGACTGTTCCATGCATCCCGCTGATATAACCTATACTAATCTTAGTCTAAAAAGCAAGTAAATATATGGTATGTACCAAATTGGTGTATACAAGATCATTTTTACACAGCCTGTTTCGTTATTATTCTACCATATAAAAAAGTGCAAAAATTAAGGGAGACTTGACTTTTTTTTTATTGGGGAGTAGCACGAAAGACATGCGCACCTGTTAAAAGAGGCGAAGATAGAAAACTTTTCAGCGGTTTACTCGAGTAATAAATAAAATATGTGTAACATTCATATGACTTTCTACACACCCCGTTTATGCACACATAAATGCCATCAACCAGAGCCGGGATCGAACCCCCAACCTGGGCACACAAAACCAGCGCGATACTAACTGCGCCACCCAGGCAGACAGAGATTCGGTTGTGTAAACCTCAAGAAAAGCCATATTATTCGCGAGACAAGGATGAGTTTATGGATGAGATGAGTAGCTTTTACCGACCCTTCGGATAATTGTACAAAATGTTTAAATCAAAGTAGAGTGAATGCCGCTTAACGTAATCGCGGATAATGTTATCAATAGGGTAATGTTATCATTTTTATGAAGTCCCGTACGTATTAACACTGATAAATTGACAAAATGCTGTTTATTGTGATCAAAGATTCGGTCTGTGTTATATCATTTTCCTTTTTTTAGGCTTCATTTCCAAGTACCGTACGCCATTCAACATTTTGTTTTTAAGGGTTTCGTTTATAACTCAAACTGTTTTGTATTGTATTGGAAGTAGCGGCACCGTTTCCAGCTCACAGGATGACCAGTTCGAGGGGGTGCTCTTTTCAGAATAAAACATGCTTCACCCCTCAAGTAAGCCTTAAATTCCAGTTTTTTTTATTTATGAAGAGATAACAGTGTTGACATGCAGTTTGGCTAGTGTAAAATGAAAAGACTTGAAAAGACAGCCATCAGATGTTTTGCTACGTGGTGTTTACCACAGGTCAGCAGTCTTCCAAAATCTTTCGTAACTCGTAACTGAGTATGGAGTAGATTGGTGAACGGACTCCTAAATGAAAAGAGATAAAATTGATAACTTTGTTACTGGTTGAAAAAATAGTTGCTTGCAGTCTAATACTGTATTATGAGTGGTTCAATGATTCAGAGTTATGTATTATCTTATGAATAAATAACCTTTAATTCTGTGTTTGTAATGCATTATCTTATGTATGAATAAAAAACCTTCAATTAATTATTTCGGCTACTGTTATCAATCTGCGTCCCGAAGTGATCAGTGATCACAATAAGCGGCGTGCACTGTAAATAAAATTTAAGCGGTATGGCCTATACGATTTTTTAAGCGTAATGGAAAGTCACATAAATATTTGCAGAAGATACCATTATGTGACCTACAGACGTATTTTTAAACGTCAGGAATCGTCGTGTGGAAATAAAAGTCAGTGCCTAAATATTGAATTTTTCCGAAAATCTTCCACGCCATGATGAATTGCGATTGATGGTAATCGCGGCCAATCGAGGACACTATACACTAGCGGTGAGATTAAGCAAGTCTCTATTTTGAAGAGTAATTACAAATGCATTATTTATCTCACTCTTGTGTTTAGATAAAGAACTTTACCACCAAACAATCAAGTTTCAACTACCATAGTTATTAAACATAGCGGAACCATCTTACGGTTCATGTGGTAATGGACGGGGGAAAAAATCAACGTTTTATCAAGATTATATGACTTTTCCTTTCTTCCTAATTGTCCATATGAGAACTTTTAGGATATGAAATAAAAAAAATAGTATCATAATCACATTATGCTCTCAGATACTGTACCAATTTTATTGTGAGCACTTTAAATCAGATTTGTATATTAAAACAAGGGAATTTTATAAGGCAAGAAACCATTAATTTCACTCTCATTTTTACTTCCTCTGCTCGTACCATAGGTAGTATAGCCAAGGTAGAGGAAGTATTGTGTTCGACCCCGAAGTTCGAAGTTGAGTTTTAACATAATAACACGTTTTGCGTTCCCCCGAGACCAAAAATAATATTTTCAAAAACATGTCTGTCTGTGTGTGACTGTGAATACTCTAACTCCAGAACGGAAACCCGTAAAAACCAAATATTATTTGTTGGTTAAGTACCTTCTGGGGATGTGACACGAAGATTGGCGACAATTTCTCTTACTTTTAATGACATTTTACATGAAGAAAATTTTGTTTTTCGTTATTTTCTGGGAAACGGTTCTAGCGATTTTGCTTAAATTTTGTACAAGATATGCTTATACAAAGAAGTGAAACTTTTATTTGATTTTTTTTAAACAATTCTCTGATGGCTGGATATAATACGATAGTAAAATATCCGGATAATTTGATTAATAATGAAAAAGGTAATTTAAAAAACTAAATTGCAAGTACCAGGCATAGACTATACTTACTTAGTAGGCTATTACTTTAAATGCTTAATATTAGTATTGCAAAATTGGTGTATTAGTATAAAAGAATATTGTAATTGGACATGAGCCTGTTATATTCTCAACATAATAAATAAATAAATAAATAAATAAAGTGTTACATTTTGAACATATCGGTCAGAGCCAGTTTTTTTGTTGACAAACTGTAGATTCTGTCGTCTAAAAGTTTTACTTTTTCGCAAACAGTCGACCCTGAAAAAGGGTTTCTGCCTCAAAGGGATCCGGATAACTGACGATCCGGATGGTTGGGGTTCAGTTAAGCGGAGTTCTACTGTATGTGAGAAATGTGAAGTACAAAGTTATTGATAAATTTCATCTTAGTGCCTTTGAGGGAGAATTTTACGAAGTATAAGAATTAATTTTGTCGTCTTATACCCTCAAAAAAAAAAAAAAAAAAAAAAAAAAAAAAATATATATATATATATATATATATAGAGTTCGGTTGTTTATGACCTAAAAAAGTGGAACATAAGACTTTAAATATGCCCTTAAAATGACAAAATATGACCCAAAAATCCTAAATATGACCTAATAAAATAACGTATTTAAAAAAAATAAATGTTTCTATTTAAAACGTTTAAAGACACACATCACACGAATTCAATCGGAAAATCACTTATTAACAATTTTGGTGATTGCAGTTTTTTTGTAGTGGATTTTTTTTTTAAAGAATTTTCTCATGTTTGCTCGTTTCATCAGCTCCAAATACTCGTACTATTTTGTATACCTTGCATGTCCCTATAAAATATGAACAATTGCATCAATTTTAAAATTACCTATTAATTTGGCATAAACATTAAATTAATTAAATAAATTTCAAATTTAACACTACCATGTAGTACATACATTGTGTAAATGTGTTCCTTTACCCAATTTATAACTGAAATATGACGTTATACTATAAATTTGTCTTAAAATATGACCAAGACCACAAAAAAAGACCAAAATATGACTTTATATGCAGAATAAAAACGGCCCGATTAGGACAACAAGCGTGCAATACGTGTTTATTTTGTGTTCACGACGAGAACGGAGGTCAGGATAAAAATATGACATGTCACAAACATCCGAACCCTATATATAATTATATATATATATAATATATTGAGGGTATAAGACGAAAAAATTAATTCTTATACTTTGGAGTACAAAGCTTTAACAGATTGATGGAGAACTGTATGGAGAACATGCTTTGAATTGATTTCCATTTATTAGGGCCTAGATGATAGGAAAAGCGATAGCAAGATGCGGGAGAAAATGTGGAATATTTCTGTCACAAGCATTCCAGTATGATGACTAGCCAAGCGAGTTGAGCACGGAAGACAAAGAGGAAACATTCTTACATAGTTTGAAGCGACAATTCCCTTTCAAAACCGCAGAGTAACAGGTCAGGGATTTGACAGGACGCGAATATTTGCATGTTATGTCACACGTCTGTAATCCATCCATATCCGATTTAGTAGACTTATATTGCTGTACGACAACCCATTAAGCCTATTTAAAGATGACTGGCTGAGTTTTAAGGGTTGTTATGCCTTATTCGTAAAGAAACGGGGCAAAAACTCAAATGATACATTTAGACAAATAAAGCATACCATAAATACAAACATAATATTTAGTATATTTCTAATTATATTTCGTTTATTTTATAAAACAGAAACTTCCTATTACTTTATTCTATGAACTTTTATTCTTGAATTTTGTACATTCTAATTAATAGATATGCATCCTAAATATAAATATAATTTAAAAAATATATTGTAGAGATAAAGTACGCCAAAAAGATGGTTATTTAACATAGTAACATAATTAAAACATGAATTCTTTCGTTCTTGTCAATTATGACTGTATAGGATAGTATACATTGCCAAGTTTTGCGAGGCATGCTTACAATGTTTATAATGAAACTTATTCTACAAAATTCAAACAATTTATATCATTGACATGTATTATTTATTATTGATCTATATTGCTTTAAGAATGTTTTCTTTTGCTTTATTTGTTGATCACTGTATCACGAATCTCTAAATACGAGTACTTTGTAGCACTACGAACCACTCCCACATCACTATGTAATTTCTTCACTCTTATCATCAGAATCTTCGATATATGAATCTGCATTTGATACTGGACACCATAGGCGTAACCAGGCCGACCATATGGGGGGGGTTATAACATCCGCGGGGTCTGGCGAGTATGGAAGAAGAGGGGGGTCTGGGGGCCCTCCCCCGGAAAATTTTAAAAATTAAGATGCAAAATAACGAGTTTTAAGCTTCCGGGGGTTCTTCCACGGAAAATTTTAAAAATTAAGATGCAAAATAACAAGTTTTAAGCTTCCGGGGGTCCTTCCCCGGAAAATTTTAAAAATTAAGAGCAAAATAACGAGTTTTAAGCTTCCCACGCTTTATACTTGTATTAAGCAATTTATGGGCAGACTTTAAAAAATTATACAATTTTCCTTTTTTTAATCAATGGGGGGGTTCAAACCCCCAAAACCCCCCCCTCACTACGCCTATGCTGGACACACAAGCATTTTTTCTCCACATGACTTAAAATATACATTTTTAATGCCTAAAAAGAGCAAATATGTATTATGTGATATGGCCTATACCGTTCATGATATCTATAGGCTGTTATGAATTTAGTATTGTAACTAATAATAATAATAATAATAATAATAATAATAATAATAATAATAATAATAATAACAACAACAACAGTAACTATAAATAAATATGTCAATAAAATAATGAAACTCACACCTCTAATCTAAGGAAGTAAAAAATTATATTATTATGTAATTATTACAAATAATATTATTATTATGTTACTTTATAATTATTATAAATTATATAATTATACATGCTGAAATTTATGCTCAGCCATACATACATTTGGTGAGGTAATTTTATTTACAAAATGATATCTTAAGACCACAATTATTATATGAATAGTTTTATTACATGTCAGAATATTTGTTTAAAATATAATTCTGAAAGAAATAAAACAGTTTTTTTACTTTTTCGCATATACGTATTATAGAGAAAGTATTGTTATCGTGACAAAACTAAAAAACGAGATATCACCGGGAAAACATGTTTCACGGTGCCTAGAACCCGGAAAAAGTGTTTTTGGAATGACGTCTGTCCGTCTGTTCGTCTGTCTGTATCTCTGTCCGTCTAAATTACGGCTTAAATGCGAATTTCAGAACATACATTTTAATAAAAATAAATATGATATTTTGTTGTCCAAAGTAGGCCTAACAAGAAACCTATAATCTACTTTGATTTTGTGAAATGCAGTCAGTTTAGCTCAATCCTAATGAACACACCGAAACCAATAAGCGAGGTGGTACAGCCTAATGGGGAAGAGATCCTGGTTCAAATCGAAACTCACGGCCGCCCAAATTGACTTGGGTTTTTCATGGTTTCCTCATTCGCAAACGCAAACGTTTAAACTGAATATCAGACAAGACATCGCTGAACAAAAGAAACAGATGCTCGCGAAAGAGTTGTTACAATAATCTACTGGCTCACGCAAACATTCTAAACACGTGATATGACCTATATGCAGTTAAAGCGTGCAATATAACCGTAGTAGTAGTAGTAGTAGTAGTAGTAGTAGTAGTAGTAGTAGTAGTAGTAGTAGTAGTAGTAGTAGTAGTAGTAATAGTAGTAGTAGTAGCAGTAGCAGTAGCAGCAGCAGCAGGAGGAGGAGAAGGTGAAGGAGGAGAAGAGGCAGGAGGAGCAGGAGGAGGTGGAGCAGGAGGAGCGGCGGCGGCAGCAGCAGCAGCAGCAGCAGCAGCAGTAGTAGTAGTAGTAGTAGTAGTAGTAGTAGTAGTAGTACTAATAGTACAAGCATAATGAATAGAATGAGAAAGTGTGATGACTAGGGCCCGGATTTTTATGTGCTAAAAAACTTAAAAATATTTATTTTTTATGTGCTAAAAATGTTAAAAATATGTGCTATAATTTTAAAAATATGTGCTATAACTAAAAAAAAATTCTGAAAAAAGAAACAAAAACACCAGAATGTTCGTAACTTATTAGAACAAATTATATTGAAACTCGCAAACATCAGATGTAAAATGCTGACAGGAGTTGCAGTGCACAACAAATGTCATCTCCAGATTATGGATCACAAATCCTTGTCTGTTATCCGAGAATAATGCCTTATATTGAGAAAAGGAATGTTCTACATCACACGATGTTAACCTTGCATATTTAAAGAGGGGTATATCACTAACACACACACACACACACACAATCAATTCAATTATGTTTTGGCCTGCCAAAACTTGAGCGACTTTGCCACCATTTTTCCCAATCATACCTTTAAATTTTGTTCTTAGAACTTCTATTTTCGAACCTGAGATAGTGTTAAGTTGCCTTTCAACGTATTGTATTTCTTTAAGTGAATTACGCAATGTTGAGATTGGGTTCGGTTCTATTCTTCCCTGATAATCACTCTCACCTCATTACAAGTGAAGCATTTGTGTTGAATTCTTTCGAGATACAATTTTTTTTTGTAAAATGTTAACAGAGAATGAGGAAAAGTACTAAAATATTTATTTATGGAGAATATATCGAAAATATTTATTCACATAACTTTTTTGTAAAACATGTGTTTTTATGTAAAATAAAATTTGGAATTTGCGGTTGTCAGATCTTGATATGAGCATCAGGAAAAAAAAAATTACATAAAAAATCCGAAAAAGTACTAAAATATGTATTTATGGAGAAAATATCGAAAATATTTATTCACATAACATTTTTTGTAAAATATGTGTTTTTATGTAAAATAAAATTTATAATTTGCGTTTGTCGGACCTCGATTTGGATATTAAACTTTGTTTTAGGAATGTACGCATGAGGAAAAAAAAACATTTTTTTACATACAAATCCGGGCCCTAGTGATGACTCTTCCGCTAATACAATGGTGGGTATAGGGAGAGCGGCGGTCCACCGAAACACTGGCAGCACCTTCGTTTGCGTTTCAACTTCTCAATGCTGCATCATGATAGTTTGGCATCTTATGATTAAACTCGCAATCTTTAATTAACCCTTGGTCCTATTTCTGTGAAATTTGTGCAGAAATAATCTGCACAACACAGTCCTTCTGATGGTTAAAACAGAGACTTAAAAAATACGGACATAAATGTTTTTATTTCATTATATAAACAACACCAATTACACAAAATTCATGGAGGGGGAAACGGAATTTGACTATGCGACAATTTTTTTCATTTTTGTGTCCCGTAAAAACTTCAAGCGAGAACGTTTTAGTGAAATATTTCAACTTTATTTTAAATTCAGTACCACCTTTATATCTTGAATGGTTTACGAGTAATTGAGTGGTAATTATTCCGGGCGCTACAGCCGTCTGAATGATGTGGGACGATCGTGAAATGTCGAGGGTGAAGCAAATTTGACTATGCGACATTTTTTATTTTATTTTTGTGTCCAGAAAGAGATCAAGCGTGTAAGGTTTAGTGAAATATTTGGATATTATTATAAATTGAGTACCACCTATATATCTATAATGGTTAACGAGTAATAGTAATTACTCTAAAGCTAAAGCTATCAGAATGGTATTGAGGTATTAGTAGGCATCTTTTCCATAAAATACTAGCAATAACGTAAAAATGTTTACATAATTTATTCGTGGACTCAATAATAATACTATATTAACTGACTACTTGTACCCATACTGCAAAATTGACCCGCTGGGGAAAAGGAGTGAATGAAGCTTTTTTCTAACTTAGTAAATCTGCACTACTTTTATTTATGCATTTATTGGATTATTTATCATATTTTCTGTTCACTTATGTTAGTAATTTTTATGTATAATTATCATAGCAAATGTCTTATTAGTTTAATATCTTGTTCCTTTTTTTAATAATATAATTTAACAACATAAGACGTACATCAGTTACAGCGAACGGCGAACGGTCGAGGGTTTGAGCAAATAGCGGGCTGTAGTTAAGGCAAGAGGATTTAATTTTTTTATGAAAAAATCAGGGAAAATGCTTTGAAATATTGTGTGATATATGTAGAATGCATTGCAAAACAATTTTTGCGTATGTGCGTCTTTATCGGATGTTGAGACGCCAATTTTAAAGATCACGCGCCCTATTTTTGTAGAGCTGCTTATGAAATTTTCCGTGCCCTGCAATTCACAAACCATCCCTTAGTTTATATTATCTCTGTTCACATAATTTGTACACAGATCTACCCTTTTAACCGTGTTTCACCTACATAACTTACCCCATACAGCCAGGAGAAAATTAATATTAAATAAATAATATTACTATTAATACAATATTAATACAAATTAATAGCCTACTCAGTAATATTCTATACAATGTAATATTAATATTAATTTATAAAATATCCCTTAGCTGTTTTCTACCCTAATTATACGTTGTTATTTCTATACAAATGTACATTCTTTAACAAATTCTTATCAAATTATACTAACATACCCTCTACCCTATATTATCTACAAAATATTAGATCAAATCATCCCTTGGCTGTTTCATACCTATATTATATAACTGTTCATTGCTTGTGAACATCTTCGATTTTTTGAAAGATGTGGAACGAAATGTTACGGTCAAGCTTCTTGCAATCTGAGAAATTACTGTTACACACGGCCATGTTTATTTATGGAGATGAGATCTTCCAAGACGTGTAAAGCAGCCAGAAAATTGTCAAAAGTATCTAACAATTCAATTTAGATAAGGTGAGTCATTT
This sequence comes from Ectobius pallidus, assembly GCA_964059195.1. Taxonomy (NCBI): domain Eukaryota; kingdom Metazoa; phylum Arthropoda; class Insecta; order Blattodea; family Ectobiidae; genus Ectobius; species Ectobius pallidus. The sequence continues at coordinate 27,408,907 of CAXKWD010000010.1, read as the reverse complement.
TGAAATAGATTAATGTATTATTTTGTTTAAGAATGATTGTAATTTTTCCTATACCGCCCGTAGTAATCTTGCTCCCGCGAATCTCAAGCAGAGTAACTGCTACCTAGCGGCGGAACCAGTGAACTACCTCAGTCATCACACTTTCTCCTCTATTCATTATGGTACTAGTAATAGTAGTAGTAGTAGTACTAGTAGTAGTAACAACAACAAGAACATTACTGATACTGCGGTTTTGCAATTGTGTGGTAATTCGGTCTGTCGGTTGTCTACGAACGATGGTACGATGCTGCCTACACCACTATTCGTCTGTCATGCCGATAATGCAGCTCACTGTTATACTTCACTGTTATATATAATTGCGGCTTGTACCACAAAGGGAATTGTTAAGTTAAAATTAATTCTACAACTCACTTTCTTAAGTAGCAAATTTTGTAAAGATATTTTAAATCATCCATAATACTATCCACATAGTTAAGCACGCGGAGCGGAGGCGGCAGCCTTAGCGGAGGCGGCAGCCTTAGCGGAGGCGGCAGCCTTAGCGGAGCGTTGTAGAATATTTTGATATCAAGATAATCATCACTGGATATAAAATACAAAAGAAAATATACCGGTAAAACACAAGTTTCTATACTATGAGAAAAATTGGCGATCTTGGTCATGTCAGATTATTTCCCAGTACCCTATCTGTTTCAGAGATATTTAAGCTTTTCTTGTGTACATTATTTGCTCAAATACAGTTATTTCGTTATGGGCAGGTAATAAATTTTATCAAATGCATGATTTACTTAGACAAAGAAAATGTTTTGGCTGATGCGTGCACCCACTCAAAATATCCACCCTCCGCCATTGATTTTTATCCTCATCATTATTCTTCACGGAAAAAGCATTGTACCATAAAGATCTTCCCTTTCGTTCTAGATACCTGTTAGTGTTATAAAAATGTATTTAAACAAATTAATTGTCTCTATAATTTACTTTTTTTCTGTGCTAGCTTTTAACATGTATATGCGAGAAAGTTTGTGCAACATATTTTGCACCATTTATTTGACTCTGCAGCACATGCATTGTTCAAGTGAGCGGACGTTTTTCAAGTTCACTGTCTTGAAACCCAAGCATACGTTTTAGACAATGCATGAAGGTGGCAGCACCAGTCACCACTCAGTCTGCCTTCTCAAGATATCTCTATTTATAAAAGCCAAAACCCACTGACTCACTGACTGATCACAGTTTCTCAAAAACCATACAGCCTTGGAACGTGAAACTTGGTACACATATTGCTCCTAGGCTCTAGATGCACACTAAGAAAGGATTTCAAAATCTTTGGCCTCTAAGGGCCTCTAAGGGCCAAAATAGGGTTGTAAAGTTATGAAATTCACCAAAAGGAATTCATACTGCATGTACACAATCCCCATGACAACATAACTTTTTTTAAACTACACAGGTGGCTTGGCATGACAGTGTGATTTCATGTAGGCCTAATAGATATCAAATTTTGAGAAAGGCTATCAATAGAATTCCTATAAATGATTATCAACTATTTTGTGACACGAAGTAAATTTAGAAGGTCCTGGGTCCTATTATTAAGAGTTGAACTCTTTTCTTATAGTTAGCCTAGGACTGTATTGCGAAAGATATTTCATACAATATACATAATTTCACACATAATTTCTTGACCAGACGAGGACATGGAGGGCCTCCCGGATGAGTGATCAGTCCAATGCCGGGGCTACCTCCGATACAACACAAACACATAGGGCGAGATACACCATTCACACACTCACTCTGAACAAGGCGAGGATGGGATGAGGATGATAATGGCTGCCAAATTATATCTGGGGACCACTAGGGCCTAAAGTTAACAGAGCCTAAAGTTACCAAACATTTGTCTCACAGGTGAGGAAAAATCCCGGAAAACCCCTACCTAGGTAACTTGTCCCGACCGGAGCCCGCTGCATGAGAGGAGAGAACGCATCCCCTACCACCAGCTATTTACTGTCTGTTTGACAAAATTGAAACAACGATTATATTTTTTAAGACAATCAGAGTAGGCTAAACTACGGGTAGAGGAGTACGTGGAATACAAATACGTCCACCGCGTTGGCTGGACGGCTGATGATATATAGAAATACATCGAATCGACTTTAAATTGTGTTCACTTAACCTTATATACATAAATCTAACAATGCGAAGCATTGATGGGTCAGCTAGTATTGTATACTAGACACAATCAAGAGTTGTAATGATTAAGCGTCATGGGAGACAGGAAGAAAAATCCAGGATTGCCAAAGTGGTGTTATACAATAGTTGAATTTACGTACTAATATAAGCAACCATCTGGTGAAATCATCAGTGAGCTCTAAGCTTAAAATCGATGGGGGAAATTTCACTCGAATAGCTGGTTTCCATAAATGATAGTTGTAAGACAAGAATAAAAATCCTCGTATTTTACAGAGAGCATTATTCTATTAATCTTATACTTTTTTGCATTTACACAATTTTTTGAGGTAACGAATTTATACGTCAGTAGCAGAGAAAGATTAAACTTTTATATTGACACTCACGTTCACATTACCTAAAGTAGTACTGAGTGTAAGTAAAACAATGTTTCACTAAATTAACATTTTAAAATAATTTATGACTTTGAAATGTTAGGCCAACTATCTCATAGCCTAGTATTAACATTGCAAAGGGGGACATGAAATGACAGTTTCCTTTGAAAAATCGTTATAGAGTGCAATAGTGGGATTTCATTTGAAGGTGTTGGCATAATTAATAGAGGAGAAAGTGTGATGACTGAGGTAGTTCACTGGTTCCGCCGCTAGGTAGCAGTTACTCTGCTTGAGATTCGCGGGAGCAAGATTACTACGGGCGGTATAGGAAAAATTGCAAACATTCTTAAACAAAATAATACATTAATCTATTTCAAAATGACTCACCTTATCTAAATTGAATTGTTAGATACTTTTGACAATTTTCGGGCTGCTTTACACGTCTTGGAAGATCTCATCTCCATAAATAAACATGGCCGTGTGTAACAGTAATTTCTCAGATTGCAAGAAGCTTGACCATAACATTTCGTTCCACATCTTTCCAAAAATCGAAGATGTTCACAAGCAATGAACAATTATATAATATAGGTATGAAACAGCTAAGGGATGATTTGATCTAATATTTTGTTGCCTAGAAAATAGGGTAGAGGGTATGATAGTATAATATGATGAGAATTTTTTTAAAGAATGTACATTTGTATAGAAATAACAACGTATAATTAGAGTAGAAAACAGCTAAGGGATATTTTATAAATTAATATTAATATTACATTGTATAGAATATTACTGAGTAGGCTATTAATTTGTATTAATATTGTATTAATAGTAATATTATTTATATTAATATTAATTTTCTCCTGGCTGTATGGGGTAAGTTATGTAGGTGAAACACGGTCAAAAGTGTAGATCTGTGTACAAATTATGTGAACAGAGATAATATAAACTAAGGGATGGTTTGTGAATTGCAGGGCATGGAAAATTTCATAAGCAGCACTACAAAAAAAGGGCGCGTGATCTTTAAAATTGGCGTCTCAACATCCGATAAAGACGCACATACGCAAAAATTGTTTTGCAATGCATTCTACATATATCACACAATATTTCAAAGCATTTTCCCTGATTTTTTCATAAAAAAATTAAATCCTCTTGCCTTAACTACAGCCCGCTATTTGCTCAAACCCTCGACCATTCGCCGTTCGCTGTAACTGATGTACGTCTTATGTTGTTAAATTATATTATTAAAAAAAGGATCAAGATATTAAACTAATAAGACATTTGCTATAATAATTATACATAAAAATTACTAACATAAGTGAACAGAAAATATGATAAGTAATCCAATAAATGCCTAAATAAAAGTAGTGCAGATTTACTAAGTTAGAAAAAAAGCTTCATTCGCTCCTTTTCCCCAACGGGTCAATCTTGCAGTATGGGTACAAGTAGTCAGTTAATATAGTATTATTATTGAGTCCACGAATAAATTATGTAAAAATTTTACGTTATTGCTGGTATTTTATGGAAAAGATGCCTGCCAATACCTCAATACCATTCTGATAGCTTTAGCTTTAGAGTAATTACTATTACTCGTTAACCATTATAAATATATAGGTGGTACTCGATTTATAATAAGATCCAAATATTTCACTAAACCTTACATGCTTGATCTCTTTCTGGACACAAAAATAAAGTAATAAATGTCGCATAGTCAAATTTGCTTCACCCTCAACATTTCACGATCGTCCCACATCATTCAGACGGCTGTGCGCCAGGAATAATTACCACTCAATTACTCGTAAACCATTCAAGATATAAAGGTGGTACTGAATTTAAAATAAAGTTGAAATATTCCACTAAAACTTTCTCGCTTGAAGTTTTTACGGGACACAAAAATGAAAAAAATTGTCGCATAGTCAAATTCCGTTTCACCCTCAATGAATTTTATGTAATTGGTGATGTTTATATAATGAAATAAAAACATTTATGTCCGCATTTTTTAAATCTCTGTTTTAACCATCAGAAGGACTGTGTTGTGCACATTATTTCTGCACAAATTTCACAGAAATAGGACCAAAGGTTAATTAAAGATTGCGAGTTTAATCATAAGATGCCAAACTATCATGATGCAGCATTGAGAAGTTGAAACGCAAACGAAGGTGCTGCCAGTGTTTCGGTGGACCGCCGCTCTCCCTATACCCACCATTGTATTAGCGGCGAAGTCATCACACTTTCTCATTCTATTCATTATGGTGTTGGTATTAATCAGGGACAAATGCTGTTTTACAATTATTATTCTGAACAGTGAACTTTAAAATATCATTTTATTTAATAAAGTGGATTATAGATCTACGATAATTGTATTATTTTCTTAGAAGAAAAAGAGGTCTATAATGGCATTTATTTTTATAGTGCTATCGTTTTCATCGTCCCCACTTGGCTAATCAAACGTCGACATTTCCTTTCGTGGTCTGCCGGATTATATTATTGTTTATTGAGGGTAAACAGTAATTTGCATTCTCAAATCCAAGCAGGTGACACACGCTATTTCCAAGTGAATCTAATAACAATATTAATAAAGTATAACAAATTTTGGTGTTTCTTTGATTCTCGTTTCCGACTGAGATATGACAACACTTCAATTAAACACTTCAAAGACAGCGGGAATAATGATAGCGAGACGACTATAACCTTTTCATTGCTACTAACGTAAGTTATAAATGATTCACGTCAAAACATTGTTTGAAGCAGAGATTAAAATTAATAGGCCTACAATATTACTTTATGTAAAATGTGAGGATTTTTATCCTCATGTTACTATTATTACTTACAGAAACCTGCTGTTCCACTATAATTTTGCTCACTGATTTCGAACTTAGAGCCCGCAGATGGTTTTACTTGATGGTTGCTTAAATAAACATACAAATTCAGTTCTTAAAGGTTAAAGAATATTATTAAAATTTTTAGACACATACAATTAGCAAATAAGGCAATTTCAAATAATTTAAGGACTTCAAAAAGTCAGCTAAATCAATTTGGCAATCAGAAAATGTTATCGATCAGATTATGATCCTTCAAAAATGCTTTATGGTTCCATTATTTATTCTCGCAGCTGAAATTTCTACTATTCAAATTTCAGAAACTGCACTTCATATTAACTTAAGAGATGCATGCGATCGAGTATTAGGTTGACAGATTTCATACGAAAACTTCATAATGTTTGCCCAACTACATTACAAGAATTAAATGGTATTAGGTTTACGCAAGAAGTCCATGTTTGTGAATGTTTAAAACATCGTGCCATAAGTACAAGTACCGTATGAATTATATAAAATAAAGTGTTCCCTGGGGGTTAGGGGAAGTTGAGGATCCCAAGTATTAAACATTCGGGACGTGAAGGTGGTAAGATTGTCAGCCTTACGCCTTGGCCACCTTTACCCTCAGGATTGATCATGGTACTCATTTCTGTGGAGGGGGAATCGACCGTAGTGCCACCCAGAGGATTAGCCCAATTGAGAAATCGGGGATCGAACCCGCTACCTTTCGGTTTGTAGCGTAACTATGATGAATTATATCCCGTTGATAAATCCGTAAGTATATTTCATCTCTCAAGAATTATTTAGTTAATTCAACTCTGTTTTACATATTTCTGTTAAGTTTAATGTTGACTTCAGTATTTTAACTCCAATGCTTTAACTCCAAAATTTAATTCCAATATTTAACGCCAAGATTTGGCGTTAACTCCGATATTTTTGTATCTTGGAGTGCTCTGTTGCAATCGCTCAAAACTGTTAATAATAATTTACAAAATTGTTTAACAAATTGTTTGTATTTCGATATAATAGTAAAATTGTTACTTAATATTTTGCACCAGAGTTTGTATTTTTATAATTCATAGGACTAACTTGCTTGAAATGTTATAATAATGTTACCACTTGTTTTTATTTTATTGCAGCATTTATTCTTTGCCCATGAAATTCCTTTATTTCATTTCACTTAAGAAAATATAAGCTAAAAATCTTGTATTAAAGATGTATGTAGCACCCCTTATTCAAAGATTACCATATACCAGGTGAAATAAATTAATCGACCATAGTGTCACCAGGAGGATTAGGACAAAATAAAATAAATTTAAAACATGAAACTGAGAATAATATTAATGAAAGGATTAATTATCATATATTACAGAAAAGTAGGACAACCATTTAACCGAGAATTGATCAATTTTGGGAATACTGTTTTTAAGAAGTACCTCGACTCATTCGAAATATATTTCAGCATTTTAAAAGACGTTAAAGAATTCACAAACATGGAAATTTTTGCGTAAGCCTACTGCAATTAAACCCTCTCATATACTTACTTTATTGTTTTTAAATATGATGAAGATTTCATGTGACATCTGTCAACTTAATATTTGGTCACATGTAGCCCTAAAATGAATATGAAGTGCAGTATTCTGAAAACTGAACAGTAGAATTACAGCTGGGAGGATAAATAATTATACTATAAGACGTATTTGAAGGATAGAAATTTTATACATTAAAATTTCTGGTTGTAAAATTGATTTAGCTGACTGATTTTTTTTTTTACGTTCTTAAATTAGGCTTTTTAGAAATGAGCTTATTTTCTACTTCCTTAGGATGTATATGTCTATTTTTTCTAAAGAAATATTACAGTTTATATACCATCACTTTCTTGAATTTATTATTATCTTACCATTTCATCGTTCATAGAGTAATTGTAAAATATAATTTGATTAATATCAAGTTCCTCAATTGAAATCGCAGAGAAATATAAAACGTAAAATACATATGTTTAAAAGAGTAATGGAAACTATTGCATGCATATGTGCAATTATCCTTACATGAATGAATCATAATAACTTTGTACGGCAACTTTTATATTTTAACGATAAACACTGTATGCATACATAGTTGAATAGGTACAGCCTAAATAACAGATCTTAACTGACGTCTAACACGAACAGAATTCGTGCTGAGTTTAGCTGGTCACATGGCCCAATCTGGCGCCATCTTTGAAAAATGTGAGGGGTTAGATATTACGGTACTCCCGTACGTAGATATGGTCCATCTGCACGGGGTTTCTTGTTGGAAATGAAATTAATGTCATGAAACAATAACTACAGCCAACTACCTTGTATCCGTTTCTCCAGATATTTGAAATAAAAGGATTTCAAGTTCATTATAGGGCTAATGTACGAGGGCTGTTCAGAAAGTAACAGACGTTTTGAAATAAAAAATAAACGAAGTGAAAAACAAATTGTGACATCCAGTGAGAGAGTGGGCTAAGCCAGAAATAACGGAATCGAGATATTATGATATTTGTGTTTGGCTTTCTACTGAGAAAAAATTTCATCTTAACACTTGATTTATTTCATCTTATCAGAATTTACACATTTCAAAGTGTTTACAAAAATTAGCTTCAGACCACAGTGCCAACCCTTTATCACTTATTTAAGGTTTTTTTCGCAGTTTTTCGATATTTTTAAAAATTTTCAAAACTTTAAAGCGCCATATCTCGGTACGTATTTGGTTTTAAATAACGTTTAAAAATGTAAATGGTAGGAAATTTAATTTTCTTTAACTTTTGTAATGGAATATTTTAGGCTATAATGCGTTGATTAGGAGTTATAAAGAAAAAACTACAAAAATAAAAAAAATGTCGAAGTTTTCGGCTGACCTGAAGTTCGCACAGCGTTCTCGAATTGGAAAACTTGGATTTTACACCACAGAATACCCACATACAACATATAAACAAATTATTAACTTCGGACATTTTTCCAGGTAAAAGTACCTGGTGACTGGACTATTACCGCGCGCTGCATAGCCTATCACGTTACTAATGCTTTCGAACTGGCTTAGCCCACCCTCCCACTGGAGAAACGCCATTTCCTTAATTTATGAAAATTGTCTTTCAAGAATAGATATGGAAGGAACCCACACAAGCCTTTAATATTAGGTTTACAGTTACACGACTATTGGCGAGTTCCACCGACCTTCGTTACGGCTAAAACGCGTCGTTTTCTCCTGCTTGTACCATGTTTAGGTTCCACCGAGCCTGATTAGTCCATCACGCCCGTTAATACTTGCGTTAACTTAAAGACAGAAATTCCTTGCGTTAAATCTCGCGTTTGCTTGGAAACAAGATGGCCGAATGTGGTTGCATGCTACAATATGCAATATTATCCACATTAAACAATAAACCCAGTACATTAATGCATTAATTATAGTTTCTGAAGAATAACATGAATACAAGGGAGTGATTCATTTATTTTCTTTGCTAGGGTAGAGCAGTCAGGTAGCCTAGCAGAATGTGACCCTCAGCATGAACACAAAAGCAGGATCTGGGGTTTTCTCACATTCCACAAGACAAACTAGTCACTCAGACGAGAGGATCAGTTTATACTGTAACATTGAAGCAGGCGAGTGGTTACAAAATAAAATGTTTTTCGCAGTTGCACGACATACAACAGTATTCCGAAGTATTTCGCTCATAGTTACGCCTAGGCTACACGCCATCGAAAGTGCCGCTGTGTATTTGTCATTTTCTAGGTTGTATTATTACTAGTAGGTTTACGAAATGTGAAATTGATTAATATATCTCTATTGGATTACTTCTCAATAAATTAAGAGTGCACGGTGTTTATTGTTATTGAAGAAAAATTAGGCCTAAGTCAAATCGTTTTTTGTGTGTGTTATTCCCGTGTTTATCCAGGAAAATGCCATTTTCTATCTCCTATGACTACAAAATTAAGGTAAGAGCTAAGCTGTGCACTTATCACATTGTAATAGTTTGCAATAATTTTATGATATGGTATAATAAATTGTAATAATATTACACCAGCAGTAGGCGTATAGCCTAGGCCCAATTCACATTTTATGTTTGATACATTTTTGATACCAATAGCATCGAAAGAATTACAGGTTAGCTTAAAAAATTATGATAAAGTTATGATAGGTTAATAGTGCGAGTGCAACATCATAAATTGTATAATATACTGCATTAATAAAATAAATAACATTAATAATTGCGTTCTACTACTAATGTTTATTTTCTGCTGTACTGTGAACCATAGCAGCCAACGTTGCCAATGGAAAAATGACTTTGAATGGCGAAGGAATCGGGCATGGAAACAATATAACATTCAATTTTTGCATCTCGATATATAAAAAAACAATACTCACTCAACATATTTATAATTTTGAATGATGTAATATGAAAATTACTAGTCGTGTGTTCTCAGGTTTAACATTGTATGTTGGCAGTAGCGACAGTGAATGTATGAGAAGCTTGTGTACCAAGATTGCCTGCCTTCTAACGCGCGTTTGGAAACGGGTATTTATTTTAACGACAAAAGTGTTGGTGGAACAGTGTCCACTTAACGCAGACGTTATACAGTAATAGCGCGTTACTAAAGTCTTCGTTTGGGTATATTTAAAGATTGTCGGTGGAACCGGCCATATATGTACTACATAGAGATGACAATAACTCAAATTTGAAAATTGTTGGCTTAGCCCACTCTCTCACTGGATGCCACAATTGTATTAGTACATACATTTTGAAGGTAGACTCTTAGGCTATTTTTTTTTTTACATAATCGCCAATCAAATTAAGGCATTTATCATACCGTGGCCCAAGCTTTTCGATACCCTCTCTGTAGAAATCCGCCGCCTGAGATTTCAACCACTGGTTTACACCGGCATGCATTTCAGCGTCAGTGACAAAGCGTTGTGCAGCGAGCCACGTCTTAATCGCTGTGATAAGGTTTTTGTTGGCGAAAAATCACAAACCAATTGAACTTTATCGCCAGATTTGTGATGTGTACGGCCACAGACCGCACTTCACAACTGGCGGGAGTTTCAATTGCAGCGCTCATTTTAACACTCCACTGCAGAGAAAGTACGAAAGGCACGATGCTCACGCTAACACAGCTGGATGCGTACTGAGTGTAGGAATGCTCTGATGCTAAAATGGCGACGCTAGCCCCACCCACTGCCGGGCCAATCCAAAACGTCTGTTACTTTCCTGACAGCCCTCGTACATATGTATATGTAAGTTATGTATTTATATTCATATTCATTTCTATACCGGAGTTCATTCAAAGTTACCATAACCTCTATTTAAGAGTAGGCCTATGACCATCTCGTACTTTCGCATAACAATAATAATAATAATAATAATAATAATAATAATAATAATAATAATAAGATATCATATATCATCATCATCATCATCATCATCTTTGTGGCTTGAGCCTTTTGGCCCAATCCAACTCGAGTCAAATATTCCATCAGATCTAGTCCTGCCATCTCATTTTGGATGTTCCTAGGTTTCTCTTGCCGCGCGGCTTGTAGCTAAATACTACACTGTTCGAGCGATTCAAGTATTCTTCAGGCTTACGTTGTAGATGTTGCTTCCACTTCTTTTGATACTCTTTTATAGTGTCTATTATTCCTGGCATGTTTAATTCTACTGTGATATCTTCGTTCTATCATCTATCTAGCAGTGTGTAGACACCCACAAATCTCAGTAACTTCATCTTCTTTCCTTAGTACCCAGTTCTCACTTCCGTACAATAGAGCTGGCAGGGCCACCACTTTATAAAACTGTATTAGTCTATCCCTGCGGACTTGGCAGAAGTGTTCGGCGTATAGTTTCACAAAAATGGTTAAAGAGTTCAGTTTTTTAGGTAGATTTCGAAGAAAAATCTACCTATTGCAATGGATACCACTTCATGATTTTCGAAAAATTCTTTCATATCTTTACGTTTCATGCTCCCCTAAGTACGAAACCACCGCCCGTTCAAAAAAAAATTTGTGATATTTATATATATATATATCTTTACACGATAGCGGCCGTAATTTTGAAGATATTTGAACCAAATTTTATTATGTTATTTCTAGGCCCAATAGTTCGGACAAGTTCGTTAATGGGCAAAATTGGCCCAAGGGGGTGGTCGGGGGAGGGGGTTGACATTTTAAAACATTTATATCTCGGCCCCTATGAAGTATAGAGGGAAACTTTGTTTGTATAAATTAGAGTACTCCCTATGGAGTTCACAGTGACATCAACGATTCGGGGGTTCGAGTGAGGGTGGGGGTGGGGGATGAAAATTCGGAACTTTTGAAACCACGTCTTGTGGGGTATCGTTGAAAAGCTCTTGATGAGTACTCTACAAATCAATAAATAGTTTCTTGATAGCTCTCATATGACGCGAGATTTTAATGTTTGAAAATAATAACACTTAAAAGAATTATTATAATATCATAATTTTGTCTTGTTTAGCGGCTTTGCTAATTTTATTCATTGCTAATCTTGCGCACGGCCTCCCAGAATATTATATCCTATTCTTGTTGTCAAAACAAATGATTGTAGGCTCTTCCTCTTTACCGAATTCAGTTCTTATTACTGCAGGTTTGCCATGCCAAGGCTAAAGAAGAAGAGTGCTATGCAGCGACAATAAATTAAACCAAAAGCACTTCGAAATCTACCTCCGCCTGTAGGGCTGCCTAAAGGGATTTTTTAAATATATTTCTTGACTTTTCCCATATGTTACATTTTAACCGGGGGCCTACGAGGGGGTTAAGACTCAGAGTGTGTCATTGAAATTTCTGGAGGGTTGAAAAGTGTTGCAAAATTACAATATTAGGCCTATGTGTCAAAAATAAAAATGGTATAATATTATAGCTTGAAAAGGTAATAAATTATTTAATATACTGTTCAACTAGTAGGCTTCAAGTTGTATCACAGCGAAACGTATTTGCCCATCGCGTCGTTGTCTCGCCTCATTATTATTTACTTATCTAATGTTCGACAGTTAAGGAGTTAAAACATTCAGATATTCTTAATTTTAGCTTAAAATATAGACCTATCCTGTATCAAGTGCGCCGACTTTGGGGAAGGGGCAAGGCACCTTTGCCACCCTAACATTTAGATGTTTATCACATAAGGTTTATGTATAAAGACTCAAAATCCAATTACTGTCCCCCCCCCCCAAATATTTTCAAGTCGATGCCTCTGTTCTGTATGTAATCATTTGTATATCAGTTATGTAGCCTATATAATATCATATAAAGCAGTCTCAATAACCATACTTTTTCAATTGAAACTAGCAGCTGGCAGCGGCATTGCGCGCGTTTATTAATTCAACCGATAGATGTTTATTTTAAATAATTTCTTGAACATAAAAATGATAATTAGAACATTATATTTATGAACATTAACATTGTTCTGACATAAATTGCATGAATTACATAACTGAATTTTTAATTACATTGTTAGACGTAGTAAATAAATCATTAACACGACAAAACTAATATTGTACTGTCATACGCTATGGACATACAGACTCAAAATAAAACTATTAAAACGAACCACAGATTCATGAACCTTACCCAATACACACAAATCACGCATGGACAATTTAAAATATTGATAAGCTAAAAATACTGTTTCGAGATGTACGTAGTTCGTCCGTTAAAAAAAATTAAAAAAAAATATATATAAAAAACCTCAGATTCGAATTTCCTTAAAAATCCGCATAGTGACTTTCGTCCAAATCATTCAACGATTTCCCATTTATGCCTGCATTCTGTCCACCCACGTAAAAAAGATCAGATCTCTGCATAACTTATCGTAATGTATAGGCCTAAGCATACGAATTAAAAATTGAAGTGATCGATAAATTGATGTGTTATGTTGCAAAAGATCGATTTCAGCGATGCTGCTTTCTTTCCCGGTTGGTATGGCAGCAGTGCAAGGCCGTTTGAAATCAATATTAAAATATATTAGCCAAAACTGGTACTTCGGTAGTGCTAAAAACCACGTTTTTGCACTCCTTAGCTAATTAGTGGTACTTACGAACCTTGCTGACATGGATCGTAAGTTGACATTACCACACGCAATCTTGTTGCTAGGGGCGATTAGCCTTTTCCGCATGCAAACACTTACGGCTCAAGGGCCTTAAGTAATATTACTGCCCGCAAACAAGCTGTTATGAACAAGGCCTCCCCCGCATTATAAATATTCGGTTGCCATAAACAATAACAAATGCGAATCACTTTCTCAAATAAACATCTCGCAAGCGCCTCGTGTTTTCAAACTTTTTCCTCGATCCGTAACATGCCTTACGGCCCTTGTGTCGCAATATAAGCCTACTATTTTTGCCAGTTTTTCGTTCATAACTCGCGAACGAAGGCAAAGATTTAAAATCCGGCAGTTCATCTATCTTAAAAATATCTGATCTCTACGTGGCGGTGATCTGGCTTGGCATGGCAGACAGACAGACAGATAAACAGATAAACACTTCGTACATAGACCGACAGGTGCTAGCGGCTCGCCTGCGATTATTTACTCAACCGCTATATGTTTTATTTAAATAATTTCTTTGCAGAAACAATTAGAACATTACATTAGGCCTACATCGTTTTTACATAATTTTATTTTAATTATATTGTTATATACAGTTAATAAATAATTAAAACGACTAAAACTGATCTTGTGCTGCCAAATGGGCATACAGATTCGAAAAGAAACTATTAAAACGAACTACGGATTCATGAGCTTTACCCTTACACGTCTAAACAATAAAACTATTGAAATAAAAAACTAAAAAACCGGCTTCGAAGTGCATTTCACGATCAAAATGCGCCATGCGAGAAAGAAACGACCTCACATTAGAATTCCCTAACCCCCAAAACCCCGTCTAAATCATTGAATGTTTTCCTATTTAGGTTTACATTCAATAGCCTATCCCCCTTCCGTCCACCCATGTTAAAAAATAACGTTATGAATAAATGAATCGAGCCGAGCGGGCTAACAAAATAGAAACGATCAACAAATTGATGCGTTATGTCGAAAAAATATAGGCCTAGTTCGAAGATGCTTTTTTTCCTCAGTTGCTTTGGCAGCAGAGTAAGGTTATCTGCGATTCATTTAAAAACTGAAATATTTTGGCAAAAACTGGTAATTCGATAGGGGAAAAATTAAATTTTCTGCTATTTTTTTTCGCTCATAACTCGCGAACGAAAGCGAATCTTAAAAATCCGGCTCTGAGGTGCACTTGGACACCTTTCAGTCCATCCATCTAAAACATTTCAGTTCTCTGCGTTCCCTTTATTTAGCTGGGCATCGCCCATAAACACTTCTCATTATTATACAGTAATACATTTTCTCTAGCAAGAAGTTTTAGAATAGGCCAATTGTTATTCCAACATTTGTAAGGGGTTTAGATTTCATGAGGTTGGAGTGTTACGAAATTGGGAGGGGGGTACTTTTCATGAAACTTGGGGGGGGGCAGCCCTGTTTTAATCCTAATACTTGAACATTTTTCCTTGTTCTATAATTTTATTGCATAATACTATTTTTGTTCTAATTGGGTCAGATCCAAAAAATGTAATAGGCCTAGTTTTAGTTTTATCCACTGAGATATTCATGTTGGCAACTTCATTTAATTTTAAAATTGCTTTTTGCATTTCATTTTCGTTCCTACTGATAATCACTTGATCATCTGCAAATAAAAAGTGTTGTAAAATTTAAGTTGTCAATATTCAAATGGTTAACTTTCTGCAAACAAGTTTTTTCCAATTTATATATAGGCGAATTTATATAAGGCGAAAGTGGACACCCTTGTCGGACTTCTTGATTTTCCACAATAGTTTACGGCGTGAAGTATGCGGTAAGTTCAAGTCTCTTCGTATTTCAATTAATTGAGTGATGATAAACATACAGTCTATGCAAGACTTCTATTTTCTGAGACCATGCTGTACTTCTAATAGCATTGCATTCGTTATTGGATAGAGTCTTCTTTCAATTAATCGTGCATATAACTTGTAATGGTAGGTGTAGCAGACTGATTCCATGATAATTTTCACAACTACTTCTCTCTCCTTTTCTTTTAAATAAAGGGGGCATATCAGGGCTATAATCCAATCATCTGATATATAACAACTCTGCCAACACATATTCATGAAGTTCAAAATTCGTGATTTCATTCCTTCAGGTGCATAACTTATTATCAGTTCTATGTTGATTCCATCACATCCTGGTTTTTTTTCTTGTTACTTAACATGACTGGTTCTTGTAATTCAACAGGTGTTAGGCTATACATTTTCAATTATAAAATTAAAAAATAGTGAATTGTAATAATTATAGATACATTTTTCTAAATATACAAATTTACGGAGAATAAAAGTTGTTTATGTTATAGAAATGGTTTTTAAAAGAAAATATTGAACTTTTTTCTTGAATGAAATTTCCTTTTTGTTAGTTTTTTGTTTATTCGTTTTGATGCGATGGAAAAGAGTGAACTCAATATTTTAGGACAGGAATAGTATGGAGACGATTCAGAAAGACGGGTAGTACATCTATGCATCTTATATTTCGCGTATTGTAAGAATGGTAATTAGAATTGCTTTTGAAAAGATATTTATGAGAATAAGGGAAAAGAGCACCTTACAAAATAATACTTTGGAGTGGGAAGATCTTGTGAATTTTAAATAAGGGTCTGCAGAAATCAAAAAGCCAAGCGTGTTAATGATAGGCTACGTACGTTTTTGTAGGACAAATATTTTTTATGAGGAATTGATCCGCCGTTTACAAAGCAATAATGTTATATTCTAATCTAGAATGTACGTAACTGTAAAAGCACGAAAAAGTAGAGCTTTCTTATTACAATAAGATGTTAGCTTAACATATAAATAAGTAGAATTTGATTAATATTTACACAAATTGTGTAGGTGTCCCAATTTAACTTTGCCATGTTTTCAATTCCCATATTGTTAAAACTATGGAATTATTATATCTTTAAAGAATATGAATTTAACTAGAATAAATTTGATTTTGATTTATTATTAGCTAGAGTATTATGTGTGCACCAAATATGAAAATTGCAAGCGATTACCTCAAATAACTAAGGCATAATCGACTGGGAACATTATTGTTTGGGCACCAGGGAAGTGTAAAGGAAGTTCACTGATATATAAGAGGTAAATGAATGGGCCTAAAATTGAACCCTGTGACACTCCCTTTGTTACTGGTGTTGGAATACACATAGATTTACCACATTCATGACTTATGTTTGTTATTTGCATTCTAATAGAGAGGTTTGATTTTATGCACTCAAGAACACGTCTCGAAATTCCGTAATTATTAGACTATTATTTTTCAAAGAGGATAGCATGTTGAAAGCTATCGAAGACTCTAGGTAAGTTAACGAATGTGTAATATCTGTTGCCTTCATTTAGTTGCTGGTGCATTTTTTACAAGGCCGAAAATAGTTCTGTAGCGTTTATTTTTTTAGTAACAAAACCGTGCTGGTGTTAAGAGGCCCATTTATGATATTATAATGGATGTAATTTTTGTGTGCACAATTATTCATAAAATGTTGGAGAGCACTGGAAGAAAATTTATATGCGGATAACTATTCTGGCATGTTTTCTGCCCTTTATACAGAGGTTTGATCAATGCAGTTTTAACACAACCGGAAATATTCCACTGCTTAAATAATTATTTACAAGAATGTAAAGTGGCTTCATAATGTGTGGTCCCATTTTCTATAAAATTGCAGGTGGAATTTCGTCTATTCTAACAAAGAGCGTACATTTCAGCTTTTGAATGGTTTCCAGTACTATTTTCTCATTTAGTTCCAGGAGTGCTATTGAATTTGAGAATATAGGCGTATTAGTGCTACTGGGACTGTTTACAATGGAGGGAGTGGGGATGTATATGAAAAGGTGTTTTTTGATGTTTTTGGGTGTTTTTGGATGTTTTCTATTGATAATGGATAGCCAATAGGGACAGTATTTTTTGGTAAAATAAAATGGCTGATTTGAGTGTTAACATCCTATTTCTGGGTATTTCGCGAAATAAAGTATTTTATACAATTGCCATTATGTGGAGGGTAGGCCGTAGCATAGTGGTTGAGGCGCTGCGCTAAAAACCGGAATGTCGCGGGTTCGATCCCCGATGAGGTCGTTGGAGTTTCTCAATTGGCCTAATCCTTCTGGTGGCACTATGACCCTGGGGTCGACTCAGCCTCTAACAGAAATGAGTACCAGGAGCAATCCTGGAGGTAAAGGCGGCCGGTGCGTAAGGCTGACAACCTTACTACCTTCATGGTCGATGTCTAAAAATCTGGGAGCCTCAACCTCCTGGAACCCTCTGGGCCTCCATGGTCTGTAATAGGGAACACTTTACTTTTACCTTTATGGGGATGTTACGCACTGTACACGCTGTGTTCTTTTTAGAACCACGAATAATGACTATTTTAGGTTATAAAACAATTCATATATAAATTCAGTTTGTTGCTAAAAATATGCGAAATTAAAAAAAAATTGTTAAGAAGTGGGCATTTAATTAACCTAAATCGGTATAAATAATACGCACAAACGTGTCAGCTATTGTGGGTAAATACGAAGTCTGTTAAATCTACACTCGTTTCCGCAATCTGTCATAGGTATCCCAAAATCGGCACAGAGATAGCTGAAAAAGAGCGAATCGTGATCACTGAATAGAGTACATTCCTCAATCTTTGCTGTAATAGATCACAAGTATCGATAACTTCTCGGCAGCCATAGAAAAAGCAGAAGAGGAAGAATGCTATAAGAAATGAAGGAGAAAATCACACTAAAACAGAATATTACGATTTTGAATCAAATTTTAGTATACATATCTCAATTTACGTTTGGAATGGACGAATTTCGCGCTTACTTAGACATTTTGCACGATGGAATAAATTTTGCGATATTTCTTTGGATTCAATTTGCTTAATAATGTATTTTAGGCATTTACAAAGTTAAATATACCTAAGGAAAGCTACTTTGTAAAGTTTCGCGCTTATGGCTGTTACCAAAAAATAACTTACGGTAGGCCTACCTAGATTGGTGATGGATTCATTTTTGTAAACTAGTTCATTGATCTTGGTTTTTAATAACAACCCGCATTTCCTCCATTGGGTTAAGTAACCAGATTTTACAATAAATATAATGTTACAAGTGAATGTAGTTACTAGTATTCTTACACAGAGTTCAAGAAAATTCAGCAAAAGATAAAAGAAAATTACAAAGAAGGGAAGGCAAAAGGATATAGGTCTAAATTACTTAAAATCTGTCAATATTCATTTTATACTGTTTAAAAAGAGTCAATATGGTATTAATATTCAATATATGATCTAGAGTGTTAAAATACATGAGCTCGAACAATGAAATAAAATAAAATGTATAATTAAAACCATTAGCTCAATAACCTTTTATTTATGCTGCCTGGAAGACCCTATAGAGCATTATATCGATAAATACCACAATAGATCATATCAGATTTTAAAGATCTAATAGATCTAATTTAATGAGCTTCTTCACCCATAATTTATCTCAATCCAACATCGAGGTCGCAAACCCTTTTATCGATATGAACTCTGAAAAACGATTACGCTGATATCCTTTTCGATACTCTTATGTCATTTTCAAGACTTCTTGCTATGCTGGCGTAGATATATAAATGATTAAAAATTAAAATATCTTTGTCTTATATTCCTATCATTCTGATTAAATAAATAAAATCCTCAAAAAGTTTTATTCAAAACTAGCACTGACTAGTCTCTCAAATTTTTGTTCCTTCTTTCGTCTTCCCTGTTGTAAATTGAGTAGACTCTGATGACCAAGGATTAGTTTATAATGCAATTTAGAGGTGTTCTGTATATGTGCCATGCATACTAACCTGGTTAGTTTGTAGGAGTAAGCTATTAACGTCTATTCTCACCATAGTTCACATCCTGCGCATCCTTGATTTACATATGTTGGCCGTATAAAGGGTTAATAATTGTTATGCTAAGGATTTTTATAAACAAGCTGTTACAGTATGGTAAATCGCTAGGTATTGCACGAAATCCTGTTAGGCCTACTCATGTAACTTACTGACTCGTGTCTTTTTTTCCCCTAATCTCCAGAGGAATTAAACTGAACGGTTAAAAAAATGCCGCCCCAATAATAATGAATGAATGAATGAATGAATTTTAGCCTTCAGAATCCCTTAAGGGCCATGGCCTCCTGCTGTTGCAGGGAAAAGCCCTCTAGTTTGACTTCCTAGGTGGGCTAGTCCTACTAGGGTGATAAACATAAGCTTTAAGTTTCTTTGTTTAAGACCATGTTTATCAGAAACTTTGACACCTTTTAACCTCAAGCAAAGGCCGCGTTTTCAGGTTAATATTTTCGCTAAAGATAAGGCTTAAATAACTTAAAACAGTATAACATATATTCTGTTTTCCTTCTTTTCCTAAAATATTCAGATAATCTTTTTTTTTTTTTATCCTTGTTGGTATTGCTGAGAATTGTAATTAACCCTACACTGATGCCAAGATAGTTTCTTGTATTGTTGTACCGAAGATACATCATATTACACGATTAGTAGAAAATTATTTAACTTTACAGTAGTGCACAATGTACGCTAGGTTTTGTTTCAATTTAAATGTTTTTTTAATAATTTAATTTAACTTACTTAAAATTCCAGATTATTTTTCGGAAGTCCTTTGGTGTTAAAAGCAATCGGAATTCCAATAGCCAGACACCCACCATTCATTAAATGCACAAACAAGAATTCTTTGATAATGCCAGCGTTAATAATATTTGCACCCTTGATATGGCTTTAAAACAGAAAGTGGACTTTAGAAAAAGAACGGTGCACTTCAATAAAAATTCTTATTCTCCAAGAAGATGAATAAAAAGAAGTAAACGTGGCTACAGAGAAATGCAATTACTCCAGTTTGGTTCGATATTATTGGCTTAAGTTTTTAAATGGAATCACTGCTTGAGCCTATAAACTGGTCGAACGAGATGCTGTATAGCCAAGCGGAGATGAGAAAAAATTCCAGCTTAGTAATACACCATAATATTATGCAGTATTAGTTTGTATATCTATACTTGTCAATCTGGCACCATCAGTGGAGTGACGGCAAGAGATGAAAAGGTAAAAAAATAAGTTAGTTTAATAGTTTATTATAACGAGCTTTCTACTAAATTTAAGTCATGTTAACTCAGTAAGTTGATTGTTTGGTTAAAGTGGCTAGCAAAAAAAATAAGAGGTTCCATAATGCATTACCTTGCCCGCATGTCCTTTTCTTTTGTTATGATCTATGTCTTTTCTGTTATTACATGACGTCAATTTATTGAGGATTTTACAAGGATATTGATTCCAGCCGTGGTTTAGTATAGCAATTGCGTTTCTGGTTATGGAATCTATGTTACGATCAGGTTTAACAATACAGTATTTCAAAATTTAACTGGAGTGGCATTTCATTATTTCAAATAACTAGTCAGAGTAATTTTACCTTCTGTGCACACAGATATCAGAAAACTGTCAACATTAGCTGAGAATTCCATAAGTTGTTGGCTTTACTCCTAATAACGTAAATCTTCTTGACTTTACATATCATTGAACTGAAAAATGGAAACACAGATATAACTTACTGAAGTGCTGAAAGTGAACATATTTTATAGCTGTAAAAACAGTTTTTGTTATAGAATTAGATCTGCTCTCTAAGCGCTTTCTATATTTTGTAATGTTGGTAAGACGCAAACCATTTATTAATGCCACCGCAGTTCGTTCTGGTAGTTAAATTTGTTAAGAAAATACTTTTCATAGAAGGACTATTACTTTTATAGGCCTATGAAATCTTCCACTTATACAGCAATCTATTGATTAGCCTGCACGTTGGAATAAATAGACGACGTTCAGCAATAGTTAATTTTTGTGTCAGCTTTTCCTGGCCATCTTTGCGGGTAATCAGAACCAGGGGGTGGATACCTACTAGCTCTCTGATATTATGAGACACATTAGCACAATTCTTCATATTTTGGCACTGTTTTCTCTTAATGTATTCTGAGATTCGGATATTTTGGGAGATCTTACAATATACGTTGTGTTGTCATGACCCTCGCTAATTAGGTTATTGCTTTTCGGGAGTTAATTGAAATGTTCTTATTTTTCTGAATTCTCCGTTGTAGGGACGATTATGCGAATTTCGGCATCATCATAATTAATATCAGCATCTTATTATAATTATTATTATTACCAATGTTTTTATTACAATTATTATTATTGATATTATTTAAAAGCAAGTTTGAAAACTTGGGCTAAAACTCGAAGTGTATTACTGCTACATCTTACTTAACCTAACGTAAATCGGTTCACGAGTGAAGAGGAATTACAGTAGTATTCCCTCTTTGAACTATTCCAGTAACCAGTGCTAATCACAAATTCTTAGGGATTCTTCTGAGTGAAATCAACTTACATTTTCTAAGGATGGCAACATAGTGCGATGCCGAAAGTTTGGAGTAGGCTACCGGGTTGTTGATTAGCCGAGAACGCAGGATTACTCATATCTGTGGGTTGTTAAATCATAAACCAGCGAGGTAGACGTAAAAGTTACTTACTTTATAAAACATACTAAGAACGAACGGACGTAAGTAGTTTAGTCATGATCGTTTGGTACGAAAGCCAACTCATTTTTTTAAATATAATTTGATGATAGGTTAAGTGAAACTTATGGAAGGGGCATAACTGTGCAGATTTTATCAGTTGATTCCTTTGGTAAATTCAATATCAATTTTGTCTAAATGAGTACTTTTCTCCAAAAGAGAAATGTATCCCTTAACTTTAATTCTGCTTTACTTGATGAGTATTATCAGTACAGTTCTAATTTTTCCATGTAGGCTACATAGACGCAAGAATAAGGAATAATTATTTTCCCTTGCGTTTGTTCAGTGCAGATGGCAAACAAATTTATACAAATTAAATACAAATATTATTACGTGAATCACTGAACTCCATAACATAGACAACGTCGCAGCGAGAGTGCCTTACGCTAGCCTAATTGTACACAGTTTTATACGCGTGGACAGCGGTCATTCACAGGTTAAACAAGATTTTTAGGGATGTTGCAATTCTGCGGAACCTTCCAACTTAATTATTTAAAAAACCAGAAGCATTTTACAAAACGCAAAATAGCCCTTATATTTAACAAAATAATTACATAATACCTTTCTTCTCAACTTCTTCACTCTTTCCTAGGCCTTTCGGTTACATTCAACCATCTTCAGGGATTCTGTAATTTATTAATTTTGTTTGTATTTTCTACCTTGCAATTATATCTACATTAAGTCCTTTATATAAATATACATTTTTTTATAATTTATTTTTCATTTTTATTTGTAGGCCTACATTACAATCCTATACCGAATTCTGTCTACAAGATGCATATTGTTAAAATTTTAAAGTATATAATTAAGAATAAACTAAATGTATGTGATGATTTTAAACACTTTATATTATTTAATGTTACCTACTGTCCCCTTGAAACTGCACGCTGATCCCCTTCCATAGCCTATAAACCCTTACAAATAAGTTGGACCAACGAAATATTTATGCTTTTATATTTAGACAAAGCTAATGTTATTTATTATTTTCCAAATTAATTCAACTGAAGAGTGACTTATTTTGTTATAGACCTATAATTTACAACTATATTGACCCATCTACAATACTAAACCTAAAAAAAAACTAATATTAAATTGAAATATGCATAAAAATTATAACCAAGATTATGTTAGCCTATTATTTTCTGGAATAAATTAGATCTTTTTAAACACTAGACTAAGTTAAAGGTATTTATTACAGCTACCAAATACCGAATTACTGAAGACAGTCCTCAGTCTTTAAAGGATATGCCGTTATATAGTACTCAAAGATGACAAGTACACAATAAACAACGTAGTTTATAGATAGGTTGCTTAAGACACGCAACTCCTTTGAAACACAAGTTGCAACTGAACGTTCTGGCCTTTGACACCTTAATTTCTACAGAATATAATATATGTGCGACCACCTAATGAGCAGTCGCCTCAATATTAAGTAACCTCTATTCTTTCTTGCCGAATTCTGAATCCTTTACGTAGTAATAGCCTATACTATACAATGAGGTTCATTGACCCGAATAAAACCACGAACCGAATTATATTCAAAGGTTTCCGAAATACTTTAATGTTGAAGAAAACTAAATTATGACCTGTTTCCACTTTTAAGCAGACAAGTGTAGCCAATGAAGAATATTATCCCTTGATACCACCTATTGTGCTTATTCATGAATATCATAATCGTAAACACATTCGCTCCTGGGTCAGTTACAAACACTTGACTTTACTGTTAGTCTGTGGGTACAATAAATCTAAAGTGCTTAATGATATGCAGTACAATAATAATAATTTTATTGAGTTTGGCTTCAGGTCTATTCTCGTGGCAGGAGCCAAGTGAATTTTATCTTTCGTAGATAAATTTTTTCTGGTCACCATGGCTGGATAGTACCATTTAAGGACATCTATGGCAACTAGGCCTACATATTCATAAATTTAATCACACCATCATCTCATCGAGAAGACGTAGCCCAGCCTAATAGGTTTTCCAGGTGAAGAAATGAGCCTATGTTTCCGCCAAGGGGTTATTACTACACAACGCAATAGGGTAGTGTTGACGTTGACAAACATTTTTTTTTTACCGGTATTAAAATTTCAGCTTATTGGAAAAAACAAAATAATTAACATAATCGTAACATGAGCTAAATATAGCCTATCTTAAATGAACAATTTATTACATCGATTGACCTGCAGGGAAAGAAAAATCTTTAATAGGCCCTATAGGCAAATCAAAACAGTGCTTAATGATATGCAGTACAATAATAATAATTTTATTGAGTTTGGCTTCAGGTCTATTCTAGTGGCAGGAGCCAAGTGAATTTTATCTTTCGTAGATAATTTTTTTCTGGTCACCATGGCTGGATAGTACCATTTAAGGACATCTATGGCAACTAGGCCTACATATTCATAAATTTAATCACACCATCATCTCATCGAGAAGACGTAGCCCAGCCTAATAGGTTTTCCAGGTGAAGAAATGAGCCTATGTTTCCGCCAAGGGGTTATTACTACACAACGCAATAGGGTAGTGTTGACGTTGACAAAACATTTTTTTTACCGGTATTAAAATTTCAGCTTATTGGAAAAAACAAAATAATTAACATAATCGTAACATGAGCTAAATATAACCTATCTTAAATTAACAATTTATTACATCGATTTACCTGCAGAGAAAGAAAAATCTTTAATAGGCCCTATAGGCCTAACAGAAAAGCAAATCAAAACAGGGATGGGAAAAATAATTTAACTTAAAATTTTACAAATAATACTAATAATAACAATACCAATAATGTAAATGACAGAAATAATCTACTGTTATTTATTAATAGTCCCTCAATGGGGATTACGTATATTTACATTCCTTTTACCTCCTCTATCCGTACCATGGGTATCCTATCTTTAGGTACTCGATATATTGTGTTCGACCCTGAAATTTGATGCCATGTTTTCAACACAAATACTGTATATGTTTTAAGGTCCCCAAAAATTCTATATTAGAAAAAAGTATTAGTTTGTGATCAGCACAGCTCGAGAACGGAAAATCGTATTAAGAGATGTTATATATCGGTTCCATATCTTCTTGATGATGACTTTCTCTTTCTATTAATGACACATTACATGCAGAAAATTTCATTTTTTGCGATCTTACGATATGCTTATTAAGAGCTAGAACTTTTATTTCAAACATTCTTTAGCAAAATATTCTCTGATGAGTATTTATAAGCCAGCCACCGTACAAACGTAGAAACGACCAATTCTTCTCCTTCTTCCATTCTTATTTTTCTTTCATTCTTTCTTCTTTTTCCTTTGGCACTACGTCCTCTAAGAACTTTGGTCTCTATATTCTCAGCCTTGTGTCTCCATCTCTTCATCTTCATTATTGTCTCAAGTCTTGTTCAACCCTATCCAACCAGGTAAACTTCTGTCTTCCAACTTTTCTCTTTCCAAAATCTCTTTTGCTATTCTGTCTTGCGCCATCAGCCACACACGTCCAACCCATTCCAGTCTCTTTCTTCTTATTTCTCCTACTAGGTGTGGGTTCTTATTTAACATTTTAATAAAGTTCCACCTTAACCCTTATCATAAAACTTAACTTATCTGGATCCACCTGGTTTGTTCTGATTCTCCAAATATTCTTTTCCAGTACTGGTCTACATACATATATCCTCCTTAAAATGTTCCTCTCTCAGGCATTCATTATAAATTTATCCTTTACTGACAGTGTCCATGTTTCACTTCCAAACATAACTATTGGTTTCAGTATTGTTTTATATGTTTTTATTTTAGCTACTCTGCTCATTGTTCTGGAATTAAACACATGTTTAACTTTCCTGTTGTTTCCCGCTGTAATCCTCCCTCGAACCTCCTCACTCATATCATTTTTGGAGTTGATTACAGAGCCCAAAATTTTAAAATTATCAACCTTATGAAATTTTTGGCCATCCAAGAATATCTCCGAGATTGGCTATAATGTTGTTCTTGATATTCTCAAATACTCTGTTTTTATTTCAATTATATTTGATCCTGTTTTCCTTGATCCCTACTTTAACTGTATCAATGCTTCTTCCAGCACTCTCATCGATCGTCATGTAAAAAATTCATCTGCATATGCCAAATATTGCACTGACCTATTAATAATGGTTCAGTTTCGATTTATCTCAATATTTCTGATTGCTTTTTCTGAAACACAGTTAAAATAATCGTTGATAAGGCCTGGTAATTTAACTTTAAGTCCACAGTTAGAATTATGGAGTGAAACTGCCAATACGGCCTCTTATTCTAGGCCTGTATCAGAATGTGATACAACATCAATGTTTATCTTCTGCAATGACTCACGCATTTGAGTCTTAACTCAGCGATTAGGGGGAAAAAAAACATGCGGTTTGTCATTGCTTTGAACTATAAAACTGCTTTAGAATATACAGTGTGTTTGCAAAAGCTGAGCTTTAGAGTCTAAAAAAGTACTAAAATCTTGTAGTCTCAAGCTTACTGAACATTACTGACATTTTACAAAACCAGTATTTTGTATATTTGCATCGGTATCGACAATAATGACGCAATGTCCTTAGGATCAAACTTAGTAAAGGTCAAAAGGAATGTCAATAATGCCTGCAAGGGAAACTCTTTCCCGACGAAGTCTATGCTATTTCCAAAAAAGTGTGCCGAAGTGAAGCGTTCATGGTCTTTAATCCATTTTAAGAGAGATTTTACAACACAGTTTACATGACAAATCCCTTCCCATCATTTATAGGATTTGGATCCTTATGGGCTATTGATGTGGTTTAATGTTGCTTCAGTATTTATCTCACAAAACTATTAGTAAAATTCTAGAGAACTCTTTGAATTGAAAGTCTGGGGAAATTTTAGTATACAAACTATATTATAAACTTAGGCCTACATTGTATACGCTACATGTGTAATTCTTGTCTCCATAATATATTGATAAACTAAAAAGGTAAAGGTAAAGCGATCCCTATACAGGCCATGGAGGCCCAGAGGGTTCCAGGAGGTTGAGGCTCCCAGATTTTGGACATTCGGCACGTGAAGGTGGTAAGGTTGTCAGCCTTACGCACCGGCCGCCTTTACCCCCAGGATTGCTCCTGGTACTCATTTCTGTTAGAGGCTGAGTCGACCCCAGGGCCATAGTGCCACCAGAAGGATTAGTCCAATATATTGATAAACTACAAATTAATAATTTGGAAAAAAGACAGCCATCCAAAAAATTACGGGAATAATAAATACGAGGAATCATGAGAAAAACTGTAAAGTGTGTTTAGTTTTATTTCCCTTAGGGTATTAGAGGAAAACTAAAAACTAAAGTTATGTTTATGTATTTACGTATATAATTAATAGTTGTGGTAGGGAAATTTATTCACAAATGGCCAGACTCTCTACAGAGTGCTCAATTGTACAAGCAGAGCTCTTTGCTATAAAGGAGGCTGTCTTATGGTCTAAATCTCAAAATTCTGACTGTTGCATTTTCAGTGACTCACAAACTGCACTTACTGCTATAAACAACAAGTTCAATTTAAATGCCTTGGCAGCAGAAATTAGAACTAAGATAATATCATACGAGAAACACGTTTGTTTATCCTGGGTGCGAGGCCATATGGGCACATTAGGGAACGAAAGAGCTGATGAATTGGCAAAAAATGCTGCGACCTCGAATTTAAATTTTAGCTACAATGTGTCCCCTATCTTATGCTAAGAATAAACTTAGAGATTATATTAGGACTGCTTGGAATGAGCATTGGGTGTCCAGCTCCAAAGGGACCACTACGAGAGAAATCTTCTTTCCAACAGTTGAGTGTCGCCTATGCTGTACGAGTGTAAAACCGGACTTCATAATCACTCAGTTTCTGTCTGGGCATGGCAAATTTGGTTTTTACTTTCAACGTTTCATGATCCAAAGACAGAATGGTTATCAATGTATATGTACTGAACAACAAACTGTTGAACATTTAATTTTTCATTGCCCAGTCCTAGAGCATAAAAGAAGAATATTGGACACACACTTAGATTATTGTAAAAAGAAATTAGATAAACCACTCTTTGATATTTTTAGGAAAAAATGCTGTTATAGAGAATTCCAAAAGTTTTTGTGTTCTATTTTTAAGATGTTATAGTTTTCTTTTATAATATAATATATTAGTTATCTTGTTTTCTTAGAGTAGTAAGGCCTGCATCCAGCCTATGGATAAGAAGTAGTAATATTTCAAATATATTGTCTTGTAACTATAACCCTAATATACCTCCGGGTGGAATAGGGTTTAATTAATTGTATATTCAATAAATAAATATATAATTAATTTGTAGTTACATATATATAATCACTGAAAACAATGTCAATGGAATAGCCGGTTTTCTTGAATGGCAATCGTAACACGTGACTAAAATTCCTATATTTTAACATAAAGCACTGCGCTATTAATTCTATACCTTTGTTTTTTGTGAAATTTTTGTGGTGATCCATGTACGAGTAGCCTATACGTCAGTAGCAGCGAAGAGATAGGCCTATGCTGTTTTCATAATTATATATATTTTAAATAATAGGCCTACTTTTTAAATTATGCAAGGATCAATACTACTCTTAGACATATGGTATTCAAAACACTAGTTTAAATTTTAGTTACCTACTCTGAAGGTTCTGTACAAAAGTTAAATTCTTTTAGAGCAAACTTGTAGCGCCAAGGACTTTTCTTAAAAGTAAAGAAATGCAATTAGATTAAAGCTGACATTTATTGCATCATAAGTAATTCTTTCGGCTTTATAGGGTTTTATCTGGTTCATTGAAAAAATGTAACCAACTTATAGGCGATTTTTAAAAGTACAAATTAATTAATTGGAATAAATATTATATTTTGTACATCCAGCAGAGCGCTGTAGGAGAGATTTATATGTTAATTCGCTGACCTATAAATGGCCGCTATAGGGCTTTAAAAGAGTAATAGGCCTACTATTTTTAACCCGAGGCTTTGTTAAAAAAATGTGAATTTCAGTTAGACTATAGGCTAGTGCCCCTTAGGCCTAAGTTCATGACGTATAAGAATAAATATAGCCTATATTAAAATTCATTCAAATTTATTATAAGTTATAGTAGATAACTTTAAAGTTTTCCTCTAATAATAAAATAAAACGAAACACATTTCGCAGTTTTTGTTTATGATTCCTAGTATTTGCAATTCCCGTAATTTTTTAGATGGCTGTCCTTCGGCAAATTCTAAATTTGACACTTCGCATGGCAATCAAAGTCCTGCTTGATACAGATAAAACGTGCAAAACGTGTAAGGGTATAAATGTGCACATATAGGTATAGCCTACATAGGTGGAAATATAGACAATATAGAAATACGGTAGGCTACCAAGAAATTGCACTTTGAATGGCCTTGTTCTGCAGTTGAGGTTGACTGATATGGAACGCACAATTAAATAGCCCAGTTGTTACGCAGATTGTATGAGCCCGGATAAGCAGATCACGAGAAAAAGATAAATAATGAATATAATAAACTGTAGACCTAAGTAGGCTAAAAATAAAACTGACGTGAGGCTAGAAGTGTACAGAAGAATAAATAAATAAGAAGTTTTGCTTTTTTCGTCCTTTACGTATCCTCCCTAATATTCCATTGAAAAAAAAAAAAATGTTAGAAATAACTTACATTCTGTAAATCATGAGCCGGTGTCAAAGGAATCTGAATAACGCGCAAGAGGAATACCGAAAGGTAATAAAATACGACCTAATAGGGGCTGGACATTCACTGCTTCATTTATGAATTATAAATCAAAATATGAATACAAATATTTGAACATAAAAATTCTGCATGTGAGGCAGCGGCGAAGTAATGATTTAGTCACTGCTCATGATGACATAATACTGTCGCTCAGATTAGAGACCATTGTTAGTTCAGCCGGGTTTATGGATTTAAACAATGCCAATAATTATCGGGTATATAGTTAATGAAAAATCTAACTGCAGGCTACATTAGACTTTTTCAGAAAAAATGTCCTACTTCGGGAATTAACGCTAGAGCTCAACTTAGTAAGTAGTCTATAGTGCTCTCGTTTTCTTCGTCCCCAATCGGTGAGTAAAACGTGGGCATTTCATTTTGCGGTCTGCCGGATTCTATTACTCAGTAGTTTGAACTCTCAAATCAAAACAGATGGCAGACTCTGTAGCCAAGTGAATCTAATAACAATAAAATCAGGTAAACTGATATAACAAAGTGTCAAAATGCTTTTGTTTAATCATTTGTTTAATTGCAATTATGATAGGCCTAAGCAGAAAAGAAGTTATTTTTGTAATAGATCTCAGAGTTAAGCTCCAGATCGATTCATTAAGCAGGGCTTACGGGAAGAACAAAGGTCTAAGGTTTGATTTTTAACATTAATTCATACTCGTATAGGCCCTACACTGATATAAGAAACTCTTAAAATATGTAAACATTTCCCAAAATGCACTGGCAATAATATTAATGGCATTAGTGTAGGCCTACGATTCGCGGACATGTTTGTTTCAGGTTTAAAGCAGCAGTATAGGTTATGAATGAATTAAAATCAATCTGAAAGCAATCTGTTAGGAATTACATTAGGTCTATTTGCCTTCACAGCAGCGTTTAAACTAAAAAATACTCATATTGAAATATAATGCAGATATCGGTAGCTATAAATTTCGATAGAATGCACAATACCATATTAACAGCAGCTGCGTTTAATTATTAAAGGATAGATATTTTAAAACTTTTTTTACGTTTATTTATAATTATATTTATTTTGGTAAGCATATGTGAAAGAATAAGTGGGATAAAACAGAATGAAATTACAGCAAATGCCTCACGTTTAAAGCAAGGTGTGATTTTATACATTTACAAACACCTGAATGCATTGGAGTCAAGGTCCTCAGTGATTAGCAACGCGGCTTTATAGAATAGTCATGATTTCTCATTTAAAAAGCATGTGACCTTTAATTAGTCATTACTCCGTTACCTAACGACCGATTTGGACCAAAATAAATAGGCTTCTTCCTATGGACTTTATAAATGATAACAGGCCCACAAAGTTTCATGAAAATCCGATATAATTTATTTGAGCTATCGCGCGTACAGGCACACAGACAGACAGACATTTTCTCGTCCTCCACACAATCTCATAAAGTGCCATTCTGGCACTTAATAAGAATGCAAAATTTCAGCGTTTCTTTGATTCTTGTTTCCGGCTGAGACATGACAACGCCTGAACACGCGGCTATTAAGGAGTGTGTCCTTCTTGCATTAAACAAACAACACTTCAAAAACAGCATCGCTGGGGACGATGATAGCGAGACGACTATGGTAAGTGGTTATTAATGAACTAAGTCGAAGGCCCAAGTTCGTTTCCCGACCCAGGACTAATTTTCCTTTAAAGACTATAATGAAATTATCTTCAATATAACGTCAATATAACTTTTTTGTTAAAAGTAACCTAATTTTTTTTAGAAAGCTTATCATTGAACTTTATCTTCGCTATGTCAAAACCGGCTGAAAAAATCTATTTTCGAGCGTAAGAACTAGCAGCATTTTTAAGTCTGAAGGTCAGTAAAGATGTTAATTCCTATAATAAAATTTCGGTCAATCGAGAATAACATTATGCTACTCTCCAAAAGGGTCCGTGGAAAAATTACAGCCTGTTTAACCTCAAACCTGTTCTTCCAGATGTCGAGTGGAAGAATATCGATATCCGCACATATCGATATACCGTACACACAAATACGCGCGTGCTTATAGGCCTACACACATACAAACACCTTTTTTTCTAGAAAGAAATTGATACGTTCCGTAATGTGATCTTTCTCGGTCAAATAGGTACAGCCTAGTAGCAACACCATAAATAGAATATCTTCATAAAAGCAGCCGAGGTTTTACGCATTAACAGATACCTATGTATTTCAGAAAATGAACTGGACACCAGAAGGCAAACCGTACCAAGAGATGAATATTTCATGGGTCATTATTGCCGGTAATTGTGGAGTTGGTGCTTGTTAGTTTAGGAGGCAATTAACAAAATAGGAATTGTGACAGTTTCTTCGGCATGGCTTTGAGTTTTCCCGTCGTTAGTAATACGAGACGCAAGCATAAACTCGAAGACATCATTAACGTAAACAAGAAAAGTTTTCTGTATCTATTAAACCTGTGACATATTTATATTTCTCTGCTAGTACTTTTTTCCGGACTACCTGGTTGTAAGGTAGAGGCTCCATTTACTTCTGACATTTAGGTAGTTGCCTGCGGGAAGTGAACATAATTGAACTAATATATTTCATGCGAAATTATTCGGGTGTTCGTAAAGAATATAAGAATTCATTTTCTGAAACCATATTCAAGGTTACATTGAAAATTTAATTAATTTAATATATTATAGGAACTTATTAATCATATTAGGCATTTTACTATACTCGTTCAAACGTTTTTGTTATGTAGACAATTATCATTCCAGAAATTATATTGTTATAAGAGAATTTTAATAATATTTTAGGTTTATTTAACAGTGAACTCTATGTACAGTATATTCATGAACACATTTCTAATTTGACTAAAAATGTTCTTAATAATCTAGAACTTGTTTCAGGGGCACAGTATTATGGTCTCGGACAAAAGACCCATAATGCAGGGAGACTTAGACCTCGTTTGCCTCAAGATGTAGTTCTTTGATTAAGTTTATGACCATAATTATGTCAGATAACTTTAAAGCATAATTTTGAGTGAGGGGCCAAACAATGACTCCCCTCTATAGCGAGAATTCTAATACTGTTACAAAATCTCCAATGGTCATCACCAATGTGATATAGCAATGTAATGCTGAACGATTGAAAATAAATATAGAAAAAAAGGTTTATTTATATGAGATTCAACTGCGAGGTCCTGTAATAAACCATTAAGTCGGAGTTTCTTTATGTTAATTGATATGACCGATTCCGTCTTGGTTTCCGCTTTTCAAAACACAAGCAACGTTGCAATATTCTCTCATTATTAGAGAGCGGATTTTAAAGGGAATTCCTTTTTTTTATATTTCATCACAAAACGTGATAAAATTGAACAGGACATTACTGAGTACGTTTCAACTGCAAATGACCTGGTTTTAACGTCCCTTTTTTTTCCTTTTTTAGGCTCATCTCCCTTTTTTTTTAGAAACTTTCCTTTTCCAGTTCCTTTTTTGCTAATTTATTTTGAAAAATTCGTAAATTACCCATTTGGTAATATGACAACATTAAAAATTGTTTTCACTGATTCACCATTGAAAAAATAATTCCTCCCAGCAGAACAGAGCGTTACAAGGAAATCACAGGCTTGCCATTGCCTAAGTTTCCCATTATAACAAGGTGGGGAACATGGATTTCGTGTGCTATTTCCCTCTGTGAGAACTTCAACAAGATCAAAAAATTTCTTCAGTCATTAGATGTTACAGAATCAGTAGCTGTAGAGCAAGCAAAGGCTTTACATAAAACAAACGTGTATCTCTTTGTTGAATTTTTACACTCTCTTACTTTTATATCCCATTTTCCCCACCTTTTTTGGCAATAATTTCCCCTTTTTTCCCCTTTTTTTGGCAATAATTTTCCCTTTTTTCGTCCTTTTTTGGGTGAAATTTTTCCCTTTAAAAAAAATCCGGTCTCTACTCATTATTATCACTGACCTCAGTTCTTCCCTCGCTTTAATCAATTCACACGTGTTATTGTTTGCTGTAACTAGATTTTGCGACCCCGCGTTTCGCTCCACGCGGAGTAGACGAGTAGCTGACACAGCCGTCACAAGGCATTCTTAGATTTTGATTGGCTGAGGTTAAGGTTAACTAGCTGATTGATGCGGTAAAAATAAAGAGCACCGGTTGAGCTGTCGACAAAACTTTTTCTCCTAACAAAAGGAAGCGCCTAGTCATGCCATGAATAACTGGACTATAACTATTAATGTGCAATTGTTTTTATTGATACTGTGTTATGGTTTCAGTTTTGATAAAAAGGATATAACATAATCATGATATTCGCATGAAACATACTCATATTAATAACGGCCATTATAGCTACAATAGTATCGACCAGTTAGATGAATTTGTAACAAGCTAGTAGGCCTAATGTATAGCCTATTTATGTGGTACAGGACGTCACACTAATCTGGTAAAAATATAGAATGGTAAAGTGATGAAGTGTTATCATGACTGAGGTCTAAAACTTGAGTTAAGTCTATATTGCCTATATTGAGGAGCATTAGAAAGAGTGGCTATTGAACAGATAAAAGGATGGATACCTAATGTTCACGACTATTGTGAAGTCTTAGGCCTACATGAAGTCTAAAGGGTAACTTATTAATGAACAGATTGATTATTAGGGCGAGGCATTTGAAGATATTGCATCTTTTTTATATGAAGGTTAAAAGGTAGTTCGAATATATATAAAAAATGTGTTTTTTCAAATATTGATTAAATAAGGGCAATTTGTTTTTTCATTCATTCATTCATTTTCTTTCTTTTATGTAGCATTTTTTGTAATTTTCAAGAGATGGGCAATTTTTTTGGCAATTTTTAAGTCATATTCGACATTTTTAGGTCATATTCATTGGAGGTAGTGAGGAGCTTTTCCATTACTTTCAGAAAACAGACAATCGTTTTTATTTGAGAATCTCTGCCAAATGTTCATAGTTCATTTTCAT
Organism: Ectobius pallidus; assembly: GCA_964059195.1. Classification (NCBI taxonomy): domain Eukaryota; kingdom Metazoa; phylum Arthropoda; class Insecta; order Blattodea; family Ectobiidae; genus Ectobius; species Ectobius pallidus. The sequence goes on along the minus strand of CAXKWD010000010.1, from coordinate 27,374,212 downwards.
TCATTGCAACTGCTATGCAACTGCTTACAATAAACACCATAGCAGTTGTAATGAAGTTTCTTTTCTTTTTAAATGGCAAATACTTGCTAGGGGCAATTTGAAGAGCATGCCAGTTCAGAAAGACTTTCTTTTCCGATTAAAGGTGTCCAAGTAGTATAAAATTAATTACTTCTTTAGTAACAAAATAAGTGTGTTTTATATTGTAAATTTATATATAACACACTGCCATCCATTAAATTGGTTTTAGCAAATCATTACTTAAAAAACTAATTATAAGTAATCATTATTTTACATGTACTCATTAATTTATAATTTCTCATGTATAGTAGGCCTATACTGTGCAGTGTTAATGTAATTATATTTATATTAATCTACTATATCTCTTAAACACGAGCGATGCTCATATAGGGGAATGTTTGGTTTCATTTGTTTTTACTTGTATTAAATTTGTATGTAAACAAAAATAAATGGTAAATTTATTGGTCTTTTTTAAATTTTGTATAATTTTTTCACTATTTTTAGGTTATAAATGCACTTTTTATCTTGAATTTTATCACTACTTTATGGTCATCAAATGCCTTGCCAATTATCTTCCAAAACTTGAAAGCATGCTCCCCCCGTTTAAGCATGTCACAGAAATTAAGTTGAGGTATGGCAAATATCATTGTCATTCAGTTGTCATTTTCTCCCTATTAACCCTCGTTTCTGAGAAGTGAGTTAAGTTGCACTGGAGAATTAATTGACAGGATATGGAACCTGCATTGCTACATGATCACATTAACGATACAATGAGGAGAATGAGCAAGGAATGAAACTCCACCTAAGTAACACATAAATAAGAAGCAGACAATGCAAGTAACTTATTTTTATTTTCTAAATTACATTAAAACGTTTTCTGTTAAGGTGACATATTTTACTCACTTGCACGATTCTAATATTTGATTTAGCTTTTTTATTAGCCTGTTAATACATCAATAACTTCATATTTTAATATGCTATACATTTTTAAGATCACCAGTCACATGAACTAACTTTGTAGAAGTAAAATTGTTTAATACAGGTGAACTTGGCTAATGCGAAGCTAAAGGGACCAGCAATCACGATTTCGAATTAGAAACGTTTTAATTTTGTAGGTCCTATAGAAATGTCAAGGGACATGCTAAAAACTCGAATTTTTCATAATTTCGCGTTTGAAAAATTCGAAATAGTCAAAAATAGTACCAGTAATAAACTCTAGCGATTTCATCTTATTTTAAGGAACGTCTATATGATTTAGATGATAAGCATTATAAAAGAGATAATGTAAATTTAATATACTGACTTTCTCTCTCCTGTAACCCTTGTGGTGCAGTATAGAGCCTCGATGTGAAGGTTTCAGTACAGATTAATTTTGTTACGCTTATTTTCCAAGAGAGGATAAAAACAGGTGGTAAGACCATCGCCTCTCAAACTCTCTCCGGAAATGTGAAAGGACCGAGGAATTTTTACAGAAGCTCTAATTTAGGGTTGGGAGTCATTTTTCGTGACTTAAATCTACGACGGGTCACCCGGCTTAAAAATCCATCGATCGCGACTTTCGGATCCAGAGGCGGGCAAATTATCTCTACACCAGTGCGGCCGACACATTTAAAATACAGCACACTTTAATTCGTACTATTTTAAAATATGGATCTTTAAGCTGAATTAAGGTAATTTCCAAGTTACACGTTAAACGGGATAGCAAAATAGCATGACGTGAAAGCAATTTAATAGTAGGCTACTATTAGGTCTATTTTATTAATGTCGTTAAGCATTTAGGCTACATTAATGCAATAGTCAAAGTCAGGAATCAAAGTCAGCAGATAAATTATTTAAAACCATGTCAGCTTAACAACTATGAGAGAAAGTTACAAATTAGAATTACTATATCACCCATAAAAAATTGAACAAACACACAAACGAAACAGCCAAGCGACGATGCATTTTAATTGGACCGGCTCTACAGCGAAGTATTCACTTAATCATAAAATGGGTTTAACACTAGTCAATCGTATATTCTATTTTTAAAGGCGTTGTACGTCAGCGAGTAAAAGTTATGTGAAATCCTAATTTGTAACATTTTATGCCCATGGAAGAATAGCTGTTTGCACTTAGTCTACACTCAATAATAATAATAATAATAATAATAATAATAATAATAATAATAATAATAATAATAATAATGATAATAATAATAATAATAATAATAATAATAATAATCGTCTGTTTGAGCATAAAAGAAAAAAGATTTGTCACTATATGTAAGATTAAATATTAATTATACATTGCCCACATTCACTTGATTAATACTGTATGGACACAATTGAATTAAAATGTTTTTAATAAGTCTTTTGAAAACTTTCAGGTCACTAGTGACTCTAATGCCAATATGCAGATCATTGTAAATCTTCAAACCATATACCATGATGGATTTGTTGAAACTTTATTATGATGAGGAATGCTAAACTTATTTCTACCTAGAGTATTTGTAAGAATGAAAATCACTATTGCAACTAAAGTTATTTCTATGAATGTGCACAAATTCCATTGATTTGAAGATGCACAACTCATAGACTGTTAGTATCCTAAAATGTATAAAATAGTCTCTACATTAGGTTCTACGCTTCTGTGCGATAAACTCATCATTCAACATAGTAGATGAACCCCAGTAACAGATGCATACATGTGCCGGTTGTCGACCAAGAGCTAAGCTAAGTTAGTTTAGCTTAGTTCACATGCAGTGAAGGATTTCATATACAGTTGTGCTGGATTTCATATGTAGTTTTGTCGGCACAACTACATATGAAATCCCGCACTGTATGTGAGCTAAGCTAAACTAACTTAGCTTAGCTCTTGGTCGATAACCGGCACTAGCTTTGCCTGGGCTTGAGCAAAGTAAAAAGATAAAATCATATTGCTACTAACATAATATCTTAAGATTCTAACTTGATAACAGACATAATGTAATGTACGCACAAGTTCCAAACAGTGTTGACGCCAATTCAAATGCTCATCAAATGTTATTCCCAGAAATTTAGTTCAAATGTTCATCAAATGTTCATCAAATGTTATTCCCAGAAATGTAGTTATCTGAACACTAAGGATGTTATGATTCTGAATGCTTATATTTAAATTATTTATGATGTGTCCAGCCATAAGAGGTTAATTTCTGGTATGAGAGTGCACAGGTGGGGGGAGGGGGAAAGCGGACCGACTAAAATATCTAAGTTGCCGATATGAGCCACTGCGCATGCCTAGCGGCATTCACAGGATAGCAGGGAACGCATTGAAATTTGTTCTACAGCCGATAAATTGCTTGAATTGAGAAATAATTTCACGTAATTTGCATTGCTAGTGAAAACATCTCTTACACTTATTTACGCATCACAAGGCTCTGAAATCAGCTACAAGAGTCGGTCCCCTACCTCTACATTGTTCCTAGGCCTATACGTTTCATGTAAACATGAACTCCAAAATCTCACATCGTGCATTACAAAATAGGTGTATACAGAGTCTGTCTATTACGGCAACAGTAGGGGAGTGCCGGGCAAAGAGAATAACCTAACTTTGAAATGACAATGCCATGAGATATGTATAAGCAGAAACACACATTTTATTGCAAAAATATCTTTAGCAATTCATGACTTCACCCAATATTTTACACAATAATATTTACATTTTTAACACTTCAGAAATTGAAAATAACAAAAAAGTGTACTTTAGTCACTTTACCCGGATCACCCGGGCAAAGTGAATATATCCTTTTAATCGGAGCAATCTTTGCAAAAGAATGACCCATGCCCACTATAATTAGTGCATGACTCATGGCTCCAATTTCTGCACTGAGAACACTGAATCCAGTCTTCCAGTGGCGGCTCAGTATAGGGATCTTCACACACAAGACAGAAATATTTCGCATTCTGAACTTTTTTCTTCTTTGCTGGTTGTTCAGCGAAGGAGTTCATGAGATTTTTTGTTGCACACTTAGTTTTATTTATCTTATTGAAAGCTTCCAAATGTTGCTTTCTGACAGGAGTACCTGTCAGCACTTCAGCCCTTTGGCACTTCCTTTTCTTTTCATTTTTCCCTTGAGCCTTAGGACATGGACGTATGTCCAGTGGGCTGTATCTGGGAGCTGGTGCAGATGTGGAAGGTAAGCCTTTTTTCTGAGATTCTTTAGCCACAGATGCTTGGGATGTTGAGGGTAGGCCTAAGGTATCCGAAATTTGAGCAGATGAGCACAGAGCAACGGAAACTGGTTGAGGAGGAGTTATAGGCCTATCGTCTGGAATGCAGTCTGGATCGGGACGATCCGTGACTGAAGCTGGAGCATAATCAGCATCTGAAAAAATGTCCGGGTTATAAGGCCAGATTCCCGATTTTCTGAATCCACTAGTTGCGTTTTGAGCAGTCGCTACTTTCAAATATGCCGATGAGAAGAGTTTTGCGATGTCATACTGATTCACAATTCTACCGACATGATTTCGCTGGAATGTGCAAATAGACTACTCAAAGTACGTCTTCAGTGGTCCGTACACTGCAATATCCAACGGCTGCATCTTGTGGGTGGTATGGGGTGCAAATGAAAGGAATATCACATTACTATTCTTGGCATATTCCAGGGCCTTTATATACTTGTGGGAAATATGATTGTCCAAAATGAGCAACACTTTTTTATCTGCAGGAGGACGGACCTGTTCAATAAAGAACACAAGCCACTCTAAAAATATTTCCCCGTTGATCCATCCATTTTCTGTACAAGATGCCTGACACCCAGGAGGAGCACCATCAAGCAGTCTCTCTTGCATTCGCTTCCTTGCGAATATCAGGAAAGGTGGAATGAAGGAACCGGATGCATTGCAGCAGCAAATCGCAGTCGTAAGTTGACCCCTTTCCACACTGGCGATCATGCCGACTTGCTTTTTCCCCGTCGTGGAAAGAATCTTGGGTGGCCTATTTGTCGAAGTCTGCACACCGGTTTCGTCCATGTTGTAGAGACGAGAAGGATCTATTTGGTGTGTTTCTATAAGTTCCCACAGTAATGTATCGAACCGGTTCACCTGTGAACGATTGAATCCCCTAGCCCTTGCAATCGATGTCGGTTCCGGAGAACGTAACGTAATGCTTGGATTTCTGCTGATGAATCCAGTCAACCATTCATCACCAGCTGATCCATTGCGGAAAGGATGTTGTATCGAATTTTTTTTCAGCATAATCATATGCTAGCTTCTTGAACTCGTCTCTTGTCAGTCCATAAAATATATTGTCCATAAACTTTATATAGTCTGCCAATTCTTGTTCTTGTTCCTTATTGAACACAGTCCTAAATCGCCCTAATTTCTTCTCCGCTGACCCTTTCTTCACATGTCGATACAATGTCGCATATGGGATATTGTATTTGGAGGCAACAGCATTCAATGAACCCAAAGCAGCTTCTTGAATGGCTTTCTCCATATCACGTTCATTCCTGCTCCCCTGATTAGTTTTCCTGGTATATTTATACACCATCTGAAATAATTTCAGAGGGGCTTATAAATAAATAATTTATGCATTAATTATATACAGCATATATATATACATAAATATATATATAAACATATATATATATATGAGAATATTATAGGAGAAAAATTCCTCCGACACTGGGACTTGAACCCAGGACCTTTGGCTATTCGCGCCAATGCTCTACCAACTGAGCCAAGCCGGAGTTCAATTCACAGCGCCGGAAGGAACCTCTCTCCTATGACTGATTGCCCTAATGGTCTACCTCACAGACAGACAAGTTATGTCATATGCAGTACTGTGAGGCACACTAATTAGTGATTTTTGTGACCGGGCATAGGAGAGAGGTTCCTTCCGGCGCTGTGAATTGAACTCCGGCTTGGCTCAGTTGGTAGAGCATTGGCGCGAATAGCCAAAGGTCCTGGGTTCAAGTCCCAGTGTCGGAGGAATTTTTCTCCTATAATATTCTCATGTAATGTCCAACAGAGACAATAATCTGTGGTTCATGAAAGCTTATACATCTATATATATATATATATATTAAAAGGGCTTTAGTAAATTTTAAAATAAGTTTCGTGTTGTCCGGGCAAAGCGAATAACTATCCACTTTGCCCTGTTCACTTTGCCCGGTGTGACGCCATTGACTTTGCATAGGTTTTTACAGCAGAAAATTAATGGACTTTATTAATAATTGAATAATATATATATTGTGTATATTACACGTTCTCATCTAAATACTTACAGTGGAAATATTTCTTCAGTTTCTTGCTCAATGGAAAATGTCGTCTCACTCATAGCACGCTCACTTCACAAGTGACTAAACGTGTTCCTTGTAAGGAGTGAAGGTGTCGAAATCTCTTAGCACTGTATCGTTATGCCATCTAGCGTGTGATCCGAAAAATTCGTCTTATTCTCTTTGCCCGGGCCTCCCCTATATATTAGGCCTCCTACGAAGAAAATAAGAAACAACTATGGAACTTTTGACTATAAGAATGTTATAAAATATGCAAATATTAACTATTACAAAGATCTTTTAAAAATTAAAGTCATTAAATATAATTATATTGCATTTTATGGAGGGATTAGGGGTTTTTAGGAAAATCTGGAATAGTAGGCTACCGAGTGCGTCCCGTGGGAGCCTATTCTAGGCGTCAGTGTACAAAGCTGAAAACTCGGTTTGATCCCGCCAAGGTCAATTTCGGAGATACTTGGATGCCTCATGATTAACTTAACCGATCTCCGATACGGTACTAGGTGCGCCATGACTAAGGACCGGATTTTTAGGTTTTTAAAAACACTGTTTTAGGTTTTCCATTAGGTGAAATAGCTTTTTTAGGTTTTTTGTCCAAAATATCGTTTTCGGGTAGAATAATTGGTTTAATGAATTTGAATGTGCTTCTAATTTAGTGAGTAAAATACTTTATGGTTGGATGTGGTTAATGTGAAACTGATTATTTTCCTTTCTTCGGTTGTTACGCATGCTAACAGATCAACTAGGGACGGAAACTTCCCCCTTTTCTAGAAAGGTAAATAATACTTAGGCCTACGTGTTTCTGGCAGGCTTGACAAAATATTACTTTTCCAATCTGTAGTGAAATTCAGGTCGTCGCCAATCCACTGCCGTAATAAACTCGATTTCATTTGTTTCGGCATAATTAACACGTCTTCTTAAAACTCACAGTGTGACCACTAAGTATGAATAACAGGACAGTAATAAAGGCAAACAAGGGCTTTAAAACACAGAAATCTATATCCTTGTTCATACACGGCAACAATGGTTGTTCCTACGAATATTTTAAAAGGAATACGCCGGTACTCTTACACTTCCTCTGAATCCTCTCTTGATACTGTCCATCCTAGACGACAAAGGGTTGAACGAAACGCTGGAGGTCCCTATTAATTTCAACCCGACAAAAATTGTCTCTCCGCATAATATCGATTTCTCAACTGACAAACAAAAAAGACAAAAAAAGTAGCCAAAATTTAGATATTTTAGGTTTTATATCCTGTTTAGGTGTATTTAGGTTTTTATACCACATTTAGGTATTTTTAGGTGCCATAGAATTAATGTGGGTGAATCCTATGGACATGATTCAAAAAAGTGTATGAGCGCTTTTTGTTTTGGAAGTAAGGAAAAAAATAAGTAAAAACCTAAGAATCCGGTCCCTAGCCATGACTTTATCCCCGACATAGAAGGCCTACTAAATTCCGTCCATTCTGAGAACCAGCCTCAAGTAAACAAAAACCAATATGACCGTCTCGCTACGAGGCTACGAGCAACGTGCTAGAGTGAGACAGACTTACTGTGCCTTGTTTTCTTTAGGTTTGGTTTTTAGAGCGGACGGACTATAGTTAGGCTACGTCAGTAAAAACTAAATTCCGTGGCGCTACATCCCTGGAGGGTCTAGGCATGTCATCCGACCGTACTAAAAGTACTTCCTGATCACTGCTTCGATGTCTTTGCAAATATTAGAGTTTGGAGTTCTATTAGCCGACAGGGTAGACTATCAACTAATTTTTTGCTGTATTCATTGTCTCAGTAATGCTAATGCTATTAGCTAATTAGCTAATGATCCAATTCCCTTTGTCGTTAGATATAAGAGAAGTGTAGGCTATTGAGAGATGGCTGTGATAAGAAGAAGAACTTAATTTCGAATGTAATGATTCTCCGACTTTTTTGTTTCTACCCTACATATTTTCTTAGTGAATGGCAATAGACAATTCCTATGCAAGCTGAAGAAATATTAGGCTATCTATTTTACGGAACTCGGGGGTTTATTACCGCGCTTACATGAGCCCGCCATTCAACCTTATTCTGTGTTAGCTCATCCAACCATCCCTTGCAAATCTATTCTAATTACTTATTGTCTTCCCACCTACGTCTAGGTCTTCCAAGTCGTCTTTCCCTTCGGGTCTCCCAGTCAAAATTTTTAGATGTCTTTCCTCCCCACGCAAGCAACATGTCCAGCCCATTTCATCGTCCTTGATTTAATTATTCTTATTACAGTCTGTGTAGAGTACAGGTTATGAAGCTTGTCATTATACAATTTTTTTCCAGTCCCCGTTTTCATCTCTCTCAGGCCAGAGTATTTTCCAAAACAACCTGTTTTCGAACTCTCTCAGCTTAGGTTATGTTCTTTCCGAAGAGTAAGAAACCTTGTCTCAAATCAATATAATACAATCGGCAGGATGACTGTCGTATAAATTTTTTATTTTAGAATTCTGGACAGAAGTCGAGAGAAGATAGAAGCTCCTGAATGGAATAAAAACAGGAAACGTTTGCAAAAACGAGAGGGAGAAATGGGGTTTACAAAAAATGTAGTTATCGAGTAGGCCTATAAATCCCAAAGGAAAGCAGTCATCAATGTCATCAATCTGTAGAAACTAAATTACAATTAAATCAGGTAAACTGATGTAACAAAGTGCCAGAATGCTTTTGTTTAATCAGTGATAATTGCAATTATGATATGCAGAAAATAAGTTATTTTTAATCGATTTCCGAGTTAAGCTTCAAGTTGATTCATTAAACAGGGCTCACGGAAGAACAAAGTTCTAGTTTGTGAGGAATATGTGGGTAGTCTCATTAGTGATGAGCAAATGCAAGACCAAGACCAAGACCAAGGCGGTCTTGGTCTTGGTCTTGGTATTGCACTCTCAGTCTTGGTCTTGGTCTTGCATAGGTAACCCTGGTCTTGGTCTTGGTCTCGGTCTTGCATCAGTGGTCTTGGTCTTGGTCTCGGTCTTGCATCAGTGGTCTTGGTCTTGGTCTCGGTCTTGCATACTCGGTCTTGGTCTTGTTGCAAGAATCTTGCAGTTTTCTTTTATGCATCTTACTGTGATCTATGGCCTTTACATGATTTAAAGTTACACCGATTACATGTGTGTTATTGCTTGCGAAAGTAACGAAAGCTAATTGCTTTTAGTTGCTTTGACCATGTAAACAGTAATGTGATGTCACGCTGTTTGCCGAAACGTCCATGGTGATATAAGCTAGAACAGTAAACTTTGAGAGTAAATTTAAATATTCTCTGTTATTCTATTGCAGAACTTTAAACCCAAGACAGGAAAGATTCTATATGTGAGAGTAGGCTATGAATATTAATGATAGGTGTAAAAAAGGATATAATCGTTAATGAAATAGGCTACTGAGTATGTTTATAGGCGTTTTAAGTTACGGGGGCTACTGTTAAAAAGTTTCAAATCCTTAGTCATAGGCCGCCCCATGGCTGAGTGGTTAGACCGCTCGCCCTCCACCGCTAGGACACGGGATCGGATCTCGATGGATCCATGTGGAATTTGTGGTGGACAAAGTGGGGTCGGGGCAGGTTTTCTGGGGGTACTCCGGTTTCCCCTGCCATATATCATTCCATCGTTGCTCCATTCATCGTAGTATGACCATTTGGTTGTAATAAAGAATTATTATAAATCCTCAGTCATAGCTTTCTTTTAACCCAGTGAGAGGTCAGAGAAACTAGTTATTAAATAACTGTATGGCAGAATTTTTAGGTTTTATTGATAAATTATGTGGTCAGTATTTATATTGTACGCAAAATGAAATTTCGTATATGACTTAGGGCCTTTGTTACATCTGTTTGTCTTTCGTACCATAATACTAGAGAACTATTGAAATTAAACATTTTTAAAATGAATATGGAGCGTTTATCGTGAATTTAACTCCCACCAATTGAAGGAACTAGCTGTATGGAATGGTATTCAGGGAAATACGTAAGATTAATTGTAAGTTTTCATTGCAGTAATTCGTTTTAACGTAGTGGTGAGAGAGGTTGTATACGGGGTTCACATGTATTATTTGAATGGTGCGTTCGTTTTTGGATACGGACAGCGTCAATCACCGGGTGTGTCTCATTGGTTATCGCACGATGAGGCAACCTCTACATTATAGGCCTACCAGCCATGGGACTACCCCGGCTAGCGACTCTGCGGCGCCTTTGAGTAGTGGTCGCTGACTCGCTGCATACACAATGGGGCTTTATAAAACTTTTTCAAATAGCAAGACTGCAAGAGTCTTGCAGTTAGGTCTTGTTCTTGCCAGAGTCTTGCAGGGTTGGTCTTGGTCTTGGTCTCGGTCTTGCATGGTCGGTCTTTGTCTTGGTCTTGCTAACGGTGATGCGGTCTTGGTCTTGGTCTCGGTCTTACATTTTCTGCAAGACCAAGACCAAGACTGCAAGACCAAGACTGGTCTCGCTCATCACTAAGTCTCATGTATCAAAGCTACCTGTATTGCACCTTCCAAAGCCGTAGACCTACATGAACACTGTAAAACAATATGTTGTCATAAAAACTGATTTGCATTTGATAAATTATTATATTACCATAAAATAGGCAATAAATTGGGAATTACTCAACCGATTTTGTCCAATATCAATAGGCTTCTTCCCATGGACGTTACCAAGTTTCATGAAAGTCCGATAAAGCGTATTTGAGTTATCGCGCGTACAGACACACGGACTGACAGACGGACAGACAGACGGACAGACATTTCCCGTCCCCCACACAATCTCATAAAGTGAATAAACCTATCGGCCTAAAAAAATGTAATTAGTTACTCTAACAACAAATTTAGGTGCCATGGCGCACACTGATAGTAGGCTATAGGCCTATCTGCGGTCATTGGTCTAGTCGCGTGGTCCTGATGGATTGCTTACCAATGCAAATTTGAGGATTAACCGAGGTTTACCTGGGCTGCACCTTAGTTTTCAACTGTAGAATTCAACTTCTTAAAAAGTCCGTCATTTTACAGTTCTGAAGCAGTTTTAAAGCATTTTTCACAAAACTGACTCTTGAATTAGGCCTACTAAGGTCTACTAAGTTACAGAACTAACGCATTTTAGAGCAATACAGTCTTAATTGTCAAAGGTTGCTAAAACAAAGCTACATTGTAGCTTACAGTAAGACGTTCATGGTGTCATCACAGCAGGAAACAAAAGAAGAATTGTACGGTAGATTATTATTTAGTGCAATTTATTTAGTTACAGTGGTGGTCAAATTTTCAACTAAGATTGGAAAATACATTTGATTTCATACATATAACTACCGTATATCGTAGGTTAACAAACGAAGTGAAACTGCAAACTCAAAAGGGAAAATATAATCACTGAAATTGTGGAATAATCATAAAACTTGTAAATTAATTTATTGTATGGGGTAGGCAAATAACTATTAGGTAGATAGAAGTTTTGACAAGACTAACCGGTATCTTATTTATTCTTCAAGGGCATTTAGATGAATACAGTCTTTCTATCTCTACAGAAAATATTAATCACACGTATAATTTACTAACTTAGGCCAACACGATATCTTCACTGTAAAAGTGAGGTGGAAAATTCTGGTGTATAGCCCCAAAGTTCATAATATAAACTCAATTAGCTCACTCAAATGTTATGAAAATCTCGCTCAAATGATGTATGGATAGGAGCCTAATTTTTTGGTGAAGTAGGCTATAACTGCTGATTTCGTTGTTAACTTCCTTCTAGTTTGGTGGATATTTCGCGAAATAGGGCTAAGTTATGTTATCGACTAGCCCTACTACATTTGACATTGAAAAAATAACTTTCATTTAGGCCTACATTAATACTCGATATAGCCTACAATGAGAAATACAGCCAAAATTATTATAAACAACTAGTTAGCAATGAAAATACATTTTCATTTCAGTGTCGAAAGACAAAATATACAGTAGGCTAATTAATTACAATAACCCTTATGTAGAGATTTTGTTTTCAGTTTTTGGATAATTGTATTTTTGACATTTCAATTTTCATTTTAATCTAAGTTCTGTTGTTTATAATCATTTTGTCCATGTGGCAGCCTCTATGACAAAAGGTTTTGAAATATGGAATGTGTTGAATACCGTAAACCAATAATTAGTCTACTTGTGTATTCGATCGTAGTGGAAACACATATATAAAATCAAGGTGAATTAACCTATAGGAAGTTCAAATCGCTTTTGTTGGATGTTGGTTGTTGGTTGGATATCCAGCATACTTCAGAGCAAATAGGAGCATTTTATCACTATGAATGCCTTCAAAGAAACCAGACGAAATTGAGCTGCTTTATCAACCGATCTAAAATGAATTTTGCATCTAACAGAAAGCCAATATTAAAAATAATTCAAAAGCTTAAAATTATTCTTATAGCCTAATTCCATACTGAAAAGGAGCAAGACCAGTAGAAGCCTGTCACTTGTTCTTCACTTCCATCCAACGAAGGTTCATTCATGCGTTACACTCAGTCATTCATCATAATGAGTAAACTTTTTAAATCGATCTTGAAACAGTTCATTACGTTGTTGCATATTATCGTGGATATAAGTTAGACAGTAAATATAGACAGTAAAATGTTATGTTTTCTTATTTCAACCCTTACCAGGCATAGTGTGCAGAAGCAATGGGTTGCAAAATGCTAAGCCCCGTATGAGGGACATAAAGCTGTATTTTGCATTTTATGAGGGAATAACCCTATTTTGAGTGTGGTAGGTCGTTTATATTCCCTTCAAACTGTAGATACCTATAGGTTATAAGGACATACATTTTGAAAATAGGAAGTCCTCCATATGTTAATTTCGAATTACAAATTACAAAACTCGGCCGACGTCGGGTCTTTAAAACTAGTACAAAATAAATCAGAAATGTAATTTTTCACAATACGCAATAATTTTTTTAAAATAATTAATTCATTAATAATGTTTTAGTGTAGTCTACTTTTCATAAATTTCCTTCTTCTTTAACTTAGCTACTACCGGTATGTACAGATTTCTCTGATATCTAGATAAAATTCCCAGAGGGAATCTCCCATCGTTAGGCATTATGTGCTTTAAAAAAATAATTACATTTAAATAATTTGTTAATTTTATTTTAAAAATGTTCTTGAATTTGTTTAAAAATAATCGACGACAAAAAGAGCACGATTTTTACCAATGCAGAGGTTACGAAATATGAAAATTATGACCATCTTGTTTGTTGGGAATAGTTTTGCAATCGGAATAAAAATTAGAGTTTGAGAAACATATTTTCCATTTTTTGTAAAATATATTAAATTATAAGAAGAATAAAAGGTCCACCAGATGATCGTAATATAAAACAGATGTAGATATCTTTATCATAACCTTTGGCTTATTGCCTCCTAATAGCAAGTTAACTTTGAGCTGGTAGGCCTATAAACTTAGTAGAGTTTACACAATGATGGGTAACTGTTGATTTAAAAAAAAAATATTTCCACTATTAGAATAATTTTCTTGATAGACTACAATACAAATTACAATGTTTCATGTAAATATCAAATAATTAAAACAAATATATAGTAGGTGTACCCGAGGAATATTTGCCCTACAACCTATAAGTTATGCAGTCAAAGGAAAAAAAAAAATGCTATATGAATTCATGCTGTTCAGAATTATTTCCGCGTTAAAATATGTATCGTTATAAATTAACTCACAAGTTCCAGTTGATACATCCAAAAGGATTTGAATTCCTTCCCCTTCTTCTCCCCTTCATGAATCTGTCCTCGTCTCTTTCATCTTTCCCTCCTCTTCTTCTCTCCCTCTTCTTTCTCCTCCTCATGGATTGCAAATTTGTTGCAGCCAGCGTATAATTGAATTCAGACCTTCTGTACAGTTGAGTAAAAGGACTTTGGCTATTCGTGGTGCACTCTGACGACAGATTCGCGCAACACTGAAAATCATACAAAAGTCTTTGAAAACAAGAATCAAAGTATAATAAAAAAATTCTTGAGTTAAAGGGGCGTTTCTATGACAACATCTTTCAACCAATCAGCAGTGGTTTGGAAACAGCAAGGGTCCGACCCTAGAAAACTCAAGGATATCGTTACCAAGGCAACTACTTTAACCCTCCATAAAATTCCCCCTTCCCCGTTACCCCTCACTTGAGACTTTGATCACCACTTGATTTAGAGCATTTGATTGGTTAAGCCAGTCGAGGAGCTCGACGTGAGTAAATACTTAGACTGTTGCTTGTACAGGAACTTCCATCAAAATAATAAACTATTTTCTTCCGAAAGTCTGCAATAAAATACAACTTTCTTTTTAACGCTCCATAGTTCCCACCATATAGCTAAGAAATGCATGCAATGGTATGTGTTACATATTTTGATGGGTGATATCATAGTGGATATTAGTATTATTTCTTAGAATTAGGAATTAAGAACAATAAGCCTACACTAAATATTTAAATAATATAAAACTAGAATAATTGTGTAAACAAAGACAAAAGGAATTTAGAAATAGACTAAGAAAGATTTCAATTTTTCTTATAAAAAGAAGTAAACTATTAAAATTTAATATTCACAGTGCTTAAATTCATTTGGCCTCTCGGTACCTGCATAGGCCTATTAGAATATAGCCTATGGTGTCTATGAACTAAATTAGGTGGGGCATTAATTCGTTCCATTTTAAATGTTTCAAAATAAATCTATATGTTGACGTAAACCTCTACCTGACCAGGATATTATAGCCTAAAAACTGCAATTAAAGCTATTTCTACAATAAATTAATCTGGTTTTCCTCTTGTAGGCCTATAACTAATCCCTATAAGCCTTACTGGAATGGTGCCTAAATGCGGTTAAAGTGTTGGTTAACTTAAAAGCAATAGAATATTATAGGAGAAAAATTCCTCCGACACAGGGACTTGAACCCAGGACCTTTGGCTATTCGCGCAAATGCTCTACCAACTGAGCTAAGCCGGGGTTCAATTCACAGCGCCAGATGGAACCTCTCTCCTATGACTGATTGCCATAATGGTCTACCTCACAGACAGACAAGTCATGTCATATGCAGTACTGTGAGGCACACTAATTAGTGATTTTTTGTGACCGGGCTCCCACTGTTATTGTACAGTTAACATTCAAGATAGCTATATAAGGTTTCATGAACCACAGATTATTGTCTCTGTTGGACATTACATTAGAATATTATAGGAGAAAAATTCCTCCGACACTGGGACTTGAATTGAACCCCGGCTTAGATCAGTTGGTAGAGCATTGGCGCGAATAGCCAAAGGTCGTGGGTTCAAGTCCCAGTGTCGGAGGAATTTTTCTCCTATAATATTCTAATGTAATGTCCAACAGAGACAATAATCTATGGTTCATGAAACCTTATATATCTATCTTAAAAGCAATAGCCTATAATAAAATAAGTTGGTCACGCTGATGGATAAGTAGCGTGCTCACTCCTAGATCCAAAGGTCGTGGGTCAGATCTAGCGGAAGTAGATGGATTTTGCATACGTAAAAATCCTGGGCACAAAGTCCTCCAGGATGATGTAATAGTGGGTTCTGTGTCGTAGATTTACTGGCATGTTAAAGAACTCCGCCTAAATTAGAGCCTCTGGACCAAATTTTCCAGCCTTTTCATGTTCAAGTATTACAGTTTCCTTTAACTAGTCTTCTAGGTGATGGTTTTACCGCCTGTTCCTCAGTCCTCTACAGAAAAATAAGCGTAACTAAATTAGTGTCCGGTAATGAAACATCCACTCAGAGACGCTATAGGCCTACTCTGTTCGCAGAGTGATGGGATGTCATCCATCCACATTCAATAAGATCGGATAAGTGGCATCTTTACTGATCTGTAGATAGGCTACAATTATGATCATCTGTAGCAAAGTCGCTAGGGCTCTAGACTGTGGTAATGGCCTTTTCACAGTTATGAATACATTCTTCACAAATTCATCAATTCAAGGAAGTTTTTTTTAAATGAATGTTAACCATGCAGAATGACCATGTAGGCATATGTATCACCCTGAAGAATAGACGTTGCAAGGACACTGGTGTTCAAGATAGAAATGATACATGCTACTATAACAAAACATGTTTTATATTCACATCAGACAGCAGATTGGCAGATGTAGGATCACTTTTGCAATACTTAACCACTGGTTTTGTAATAGTCTATCAACACTGCAAACTGAGACTATTTTTTATACTTTTGAAGGCTTTTAAGACAACTTTTATGATTCATGTAAAATGATTCTGTGCAAAATAAATTTAAATAAATAAAATTTGCCTACAAACCCTGTTAGGTAGCATTGCCGGAACTGAATATTTAATATGGTTCTTGGAGATGATTAAGTTTGCACGCTGGGGTGGGACTACTTTGACATAACCTATTTTTGCTACAAGTAAAAACAGTTACAAAAATATTTACAGCTATATTATTTGTATGCTTATACAGTGCAATAGCCTATTGTACAGGGTGTTTTTACGCCTTTGAAGAAACCAAAGTGCGCAACGCAAGTCAGTAGAAAATTCAAGGTAGGCTATCTGTCTAGTCCAGATTTATGCTAAGTAACTCTCTCAGTATTTCCAGTTTGTAGTAAGTTAATATATATATATATATATATATATTGGTCTGAAAATCACAAAAGTGAATTTACGGAGGAATTACTATTCATCGTAAATTCAATGGATTGGTATAAAATATAAATTAGATCCTTCTTGCGCAAATTTTTCTAAAGAGTAAAATCTCTGTCTCAAGGCAACAGAGCTAAATTTAAACGTCTTTAAGTTTATATTATAAAAACCTAGTGGTTCCCGTGAGTGTACCTGTTCCATTTTCATGCAGAACTTGCTCAACTGATGGGCTAGAGATTAAATTTTGCATCAATATGATTTTTTTATCTGGAAAGAACATAGGACTATATCAGTTTCGAAATGTTTCGAGGGAGACTTTTAATGGTTTTCAGTAACAGCCGAATTATGTTCTTTGCCGATATTTAACTTTATTGCGGCGGAAAAGTTGATCAAATCTAATTCGGAGACCACTTGCAGTAGGATTTAAAATTGAATTTTATACAAGATATCTCTTATAATTATCGAGAGAAGGCCATTTCAGTTGCTTCTGGTGAACAAGAGGATTATGTTCCTTGCCGATAGCCTATAAGTTACCGTTAATAAGGCCAGATGTTGTCAAATCGATTGTTCTTTGATTTACACAAACAAAACAAACTGCCAAGGAGAAGGCGAAATTTCGATTGAAGTTTAGAAAAGCCTATCTGAGAAAATTAGTCCAATCAAGACCGGATACAGAGATGAGAATTGGTAGATGCTGCAACGTCATGTTGCCCTGCGACCTAGAGAAATACCGGAAAACCATCAGGCATACCTCTCAGCGTCATTCTCAAATTCCGGAAGAGTCAGGAGCACTAAGAAATAAAGTACGGCACTTCCTCGTGACTTTTATTGGGTAAGATAAAAACTGTGCAAAATGCTTTTTACCCTATTATGGACGGGTAACCAGCTGGTTATGAATAAAAATACGTTGTGTTTAAAAACAGCTCTTATTAAGTTCGGCCGTGGAGTGGCCTTGGGGCCTATGGTCTTAACTTCACCAGTGTATATATACAGGGTGTTAATGAATAACACCGAAATATTTTACCTGTTTATAGAGGGGACATAGACAAGCATCTTTTATTAGGAGATTTTTGCTCTATGACGTAAAATGCGTGTGCTACAGGACATTAAAGTCATTATAATTTGGTGCTCATCTATATTAATAAAAGGAAGTGTCTGTCTGTCTGTCTGTCCGCGATGCCCAGCGAAATCTACTGAACGCAGAGATCTGAAATTTTAAACATAGATGGACTAAAGGATCGGACAGTGCACCTCGAAGCCGGAATTTTAATTTTAGCTTTCCTTCGCGAGTTATGAGTGAAAAACGGGCAGAAAACGTGAATTTTTTGCGTTTTCGAAGCATCAGTTTTCAGTAATATATTTCAATGTCAAATCAATTACAGTTGGCTTTGGCTATTTTTGTCATACCTTGGAAATGAAACTTTCGCGTTCGCTTGAATGTTGTAGCCACCGCCGTCTCGAGAATACACGATTAATACAGTTTAGAAGGCAGTGGTGCTGGTCGATTCATTTGTTTTTAATGTCAAGGCACGCATACATATGCAATTTTCAACCTACACCGAAGAGGATTATTATTATTATTATTATTATTATAAGTGGGATAATCAATATAGGCCTAAATATGGTCAAACGTTGTTCGATTTGGACGAAACTCACTATACAGGGGTTTTCTGGGCCAAGGACCTCGAATCTGAGGTAGCTTCTACCAGGCGACGCTATCTAATCGTGGTATGTAGTCCACGTGATTTAGGTTTCAATAAATATAATGATTTAACTATTAAGCTTTAATTTTTAATTTTTGAAATAATTATCGCGGGCCATCGCTTGATTTTGTAAGTCCATCCTGGACGATTCATTTGTTTAGAATATCAAGGCCCGCAGACTTATGAAATTTTCAACCTACACGGAAGAGGGATAATCAATATAGGCCTGTATGGTCAAACATTGTTCGATTTGGACGAAACTCACTATACAGGGGTTTTCTGGGCCAAGGACCTCGAATCTGAGGTCGCTTTTACGATGCGACGCTATCTAATCGTGGTATGTAGTCCACGTGATTTAGGTGTTAATAAATATGATTTAACTATTAAGCTCTTAATTTTTACTTTTTGAAATGATTATCGCGGGCGAAGCCGCGGGCACATGCTAGTAAGTCAATAATTATGCGAAATAGGGTTAAAATTTTCATTAAATTGACTTCATGTCTTCCTAATGATCCATATAAACCTGATTCTTAATCATTCATTTAGAGTTAATTTAGAGTTTTCATAACCTGCAAAATTTACAGAGTAATTACATGACTGGCCGTCACTGCATTATTATTATTATTATTATTATTATTATTATTATTATTATTATTTATTCATAACTACTGACTACAGTGATAACAACGAAGTTCCTTTGTTTTGCATTTTTTTCTAATGTTAGAATCAGTGGCGGCCATGCCCTGAGAGATTTTAGGCTGTTTCAGGAAAAATTGAATCCATAGAGCAAAAATCTCCTAATAAAAGTTGCTTATTTATGTCCCCTCTATACACAGGTAAAATATTTTGGCGTTATTCATTAACACCCTGTATAAGTAAAGAGTAGGTCTAGGGTAGATTATTGTGCTATTTATAATTGCTTGTGAAACATTTCTGAAATCCTTTTAACACTAAATGTAAACTTAAAAAATAAACTAATTTTGAAAACTTAATTAGGCCTATTCTTAAAAAATAGCGATTTTTTCACATTCCATCTCAACAAGCCGTGGAAAAGTCAGTTTCAATAAGTTTAAAATAATAATCTTACAAGTAGTGGCCCTGTATGCATTTATACGAAATATTTTGAAATTAGTCCTACATAGACTATTTAATTAAGCCATGGAATAGTTTAAATAAATATCACAAATGCTTATGAAATATATTAGGACCTAGCAAATTCGAAACCATAGGGGTATTACCGACGATAGGCAAAGTCAATTTCACGTAAGCCTATACCTATTTTCGCAGTGAATCATTTTAATGATGCTCATTAAGCAAAAGAAAATAGCCGGAGAAATATCAAGATGGTATAAAAAGTACATAGGCCCTAACCAACAGGAAGGTGAAATGTTATGAAGTAGGCAGGGCAGGGGTTCTCTGACAAATCTTCGAATTTGTTGACGGACGCTGTACGTGTAGCATGGCATTGGATTACAAATAAATGCAGAGAAGGGTTCCTTTGTATTTTTTCGTTATGAGAGTACTTATTAAGAGTAGTTAGGAATATTGCAGAATTCCATTGTAAATACTTGGATTAATCATTTTCTCTGGTCTCCGATTCTCAGTAATTTGTCATCTTTTGAAACCGTTAAGATAAGATGAAACCATTTCGTAGGCCTATAGGAAACAGCACAAGAATATTATTCTAGATGTAGAAGGATGAAAGTTCTTCAGTGTAAAGTAAAGACTGGAAAGATGAATATGGGAAAAATAATTCAGAACTTTACCTTTTCGCTACTACTGACGTATAAATTCGTCACTTTAAAAACTGTTTAAAAGCAGATAGGCCTATATAAGATTAACAGAACAAAATCATACATAAATGATTTTTATTCTTTCATTACGACTACATTTCAGAAAACCAGGTAGGCCTATTCCACTGAAATTATCCACATTGATTTCAAAGTGCCCACTGATGAATTCACTTAATTATTAGGCCTACTTAGGCCTATAATGAAATATAAATTCAACCTTGTTAATTCTAATGACTAAAAACAGTTCCCCCGAGATTTGCAAAATTGACCATTCTCTGAATTGATATGAACCACACAGTATACTGTAAGAGTAGCGAAGCTCCCCATACTTTTTTATTCGGACCAACTTCAGTGTTGCAGGGGTGACCAAGAGGAAACGCCAGTCCTTGACAATTGACATATTAAGAAATGCTTATAGTGCTGTAAACTCCAGCAATAACGAAAATAATTATCCAGATTTATCTTTCTTTAAATCCCGAGAGTTAAGCAAAAACAGTTATTTGTGAAATAAAATTGCAATCCTACGTGCGGTAACAATGAAGCAGCTGACAACACAATGGAACTTAACCTAGAAGATGAAATACACAAGCTAAATGGAGTAAGATATTGCACCCAACGGATCTGAAACTTTACTTCTTCCCCCGTGTCTAAATGAAACCTATAGCAGAGTCAGGGTAGGGAACTTTATATAAGATAGGTTTGCCATTACGGCTTGAAGCAAGGAGATGCACTATTGCATTTAACTTCGCTTTGGAATATGCCATTAAGAAAGTTAAAGAAAACAAGGTAGGCCTAGAACTAAATAGCAGTCACCCTATTTTAGCTTATGCAGATGATGTTTCTCTGTTGGACGATGACATAAACACAATCGAGAGAAATTGAGCAAGGCTTTTCGATGCCTGCAGAAATCTCGGATTGGAAATTAATACAGAAAAAAGTAAGTATATGGTCATGAAACGTCAAGGTAATTGAGGTACAAAATATTAGAATAGCCGGTAAATCGTTCGAACAAGTGGAGAAATTCAAACATCTTGGAACAATAATTATATACAAATAATATTAAGGTAGAAATTAAGTATCGACTAAAATCAGGAAATGGTTATTTTTATACAGTTCAGAAACTTATCTTTCCGTTATGTGTCCAGAAATCTAAAAATAAAAGTGTATAAGACTATTATCCTGCCGGATGTAGGCCTTATTATAAGGACGTGAGACATGGTCTTTTACTCTTCGGGAAGAACATAATCTGAGAGTGTTCGAAAACAGGGTGCTTAGGAAAATATTTGGGCCTAAGAGAGATGAAAATGGGGACTGGAGAAAACTGCATAACGACGAGTTTCATAACTTGTACTTTTCACCGGATATAGTAAGCGTAATTAAATCACGGAGGACGAAATGGGCCGGACGTGCTGCGCGCATGGAGGAGGAAAGACATAGGCTATCTCAAAAGTATTAACTGGGAGACCCGAAAGTAAAAGACCACTTGGAAGACCTAGACGCACCTATGAGGACAACATTAGGATAGATTTAAGGGAAGTACGATTTGCGAGGGATGATTGGATGGAGTTAGCACAGAATAGGGTTGAATAGGGTTGAATGGCGGGCTCAGGTAAGCGCGGCAATGATCCTTCGAGTTCCATAAAATAGACAATATTCCTTTAGCTTACTGAGGAATTGTCTATTGCCATTGAGTATGTAAGTGAGTAAGTAAGTAATTCCTGACCTTCTACCTGCTTATTGAATACGGGAATAAAATCAAGTTGTAGTTTGAAGATCGACGGCATTATTTAACCAGTAAAGTATCAGATCATATTTATTTTGAAAATTATAACAAATAGGCAAACTTAGCCTAGGGAAACTAGACAAATACCAATAAGAATTACAAAAACCAATCGTGATAAAAAACTGACGCAAAAACTGCAACGGTTGAAGATCGCTCATCAGTAGGCTATTCTAAATAAATAAATAAAAAATAAAAATAAAAATAAAATTAAAGATTAAAAAATGTAAAAGTGCACCACACAGATAAAGTAATTCTTATGGATTAAGTAATACGGCAAATTTGATTCCCCATAATTTATTAACAAAAGGCTAGGGACATTAAGCAAACTCAACATAAAATGCTAAATTTTACAAAATTCAAGCAATTTAATTGCATTTTTCTTCATTATTGTACCTTTTATATTTATATTTAGAGTTAAGTTTCACGTTGTCAGGATTGTAACTTTGAGTTGATTTACAAAATATGTAAATATTGTAAATATTTACAAAATAGTAAAATAACTTAGACTAGGTCTAATCAGGCATAAATGTAATGCTGAATATTCCAAAAAATTATATTTAAATGTGCCATTTAATTTTCCAAACACTGTTTTTAAAACTGTGCATTATCTTCTTTATACTCATGCTTTTTTAACTGAAAAATTAAATAACATATGAAAATGATTTTATATAAAAAAAACAATTATTTGTTATTGACTCGCAATTTTTTTTAATCCATGTCTCTTCATCTGCCTCTTTAGAACTCGAACGGAAAGTTTCAAAGAGATCTCCATTCCGTGGAGTGTATTGAGCGATGAGAAAGTACAAAATAGTTTTCGAGAAAACCTAAAATCAACCAATAGATTATATAGTGTTAGTGCCTATGTATATGTTGCTTGAGGGCTCCAAAGTATGGTTTCGAATTTTTTTTAATAGGCTATCGAAAAAAATAATATTTTCTTATCAAGTTCTATCCAAGTTATAGTGAATTCGTTTCATTCTGCGAAATTAGTCGAGAAGATGATTATTTCTTATCTTCGAGACCTCAAAATGAGTAACTTACATCATATGAATTTTTAAACCCTGAAGTTTTCCGTAATCGCATTAGGCCTAAGTCCACTTCCTCAACTACTGTAGGCCTAAGTTTATGTGTAAGAAAGAATAAGTATTTATTTTAAAACAAAGTTCAAACATCTGCATTAAGAAGACATAGGTCTATCCCAAAAAAAGGTATTGTCCATCAATGTGGGCCTACATTTGATGTAATGGAGTAATTTATGCCGAATACACAGCTGCAGAATGCCGAAACAATTGAAGCCTACTACCAGTATCTGTCTATGTAATTAAGCTCAATTATTTTAACAAAAATTCTTTATCGGCTTTGCTAAGAAATGATAAAGAATGAGAGCTCGGAATGCAAAACACTTATTAAACATCGCATGAATGTACGAGGACAGTCTACAGTACGTATCCTAAAGGCTATTAATATAAAAGAGGCGTGACAGTTGAAAGAACGAAATTAATTATGGATATATTCCAATATATCTTTGTCAAGTTTCAATGCTTGTAGTACAAGTTTAATTCCCCGCGGTAGCTGTAATACCAACATAATTATAGAGGAATGAAGAATTCATTTACATGATGTACAAAATGTTAACAAAAATTTTGTCCAACGGATTCAATTAAGGTTCAAGAATTAATTTTGTAAGCAAAGTTATGTGTTGAGGTTAAATAACTGATCAACCAATACGGTTGGAGCATAAAGATGTGCTGATGTTTAAAATTAAAGTACTCGTAATCTTTTAGTTCATTTGGAATCATTGGTTAGAATAACATAATTCGGAAATGTTATTTTTTATCTTCAAGTGTTAATAATAATAATAATAATAATAATAATAATAATAATAATAATAATAACAACAATAAAGACATAGTCCACCACTGTGGCATAGGGGATGCGTTCGCTCCACTACCGCAGCTGGCCAGGGTTCGAATCCTGGTCGGAACAAGTTACCTAGGTGGGGTTTTTCCTCACCTGTGTTACAAATGTCGGGTAACTTTAGGCCCTTGATCCCCGGATATCAACTTGCCGTGATTATCAACTTCATCCCATCCTCGCCTTGTTCAGAGTGAATGTGTGTGAATGGTGAGTCTCGTCCTACATTTGTCTTGGAGGTGGCCCAGACATTGGGCTGATCACTTATCCTTTAGGCCCTCAATATCCTTGTCTGGTCAAAAAAGTATATATGTGATCCATAGATAAGCCCTCTCCCGACAGGTCGCGGCCCTTTAAGGCCCGGGCGGCTTGGATCGCTTAAATCCTAAAAGGGAGAGGTAAAACTACGACAAAGAAAGAAAGAAAGAAAGAAAGAAAGAAAGAAAGAAAGAAAGAAAGAAAGAAAGAAAGAAAGAAGATAATCCCTCTCCCGACAGGTTGCGGCCCTGTAAGGCCCGGGCGGCGTGGGTCGCTTAAATGTCCCTAAAAGGGAGAGGTAAAACTAAGATAAATAAATAGTCAAGATAGGGCTACTCATTAATAGTGGGCCTAATAACAACAATATTTATGTTTAGATTGTCAATCACTTGATTATGGATCAGAATTTTTACATCCCCCCGGCGAACAAAGATTGAGAAAGATTTTCGTACACAAGAAGAAATTAGGCCTATTAAGATGTATAGCATGCGTAGCTGAAATTTGAAATATGCCTAGATGTCTACATAACTTATATCAAGAGAAAACACTTGTATTAAATGGAAAAGTTGGTATGGGAAAAGTAAGTTTGTGAAAATACGAAGAATACTTAGGCTATTGCTGCTGTGTTGAACTCAGTTCTTGATTGAGAGATAGGCCTAAATCGAAAATGATTAACCCTTGAATTGATAATGTACCCGAAGGATACTGCACTTTTCTTAAATTTGTAATAAACTGACGGAAAATAAATTGGAAGAAAATTTAAATTTAATGTAAAATTACAGAATACAAGAAATAAACCATTTGCCTAAAAATTATGTTAGGTCTAACTAGCAGTCAGTCATGGGTCTGGAAATTGTATGAGAAATTGGATCTGGTGCATTTAAGGTATAGTTAATAGCAGTGAGAGCAATAGTTTGCACATTAATTTCGATATAGGCCAACATCCGGTTAATCCGGACGAATTTGTATTGAACATTCAATAAATTTTTAATTTTAATTACAAATACAGTTTGTTTTGTTAATCCTACATCAGTTCGTAGGTTAAAAACTTAGGTCTATGAATATACTTGTATTAAAAATCTTATTTGAAATGCATATAGGCCTAACTTCCTCTGCCCAAATAAAGTTTACCTCTTAGTACAATATATATTTTATGACATTCTCTCCGTGTAAATTGTTTATAAAAATGAAAAGAATGCCGTTACCACATCGTGTTGCATCCCCGAAGGATACATAACCCAAATAAAATCTCATTCACTCATTAATGCACTCACGTAACTTTCTTTGCTCTAAGCATGGCCAACAATAAGCTACATCTTTCTCACTTCACATTCTGATATAGCCTAAGTTAGAATAAGAGGCCGTGAAAGAGCGTAGGCCTATATTCAGTTATTTGAAACCTGACGTAATGTTTTATTGTTCACCAGGTAAGACCGAGTTTTCATAAACAGTGGGCGACTTATAATTACCCTTCCGAGAAATTTTTCGAAGAAATGTTTGTAAGAAAAGTTTAACCCTTGGTATAAGAACCCTATGTACAAAATTTAAAGAAAATCGTTAGAGCCGTTTTCGAGAAAGTCACAAAAAATGAAATTTTCTTCATGTAAAGTCCCCTTAAAATAAGACAAATTTGTCGCCAATGTTCGTCTCACATCCTCAGAAGGTACCTAATCCAAATACGACATTTTGTTTTCATACGAATTTCCGTTCTGGAGCTAGGCTGTTCACAGACACCCAGACACGCACACAGACATGTTTCCGAAAATAATATTTTTGGATTCAAAGGACCTCAAATCGTGTGTTTATGTCAAAAATTACACTTCGTATTTAGGGGTCGACAACAATAGCGTACTTCCTCTACCTATAGTACCTATGGTACGGGTAGAGGAAGTGAAACTAGATTTTTAGAGTTTTACCCACCTAAAACTTATAGGCTAGTACAATAGAGTATGTGTATTAAGGCAAATTCCGCTGGATCCGGACTTTCAGTGATCAGGACAGGGTCCAGTTCCATTTTTCCGGATTAGTGGGACGCTACAGTAATGGCCTAAGTATAATCTATAGAAAATGTTATGAATTTCAATTAGATTTAGAGAATCGAGACTAACTTCATGGGAAATTGATATGTTAACCTCCTAAGCTCCTCTATCGACTAAGAAACATTCAAGACCTGAAACATTTTGTTTTGTTGGTTCGATTCTTTGTCACTTTTTTGTCTACGTAACAAAAATTAGAGGAAATAAATGGTCATATTTATGTTCTAAAAATTACACAGGCTACAAAATTCCATCCACTAATTAAATAATAAAAAATTAAATATGAATTACTTTAATCTACTGTGCTCCAACTTGCATTGATAGCAGTGGCGTTCTGGCTTCAGTTACGGTACTTCTTAAATGGGGGGCGGAAAATCGAGCTACGTGTTTTGTCTGAAGATGTAGGCTAACTTATGAAAAAAGCTTAGCACTTAGAATTTTGAATGTAGGTGAGGCTATACTGGTAGAGAAATAATTTTACGGATCTGCTGGTCTCAGCGGCAGAGGAATTTGTTGTGTCCAGAACCCGCTAGCGCATAACAGTCGCAATGCGTACTTACAAATGGATGTTTACTTTATATAGACTCCTATGGGAAGCAAAACACGGCAAGAGAACTTTTTTTGGACACACTGCCTGTATTATAATTATGTCGAATCAGCCAAATTATCGGTGAAAAGCTTACCTCCCGAAATCCCAACCACTAGGCTATATAATGAAGATGGAAACTCCTTCTGTCCCTTATTTATAGCCTTCGCTTAGAACATGCAGAAGACTATTATTCTACTGATAGTAGATATATGACTACAGAAGAAAAATTCGTGATCTGTGTGTGGAGAATTGGCCGAAGTCAAATATTTTAGTTATAATGCTTTAAGTAAGCGTTCCCCAACTGCAGATGTAATGAAGTTAGGGCATGACCTGGCTGCAGTTCTGTGGGAAAATTTGCGTAGGGAGAGTTTCTTTTCAGGAATGTTTAGTAGGTACCCTAGTAAGTATTTTGGGCTCGGGTGGACATCCACCACCTGGTACATTTTCCAGCTATGACGTCATCAAGTATGGCGGCCGCTCGATCACAGAACTGCTCATATCTTTGTTAATACTTGATCGATTTGCATGAAACTTGCACTTTTTGTGCTATTTTGTCCTTTATAAACCTAATGGAAGGGGTATTTGGTCCAAATAATTGATGTAAATGCTCAAAGTGTGTAATTAGGTAGAAGAAGTATGGTTTTCGACCCCCAAATTAGAAGTTGAGTTTCTAACATAAATAAACGTTTGGAGGTCCCCTGAATCCAAAAATACTACTTTCGGAAACATGTCTATGCGTCTGTGTGTATATGCGTCTGTGTGTCTGTGTGTGTGTATGTCTGCGTGGATGTCTGTGAACAGCCTAGCTCCAAAGCGGAAAATCGTATGAAAACAAAATTTTGTATTTAGGTCAAGTACGTTCTGAAGACATATCTGGAAGACATGAGAAGACTACCCAAGACAGCTCCGGAGGTGTATGAAATTTTCATGAAGTGGAAGCATGTTGTTAAGCGGTTTGACCATAAATTTTCAGCTGTTGCTGCGGATATGGCATTGGAACAGACCATTAATAGATCCCAAAAGAGCTCATCTGGCATCGTAGGGGGTACTAAACAAAAACAGTTTGTAGCAGAATGGGAGGTTACACATCATGAGCGTCTGATGATATCCAATCTATTTCGGGAAGTAACAGACTCCATTGTTTTTGTCAACGGTTTGAACATCCACCATGAGTTTTCTAAGAAGCAAACCCAGAACTTAGACGCAAAGGTGACCTCAATGTTTAAATATATTCTAGAAAAATGTAACTCATTTGATATGCTTCCTAATTTATTACACAATCTAGTGACAAAAGCACTGGTTTCACAAGATGCCAAGGAAAAGATAGTAAAGTATTTAAGACTGGTGACGATTTGTATTCTACCCTGCGCAAAACACGGTACGAAGCCAAAACAATAAGATTCTCAAGTACCATCCACAAAGTCATGTTACCAGCATTTCATAGCACTAAAACACCAAGTGCAGAGGCTACGGTGAAAGTTGCCAAAAATAAGTCCAGTTCATCTCACCGCATGATACAAATAGCTCAAGCTCGTGCATATGACATGCAAGAGCTCTTTCGGTATGATCTATCTGATAACTGCTCACTGTTTAATGAACACGGTTTAATGGCTAGACCACAAAAAAGTGCATTGTTAAAAGAGCTTGAAACATCTTATGGCAGCACCAGCGACTACAAATTGTTTAACTCTGATGACAGGACTTGCTATGTAGTGGATATAATGAATTCCATACGAAAAGTTATGACAAATGAAAAGAAAACCTTTGGCGGTGCAGTTTCTGTTTTTTCGTCATACATTGGGGGTATCACAAAGAACTTTGGCAGAGTCGATTATGTTTTTGACAGTTATCACACACTATCACCTAAAAAGCCTGAGAGATTGCAAAGACAAGTAGCAGCATTGTTATAGTTATCGCCCACATATCTGAAGATGTTCCATTGCCCGTCCAACTCAGCAGTTTCTGGGGATCGTCAAGAAACAAACTGAACTTAAACTGTTCATTGCCAATACAGTGATAGCTTCTTTGACTCAAACTCCATGTAGTACCAACCACGTCTTTAGTGCCTTTCGTGGTGACGAAGAAGATGAGGTATCATTTAATTGTACATCTGTGCAAAGTGGAAAGCAAGTAAACCAACAAGAATTAAATTGTTTGTCAGTAGAGGAAGCAGACTTTAGAATGCTGATCCATTCAAAAAGTGCATCCCTGTGTGGGTTTAATAAAATCGTCCTGGTTAGTGCTGACACTGACATAGTGGTGTTAGCTTTGTTTCACTGGGCTACTCTTCATCGACTTGGCGTTCAGGAACTTTGGATGCGCACTGGAGTTGGTGATTCCACGCGACTTTTGTCTGTTCACAATCTTCACAAAAAAATGGGACAAAATTTATGCTCTTTGCTTCCAGCCATCCACGCACTATCTGGATCAGATTATACGAGTAAATTTGGCACCAAAAAGGCAGCTCTTCATAGTGCATCTAAGACATATTTGGAACACTTTGGCATATCATCTGACTGGGATGACGTAGCATAAAGCCTTAAATCTGCAGAAGAATACTTAGTGCTGTTATTACGAAAATCTTGTAAATCTTTAGATGAACTTAGATTGTGGCTCTATCATCATGCGAAGAATATAGACATTGAAGATTTGCCGCCTACAAGCAGAAGTGCTAAGGACCATTTGTTGAGATCATATTTCTACACATACCTTCAGCGACACTGTATTGATGATGTGCTTATTGACTTAGATCCATGTGAATTTGGTTTTTCAGTGATAGATGATGATTTAATGCCAGAAAAAAACTTACAGAAATATCCCACTGATTTTATTGGAGCATGTAATTGTTTAAAATGTGCCAAATCCTCCTGCATTTGTAGGGAAAATGAAGTAGCCTGTTGCTCCTTCTGCAGGTGTGGTAGTAAGGGGTTAGACTTAACCTGTAATAATCCTATTCGGATAATATGAACATGTTTCAATATAACAACTGTTTGTAATAATGATATTATGTATTTATGTAGTAATAGAAAATAATGAAAAATTTACAAAATTCAAATGTCTTATTTTTATATATACACATATTTCTTAATTTGTTGTATATTTATTTGTAGTGACAGTTAAAACACATTGCTATTTACCTTAAAAATAGTAATTACAACATACTTGCTCAATTTTCATGCAAATCGATCAAGTATTAACACAGATATGAGCAGTTCTGTGATCGAGAGGCCGCCATCTTTAATGACGTCATAGCTAGAAAATGTACCAGGTGGTGGATGTCCACCCGAGCTCAAAATACTTTCTAGGACACCTACTGAACATTCCTGGAAAAAAAGTCTCCCTACGCAAATTTCCCTACAGGACTGCAGTCAGGTCCAGGACTAGAAGCGGGTATGTGGGCAGTATAGTTAAGGGAAACAGAAAGCGACATATCGCGCTAGAGAAGGGTGTCCATATCATGTTTATATAAAAATGGGACATTTAATTTTTTTGTGTAAAAACCTGGGACAATTAAGGAAAAAAGGGGACAAAAATTTAATTCACAAAATTTAGGGAATATTTACAATTTACCTTTGTCTCATGCACACAAATTATCCCAAATGACTTCTTACATTTCTTCTGCAGACTGGTGTACATAATTTATTCCACAGAAATAGATGCCTCAATGTCACTGTACAATACACTTTTATGCATTCTATCAAGAAGTGCGTTTTTTTCTTATCACTCACGCAGAATTTTGAATACGAAGAAAAGTTTCTAAACAAATAAATCATTATGTAGGCTTTCAAAGTACAATTGCATGACATTTAATCTTGCTAGTCAAATTCCACGCAGGGAAATTGCAGGGAACCTTAATATGGAATAATAATCCATTTATTTGTCATTTTAACCCCTTTTCCAATAGTTTGTTCAGTGCAATGGTTAAGGTAAATTATACGATTCCATATGACGGTATACTTTATTCAAGAATAAAATTACTACTTTGACGTACTCGGTAGGATGCTACTCGATAGGCTGCTACATAAATGTTGTTCATGCTTCTAACGGCGTCGGAACTACATGTTTTACTGCTGTCATACACATGTAAATCCCGGAAGTACACTAGACATAAGCGTTGCGTGATTTTTTTACTACTTTTTCTATTAGACAGAGAATAACTACAGAACACATTAGTATTTAGCATTTAATCTGTTATCTCCAGACAATGGCGATGCAGCTGATTGTATATTCTAATCTTTTATGAAGATTCTTGGTACTATTAATCTAAACTGGCCTTGAAGTTCTATAATGTCAATACTACTGGGCCTATTCATTTTATAAGGATCATTAGCAAAGTTAATTTATAAAAATAATGAAATACCTCGCTCAATAAAAGTCCACACTAGCCGCAAAAGAGTGGCTATCATTTGACGACATTTAATGTAAATTGAAGTTATTTGAAGAACGTGGGAAAGTATACTTACGTCATTCATCTAATTTATGATTCGAATGTAATACTATTTAAGATAGTTTCTGCTACTAGCGTGACCAATTAAAATGCGACACTTGTTTATCTTATATAAATATGTTGGGATTAAAAAGCTCGTATTGGGAATAGAAACTGTTTATTCATTGCACGAAGGTCTGTATGGGGAAGCGGCCTGGTGCTTAAGGAGAACGGCTTTTACTTGATGTGAATGCCTAATTATTCTAAAGTGAGAGGCATAAAACTCACTTAACAGTGAATTTCCGATAGCTTAGGCCGTGCGTTAAGAGGATAAATAAACGACACAACTGTTGCATTTACAGCCACATTATTTCCAACGACATCCTTCCATGCAGACATATCAATTTCCTTGTCAACTTTTTTTAAGATTAATGGTACTTAAAACGGCCAATGCGTAAATATTTTTATTTTTATAACATTTATAAGGTCACTTTCTGCATTCTGATAGCCTATAGCTAAAATAAAATAATAATAAAACATTATTATTATTATTATTATTATTATAGCAGTTTCCTTTTATGTTATTAAAAATTAGCCCCATCCTTTAAATTTATTTTAAGTTTTCCAAGACTTATGTTGTTTATTTTCTCTTTCTTTTCCTCAAATCAATTTCAACGTAGGCCTATCTTAGGCCTTTTTTGAGCCAGACTAAGGAAATAAAGACCCTACTCATGAGGTTTCTGGTTGCCGCCTGCAGGTGAAATAAGTACGCTTACAGTAATAGGCTACGTTTCTGTAATACGTTTCTGAAGTCTTTTTAAATTCATCTGATTTTGTACTACGAGGTCATAACAGGAGTTCGGGATCTGTGTCTACACAGTAAGGGTAGGCCATTGGAACTATTGATTGTCAATTATTTTGTATTGTCAATGTATTTTGTGGAGTAAATTTCAACTGATATTAATGTAAATGAATATGATACATGGTGAAATGGTGAGGATGATTCTTAGTATGTAAATATCCAATTAGACATTTGCCTTTACGATTGGGGAAACTATGAAAAAACCCACGGAATTTGAGCCTGGGCCTCCCGAATGCGAGTCCAATACGTTACCATCTCGGCCACTTCGCTCAGTACCTGAAGTCTTTATTAGTTAATTTGTTATAAGAATATACTTATATATTTTGTTGTTCCGGTGAATTTTATCGCACAGTTTTTCTAAGGTGAAGCAAAATATAAATCAGTACATTATTCGTAACAGGAAGTTGCTAAGGGGAGTGGCGTGGAAGAATACGAAATGATAGCGAAATGTAGACCTATAGACCAGAAAATCCTGAGTTCTCAGTAGTAGGCTTAAAGATATCATTGTTCTAATACTGTTTGTTTGCCAACGCATTAGAATACTAAAGCAGGGAAGGACTTTGTTATTTGTCCTATAAAAATAACATATAGTCCTAAGACAAATAACAATCCGAAGAATAAACTTTACAATATAGCCTAAGCAACAACGGTAAGGAAGACAAATACGAAAGTAATGGGGTTTGTAATAGAATTTATAATGGTCAAACCGGAAGAAAGTTCAAACAAAGGTTTAATGAGTATTGTTTAGATTTCAAATACAACATAAATAGATCCGCATTTGCTAAACACTTAATAAATAACGTACATAACTTAAACTTAACGACATAGAAAACACATTGAATGTAATGTACAACAAACTAGAGGTAATAAATTAAATACAAAAGCAAGTTTTGAAATTTATAAAAATAGAAATAATGTAGTCAATTAAAACACAATTGAACACAATCCACTGTTTGAACTAGCTTCCGTTACAGGTCTACCAAACATGCAAATCAATTCAGTATACATTCAACGTTTTTATGTGCAGGCGTCCAAGAGTTTCAAATTATAAGAGTAATTTACAATTTATACAATATAAATACCATTGTATATACCTCATACTTTTAAATGTTAAGTAAAGCATACAATATTGTATCAAACGATAAATAAAATTATGCATTTTATCTGGATAGGGCTGAGGATGGCATAGCTTATGCCGAAAGGCATCCCCGGAAATAGATGGGCCTACCAAAGAAGATAGATCATTTTCTTTTAATCTACAATCATCTTTTACTGTCCTTTTACGTATCTTTTAAGTCATAACTTATTTTAGTTTTATTGCATTGACTTTGTATTTTACGTAAGCAATTTTTAATTACTGACTGTATACAATGTGCAACAATGGAATATAACACGTAAGGTATTCTAAAATTTTATTTATACTGTATAAGATAATACTTTGTTGAGGGTATAAGATTGCATATTTCAACTACTTTCTAGGGAAATGAAGTTCATTAATGGTATAATAATATACAAATTTACGCCGTTGATTTTTAGGATATTAGTGAAAAGAAATTGTATCTTAGCCAGCCAGCTGCACATTGGCGGTTGTGTATCATGGTAACCATGGCTGTAACTTATTAAGGGTTCTAGTTCAAATCCATTCGGGAAAATTAAGTGAAAGCTTCCTAGTAGCTCTTCCCGTTCGCCATTCGTCATTCCAACCATTATCAACAGGTCATTCCAACCATTATCAACAGCAATTTATTAAGTCGAACCATCATGGAAATATTGTTACATCAGATATGTGCCGCATGTAAATGAGAATTACTCCAAGATGTGCCTAGTGCAACGACAAGGAGTAATACACATGCAACTTATAACGCAGTACAGAATACTCGAGGCTTAAAAAACAAACTTCCCTTTAGCTCGTCAGGATGTTTCTAAATCATAGCAAATAAAAATAAAATCTAATAGAATTATGTATACTAAAATAATTTAGATTAAAATAAGGTAATCAAAATATGTGAATTAAAATAAATGTATACATCATAAACATTCACCTATTTCGTCTCCTATACCTTCTTCAAACTCATATAGCCTACCTCGTTTTCCATTTGGCTGGCAGTGAAGAGCTTATTTGCTAACCTCTCCTTTGGCATACAGAGTATATGGTTCATCCAATTTGATTAATTTTCTTGTATTTTGTTGTTCATGTTGAATATTTTCAATACTTGTGTTACATTTTCATTTCTGATGTAGTCTTTAAACGTTATAGTCCAGTCAAAAAACTTCGAAAAATGACCCAACCTCCTAAAAAATCCGAAAGTTTTGAAACTTTGCACACTTATTTAAGGGTACCTAGGGATGAATATACCAAAAGTCCTCATGAATATGAGGCGAGCTCTAGCGGCAATTAGCGAAAAAAGGGCACTTTTTTGTTTTTCGTTAATATCTCGAGAACCGTTGGTCTGGGGTAAAAGTTAACTATACACATAATTGAAGCTTATAAAATTTTCAACAAAAATGATTATGTACATTTTTCTTTTATTCCTAATGTTCACCGAGTTATAGGGCGCTAAAAGATAGCGTTTTTTCTAAAACCGTCGAGGAGCGCACGATGGTGCAAATTAAAGTAGGTACCTACCGTAATATTTCACCATTGTCTTTATTTGAGGAGGCAGGAATGCGGAAGACCAAGAAATCTACCTTGTACGATGCCTTTACTCCATTAAAAGAATAAATAAACCTAGTCTACTTTGACATTGTTTTGGATGGAGGCTTACTATTACACAAGGTGGTGTGGTCCAAAGATTCGCCAACAATCTCAACCATCTGCTAGTGTTATGTAGCCTATGTTCTCAAGCATTATGGTGGCAACGGCTGCACGGTGGTGTTTGATGTTTATTCAGCCGCCCATCCAATACAAAGAGAGCTGAACAGAGCCGAAGGTACAAAACAAAGAGGTCAGTTGACATAAACTTTGAAGAGAAAACAATTACTATTGCTTTTCAAACAGGATGATTTTCTTTCTGACGAAAAGAATAAATCTAGACTAATTTCATTCCTCATAACTGCCCTTACCAGCCATGGAGTTGAAACAGAATAAGCATCCAGTGATGCTGACACATTGATCGTCCAAACAGCACTCGTGAAACCCTTCACTTGTGGCAAGTAGCAATGGTCGGTGAAGATGTAGATCTTATTATTCTCCTCATGGTCTTAACTCCGACGGAACAAAACATATTATTTGTGAAACCAAGCCATGGCAAAATAGGAAGGAAAGTATATTCAAGCCAGCAATTGCAAACTTTGGGAATGAAGGACAGCATACTTCTTGTGCATGCGTTCAGCGGATGCGATACGACTTCGGCTGCATATCGAAATGGGAAATTTTCCTGCTTCAAATTGTTCAAGAAGCAAGCTGTACTGCAAGGTATTGCTGATATATTTAACAGCCCAAGTTCATCCCGTGAGGCTGTAACTGCTGCTGGAAACAAAATATTCCTGACATTGTACAATGCGCCCAGGAAGCAAACCTCTCTTAACATGCATCGCTACAATGCTTTCACCAAATCTGTATCCAATGCTAAACCCGACCTTTCTGCTCTGCCACCCACAGAAGAAGCGGCAAGATAACACGCATTTCGAGTGTACCACCAAATTCAATTTTGGCTTGGGAATGAACTTCCTCCTGTGCAGAGGGGGGGGGGGGTGGAAGTTGGAAAGCGATCAGCTAATCCCTGTGACAACAGAGAATCCAGCAGCACCTGAAGCTGTCCTCAACCTCATTTGTTGCAAATGTACAGGTGGATGTGGGAACAGATGTGGCTGTCGAAAATCAGGAATAATGTGTACAAGCATTTGTCACAACTGCCATGGCGAATGCTTGAATGGTGTTACTTCCACCCTCGAAGAAGACTTTGATGACCCTGATGATCCCGATGTCATAAACCTTGAAGGAACTGACCATTCAGTGCAAAAAACAAACACTGAACATTTGGTACATGAAGATCAAAACACTGTGCTTGCTGGACGCTTAACCAGAAGTCAGGTGAGATTACACATTTTTATTTTTTTGTTATTCATTTACCTCGCAATAGTATACATAAATCGGTCATCATGTTCATACGTTGTTTTACTACTCATTTACCTACTTTCTTTTACCTACATGTTATTATCTGTATAATGGTTCTCTCACATCATCATATCATGCATAGTTACCTCTTCTCACTGTGTTTTAGGCAGCAAGTTCAGAAGCTGACCAAGATGAGCAGATTGCAGAGCCTTCTACCAAGAAGCGATCAAGAGTTGATTGATTTTTTGTACACAATTTTCCTTGGAATATCCTAAGCATTTTTTGTTGTTCATGTATTTCATTGTTTAATATACATCATGTCTTCCTTTTTATTCAAAGCTGTGAAGTTTATCTCCTGAACAATCCTTGGTACCCAAAAAAATTGGTAAACCATTGTCAAATATTATTAGAAGTGCCATATTGTACCGCGCTAGCGTGGTTTTTTTTTTTTAAAAACGCTATCTTTTAGCGCCCTATAACTTGGTAACCATTGGGAATACGAGAAAAATGTATATGATCATTTTTGTTGAAAATGTAATAAGCTTCAATTGTGTATATAGCGAACTTTTACCTCCGACCAATGGTTCTAGAGGTATTAACAAAAAACAAAAAAAGTGCCATGTTTTCGCTAATTGCCGCTAGTGTTCAGTTATGTTGTGATCTTCTTTTTAGCTGTTAATATTTTTATAAGAGCTTATTGCGAAATGAGCTCATATTATTGCGAAATGTTTAATTTTATTATGATGGATGGTTGGTTTGATTTCTTTCTGCTTTTCGCCCGTTTTCAGGGGGCCTTGTGTTCTCCTCATTATTTTTAAGGACAGTTGAACTTCTCTACAATATGTTTTTATATTGTTAGCTTTCTTCTTTTCTTCTTGTTCGAATATCATTCTTCTTGGTTCTTCGCCAGCTTCTGTTCGTCTGTATAATTGTCATTGCAATTTCTATCGGCATTTTGGGTCATTTCACCCTATTACTATATTAAAAAGCTGGTGATTCATAGCTTGATCTTCGATGCTGTTTTTAATGCATTTTCTCTTCAGTCAAGGGTATATATTAGCAAGATTTCAAGCTTATCTGTGAATACATTATTTGTTATAGAAAGGCTATCCTTTCTGATTTGATTATACTTCAAGAATAAATGTTCATGTGAGCAATTACGAGCTTCAAGATCATTTGAACTGTGAGTTAATCTCATTATTATAAACCTGTTTAATGTACCTTGTAGATTAGCCATCGTTACGAATTAGGCAGTGATTGTGATATTCAGTTGCTGAAGTTAACTACGAATGATGTGTTTTTCAGCTAGCGGCAATTGCTAGCTAAGAATAGTGATATCTATTGTTTTGACACTACAAGGATTATTTATATATTTCAAATTCTGATAAATATCAATGGTCCTCCGCAATCATCAAGGTTTATCGACGTCAAGAAGTCTAAGGAAGTATTTTTGTCGATATCGCTCATAAGGGATATATATTTGTCAATCCAGAAGCTTCAAGATACTACTGTATGCCTATTTATGAAACTATTTAATTATAAGTCTTATCGAAATATATGGTAAGTCTTTTAAGAACCAACAAATTGAACTTGATCATTTCATTAGTGGCAATCATTACTAGGAGACTAGGAGGGTTATAAGGCTATATGAAGGCTCTCATTTTATGTTTTGCTACCAGATAATGCTTGTTCTTAAAAATTCTCCTACTCTTTCATTCAAAGAAGATGTGCAAAGCCACATTATACAGTCCAGCTAGAGCTCGCCTCATATTCATGAGGACTTTTGCTATATTCATCTCTAGGTACCTTTAAATAAGTGTGCAAAGTTTCAAAACTTTCGAAATTTTTAGGAGGTTAAACCTTGTTTTGACTGCACTATTAAAACGGCAACATATTTTAAAGTCTCATGCCAACCGTTTCGATCAATCTTTTGTTGCTTCGATTCATGGATCAATTGTCAGATCCATGAGTTAAGGCACTGCAATAGTATTATAAGATTTCAAAATAGTGTATTTTCTTGTTCTATTACTAACTTTGCCCGTACCACAGGCACTATAGGCAGAAGTAGTATTGTCGACCCCGAAATTCGAAGTTGAGTTTTTAAAATAAATACACGTTATGAGGTTCCCTGAATCCGAAAATACCTTTTTCGAAAACATGTCTGTGTGGATGTGTGTGAACAGTCTATCTCCAGAACGGAAAATCGTATGAAAACAAAATTTTGTATTTGGGACAGGTACCTTCTAAAGATGTGACACGAAGGTTAGTGACAAGTTTCTCTTATTTTAAGGAGACTTCACATGAAGAAATTTTCGTTTTCCCGATTTTCTGGAAAACGGTTTTAACGATTTTCTTTAAATTTTGCACATATGTTTCTTATACGAAAGGCTAAAACTTTTAATTGAAATATTATAAGCCACCCACTCTGAATACGTGCTCTTTGCAATACGGCCTCTTGTTCTATATCAGACAGTGAAGTGAGAAAAATGTAGCCTATTGGCATGCTTAAAATAAAGACAGTTACGATATTAAGATTTATTTAGGTTAGGCCTATGTATCCTTCAGGGACGTGATGTGATGTGGTAACGGTATTCTCTTCATTTTTACAACCAAAATAAGTAAAATAAAGTAAAAAAAATACATGAAGATAATGTCACACAAATAGATTTATTGTACTAAGAGACTAAATTTTATTTGGGCAGGGGAAGTTATATGAATTTCACATAAGATTTTTTAATGTGTGTTTTATAGTATCACAAATATATTGAAAGCTGTACACTTTTGGCTTAAGAGCCATGTCGTAATCAAAAGGTATGTCGCATCCTACGTAACTGGAATGTGGAACGTGTTCTATCACTTGGTTGTTAAGTATAATATTTGGATAGCTTCTGATATTTTCAATGAGGGTCATGAATTTGATTTTTCAGGAAATATGTCTAAATTACATCCAGACATTGTTCTGCTGAGCTCAAAAGAGACTAGTAAAACCAAAATTGCTAATCAATAGAGATCCTTAAATCGTTAAAATTTTAAGCAAAATGCATTTAAAATGTCAATGTTTCGGCGTTATTACTAAGTTGGCGGTGTTGTTTTAAAAAATATGATCTATTTATGCAAATTTTATAATCTGCCCATTATCATTATTATGAATTAGCCTAAAAAGGACATTCTTATTGTTAGCTTAATTAAAACTATTTATGCAAATTTTATAATCTACCCATTATCATTATTATGAATTAGCCTAAAAAGGACATTCTTATTGTTAGCTTAATTAAAACTTTTCGCTGCTTGTATTTTAATTTATTATAGGAAATACTTATTCATTTTTAATATTTCGTAAGTTTATAGTGAATGTTCGTAATTGAGTTTGATAATAATTTTAAAATAATCGTTTCTTGAAAACAGAATTCAAATGATATTCCAGCATACAGAAAAAAGAAGTTTGGGAGCCATAAAATTTATGGAGCAGTCTATGTATGTATTCTGAATGTGCTGCAACCTGCATTTCATTATCATTAATATGAATTAGCCTAAAAAGGACATTCTTATTGTTAGCTTAATTAAAACTATTTATGCAAATTTTATAATCTACCCATTATCATTATTATGAATTAGCCTAAAAAGGACATTCTTATTGTTAGCTATTGTTCTTGAAAACAGAATTCAAATGATATTCCAGCATACAGAAAAAAGAAGTTTGGGAGCCATAAAATTTATGGAGCAGTCTATGTATGCATTCTGAATGTGCTGCAACCTGCATTTCATCGCTGGCTGATCCTGTGGTTCTTCTTCCTTGGATGCATTATGTGTAGTGAGCAGTTCGGTTTGGAGCGAAAATTGAATCTCTATGACAGCATGGCCGACGTTGACAAAGTCACGAGGTAAAACAAACATAAAACACTCCTTAAAATGAATTAATGTTTCCAAATAAAACAATTTTTGCTTGAATTCGTTTTAAAAGTGGGATTAAGTTAATTTATCGCATTATTATTTGTATTCGGGTTATTTCGCGATTCTAAGGTTTTGAGGCTGTGGGCGGTAGTAAAAGAGAAACAAATATTTTTCGTAATGAGAACTACTCGGGATATCGCGTCTCGCGAATTTCTCGGATCTCTACTCATCAATCTCAGAAGATAGAAAGCCGGGTGGAATAAAATGAACATGAAAATAAAAATTAATTTAAAAAAGAAATAAAACTATAATAAACTGGACCTGCACAAAACATCCATAGCTTGCATTATTTATTCATCATAGCCCTACGTAATGGTTAATCTTTGGCATAGGGACAATTAAAAATTTTTAATTATCATAAAAGATCTATAACAATTTTTTCAGTAGTAATTCTCTCCTGCTTCACATTTGTTTTTCCACGTGGCCACGAATCTCACTGTAATTGCCATAAAAGTAGCAGACGTACAGTTTGCATATCCTTCGGCATGTGGAAATATCACAATAGAGCTCCCAGCCAACAAGTTAACATGTTGTACTAGTTTCAAAGCAAAGTGCGGATTCTTTGGCATCGGTCCCACCGTGACAACGTAGACACTAAATATGTCAACTCTAGGATGAGTGCAAGAGAAAGATTGAATTAGTTTTAAACGGTCACAAACATGGCTTCAGTTCAACCTAAATATCACAACGATTTCTTATCGAGTCAATGACAAACCACACACGCATACACAAACACAGATTTTTTTTGAGTGAATAAATGCGCTGTCATTTGTCCGTTCTGTACATCAGATGCAGGATTTTTCTAAATGCCTCTCTGGCTTTGATTTAATTGATTCGAGCTCAGGGTATTGTGATAAGAGATTAAGCCCTAGATTAAAATAAATAAGTTATGTGTCCTGAAAATTGCCATAGTAAATTTGACAAAAAGTAAGAATACGGTATATTATGGGGAGTGATGTAAATTGCTTTCTTAAAGAGTTGTTGACATCTGAGAGACCAGAAAGAAAATTTTGAATTTGATTTTTGTATTACATAAGCCTACTTTAAGCCTTCTGTGTAAGAAAATATTGAAATCGATTACTGAATATCTTAATTCACATAACATTATGTTGATGGACATGATACCGATAGGCCTAATAAACATCAGTAAAGATCATGAGGACAGTATGGTACGTCCACACAAAAACTATGTGAGTCCTACCACAGAAAACTAACCTATTAATGCCAGGTATTTCAATATTGACGATTTTATTGAAATATTTTTAAAAAATTCAGAGTGACCGGGCCTAGATATACATGGGATTATCTTCTTCTTCTTCTCTATATATAAAAGCCAAAACCCACTGACTGACTGATCACAGTTTCTCAAAAACCATACAGCCTAGGAACGTGAAACTTGGTACACATATTGCTACTAGGCTCTAGATGCGCACTAAGAAAGGATTTCAAAATCTTTGGCCTCTAAGGGCCTATAAGGGCCAAAATAGGGTTGTAAAGTTATGATATTCACCAAAAAGAATTCATACTGAATGTACACAATCCCCATGGCAACATTATTTTTTTAAACTACACAGGTGGCTTTGCATGACACTATGATTTCATGTAGACCTAATAGATATAAAATTATGAGAAAGGCTATCAATAGAATTCCTATAGATTATTATTAATTATTAACTATTTTTGACACGAAGTAAATTTAAAAGGTCCTGGGTTCTATTCTTAAGAGTTGAACTCTTTTCTTATAGCTAGCCTAGGACTGCATTGCAAGAGATAATAAGTAAAGTGTTTCCTATTACAGACCTTGGAGGCCCAGAGGGTTCCAAGAAGTGTAGGCTCCCGGATTTTTAGACACTCGGAACGTGAACGTGGTAAGGTTGTCAGCGTTACGAACCGACCGCCTTTACCCCCAGGTAGTTCATACAGTATCAATAGATATAATTTCATGATTAATTTCTATTTTCCAAATTATCTATCTATCTGTACCTTAGTTTTTACACCTCTCTTTTGGGGTCATTTAAGCGACCTAGCGGGAGGGGGATTATCTATGGCTCACATACATACTTTTTGACCAGACAAGGACATGGAGGGCCTCCCGGATGGGTGATCAGCCAAATGCCGGGGCCACCTCCGAGACAACACAAACATATAGGACGAGATACAACATTCACACACTCACTCTGAACAAGGCGAGGATGGGATGAGGATGATAATGGCTGCCAGATGATATTAGGAGACCACTAGGGCCTAAAGTTACCAGAGCCTAAAATTACCAGACATTTGTCTCACAGGTGAGGAAAAATCCCGGAAAAAACTCTACCTAGGCAACTTGTTCCGACCAGTATTCGAATCGGAGCCCGCTGCGTGAGACGAGCGAATGCATCCCCTACGCCCAGCTATTTACTGTATGTTTGCCAAAATTGAAAGAGAAAGATTAAATTTTTTAAGACATAATCAGAGTAAACTACGGGTGAAGGAGTATGTTATGTGGAATATAAATACGTCCACTGTGTTGGCTGGACGGCTGATGATTTATAGAAGTACATCGAATTGACTTTAAATTGTGTTCACTTAACCTATATATACATAAATCTAACAATGCGAAGCATTGATGGGTCAGCTAGTCTATTATAAACTCTTGGGAAAGAGTTAATGTGATATTTTAAAATGTTCTCCCTTGAAAGAAAAAGCTTTTCATTTCTTGAGTGCCTGCTTTAAATTTATCTCTATTTGAGTAATATTTCATGGTTTTTAAGGTTATATGAATAAATAAGTAACCAAACAAAGGTTAATCATTTAATAATTAACACTAACAAAGTGTGGCTCCTGGGTTAACTTTTACAAAATTATCCCCATAAGTTTAAATAACTTATGCCTTCCTTCACATAATCAGGCGTGAATTACTTCTAAAATGAAAGATTCCGAACGTTAAGCAACATTAAGAAGCCAAAGTTGTGACAAGTCTATACAATTATTTAATTTTGTGTAATTCGAGAGAGCAGTATATCAGCTGTTTTGTCTGGTATGTACCCGAGTCCTGTTGATCAATACATGAAGAGAATTCATGGCGGAATGTTCTCTACACTTCACTCTAGTCGGCCTGGAGAGATTCAGTCACTCATGAACTCGCTGTGTCCAAGAACAACTCGTGTTTAACAGACAGTACTGCAAAGTTTTAGATAAATTTATCAGTAAATATGTTTGAAACCTGAAGCTTATAAAATTCTTTGCACTTGGCAAGAGAACCAGTTAATTTTTATGATAGCCTCAGGCATGGCCGTCCGCAGAAATTTTGTCAAGGGGGGGCAAACGAGCAAATGAGAAAATTACTTCCACCACTATGCTACTATAATGTGCAAATACTTTATTATTAATATTATTGTTGTCATTGTTATTATTATTGTTTTCGTTATTATTATTATTATTATTATTATTATTATTATTATTATTATTATTATTATTATTATTATTACAATCCACATCCTTGATTTACTGTAACTGGACCTATGAAACTGGATAGGCCTACAAAGAAAAAATATGACACACACATGACTTTTCTACCCCCTTACAATTTCCCACCTACAATTCAAATAAAGTGCGATAATTTTATTACCTTACTTTCATTACGATAAAATGTTTGGCTAGAAATGATTTCAGGTTTAGTGAAGTAATTATTTCTACATATTCATATGCAAGGTAGTCACTGCTACAGCTCGTTCTCGCCATGACATCATGAATGTGAAAAATATAGTCTCGCCAATCTTCAGACTATTTTTGTCAATATCTAGGTAGTAGCCTATTTACAGTTATCAAAATATAAATATATAGCATGCAATGCTCTGAAAACGGTCGAGATAGGCCTATGTATTTTAGTGAGCTTTAAAATAATT
Source organism: Ectobius pallidus (assembly GCA_964059195.1). Classification (NCBI taxonomy): domain Eukaryota; kingdom Metazoa; phylum Arthropoda; class Insecta; order Blattodea; family Ectobiidae; genus Ectobius; species Ectobius pallidus. Next base: position 27,330,052 of record CAXKWD010000010.1, on the reverse strand, counting down.
ATGTCATGACCTATCTCTGATGGTATCCCAGTTTATAGGCTATTAGAAAATTCAATACAATGTATATTTTACTTGTCATAATGTGTAGGCCTAGAGAAAATAATTACATGAAATGTCTTCAGGATTTCAAATTCAGATAATTATTTATCATCTTCAAAACCTGTAATATTACCTAATAAAGACTGAATTGTTCGTGCAAGGATAGGAAATACAAAATAATGTATTAGGTACTCTGTTAATTCTTCAGTGACGCATAGAATTTAAATGCCATACTTCAACGTGAATGGAGGATACCGGTATTTAAACATCCAGCAGCCAGTTATTAACATACATAGTTATACATAGTTATAAAATGGTTAAAAACGAATGGCTTTAGATAGAATTCTGACTGAAACGTAAACCTGAGGATTGTAGTATAATCCTGGATGATCTTAAAGCTAAATTTTACACATACAGCATTCGGTTAATTATTGCCATGCTAACAAAAGAAGGAGTAAATAACACAAAAATGTACACTTTGGAAACTCCTTCACAAACTCCTCTTCCATCCCACCCTCTAGACTGTAACACAAACAACCTCCTGGTCAATGGTTTATGAGGGTTGAAGTGTGACTTCTTCTTCAAAAATTTACAACGTGCACAGTACTTATTAAAATTTTCTTAACGTAAAAAATATAAGTTTGTGTAATGGATAAATATAACAGAACCTCTTATTTTTTATAGAAAAACTATGAAATAAAATAATTTAATTACTCTCACATACCGCAGTAAAGCAGGGACCAACATCACATTACTGGCACCAGTAAACATATATATTTTCTTATCGTATTCGTGCACTTAACAGCCTCTTGTGAGGATTGGAATTTTTAAAACTTTGTGGTGTGACTTTCCTAATAAAGCACCTCTCCATTAGCTGTGGCACCCCCTAACTGATCTAACATAGTACAGGAAATTTTTAGCTGACTAAACATTTACTAAATTTGCTTTCAAGAACGCGGTGCAAACTGATTTCTTTTTGCCTTATGGGACTTGTTTTCAAATGAATACCCAAGGTTTCTTACAAAAATTTATGACATATCCATATAGTATTCGTTACAACTGCAAAAATAAAGTTTGACATAATACGGTGCCAAAACTTTAACTTTTTTAAAACCATGGTGTAATATATTAAAACTAAATTAGATGTGTCCACAAATGCATATCCTGAAAGAGTGAAATTTCTTCTACAGCCTATTATACTTTTACTTTCCGTGACTTAAAAACGTTACTCGCGAGAAAAAAAAAATATATATTTAGCACTATACGGGTCTTGGCATATGTAGGATGGAACTAACGGGTTAAATATAATTATTTGATGAAAACGGTACCTTAATCTTTAAAGAGGAACTGCAGCCTTCTTGACGACTGCCTGGCGAATGCTGAAATAACTTCTTGAATAAATTCTTCCTTTTCCTTGAAGATTTTCTCCCGATGCAAACTCATCATGCAGAGACCGTCCAGTCTTTCATCAGTCATTGTTGCACGTAACCACGTTTTCACACGGCGTAGGGCACTGAAGGATCTCTCCACAGTGCAAGTTGTTGTAGGGAGAGTCATTGCAATCTTTACTGCTGTAGACACGGCCGGGAAAAAGAGTTTTGTTTCTTGGAGAATATCGATGTATTGCATTGTGCTTGTATCGCCAGCTGAACCACTACTCACTCTGTTTTTCCACAGTTCATACCAGCTTTTAGCTTCATACACAAAATTATCAATGGTATAAAGCCTTTGAATGTTTTGAATAATCTCATCAAATGAAGAAGGGCACATAGATTTTATGTTTTCGGGGTGCAGCTGCAGAAGACTATAAACGGCACTGCTTTCCTCTGAGAAACGTAATTCTAGAGAAGTTATTAGTGAATCCAAATAAGGTATGTACAGGGAAACACGATAGTACTCCTCTGGAACTACTGTTTTGATATTTGTTCTATACGTCTGTCGAAGGGTTTGCCTGGGAACAGATATTTCAACATTCACACGTGACGCAGTTTCACACACAGTATTCATAAGCTCCTGAAATTGTGAATCTGCTTCACATCTGTGCTTCTGAAACAATTAAATGAGTTCTCGTATATGAGCGCGCACTGCACCGATGTCCACTGACACACCCTGTAGAATGTTAGTGACTGGCTCAAGCACGGCACTGTACTTTGCTATGATGTGAAGAGCTATAATAAAGGTGGCAGCTGTGGCGGCATGAAGAAGCTGATGTGCCCGTTGTTTTGTGTTCGAGTTACCATTTACTGCTAGCTCTTCTAGGGCTGTGACAATCTGTGTGTAATTTTCCGCAAAGATTCTTATGCTTTTATGCTTAGCAGACCATCTAGTTTCGCAAAATAATGGAATTTTGGGAACGAGTTTTCTTCGAGTAGTGCTTTCTCAAAAGAAAACAATAATTTCTTTTATTGTGCTGCAGGTATTCCTTATTTCCTGCACTCCGTTTAGATCATTTACTACAAGATTTAGTCTATGAGATGCACAATGAAGGTAGAGTGCCTTTGGGTACTTTTCCTGAACAAGTTTTGCAACACCTCCCACTTTTCCTGCCATTACAGAACAGCCGTCATAGCCCTGACCTACCATTTTTGACATATCGAAACCACTGGCCAATAAATAATTTAAAATAGTGTTAGCCAATGATTCCGCATTGAGCTGATCAAGGGGAACAAACCCTATGAATTCTTCGCGTACATTGGTTTCCTGTGCCTTTTCATCAACGAAGCGAATACCTAAAGACAATTGCTCTGTTCCTGCAATGTCAGCCGTTTCATCCGCTAACACTGAGAAGGCATATGCATTATTTATTTCCTTGACCAATTGGTCTTTTAGAACTTGCCCACAAACTTCTATTATTTCGTTCTGTGTACGAACTGAAGTGTACTTGGCATTTCCAGCAGCCGTTTCAAAATGATCTTTAAGAGCAGTATCTCCTGCCTCTACACGGAAATGTAATAAATCATGCAGCACACCAGTGTTTGAGTCATTTCCACGCAAAGGAAGATCATGTGTAGCACAAAATATTATGGAAGAAACAATCGGCACTAGTTTTTCCCTGTTTACTCTAATTTTGTTTTGCAGTGCGGAATCTATTTGTTCATTTACACTAATATTTTTGTTGTTCATGGTGCGGATGAAATTGTTTGAGCGCTCGGTTGCATCTTTATGCCATTCAGATTTCATATGCTTTTGACAAAAACTATGCATATCCTTGTACTTTGTGAATGGTGTAATTATAAACGCACCTTGTATGCCCCGTCGAACCGTGGGTCTGAAAAGTACACAATGACGACACAAAGCACCTTTCACTTCCTTTGAATACACTAGCCATGATTTGTATTCTAGCTGATCTAGCCACTTATGCAAAAAGGCCCGCTTTTGTCCTTTTTCTAAATCACCCTTAAAATTATAAGTGGAACTAGGCACCCAAGGCTCGCTAATTAACTTAAACGTGTCATTGTCTGAAAGCGAACTTTGAACTGTTAGGTGCAAGTATCATCCAACATCTTGATCACTACTAGCTACAGAAACTTTATCTTGTTCACTGTATGTTGTGGAACTGCAACTGTTGATTATTTCAGCTGAAGCTCGTTCCAACTCATCGACACTAACACGAATTTCACTATCACCTGGTCCCAAAAATATTTCATTCTCTGTTATTGCAAGTTCGCGTCCCGTATCAATATTGCAACAATTATCTATTTTTTGACGTTTAAAGAAATTTCTTATATCCATTTCAGAAAACACACAGTAAAAAACACCAACAAAACGTTTGAAGAATGCGATTATCTGCGCGATTTTTCATACACTAGTTTTGATTATTTATTCTCGAGAGTTATCGCGGTCTTAATGATTTTTCAAAGAACCTCCCCACATTTCCTATTGGGCATCTCCGTAATGATGTAGGATGGACAATGCTATGATTGGTTTTAAGTATTAAGTGCGAAACCTGCTTGCATTACTTCATTTAAGAAAGCGAGCTTTCTCTAGCGTGATTTATCTGTAATATAATTTTATTGGACCATCCACCGCCTGACAGGACGTAACCTAACGGACCTACCGTTATATTGATATCGGCTCCTTTCTGTGGGCCATCTGCAAAAAATCTCTCCCAACTTTGTGGGTAAAAATACTTTGTTTATTGTCCTTGGGACTTGGTGAAAACTGTTATATATTGTTGTATGTGACCTCGCTATTGCAAGCCCTCAATGATTTCGTAAAACATCTGCCGTACCTGAACCATTTATAACTGTATCTTTACTTGGATTGTGTTAGTTATTTAATAAAAGCCTAACTATAATTTCACTATATGTGACTATCTTAAATAGTATTTAATTTTGTGCAAATACCTTGATCTTATTCAAAATAATTATTATAATTGCAATAATAATACATATCACAAAATTTTGTTTCAAGATAAATACAATGCTATTAAGATTCTCAAAATTTCCAGGGGGGGGGGCCGCGGCCCTACCCTGCCCCCCCTTCCGGACGGCCATGGCCTCAGGCTTATTTTCTTGCCGGATACTCTAGGAATGATAATATTATTAACCAATAGAGAGTTGGCCTGAACACTTTCATGAAGGGTCACCATGGTAGCGGTAATTTTATAATGCATAAAAGGTAGGTCTATTGATAATGGAATAGTACAAATAACAATGTTCCACCACTCACTGCTGGTTTAAGGAATTTCTTGGCCCGTACGTTTATTGCAGATTTATCAACCTATTTCCAGTGTCAGCGGTTCCCTAACTTTTTTGTCCTGGGACCCTTCTTCACCTAGAATTTTTTTTCGTGACCCACTACTAAATAACGATAACCAATATAGGCTATATAAAAGACAGCACATATTTATCATATGCCTTTCAATAGTTTTATTGTGTTCAAATGCCCTGCTGAGAAAACACAGTTGAAATAAAAATGGTACCGGTATAGGTTATTTCAATAAAGAACATTATCCAACTAGTATATTTATTAAAAACTAATAATGAAATTGAACACTCTTTCCTTATATTGAAAAAAGTTTAATCTTTCCCGCCCTTTTCGCGACCCACTGAACTGACCCATAGTTTGGGAACGACTATCCTATGTGATACAGATATTAGGTAAATTTCCATTGGTAGCTTAGATGCAAGATCAGTAAACTATACAGGTTGCGTATTCCGGGAGAGACCAATCACCGCACTTGAGTGCGTGACGTCACCAGATTCCAAATCTCGCAATTCCAGCTTTTACTCAGTCTAGAAAATCCTTACACCGCGTGATTAAACTCGTAACCTTTAATTGATCCTTGGTCGGATTCCTGTGTAAGGATTTTCTAGACTGAGTAAAAGCTCGAATTGCGAGATTTGGAATCTGGTTATGTCACACATCTCGCCTGCTCGCCGCAACCCCCTGTCCTATAAACTCGCCGGAATACGCTACCTCTATAGTTTGCAAGCCTTGGTTTAGATGCACGCACTACATTAGAATTACTAACGCAATGACGTTGACGTTTACTTTACTGGCTTAGATTTACCCTACAATACGAAATGCAACAACAAAATCTTAATCCAGTTATTTCCTAGGATTTTTGGTACATAATTTAAATCTCAAAAGTTTAGCCTATTCTCACTAAAACAAAGTTAGAAAACAATTTCAGTACGCAGAATTTGGAGATTGAATGAGAAAGAATGGAAGTCTCTTTTAGTATATTAATTTTCATATACCCTTTTCTTTCTTTTGCATTGTGTTGTGTTGTTAGTTCTAAAATATAAAGTATATCTTGATTTTAATTACTTTACAAAAGCTAACTGCCACGTAGCTTTCCTTTCTCAATTTATTTTTAAATATCTAATTTGAAATTCACTCAACTTCCTCTGCCCAAATAAAAGTTTGCCTTTTAATATTACTTATTATATAGGCCTATGAAAATCTCATGTAAATTGGTTGTGAAAACGAAGAGAATGTCGTTACCACATTGTATCGCATCCCCGAAGGATACATAAGCCAAATAATATCTGATTAATGCGCTTACGTAACTTAGCCAATACATCTTATCACTTCACATTCTGATAAAGAATAAGAGGCCATATTGCAAAAAGTGCGTATTCAGTTGTGTGAACCTGATGCAAAGCTTTATTTTACACCAAGCAAGACTGAGTTTCTACAATAATAGTGGGTGGCTTATAACCAGGATTCGAATTGACGAGGGCATGGGGGGATTTCCTCCCTCTCGTCAAAATATTTCCCCGGCTCGTCAAACAAAAATTCTTTCCTCGGCTAGGATATATTTGTTTCAAATTTCACTAACTTCAGTTTAAAATTTGAACATAACGGTAACACCAGCTCAATGCGTAACAACAAAATTTATCTAACAAGCATTGACGTATACGGTGTAACAGAAGCGCGACAATGGGCATCAAGGCTTGTAAACTATAGTTCACTGATTTTGAATGGACGTGACATAAGGTTTATATTAGTCCAGTCAAATTAGATTTTTCGCTGCATTAAATCATGTAGTTCCAAATGTTTCACGAATGTGTAGTGGGAGGCCCCTTGAACAACGCCTAATATTTTCCCGCCAATTACAGGTGCCGCGGGGGTGGGGGGAGGCTCAAAGGTACCTTTTTTCAGTTTTCGGCGAAAATATCGAAAACAGTGCATCATACAGAAAATATTATTACTTTAAAAATCAAAGCTTATTAAATTCCCTACAAAAAATATATTAATATTTATCTCTATGTGTTACCGACTCCGAGAATGAGCCGGTGAAAGTGGAAAATTTGCAGAAAATTTTGTGGCGCCCCACTTTTTTCGTCAAACTTGCCCTTCCAATTCTTTTGTTTTCCATTTTACAGGAAAGGTGTGAGAAAGGAAGTTGTAGAGATTTAAATTTCCTTCAAGAATATATGTACATTTGCTAATTTATCTTCACATAGTTAAAAGTTACAGCGTTTTTACATTTCGGAGTAGATTTCGAGATTCCGCTAGTAAACTGCTCATCGTTTTATTTCCGTTTTCAAAGGCTTTAACTCTCTGTATCACTTTATTTATTGTTTATGTAAACATCAATGGTGTTTATTACTCATATAACTAATATTATATATAATATATATATGAATGTAGGCCTATGTGTGAAATTACCCATATATATATATATATATATTGTTTAACTAATCTTTAAACAGTTCATTATATTTTTGCATATTATTGTAGATCAAGAATAATTTTGAGATCTTGAATTATTTTCAATCATTGGCTTTCTGTCAGACCCAAAATTCTTTATAGACTAGTTGAAAGAACCAGCTCAAATTCTTCCGGTTACCGTGAAGGCATTCGTAGTGATAGAAGGCTCCTATTTGCCCTGAGATATGCTGGATATCCAACCAGAATCCAACAAAAGCGATATGAACTTCCTGCAATTAACCTTGATTTTATAGATGCATTGCCACTAATAAACTTCCAACTTAAGATTTTAAAAAAATAATAATTTTAGCTAGTGCAAATTTATAGACTGAAAACTAAAATGAAATAATAGAATTTAATCTTTTTTTTTTGAGATGTGAACAGATTTAAACTCTGTTCGAATGTTACAAATTTAATCATCTGAGTTTATCTGAACAAAGAAAACATAATTATTCAAATTGAAAGAAGGTCTAAAATTGAACTCGAAGTTGATCGCATTAGTTGAAAGTGTAAAATTGGAAGACGTGAACTTTAAAAAAGTATGCAATTCTGATATTCAAAACCTGTTATAATTATTTAAAAAAATAAAATAAAATAATGGTATATAAAAAGCATACATTAAATCTCAAACCTACTTTTGTGTAAGATATAAAATCTTATTTGAGATTATTTTAGAGAAATATGGCATCGTTTTAGCCTACCATTCAGACTGCCAATAACATATTATCATTGTATATGCAATATTATAGGCCTATATGTATATTATCGAACTCTCGTCTGTTCAGTCATCGTCATGATAAATCCATTATTTTGAAAACACTGTATTAAAATCATATGAAAATTCAGTCAGAAGGGTAGTAAATGGATTATCACACACAAATATACCTTGCTGATTTCTGATTAAGGGAATAGCTTAGGTAATCGAAACATTACAATAGCGTTTAGCTTTCTTATTTCTTTATATTTCTTTGCTTGAAATTATACAGAAGAGAGATGGTGTCTATCCCTTACAGTACAATAAAAAACAAGATATCATACAATTAATCAAGCGCTCTTGTAAGGAAAACATTAAAGCTAATTATATGTTTTAATTCTCCCTTTTATAGACCTAGATCACTATAGGTTACTTTCTATCACGCACAGAACACAGCACAAATATATATAATAGACCTACATCGGAATTCTATGTTTGGTTGTGAACACAATGTTATTAGCGCATTTACCTTTTCTTAGAAGTGCGGCAAACTGTATGTAAGACATTTATTCTTTAGAAAGTATCAAAGTAGATTGCTATGAAATGGGTGTTCATATTTAACAGTAAAACCAGGACTGATGGAGCCTATACGCAATGTGTGTACTAAATGAAGCTTTAAATTACTGATATCCATTGAAAGGTGTTAAAGAATGCACTTACGGAAATTGGCTCTTGAATTCAATTAAGAAATAATACTTGAAATTTTGTTCGAAAAAAAAATCCTTGAATAGGCCCTACAGAAAAAATAAATATTACAGGGCCAATACTTATCTTAAGCCTGTAATAGTCACCGATATGCCCTATATTTTATTTTACAGTAAGGAAAATCTATAATCTCCTATGTCTGACATCACACACGAAATTTAAAGAGCACCTATTTCAAAGAGTTTTAATTTATGCTAAACGAAAAACATTGGTTTCTCTCATGGTATAGGTATTAAATAGAATAAAGTATTTCGACTGTACCTGTCATTTCAGTTTTATATTAGGTCTTCAATTCCGAATTGATAATCATCAGATATAATTCTTTTGGGATCAGAAGAATCTCTGGTAGTGCCCCCTAGAGTTATTATTAATCTGTCCACTTCTATGTCGATAACACCTCGTTTTATATATTCTTTCTCCAGTTTCTTAATATCGTCCCGCACACAAACACACACATAGGGTCCATTCTCTTTCCCCCATAGCACTAAATTTTTTTCACATATTTTTAAGTCAATTGGACAAGAACTTCAGCAAGAATTTGTCAGGCAATATTTGAATCAAAGATACGTTACTACACTACATCCAACACCTTTGATCAAAACAGTTTTCTGTATACAAGTCTATAGGGAAAGCTTGAGTTTCGAGGGTTAAATCATAAAAGAATTGTACATAATGACATTAGTTTATAAATGTTTTGGTATAATTATTGAAGTAATATCTAAATGACAAGGAAATTAGGCCGAATCGTTTTTCATTTGAAGGTTATGTTGATTATGACACTAGTTTAGATTAGCTTGCAATACTTTTTGTAATATATGCCAATATGTATATTTTGTGATTCTGTTAGAAAATTGTATTTTTTCTCTTTATTGATTTATTTTTTCATCATGAAATCAGTTTAAGTTATATGTATTTAGTAGCACCGTCTATATGTCTATACATACCTCCAATCAAAAAGTTTTATTGTGTTTCTAGGATGTCTGCTGGTAAAATGACAAGTGTCGAATCCAGTAGACTATTTTGTAATTTTTTTAGTACAATAAATATCACATTATATCATTTTATTTATATCTTACGGAAATGTGGCTTAAATTGTGGAATTTAGGATAGCTTACAATGCCTTTTTATAACATTTATGTAAAAATTTATATATTTTGGAATGTCGCTTTCGAAATGTGGCTTAAATAGTGTAAGTGCTCTGTAATTAAACTACTGTAATGTTTGTGGTTTGTAATGCGGTAAGTACATTGGGTCTACCAAAAATTAAGTAGAGAATGCAGGCTTGAGTTTCGAAAGTAAATCATGAAAAAAGTAGCCTTTTATAATGGCATAAATTTATTAGTTTATAAATGTTTTTGTAGCAGTGACCCCGTATTTCAGAAATATTTAAATGACGAGAAAATCAGGCTGAATCAATTTTTATATTGAAGGTTACGTGAGACGAGCTTAGATTAGCTTGCAGAGCTTGTTTTGAAATGTATCCCAATATTAATATTGTAGAATTTAGTAGGCCTATGACATTTTCGAACTGAGGATTAAATACAGATTGTTGATATATAGGCCTGCTTCAAAAAAATATGGTATCAAACCAACTATTTAGGCGGCAGTTTACTTCTCAAAACTGTTGACGGTTAGCCGCCATTTTGGATCCATGGAAATCTTTGATCCAATGTAACGACATACAGAAAGTCTTCAAATTATCATCCCGTACGGTTTGTTTTAAGCAAAGGGCGGCCATTTTCTTTTTTCAAGACGATTTGACCAAATAACTTGGATAGTGGAATACCGGCCTTAGCAACGAACGGAAGTTCACGATTGCCATACCACCTACCAGTGAAGTGGGATATATATTAGATCCGTCGATCAGGTTTGAAAAACATAGGGGCAGCCTGAGGAAGGTAACGAAGGCCATATTTCATACTTCAAACAGAAGTACAGCCTACAAACAACTGAAGTAATTGGACTGATGGTAGGGGCACTTGGCACCATCTCGCAACACTTCTTTCGTGCCTAGAAAGGTTCAAACTGAATCAAAAGAAAATCAGAGATATTCATTGCCACTCTTCGTCACCACTTATACCATAAATGGGCAACGCCCGGCCCGCGGGCCGGATGTAGCCCGCCCCGACTTTTGATCCGGCCCGCGGAACATTTTAAAATCGTACTCCAAAAAGAAAATATTTTCGGTTCTCGCCAACTAGAGAGTGAGAGGGGAAAACAAAAAACCTGAACTACGAGGGTGTTCCTTCCGGTCAGCGCTAGAAAAATGCTGCAATAGGCCTAAATCAAAGTATCGAACCAGACTTACAGATGAAATTTGGAAAACACTCTGCGTTTGTGTATTAGTGGGATTGATGCCGACATTGATTATCTTGTTTCTCAAGTTCAAGCTCAAGCTTCTCATTAATTTATACTTTTTGTAAGTAAATGCCTAATCAGTTCGATATTGTTCTCATTCATGTATCTTTAACATTATATTTTATAAATATAAAAACCCGTATCATGATTATTTTTTCACTACTAGGGCCTACCTATTATTTACGGCCCGCGACTTCATAAATATCGTAAAATTAGCCCGCATCTTTCCAAAGGTTGCCCATACCTGACTTATACAGTAGTCAATAATGTTTGATAATTATGTGAAACTTTAACTTTATGTTTATATCTATAATCACCAGGGCCCGGATTCTGATGTCCTAAAATTGTTTGAAAAAGACCTATAAAATGAGCCTAGATTTTAAAGAAAATGACTTAATAATTACAAAAAAAGACCTAAAATATTATATTTTATTTATAAAAAATTATTATTGTACACAGACTTGTAGACTAGTTTGTACATAATTGTAAAAACTGTAAATAACTGTAATGTTGTGAATGTTCTTTTCTCACGGAAATTTATACTGGCACTGAGGCACTGGTGAGTCAAAATTCGGCACATCCTTTTGTGGTCTGCCGGATTATATTGTTGAGGGTAAACAGTAGTTTGCGCTCTCAAATCCAAGTAGGTGGCCGATTCTGGTGCCAAGTCAATCTAATAACAATAGTAATATAATACCAAATTTTGGCGTTTCTTTGATTCTCACTTTCGACTGAGACATGTCAACACTTTAACCCCGAATTTTTCCTTTTCGCATTAAACAAACAACACTTCAAAGACAGCACCGCTAGCGACGAAAAAAGTTAATACACGCAATGTAAATACATGAAAATGACTAAATAAGGAAGAAAATGACATGAAAAAATCAAAATAGTGACCTAAAATTGAAATAAATGCCCTAAAAATATAAAATTGCATAAAATGACAAAAACGACTTAATAAAAATGCATTTTTTTAATCTAGAGTCATTAATTAGGATTTATCCACTAGTTCGCAATGTCTCTGCAGCATCAATAAAAGTATGTCTAATGACATGTAATCTTTTTATTGATGCTGCATAGACATTGCGAACTTGTGGATAAATCCTAATTTAGAATCCGGGCACAGATAATCAGAATATTGGATGACAATATTGGAAATGTTAATTCCTGAACATCTGTGCCATGACGCTCTGACTTTATTGACAGCAACAAATATGTACTGTATGTATATAAAATAATAATAATAATAATAGTAATAATAATAATAATGAATATAATAATAATAATAATAATAATAATAATAATAATAATAATAATAATACCATATCTGGTTTTAAGTCTCTACGTTCACCACTAACGTGTGCTTTCCTTCCTTTGTCCATTGTAGTGACGAGATTTTACAATAAGTGTTATATAATTACTATCGGAAAAGTCCGTTTATATAAATTTGCCTAAAGCCATCATTTAGGTGGAATTTTGTTTTAGCTGCTTCTTGTCTTGGAAATGAAATATGTTTGATTTAAGTAAAGAAAGAAGATTGGGCACTGTCGGTAAGTTTAAAGCATACGACATAGACAGTTTACGTGAGAAAAAAGGAATGCCTAGGTTTTTAGCTACTTATATGTCACTGCTCCTACACATGCAAAAAGAGAAAACAACTTAGAGTCTACCGATTCCTAGTATTACATACAACTCTCAGAACTGAACACAAGTCGAATAGCTGGTTTCACAATACGTACCTGGAGCGGTGCAAGAACAAGTGATTATGAGTTTTAAGATTTTAAGAAAACATTCTAATAGCAAGAGTAGGCTAGTTTTTCGTAATACAAATTTTTATTCAAATTATTATAATTATTTCACAAATTATTTTGGGTTTTACGAAAACTACTTACATCCGATACAGTGTTAGGCATTAATCAATTAATTTTTCAATCAACTCGTTAATTAACTAAAAATTTAATTGCAATTAAATTAGTTGCAATTAAATTAATTGCAATTAAACGTTTAACTGCATATTGCAATTAAATTATTTGGATTAATGTATGTTAATCGTAACTCGCAATTAAAATAATTGCAATTAACTTGTTTAATTGTTCTATGAAACAATTAAAACTAACAATTAACTTACTTACCTTTACCGAAATCAATTAAAAGTATTACAAGATTTCGAAAATTTTACCTACATTAATAAAAATCAATACTACTTATTGATAAAAAGACTAATATCATCCTTCATTATACCCATTATTTATATTTTAATGTATATTTTTCACTTGTGCAATGTTTTGACATCGTACGAGTACATAACAAAAAAGTTCACCGCTGTGGCTCAGGGGATCCGTTCAATCCTCTCCCGCAGCGGGCCCGGGTTCGATTCCAAGTTACCTGGGTGAGGTTTGTCCCGGGGTTTTCCCTCACCTGTGAGAGAAAAGTCAGGTAACTTTAGGCCCTTGTGGTCCCAAGATATCATCTGACCATCATTATCATCTTCATACCATCCTCGCCTTGTTTGGAGGGAGTGTGTGTGTGGGTGTGAATGGTGTGTATCGTCCTATGTGTTCATGTTATCTCGGAGGTGGCCCCGGTATTGGGATGATCACTCATCTGGGGAGGCCCTCCATGTCCTTGTCTGGTCAAAAAAGTGATCCTGAGAATATTCATTTAGCCTACTTCCTGCTCATTTTCGATGCTGTGCACATACGTTAAGCCTATGCACAACTACGAACGCAAACAAAATTTTGAGCGAGTAAAACACCCTATTGTCCGAAATGCATGCTACAGTCATGAAGTTCTGTGGAAGGCTGCAGGAGTGCTGAAATAATACAGAACGTATTAATAATTAAGGAATCGCGCACAATGTGCATTATCTTAACCCAGTCATGAACCCGGGAAAGGGATTTTTCACTATTGAAACATCCCTGACCCGGCCCGGAATCGAACCCGGGCCGCCAGAGTGGAAGACAGGCGCGCTACCGATTCACCCACGGCGACGGACATAACCTGTACTGCGCAAGTGGCAGAAGCCCTCAACATAATGCAGAGTGAGACCAACGCATATTATGGGATAGTCCTGCCGTGCCTTCAGGCATTAAGAAAAAAAAAAACTACACAAAATTGAAAGAAAAATCAACTTTTCTTTTTGCAACCCTTTGATCAAGGCATACAGGGAGAGTGTCGAAAAAAGATTTGAAAAAATGTATGACATCAGCACTCCTGAAGCAGAAAATGCGGCTATTGCGGCATTGTACCCAAGATTTAAAAATAAATGGTTAACCTGTTTAGAGCCCGCGGATCGTACAAAACTTTTAAACGTTTTCAACACCTGTATTTCCAAACAAATGAATGACAACGTAGAAACATCAGTAACAACAAAAAATGTACCGAAGAAAATAGTCTTTTCAACTTTAACTCTGACTCGGACTGCCGATATTTCATCGACAGAAACAAACCAAATCTCCTTCGATGCACCACTGACTAAAGCCGAACTTTTAATGCTGCACTTTTTTGCAGAAGAAAGCCAGGATTTGCAACTCCTCAACAGATATCCTGAGATAAAAAGCGTTTTCATTAAATATAACACACCTTTACCATCGTCAGCTGCAGTTGAACGGCTTTTTTCTTTTGCAACAATGACAAATCTGCCGAAGAGTCACAAATTGACCGACAGTATGATCGAAAAGAGAGTCGTGTTAAAATGCAATCTAAACTATTATAAGAAATTATAGTCTGTCGTTATCTGTGTAATCAGGTTTAATTAAAATCATTCATGTGTATTAATATCAGTGTTTTATTTGTAACTAAGTTAACATGTGTATTTCAGTATCTTACTTACGCGTTTTGTTATGATACCAGGCCCGTACAGTAGTCCTTTTTAATTGTTAGTTTTTATTTAAATTCATAAAATAATTAAAAATAATTAATTGTTAATTGTAGCAAATCACGATTAACAATTGATTAATTGTTAATTGCTACCACTACAATTAACAATTAATCAATTGTTAATTGTAATTTTCCACAATTACAATTAATCAATTGTTAATTGCTACCACTACAATTAACAATTAATCAATTGTTAATTGTAATTTTCCACTATTACAATTGATCAATTGTTAATTGCTACCACTACAATTAACAATTAATCAATTGTTAATCTTTAATTGTCTTTACAATTAAAATTTGCCCAACACTGCATCCGAAAGAGCAAAATGCTCTGGCTCCAATCCAGTTAAATTCAAAAATTTTTAAATGTCACAAAAGTGCTTAATGAAAATGTATAAAGTGAGCTTAAAAATTACTGTAGGAAAGAACACGATCACTATTTATATGCATACACGCATGACTGTTCGTATTTAAGTATCTGTATCTGTATCTGGTACCCTATGATCCCCAGGTGGGACGAAGGGGCCTCCAATGGAGGTTTCATTACCTATACTAATTTTGATATGCTTATTTTCCGAGAGAGGGTAGAGGGACAGGTGGTAAGCCCTTCGCCTCGCAACCCCCCTCTGGAAAGTAAGTATTTCTTGGACGTGAAAGGGCCGAGGAATTTTGTCCAGAGGCTCTAATTTAGGCTTGGAGTTCTTTTACGTGCCGTAAATCTACGACACGGGACCCCCAGCTTAAAGTCCCTCCCGGAGGACTCCGTGCCCAGGATTTTTACGTCCTGAAAAATCCATCGACCTCGGCCGGGTTTGATCCCGCGCCCTGCGGATCTAGAGGCGGGCAAGCTACGTCTAGACCACCGCGGCCAACCGTATTTAAGTAGGGGTATGAAAATACAAAAATAAAAAAAAATATATATATATATATATTGTAGACGTCCTATATATAATTCTAGAGTGATAGGGAAAAAGCGAATAAGTCGAAATACCAGAGTTTTAGTAGAGACAAATAATTATTTATTTTCACAGCATTTTTACATTTAGATCTGCCCACCCAGATATTTTTACACAGTATAAGATGCTGTTTAAAAATGTCTGGGTGGACTGATCTAAATATTGTCAAAATGCCGTGGAAATAAATTGTTTTTTGTCATTCCTGAAACTTTGGAATGTTGACTTATTCGCTCTTTCCCTATCACTCTAGAATTTATAATCATTGTTTGTTTGAAAAGTTAATAAACAATTTTAATTACTTTTGATCATTTCGAGTACTTTTTTCTTAAACTTTGGCTGTTTGATAATTTCAAATCATGATTTATTTTAATAAAATCATTACGTAATTCGTTCCAAAATTGCAGCTATGCTTCACACTTGCTTCAGTAGGCCTACAGCATTTTAATTAAATGAGAAAGCATGAAATCATGTGTCTTCTCGTGATGTATCTATGATCTTTCGCTATAACATTATTTTTATCAATCTGAAAGTAATTTAATAACATAATTGTACATATTTTAAAATTTAATTTAATTTTTTTAATTCATACAAATTACAATATAGTATACAAATGTGGTTTCGAACGCCACCCGAAGAAGCAAAGCTTGTGCTCGGGGGCGGTTCAGTTCAATACAATAAAGAAGCAACTTAAACTAAAATAATTATTTACACTAATTCAAAAAATTGATTTACAAAACATAGAAAAGTATGAGTTAATATTATTTACAGTAAGAATAAAACATGTTATATTTACAACAATGGAAATGTACGAATAAATGGAATAATATATACCTTTGTTAAACAGAGTTTAGGATAAGACAAAGGAATTCTATTTATATTTTAAACTTTAATATTGGAAATGATGTAGTAATGACAGAATTGAAGAAATAAAAGTAGGCTAACTTAATTATAAAAAAAATGCTAATTTTAGACTTAAAATGTTTGTTGTTTAAGCCAGTTAATTTAGGATGGTTCCTAATAAATTAATTGAATAGTCTTGGGCCGAAACTTGAACAGTGCTTAACTCCAACAGTTGTAAATTATTTTTGTTCAGTTAATAAATTAAACTGATTCCTTCGCGTGTCATATTCATGACCTTCTGTCATATTGGCACGATGTTTACGAACATAATCTAATGGGACGTACTTGTAAATTTGGTCTATGTTCTGTATCTGTATCTGTTACCCTATGATCCCCAGGTGGGGCGAAGGGGCCTCCAAGCGGAGGTTTCATTACCTATACTACTAATTTTGATATACTTATTTTCCGAGAGAGGGTAGAGGGACAGGTGGTAAGTCCATCGCCTAGCAACCCTCCTCTGGAAACTAAGTATTTCTTGGACGTGAAAGGGCCGAGAAATGTTGTCCAGAGGCTCTAATTTAGGCTTGGAGTTCTTTTACGTGCCGTAAATCTACGACACCCAGCTTAAAGTCCCTCCCGGAGGACTCCGTGCCCAGGATTTTTACGTCCTGAAAAATCCATCGACCGCGGCCGGGTTTGATCCCGCGCCCTGCGGATCTAGAGGCGGGCACGCTACCTCTAGACCACTGCGGCCGACTTGGTCTATGTTGAATAGGCCTACGTTAAATTCAGAAAATAATAATTTGGAAGAATAGTCGGAAGGCGATAAACAAATTTTTGTGATGCGTTTTTTAAGACAAAGCAAAGGGCTGAGGATAGTTTTTGCAACTCCTCCCCATTCAGTTATGTCATATTGAATAATAGAATGAATTAGGGCTAAATAAACTATACGTAATACATGAACTGGTAAACATGAACGGAGAATAACAGATTTATAAATGACTCTACGTAACCTATTGCATAAATATACAATGTACATGTCCCATCTTAAATGTCGATCAATAATGATGCCTACATATTTAACTTGATTTGAATCACTTAAGGAGGGACAAGTGCAGCTACAGCAACCTGAGTTATGTATTTTTAAGAATAAATTGTGACATGATTTTAGTTATTTCATGCCGGTGATAGTTAAAGAGAAAGGAATTAGAGTGATTTTCTTAACGTTTAAGGAAAGTGGATTAAAATCTAACCACGATTTTACGAGATAGATACCTTTATTGGCTTTTTCATAAGTTTCACTCCACGAAGAATCACTAAAACTTACAACTGTGTCATCAACATATGAGTAAATAGAGCCATTAAATATATTCAAATTAATTTTAAGAGTTCATTTATGTATATTAAAAACAAGATGGGGCCCAATACTCTACCCTGAGGTACACCAATATTTATTTGCCGAGGATCACTGAGGTCATTATTTATTTTTGTAGCCTATGTTCTATTATTTAAGTATGACCGAAATAAATTTAAAACATTTCCTCTAACGCCTAGGGCGTATAATTTTCCCAGAAGAATATTATGGTCTACAGTGTCTAATGCTCTTTGTAAATCTAAAAATACTCTTTAAAAAGTACTTCATAAAACAAATGAGTAAAGAAGTAGGCCTAAGGACAATTACCGGTCCATAAATAGGTGACACTCTATCTAAAGTAGCATAATACAATATGAACTATAATAAGCGGAAGTGGGTTATACAGTAGGCCTATTAATAGAAATACTAAAATATTTTGATTCTTTTGGCACTCTTCAAGGGAGTAAGTAATTATTAGTGACTCCAATTTAAATTGTAGCTTATTTTTCGATTACCCTTTACTTAAAAATTACTCCTAGATTTTACAATTTTTCTTTCTATGAATGCTTTACGAGATTTGCTATTGAATTGAATTATAAGACATTACCGTCTTAATACCGTAATGAGGTATCTAGGAAAGATTGAATATTCTGTAATTTGTTAATGTTTTCATTTATTATTATTACAAATAAGTTATATGAATTATTATTAGAATATAGAGTATACTAATACTAATGTTGGGGGTCCGCTGTGACAAGGTTGGTTGGGATCTTTCAATTTACATAATCCTTCAGGTGACACTATACCCCTGGGTCGACTCAGCTTCTAACCGAAATGGGTATCAGGAGCAATTTATGAGATAAAGGGGGCCACAGCGTAACCTTATCACTTTCATAGCCCAATGTCTCAAAATCTGGGAGCCTCAACCTCCTGGAACACTAAGGGCCTTGACGGCCTGTGCAGGAATCACTTTAATTTTATTGCTAATGTTGAAGTTATATTGCAAATAAAATTTCACCAACTGCTGGAATCTTGTATATTTTTCATTAATGCATTCCCATCTATCGTATATGGCTCCTATTTGGGGATATTATAAAAAACAAACCTTGAAATTATTCAATTACTGTAATTCAAAATAGACAAATTCGTAATTTGTCTTGCTATTCGTCACATACTCCAATTAAAGAATTATACGTTATTACGGAAATAATGCATATAAAAATATTGGTTAACTCACTTTCAAATATATTTTTACAATTTATTTTTACACTATTAATTTTAATAATATGGAACCAGTGTTAAAGTCTGATTATCATGGTCATTTTGCAATGTTAACTAATTCGATTGAATAACTGTCATCAGTTTGTATACACACTACAGTCCCGCTATTCCGAAAATCCTCCTATTCCGAACAGAGTTCAGAAAAAATACAGATATTTTAATTTAAAAGAGGAGAAATTCAAAAGACGTTCGTGAAAAAGCGTACATTTAGTGTTATACAAAGAAGTTAAATAGAGATATACATAGAGCCTAAGCTTGATGAAAACGCCTGAAACCAAATTGGAATGAAAGCTGGCACTTAATTTACGCCTTAACAAGTCAAAACATTGATATTATTCATGAAATCCGCCTATTCCGAATTCCTGCTAAACCGAACAGTGTTCGGTCCCAATTAGTTCGGAATAGCGGGGCTCTGCTGTATTTATCAGCATGGCCAAATTGTGTTATAGCTATGGGCTTTATTAGTGAACCTTCGCTCATGAAATTCTTTCACCAATAAATCAAATAATGTATTGTATGTATGTATGTATGTATGTATTTTGGCCCCTGAAGGGGGAAGGCGGGTTGGGACTACCCTAAGCACTTCAGCCTTGCGGCTCATTGTGCCAACCTCCGGAATGGAATGATTTGCAAGCCCAACGGTCCCTCGACAACAGACTCCACCGCGAGCCCCCACGGAACTCCCCTACATCCAACAGATACCTCTACCATGCCACGTGTGCCGCTGCCTCGGTACCTCTTATAGAGCCCCCAGGTTGGCAGCACACCAGCCAGCAACTACAGGACCACAAGCCACGGGGAGGACGGGAGAGGCCCACAGCAGGTGCTGGGGGCGAGGGTATACCGGAAACCGGGAAAGGAAACGGGATGATTATGAGGGGGAGTTTGAAGATGAAATGGAGAGTGTTGGTGGAATGAGAGGGGGAAACAGGAGGATCCCCGAGAAAAACCCCCAAAGGTCACGGCTTCGTCCACCACGAATGACAAGCCCGCCAGGCCCGGGGATTGAACCCGGTACCGCTGGCATGCCAGGCCCACGAGCTAAGCATGAGCCACCGCGACGGTTATCAAATAATAATAATAATAATAATAATAATAATAATAATAATAATAATAATAATAATAATAGTAACAATAATAATAGTAATAATAATAATAATGACAATATTAATAGAGCTAGAATGTTAAAACATCCATGTGTAATTTTCTTTTAATCGAATCAATGACTTTAATTTACTACTTGGGTTTAAGAGCGTGAGAGGTGTAATGGAGAATTTTAAATTGAACCAAATACTTTTTCATAGCTGCATCGTGGACTACCAATAAGTCTCTACATCAGGGGTGCTCAAACTTGAACTGCTGGCGATCTACCTCAATATTTTTAGACTACTTACGATCGACTCTGAGAGACTGCAAGTGTGTGTGATGCAGGGTTGTCGTACATACACGATACACCCTACCTACCTAGGTAGGGCGTACCGTAGCATATATAGATATTAGCTTTCTGCGCAGTATAGGTACATTATTTTAGTCAAGGTTTGGGTTAGGTTTAGTTAGGTTCTTCTCTACAATATCAATGAAAAAACTCATAGTTATTCAAAATTGCGAGTTTATTGGTTGTTACAAAACAAAAGAGTTACATATGGTGTTAAACTTAACTAAGGAGTGGCTTTGGATGTTGAAGCGTGGCACTGCATGTCCTCAGCATACTTTTCATAAGATGGTACGTAACCACTGAGTGCTAATCGCAAGCATGATGACATATGATCGTCAGTTAGTCGATTGCGATATTTTGACTTAATTATCTTCATTTCAGAAAATGCAGACTCGCACAAGTAAGTTGACCCAAAAAATGCCGTCAGTTGAAGGGCGATTTGCCTTACATTCGGATATTTATCTTCAGATATAAAACACCAGAAATTTGTATCAGATGCTGTAGCTTTGAGATGTATATCTGATATAATCTGCACCAACTCATTTTCAACAGAACATGAGTTCATATTAAACTGACTGGCTATTTCAGTAGCTAATTCCTCAATGTTTTTACATGAAAAAGGATAACTCATAAATGATGCTATATTTTCCAATTTACTGCAATCATGAAAACGCATTTCGAATTGTCCCAAAATATTTGATAATTCAGCCTCATACGTATCATAATTCAACTGAGGAATCCTTGCTTTCAAAGACGGAAAATGTTTCAGATCCTTTCTTTTCAGTTGATCTATCATAAGTTGCAATTTACTTTTGAATGCGTTTACTGCGCTAATCATCTCAATAATAGTTTTTCCTTTACCTTGAAGCTCCAAGTTAACGGTGTTTAAGTGCATTGTGATGTCAGTCAAAAATGCCAAATCATTTAGCCATTTTTCGTTTTTCAAAATCTGAGTGTCATCACCTCTTTCGTCTAGAAAAGCTGTTATTTCGGGCAATAATTCTTGAAACCTTTCTAGGAATTTTCCGCGACTCAACCACCTGACGTCCGTGTGAAGAACTAAATCAGTGTGTTCAGCTGACTCCCTGTCTTCCAACTGCAACTGAAAGAGCCGCCGTTGCAAGCTACGTGCACGGATGGAATTCACAATTTTTGTCGCAATGCCCATAATTTCCTCCGTGTTTAAAACTTTTGAACACAAAACTTGTTGATGTATAATGCAATGGAATGAAAAAAATGAAGGGAATTCTTCATTAGCTCGACACAATGCCACAAAACCGTTTTTGTTTCCAGTCATTGCTGGTGCTCCATCGGTTGTAATGCACACTAATTTATATATTGGTAGCTCGTAGTTTTTTACAAAATTGAAGAAAACGTCAAATATATCTTCGCCACGGGTCTTCCCCTTCAGAGGTATGATTGTCAAAAATTCTTCCTTAGCCAACATGTCTTTGAATACCATCCGAATAAAAATACACAGCTGGGCAGTGTCTGTCATATCGGTGGATTCGTCGAACTGTAAAGAAAAGTATGTACATTCCATGATATCATGTTTTAGTTTATCTGCGATGTCCTGGCTCATGACTTCAATACGCCTTGTGACAGTCGGACGAGATAACTGAAGTTCTCTAATAGCAGACATGATTTCTGTTTTATTTTTAAAATCTCCAAATAAAGTCTCACCCGCTTCAATAAATGCTTCCTTCACCACCGATCCATCTTCGAATGGTTTCTTGTGTTTCGCCAATATATGAGATATTTTAAATGACGCGATCGTAGCAGCTTTTGATTGTTTGACTGGTCTTGTGAACATGGATTGTTCTTTTTTCAAACAAGATATCAAATCACGTACCTTTAGTTTCCTTAATTCACTCTGTGGCGGAAAATCCTTTTCATAGTTTTTATGAACCGTTTTATGATGCCTCTCTAAGTTACCACGCTTAGGTATTGCAACTGACGCACGACAAATAACACAAATGCACTTATCCTTCACCATACAAAAGAAAAATTCTTCCTCCCAATCCTTATTAAAATGATACGTTTTAGATTTCTTCACTGCACTCATTTTCCACTATTTAATAATAAACTTTGTACTTATCGACGTAGTATCGCCATCAAGTTACAATTCAGAATGACTCCAATTCCTGCAGGCGCAACATTTATATCGGCGTGAACGAAAGTCTCGAATGTTCCCGTCAAACGCGCCGCCCGAAACTAGACTGTACTGTCTCTCGTTGTTTCTAGACTAGACTCCACTGTCTAGTCTAGAAACAACGCGGCTTTTCTTTGACAAGTGCCGCGCGTTCCTTTGATAAAGCCACCTTTTGCCGCAAGCAGTGTTATTTTATTAGTTACCTACCTACTTATTAAAATTTTTTTTCTTCTCGAGATCTACTCAAAAAGCGATCGCGATCGACAGTCGATCGCGATCGACCGTTTGAGCACCCCTGCTCTACATCTTCTGCTATGTGAGTCTTACCTCATATTTCCCCATATTCGAAGATATGAATCGAGAATAAACACGCAATATTATTAACTCTTAAATCCTCACAATCAATTTACATTGGAAACGGGCTGCAAAGTAAAAAATCTCAGGCATACCAGTCTCAGTACAGAATATTCGTTTATTATTCTGGCTCATAGTAGGCACATACAAAATTGGCTGATTCCAAAAGAAACTTAAAATATTAAAATTAAGTTCAGAATATCTATAGTTTTAAAGACGCTTTTTATCCCTGGTACTGGTGCGCTTTAATTAATCTTCAACGGAGACGTTTATGATGAAGAGTGAAGCACTCGCTATCAGTAGGCCTACACCTATAGCTTAGAGAAAAAAAAGTAGCTCTTAATTATTATAGGGGGATTCTTTTTATTCATGACCATGATTGATCCTGCTACCACTTTTAACACGTTTGATAAGTGTAACTATGTAATAATTCGACAATAAGATATACTTTATTGAAAGCTGCTTTGAGACGTACCTTCAGTTTCACCTTTTATTTCGTATTTTTGGGCATTTTTAAACTTTTATCAAATTTTGAATCACTTAATACATTATTTTATCACTGACATGCATTTATGCGTTATGAATTGTATGATTATAAAATAATGTTGACCAAAAAATCCTGAAAATTTCACTCTGTGGAGGCCTCGGTTTCTTTTTATAGTGTAGGGAATGTTTAAAGTTAAGGTATCTATACATTGGCATTGATAAACCATACACTATTCGAAAGTAGGCCTATACGAGATTGGTCAGGCAGGTACGTAGGGCATAAGCGTTTATAGGATCTGAAAAAATCTGTAGAAAAGTTGAAATTAACAAGTTTTGGTTTAGGTAAGTGTACATTTTTCATATTAATTTTTGGCCCATCAAGATATCAACAACTCTATCGAATTGATAGTTCGGGCAGCATAGAATAACGGACATCAAAGTGTGTAATTAATGCATTTTATGCAGACCTTTAAGTGACATCTTTCACTGAAGGAATTTCACGTCCTTTAACTTTCTTAAGGTATGAGAGATTCATTTATTATTTCCCAAGGCTTTGAGAATTCAGGAGCTGATTTGGCTTAAAGGTCTTTTCGCTTATGGTTTGAATTTGTAGCCTATTTCTGTACTTCTTCTTTCGTAGTTCTCGATTTTCCTTTCAAGTCTTGTTGATTTTTGGTGCCTCAGCAAACTGAAGAAAATTTTTTTCACAAAAATAGATAAAGAGCCATTAAATAAATGTTTTGTTTTGTAATGATTTCATGAAATATTACTTTATTGATTTTGTTCTCGCTTTAGAATAGGCTTACTTAATCAGTGACAATTTAAACTAATAAGTATGTGAGCAATAATTTTGATTTACGCTGATTGATGATTTTTTTTTTCAGAAACGTGACTATATCCCTAAAATTAATAAACTTAATAGATAAAATTCCCATTGAATCACCTAATTGCGATGCATAAACTGAGTTACTAAATAAGCTTCGTTTGACACTGAGTATTTTGAATTTGAACTTAACTTAATAAGTTACTTGTATTTACACATTGCCTGTGAAAACTGAACCAAACTACAGTAAAACTTAGGGCATGTACCGTAAAAGAAGATCGCAGACATCTGTTTACCACTCACAATTTGTATTTGTAGAAACACTTGCGAATAATCTGTTTCCACTTTCTAAAATAATAAAATTTAGCTATTATCGCGATTTATAGCTATTTTTTAAACGGTCCAAATGGTTTTTCTCCTTATACCCTCTAATAAAATACAACACACAGTGTCCTTAAGGAGCTGGACAAATGTATTGTGATGGCTTTTTTCTTTCGTTAGCATTAAAATCAAGCGTTAGGTCTACATGTTTATAGAAAAAGTTGCATGTACAATTCAAATAATTTGCAACTTTTTCTATAAACTTATGTAGACCTAACGCTTGATTTTAATGTTAACGAAAGAAAAAAGCCATCACAATAAATTGGTCCAGCTCCTTAAGGACACAGTGTGTTGTATTTTATTAGAGGGTATAAGGAGAAAAACCATTTGGAATAAATTCACCCTCTCTGGTCAAAAATGAAATTTATCAATTTATTAAACGGTGTGCAGTACCAAAGAGAGTTCCATTAAGAATCAGTCTATTAATCAACTCTCCGTGGGGGCTAGATCACCATCCCACCGTTGCCTCATCTACCACAAACAGATGACAGGATTGGTGGCATATGGACACCATGCAGCTCCCACGGCCGTTATTGATGGCTTTCTTGACCGGAGCCGCTACTTCATTATCAAGTAGCTCCTGAATTGATGTCTCCAGGCTGAATGCTCCCCGTTCTAGTCCTCCTTACCTTAGAAAAATCCGGGGAGGTACTAGGGACCAAAGACAGGCCTTCGAATCCGAAGTTAGGAACGCTAACAACTTTTCCAAACTGTTGGTCTGCCTATTGATCAAAGTAGTTTCAACTAACACTTGAGATATAATATAGGGCCTATTAACAATTACGAAACTGGACGAATCTATGCGAATGACACATTTCATTGTGAAAATTGCTACGTCTTAAAAAAAACGAGATGAGAAAGTAAGAGGCTATTAAACGCTTTCAGATTATCAATTTGGCAAACTTGTTTTCAGTGATGCTATCGTTGGCAGTGATTGTGAGGCTAACCAACTCTTCGGCGTTGCAAATATCACAATCATAGAATTTTACTTGTTAGAAATTAATTTAAAGTTGAATTGCATACGGGTAAGGAGAATGGTATGTGAGTAGAATAATCTTGCAGATGCGTATTTCCATTCCTTCTACTTCATTAACGGACTTCCATCTTGTTCTTTGTTCGATTTTTATTTTAAACCGCATGGTTGTGACAACTCTGTAGCCTACACAGGAAGTACTGTAGATATAAATTTCTAGGAAACGTTCACAAGGCTAGCCTGTCATACCCATTATCTATTCCAAGAGCCATACGTATTCATAAACATATCTGGTATTGTACATAGTGGTATGCAATAACTCACTAGCATGCAAACCTTCAAAAAAAGCTATTATAATATTTATGGGTTTTTTAAACGAGCGAACTCAGTGGTCGAACGGTTCAGAACCCGCCTGAAAGAGGCAGTCCTTGGGGAAAATTACATTTGGTGGTAATCTGTAGGGTTATCAATTTTTAAAAATAGATATAAGAGATGAATTAGTCAAGTTTTCATGTAGTAAACGGCAAAAATGAGGGATAGAAGGTCATATTGACAGAGCATATCGAAGGGGAAGTAAAAAATAATATTGTGAACTTCAAATAACACTGTTTAACATTCTGGGTTAGGGTCGGGTACATAAATACTCGTAAATGAACTTTTGCAGAAAATGACAGGATTTTTATATTTCAAGCACGTTGAATAAGATCAAGCATAAACAGAAGTTTGCCTCATTTTTTTCCCAAGGGATAGCCTTATCTGAGTATATTATCAAGTGGCGTTTAGGCAGTGACAGGCATGCTCCCTGTCGCGCCATTCTTGACAGTACATAAAAATATAACAAACGTAGCATGATTCAGTAAGACCCTAAGACTTTAAGAAAGATTGACAAAAAGCAAACTGAAAGAAGACCAGGAAAACTGAGAGCTGATAGAGTAAGAATAATTGTAGGCAGAAAATTTATTTAGGAGTTGCATATCCCCCTGCTTATACATTATCATAACATTAAAGGGAGCTCTACAATGAAAAAAGTCGGTTTTAGGCTTTGCATTACTTTTGTATTTTCAGCGTAAGAAAAGTTTACATTAATAGTTAAAACGAGAGAATTGTCCGATTTTGCATTAAAAAATTGGGAATTTTCAAAACACAGAACTGAGGAAATATAATTATATTCATGAACCACAGAATATTATCTCTGTTTCTCCTTACATGAGAATATTATAGGAAAAAAAAATCATCTGATAATGGGACTAAAAAACCCATGATCTTTGGCTTTCTGTGCTGCTGCTCTACCAACTGCGCTGATTCACAGCGCCAGTTTCAAAACGCATATTAGGCCTATAAAACAGGTGTCACTGAGAGAACAACACAAAAAACAGCGCTTTTGTACGATCTCTGGAACGCTGTTTATAACCTGCTCATATAACCTGTGTTGCGTTGTGTATAACCTATCACTGTGTTGCGAGTGATGACGTCAATATAGCCCAGCCAGGCGTTGTTAGTATTGTTGAGTAAGTGATCATTTGTCTGTTAATATAAGTCGAACCGTCATAATAAATCTCACTTTGTTCACCGTCTAATTTAAATTTTCATAACTATCTTCACAACACACGAAACTAGTACTTGCTTCTGCCTCACGTAGACAATTTTTCTTAGACTATTGCATTCATAAGCCACGTGTATGATATTGACCAATAATGTTTAGCAATTTCTCGGATATAGACCAATCACGATCGTACATCTTATAAAAATTGTGCTAATAATACGAGCATGCGATTTATCTCATAAAACATCAGCTCGTTACTGGACACTTAAGGCTATCAACGTGCGGTGATTAGAATGTCACATACTGCCAGTGGACAGAATGAAAACACTTGTTTGGATGTTGAAATAATATAAATGTCCAATGATTAAAAATACAATTTCAATTCGGTACAAGCCAGTTCGTGTGCTTTTATAGTGATTTTAATGTAAGGAATTACGACAACGCTATCCATGTTGTGGTACGCATTATTGGTACACTGGGAATGCGAATCGATTCGTCGAATCGATTCATTCATTTAGTATGCTGTGGCCTTACGGCTGACAGAATATTGTGAACGATGTAAGAAGATAATTATTATTTACAAAATCTGCTACATTTTGTTCGTGGAATAGTTTTAATAAATCCTACCCGAACTACGTTCGCAAATATATCGATAAACTCTTAATTCCTCGCAGGATTACCTATGACAATCACCATCTTCTTTCTCCTTTTTAATGAAGAGTATTCTGTTTAAATCTCTGCGTCTCGACGTTTTAGTTTCAGTAAACAAAATTGTTCATAATCTTCTTTAGTAAAATGTACAGACCATACGTTTGAAAACTTGCTTGGAATATAATTTTTACGATTATTTTTTAAAACCGTGCATGTCGTTACCGTGATCTTTTGCTGTTAAAGATTTTATGAAAACATACTTTACTACTCTGGCTATGTCCAGAACCAGTGGCTTAACTGAAAAATGAAGGCCCCCGCAGACCCTGCGGTGCAGAAGGGGGGCAGAGGTCCTAGGGGGGACAAAATGGAAACCGTAAAAAAGGAATATAAATAGGAAGTCATAATGGGGAGGGACACGCAAAGCAGCAAAAGAAAAAGAGTACGCAACTTGCAACACGCCAGTAGGCCTATAGGCCTACGTCAGCTATAAGCAAACTGAGTATTGAAAAATTAATTTTGAAATAGCCTATAACACGAGCGCCATAGTAAAGAAGAGTTTAGGCTTGCAGGAAAAGAAATAATTTTGCTATCTCCAGTTCATTCTTGGTTTTTGAAATACTTCGAGATCAACTATCACTTTGATAGACATTAATAATGTTTAAAAAGTCTTAATAATATCAGGAAGTGCACTCGTAAAGCCAACAATCTTGACATTAGGGCAGCTATTCTAAGGTAGATATCCGAGGGAGATAATTTTTGTAAAATTTGCGTTGAATAGATATGACAGACAGACAGACAGAAGGAAATACACACACTTCCTTTTATTAATAATTATTAATAATAATAATTAATAATTATTTCAAAAACTAAAAATTAAGAGCATAATTTAGTTAAATCATTATATTTATTAACACCTAAATCACGTGGACAACATACCACGATTAGATAGCGTCGCCTGGTAAAAGCGACCTCAGGTTCGAGTTCCTTGGCCAAGAAAACCCCTGTATAGTGAGTTTCGTCCAAATAAAACAATGTTTGATCATATTTAGGGCTTACAACATTCAAGCGATCGCGAAAGTTTTATTTCCAAGGTATGACAAAAATAGCCAAAGTCAACTGATTTGACATTGAAATGTATAACTGAAAACTGATGCTTCGAAAACGCAAAAAATGCATATTTTTTGCCCGTTTTTCACTAATAACTCAGCGAAAATTAAAATTCCGGCTTCGAGGTGCATTTTCCGACCCTTAAGTCCAACTATGTTTAAAATTTCAGATCTCTACGTTCAGTAGATTTCGCTGGGCATCGCGGACAAACAGACAGACACTTCCTTTTATTAATATAGATAAGTACACGAAGTGAGAAAGATATTGTATTGTTGGCCATTGGTCCAGTCAACGAATGCTCAAAAAGAGGTGTAGAGGGAAAGGGAAGGAACACAATTTTTTACTTTGGGACTTTGTTTGGACTTGTTAGCAGGTAAGCATACTATAAGTCCTCACTCCTAGGAGGTGAGCGGGGGGGCAGGGGGCCCTTAGAAGATCCCTTTTTTCGGTTTTTCGCTTATATCTCGGAAACTATGGGTCCTAGCGATAATACCACTCTATACGAAATTGAAGCTGACAAAATGGTCCACAAGATTGATTCTGTTAATGTTTTCGCTATCTCTCCTAGTTTCCGAGATATCCGTGCTCAAAGTTAGCTAATTTTGAAAAAAAAAAATGCCTCGTGTTTTTTGCCATATTTTATTAGCTAACTCTTCGGCCCTTTGTCCAACGAAAAGGTTATAAGAAAAAAGTTGTAGAGAATTAAATTTCATTCAAGAATATATGATATGTTGCGTTTTATCTTTAACCGTTCATACGTTAATGCAATTTTAACTTTATGTGTAAATTCCGGGATTTTGCAGAAAAACTTAACTTTCGTATTTTCCGTTATTCTACTGCTCTAACTCTATATAAAAGCCAATATATACATATTTATATGTATAAATAGTATGCACTATATATAAGTTGTACATAAAGGAGTTAATATGCATAAATGTATTTTATAATACATTTTCAAATAACATATATGCCTATGCATAGTCCAGTCAATGAATGAATGGAGGGAAATGGAACACAATTTTTTACTTTGAGACTTTGTTTGGACTAGTTAGAAGTTAAACATACTAAAAACCCTCCCTCCTAGGTGGTGATCGGGGGGCAGTTCCCTTTTTCGGTTTCTCTTTTATATCTCAGATACTATGGTTATTTGGCAAAGAGGTTCCATGATATCTGCCATTTGTGATGGGTATGTCAATTTTGTGAACAGTCACTATCGTGGAAAGAGTATCACTGTAGTGTTTGATGGGTACACAAGCTCATCCTCAAGTACAAAGGTCGCTGAGCAGGAAAGGCGGTACCGTCTCAGCATGTCAGCCGACATACATTTCAATCAGGAGACAGTCATAAGCTCATAACTGTGAAGCAGGAAGACTTCCTGTCAAATGCTCACAACTAAAGTCGGCTGATTAAGATGCTGGAGGTCACACTACAGGCACAGAATGATGCGGATGTCCTCATTGTAGACACGGCTGTGGAGTTGTCACGTACCACCGCTGTAGCTGT
The DNA here is from genome assembly GCA_964059195.1 of Ectobius pallidus. Classification (NCBI taxonomy): domain Eukaryota; kingdom Metazoa; phylum Arthropoda; class Insecta; order Blattodea; family Ectobiidae; genus Ectobius; species Ectobius pallidus. Next base: position 27,299,314 of record CAXKWD010000010.1, on the reverse strand, counting down.
TGATGATGAGGATGTCGACCTAATAGTCCTGTTGATGGCCAAAACACTTGGTGACCAGGACATACTTTTCGTCAAACCTCGACGTGGAAACATAAAACCTGCACTGTGTTCTAACCAGGAGCTTCAGACCTAGGGGCTCCGAGATATACTATTTCTACATGCCTTCACTGGATGCGATACCACCTCAGCAGCCTTCCGAAAGAGTAAGCTGGGATTTATCAAACTGTATTTGAAGTCTCCAGACGTCCAGGGAGCAGCTGCAGTTTTCTCAGACCCTTCCTCAACAAAGAGGAAGCTGGGAAAAAGTATATTTTGAGGTGGTACGGGGCCCCACCTAAAGAGAAATCTCTAAACGCTTACCGTTACCAATCCTTCGTAAAATCGGTAGCCAATATCAAACCAGACATCTCATGCCTCCCACCAACTGAGGGGGCAGTGAAACAACGTTCTCTGAGGACATATCACCAAGTCCAGATGTGGTTGGGTCATGAGCTGCCTCCTCAGATGTATGGGTGGGAGTTAACCACCAACAAATTTCTATCCCCGGTGCACAGTGAGCAGCAGACTGCACCGGATGAAATATTAAAATCTATTTTTTGTCGGTGCACAAAGGATTGTGCCACCACCAAATGCGGATGCAGAAAGGCATCTCTCAAGTGTTCCCCTGCGTGGCAAAACTGCCAGGGGAACTGTCTTAATGGGGGGGGGGCCCTCTTGGACAATGAGGATGAAGAACTCGACATTGATCCTTTGCCAGTTATCCAAGAAGATGTATCTACGGATGTATCTTTCTCTACGGATGAAGAAGAAACCGACGCAGAACCAAGTTCCCATGACCAGCCAGGACCATCCCGCTCCACGAGAGCTAGGAATTTATAATAATTATTGTACTATAAGGTGTAAATATATTATTAAATTAAATGTAACACAGTTTCAAAGAAACATTTATGAGTTAATGTGTTAATAAAAAGTTATGTACAAATTGTTGTTGACTCTGGAATCACCCTACTCCAATGCCTTTGCAGAGCGAATGTACAGTAAATATATATTATGTTAACTGCATATTATATGTTATATACACTGAATACAAGTATTATTGCCTATGAAGGGGGTTATTATGGCTCCAAAATAACAATAAAGATTCAGTGATCCTTGATAAATTGTCAATTTTGAGTACTATCAGAGATTTCCATTATATATAGGCCTATATATAGTAATTGTATTTATGTAGGGGTAGGAGATGGAGCTCTCAAAGTGGTTCCATTAGATTCGGGGTGTGGAAAATGGTATTAAACTACACCAAACAATATTAATTTTGAAAATATAGTATAAATACTTAAATTATATACAAATATAATTTCTTTATGTGCCACATATATAGTATATACTATTTATACACATAAATATGTACATATAAATATATACATATAACTATATATAATACATGTATATTGGATTTTATATATAGTTTGAGCAGTGGAACAACGGAAAATACACAAGTTAGGATTTTCTACAAAATCCCGGAATTTATACATAAAATTAAAATTGCTTTAAGGTTTGAACGGTTAAAGATAAAGCGCAAAGTACAGTAGTATTATTTCTGTCTAACCCCGACGAAACGCGAGTGAGGAGAAGAGAATCCAGCGGTGTGGGTTAATCAGAGACCTTCCCATCCCGCCGATCATGACAGTAGTAGCTGATATATCTTTAGTCAGCGTTTGTGTTTACAAACAAATCCCTATCCAAGTACAGCTCTGGCAGATATTTTTACCTCATTCATTAAATGTTATAACACTAACATTAAATGTTTTAACTCTAACATACAGTATGGAACTTTAATATATTTACTCTACATACCAAGTGTGGTGTTACCGCTGTGCTCAATTACAGGACTGGATATTATTCCATAGGAGTGACACCAGAGACTGAGAGTCTTTCCCCTTTACCATTACTATCAGCATCATCATCACCATCACCACCAACATTATTAGCATCCGAATCACTCTCACTAGAAGCATCACTATCACCACCCAAATGAAATGACCAATTCTTGAGCCGCATCCAGGAGTCCCTCCCTTTCCAGATATTCCTGTTCAATATTCTTCACGTGCTGGCATCTCCGTTTCCACTCCTCTGCAGATATTGAGGAAAACTTCTCATCCGTAATCTTCATGACATCTTCCATTTTAAATGTCACATTGTTTTCGGCTACCCAATTTTTTACAGTAGCCCATATGAGTTCTATCGGATTGAGCTCAGGGTGATAAGGGGGGAGCCTTAAAACATCGTGGCCATGTTGCTGGAGAAGATGATCGATTTTGTAGCTTCGGTGTTGTGGCTTAAGTGTCAGTATTAGTTCATAAATTTCAGCTTTTGTCTTACTATGAAAGTTTTGTTTCTCAAAATTATCGTTTTCAAGGTGGGACTGCAACCAAGATAACATCACGTCTTTTCGAGAATTCGATGTGGGAGGCTTATTCAGCTGCACGTTATGGTAAGGGGCATTATCAATAACCAAGACTGAGTGAGGAGAAAGATTTGGAATTAGTCTTTCCTTTAGCCACTGCTCGTAGTTATTGAAATCCATGTCCCCATGATAGTCCCCTGTTTTTCTGTGTGAAATGAATCTCAAATAAGCATTGGGCACAAAGCCATGCTCTCCTCCAGCGTGATTTATAATAAGCCGTTGTCCTTTCGAAACTGGCGAGAAGAGTCCACTCAGCGATTCGTCACTCCAGGCACATGGTGTAGTATGTGTTGTGTGAAGGTAGGTTTCATCCATGTACACTATTGAACGCCCTTCAGTCCTATACTGATGAATAGACCTTAAATAGGCACATCTGAGGGACTTTATTATCTGTTGTTCCACAAGAATTTTTCTATTATTTCTTGTTTTCCTCCACCGAAAACCAATATGTAAAATAATTTTCCTGAGTGTAGAGATGCTAGCCTGAAAGTCAATTTTTTCTTTTAGTCTTGAGTGTATTTTTTTTAAAGTCGGTCTCTGCTTTTCTTCAATATAGAAATTATTAATTGTTCGTCGGACTACTTCTTCGTTAAAATTGTCAGGAGATGATTTCTTCGAGGTACGTATTCTTTCTTTATCAGGGGTAGAAAAAGAATTAGAAGCTCCTTCTTCAATACTTTTGGCCTCTTTCACGATTCGCTTCACAGTACTAATGGATACACCTGTAGCTGTTGAAACCCTTTTATATACAGATGCACGCTGACCCCTCACATCCCGAAAATATTTATATACATTATATACTACTTCTCTTGTCTGCGAATGAATAACTTTACTCCCTCCCAGTTTACTATGAATCGGAGGCATGTTGCAAAAGTCTTGCGCACAACTGCACTCACCTGAAGCACTGTCTGTTAGGCACCGCAACAAGAGATGTTCCTTCTTCCGAGACCTGTGTACTAATAAACAACCACCCCTTAACATGACAATTTTTCTATAGTGGACTCGTCTGTCTACGGCGCATCTTTCTGAGCAGTGTCAGACAGAAATAATACTACTGTACATTAAAGTAATATCAGAGGGGAATATTCGATAAATTTGGAAATTAATCTGATATGGCGGAAAGTTCAATAAACGTTTGCAGTCACTTGTTTTTCTTCTTTTTTTAGTTTGTCCATAGCATGTGTTTTTAGTCGAACATTCAAAGGAGGGACTATAAGGTTTTTGTAGCATAATTAGCGCAAAATTGTGTCTTGCGATTCTGTACAAGGATATGTGAATACTGCTAACTTTTATTTGGGCAGAGGAAGTTATGTGCATTTTACATCAGATTTTTTTTTAATGGTACGTACCGGTTTTATTAACAACCTAAAAACCTTAATAACAAAGTTTGTGCAATATAATTCACGTAGAAGGACAAGAAGAAATTGGAGGGTATATTGCTTTTGGCAATTATGTTCACTCTGCCACATTTTTAATCTTTTTTCGGAGAATCCCATCAACGAGTTTTCTTATATACTTCATTGCAGATAATTTCTCGTGTAAATATTTGAAAAGTGGTAATATTTTTATAATATAAAGCAATAATTAAGACCAAATAACATAAGAAAGGTAGTTCTTCGCCAGCACTTTAGAAAAAAAAAATTGTGTTACTACATGTAATTCATTCCAATAAGAAAAAACAGAGTAAGCTGATATAAATATATAATAAAATCAGGTAAACTGCTGTAACAAAGTGCCAGTATGTTTTTGTTTAATCAGTTATGATTGCAATATTATTATGATATGCAGAATACAAAAAAAAGTCAAAATGGCCGGTTTCGGGATTTGAACCGTGGAACTCCAGAATGTGAGGCCAAGACGTTACCATCTCATCCACCTGGGTCAGTTTAACGGTTAGTTGGATAAGCGCATGTAAAGCAATAGTGTTATTTGTCATAGCTAACTGTATTTTAATTGCCAAAGCCTCATAAGATCACAGTAAAACAATTGACTATGTTGTCATGATAACTGATTCACGTTTCATAATTCTTTCGAAAACGTATATTACCATAAAATAGGCACTAAATTGAGCATTATCCGAAACAGGTCAACCGATTTCATCCAATATCAATGGACTTCTTCCCATGGACATTATAAATGTGTATACCACGTTTCATAAAAATCCGGGAAAGCGTATTTGAGTTACCGCGTCTTTAAAATAGACACTAAATTGGGTTTTACTCCGGTACCGGTCTACCGATTTGGTCCATTATCAGTAGACGTCTTTCCATGTACATTATAAATAGGTATACAAAGTTTCAGGAAAATCCAATAAAGTATATTTGAGTTATCACGGCTTGTAATATATTAACATAATAGGCACTAAATTGGGCATTATTCCGGTACTGGCCAACCGATTTAGTCGAATATCAGTAGACGTCTTTCCATGGACATTATAAATGCGTATACTAAGTTTCATAAAAATCCGATAAAGCGTATTTGAGTTATTGTGCCTTTAAAATAGACACTAAATTGGGGTTTAATCCGGTACCGGTCAACAGATTAGATTCAAATTCAATAGGGTACTTTTCATGGACGTCATAAATGTCTATACCAAGTTTCATGGAAATCCGCTTATTTGAGTTATGGCGCCTTTCTATTAGAAAGACGCCATAAATAGAAAGGCGCCATAATCTATTAAAATAGGCACTAAATTGGGCATTACTCCGGTACCGGTGAACCTATTTGGTTCAATATCAATAGGGTTCTTCCTATGGACATTATAAATGTGTTTTCCAAGTTTCATGAAAATCCGAGAAAGCGTATTTGAGTTATGGCGCGTATAGACACACACGGACCGACGGACAGACATTTTTCGTCCCCCACACACAATTTCATAAAATACCATACTGGCACTTATTGAATAGGGTCTGGATTCTTAGGTTTTAAACTATTTTGTTCCTTGTTAGCACTGATATTTTAACATAATTATCCGTTTCGTGATGGCAGTCATGCAGTCAATCTCATGAAACCTAAAAATAGCTAAATAACGTTATAAACTAAAAACGGCTAACACTAGTGTTTTAATTAAAATACGATAAAATACTTAACACATACGTAATGATACTTAATTAATCGAATTATTATTCTTACACCAAAATTACTTTTTAAATATCTGGCTATATTTTGCATATTGCTTATTGTTACTAGTATATTAGTAAGAGAAAACATAGCCTAGCATTGCGTTTTGTAATTTTGTAATTTTGTACCTCACTGTCCCGTTATCCCCGGTTTATTTAGCAGCAAATTAACATCATTCTTAAGAAGCTTACACTTGCAGTTTGTTCACAGTGTTTGCTCCAGCAAGACGCCAAAAGTAAAGTTTTCTAATAGTTGATTAATTGAAAAACGTTAATTTATGTGGTTGAGTTGGGAAGGATGTGGGTAATTATGAAATTAAGCAAAAAAGTATTCTTGTAGTTTTGTGGTTCAGAGCCATGGAAATTCAAGAAAAATAAAATGAATTATTACATATTTTAAATGTGTTATTGTACTTGTGATACCTGAAAGTCTGAAAATGGTAAAAACTGAAATAAAACTATTTTAATATGTTTTAAAAACTAAACCAGGTTTTATAAAAACCTAAAAATCCAGGCTCTAATTATAACTTCGTTTGAGGATAGAGTGCACAGTTTTTAATCGGAAAAAAACAATAGAAAACAGGAGGAACGTTCGTATGTTTTAAATGATTTCAGCAAAGTTTTGATTTCGGAGAGCTAGCACTTCCTGCTTTATAGAAGAAATAAAAGTATAACACTTGTTATTTATTTATTTATTTATTTAATGTACTTAGAATATTACAGGCTAATGCCCTGCTTTATAGAAGAAATAAAAGTATAACACTTGTTATTTATTTATTTATTTAATGTACTAAGAATATTACAGGCTAATGCCCAATTACAATATTCTCACACCAGATTCTAATATTACGAATTTAAAGTGATATACATAATAATTAAACTAATACTATAACTATAAAAAAACACACAGAAAAGAAAAACAGAAACACAAACAATATGACAATTACACAATTGAACATAATATGAAAAACAAATAATAATATAAATAATAATATAATAGTTTTATGTGCTGAAGTCATTTAGTAATAGGAATTAGTAATAGGCAGAGATTTGTTATTGACTGTGTACAAGTCAACCCGACAATCTCGTAGGCTTAGTGATACTGAACGTTGATGGAAACAACAACTTGATTAAGACCGATTAAGGTTACAATCAATTTCATTGGTAACGCTGAAGAATGTCCAAAGTTTCTAAATAATATGATCCAGAAACTTTACTTCCGACGAAACTATATTAAATGAGTAAAAAATTATACAAGAAATGAAAAAAAAACAGTTTGCTCTATTGATTGAATAATTATGGCATCTCCATAAATATTCATGAAATACCTTGTTTTTTGATAATATAGAGTTCATCAGTTTCTATAAACATACTGTAGAACAGTATAACAGCTAAGATGTTGAAGATTGTGCAGTTATCTAAATTAGCAAAAAGGAGAATTCCAAGAAAGATTTGTCTATTATCACAATGAAGTTAGAAAAATACCATTTTGGATCTTGGCAGTGTGAAAGAAGGTTTAAAAAGCGATTTTTTTTATCTCATATACCGCATTAAGCATATCTAGAATTGATCTCTATAACATCCCTTAAGAGAAACGGTGAGTAGGCTACAGTACATAGTTTGCTGTTTGCTGCAAGAGGTGAACTAATATAGTGGATATTTTGGATAAGTTGCTCCCTAAAAGTTACGCTTAAGGGCCACTTAATATGGGTTTTAACGGTATATTTTTAAATGGAAAAGCATTTGGGATAGTGTATAAAATATTACTGGCACTGTTACAAAAGACAGCAAAGTCTAAAAAGACACTATTTCTAAATGAATGTATTATAATCAGGGCCCGGATTCTAATGACATGCCATCTTTTTATTGATGCTGCACAGACATTGCCAACTTGTGGATAAATCCTAATCATGGCTTCTAGTTTATAGAAATGCATTTTTATTAGGTAATTTTTTGTCATTTTATGCTATTTTATATTTTATGGGATTTTATTTCAATTTCAGGTCATTATTTTGTCATTTTCGTGTCATTTACTTCCTTATTAAGTTATTTTCATGTATTTAGATTGAGTGTATTAACTTTTTTTCGTCGCTAGCGGTGCTGTCTTTGAAGTGTTGTTTGTTTAATGCAAGAAGGAAAAATTCGGCGTTAAAGTGTTGACATGTCTCAGTTGGAAGTGAGAATCAAAGAAACGCCAAAATGCTGTATTATATTACTATTGTTATTAGATTGACTTGGCAACAAGAGTCTGCCACCTGCTTGGATTTGAAAGTGCAAACTACTGTTTACCCTCAGTAAACAACAATATAATCCGGCAGACCACAAAAGTGCCTCAGTGCCAGTATAAATTTCCGTGAGAAAATAACATTCACAACAAACTAGTCTATAACTTTGTGTACAATAATAATTCTTTTATAAATAAAATGACAGTTTTTAGGTCATTTTTTATAATTATTAAGTCATTTTCTTTAAAATTTAGGGTCATTTTACAGGTCATTTTTCAAACAATTTTAGGCAATCAGAATCCGGGCCATGATTATAATTGTTGGTAATCTGTTTACCTCTTAGAGAATATTTATTTTTAAAAGATATTAAATAATCTCTCAACTAACCCTCAAGACATAATATAAAATCGTTATATTCAATGTCAGATTATACAAAAGCTTGAGTTGTCCAACTCTTCGTTAATCATGTTTAATAAATAAAATTACATCATGTGGCACACTCTGGCATTATCAAGAGATATTCAAAATTTCAAAAGTGGCCTACACTTTTGTTTTACTTATTCAGATTCACGTTTCAATTTTAACTGTATCGATGACGATTAATTTTGTTTTTGAAACTAAATAAAGTGATCCCTATATAGGCCATGGAGGCCCAGAGGGTTCCAGAAGGTTGAGATTCCCAGATTTTGGACATTCGGCACTTGAAGGTGGTAAGGTTGTCAGCCTTACGCACCGGCTGCCTTTACCCCCAGGATTGCTCCCGGTACTCATTTCTGTTGGAAGCTGACTCGACCCCAGGGCCATAGTGCCACCAGAAGGATTAGGCCAATTGAAAAACTCCAACGACCTCATCGGGATTCGAACCTGCGACCTTCCGGTTTGTAGCGCAGTGCCTCAACCACTATGCTACGGCGTACATATTTTTTATTTCTTACTCGATGAGTAGACTTTGTATCCAATTAAAATCTGAAATAGATGTCCTTCTTCACATTTCGAATCTTTCCTATTTGGAAATGAGAACAAACCTTTTGAACTATGCGGAAAAGTTCAAGGTCTGGAATGGCTTCAGGGGTGATATTAAAGAATCGCTTTAGCAAAAGAAAGAAAAAATACACAATTAATTGTGTTTGAATTTATTTATTCTTTCAATAAATCTCTTCTTGACGTAAGGATATACTTTACTGTATACTCAGATAGACAGGTGTTGTAGTTATTTTTTCTTCCTAGCAGTAAATATACTTGCAAACGGCAGAAGGCGGTTGCGGGAGGTACAGAATGCGTTCTGTAATGACCACACGGAATTTGTAGTATGCCTCTCTTGCACGCTCTTTAGTGGTCTCAACAGTGGTGAAGCAAAGAGTACCCACAAATCTTTCCGTTAACTTTGCTTTAAATGTCATCCAGCGTTTGCTTTTTTACGAATTTTTGGCACACAACATTAACGAATGCATCCGCACGAATTGTGACTTGCAGGTGGGGAAGTATTTAAGGCACATTTGCAAATCTTAACACTTGATCTTTAGGGAGATGCTTTGAACGTGATGGACTGCATTCGCTCTTAACTTTATGTGTGTCAGTAGTGCTGTGCATCTAAAGCTCGTATTTAATTACTACGAAATAGACCTATGAATCTTGGGTGAATCATCTACTTCCTAACAGAAAGAACAGCAGTAATTATGCCATATTCTTGGTCCCTAAATTTTATCATTGATTAATTTGGTCGTCTCCCAGGAATGCTATAGGCCTACACTGCATAATTTCCTTACTTAACAGTCTTTGTGTCCACCGCTGTGGCTCAGGGGATACGTCCGATCCTCTCACGCAGCGGGCCCGGGTTCGATTCCTGGTCGGGACAAGTTACCTAGGTGAGGTTTTTTCCGGGGTTTTCCCTCACATGTGAGACAAATGTCGGGTAACTTTAGGCCCTTGTGGTCCCCGGCCGTCATTATCATCTTCATCCCCATCCTCGCCTTGTTCTGTGTGTGTTTATGTGAATGGTGTGTATCGTCCTATGTGTTCGTGTTGTCTCGGAGGTGGCCCCGGGATTGGGCTGACCACTCATCCGGGGAGGCCCTCCATGTCCTTTTCTGGTCAAAACAATATGTATGTGAACCAAAGATAATCCCTCTCCCTACAGGTCGCGGCCCTGTAAGGCAAGGGCCTTAAAGAGGTAAAACTACGACAAAGAAAGAAAGAAAGAAAGACAGAACAGTCTTTGTACATTTCAAAAAGCATATTATGCTATGGCACAGGGATCATTTTAACCTCTCGAAAAGAAGACTTGATCGCTCTTGATGAATCGTTTGATTGCAATGTACTCTGAAGCAAATGGTTGCGGCTCTAAATCGACGACAGTTTTTTTTTTTTCAAATAGAGTTCGGAATCCACTGACGGGACATTAAGCCGTGGGTCCTGGCTCTGACAGGTTTTATAAAGTTTATTGAAGATCCTTAAGCTACAATTAAATACACTATATAAACTCCATGGCGTTACATCCCGTAATGGAACAGGCTTAGCATCCAACTACTGCTTTATCAGCCTCCAGCCCAATGTCATATGGTAAAGTGATCCCTGTAAGGGCCATGGAGACCCGTAGGGTTTCAGGGAGTATAAGGCTCCCAGATTGAGACATCGGTACAGAAGTTGGTAAGGTAGTCAGCCATACGGACCAGCCGCGTTTTACCCCTGGGGATACTCCTGGTACTCATTTCTGTTAGAGGCCAAGTTGACCCAGGGTCAAAGTGCCATTAGAAGGATTAGGAAAATGGGAAAATGCCACCGACCTCATCGGGAATCGAACTCGCGATCTTCCGGTTTGTAGCGCAGTGCCACAACCACTACGCCACTGCGTACCCCTCATTGTCATATGGCAGATTCTTTTTAAAGCAACTCAATTAACTTGCCTACAGGCTTCCCCCCCCCCCCCGCCAGAATTTGCTTGGTACTAAGAATTACGTGTACTGAATTTACCACGGCAGAAATGGGTCGAATTATCCTTGACTCCAATTGCAACAGAGAGATATAAACAGAATATTCAAAGGGGTATTTTTAAGGTACATATGCACATAGGCGTACCGAGGGGGGGTTTTGGGGGTTTGAACCCCCCCATTGATTAAAAAAAGGAAAATTGTATAATTTTTTAAGTCTGCCCATAAATTACTTAATACAAGTATAAAGCGTGGGAAGCTTAAAACTCGTTATTTTGCGTCTTAATTTTTAAAATTTTCCGGGGGTAGACCCCCGGAAGCTTAAAACTCGTTATTTTGCGTCTTAATTTTTAATTTTCCGGGGGAAGGCCCCCGGAAGCTTAAAACTCGTTATTTTGCGTCTTAATTTTTAAAATTTTCCGGGGGAAGACCCCCGGACCCCCCTCTTCCTGGGGGGTATTCCATACCAGACCCCGCGGATGTTATAACCTCCCCCCCATATGGTCGGCCTGGTTACGCCTATGCATATGCACTAGGCCTACACAGTATCTCCAGTATTTAACCCGTTTGAAACTTGACTGATAACGTTCTAATAGATGAGAAGAAAAAAATTATCTGAAAATCTTTTGAATCTTCTGCCAATTCTCAATAATATTCACTAACATAGGCCTATGCTTATATTCCTGTTTTTAGGATAAGTTAACCTACATGCTTCTTAACCTGTAGGCCTATCAGTATTGCCCATAATGAAGGCAGTGAAACTGAAAGTCATATGAGTTGTAGCAAAATTTTATAGGCCTACATATGCATGAACTTTACTTTATACTACATTTCGAAAGATGCATGTGAAATATCAATATTTTTCATAATTTCCACAACTTCTAAGAAAAGAATAAATAGATTCGGAACAGTCAAATTTTGTGGCAGGTAAAGTGAAAAGACATCAAACAGTTCTGTATAATTCATTATTTTTGTACAGTAGATGTTTTTAAAACAAACATAATGGAATAAAAAGGAATTATGATGTAACTTATATGATGTAATTAGTGGATTTTTAATCTTTCAGAGATGAAATCGAAAGTTCCGAACCGGACTGTCATCGTCTTCCCCAGAAGCAACCTTCGGAAGTATCAGATATGTACCGGAGAGGTTAAAAAATGCTAAACTGTACCCGAAACCTAAGCAAATGGAATTATTAATGACATTAAAATAAGCTTCATACCTGCACAGAATCCTGCTTAATTTTAAAATAATTTACGCTAAAATGTAGCAGCTACCTAAGTTAAGGAATTTTCTTTCATTTCCTAAAAGGCCATTCTTAGAATCACCTCGGTACAACACGCGTAACTTTTATCCTGCCTCATTAGATTATCTTGATTTCTTTCCAATGTAGGCTAGACCTCCTCGTCTTATGTTCCTATTTTTATTTCAATTGACATCACATCCCTGCTTTGAATAAACGACCATAGTCTATAAAATTACTGTAATTATTAGACTTTTGTTATTATCATATTATTATGATTATTAGGGTCTACTATTATTATTAATGTGTGATAATAAATTAAAAGAAATCTGATAGCTAGAAAATAAACTGCAATCGGCTACGTAACTTTTGACCGAGTACTTGGTCTGGTTGGTTTTGGTGACTGCATCCGTATGACAGGGTTAGATCCGCGGTAGGTCATTTTTTTAGTTAGGTAAGTTTAAAAGGAGTATATTGAATCAGAGGGGACAACTGAGAAGCTACTTGATAAAGTAGCTTCTCAGTTGTCCTCTCTGATTCAATATACTCCGGTCCGGTCAAGAAAACAATTAAATATGACCATAGAATCTGAAATGCTAACTGCATGCACCCTAATCTTAAATATGACAATTATGCCGAAATACGGAGGTAGTTGACGAATAATCGGATACAGTATGGTAGGCCCTGCCACCTAGGATGTAGCGCAGAGTAGTGTGGTTTCAATATATAACTTTTAACGGGAAAAAGAGGTTGGAAAAGTAACGAGGTAAGGCGTGTATGTTTAAAGGGTTCTAGAAACGTTATTGCCTAAATTAGGAAAGATCATTGTGAAGATTCTTTCACAAAATTTAAAATAAATCCCCCAAGACATATGGGTGATTAGCGTCTTTACACGGAAACATTTTTACTTTGCGATGCAGCCAAGCTTCCATATTGGTGAACAGAAGACGGCGCCAGTAACCACAAACAACCTTGGCGCAATGTTTCAAAGGACGTACAAGCAACTTCTTGACAATAACATTTGCTTTGTTCTTCTTGTACAGCTCCTGGAATTGCAAGAAACCTGCTCGCAGGGTACACAAACCAGTCGTGTTCAAATCCATTTTATTCTCCGACATTCATTTTTTTCCTATTTCTTTTCTTTAATGCAGTCTTAAGTAGTTAGCTAAATACTTAATGTTCGATCATGACAACTGCTGGAGAAATGAAAAATATTGTATTTAATGACTTTGGGCCCTAGTCTTTAAGTCTAATGACATGAATGCCTTGTTATTTGCTGCGTTAATGACGAATAGTGGCAAAGGCCTACTATATTTCTCTAAAAGCTTTGTTGTGTACTGAGAGAACGAATTAGGGAAATAAAAGGAGCCTTCTGCTTCTGAAGAACATTTCATACAATTTTTATGATGTAGACCTAGAACAGAGTCAAATAATAGAATACAACTAATAGGCCTACAATAATAATTAGGCCTACATCCTGGAACTTTAAATTAGAGGATGAGATAAACATACGATTTCCTTCATACGTACACATTGCACAGCTTTTTAACATTCTGGTCCAATAAATTCAACTGATCATCTAAGATCTGGATAGCCCCAGTTCGATCCCGAGCAGCACCCGAGGATTTGTCTCCCCCGTCATGTTCGGAAACCACCATCATACTATGTGCTGAGCTACTATTTCGTCGATGATATTAATTCCTGGAACCCCAACGGTGGCCATGTAAAAGAAGGGATTTATTTCATTAAAACTAAGTGTCATAGATTTCAAATTACGGAGACCGTTCTTTTTTACGCCTATAGCTTGTTTTAAATTTGTGAGACATCAACTACCACTTAATATCTATTTATTTATTTATTTTATTTTCGAAACGAAATAACTTACTCTTAGCAAGGGATAATACCCAAAACACTTTATTCGTTCAAATTTAAATTTGATTGTCTACAATTACATAATGTATTGTAATATTAAGGGGTATGCCGCTGTGCAGTCAGTACATTTTTCCTAATCCCTCTAATTGCACTATTGCTCTAACAGAAATGAGTACCAGGAAGCTAGTAGGCCTATTTCAGGGTAACATACCTAACCAAATTCGTGTGCATACTGACTGAAAATCAACCATAACTTTCAGGTCCGTAAGCCGTAAGGTATTCATGGGCTGTATAATAGGGAATATTGTACTTAGTTATTTCTTAACGTTATGCAGAGACCGGATGCTAGGCACTAAAAAGATTCAAATTAGGCAAGAAAACAGACATGACTTTTAAGTTTAATGACAAATGTTTAAAAAATGGTGACAATTTGTGATAATGTAGGCAAACTTTGGATCTGTTTAACATACTTCAATTATAAAAACATCTAAGAACACATATGATGAAAAAAAAATACTGTGTCACCACATTCATAAAATCTAGACTCTGTGGATGATAAGACTCAGAAGAAAGGACTGATGACCCTCCGTCCCATCGAACTGTCCATAACACCCACAATTCACATGCATGTGAGTTAAATTATAAATGAAAGATAGCGTTTAACAGATCAAAAAAGACATGGCGTTGTTAAAGGTTTTTTTGCCCTCCCTCATCCCCGGAGTGCCAAGCAATGAAGCTTATCGCCTCCGGTCAAACCAAATTTTGTTAACCATTTGTTTGATGTGTTTACCTAATAGTGCCCTTATGTACATCCTGATGGGATGTGTGGTGAAATTGACATGTTTGGGCTGTGTAGCCTACTTGTGTCGTTGTGTATTAGCGCGGGTTTGGCTTTCTTGCCATAAGTCGATTGCTTGTCATTAGTTGTGTTTGTTTAGTATCGTGTAGAGATGTTTTCTAATGTATGTAGCAGTGCGTGAATCTGGGTGAGGGGATTATGGATTGCAGAAAATGCAAGACCGAGACCAAGACCAAGACCGCATCAGCGTTAGCAAGACCAAGACCAAGACCGACCATGCAAGACCGAGACCAAGACCAAGACCAACCCTGCAAGACTCTGGCAAGAACAAGACCTAACTGCAAGACTCTTGCAGTCTTCCTATTTGAAAAAGTTTTATAAAGCCCCATTGTGTATGCAGCGAGCCAGCGACCGCTACTCAAAGGCGCCGCAGTGTCACTAGCCGGGGTAGTCCCAAGGCTGGTAGGCCTATAATGTAGAGGTTGCCTCATCGTGCGGTAACCAATGAGAGCGTGACGCTGTCCGTATCCAAAAACGAGAGCACCATTCAAATAATACATATGAAATCCGTATACTACCTCTCTCACCACTACGTTAAAACAAATTACTGCAATGAAAACTTACAATTAATCTGACGGATTTCCCTGAATGGCATTCCATACAGCTAGTTCCTTCAATTGGTGGGAGTTAAATTCACGATAAACACTCCACATTCATTTTTAAAATGTTTAATTGCAATAGTTCTCTAGTATTAAAGTACGAAAGACAAACAGATGTAACAAAGGTCCAAAGCCATATATGAAATTTCATTTTGCGTACAATATAAAAACTGACCACATAATTTATCAACAAAACTTAAAAATTCTGCCATACAGTTATTTAATAACTAGTTTCTCTAACCTCTCACTGGGTTAAAAGAAAGCTATGACTGAGGATTTATAATAATTCTTTATTACAACCAAATGGCCATACTACGATGAATGGAGCAACGATGGAATTACATATGGCAGGGGAAAACGGAGCACCCCGAGAAAGCCTGCCCCGACCCCACTTTGTCCACCACAAATTCCACATGGATCCATCGAGATCCGATCCCGGGTCCCAGCGGTGGAGGGCGAGCGCTCTAACCATTCAGCCATGGGGGCGGCCTATGACTGAGGAATTGAAACTTTAAACAGTAGCCCCCGTAACTTAAAACGCCTATTAACATGCTCAGTATCCTATTCATTAACGATGGTATCCTTTTTTACACCTATCATTAATATTCATAGCCTACTCTCACATAGAGTCTTTCCTGTCTACTTGAACAAAATATAACATAGCTATTCAGCTCATTCCATTCTCTTTGCAGAAAATTTCAAAATAAAGTGAAGTCAGAAAAAAATCAGGTTATACGCCAGGTATTCTTCATAATTATTCAAAAAACACAATTAAACCGTAGATTAATTAAAACAGGAACTTATTTGACGGGTATTTGCTAGTTATTATATTAGAGTTACGTATCTGATTGTACTGTAGCTATACAGGCCTACATTTTGCTGATGATAGATAGGAGATCCACTGAAAACCTTTTTTTACTACTAAAATTTTGTTATTGACACATGACGGTGGCGGTGTTTAAGTTCTTGCTGCTGATTCATATTAAGGATGCATATCGAATGGGAAAAGATACTAAAAGTAGAAAATGCCTGGTCTAGAAATATTTGCTTGCATGAAGAATAATTATAATTATTTATGACCCAATAAATTGAAGGACCGAAACTTGAAAGTAAGTAGAAAGTAATTTATGGGAAGTAGCGGAAATCTTTAAAGTGTAGAAATGATCTTTTCACACAATGTGTTATAAATTAGAACTAGGGTATACGAAAAGAGAAGTATTATTTATTGCAGCCTATGGGTTTGGGTTCCGAATGGACATTGTGTGATTTGCTATAGATTGCACAATTTCTAAAGCATCTGCTTCAATGCCGTTATGTTTCTTACTATATTATACTGTTTTAAACAGGTCAGATAGAACCTCTCTCCTATGCGGAAGTCTTTTAAACATTTCATACACATCCTGTTAATATTACTTCTTGTCTCCACAGCCGTTCAATTTGAAACTTTTACAATATAATATTCATAATTTTACACTCTCAAATAGTGTATAGCATCTCGTGGATTTTGGTTTTAAGTTCTGCAATAGGATAACAGAGAATATTTAAATTTACACTCAAAGTTTACTGTTCTAGCTTATATCACCATGGACGTTTCGGAAAATAGCGTGACATCACATTACTGTTTACTGCAACTAAAAGCAATTAGCTTTCGTTACTTTCGCAAGCAATAACACACATGTAATCGGTGTAACTTTAAATCATGTAAGATACGTAAAAGAAGACTGCAAGACTCTTGCAACAAGACCAAGACCGAGTATGCAAGACCGAGACCAAGACCAAGACCAGTGATGCAAGACCGAGACCAAGACCAAGACCAGGGTTACCTATGCAAGACCAAGACCAAGACTGAGAGTGCAATACCAAGACCAAGACCAAGACCGCCTTGGTCTTGGTCTTGGTCTTGCATTTGCTCATCACTAGATCCCACAGAAAAGATAGGCTATGGCTTTATAAAAATCAATCAATTTCCTACATTTTCATCTGACCGCTCCATAAATTATTAAATAAAGAAAACTGAGAACAAAATCAACTATCACAAGATATCCATTGAAGTATAGAGGTTCGCAACTACCAATGTGAAATCAGAAATCTTATGTATTCGTAAAAATACCAACAGGAGACTGTTAGCGGCGAGCTCAAAACGCCGTCCCAATCTGCGAGCCGAATGGTTCTCGAACCGCCCGCGAACCGTTCGGCTAAATACTTGTCAAATACTAGACATTGCCAGTTTAATAACATTGCAGCCTAAACTCATAACTAGGGTTCGGATGTTTATGACATGTCATATTTTTATCCTGACCTCCATTCTCACCGCAAACACAAATTAAATACGAATTGCACATTTGTTATCCTAATCGGACAGTTTCTATTTTGCATATAAAGTCATATTTTCGTCATTTTTGTGGTCTTGGTCATATTTTACCCATATTTCTAATTTAACGTCACATTTCAGTTATAACTTCGCAAAGAAGCATAGGCCTAATTATAACATAAAGTGTAGCATATGCGTTAAGCGATCGAGTTAAATTTGAAATTTATTTCATTTAATGTTTATACCAACAATACACGTAGGCTAGGTAACTGAATTTTAAAATCAATCCAATTGTTCATATTTCACTTGGATGCAAGGTTTACAATATATTACTTGGAGCTGATGAAGCAAGCAAAGAGGAGTAAATTCTTTAAAATTAAAAGTTCAGAACTAGTAAAAACTATAAATCATCTAAAAATTGTGAAAAAGTAGTGATGAGCAAATGCAAGACCAAGACCAAGACCAAGGTGGTCTTGGTCTTGGTCTTGGTATTGCACTCTCAGTCTTGGTCTTGGTCTTGCATAGGTAACCCTGGTCTTGGTCTTGGTCTCGGTCTTGCATCACTGGTCTTGGTCTTGGTCTCGGTCTTGCATACTTGGTCTTGGTCTTGTTGCAAGAGTCTTGCAGTTTTCTTTTATGCATGATAGATGGCGTTTACATGATTTAAAGTTACACCGATTACATGTGAGTTATTGCTTGCGGAAGTAACGAAAGCTAATTGCTTTTAGTTGCTTTGACCATGTAAACAGTAATGTGATGTCACGCTGTTTGCCGAAACGTCCATGGTGATATAAGCTAGAACAGTAAACTTTGTAAATTTAACTATTCTCTGTTATCCTATTGCAGACCTTTAAACCCAAAATCCACGAGATGCTATACACTATTTGAGAGTGCAAAGTTATGAATATTATATTGTAAAGTTTCAAATTGAACGGCTGTGGAGACAAGAAGTAATATTAACAGGATGTGCATGAAATGTTTAAAAGATTTCCGCATAGGAGAGAGGTTCTATCTGACCTGTTTAAAGCTGTATAATATAGTAACAAAACATAACGGCATTGAAGCAGATGCTTTAGAAATTGTGCAGTCTATAGGAAATCACACAATGTCCATTCGAAACCCAAACCCATAGGCTGCAATAAATAATATTTCTCTTTCCATATACCCTAGTTCTAATTTATAACACATTGTGAACAGATCATTTCTGCACTTTAAAGATTTCCGCTACCCCCCAAAAATTAATTTCTATTTGCTTTCAAGTTTTGGGCCTTCAACTGATTGGGTCATAAATAATCATAACTATTCTTCATGCAAGAAAATATTTCTAGACCAGGCATTTTCTACTTTTAGTATCTTTTCCCATTCGATATGCATCCTTAATATGAATCAGCAGCAAGAACTTAAACACCGCCACCGTTATATGCCAATAGCAAAATTGTAGTAGTAAAAAAAGGTTTTCAGTGGGTGTCCTACCTGTCTTCAACAAAACGTAGGCCTGTATAGCTACAGTACAATCAGATACGTAACTGTAAAGTAATAACTAGCAAATACCCATCAAATAAGTTCTTGTTTTAATTAATCTAAGGTTTAATTGTGTTTTATTGAATAATTATGAAGAATACCGGGCGTATAACCTGATTTTTTCAGACTTCACTTCATTTTGAAATTTTCTGCAAGGAGAATGAGCTGAATAGCTTTGTTATATTTTGTTCAAGTAGACAGGAAAAATTCTATATGTGAGAGTAGGCTAATAATGATAGGTTTTTTTTATTATTATCTTCATTAAACAACATGCTCCATTGCAATGCAGCAATACTACATGCATTCCTTTTATCTTAACTACTCAAAAATATCTACATATGTACACTTATAAATATTATCCTGAATTATGTATTTGGTTTGTTTGTAGAGCTTCAAAATTTATTTTGTTCACAAATTGTACGAATTGCTTTAGATTTTTTGTATCAGTTCACTTTTCTCAACGGGCCAACACTTAAAAGTTTCCAAGATGTGCTTTCTGAATTGAGCTCTTTCCGAGTTCAGTAGTTCACACTCCCACAGTAAGTGGTCCACTGATTGCGAATTTCTGGTACACACGCAAGTTGAATCTTCCTTAATTTTAAAACGGTGAAAATATTCGCCAAACCTACCATGCCCTGTCAACATAGCTGTAATATTGTGGTTTAACCTCAGGGATTTGTTTAGTCTGTGTTTCACGGTTGGAAAATATGATTTTGTTGTTCTTCCATTTACCGTTTTATGCCACTCGGTTTCCCATGCCTGAACACTTTCTTCACACAGTTCGCGTTTTATTGTGCTTATCGGTATTGAAGTGTACACTATTTCCAGTTCTAAGTCTGTTGTTGCTTGTTTGGCCAACGTATCCGCAAGTTCGTTTCCTGCAAACCCTGCATGCGCTTTAATCCATGTAAAATGAATTTCCCAACCACTGTGGGTTAGCGTCTCTACGTGCATTTTTATCTCTTCTATGAGGTTAATATGTTTGGCATTATTTTGCAGGAGATCCATGGTTATTTTACTGTCCGTGTGTACAGCTACTGATTTCTCAGTTGCGTTGTCTATGGTGCTTAGAACTTCAAGACCTTTTAGTATGGCTAGCTGTTCGGCCTGATTGTTTGAGTATCTTGAATCTAGCCTGTAAAGTAATTGATGTGTTAATTCTGTGTTAATGTAAACTGCGACTCCGCTTCCCACTCCTGATTCAGTTTTGCTTCCGTCTGTATAGATTTGGACGCAGTAGTTTTTGTGATCATCTTTTAGTAATATTGGAATGTTTCTTGCAGGGTGAGCCCATTCTTTGTACTTTACGGGTGTATCGAGCGCCGTTGTTTCTTGAGTTGGATCTTGTCTTCCTTTTATTATATTGTAGTATCTAGCCATTTCATGTAGTTTAATAATGATGGGGGTCAATCCAGTTAGTACACAGAGAGCTTCATGAGACGTGGTGTTGAAGGCCTTGGCCATTTTTATATTAACTAATCTTTGAACACGTTTAAGTCTCCTAGCGTTGTGGATCTTATCCACCGCGTCTATCCAGATGGGAACTCCGTAGGAGAGCAGCGGTAGTATTGCTCCAGTATAAATGATTCTTGTGACGTCTGGGCGTAGGCCCCAGCTTATCTTGGCTGATTTGGACAGAGCTTGTATTAGTTTCATCGATTTTTCAGTGACAAGATCTATATGTAGATTGAAACTGAATCTTTTATCAACTAAAATACCGAGGTATTTCATTCTATCAGTTTCTATTATCTTCTCGTTTTGGAGGAATATGTTTAGCTGTCTCACAGTTCTTGGCTGTTTCCTTGTGACCAACAGGACTTGAGACTTATTTTTGTTGAACGACATTTTATTTTCTTTAGCCCAATTTGAGATTTTATTCATTTCTATATTTGCTATGTTTTCAATTTCCAGCACATTTTCACCTTTTATTAGGACTAGGAGATCGTCAGCAAAGGCGATCATCTTGGTACATGTCTTATATCGTAAATTGAGGAGAGAGTCGTACTGAATGTTCCATAAACCGGGTCCACAGCAAGACCCTTGCGGGCACCCCCGGCTGAGACCTCTTCCTACATACTTGTTGTTTACTGTAAGGGTGCAGCGCCTCTCGCTAAGATAGCTTCTCACAAGGTTATATAGATTTTTATGGCAACCGTGGTCCATTAACGCATTAAGGATGCTGGGCCAACAGGCACTGTTGAAGGCGCCTTCCACGTCTAAGCTTATCATGGCTACACTTTGTTTGTTTCGTAGACTCTCTTCCACGTAGTCCTTGACAGCCATTAATGCATCAACGGTGCCTGCTTGTAATAATGATAGGTGTAAAAAAGGATTTAATCGCTAATGAAATAGGGTACTGAGCGTGTTAATAGGCGTTTTAAGTTACGGGGGCTACTGTTTAAAGTTTCAAATCCTTAGTCATAGGCCGCCCCATGGCTGAGTGGTTAGACCGCTCGCCCTCCACCGCTGGGACCCGGGATCGGATCTCGATGGATCCATGTGGAATTTGTGGTGGACAAAGTGGGGTCGGGGCAGGCTTTCTCGGGGTGGTCCGGTTTCTCCTGCCATATATCATTCCATCGTTGCTCCATTCATCATAGTATGACCATTTGGTTGCAATAAAGAATTATTATAACCCAGTGAGAGGTTAGAGAAACTAGTTATTAAATAACTGTATGGCAGAATTTATTTATATTGTACGCAAAATGAAATTTCATATATGGCTTGGGGTCTTTTTTACATCTGTTTGTCTTTCGTACCATAATACTAGAGAACTATTGCAATTAAACATTTTAAAAATGAATATGGAGTGTTTATCGTGAATTTAACTCCCACCAATTGAAAGAACTAGCTGTATGGAATGCCATTCAGGAAAATCCGTCAGATTAATTGAAAGTTTTCATTGCAGTAATTTGTTTTAACGTAGTGGTGAGAGAGATTGTATACGGATTTCACATGCATTATTTGAATGGTGCGCTCGTTTTTGGATACGTCACGCACCGGGTCTGCTTTCATTGGTCACCGCACGATGAGGCAATCTCTACATTATAGGCCTACCAGCCTTGGGACTACCCCGGCTAGAGACTCTGCGGCGCCTTTGAGTAGCGGTCGCTGGCTCGCTGCATACACAACGGAACTTTATAAAACTATTTCAAATAGCAAGACTGCAAGAGTTTTGCAGTTAGGTCTTGTTCTTGCCAGAGTCTTGCAGGGTTGGTCTTGGTCTTGGTCTCGGTCTTGCATGGTCGGTCTTGGTCTTGGTCTTGCTAACGCTGATGCGGTCTTGGTCTTGGTCTCGGTCTTGCATTTTCTGCGAGACCAAGACCAAGACTGCAAGACCAAGACTGGTCTCGCTCATCACTATGTAAGTCAGGGGCCCAGGCTTCCTCGTCTGCCCTAGCAGCTTCTAGAAGGAGGAGTCTGGCTTCGCGGTACCGAGGACAAGTGTAAAGCATGTGATACATGGTATCAGCTTCGCAGTCTTCACAGATGCATAAGTTATGGTCGGCAAGACTGAAACGTCCTAAGTTGGCGGCAAAGTTGCCGTGGCCAGTGAAAAGTTGAGTAACGAAGTAATCAAGTTTAATCCAGTGCATTTTGAGTCTCATGTTAAAGGTGTCACTTGCTTCAACTTAAGAAGGTGACTTACCGTGCACAATACAAATCTGGGAAAAGCACACACTACTATAAACAAATTATAGTTCGCCGGAAGCTCATATGGAGCTTGAAGTGACATATTTTTGATACGGACTGACAGTACAACACGATCATACGATGTTGGTTGATATTTAGCCTATCTCAATATCGTATTCTAATAACATGCTATTTTAGTTTATAGAATCAGATAATACATATTTATAGGCATTATGAGTCTATATGCAAAATTATATTTGCTGTCAATACCCCGCTGTAAACCCTAATACCAATATCAAACCACAGTTAATTCTCAAAAGAATAAACTTTGAAAGCCGAGGCAGTAAAGTGTACGGATAAGATGTAGGCCTACGCTTTAAGAAGACATAATTAGGATAAACCAGATGAAATAACCATATTATTGAAGTAGGCTACGACAGAGAATAATTATAACAGTCTAAGCATTAGGATTCTCTATTCGCGGACGGACAGTTTACAGACGGACTAACGGAGAGCAATTTAGGACATCAAAAACTAAACTAACTCCAAAGCGCTACATCCCTTAAGGGATTAGGCTGCCATCCGACCACTGCCTCATCTACCATAGACAGATGGCAGGATTGGGGGGTATGTGGTCAGCGTGTCGACTCCCACGGCCATTATTGATGGCTTATTAAACCGGATTCAATATTTCTCTACCAAATATCTCCCCAGTTTATGTCACGAGTCTTAGTGCACCCCGTTCCAGACCTCCCTATCTCAGAAAAATCCGAGGAGGTACCGGGGAACGAACCCAGACCTGAGGATCCGTAGTAGCAACGCTAACCACTTGACTTTGAAGGCGGTCAATTTAGGACATCGGAAATTGAAACCACGAGAAAATACAAACTAAACATAGCCTAATGCTGAACTTGGATGATGAATTGGAGGGAGAGTATAGAATTTTGCGCGACTGAACTTGTTCCATGAAATCTTTCGAATGTGTTTCAAACTATCAGAAAACAGAAGGTGGATTGACGAAAATAATTTTTTTGTGAATTTCACGATTTTGTCTATGTAGTTTTGATATATGCGGTAGGTAGGCCTATTTGTCCTGCTTATTCCCCCAGATAATAGTATTTATGGGAATAAAAAAAATCCCCAATCCAAAATACAGTAGGCCTAATACCCTGGATTTCACTGAGAATCTTATTTGTGCATTATTCAGTCTGATTAATATGCTCCTTACTTCATTTTCACACTGAACATTACTTCCTCATGATCATAAACCTAGGTAGGACCTATAAATCAGGGAGTAGATTGAATTAAAATTATGAATGATTTGTTTGTACGAGTTAAATGCCCATATAACATATTTCAGATGGGCGTTGCATACCAATGAGTCAAGGAGGTAGCAGGTGTCGCGACAATTACGAGTTACAAGTAGCTTTCTAAGCAGTGTGTAAAATTAGGTGTCGACATGAACGAGTATGCATAGGATGAATTCAGTACGAGGCTGCTTTCCTCTTCACACACTCCTACTTCAATCCTAGCATCTGCAAGCAACGTTTTACATCTTATTAAATTAACTACCGTGATGAAAGTCTATGAACTGTGTGCTACATGGAGTCGTGTTCACTTGCCAGTAAACAAAATCAAACTCTCATCCACTCAATATTATTATTTCAAGAAATCGTTTATTCACGTTAGCTTGAAATCTGTGGACGTAATTAAATTATTGCATGCTATTAATTGTCTTTCAAGTTTAATCAATTAAAAATGTAGTAAGTAAAACTTAAAATTTAAAACCTAGTTACATAGTCACTTACCTAGTCACTTTGATATTTTTGAAACGGCACCCGAGCACGAGCAGTCTTGCTCATTCGGGTGTATTACTAAATGTAATACCTCTTGTAATATCTCTTGTAATAAATAAATAAATAAATAAATAAATAAATAAATAAATAAATAAATAAAAATATATGACCGCCGGCGTGGTCTTGTGGTTAGCGTCGTTGACTACAGATCCGTCGGCCCGGGTTCGATCCCCGGTACCTTCTCGGATTTTTCTGAGGTAGGGAGGTCTGGTAGGGGTGCACGAGGTCTGGTAGGGGTGCACTCAGCCTCGTGATTCAAATTGAGGAGCTACTTGATAGAGAAGTAGCTGCTCCGGTCATGGAAACCACCATTAACGGCCGTGGGTGTCGGCTTGCTGACCACATGCTCCCAATCCTGCCGTCCGCCTATGGTAGATGACGCAGCGGTCGGGCGATAGGCCTTGTCCCTTCTGGGATGTTAGCGCCACGGAGTTAGTTACGAATATGTAGAATAACTTTTCAGCGGTTTTATTCCAATGTAGATTCTAATTGGAATCTTTTGAGACAAGTTTATCCTGCACCGGGTCCTCTCAGCACACTAAACATAATGTGCTCTACCACTTAAGTTACTCCAATCTCCCTCTAGAACGGTAAGAAGCCTGATTGTTTTGATCTTGTCCGAATCGCTTGGTTAGGGGAAAAAAATCAGTTCTTCAAAATTAATTGTCCTCTTCAATTGATGATGATGATGACGATGAAGATGAAGATGATGATGATGACGATGAAGATGAAGATGATGATGATGATAATAATAACAATTATAAAATAATCAGAATAGGAGACTTCTAAATAACTGAGCAAGGAATTTGGTTACAGCAAAGATTAAAGATTATTTCATTTTCAATCTTAGGGAATTTAACTTGAAATTAAAATCTTATGTTTTATATCTGTTCCTCAATCACTCACTGTACACTATTTTACGGAAACTGCCAAATCCATCCCCATAATCATGGCAATAAATAATTATTTTTATTTTCATTTCTATTTCAGTTCAGAATGTCCAATGAGCTTCAAGTTTTAACGAGGGACTATCTTTAAAAAAGCGAGAAATACAACTAAACCTGAAAGGAGCTTCACGAGTTTCACTCAGGATTTTTTTGATACATGGTTCACTTCCACCCCAAGATGTTAAAGGCAATTTTGAAATTTCGTCCCTATGTCAACAGTAATCCCCTTCCCATTCTGCAGACATACAGGTGTTGGAGGAGGGCGAAACTGTTTTGCTGACAATACGTAGAGTACGATTACTTCCACAAAGTATCTGGCCTTGAAGACTAACCCAGCCAGCGAGCTTCTCGTTACCAGGTTGCGCAGACTCGCATGCGCGTAAGATCACTTAGCTACTGTTGAGCACAGAGTGAAGATCATGCAGCACGTTGCCAGTCGTAGAAAATACTATTATAGTTGAGTTGAAGGATAATGCCGCAGCGAGACAGAGACAGACAACACGTGGAGTGGGATAGAAGAGCTTAGCCAATCAGGGTGCAGCTACCTCCCCTAGGCAGGAACTCTAGGAACGGTGACACTCGCTCCTAAGCTATATACGTAAAAACCCAGAAACTTTGTGGAAGTAATCGTACTCTAGCGTCGTCAAGGTGATAGTTAGATGTGATGGACTTTGTAAGTCCTTAAGGATTTCCATTTGTCAAGACGCGATTCTCTTTTTGTTTTTATATAGCACGCTGTGCAAATAAATATCTAGGCCTAAATGAAGAATATTTCATCTTATCAGTAAAATATAACTTATCCGTACTCTTAGTTTTTATTGCTTTGAAAGTTGAGAAGCTGGTTGGTTCTTGATGTATTTAGATCAATCTTATTTTTTCTTCTTTAATGATAATTATACAAAGTCGTCTATATTTATCCAAATTAACTGCCGTTTTATATTATTAGTAAATAACTAAGATCGGATTTTCTTGAATATCTGAATTAAAGTAAGTTCCGAGAAAAACCAAATATAGACCCGTAGCCCTCTGTATTCGTTCCAAATAAGTGCGAATATATATTTTGCAAAATCCATTGAATTGGTTAACTTGTAATTACAAATAATGAGTTCTGCAGAGAAAAAAACACAATACCGTCCTAGGAAAATTATATTAGATATTATAAATAGGTCTTACAGAGGAATGTAAAGAGTCATTGCTGAAAATAACATGAGGCAGAAATTCTGCTGGCTATAATACAAAACGTATAATTCTGTAAATAAAATTATGTACAAAGGCCGAGAACAAAATTACTCTATGATGTGTTTGTAGACAAAACAAAACATATATACAATTAGCCTTTGGAATACTTGTGAAGTAAGAAGTGTTCAATTAGTTGTAGAGTGGTTGAATTAAGGGTTGTGAACACATGGTCGTAAAGTTGTGCGCTGTTGGAAACTAGTGCGGTGCCAACGTGGATAAAACTGGGAAACATATTTCATGCAAGTGCACACACAACTGAAAATATGTTTTGGCTACGGCATTTATTTATTACAGTCTACTGTAGAGAATATAAAATAATGAAATATGTTAGTAAATTGTAATGAAATTCCAACACGAATAACAAATGAAATATGGCCTGTATGGAATATTTATTACAATTGTATTGCAAGATCTGTAACTGGGCACTGCGCTACTAAGGGAAAGGTTGTGGGTTCTATTCCGATGGGACTTCTCAATAATGAATTGTTTAGTTTTATAAGGGTCTAAGTGCCAAAAAAATGATTTTTCAGCTGATAATGTTAAATGGATCTATATACTCAGACCAATGCATTTCAGAAGGGTCCAAGGTCCAGGAAAGGCCACGTTAATAGCAATAAATTCCAAGATGTAGCGCTGGGTCTATCTCCGGCACGTCTTTCTATGAGTCTATGTCTTGTTTTCTACACAATCATAATGTTGGCACTTAGACCCTTATAAAACTAAACGCTTCAATTAGCCAAACTATTCTGACGCAGAAACTCAGTAGATGTCAATATGGCCTTAGGAACGACTCAACCTCTAAAGTCTGACCGTTCCAAGAAGGAAACCTGAAGTAAACAAAAACCCGTACATCTGTCTCACTCTAGCTAATTACTCGTATGACTTAAGAGTGTGACAGACATTTTGGGTTTTGTTTACTTCAGGATTCTTTCTTAGCTCATCTGGGGTATAACAGAAATGGTATTAGGAGAATTTTGAATGGAAAAGATGGTTGATACACAGGAATCTTAACAGGAAGATGAGAAAAATATTAAGTTTTGGAAATATCTTCACGTTCTGTTTAGATTTACATTAGATAGATTAGGTTAGTGATGGTCACGGTTACACCTCTATAATAATAAGTAATAACCATAAAATTTCACTCGATGATCTAGAGAAGATAGACTATACTAAGGATCAATAATGGATGTTCCTTCTCACAAAAACGCTTGATGGATACGGCTACAAGGACGAAACTGGCAGTCGTCAAAATTTAGTTAAGAAATCTGTCCCGTGTTTTCTGAAGGTAAAATTCTGTCCCTCGCTAGGAACAGTTGAAGTAATTAGATAGTTGCCGCTATGATAAATCAGCAAATTCTGATTTAGCCTACTATGGCGTTTTTTTTTAAACAGAAATATGATATAGCTAAATTCATTTTTAAGGGGACGCTCTACTGAGTTTTGGTAAAAAAAAAAGTCATTTTTTTCATATTTCAAATTTCGTCTAATAAAATACGGGCTCGATGTTTTTATTATAAGAGTGTTTACTTTATTGTTTTTAGAAGTGAATCGCCCAGCTGAGGACTTAAAATCAATTTATATTTTGTGTGTTTATTGAAAATTGTATATTGATAGTTATTACAGTTAATATTATAATTCGTTGGTAAAGTAGTTTAGATAATAGAACATTACAGTTTTCAGGCAGGGAGCTTCCAGTGAGGTTAGAAGTTCAGTTTACACTATATAAGTAGTTTTTATGTTCAGTAAGCATTTCAAAAACGTTGAACTGATTTTAACGCAGATCAGTTATTTTACATTTTAACTTACTGGTAACAAGATTTCTCCTAAATGGACAGACCTACAGTCATGAAACTTTGCAAATTGTTAAAAATGAAAAATGTCCGACTACAAAGAGAGAGCTAGCAAGAAGACACAAATTCTGCAAGTTCTGCAAATATGTTAATGCAATAGACTTTGAAAAATAGTAAATATTGTAAACACTGTCAACTGCAGGCCTATTATTACATATATCATATATCATCAATCATTGTGAATAGTGATGAGCAAATGCAAGACCAAGACCAAGACCAAGGCGGTCTTGGTCTTGGTATTGAACTCTCAGTCTTGGTCTTGGTCTTGCATAGGTAACCCTGGTCTTGGTCTTGGTCTCGGTCTTGCATCAGTGGTCTCGGTCTTGGTCTCGGTCTTGCATACTCGGTCTTGGTCTTGTTGCAAGAGTCTTGCAGTCTTCTTTTACGCATCTTACATGATTCAAAGTTACACCGATTACATGTGTGTTATTGCTTGCGAAAGTAACGAAAGCTAATTACTTTTAGTTGCAGTAAACAGTAATGTGATGTCACGCTGTTTGCCGAAACGTCCATGGTGATATAAGCTAGAACAGTAAACTTTGAGAGTAAATTTAAATATTCTCTGTTATCCTATTGCAGAACTTTAAACCCAAAATCCACGAGATGCTATACACTATTTGAGAGTGTAAAATTATGAATATTATATTGTAAAGTTTTAAATTGAACGGCTGTGGAGACAAGAAGTAATATTAACAGGATGTGTATGAAATGTTTAAAAGACTTCCGCATAGGAGAGAGGTTCTATCTGACCTGTTTAAAAGAGTATAATATAGTAAAAAAACATAACGGCATTGAAGCAGATGCTTTAGAAATTGTGCAATCTATAGAAAATCACACAATGTCCATTCGAAACCCAAACCCATAGGCTGCAATAAATAATATTTATATTTTCATATACCCTAGTTCTAATTTATAACACATTGTGAAAAGATCATTTCTGCACTTAAAGATTTCCGCTACCTCCCATAAATTACTTTCTACTTACTTTCAAGTTTCGGGCCTTCAATTAATTGGGTCATAAATAATTATAATTATTCTTCATGCAAGCAAATATTTCTAGACCAGGCATTTTCTACTTTTAGTATCTTTTCCCATTCGATATGCATCCTTAATATGAATCAGCAGTAAGAACTTAAACACCGCCACCGTCATGTGTCAATAACAAAATTGTAGTTGTAAAAAAAGGTTTTCAGTGGATCTCCTATCTATCATCAGCAAAATGTAGGCCTGTATAGCTACAGTACAATGAGATACGTAACTGTAATGTAATAACTAGCAAATACCCGTGAAATAAGTTCCTGTTTTAATTAATCTACGGTTTAATTGTGTTTTATTGAATAATTATGAAGAATACCGGGCGTATAACCTGATTTTTTTCAGACTTCACTTTATTTTGAAATTTTCTGCAAAGAGAATGGAATGAGCTGAATAGCTATGTTATATTTTGTTCAAGTAGACACGAAAGATTCTATGTGAGAGTAGGCTATGAATATTAATGATAGGTGTAAAAAAGGATACCATTTTAATGAATAGGATACTGAGCATGTTAATAGGCGTTTTAAGTTACGGGGGCTACTGTTTAAAGTTTCAATTCCTCAGTCATAGGCCGCCCCCATGGCTGAATGGTTAGAGCGCTCGCCCTCCACCGCTGGAACCCGGGATCGGATCTCGATGGATCCATGTGGAATTTGTGGTGGACAAAGTGGGGTCGGGGCAGGCTTTCTCGGGGTGCTCCGTTTTCCCCTGCCATATGTAATTCAATCGTTGCTCCATTCATTGTAGTATGACCATTTGGTTGTAATAAAGAATTATTATAAATCCTCTGTCATAGCTTTCTTTTAACCCAGTGAGAGGTTAGAGAAACTAGTTATTAAATAACTGTATGGCAGTATGTTTAAGTTTTATTGATTCATTATGTTGTCAGTTTTTATATTGTACGCAAAATGAAATTTCATATATGGCTTTGGACTTTTGTTACATGTCTTTCGTACTTTAATACTGGTGAACTATTGAAATTAAACATTTTAAAAATGAATATGGAGTGTTTATCGTGAATTTAACTCCCACCAATTGAAGGAACTAGCTGTATGGATTGCCATTCAGGGAAATCCGTCAGATTAATTGTAAGTTTTCATTGCAGTAATTTGTTTTAACGTAGTGGTGAGAGAGGTAGTATACGGATTTCATATGTATTATTTGAATGGTGCGCTCGTTTTTGGATACGGACAGCGTCACGCACCGGGTCTGCTCTCATTGGTTACCGCACGATGAGGCAACCTCTACATTATAGGCCTACCAGCCTTGGGACTACCCCGGCTAGCGACACTGCGGCGCCTTTGAGTAGCGGTCGCTGACTCGCTGCATACACAATGGGGCTTTATAAAACTTTTTCAAATAGCAAGACTGCAAGAGTCTTGCAGTTAGGTCTTGTTCTTGCCAGAGTCTTGCAGGGCTGGTCTTGGTCTTGGTCTCGGTCTTGCATGGTTGGTCTTGGTCTTGGTCTTGCTAACGATGATGCGGTCTTGGTCTTGGTCTCGGTCTTGCATTTTCTGCAAGACCAAGACCAAGACTGCAAGACCAAGACTGGTCTCGCTCATCACTAATTGTGAATTCATGCATCAGATCGATAGCGTAGTGGGACAAATCCATTACTAACAAACCTCTATTATACAAATGAACATGAATATAAAGCAATAAACATAGCACCGGTATCGAACTGAGGCCTCGGCAAACAAAGCATGTAGTGTTACTATGTAATGGGGCATGCTGATGAACAATTTAAAACAATACAACAGAAGTGTTCACGAAATGACGCATTCGTTTAAACATATCATTATTTTGAAAGGACATGTGATTTATTTATTTGAGTAATGAGCTTAAAAATAAAATGTTATTTTTTCTATCAATGAACTCTTTTGACCAAGAAAAAATCCCATGCACCATTTCATAATGTGAAGTCATTTTAAACTGCCAAGAAATTTATTATCTTTATGTGTGGCAAAGAAAAATTAATACTAAAATGAAACAAAGATAGATAAATAAAAATATTTTGCACATTTATTATTATAAAAATTTCAAAATAATTGTGAATATGTATTTTAACAGTATCTACCTCATATAAAAATTTCATGAGCATACATTGAAAAATCTGGTAAATAAAAAACTCAGTAGCGAACCCCCTTCCAACTGTGCACTCTTTCTCGCCAGTTGGTTTGAGTTTTTGAATTCATGTCCCCTTGCACTTGAATAAATAAGAGATATTCATGATCATGTTCTAGCGTTGTCATAAAGAAATAAATCGGTACTTTTTGGCGCAATCTGTGTACTATTCGGCCACGATATGAATGTTAGGAAGTGCAACTAAACAGTTAAGGAATAAGTGGGCAGTCCCGTAAAGAAAACATCCGCAGTTCCGAGTTGCATTTACCTGTGATGCGTGAAGACATCAGCAGTTTAATAGTTTTCCTTGGAGAAAGAAGCTTTCGACAATTTGATGCGTTATGTTGCTAAAAACACGTTTTCTGCTACCTTTTCGCTCATAACTCGCGAACGGGAAAATTAAAAATTAGGTTTCATGGTGCATTCGGATCTTCTTTCCTCTATCATTTAATGCAGGGAGATCACAGGCAATCGTTATGTTGCTGAGATTAGGCTAATTTGATATCCTTTAAATTGAACGGGAGCATTGTCCCATTTAGTCCATATGTAAAAAAATCTTGGCAATCATTTTGACAGTAACTTACATTGGAATATCCATACAAAATACATTTTCAAAAACTATATACTCCATATTTCACGCTATCCACCGTTTAAATATGTTCTTCCTCCTTCATTAAAGAAAACACTCGTGTCAACACTCATAATGCCTCATTTCGACTACCGTGATACTTCATTAAGCGACTTGGGATCAAAACTTGGACAGAGACTGCAACGCGTTCATAATGATTGCGTTCGCTGCATTTGTGATATTAGTAAAGCAGACGCCAGCGTTTGAAACATTGCCATGGCTTCAATTGGACGACAAAACGAAACTGCACTCTCTCTGCCTCCCAATCGAATTATTCACAATTCCTGCCCTCACTATTTATCATCACGCTTCCGTGCTCTTTCATCTCATCACGACCTAAATAGGCTACCCTGTCTAGGCACGATCATATTCTTACAATACCTAAACATCATACATCTCTTTACTCGCCATTCTTCACTACATCAGTCATCCGGATGTGGAATTCTTTACCATCTCACATCAAGGACAGCCAGTCGTTAGCAACTCTCAAATCGAAGTTAACGGCATATATACAGTGAGTCCCACGCAAGAGTTGGCCAATGACGCGGGTTTCTGCGTCGCGGCGGGCACAGCTCCAACTCCAGAGCGATCGGGTGAAATATATACGCTAATAAAGCCGCGATCGGTGTAATGATACAGGTTCTCACATTTACAGTTAAAATTACAATGAAAATAACCACGTACCTCATCACAAGAGATGTTAGAAATGTTCTCCTCTTGCATATGCACAACACTGGCGCTTTTTTTAGAAAATTTTCTTTCACGCGCGTAAGTTCAGATTCCGAGATAAAGTTAATTTCTCATCTAATGTTCTAATGTGTGGAGAATTGGCCTATGCAATTTATTTTTCAAGTTCCCCATAAATAATAGTCACATAGGCTATTGTTAGAAGAAATTAAAGACAGTATCACAAGAGAAATTAACTCTATCTCGGAAGCTGAACTTACGTGCGTGAAAGAAAATTCACTAAAAAGGTGCCAGTGCTGTGCGTATTCAAGAGGAGAACATTTCTAACATCTCTTGTGATGTGGTACGTGGTTATTTTCATTGTAATTTTAACTGTAAATGTGAGAACCTGAGTCATTACACCGATCGCGGCTTTATTAGCGTAGATATTTCACCCGATCGCCCGGGAGTTGAAGCTGTGTCCGCTGTGTGTGTGTGTGTGTATATATATATATATATATATATATATATTATTAGTCCCTGATGAAGTGAAAGAAAATAAGTTACCTTATAGTTTTAATTTTCAGCAGGTTAAATCAATAATAATAATAATAATAATAATAATAATAATAATAATAATTATTATTATTATTATTATTATTATTATTATTAAAATGTTCAGATCTTTGTGTGTTGTAGATTTGGCTAGGCATCCTTTGCAAACAAACAAACACTTTCTCTTATTACCAGGTGTGTACTTGAGTGGTGAGCAATATAAAAAGCAAGAAAAGGTTAGCCTATTCGGAAAAAATGATTCAAGGAGACAATTCCAAAACTATAATTTTTTTTTAGGAAATCTGATTTAAAAAGCTCGTCCCTAAAACCTGGTGCTTTTGTATTCAATGGTTCTGTCGTAAGTGATAATAAAGTTGATTAAAATCATACAGATGGAGTAGTGGCAAATACAAAAATATTATTCACCAGTTAGGCCTAATGATACTGCCATTTTATTTACTCCATAAGATAATGAACCTGCTATGTGGATTATAAACGATGTAACGTGTGATTATGCCTGTAACTTATATAAAATCTGCATTGGTGCCATCGCGTTATGAATATGATTGTAGTCATTAAAATAGACTTATAAAAAAAAAATTACTTTCATTTTTTAAAACTTATATTGACACTGCACCGATCTTAATCGCTTAAAGCAGTCAGGCTCCAAAATATAACTTCCCGAGTGGCAGAATGCTTTGAATACTGAGACTTCTTGAATACCACATGAAAGAGATTTTTGTTTTTATAGTAAGCAACTACGAAATAGAAGTAGGCCTACACTAGATCTTGACGCGTATTCTTACTAGCTTCAGTTCAATCGGCTTTAGGTGTAGATTCAGTCCAAGAGATCTTAGCATGCATAACTTACTTATTGTATATAAGGAGTCAACTTTGAAATGTACCATACACATTACTGCCCTGACATGACCTGTAAGAGATAATCCTCAGATCTGCGAGAATGAATAGCTGAAACAATTATTTTATTTTTGCCCTTGATGCAATTCTAATTACCATAAAAAACTGATGTGATACACCTTACTTCCTCTACCCTATTAAAAGTTTTGACTCTTATTATAATATATCGTATAATATAATATTTTATGCACATTATAAAATTCATGTAGAAAATTTAAACAAAAGTACGTATTCAGTTGTTTCGACCTGATGCAAAACAATAGCCTATTGTTCACCAGACAAGATCGAGTTTTTAAAAACAGTGGGTTGTTTATAACTACCCTTCAGATCATTTTTATGAACCTTGTTACAGAAAAAAGTGTTAGCTTATGTACAACGTGTAGGCTATTTATGCTAAAATATAGACTTCGAATTTCGGGGTCGAACACAATATAGGCCTAATTCCTCTACCTAGCCTACAGTACCTAAAGTACGGGCAGAGTAAGTAGGCTTAATTATGTTTGCTGTTGACGAAATTGCCTTATCACTACTCTATCGCTCTTAGGTCTCTGAATTTATATAGTTTTCAAGGTGACGAATTTATACGTCAGTAGCAATGAAAAGTTTGAAGTTCATAGGGTTTTCATCTTAATCAGGAGTTCACCTGAACTACTTAAGTGCCTTAAAATATTCATTTTATATAAATAGAATTCCAGAAACACAAGGTTATGGAATAGTAACTACTAACTTAATAAGGAGCGAGGCCTTGAAGCGGAAGCTTCTTGGTTTGTCGTGATTAACAGCGTCTGTACTAAGGGGCTAAAATCATAGCATTCGTTGTATAAAGTAGCCCATAAACCTCTCCGTCCTGACATACTGAAGCCTTAACTCTCTCAGTACGTAGTGCAATTGAAAGCACCGGGCAAAGCTTGCAGTCTGGTATTACCGGCATGTACTACAAAGCGCATTAAGATAAGTACAGAGGGCCATTCCGAATACTTTGAAGTCTCTATCTTGTTTTTGTTTAGTACATAAAGTGTCCACGTAAGATTTGTGCACATCAACACATTCATCACAGATTCGTACACGACAATTTCTCGGCACAGCGTCGCTTCAGTGCACCCCCTTGTCTCGATAAATCGTCTCCTTCTTTACACGTTGCGAAAGTCTAGCTCTCAAATAGATTGCAATTACACTAAATGATGTCGTCGCTAAGATCCCTGGGCTGTTTTGCTAGCTGGTGCATGTTTTAAAATAACAAGATATCAATTTTTGTTGAATTGTTAATTCTTTCTTGAACTATTCCAAATTACTATTAGTAGGACCCAGATTCTTAGGTTTCAAGCTATTTTGTTCATGCTAGCTAACTGGGATATTTTAACAAAATCGCCCATTTCATTGTAATATCTGTGCACATAGTCAAATCTTTTCAACATAAAAATAGCTAAAAAAAAAGATGTTAAAAACTAAAAATGGCTAAAACTTTTTTCCATTAAGACATGATAGGATAACCTACTTAACAAATTAATATGACATGGATCTAACTATATTTTTGTTATACTAAAATTACTATTTAAAAATCTGCCTACATGTTGCCTTTTCCTCATAGTTACCAGTACATTCGTAAGAAAAAATAAAGCATTGTATTTTGTACCCCACTGTCCAGGTAGGAAGTTGTTGAAAACCGAAATCTTTGGTTTCTTTAGAAGCAAATTAAAGGCATTATTAAAAAGCTTACACTTGCAGTTTATTCACAGTGATGACTCCAGCAAGACGCCGAAAGTAACGCACTACATTTTAAAAGTTGGTAGATAAATTGAAAAACGTTAATGTGGTGGGGTTGAAAATAAGAGGGGTAATTCTAAAATTAATTGCGTTCTGTAAGATCTAAATTGATGAAAATTAAGAGAAAGATGTTTCTATAGTTTTGTAGTTCAGAGCCATGGAAATTGTAAGTAAAACAAAATTAATGTACTTGTTTCAATGTGTTTATTGCGCTTATTAAAGTGAAACTGAAAATGTTTAAAAACTGATATAGGGATTATAAAAACCTACAAATCCGGGCACTAATTATTAGTTTATTGACTGTACATGAAACATATTAAAACATACGTTCTTCAGACAGAGGACGAAAAATTTAAATCCAGATGCCTAAGTTCATTATCCCTGTAGTCTAGTGTACCTATTATCGGAAACATAATTTATTAACAGATTCTCTGAATTTATAAATGTGTTGGAAAATATGTACAGTAGCCTATTTCGTATCATTGGTAGTTATAGAATGTTGATTTTTTCAGTTTGTACTATCTGCTACTGTAATCTGTAGCCGTATTCTATACATTTGCTAAGATATGAACTGTACATATCAATTTAGAAATCTATCCAGATGAAGCATTCTACTTAAGGTCTATTGTGATTTATAAGGAATAGTGCAATTTTTCATGAATTGACTCACTGAGATACTCGTTTCAAATTAATCAAGAAAGACATTTTAAAATTATTCCAAATGTCATGCGTTCTTTAAAAAATCACACGAACACGAAAGTCTTTTACATTAGATTTTAAATTTTGTAGGAATTTACTGATTAGCCTTTCTCGAAATTTTCACCGCTTTCAAAAGACTTATCACTCATAAATCCGTATTTTATTTACCGGAAAATTAGGTAGGAATCCTTAGGATATTATAATTATGTCTTGCAACCCTTGAATAAAATGGCACTGCAGTTAAGAAATCACTTGTAGTACCAACGTAACAGTATGTCGTCATTGTTTGTTTGTATCATATGGTTATTTAACGACGGTTGGGTACTGCTACTTGGGCACAGTCGTCGGTGTACTGGAATTTTTTCTACGGGATTTATTTTACATGCCTATAAATCTGCAAATATTTGACTCTCGCACACATCAATGACATCGACCTGAGTCGGGATAAGACTGAGAGTGCCTTACTAACTGTTCCACCCAGGCCAACGCGTTGTCTTGGTAATGACTGCGGTTCTTTAATCAACACAGTAAGACAAAATAAGATATATATAGGTTTCGATGTCAGAATAAGAAAGTCTGTTCTGGCTACAACATTTAGCTCTTAATGGGTAAGTTCTTAGTACAGCCTATCTTTATGGACAGTTGCTTTTAAGCATGTTATGTATATTTTCCTGGTCATTCGCATAAACTATTAAACGAGGATTTTCAATAAATCGCAATACAATGAACTGCAGATTCGATTCGGAGTTGAAGGTTCATAGCGAACAAAATCACTAAACTTGGCAAGAGACCTAAGTCGGCTCTCTTTGAGAATTAACTTGTCTCATAAACTGATGACATACTAACGTAATGGACCTAATATTTAAGCAAGTAAAGTGCTAGACCAGGTGCATGTGAAATATTTTAAAGCGGGCAAAATTAGTCCATTTGATCTGGCATAGTGCAGTTTGTGGAAACTTTGTTATGAAACAAAATTAATGTTGCTTATTTATACATTATTTATTAATGGAATAGGCCATAGGTAACGTGAAGGTGTTCTCTTTAATTCCCGATTACAGTACTAAAATAAGCATTTCTGTCGACTGCTCTTCTTATGTAATAATTGCCTCGTGTTTAGATTTTAAGAATAAATGTCCGAAGATATATCGCTATTAGAAACATCTGCATATTGTCATCCGAACTTGAATGGAAAATTTCACCATCTGGAATGATTATTCCTTCAATATTAGGTCTATATAAAAAAAGAATCATCATAATATAACTTTATCAATCATTATTTATTATTTATATTATTATAATATAATCATAACATTCTGATATCCAATTATATACCCGTTATAATAACTAAATAAATTAACTAGTGTTATGTTAAACAAGCCTGGACAGGGTAATCCATGTAGGCTACCGTAGTCTACTTCGTCACATAACAATTACTGTTAAATTTTGAATTAACCATATACTTCAACCCAATCCTCAGCCACTGAATCAGGAAAAACATCCCTGTTAACTCCCACTATAAAAAAAATCACTAAGTAATACAAAAACTGAAGAGCCAATGTAGTGAATTTACAATAATCGCTCTTTTATAGACCTATCAGTCCGGAAACTTACCGTACTAACCTGCAAGATTTTATAGCAAGACCACCGACCATGGCTTCCAGTAGGCTAGAAATATATTTCAGGGTTTCTTATTGCTTTATATATATTATAGTTATAGCTTTTGAATGAGGAAATAAATGTGAAATTTTCTTGAGAAATCACAAAATTTATCCAACAAATTCAAACTGTTGTAACTTTTGTCTTATTGAAGATATATATTTAAAGGAAATTTAACGTTCTATAACTAGTATCCTTTGTTGCAAAACGAAAGTCTGAGGCGTTAGAAGGACAAATCTAACGAAAAACGTGAGGTAAAAATTAGTGATATCCAGCAGGCTATATCTCGAAAACGATTATAGAGGCGATAAGGAGTTTGTAAGATTTAATTTAGTACATGAAAAGTTTTTTCCCTACGACGCACTGTTTTCAAGTTATAAGGGAAAAACAAAAACAAATTGGTATTAAACATTCTGAAATTTGTTAAATTTTCCGACGAAACGAATCTCTTTTCAAGAAACAGAACGATGCCTTTCACTTGTTACTGTCCGAGACTGACTGCATTCAGCTTTAAATCAACCCCTGTTTTATCTTTATCACATGCTTTTAAATGCAATTATTTAACGACTATAAAATAATATATTTGTAAGGCTCTAAATAACATCAAATATTAACAGAAAACGTGACTCGAGAGACATATTTAAGTAAACTCTTAAAAAGCTAAATTTTGTATTCTTATATAAGCAGTCATGAAGTAAAACCATCAGTGAGCTCTAAGTTTGAAATAAATGAAAAACATTTTCAGTAGAATAGTTGATTTCATTGTATAATAAATCTAGTACGGGAATAAAAATCTTCACATTTGACATAAAACATTACTCTATTACTCTTATATTTATGCCTTAAACTATTGTTTAAAATGATACATTTATACTTCTGTAGCAGCGAGAAGGTTAAAGCAGGTAAATATTTATGGAATGGATTACTTTTTTTACTATGAATTTATGAGAGTTAAATTACTACTGACCTAGAAGATTGTCCAGTTTCAGCTTTTAAGAATTTAATAACTATGTGGTAAAGATGGGGAAAAAATAATATTAAGTCGCACCTTGGATGAATGTTCCCACCCACCGCTCCCTCGCGATGCACGTTCTTTTATACCACTTCTTCTGTCCTCATATTACATAGAAACTCGTGATTGGACGTTGGTAGTGTGACGTCATACCGGTAAACAAAAGATGAACAAAAGTTGACAGGCTTACTAACGTGTGGAAGATATAATATGCCACATTTTCGAAACCGACAAACAGTGTATCGTACATTATTCGAAAATGCAAGGGAGCTTCGCTTCGGCTGCCGCCTCCGCTCGCGCACTTAACTAAGTGGATAGTGTTATGCATTATTTAGATTATGTGAAGAGGTGATTGTGGTCTGGTCGGGATTGCCGAGTAAGCTAGAGGGTTGTCATTTTGGTGTATGGGTGGTAGCTTGTATTTGGTACGATCGGGAGTTTGGAGAGAAGGGACGATCGGGTGTGCCGAGATAACAAGCGAACAGCAACGCATTGTTTGGAGCGTAAGGGGGCGACTTAATCTTCTCTTATGCCTAAAGATGAAAATATAAAGATAGCAACATATATACAGTAATTAATCCTCCTGAATTACAGTAATTAATTTTAGTGGCCTATAGTGTAATATTAATCCTAAGAGAGATGAAAATGGGGAATGGAGAAAACTGCATAACGACAAGCTTCATAACCTGTACTCTTCACCGAATATAGTAGACTTATACGTAGGTGGGAGGACAATATTAGGATAGATGTGAGGGAAGTAGGATTTGCGAGGGATGGTTGGATCTAGTTAGCACAGAATAGAGTTGAATGGCGGGCTCAGATAAGCGCCGCAATTAACCTCCGGGTTTCTTGAAATGAGATAATATTCCTATAGCTTATAGCAAATTTAAAATAAGTGTCCACCTTATTCCTTTATTCCTTAAAATTGCTTTAATAAATATAGCGCATAGCTTAAAAGAGAACCAACGTCATAAATTTTATTCACAGTGTTCTTTTACAGTATTCTAGAGTATTGAAATAGGCCTATGTCCATTATTTTATGCATAAAATGTCTTTATAAAATTACATGAGAGCTTCAGCAATAAAAACAGTAGATATATTGGTATTCCATAACAGTATTTTCACTGATGACTGTTGTAGCCTACGTCTATGTTTGTTTCATTCATAGTAACTTAAATTATATTTGTAGTTTGTTTAGGAATTTCTATTTCCATTGATTAAGTAAGTAAGTAATTAATCTTCTTAGGAGAAACGAAGTGCTTATTAAAAACCGAAGCTTAAGGATGTTAGATTTTCTTTCCTTGGTCGAAATATATCGTTTATTATCGTTAATGCTTTTGTTTAATCAGTGATAATTGCAATTATGCTATTCGGAAGGTGGTTGTTTTTGTGGTCGGTTTTCGGGTTGAGCTCCAGATCGATTCATTGAGCAGGGCTTACGGAAGAACAAACGTCTGGTTTGATATGCATAGGCTATGTGAAGTAATATGTGGGTAGTGTTATTTGTCAAAGCTAACTGCATTTCAACTTCCAAAGGCGTATATGTACACTGTAAAACAATATGTTATCATGAGAACTGATAAAAAAAATATTTTAAATGTTCAGAACTGTCGAAAATAAAATAATTAATCTAATTTTCAGTTAATAAAAACGTTAAGTGAACTTAAAATGTCTCAATTGGTTTTCTAAGATAATCGGCGTATATGGAATTTTCTTCTAAGAATTGTGATTTCACAAGTCAATTTCAACCTATGATAAGAGCGATGTCCTAAGTCTTGACGTTCATTGCAGTAGGTACATAACGAATGGGGTAGCCCATATGATCCACATGATATCTCGTCTTGGCAAGTAGGCTATGTCTTTTGCTATTTACGCGCTTCTAGAATAATTGTAAGTACGCGTTGCAGCTTCGTTAGGTTTCTTCTACAATGCATAAGCGACTTAGGTGCTTCAACGATTTATTCTTCATTTCTGTCACTCAACAATTTTGAAAGCATAATAAACGTATATAGCGCTGTCACAGGTAATGTCTGTTTACAAACAAGCTTTAAAAAATTACACATTCCATGGGGTTTGCAAGAGAAGGAAGCAAAAAGACGTGAAGTGCTTTAGTGTTAATATTGTGTTATTTTAGTTTGCAAGCTAAATATTTGTAAAATGAAATCAGTCATGCTAAATCAGACGTTGGGTATTCATGGCACTGCATACGTCTTTAACTCTAGACAAGCTATTCCTATTTATCTCACTCAGCTAACATACTGGTAGTAAACGCAGTTTGTATGACTTTCTTCAATCTTAGCTGAACAGCAGAAATGCTGAGAGTAGGCGTCTTCTTCGTAAGTAACTTGAAGTATTTGTCAGTTATGCGCTGCATTTCATTATAAGACGGTAATTTTTAAAAATAATTAATATCACGATTAAAATGTTTAACATGCCATTTTACAGTATTTACTTCAATGCCCATTCTGCTGATCTCGCTTGTGTTTATTTGTTTACTCTTACAGCGGAAGTTTTGATATGACTGCTGATTATGGAGTGCGGGACGAAAGACAGTACAGTCAAATACAGAATCAATGCACATTCCAGACCTTAATAACGAGGGCAAGATATTTGATGATTTTGCATCTTTTTTGTACGAAGATTGAAATATAGCTCGAATATATACAAATGTGTATCATGAATTAATTTATTAAATAAAGGCAATTTGATATGGCTTTTTTTTTTGGCATTTTTCGTTATTTTCAATAGATAAGTCATTTTTTTTGTATTTCAGACCATTTTCGCCATTTTTATAGTTTCTATAAGGTATGAACTAAATCCAGAAGATATTTAATAGGCACCAATTGTTTCAGTGGAGGAGAAAGGAGCGTTTTCATATTACACAGTACAAATCATTACTTTCAGATAATAGAAAGTAATTTTCATTTGAGAATCTCCGCCAAGTTTTCATAAATAATTTTATTTAAATTTCCTGTATTCATTGTAAATTGCACATTTGCACGTATCCAAGTAGCATATACTTACTTCATTAAAGTAGAGGCAGAAAGAATTGGCGTCTTTTTGGTTATGTAGACGGGTTTCCCGTATCACTGATTTCCATTTTGTGTTTCTCGTATTGAACCTCGCCCCCGTACGAATGTCAATTATTGCCAAATCAAGCGATGTTATGGTTATTGGACGGTGTTACAATCGAAAATATGTTGCACACTAAGAGATTCCAGGAAGAGATCTCGCCATTACTGAAAGAGCTGTAACAGTACTGACACTCTCAATGATAATGACGAAGAGTTATAAATAGTGTTTTATTATGATGTATGTATATTGGATTTTACAATCTGACATAATTACTCTTTTATTGACAATTTACAGTGCAGTAATTTTATAGTAAATACAGGGGTGCCCACAGGGGGGGGGGTTAAGACGCAGACTGCGTCATTGAAATTTCTGGGGGGGGGGCAAAATATTATCAATTCTGAATTTTCTGGGGGGGGGGGGTTGAAAATTGTTGCAAAATTAGAATTTTATATGTTAAAAATAAAAACAGCCAAGTTCTATAACTTCAAAAGGTCTCTTCTAATTCTTTATAAAGATAAAGATGAAGAATTTTGACAGCCATGGGCGCCCATACCCGGGGGCGGGGGGGGGGCGCAAGGAAAAATATGTATATTAATAATTATTATAATCAGGTGTTTTTCTTTAGAGACAATTATTTGAATTGCAGAAGTTTTACCAAATCGACAACATGGAAGCAGAATCCACAGTGGGGTTTGCATCCCCAAAAGTCAAAACCTAAAATTCTATATTTGTATTTTTTTTTAAATTATTTAATTAAACAAGATTTGTTGGTGTGTCAAATATGATATAGCAGTTATTTTCTTTTCATAACATAATGAGTAGGCCTATTATGTCCACTGTTCCATGTGTTATTCAACTTTTCTTATAAATAGTAATAAGTATTATAAATTAGGTAACAATTTCTTGTTTAAGTTGCCATATCTTAGAGTATAGTAAACAAATTTGCTAACTAGTTTTTCAGTGCTAAAATTGCGTAAAATGTGATTTTCATTAGTTCAACATTTAAAAATTTCCCGGGGGTGGACACCCGACTTAGGTAACATTTTCTTGTTTACATTGGCATGTCTTAGAGTATGACAAACAAATTTCCTAACTAGTTTTTTAGTGAATAAATTTTTCTAGTCTCGACACTTCAGTATCCCTGAGGATGGAGGCAGCGTGGGCCTCTGAAACGTCGGAGACACTTGATCTTCAAACCTGGCTGTCTACCCGAGAAAAATTTATTCATACTCTTAGCCAGGAAAATCTCAAATCTTACATTAGTTTTTTAGTGCTAAAATAGCGGTAAAATATCATTTTCATTAATGCAATATTTAAAAATTTTCCGGGGATGGACCCCCCACTTAGGTAATGATTTCTTATGTACAGTGGCATGTCTTAGAGTATGGTTTTCATAACTACTTTTTCAGTGCTAAAATAGCGTAAAATGTGATTTTCATTACTTCAATATTTAAAAATTTCCCCGGGTGGACATCCGACTTAGGTAATGATTTCTTATTTACATTGGCATGTCTTCGAGTATGGTAAACAAATTTCCTAACTAGTTTTCTGTGCTAAAATAGCGTAAAATATTATTTTCGTTAGTTCAATATTTAAAAATTTTCAGGGGATGGACCCCCGACCCCCATTCTGGGGGGTATTCCAAACTCTCCCGGCACTTCCGACCCTCCCCGCAATTATTTTCTGGCTACGTCATTGTTGCAATTATTATATTATTAATATCATGTTACAAAGTGGCCCAAGAAGTTAAAGCGACAAAAAATAAATTAATTGAAAAAATTGCCCCCCTCTAGACAATATCATATGGGTGCCCTTTTCGACAGCCAATTGGGTTGGGGGTGAGCAATGAAGTTTGGGGGGGGGGTGAGCAATGAAGTTTGGGGGGGTGAGTCATGATGTTTGGGGGGGGTGGGCACCCCTGGTAAATAAGATCTGTACTACACCACTGACAATTTGTTATC
Organism: Ectobius pallidus; assembly: GCA_964059195.1. NCBI lineage: Eukaryota > Metazoa > Arthropoda > Insecta > Blattodea > Ectobiidae > Ectobius > Ectobius pallidus. The sequence continues at coordinate 27,254,553 of CAXKWD010000010.1, read as the reverse complement.
AAATATAAGGTATAGTGAGAGTATTAATATAAACTATCCGTTTAGTTATAATATGTAAAACTGAACATTAATTTATGAATTGTGATATGTATTGAATGTTACGCTTGTCCGACAAGTAGTGAGGTTTATGAAAATACTGCAAGCAAAGAAGTTTATTTAATAATATTCTTTTAAATTAATGACCAAATTATTAATTTATTAATTAAATTAATATTTTGAAATATTCTGTCCATTTTAAAATTTTACTGAAGTAATAACATTAATACTACATAGTGCTACACTATCTTGTCCTAACTTAAAGCCATGGCATTCGACCTTCCGTGCCGATACTCTACCAATGTTCGGATCACAGCGTCATATTGAATCTCTCTCCTATGACTGATCACCACTAATTCTTATGTAATGTGCAACAGAAACATTATTCTGTGGTTTCATGGTTACATATCTACACCTTAGGCCTATATGTTACTGTACAGTAACATTGGACACCCGGCAAAAAAAAAAAAAAAAAAAAAAAAAAACTAAGTAACGGTACCTCACAATACCGAATATGACGTAAGCTACATGTCAGAAATTTTTATTCTAAAATATTCTCATGTAGTGCACAACAGAAACAATATTCTGTGGCTTCGTGGATACGTATCTACATCTACCATACATCATGTCAAGAAATTGCACATGCAAATTTTTGGGCGTTCCAACTCAAAATAAAAATCAGAGGTGTTTGAAAATCACCATAAAAATTATCCATATGTTTGAACCCCGAGGCAGTTTGCAAGTAAAGTAAAGTAAAGTAAAAAAAAAAAAAAAAAAAAAAAAAATTATCGTTTGACTTGGAGATGCATTTCAGTACAATTGTGTACCATCTTCAGCCACTTGTGAATTGAAAGTGGATGAGTTTTCTAGCTGGTGAGTCACGTACTTGTATTTTAAAGCTTACTAATTTTAAACTTTTACACTAGAAGTTTTAAATACTAGGACAATTAACACAATGTGTGCCTACTGCTGTTGGCAGTTACAACACATTTTAAATGTCTGGACAATTGGTACAATTTGTGGATTCCTGCAGTTAGAAGTCTATATGTAGACCTATTCATTTTATATACAGTCTCTAGTGTTTTTACATAGGAATATTGTACTTACATTGTACTTATTGTATTGTACAGAATTATTGCACAGTTTTTTAAAATATGTTTTTAGTGTAATCATGTAAATAGGTATTTTTAATATTGTAATTTGTACATAGTATTGTCCACCGCTGTGGCGTCGGGGATACGTTCGCTCCTCTCACGCAGTGGGCCCGGGTTCGAATCCTGGTCGGGACAAGTTACCTAGTTACCTAGTTACCTATTTTCGGGGTTTTTCCTCACCTGTGAGACAAATGTCGGGTAAATTTAGGCCCTTGTGGTCCCCGGATATCATCTGGCCTTCATTATCATCTTCATCCCATCCTCGCTTTGTTCGGATTGAGTGTGTGTGTGTTTGTGAATGGTGTGTCTCGTCCTATGTGTTCGTGTTGTCTCGGAGGTGGCCCCGGCATTGGGCTGATCACTCATCCGAGGAGGCCCTCCATGTCCTTGACTGGTCAAAAAAGTATGTATGTGATCCAAAGATAATTCCTCTCCCGATAGGTCGCGTCCCTATAAGGCCCGGGCGATATGGGTCGCTTAAACGTCCCTAAAAGGGGGAGGTAAAACTAAGGTAATGAATGAATGAATGAATGTACATAATATTTAATTAAATAGGTACCAACATTTTATGTAGACCTATTAATTAATTGTGCTACTAATCAAGAAATCCTACCAATATCAATAAAAATTACAGAAATGGTTTGACATTTTCTTAGCCCTTTTGAGGGCTATGAAATTCATTAAAACGAAACTGGCATAGAAAGTCAGGTTAATTAAAAGTTCTAAAATCAGTGAATAAGAGCGACTTGACGGCGTTTGTGCAAGGAGAAAGTGTAATAAGTACATATGCCGTTTAAGCATTGACGTGTTTATAAACGAGCTGTCCTATTAGAGGCGGATGCATGGGGGTGATACCGTCTCACAAGAATATCTCTACATTAAACACAAGTGTAGCAGTAATTATAGGTTCGTGCGCTTGCAAATCTTGTCGACACTCAGGGTGACTTTTGTCTAGTCTTGTGTACTGGCAACACTTTGCTTGTTTCAAGGCAGTTCCCTACAAATTGATTTATTTGCTCTTTCTGGAGCAATGTTCAGAACTAGAATTGGTGCCTATTATTTCTACATAGACTACGATCAGGATATTTAACTCTTATAGGCCTAGTGAGTATTTCGAGTTATTTTAGGTTAAGGAAGTAATATGAAAGTAACGGTAAAGTTGAGTTGCAGACCAGCCTCAAATTTCCATCGAACTGCGGCCCGTACGAAGTGCGGTTCTATTGTCAGTATTAAACTAGCTTTTATGGGCAGTATGGAAACGTAGAAAAGATTATAAGGATGTTGCTGATTGGTGGGATCTCATGGTGAAACCAAACATTAAACGTCTGTTTAAGAAATACTCTTATCTAAAATATCAAGAGACAGAAAATAAATTAAATTTTTATTTTAGATGTTTACGAGAACTACAAACTGATTATTTACCCTCTCCACGACGTCGACAACAATTAAGTCTGTTCAAAGCTAAGGTATTACAGATATACAAATTCAGAATGGGAAGCCTAGCAATTAGAAGTAGACATAAGTATGCTGTATCCAATGAAAGAATATCCTTGTACCACCTCATCAAAAGTCAGAAACACAGAAATAAGTCTAGCATTACAAAACTACTCGACACAAATGGACAGTGGCACACATCTCAACCAGCTATCAGTAAAATGATTTACGATTACTATAACACATTGTTTCACCAAAATGGTGATGATCTACATATACAACCTAAACTAAACTAAACTCCGTGGCGTTACATCCCTGGAGGGACTTGGCCTACCACCCGACCGCTGCATCATCTCCCGTAGGCAGATGGCAGGATTGGGGGGCATGTGGTCAGCATGCCGACACCCACGGCCGTTATTGGTGGTTTTCATGACCGGAGCCGCTACTTCTCTATCAAGTAGCTCCTCAATTTGGAATCACGAGGCTGAGTGCACCCCTACCAGACCTCCCTACCTCAGAAAAATCCAAGGAGGTACCGGGAATCGAACCCGGGCCGACGGATCTGTAGTCAGCTACGCTAACCACAAGACCACGCCGGCGGACACATATACAACCTATCGTACATAAAAACCAGACTCACATTACTGCAGACGACAATATATTACTTGAACAACCTGTTACTAAAATGGAAGTATACAACTCTATCGTTCAAGGAAAAAGCTCCAAAACTCCTGGATGTGATGGAATTCCACAAGAATTTTATGTTCGATTTTGGAAATTAATTGGAGATGACCTGACGGAGGTGCTTAATGCTATCCTACACCGAAAAGAACTATGTGCTTCCCAGAAACGAGGTGTGATCATTTTATTAAAAAAGTCTCAAGGCCATGGTGGGGTTGAGAATTTTAGACCAATCAGTCTTCTCAATTACGATTACAAAATATTAGCTAGAATCTTAACCAATCGTCTTAAGCCACTAATGGATAAACTACTTCACCCAGCCCAGTGCTGTGGAGTCGCCGGACGCACCATTTTTGATGCAACGTGTACTTTACGTGATTATCTTGCTTATCTAAACATCTATAAAGTGAAGGGTCTACTAGTATCCCTGGATTTTCAACGCGCTTTTGACAGCATCCGTCATGATTTTGAATGCCTCAAACAATATGGTTTTAGCAATACTTTTGTCTCTTATCTTAAATGCTTATATTTTGATATCTCAGCTGTTATCCAAGTCAATGGTTTCCTTACTCAACCCTTTTCCATTACAAAATCCATTCGACAAGGGTGTCCTGCCTCAATGTTGTTATTTACCTTAGCCCTCAATCCCTTAATATACAACTTAGACAGCCAGCTAAAGGGTATTTCCTTTCAAGAGCACAATCTTTCAGTCATAGCTTATGCGGATGACGTCACTGTTATATTAAGTCAGGACACTGATAGCAGAAAACTCTCTGAAGAGCTCAACAGCTTTAAAAAATTATCTGGTCTCACAGTTAATGTCAACAAATGTAAAGCTATACCAGTCGGGTGGCAAACTCCATTACGAGACCTTGATATAACCATGACGGATACACACAAAATACTAGGTGTTCAGTATAATACCTCAATCGCAGAAATGCAAAAACTGAATTGGGCTCCGATAGTTAACAAAATCAAAATCCTAACTAAAGACTTATGTCTTCGCAATCTTTGTTTATACAAAAGAAGCTGGGTTGTGCATACATATATATTATCACAATGCTCGTATGTTGCACAAATTCTGCCCATTCCAAAAGATTGTGTAAGACAAATCACTTGTGCCATTTCTTGGTACTTATGGCGGGGATTTATATTCAGGGTGCCGCCATCTACTATGTACCGTCCACCGAACGAAGGTGGTATTGGACTTGTGAACGTTGAAGAAAAATGGAAGGCCTTGTTTATAAGTAGAAGTGGATGCAGTAAAACCTTGGCACGGACATCCTTCTCAGGTCTGTGGTACAAATACTGGTTTAATGCTTTGGACCTAAGTTATCCATTTTACAAAAAACAAATACCTAATGACTTGCAATACCTGAGTGATTTCCTGCAGGACTGGAGTTTCTTTCAGTTAGACGAGCACTTGCCTACAACGAAATTAACTTCTACTATTTATGCGCAATTACAGACACAGTGGACACATAGTGAAATGAGAGTGCATCGCATAGCGCCAGCAGATATTAAACTTGAACGTTTGTGGAAAAATCTTAGCTCAACTCGTCTACCGGCGGAAACACGTTCAACATGGTTTGCAGTGATTCATGATATTATTGCAACACGAGACAGATTATTTAAAATTAAAATGACGCTTTCTAATCAGTGCACTTTTTGCAACCAAATTGACAACTTAATTCATCGTCTTACAGAGTGCCCAACCGTCTTACCTGTATGGCGTACTCTATTGGCCTACACCCGTCACATATTAACAGCGCAAAAATTGTACTTCACTCCTAGAATGTTTCTGTTTCCTGATTTTTTCTGCACCCCGAAAAATACGCACCAGAACATTATGCAACTCATAGGACATACTGTAACGTACATTATTCACAATTTTGGCTCCACTGATAAAGAAATGTACCTGGACTATCTTCGACGCACACGTTGGAAACCTTTAATCTAATCAACAAAGTGTTTGGAAGATTAAGACTCTCACTGTTACGAGTGTTTGGAAGATTAAGACTCTTGTTATTTATTGTTGGGAGATTGTGTGTTATGAAGTAAAATTGATTTTTTGTGTTAATATGTAAATAAAAAAAAAATAAAAAAAAAAAAAAAACTGAAGAAAGTTCGCGTAAGACAAATCAACTAAAACGCAAACATTTAACATCAGGCCTACATTTAACACTAGATTACATAATATTTCAGGAGCAAAACTCCTCTGACACTGGGACCCGAACTCACGACCTTCGGCTGTATGTGCCGATGCTGTCCTAACCTTAGCTAGTCCCAGTTCGATTCATAGCGCCAGATAGAAACCCTTTCCTAAGACTGATTACCCTTAATGGTCTTCTTCACTGAAATTCTTTAACGTCATATACAGTATTATGAAGCACACTAATTTAGTGGACCGGGTTTCCACTGTTACTGTACAATAAGATCTAAGATGTAGATATCCAATATGAAACAGTTTTTTCTTCTTAAATGTGGCTTTACATAACAAGATAGCCTGAAAATAAAGGTTTTACAAAATTATTTTATTGATGGAGCTCAACTGATTTAAAACGTTTCGAAATCTTGAAAAATCCTTAGGCTTGCACACGCTCAGTTTTCTCGTTCCAGTCGTTATTTATGTATTAATTTATTTATCTTATTTATTAACCATTAATGAAATATTACAGTTTACGTGGGTCTATTCATATGTTTATATCCATGATTGTTCCAATTAATCTGATTTCGACAGGTGTGTATTATTTTTAAAAATTTAATTAGCTTTTCACTTAAGAAAGACACAATAACAAAAATGACTGTCATTATCAGTAGGGCAAGAATACTCACACCAAAATTCCTAAGTTAGCTTGACCTGCGCTGTAGATATGTAGATATGTAGATATATACATTGTTATTTAATGGGTCTGATAAAGTCTTATATTTTAATAAAAATGTTTCTTACAGCTACTGAAAAAAGCAAGTAGGATACAACTCAGTTGCCAAACATGATCTCTACCCGATCGAAGTTTTAGATGTTGCTGGGAACATGGCAGCACATGTGTATCACATGTAACGTCATTCCATAGCAAGTGTATAACTTTAACATAATCTGCATCTTCCTCTGTGTAAGGTTTATATGTCCAAGCTTTTGTCTTAATTATACTAGAGTAGGCAAACCCAATTTGATTTAAACGCGGAGCCATTAATAAATCCCTATAAAAATAAAGGACCCTGGCATATTTTATAAATATGAAACGATCTATTTAGAAAATACAAAAATAGATTTTTTTTCACAAAGGTGTGCTCCCCATGATGTCCCCGATGTGTCGTAATTTTGTTCCGAGGAAGATCTTTTCATGCCAATAAAAGACAGAGATGGGATTGTCACATTTGTGGACACATAAACGTCATCTACCCGGGCGTGATTGAAGCCACGACCTTAAGACCAGAAGTCCAGTGCCATAGTGAATGTGCTACCCAGGCGAACCAGAAAAAATAAGTTAATAATGGAAAATAAAATATTACACAGCCAATATGGTAGCCTACTTGAAAAAAGGGGGAAAGCATTAAAATAGATATTGTTACCCAATGTGTTGAATTAACACTATTCTTTTAAAATTATTGTAGTTCTTTTTACTACGAGAGCTAAATTATCATAGCTGTTGATTCTATGAGTTCTTTTAAAAGGTTTCCTGCATACGTTACTTTAAAGTTGGACAACATTCACAGAAACTATCACAAATTAACTTTTTTTAATCAAAAGATTGATTTTCAGGAGCCAATGTTGCTTCTATTCCCATATAGACTGAAAATGCGCATTCAGATGATATGTGGTACTAAACAGCACACAAGTACGAGCTGTCTTTTTTAATAAATATAATATTTTGAAAATTATAATATACTGTATAACTGTTATACTGTTAATATTATTATATTCGTACTTGTATTCTTCACTTCTTTACCTTTGTGATTACCTCGTTTTTCTTACCTTTTTTTATTATCACAGGCCTACACAAACACTCATGCCCGAGACGGAATTCGAACTCACAACCTCCTTCACCACGGCTCTACCTCCAAGGCTAAGAAGACCGGCTGTATTGTAGTTCGGAGGTATAAGCCCTCGATTTTACATTAGTATCTCAAACGTTTTAATGAGTGAGAAGAACTTAAAAATAGAAAATAATTAGGAGTTTTAGGTTTCTATAAAACCTGTATTAATTTTTTAGCAATAGGCTATATTAAAATAGTTTTGAGTTTTTTACCATTTTCAGATGAGGTTTTAAAGCTTCGCTTTAATAAGTGCAATCAACACGCTGAAAAAATGTTAATTAGGCTTAATTTTATTGTTACTTACAATTTTCAAGGCTCTGAACCACTATAGGAACACTTTTCGCTTTATTTTCAATAGTTAATACTCTAGTTTATAGTACGCAATTAATTACCCCTGTCATTTCTAAGTAGGCTACACCACATAAACTTAACAAGAACTTTTTTTCAATTATCAACCAACTTTTAGAACACTTTACAATGGACGACTTGCTGGAGAAAACACTGTGAATAAATCGCACGGATAAGGTTCTTAAGAATGCATTTAATTTCCTTCTAAAAAAACCGGAGATTTTGGTTCACTGACGATTTCCTCTACCGGGACAATGGGGGATTACAAAATTAAAAATTTACAAAATACAATGTTGCATTTTCTCTTACAAATTTACTGGCAACAATTAGGAAGATGCAAAATGAAGGCAAATATTTAAAAAGTGATTTTTAGTAATAATAATTTGATTAATTACATGTCATTAGTTCATTAAGTATTTCATATTCTTTTAATTTAAAAAGTTTTAGCCGTTTTTGGGTTTTAACATCTTATTTAGCTTTTTAGGTTTTATAAGATTGGAATATGTGAATGCCAATTCATGACAATGAATTGGATATAATTAGGTTAAATTAACACTAGCAAGTTTAAAACCTAAGAATTCGGGGCTCTAATTAGATGTAACTAAATGTAAATAAATGTATCCAATATGTGCCAACAGATACTGCAATATACACGTTTAAGCCCCAATCTGCGTAATCTAGTTTTCCAGACCCCCCGGTCCCCTACCTCAGGGTTGATGTTCTATTTCTTGTTTAATGTTTGCACGCTTTTACTGAATCGCTCTGTATATGATTAATTTTCAATGACTAGGGAAATACCGTATATTTCCGCAGATAAGACGACCTTCGGATAAGACGAGGTATACTTTTTCGTCCAAGTTTTATATAATGTAGGCCAAGTTGTGGACTGATACCAAGTTTGATGCTCTAGTTTTAGCATATAGCTGTCCTATGAGACGACCCCCAAACTGTCAAGGGCTTATGAATTTATGTTTACGAAACAACTTCTAAAAGTTTCGTTTGGTACCTAACATCATAATATATCAAGATAATATAATATTGCCATCAGAATATATCATTTTATAATGGTTTTAATTTATGTAAGTTTCAGTCAAATTTTTTTATCTGTCCTATAAGACAACCCCGGATTTTCGGGGCCTTTTTCATGATTCAACTATCGTCTTATTTGCAGAAGTGTAAGGTAAAATGAATTCGAATTGGTATAGAATGTGCGATGTTCATAAATTTCGGTGTATATTGTATGACATAGCAGGCTTCAAACTTCCTCGTCATGATTCACAATCCTCCTAATATTCAAGAAAATGCCTTTTCATACCGGTACAATAGACAGGACTCACATGATGGGTTAATTATCAATCATAATGACATCATGCTGAGCCATATCATATCTATTCAAAGCATCTGTCCTGACCAATCAGAATAATATGCTTGTCATTGTCCAAGTCAACAACACAAGTTAATATACGCTCAACAGATCTTGATCACAGCTATGTGATTCTTCATTTTTCCGCATTCTTTTATTTATTATGACGGTGGCCATGATTAGAAGAATCACGTGCATTGTTGGTCACGATTGTCCATATGGCACATGCTAGAGATGAATAGAACTCCTAAGTATTTGCTACTGAACGAACAGGAATTTGTGACAGAATACCTTCACTTCTTTCAGATAGCATACTGAACATTCTTCAAACAACATTGTTGCAATGGTGTTTTAAAACAATTTGCATTTTTCTCATATCCAATACATAACTATATTAGTGTCATATTTGGTATAATGGAATGTGAAATTTTCCAATTTCTCCAGTGCCGTATCATAATGGGGGAATGTAGAAAGTGCATTAATGGAATTGCAATAAAATCACGACCGGATACTTAAGCGTAGCACCAACACATTTGGTATCAACTTGGCCTACATTATATACTACGGTCATATAACATAGTAGTAATCTTAAAAATATGGTAAAAAATTCCTAATTCAAACTTTAGTGTGAGGAATTTTCTTTACTACTTGCTATAATGTTTTCTCGCTGCCGCTCTTCACCTAGATATTCCTTACGAACATTACCGCGAAGCTATCAGAAAAGTATATTTCAATAAGCTATAAAAACGTCCATGCAAATAGTATTGTTGGATCATGTTGGTAAAGGACTCCTCTTTCGTATATGCTGTGATCATAGCATACTCATTTCAGGGGCGAATCACTTCCTTCATAAATATTAGGCCTACAACACGCAACTGAGAAATATTCGTGCAATGACAGAAATTCTATAAATAATGAATATCATCACACACTATCAACTATCTTTCTTCTCTATATATAAAAGGCTTTGTCCTGACTGACAGGAATCAACGTAGAGCCTAAACTATAACAGGTAGAGACTTGGAATTTTGACAGTACCTTCGTTTCATAATGTAGGTGCTCACTAAGAAAGGAATTTACAAAATTTTGATTTTGAATGCCAAAAATTAAATGTTTTTGAGAATACTTAATCCCTTTTTACACAGAATTATAAAACCCAAATCACAGAACATATTGTTGCTAATGGTAACAGATGGCTTTGGAAAAACAAAATGCAAGTTTGACAAGTAAGAGAAGGTATCAATTTGTAATTCATGTTATAAATAAATATTAAAGAATGTAATCCACGAAAATAATGCAGTCACATAACTTTTCTCTACCCTGGACATAGAGAAAACAATACGTATTCGTATATTCGTGTGGATTAATGTGGATGCATGTGGATTTAATGTGGATTCAATGTGACATAAACTTACCTGAACTATAAAGTCATTAGGCCTATGTTATGCTCGATGCTAAAATGAAACTTTGACGTTAAACTTAACATTGAGAAACTTAACACTGAAGTATAATTTGACATGTGGCCATACAGATTCGAAATGAAACAATTAAAATGTACTACACATTCACGAACCTTGCCCAAATCATGCATAAACATTCAAAAAATTGATAATTAAAAAGCTAAAAACCCGGCTTCAAGGTGCATTTCACGATTAAAGTGCAACTACCGAAAAAAGACCTCAGATTCGAGTTCCCAAGCCCAAAAAACCCCTGCATAATGAGTTTCGTACAAGTTATTCAATATTTTCCCATTTAGGCGTGCTTTCAAGATCCCCTTCTGTCCACCTATGTAAAAGAAATAAGATCCCTGCGAGCCGTAAACGAATGAATCAAGATAGCAACCGAGTAAGGCCACCTTCAATTAATTAACAATAAAATTGGAAACAATCTTGTTAATAGGTGGCATTGTATCTGGATGTTGCATGGTCACAATCGGCAAGCTTTAATATATATAGATGTGTGAAGCAGTAGGCTGTAGGAACGACCTACGGTCGACCTACGGTGAAACCTTTTCCTTTAATGACACTTCATAGAAACATTTTTGTAGTCATCTCCTTTCGGCTTACAAACTAGTTACGATATATCATAAATTACGCATGGCTAAATAGTGTCGTAAAATCTAAGAATTTCTGCCTTACAATACCTAAAGTCTGGCCGTTCTAAGAAGGAAATCTGAAGTAAACAAATACCTGTATGCCTGTCTCACTCTAGTATATTACTCGTATGACCTAAGAGAGAGACAAACATACTGAATTTTGTTTACTTCAGATTTCCTTCTTAGCTCGTCTCGGGTATAGTTATGCGATGCACCATAAGAAAAAATGTTTTGATGAATATTCACCATAGAAACATAAACTATTAATTTGTAATTTTGGAGAGGAAAAACATTAAACAGTTTATTTCAATTTGATATATCAAACAGTTTCAAGTATTTTCATGCAAAATATTGAAGTTATTCTAGATTGCTCTATTAAATAGTTTCACTATTTTCTTAGGATCACTTCACAAACCACAGTTAAGAACGTAAGTTCCTATTGGCTGCCGTACTGTTAAGGTGGTGATTATTTTGTTTCAGGTCTGCAGACTGGCGTCTTTTATTAGCCTTTAGAAGTAGCTTTGTGGTCTTTAGATATCCAGGAACGAACTCACAATTTTCTAGAATGATCGAAACACAACGACTATGCAGGCCTATTCTACTTTTCTTAATTTTAGTTTGAAAAGAGTGCTCAAAATAATATTTAAAAATCTTAGAATTACATTCGCAACTGTCATTAAATTATGTTTTTCACTAATAATGTTGCAATTAATAATAACTTTACAAAAAAACTAAGAATCATTTAGAAGAAACAATAGTATCCCATACTCTGAACATAGTTATAGATTTAAACATTTTTACAATAAAAATTACTTTCTAAAATTCTTAATTTTGTTGATTACCCCATATTTCCGCAGATAAGACGAGGTATAAATTTTCGTCCAATTTTTATAGTTTTAGCAAACAGTCTATCTGCCCTATAAGACGACTACCAAACTATTAACGGCCTATAAATTAATGTTTACGAAACAACATCAAAAAGTTTCGTTTTTGTTTCAGTTTTCTGAATGATCGCGAGTTATGAGGCAAGAATGTTGCCAACCATCGCACTATTATAATCCATAGGGTGGGTAGTAGAAGTTAGTGTAAAATAACTACAGTTAAAAAGACTGTTGGCTACCCTTACCAGAACAAAGCTTTCTCAATATTTTTTTTTCAAAATGGCGTCACTGATTATGGCGTTTGTTGTTTTATTTACGAAATTCGCGTCATTTCGCGGCTTACATTTGCCCGCAAATGGCACCTATCAGTATGGTACCTAATGGTATAATTTGTGACGGAATCAAAAATGTTTATCCATATTATTCCTTTCTCACGTCGGTTATATCAAGATAATATAATTTTATAATGGTTTTAATTTATACACATTTCAGACTAATTTTTTTTTATATACTTCTGTCCAATAAGACTACCCAGGATATTCTGGCCTTTTTTTATAATTCAACTATCGTCTTATCGGCGGAAACAAAAGAACAAAATACTGCCTCATCCGTTTCTTATGAACATCTTTCATTTCATAGGAATTTGTGACGGAATAAAAAATATTTATCCATACTATATGATAAAACTTACAGAATGATATATTTATTTATAAAAACCCGATTTTCCTTTTTGAGAATGCATTAAACAAATGGCATAGACCAATGCAACTTAAAGAATGTTTGTAGACCATTAGGCCGACTAGTTTTCAGCGTATGGCTGCCATTGTTGTGTCATTATAACTTTGACGACCTAATTCGAAAGCTAATTAAGTGAAATAAAATGAAAGTAAAAATCCGCATTATTTCTTAAATCTATAACAATTTTCTGCGTAGGCCTACATGGGAATCACTCTGGATCTTTTATTAACACAGCTCCTCGTAAGAATAAATACTGTTCACGATACAACAGCAAGTCTGGAAATGATAAGGGGAGATTTCTTGTTTTAAGGTGTGATCTAGCCTATATTGATCTTTAGAAGTATTCAACCATCGATATAAATGGATTAAATGGGACAGGTTATTTTCTCACGTAAAGTGTCTCTCTAACTGGACTAACCAAAACATGTTTGTAGCTATATTTATAAAGATATAAAATTGATGGAATCGTAAAAAATTCATATCACTTTAAACACTCATGTTATTAGATAAGAAATAGCCTATGCTTTTAGCATAAGGTAAGTATCGTCTGACATCTCTTATATTAAACCCCTTTATAAAATAACTTCAGAAACAGACTTACTTGCTATCGCAATCCAAAAATTTAAATAAAATGTTCTCCATAAATACTTCGATATTATTTTCAATACTCAAATTAAAAAAAAAAAAATGGGAGTGTTAAATAAAATAAATCCACACATGACGCATGCTACATGAAACAGGATTAATGGTAGTGAAAAAAATTCAAACGTGTTTTCTTCTACTCGGGGGTTTGAGGATTACACACGATTTTCTTTTAGTTTTTACTGTTTAAATGCTAAACATGCTAAACATATTATATTCGCTGACTGACAATCCATTTTACGCTGTCAAGAAGTGATTTTAACATTCTGCATAAATTGAACTATCATACATCTGTCATTTTATTAATTGCTTTGACTCTAAAATTGTTACTTTTGACACTGTTTAGCGAATTTTTACTTTATTTTTCAAAATAATATAATTGTGGATATTGCTCACGATCTTAAAATTCATGAATGCTCGTCGCTATTATGGCTTCTTTAAAATCGTCAATTTGTTTCACACGCATCATTTTGGCAGTTTTTGTGTCTTATAATATGATGCTATTTTTAATTAGTGACTGCAGTATTATAAGCTATCGCACATAATCTTTGTATCGAATTTAGGGAGAGGCCACAAAGCAAAGCAGTAACTTGTTTAGTATTAGCCTACTGAATAGAACTTTACTGTGGAATCTGTATTATAAGTTGAGATCATTAAAATAACAGCACACATCAGCTAAAAACTACGTTCTTTGACTTCTTTCTGGCATCAGGGGATGACAGTGCTATAACTTAGTAGGCCTACAAAAGTGCAAAATTTCTGTTACCAGAAGTACAGAATCATAAAACATGCAAAGCACTCAGAAGTAGTTAGGAAAAAGCTGTTGGTAGGAGAGGGGTAAGCAAAACGAGGAGAGAATAGAATTGAGTGGTCTTGACTTCCCTATTATCTATTAGCTAGAGTATGAGCCTCTGAACTGCGCGGGTCAGAAATTTCCCCAAGATTTTTAAGAACTAAGTTAACGCCAAGAGCGCTCCAAGGGTTGAGAGATCCATAGGCGTAACCAGGCCGACCATATGGGGGGGTTATAACATCAGAGGGGTCTGGGGGGTATGGAATACCCCCCAGGGAGAGGGGGGTCCTGGGGTCCTCCCCCGGAAAATTTTAAAAATTAAGACGCAAAATTACGAGTTTTAAGCTTCCCACGCTTTATACATGTATTAAGTAATTTATGGGCAGACTTTAAAAAATTATACAATTTTCTTTTTTTTTTAATCAATGGGGGGGGGGTTCAAACCCCCAAACCCCCCCCCCCTCCGTACGCCTATGGAGAGATCTCTACATTAAATTGAATAAGCGAACTTCTTAAAAGTCTAGTTTGTTTATTCTATGTGAACTGTGGAGTACTTTAGTAACTTTGAACCATACAATATATTTTTTGTTTTGTTTTGATGGCACAATGTATTCGCCATATTAGGCAAGGAAAAAATATAAACAAACTCCTGGGGCTTGCGACATTATTAAATTATTGATTTCAGTTCATCCACAAATTAAAATCACTTAATATTTCAATGAACAGAGTCGACAGACATAGAGTTCCAAAAGTGCTAACATCTGATCTCCAGCTTCCAATATGAGCCTATGGCATGTAGGAACGTGATGCATGTAATTTAGGTAGAGCAGAGAAACATAAGCTATAGACCTATGTGAAGGGGATGGAAAGAGGGGCGTATTTAGCTACTTAAGCGCCCCTAGGCAGAGAAAAATATTTTGGCCCCCTTATTTCCACTTGAATTTATCACAAAGTAACCTACAATAAGCATTATTGTAATTTATATGTTGAGGAAGCACTGAAGGAATTAAAGGAAATGTTTGAATCAGGAATAAAAATTCATGGAGAAAAAGTAAAAATGCTGAGATTTGCTGATGATATTGTTCTGCTAACTGAAGATGAGGAAGACCTAAGTGAATTATTGAATGGTATGAATGGACTGTTAGAAAATAATTTTGGACTGAAAATTAATAAAAACAAAACAAAAGTGATGAGATGCAGCAAGAATGCCATAAGCAACATGAAGAACATTAAACTCGGAAATTACAAAATACAGGAGGTGAATGAATTCTGCTACTTGGGGAGCAAAATTACTAAAGATGGACGAAGCAAAGATGATGTGAAAAGCAGGATATTACAAGCAAAAAGGGCTTTCTTTAACAAGAAAAGTCTATTGGTGTCAAATATTGACCTAAAAGTCAGAAAAAAAATTTCTAAAGTTATATGTATGGAGCATAGCACTCTATGGCAGTGAGACGTGGACTTTAGGAAAAAGTGAAAGGCATAAAATAGAAGCTTTTGAAATGTGGTGCTATAGACGAATGTTGAAAATCAGGTGGACTGACAGAATATCTAACGAAGAGGTCTTAGAAAGAATAGAGGAGCAAAGAAGTCTATGGACGACACTCATTAGAAGAAGGGCCAGACTAGTGGGGCACATTATGAGGCATCCAGGCTTGGTCAACACTATATTAGAAGGAACAATAGAGGGGAAAAATTGTAAGGGAAGACCACGATTAGAATATGCAAAACAGATTATTGGCGATTTTGGATGTAAAAAATATGAAGACATGAAGAGACTGGCTCAAGATAGGAAGAACTGGAGAATTGCATCAAACCAGTTGTAAAACTGATGACTACAGAGAGAGAGAGTAACTGAAATAGTAATAATAATAATAATAATAATAATAATAATAATAATTATTATTATTATTATTATTATTATTATTAAAAAGGGAGAGGTTAAACTTAACGTCTTATAACGTCTTATAACGTTCAGTGATAGCGGAGTCTCATAACGAAGACCGCTTTGAATTCAGTATGTCAGAGTTTAATCAAAGGAGTCAATGGAAAGAGAGTTCCAATTTCATTGACAACAACAATGGAACTGCTGATTGCTTTTAGCGAAGGAGGTTACTCGTTGGTAGATCGCTGATTAAATTTGAGCGTATTGTTGTCAATGTTATTCATTTTGCTTTACATTAGTTTACTTTTTTGAAGAGTTAAGAATAAAATGTTTGATATATATTTAAAAAAAACAGTAACAGCTTAAAAGCCGCCCTACGCAGCTGCCTAGTCTACCTAGGCTTAAATACGGTACTGCATGATGGAAAACATTGTGAATTCTTTTTTATTCCAGTTTTCACGCGGATTAATAAAAATGACAGATTGGCTGTCATCAAACTCCTATAAATAAGTCAATACCAAATAAACTTTAAAAAATCCCATCATCATTATTTTCTGCATACGATTCTCGATCAAGTTGATCGTGATGAGCAGGAAATTCCAAATCCAGTCGCGGCGTTACAACTTAATGAACTGTGAATCAATCGAAGTGTGTAGTATGTTACCCGTTTTCCAATTATTTGAAAAAAATTATTGCCTTGTTAGGTTTATTTCCAAGGCTGTGAAGAGAGAACGTGTGTATTACATTCCCTTCAATTTATTGGTAACATGACGTATCGGGAAGTAACAGCAAAATTATTTTTGTACAAGTAGAGAATTCTAGAGCCAGCTGAACTAGACCTGGTTTATTTCATTGGAAACCATTGCGAACTGTGAACTACAAAGGGAGATCGTGTAGTGGACAGGGTTCTAGCATCGTAGTTTGTACCGGCATGTTGAAATGGTAGCTCAATTGGTAAAAGCAGCGGCACAAAGAGTAGAAGATCCTGGTTCAAAACCCGGCTATGGCAATGAATTTTTCAGTCTGACTCTACCAATGTTACAGCAGCGCATATTTTGAAGCTGTGTTAAACAGAAATACGGATATTTAAGCTACAAATGCAGCAATTTGTACAAAATAAAAATGCATTGAATTATAATTTTAATTAAATTGTGTTATTTGTATAGCCTATTATTGATAAAGGTCTGTTACTAATAAGTATAATAATAACAATAATAATAATAATCTGAAGTATCTCTCTGCTTATCTTATTGCATAGCAAACTATTCCAGAATTAACTAGATGAAAGGAAAGTTCTGCTAATGTTATATTTTTTAAATGCCGCTGTAAGCTATACACCGTAATTTCATGAGTTATAATTTACTGCAGTAGAAAGATGATCTAACTTTTCATAATTAATCCATCCCAAAGAATTTAAATCATTAACTTATTATAATAAATATATGTAATATGCAGGGCTCGGTCTAGGGTACCCAAGTCAAGAAAGTTAAGAATGTCCGGACAATTTATTGCTATGTGTAGGTTGAGGCGAATTGG
The DNA here is from genome assembly GCA_964059195.1 of Ectobius pallidus. Taxonomy (NCBI): domain Eukaryota; kingdom Metazoa; phylum Arthropoda; class Insecta; order Blattodea; family Ectobiidae; genus Ectobius; species Ectobius pallidus. The sequence continues at coordinate 27,236,929 of CAXKWD010000010.1, read as the reverse complement.
AGATTGAGCGTGGCGTTACATGCATTCATAGTAGGGTACAAAATAATTGTTCACATTTACAGTCATAAATATATTAATTACATTTCTAGTTTAGAAATGATTTGCCTAGCAATATGTGTTTCCATTTAAGTTATACTCAACATGTTTTAATAATCTGAAATTATTTTTGGCTCCTGAGAACCCATATTTTCCGGTCTTGCACCACTTTTCTAATCTGATTCAGTGTATCGTCATAAGGTTTAAGGAATTTGTTCTTAGGGACGACTCCCGAGAAACATTTTTACCCACATATTTTCCAAAAAACTCTTGACAATATTTATTTCGGTCTGTTTAAAGTGATGTTGGTATGTACCAACAATATACATAAATGTCGATAACGTCCGATTTGATCTTATACGTCTGATTTTGATATTGAAGGCCTGCCTTGAATGTGTAACTCAATATTTCCCATGTGCCTTTTGCTATTACAGTGTTTTCAAACAATTTGTCCGTATATCTTTTATGCGCAATTTGCAAAACGCAGTGTTGTTTCCTTTCACATCCAAATATTCCCTTCCGATTAAGTTCCTTCAGAAGAGAACGCTTCATGCTCTCAATTTTCGGCATGTTCCTCAGTATACTGTGAATTTATAAATAGCAGAATTAACACTGTATGAATCCTGAAATAATTAATTAAACAAAGGAAATAGGCTACAATGGATTCTTTACTTACATGATCGCAAGTATAATATGTATGGACTCAGCAAGAAGCAGCAAGGAGGAAGTAGTGAACCTTGTTATTAAACATACTGCACGCCCTCACCCGAAGAGTAATGAAGTAACTTATATTCCGTGCATTCCAACCGTTAGTCTCGTAAGTTTGTGACCCTACGCCGAGCACTGGTAACATGTAAAGATGAAAGTGTGTGTGTGTGGGGATGTATGTAGGCCTATGCAGACTATATGTATATGTTTGTAATTTATACATATCTACATGCTATGAGAGATTTGATTTAAAAATTTTGCACACAGACCCTAACTAACCAGAAAAAAATATAGGCCTCTATTTAAACCCATGGGAATAATACATTCTCTATACAGATTTACAGGCGTAGAACATTGTTTAAAACTTTTATACATAGATCCTTGTAGAACCAGGAGTAAATTCTAGGCAACATTAATATTTGAGCCCAACACCCCCTTAAATATTTCCAACCCCTATTATATGATACTAGCATGTGCCCGCGGCTTCGCCCGCGATAATTATTTCAAAAATTAAAAATCAAGAGCATAATAGTTATATCATTATATTTATTAACTCCTAAATCACGTGGACTACATACCACGATTAGATAGTATCGTCTGGTAAAAGCGTCCTCAGATTCGAGGTCCTTGGCCCAGAAAACCCCTGTACAGTGAGTTTCGACCAAATCGAACAACGTTTGACCATATTTAGGCCTATATTTATTATCCCACTTATAATAATAATAAGAAGAAGAAGAATCCTCTTCGGGATTAGGTTAAAAATTTCATATATATCCGTGCCTTGAAATTAAAAACAAATGAATCGACCAGCGTGAGCTACAACATTCAAGCGATCGCGAAAGTTTCATTTCCAAGGTTTGACAAAAATAGCCAAAGCCAGCTGTAATTGATTTGACATTGAAATATATTACGCTTCGGAAACGCAAAAAATGCACGTTTTATGCCCGTTTTTCACTCATTTTTGGCATTTATAATCAGAATTTTTCAAAATCCTTTCTTAGTGAGCATCTACATTAGGAAACGAAGGCACTGTCAAAATTCCAAGTCTCTACCTGTTATAGTTTAGGCTGTACGTTGATTCCTGTCATTCAGTCAGTCAGTCATTCATTCAGTCAGTCAGGACAAAGCCTTTTATATATATAGAGATTTATACAAATATAATTCTTTAGCCGATTTTACCAGAGTTTACATACAGACCCTATAGAACCAAGAGAAGATTTTAGGCAACACTGACATTGAAAGAAACCGCCCCTTAAATGTTTCAATCCCTATTATGACTTTTTACACAATATCGCAGTAATCGAAATGAGGCATCACCAGCGCTTGGACTGCATTTTTCTTTAGTTCACTAGGGAGGAAGTCGTTCACAGCTGTTAGAGTAAGGAGTAATGAATATACCTTTTTCAAGACGTGTGATACTTGAGTGTTCCAGTGAATTAATTATACAAATTTAAATTTTTGACCAGATAATACGAGACCTTACAGGCAGACTCTGCAGAACCACGAGAAATTATTATTAGGCAATATTAATACTGGAACAACCACACCTTGTGTTTTCAACCCCTATAATATGATTTTTGTACAAATGTACATTCTCTGGCCGATAATTACCATTAAAAGAAAAGACTGCAGAATCAGGAGAAAATCAGGAGGAGTGTAGAACAATGATGTAGAGAACCAATCTTAGCTTTTTAAATTTTTTAGCATGTTTCACCAATTCATACTTGCTTAGCCCACAGAACCATAAGAAAATTAGTATTTATACAAGAAATATTAATACAGTATTAATAGAATATTTTACAATATTCTACAGAATATAACTTAATATTAATATACAAAAGACCCTTAGATGCTTTTCATTCTATTATATAATCATTATACATCTACGTCCTCGGACAGATTTTTATCAGATTTTGCAAAAATATCCTGTAGAGTGTAGAATCAGAAGCTTGAAACAAAACATTAGCTGGAATGATGATTCTTTCACAGTGGCCGTGTGTAGGCTAAGATGGAAAGGTGAAGTCAGAATGAAAAATTCAATGCCATAGCCGGGATTTGAACCAGGATCTTCGGCTCTCCGTACCGATGCTCTAACCAACTGAGCTACCATGGCAACGTGCCGGTACAACATTAAATTCTCCAACTGACTCACAATCCCAGTATACCACCAGGTGTTCTCAATATGAGGTATACCTATTCTTAACAGAAATAATTGCAAAATTAAGACAGAATTAAACATACATTTATCAAAAGCAGTTTTGGATTACCGGTATACGAAAAATTGACACAGTATGTGTCTCTTCTTACTATATACCCGCTACTTGTTGTATTGAGTGAATCCTCCCCCTTATATGCATTCCCCCCTCCAGCATTCTTTTGGCGACAATTGTTTGGGAAAATCAAGTTTCTGTGAAAAACCTACCCTCTGCTATTCTGCTCTTCATTCAGGGATGTCCATTAAATGATTGTTAAAGTTACAGAAGTTGAATTTTATTTTAAATGTATAAAATAGGCATTTTAGGCACTAAAATAGGCTAGTAAAAATATGCTCCAAAGGTCCAAATAGGCATTTTAGGGCAATAAAAACTCTATAATTATAAGTGATTTATCATGAAATGTCAACATATTTAAAAATTTTCATGTTATTTCATAAGAAATAAAATAAGCATTTGCCTTAAAATCCCAGGTCTAGTTATAATATCTATAGCTACTCATCTACATAATTTGATCGGTTTACACCAAATTTTACACAAAGATAATTATGAGACAAAATCAATATCCGAACACACAATCCTTTACATGTTTTCAATCCCTATTATACCTAGGTATATTTGTACAGTTCGACAGTTCATGTCTTCGTTCTGTTCGGACGTGTTTTGAACTCCGCTGCTGAATTATGGGAGGTAACAGTCAGCCTAGTTCAAGCTCAATGGTTGCTGTGCCGTGTAAACGTTGTAAATCCAAGGTAGTAAATCCAGTTAAATGCCTTGATTGCCAAAATGTGTTTCATCAAAGTTGTACTTGGCCAATGTTCTAGTTGTAAATGAAATTGAGGCTATCTGCTGTGAAGACACCAGTGATGACAGCAATAAAAATGTTGGGTTATGTAACCTTATGAAGGCCGACGGTAATAATAAAGTTGACATTAAACTAGTCATGTACATTTTACAACAGAAAAATTGTATAATTAGTGTCCTAAAGGACAAAATTAATATCTTGACAAAACATATTGATTTAATTATCCAATTCCATCAAGATGATTCTGTGCAACCCGCTAATGCTATAGTACTGTGGCGTTCAGAAATAATCCACAGGTTCAAAGTTTTGAGTAAAATAACTGCAGAAATGGAAATGAAGATATTGGCATACCTACAGTCTCTGCTGATGCAAAAAGTAAATCAACCAATAAATTTGAAAGACCTGTTTTGAATGTGACGCAACGAGCCATACGAACTGAAATAGGCCTACAAGCAAGTGAAGAAAACAAACAGGACGTGGTGAATGAATCTTGGGCTAATGTTGTAGAACGCCGAAGACGGAATCCTCCAACTGTGGTAGGAAGTAGCGACAGCTTTTCAAAATTAAAAGGTACCGGTATATCTAAAGTTACTTCCCTACACGTTTACAGACTCGATCCAGAAACAAAATCAGAAGATTTAACAGACTGTCAAGACTGTTATACCAACTCAGATATTTGAGATATATCATTCCTAGTTACTACCTCAAGAACTGCTGACTTTGCTCTGTTTCACCGTGTTATGTTATGGTCTGTTGTTCTGGGGTAATTCCTCAAGGATAAATTCAATACTTGTTTTACAAAAGATGGCTTTGAGAATTATGAATTTCAGTTGTTACACAATGATCATTGTAAACCTGTTCATAAAAAAAATTGACAGTCATTAATCAGTATATACAGTGTGTTTCAAAGCACCCTCACATTTACAAGCGCAGGGGATTAGTACCGACCGTAATTTCCGCCCCATGAGTCACCTAGTCTACTTCAATCTTAAATTTTTTTAATATGTCATTTTATCTTAAAATGTTTGTTATATATCAATTTTACACATAATTACAAGAAAAATGACACCAAACAATGTATAATTTACTTTAATAGGAACATAGGACTTGAAAGCAGCTTTCCCGTAACTTTTATTTATGTACTTGTTAGAAATGTTTACTAGCCTTACACCCTTCCAACTTGGTGCGCGTACCACAGATTGGAAATCTTTGATGTAGGGACATTTCCTAAAACCTACCTCCTACACATTGTTTCAATTATTTTTTTAGTTTACACATTATGTAAGTATTACTGTTATTTTACGTTTATTTTTATTTTACTTTATCTTTTTCCCACTAGGCGGTTACTAGCGCATAAGAACAGAAACAAAAGATAACGACATTAATGAATGTGATATTAATGACACGACGATTTGTATTGTGTTAAGGCCTCCAACCACGCACGCGCGCAGACTGAATGTCCTATCAGGGGGCCTCGCAGCGGCCCCTTTCATACATTAAAAGATTCTCTATTCAAAAGCGCTAATATGAATGTCAAGTCAGGATGAGCCTTAATATCTAGTATCCAACGCAGCGGTTCCCAACCTGTGGTCTGCGAATCTCTGAAGGTTCGTGGGAACGCTGGAAGAGATACGCGAAACATTGTGATTGGTCTTACTATATTCTCTGTTTTTCAAACTTTTCCTATCAAGCTGTCATATTTTTCACTAGAAACGTAGCCTACTTCAACTAATAGTTCATGAAGAGTAGATCTCCCGTCTAAAAAATATAATATCCACTCTTCATCTTGAAATGAATTTACATACATACGTCTCATTTTACCTTTTAACTGCAGTGGCTGTGTACTTAAATGTGCCCACAGAGTGTCATCAATTATAATTATAAAATATAATTTTATATCAATGCTTTATATTAAAACAGATTGTTATCCTTGTGTTACAAACCGTCATTCGTAAAACAGAGCTATTTTATTGAATGGTTTAAAAATTATCGTTCGCCCTCATGACTTCAAATAACATTCATGCAAAATTGAAGAAAATCCGATAAATAGCCTGATAGTGACAATTTTACAAAACAGACGAAATTCCGGTAAAACATTACTGGACAATGTACTGGAAGAAAGTTGTATAAAATTTTACATTAGGGAGGAAAATAGTCTTAAAATTTTGAAAGCATGAACTGTTTGGCTAAATGGAAGCTGAACATTTCATGAAACGCAACCATTAAAACGGCCACCATTTTGAAACGGAATGAAAAAATTAAAATCCTTACATATGCCTCGTTTTTAATGAGTTCAAGGAACATTCATGCATAATTGGAAGAAAATCTAACCATGAGTTTGGTCGTAACTGTGCAACACACAAATTTATAGACGAAATGCAAAATGGTCGAGTTAAAACAGGACCTAGTTTCACTCGATCAATTAGTTAGAAGCAGGCAAAGATCAGTGGCGCTCTAAATCCTAATCGAAGGGTGGACAGGTATTCTTTTCAACCATCGTTAGACTTATTTCTTCTTTTGACAACAAAAGTCCAGAAACTGGATGTCCTTTCTATATTCCTTCAATTAAGGTTCATTTTATTTTGTGTTTAGATTATTCTAACGATTTCGTGGCAAATACCTGTCGGTGTAAATAATAGAACCGTAATGTAGATAATCTGTTCTGGACTAGTCAAAAGATAAGCTTCGAGAAATGTCTTGAAACTCTGTCGCAGGTTGAGTACGTATTAACAGTACTTTGTATTTGACAATTGTATTTGGTTGAACGTAGATTTGAACTCGGAACTGCTGGCGTTGATGAACTCAACAATAGCACACGTCCACAACGAGAGCTGCCAGGATATTGCTAAACTCTGCACTAAGCATAACATTTAATCGCGAGAGTTAGTGGTTCAATTATGAGTAGAACTCTAGGCCTACTAATAATAAAATGTTAATGAAGTGAAAAGGACAATAATTATAACAATAGGCCTAATCAAAAATGACTCTAAAAGAGAAAGTGTATTATGTCTACGACACGAAGTAACTGAAGCAGAGTCTACTCAGTAGTTAAGGTACGAAAGTCATTACTAGGGACCGGATTTTTAGGTTTTTAAAAACACTGTTTTAGGTTTTCCATTAGGTGAAATAGGTTTCTTTAGGTTTTTGCCCAAAATATCGTTTTCAGGTAGAATAATTGGTTTAATGAATTTGAATGTGCTACATAGGATTGAATACATAATACTTGTGTAGTTTAACTTAACAAAATTGACTTACATTTGTGTAAACTTGCTTTAAGACATTATACAACAGAAGAAAGAAAGCATAAACAATCAAAAGAAGCAGTGAAAATAAGACTGCCTCACATTTCCTGGTTACAGTATATCACTAAATATCTTTCAAGATTCTCAACTGTGAAGTTCTTCCTGTTATCTCTTAGTTAATAGTTAATACTGTATCTAGACACTACTCTTCTCAGGATTCGAATCCGATGCTTCTAATTTAGTGAGTAAAATACTTATGGTTGGATGTGGATAGTGTGAAACTAATTATTTTCCTTTTTTCGGTTGTTACGCATGCTAACCGCACAACAGATCAACTAGGGACAAAAACGTCCCCGTTTTCTAGAAAGGTAAATAATACGTGTTTCTGGCAGGCTCGACAAAATATTACTTTGCCATCTATAGAGAAATTCAGACCGTCGCCAATCCACTGCCGTAATAAACTAGATTTCATTTGTTTCGACATAATTAACACGTCTCCTTAAAACTCAGTGTGACCACTCAGTATGAATAACAGGGAGTACTAAAGGCAAACAAAAAACCAGCGCTTTAAAACACAGAAATCTATATCCTTGTTCATACACGGCAACAATGGTTGTTCGTACAAATATTGTAAAAGGAATACGCCCCCTAGGATACTGTCCATCCTAGACGACAATGGGTTGAATGAAACGCTGGTGGTATTAATTTCTATCCGACAAAAATTATTCTCTCCCCACAAAATATCGATTTCTCAACTGACAAACAAAAAAGACAAAAAAGGACCCTAAATTAGATATTTTAGGTTTTATATCCCGTTTAGGTATATTTAGGTTTTTACACCCCATTTAGGTATTTTTAGGTGCCACAGAATTAATGTGGGTGAATCCTATGGACATGATTCGAAAAAGTGTATGAGCGCTTTTTGTTTTGGAAGTAAGGAAAAAATAGGTAAAAACCTAAGAATCCGGTCCCTAGTCATTACACCAGCAATTTTATCAACCCGAAGGACGTGTTGTGGGTTGACAAAATTGACGGCTTTTCGGCGAAAGCCGGTAACTGAAATTATGAGCCATTCAACTAGCCCGTAATAACTATTTTTCAGTTCAGGAAATAATTAATAATAATAATATAAATAGTCCTAAACTAAACTAATGTTTAATAATTTTCAAATTTTTAATACCTCCCGAGATAGGCCTACAGACCTAGCATTTTTAGTGTCTGAGAGAAACTAAGAAAACTAAAAGTAAAAAATCTCTCAGCGATGTATCCTATTTTACAGTCATTCTTGGCAGTCAATCTTATTAAAAGGGATGGCAAAAAAAATCATTTTCACAAATTGCTAAATAATTATTAAAAGTAGAAAGGAAGTCATTATTTTATACACATTTCAAAGACAATTACTGTTGTAACGTTTCAGGCCTATAGCATTTAAAATAATGGATATTTAAAAAATATAACTTAGGCTAAATTCAGAAAAGTAGGCCTATATTTTTGACACGGCGAGTTATATACTTTCTAAGACATGTGGTCTGTGCTAATGAAAGCGCTCAGCAACAGATGTAACGACGAAACAGGTATCCAGGCCCTGTTAGGGCATTAACGTTCATAAATAAGTGATCATTAATTTAAAATATATGGAACGTTTTAGTAGAGAATACAAAATTGAAAGTTCAACCTGTTCAGTGGTAAAATCAACAATTTTACATAGATAGAAACACATTCACGCACAATCATAATAATTGACACACAACTTGAACACAAATGCATACCCACAACATACACAAGAACACACATACCTTGAGTTTCGATTAAATTTGGAGTAAGCCATTCATTTCTTACCTGTTGTGGTGTGGAGAAGAATCGCTGATTCCAAGACTGCAAGTTGTGAACATCACATCCACATGAGCTGATGACGGAAATTATCTCAATCATATTTACAATACGTCGATGATGGTCAGGACGGTCAAGTCCTAGATCCTGAAAATAATAACTGCGTATGATGTGGACTTCAAAGATATAGCCAGTATAAAAAATTAATATAAACAATAAACGGCATACATGTAACTTAGTATAGCAAACGGTTATATATTTCTTTGACGACGAAAATGTATATTTTTAACCTCTTTTTACACTTATTTATATAGGCCTGCTTACTGACACATAATATACAAACACAAATGCAGGAATAAGCAATTGCTATTGTTTCTTTACAGTTTGTAGAAATTACTCTGCTGTGACAGTTATGGCGTATTGAGTTCCTGAAAACACCATTTCTACGTAACGTAGATTCTCAAGCCAGTTGTCAACATAGGCACTCATCCTTTTCTTGACTCAATTGTTCTGTTTGTCTCTATCTACCAAGACAAAACGGCCTCCGTGAAAATCTCGTCCATAATCAGCGAAAAATAGCAGCTTAATTGAAATGAAAGAATTCTCAAGCCAAGCGTTATATTTTATTATGGCTTTCAAAATTATTATTCCTTTAATGAATACTAGATTACCGTTCCTTATTTCTTTTATCGTCTCAGGATTGCCTTACTTAGCCTATGTAGTTATGTTTCATACTTGTGGAAAATCAGAACTATCGTCGGTCTGCACTATCGTTATCTACAGAAAAAAAAGTTCTATAACGCTGGGGAATTGCAGAAAAATATTTGTTTAAATTTTTCGTTAATTTAGAAATCTCCTGGTTTTCATCAATTGAAATATCTGTTTTCACGTTACGGGAACTCATCTGACAGTAAATCCTCTTTTAACTTTTTTTTCTTTCTTTCTTCTTTTTTTCAATTCAAGTTGGTTGGATAGATTTTTATAAACATGTGCACATTCATTCTACATGTAAGTTCAATTTGGTATGAAATAGTAATTTATAGTTACAACAACAATATTTTAAGGCATTAACCTCAGTGTGAAACGTATTTCTCTGAAACTAAATACATATTTTTAAATTTGTATTATAATATTTTATTTTAATTTCTAAGATTTTTATCTTCAACCTAGTCATTTTAATCAAACCTTAACCATTGTAAAGCAATTTTCATGTAGAATGTGTGGTAAACTTTTATGAACATCTGTGCAGCTAAATTCTGATTATTTAAAATTTTGTAGAAAATCGACACACCATGGGTGATCGGTTTTATTTAAGATAGAACGACTGAAAGCTGCAATAATTATGAAATTACAAATATTATGTTATCTAGTGAGCTAGAAACACTAGAGTCCCGCTAGTCCGGACTAGACGGAACCGGACCCTGTCCGGATAACCGAAAGTTCAGATTAAACGGAATTTTCCTTAAAATGGAGGTACTGTACTGTAATACAAGTTTTAGATGAATATAAATATAAAAATCTATGCTTCTTTCGTAAATATAACTTTTCCTAAAACTCAATCTAATACTACTGTATACATAAATCTAAGTTTCTAACCTATGAACAGACGTAGGATCAACAAAACAAAACATCTTTGCGATAATATTAAAAATTTACCTCTTTTAAATCTCGTTCGGATTAACAAGATGTTCGGACGAGCGGGGTCCGGATTAGAATGGCTCTACTGTATCACCGTGAATATCATCTTACATCACTACTAAAAAAAAAAAGAAAAAATACTGCGCCAATTTTTCTGCGAATAAATCTAAACAGACGAGTACTACATCACATGGGACTATTGAAAGCGAAATTTGCATAGAACTTGACAATGAGAAATGCGGATTTTATTCATCGGTGTTATGTGAAACAAAATGCCTGACAAGCTGAAAAATTCTTTCGGATCAGTGTTCACTGCATGGATGGGTTCACCAGTATCATTGATTTGCTTGCTAACCAATTAGGACGTTCGGGTGGCTTACCGATATTTAGTGGCTATTTTATCTGAGAGCCTTTTTTACCATGTTTTATTTTTCCCACATTCTACTCCATGGATAAAAATCAATCTGTATGAAAATCGTGCTACGACTTTCAGCAATTTTATTATTTGTACTCATTTCGCATGCATTCCTAATCATAAGCGAGTGAACCTATAACCATAGGCCAATTGATCGTATGCTTATTATAAGTTATAAGTAGACTTCGGACTTTTAGGTCGCTAAAAATGCTGTTTTAGGTACCTAAAATAGGCTCTAAAAATTGGAAAATAGGTTCTAAAAATCGTAAAATAGTCTCATATAAAATTGTTAAGTTGCCAATTTTCTGAAATATATCAATTGCAATGCAGAGTATTACATTTATTGAAGTTACCATTAATCAACAATCATGATAAAACACAGACATAGGCCTATGGTACACAGAATTATATAGACCTATTACTAGGGCCTGTATTACTACCATAACAGTGAAAACCTAATCCCTGCGCCCAGAAGCTACGCACGCTAGCATATTCGATCCCTCAGTGATTTTTTTTTAAACTGGATGTGGGAGTCGGTAGGAAAAACACTACATTTTCTTGGGAATCCCAAGGAATTTTTCTACTGAAGACGAAACATTCCTTAAGTTACTATTTAACCACGTCATAAATGTGTCATGTACTGCATATTCCGAGCTAAACATTTAGTACGAACTGAAAATAAATGGTAGAATTTATAACAAAAAGTAACTTATTTTGAACTTTAGAGGAAAAACAAGCAAAAAGGCAATATTAGGCTCTAACGTAAAAATAGGCTCTTTTAGGTCCTATCAAAGTATCAGTTTTAGGCATAGTCAGTTATGAAACATGCATATACAAGTTTTCGTCCATATATCACTTAAGGATTAAAATAGGGTTTTACCTAAAATCCGAAGTCTACTTATAAGTAGGGCCCTGATTTTTAGGTACCGGTACTCTAATCATTTGCTTTAGATTTTCTATAGACCTATAAATCCGAAGTCTAGTTATAAGTAGGGCCCTGATTTTTAGGTACTCTAATCGTTTGCTTTAGTTTTTCTATATACTTAAAATAGGTATTTTTAGGTTTATTTGTGGCGTGGTGTTGCAATAATACTTAAATCACTGAAATTTCAATTTGCCCTGTTTTAATGAGGTCGCATTTTACTTGAACTCTTCAATGCATTCCCAGATCATCTGGTGAGAACATGACATCGTTGGAATGAACTTCATTGAAGCTATCGCTACAGGCTCCAGGGTAAATTTGCCTGTAAATGCGTCTCCCTATGGTACTGAAGAGATGTTCATGTCCTCGAAGTCTGGATTGGGTTGAACAATTCTCTGCAGGTTTGAAACACTTGCAATTCCCACTGGTCCGAGTACTTCTTTTCTGGAAACATTTCCAAAGATATCCACAGTATCCTTGAAGGACAGGGAAGCTCTTCCTTGAGGGACAGAGTAGCCCTTTTCAAGCGGAGGATAGCTTCTGATAAATGTCTAAAATTTACTTTTCTGTATATTTAAGGAAAGCAACAATAGTAGGAGCCTCGAGCGATTTCTTGGCGACGGCTATTTAGTAAACAAACGCTGTGCCCTGTGGTAAAATAATTGTTATTTCTTATATTTTTAATAAGCTGAAAGAAAGGACGAATATTAAACAAATCGAATAATCCGCATACGAATAATCGGGAATATAGGTCTACTATATAGCTTTCGATTTGAAAAAAGAAAGTTTATAATTGAAAAACATAAAAAAAAGTTATTTAGGACATTTGAGGACATAACATATTATCATCTAGGCATTTTTAGGTTCATTTAGATTCACATATTTTGCTTCAGGAAGTGTAAAACCCTTATGTCTCTAAAAACTAATTAGTTAAATAGCAAGAGAAAACATGTTAAAACCAAAAAATCCGTTCCCGTAATTTTTAATCCTACGTTCCAAACTTTTAAAAATTGTTCACAACCATGAGAAACGATAGGGATATGTATGCAGAAACTGTTTTCAATAATAAGTCCAATAAGGTTATAAGGACACACTAAAAATTCTTTCACAAGACCGAGCCTTTAATGGTATTATGAAACGAGAAAAGCGAGTTTCATAATTTTCATAGATAGCTAGATAATTATTTCAGCCTTTCACATACCGATAATGTATCAATCGTGAATATAATAAATTCATATAGTAACATTATTAAATTCCTGAATGTTATATACGGGGTTGTTTACCAATGCTGACCTGACCATCCTCTTAAATATTTCAAACGATAAGTTTCTGACATTGTTATAAAGCTTCAATGAAGTATATTCGAAACTATTCTGCGTTAAAGCATACTTACATTTGTTTATATAAACAGAATTATTTCGCGTTGCATGACCATGTACGGTATCACATGTATTGAAGTTACTTATGTTTCTCTTTACATAAAGGAGGGAAGCCAGGATGTACATTGACGCTAAAGTATGTAAACGAGTATCTTATCTTTAACAATCGTCATAGCGGCACGGTTAATCAAGGACCACCATGGATGCTAGGGATCTATGTTCTCAAGTATCCAGTTCAAGTCGGGGATTTCTGTATAAACACCCGGTAGATCCTCTGATCCACACCGCTTAGCGCAGAAGGAAATGACTCCAAGCAAGTAATATCTGGTGAAGTCTTCAAGTTATTTATATGGGCAAGTTGAATACACCTGTTTTATTCGAAAATAATTAAATGTTTAAGTTTAGAGTTTTCGGATTCATTGAAAAAATAAATAAACCAGCTCACCGCGGCAATCAGCTGTTAGGAAATTCTCGTAGTTCTTACTTTCTGCCATAGATGGCAGCTGATGGCGTACGGTCAAGTAAAAGCTTATTCTTGGCGGTTTTCTTGAAACGAACGTATTTTTACAGGACGACATGAACTCAGTATATTAAAGTTAACGCAAACAACATTGATTTCATTTTAAATATAGGGTGTTTATTACGCAGTTTCATTTGCTGTTGCTGCTCTGAAGGTTTCAAGACCGTTCCGTGTTCCATAGCCTAATAATAATAATAATAATAATAATAATAATAATAATAATAATCATCATCGACACCACACCTGTGTTATAATGAAAATCTGTATCGTAATGTGTATCATCATCATACGGTTACGTTAGATGTAATAATCATAATATTGTCGAACAATTTTTTTTTAAAATTTAGTTATTACTACATTACATCAGAGGCGTAGCCAGAAAATAATTTCGGAGAGGATCGAAAGTGTGGGGGTCCAACCCCGGAAAATATTTGAACATTGAATTAATGCAAATCACATTTTACACTATTTTAGTGCTGAAAAACTAATAAGGAAGTTTGTTACATCACATTTGACACACCAACAAAAATTTATAATAATAAATATTGTTACAAAATAATACAAAGATATAATTTTAAGTTTTTATTTCGAGGGGGAGGGGGTGTCCGGACTAATAACAAACATAAATACACACCAGAAAAAACTTCAAATATACTGATCAATTTTGAAATGTACAGATACATTTTTAAAGACTTTACAGAAATGTATTATACTTTGTGATAGTGTCGTGCTTATCTTTTGGCTTAGGCCTTGTGTCATTGAAGTACCAGGCGAATATATTCATCCTTCGCTATTCAGTTTAGGTGACCAAATGAGCTGTTTTAGCAAATTGAACTTGATAAAGGGAAAACATACGAAACGGAGAAAGAAACATTCTCTTTAGAACGAGGCCATCATCCGAAGTTCAGATGAGGTGGGATGCAGATAACAATAATAGGCCCGGTATTTAAAAGAGTTGAGTATGTGTATATTTTGAGTAGTAATCATGAATAATGGGATAATTAACCGCTCTTAAATCGCAGCTGCATATTTCGAGGATTACAAAAACTGATCTGTGTGAGCTGTCAAGACAGTTACGCCTCATGAAACTTCGTGTTAACGGTTTTCTGTACAGGTGAGGCATAAAACTGTGTGTGTGTGGTTACTTTTATACTCTCTCTTTTTACAGGAATGGGTTCCGGGACTTGCAATATGACCATGTTGCCCTAAACCAGGGCACATCGAAATAGTTCCATTACTTTTTCTTCTTCTATGCCAGGGGTCGGCAACCTTTTGAGTCGGAAAAGCCAAAATTACAATTTACAAAATTTCAGAGTTTTTAAAGAGCCACAAAATTTTTTCTTGCCAACAATAAATAGTACTCGCATAAATAAAGTTTTTGATAAAAAAAAACTAATCTATTTATTCATAAGAAAAAATATCTATTTATTCATATATAAATAGTGTTTTTCACAACAAATTGGCATTTTTAGATAATTACTTATTATTTAAGTAAAATATTAAAACAATTAAACATTTACTTACAACACTAACTTGTACTTCAATATCATACATTTGAGCAGTTTCAAACACGATTCTAAATTTTCATTTGTTAGTTGGCTTCTTACTTTACTTTTAATTATATTCATGCAAGAGAACGCTTGCTCGCACGAATATGTCGATCCGAAGATAGTCAGCACTCCAAATCCCAATTTCTTCACCTCACTGTAGCAATCTGGAAGACTATTCCATGCGTCGAATATAAGTGCCTCAACTCGCGGCATTTCTTTTAAAGCTGTCCACTTTTGTTGCGTTACGTACATACATTTCTGGACCTCCAACTCTTCCAACTTGCTTTTCAACTCTGTAAATTTTCCACTCCATAAAGCTTTACTTTTTAAATCGATCAATTGCATTTCTAGAGATCCAGTATCAATTCCAAATGGCTCAATGTGGATTTCGTTACTATCTGTGTTGGGAGGATTTACTATGAATGCTAGAGTGGTTTTGTTGGTTTTGAATTGCTCAAATCTGTCAGCAAATTCATCTTTAATTTTTTTTATAACTGTGCTGAAGTAATTCGTGTCAACAGTTGCACTGGTTTTATCGCGATATTGCTTTAGAAATTGAAAATGAAGTAATTTACCGATCTGAATATCTTCTGCAAAAAGAATTAATTTTTCTTCAAAACAAACCAATTCTTCTACCAAAACATAGGCTGGGTTTCCCTTTCCTTTCAGTTTTAGATTCAGCTCATTTAATTTCGCCGTGATATCCACCATAAAGTAAAATTTTGTCAACCATTTGTCGTTCTCTAATTCAGGGTGATTAATGCCTTTTTCATTTAGGAATGTAATTATATCATTCGAGCACAAAGCAAAACGTTTCAACACCTTACCATTGGCAAATATTAGATACTTAGTTTACGAGTAAAGGTGTTATGCCCAGCTATGCCGAAATCGATGAAAATTGCCAAACATATAAACAATCTAAAACTGCAAATACCTACCTACTTTGATCCTCAGATTTCGAAAATAGGTTTATTAAATAACAATTTACAGGTACTTACACTTATAATTATTATTTTAACGCTAATTTTTAAATAATAAAAGCTATAAAATAGATAAATAATAAAATAGGTAATTTATTAAATATATATTTTAATAAAAACACTTTCGCGGTAATATCCAACAGTAGTAATTTGTTTCTTTTTTGACAATTCTTATTGACTTCAAAAAAGTAGTTAGGTATCTTATTTGGAAAAAAAATATGTATAATATGTATTTTAAAAATATAATACTTATTATGTTACCTACCTTTACTTCGGTTTACATATATATAGGCCTATGTACATACATAATTTTGAGAAGATAATTCGCTTCTAACTCTTTTACTTGAAACAACAAACTATACGTCACAGCCAAAGCACTGGTGAAGACGCCAAATTGTCTTGCGTCGAAAGCGTATTAAAACCTACATAGAAACATCCGACGACGGCATCATTCGAGAGCTTCCGACGGACTGACGACAGTGACGACGCGTGTCACGGGGGAGGGGTGCGGTGAAAAGCGAGTACAAGTGGCTGAGAGATAGAATCGGCGCCTAATCCTCGTTAATCGATTCAGAACGATTTTTATTTTATTATTATTTTTTTTTATAAAATAAATAATATTTGCGTATGGAACTAAAGAGCCGCAGCTCCACATCCAAAGAGCCGCAGGTTGCCGACCCCTGTTCTATGCGGATTATTTACGGCTGGCACCGCTTCTCCGCCCTTCCCCCCAGTCAAGTGGAGGTGTCTTTACCTATAGCCTACTAATTTTATTACGCTTATTTTCCGAGAGAGGGCAGAGGGACAGGTGATAAGCCCATCGCCTCGCAACCCCCCTCCGGAAACTAAGGTATTACTTGGACGTGAAAGGGCCAACAAATTTTGTCCAGAGGCTCTAATTTAGGCTTGGGGTTCTTTTACGTGCCTTACGGGCTCCCAGCTTAAAGTCCCTCCCGGAGGATTCCGTGCCCAGGATTTTTAAGTCCTGAAAAATCCAACGACCGCGGCCGGCTTTGATCTAGAGGCGGCCGCGGCCGACCCAATCCTTTATCTATGAAACTTTAAAGATGTGTAGAGCATGGCAGTTTTAACTTTATATCAAGCGCATAGAAGTAACTCACTATAGCCTATAGGCTCATTATATAGTTTATATAAATTAAATTCATATATTTATTTAGTTTGTAAGTTTAGTCTATATTAGTTTAGTATGCATATATGGAAGTATTGAAACTGTGGTCAATGAAGTTTTGGAGTGTTTTGAGAATGATAGTTATCTTTGTGGGTTTTTTTTTCCAAGCAAAGCTTTTGATTGTATCAATCATGAAATTTTAATTAACAAGCTAAATGTTTACGGTATTACAGATAATCATTTGGAACTTTTGACCTCGTATTTGAAAGATCGGAAGCAGATCCTGTCAACAATGAATTCTCTTCAACTCAAAATATAAAATTTGGGGTTCCTCAAGGCTCTATATTGGATCCCTTAATGTTTCTTGTGGCAATCAACTATTTACCATGCAACGTTCTATGCACATCTGTAATATATGCCGACAATACTACTTTAATTTCTACTGAAATGACTTTTGATAGTTTATTACAGAAAATTGATTGTATTATGGCAAAGGCTTTTGCATGGTTCAAATCCGATAGTTTATTACTAAGTGAGAGCAAGACAGTATCCATGGTTTTTAGCTTAAAGTCTCTATCGGAAATGACACCTTACAAAAACTGCGTGAATGTAAAATGTTTGGGCATGCATATTCACAGCAAATTGACTTGGAAAATAATATTCAACATATTAAGCACAGATTATCAGAATTTAAAAGATCATATCGCTTTTACATATTTAAGAAGTATGTATTTTGTTTCTTTGAATCAATTATTAGGTATGGCATCATTTTATGGGGTGGTAGTAGTGGAATCAAAGACATGTTGCTGCTTCAAAAAAAGTTATTAGAATTTTAAGAAAATGTAACAGGAGAATGTTACGCAAGCCAAATTTCAAAAGGAATTTTAACTGTTTTATTATATATGTATATATGATATATATCTGTATATATGATATATATATATATATGATAATTTAGTTCTTTTACACAAAACAGTAAACACACACGGATTAAGAAGTGACACGCATAACTACCAGAGAAGTTTCAGAAATGTGATCAATCTTCCACTATGTGATTATTTAAAACACAAAAATAGTCACTAGGCCAACAAATTGGAACAATGTATATAGCCTATACATTGTACCCGACGAGTTTACGTGTCTTAATTTAAAGGGTTTTAAAATTAAGCTACCTAAATGGTTAGATTTAAACCTATGTTATTATTCGAAAGAATGTCTTATGTTAAATTATATCATTTTACAATAATCTGGGCTTAATGTACAAAGTAAGCAATACCGGTATATCCTATATCTTACTAACGCTGTCTATTGTCTGTATTTGAGTTCAATAACGTAAAATATATCTATCTATCTATCTATCAAGTAAGCGAAGATACGTATTTAAGTACCCGTAGTTAAATGTGCACTATGCTTGCTCTGCATATATCAATTAAAATTGGGCTACTTTAATTTGTCGAAATGAAGTTCCTACGATTTTAAATTGCCTACAAAGCAATTTCAGAGTGTTTGTATACTTATCCACGTTAACAAGGTCAACCCATTCCCCTTTAATACCATTTCTGAACTACTGCAAGTTCTACTGAAATTTCCCCTGTAACTATCTGATTTCTCGAAAGTTTCGGAGGTCATGAAACCCATCTCTAGTTTCGAGAAACCTATTTGCTATTGTGTGAAAATTCTAGTAGCACTGGCAGCAGTGGAGAAATCACATGAAAGGGGAAGCTGAAACCTGTGTGGATCTAGTTCGGAGCGCTGTGGTGTAGTGCAATAGTCGCGTATGAGCAATTTCAAAATCCATCCTTACTTGAAACACATCTCTAGAGACACATACTATCAATATGGTTATCATCTGTTAGAAGTCATTATACAAAACTGATTATATAATACTCAAACTGAATATCAAACAGTTAAACATTTACTAACATACATAAACAATAATAGGCTAAATTACCACTCTCAAGATATACAAAAACACTGCCCCAGTTTAAAAAACCGGTGTCATATTCTATTTTTTTAAGTTATCATGAAATGTTAAGAGACTTGTACGGAGACGATCATTGTTATCTTCTAAAAAAATAAAAATTAACTTAAATTCAATAAATTGAAAATAAGACATTTATTCTCAGTTTTAGACCCATTTATTCACATATGATCTGAAGGCGTGTTCATTTTCTTCCTCACACTAGCTACAGCCTTTTGAAAAACAGTAGGCTTACTGGTACTGTGTTCATATAGGCCTACACATGCAAATCCTGTTGCACTTTATTACAACGAGGTAAAAAAATACACCAGACCACAATTATCACAATATTAAAGACTTCACTCATACTGTAAAATTAACTGTAATCAACGAACCAGAGATAATTAAACTTCATTTTTTCCTTTAAGGGTAAATTGTTAATGAAGGAATTAACATATTTAACTACCTTATTTAAAAACCTTATGGTGGATATAGGAGAGTATTAAATCTTAATTTAACGAATTGTTTTGGGATTGCTTTGGAAAAGTCAATTAGTTATTAAATACTACATATGGATATTTGCTTGAATATGAAAAAATATCTATGAAATATTTTATTTAAAATATTTACCCTTCAAAGTAATCCCAAAATTAGACAATTCTTGAAGTTAAGATCTGCCTTAAAGTATAGGGCACAGGGTTTTGAGGAAATAAGGTGGTTAAATATTTCAATTCCTTCATCCAGTAGAGATAAACTATTTTAAATGAGCGCGACTTAGAATAAACGGAGAGTTGGAGTTTAGAGGCCTGTCAACATCAAAGGTCATGGGGCTACTTAGAGTAAAGACTTTAGCAGGCACTTTGTTGGCAATTTTTTTTAACTTGACTTTGAAGTATTACCTTGCTAAAGAAAGCCTGCAATCAGGTTAGTTTAATGAATTCTATTGCCTAGTTTAAGCCGACCACTTCTAAAACTAAACAACTTTTTTTTCTTTAATATACAGAAATTATTTATTTATTTATTAAATCTCCAAATACAAGAGCCCTATTTTACCTAGGTATGCTAGGGCTATAGTTTCAGAATAAGTATGTTATAATTATGACATGCAGAAAATTTTAAAATGTGGCAGTAAACAATTCACAAAAGTGAACATAAACACAAAACATTACAAAGTTACATTAAAAAAAAAGTTCATAGAAATTGTTGTGAGAATTGATCACAGCGTTTTAAAAACTTTGTTGACTAATATTTAAATTCTGTAAAACAACATTGGTTTTTTAAAAAGCCAATCATTGGATAACTCAAAACCTTATTACACTTAGTTAAATGTTTCTTTAGCATGTGGCGCTTGTAACTATGAAATGGGCAGCCTAAAACAAGATGTTCGACAGTTTGTTCATCATGTTCACATGGACAAAAATATCCATCAATAGGGGTATATGAAATCTTTGAGAGTAAGATTTAAATTTACCATGTCCCGTCATAAACTGAGTTAGAACGAATGATGGCTCGAAATATTTCATCAGCAGTCTGTCATGAATTGTAGGAAAGTACATCACTCTTGTAACAGCACCATTGATGCTATTAGCCCTAAGCAATATATAGCAATAAAGAAAAGTGAGAGTCAATATTTTCAGATTAATAAATAATGTTCTACAGTATTCATTCAAAGGCGAATTAGTGATCATTTTAATGACGGTCTGCTTCTTCTGAAGTATAAAACATTAATAATGTGAAAACTATTATATCCGAGGATGAAATGTAGATAAGAATACTGTGAAATAGTATTTAGGAACAAAAGATCTTAGTATTATGAGAATAAAGAATAAACTAGATAATTTAAGAAAAATGATTTACGAGTCAGAAAATTAACCCTTACACCTATCAATTCACATACAGATTTTACGGCCTTCTTTATTAACTTTTACTGAATTACTAATTTTTTGCTCTCTTTCATGTTGTTTTGACCTTACAGTCCCCTCTTTGAAGACCGGTTGTGGTATTTCCGTAGTATATTATAAATATAAATTAAATAAAACCTTTGAATAAATACCCGCAAGTGAATCTTCATTAAAAAAATAGGGGATTATAAAGCATTAAAAAAACCATTCTAAAACTTGTACTAGTATTTCTATTAAACGTTCCCTAAAAGATTTTATCTGTAAAAAGAAACTATCCATATTAAGTGCTCTGTAAAGTAAGGACTCATCAGGACTGATCAACATCAGATTACAAGTAAGACTATCGTTAAGTTCTTTATCCTTTTTCTCAGAAACATTCAAGATGATGCATAAAATTAAATGTGTAAAGAAGAAGATGAAAAAAGAAAAATGTCTCACTTGTTACCCAAACAATTGCTACGCTATTAAAACAGTCTGCTGAAATTTACATTCTTCTTCTGGGTTTACTGTGACTCTTTTATGAGACAGTCCGGTTTCGCTGATGCGACCGACAGACGACTGATGACAGCATTCCTACTAACGAAATGTGTGGGAAAAGAGCACCTCCTGATGTGCATACTGAGGACAATAAAAATTATCTGACTCCGGTAAAGGGTGTACAGAAAGGTACTCTTTAAAAAAATGTTTTAAGTGTTGTGGGGTCATTGTGTTGTGAGAAAGACTCATCCATGAAAAATAATAAAAGAGATTATTTTCTGTCATATAAAGGGAGTACATCTCACAAATCATGATTCAAGTTAAAAAATGTGTTTAGGTTTCCATAGTAAAGTACAGTTTTTCTTCTTTGGTTTCACTCTCACCTTCCCTCATCTTAAAACTGGCGTCATTTTTAGACTTATTTGTTCCTTTGCCATGCAATTTTAACCTGTTACCTTAGCCCTATTTAATCGAAGCCTGTTGAGACCTAAAGTGAGTACTAAGTAAAGTGGTCCCAAAAGTCTTAGGCCTACTTAAAACATCAGTCACCATCTCTTTGGGAACAAACAAATTTAATATTTAGCCGAAAAAATTTGGTCTAACAGAAACAGCACAATCAGACAGTAAAAATAAAATGTTCACTGTACAATTCATAGAAGCCCTTACTAAACTTACCTTTGTGGCGCTACATCGCTTGCGGACTAGGCCTACCATTCGACTGCTGAGTTATCTACCAAAGGGAGATGGCTGGATTGAGAGTATGTGGTTAGCATGCCGACTCCCATGACCGTTATTGATGGATTTCTTGACCGGAGCCGCCACTTTTTTTTTTATCGAGTACCTCCTCAGTTGGTTTCTCGAGGCTGAGTGCATCCCGTTGCAGACCTCCCTACTTTCAGAGAAATCCGAGGAGATAACGGGGATCGTACCCAGATCTGCGGATCCGTAGATATTTGGTGGTAAGATTGTCAGCCTTATGCACCGGCCTTCGTCTTGAGTCATTTCATGTTAAAGTATGAGTCGACCCCCGGTTATAGTGCCGCTAGAAAGAATATGCTAATTTGAAAATCCTAATAATCCCTTCGGGAATCGAACCCATCCAGTTTGCAGCGTAGTGCCTCATTCAATTACACCGCGGCAAACACCTCAGTCGAGAACTAGGTCTTGTTATAAATTAACTTATTTCAGTTATTCTGTAGCATTTGAACTAAAATATATGTTATGCTTATTAATAAGTTCAAGTGTTTAATTGTGTATGTAGTCTTTGTGTAAGTTATCTCTATTTTCTTCTAAATCAGTTAAGAATAATAATATTTGCTTAATTTTGTGTAAATAAATGCTAACTTTTATCTACAATTTTTATAAACGTTACAAACAGGCC
This sequence comes from Ectobius pallidus, assembly GCA_964059195.1. Classification (NCBI taxonomy): domain Eukaryota; kingdom Metazoa; phylum Arthropoda; class Insecta; order Blattodea; family Ectobiidae; genus Ectobius; species Ectobius pallidus. Next base: position 27,213,843 of record CAXKWD010000010.1, on the reverse strand, counting down.
TATCGCTTAAGAAATTCTTTAAATTGTAATTTCCATTTCATTTTAGAATATAAGGTTCTTAAAAGTGCAATAAAAGCGATCCCTGTATGGGCAATGGAGACCCGTAGGGTTTCCAGGAGTTTAAGTCTCCCACATTGTGACATATGGCACATGAAGGCGGCAAGATAAAAGTGCAAATACATAAGATTAAATAACCACAACTGATTCAAGAAATAGTATCTAGCTATTTGTGTTCTAATAAATAGCTCAAAAAGCTTTGAACTAAATCCTGTTTTACCAATTAGATTGAAAGCAAACTTCTTCGTTTGTTATTGGATAATTTACATATAGGCCTATTTTAAAATACAGTTAACGTCTATTTAGAAAATTCCCGTGTACAAGGAAAAAATTAAATTTAAAAATAACATATTATGACTACATATATCTAAATACATCTACCTATATAAACAGATCTAAAATCGTTTTCCCATATTCTTGGCGTATTTTTATAACGGAACACTAACAGTCATGTGTGTATATTCATTCTTGTGTTATTGTTATTTTATATTTCGCATTAGGTATTTTTTTCATAAAATTTGAAATTTTTGAAACTGAACTGTACCCGAGCCCGAGCATTTTCATTTTTAGACTGTAAATCACTTTTGTTTACTTGTAAATATTATTTGTATTGTATTTTGTATTTTTTATATCATACTTAACTATCACAAAGTGATTTTTAAAAAAATTATGTGAAACTCACATAACTTCCTCTTCCCAATTCAATTTTCCCTCTTAGTATAATCTATTATGTATGACATTCCCTTCAAGTAAATTGGCTGTAAACATGAAAAGAATGACGTTATCACATCGTATCGCATCCCCGAAGGATAGGAAACCCAAATAAAATCTGATTAATGCAGATAACTTTCTTTACTGTAAGCATGGCCAATAACCTTCCTCACTTCACATTCTGATGCAGAATAAGAAGCCAAATTGAAAAGACCGCGTATTTAGTTATCTGAATCTAATGAATACCTTCATTGTTCACCAGGCAAAACAGTTTCTACAAACATTGGGTGGCTTGTAACAACCATTCAGAGAATTTTATCGAAAAAAATATTTAAAATAAAAGTTTTACTCTTGGTATAAGGACCCCATGTATAAATTGTGAAGAAAATCGCTAGAGCCGTTTTCGAGAAAATCGCGAAAAACGAAATTTTCTTCATGTAAAGTCCCCTTGAAAATAAAAGAAAGTAGACGCCAATCTTTTTGTCACATCCTCAGAAGGTACCGGTACCGAATCCAAAAACAAAGTTTTGTTCTCATACGATTATCTGGAGCTATAGACACACAGATACACAAACAGAAATGCATCCGCACTTTTGGACTCAAGGGACCTCAAAGCATGTATTTTGTTAAAACCCCAAATTCGAATTTGGGGGTTAAAAACAATAGTCTACTTCTTCCACCTATAGTACTTATGGTATGGGCAGAGGAAGTAGCCTAAAATTGTATAAATTATGCAGGGTTGCCAGATCAGAAACGTAGAACAGTCGTACCAATATCCGAAAATAGTCGTATGCTAGTTAAAACTGTCGTATACTTTGTGATTATTCAGTGTAATGAACGTATTGCGTTCATAACAATAATAATAATAATAATAAATCAATTAGTAACCGGTATTATGCACCTTATATATGTCATGTAATTGCTAATAAATCATCCTATTTGTAAATGGTTAGGCGTGTTTCATTATTTTTCGATGTGCCAAATTTTATAATCTAATATATAAAGTCGAATGTGTGTTTGTGGGTATGTATGTTTGTTCCTTATACAAATCTACATTTCTTTACCAATTTACACGGAATTTTGCACACATACCCAGTTAAGCCCGGGAAGTATAGCGGTCAACATTAAAATTCAAACAAAATACTCCTTCCCTTGAAAATTATATAATTTCTGAGAATATTATACTGAAAACAATGAAATGCTGTTCAGTTTACATGACAACAGTGAATTGTTTACTGTGATTACATAGGGCCTTGGCAACTATATAGCCTAATGCTGGACTTTAAGGAATTATGATTCCATGTAATATATTGGCGAAAATAATTACTGAAAAATGAATTACACGAAAATAAAGCACAGTGTGATGCAGTCACATAACTTTCTCTACCCTCGACATAAGAAATATTTTCTCACTTCACATTTTGATGTAGAATAAGAGGTCGTATTGCAGGAGCAACTTAAGTGTGTGAGTATGCTATACCAGAAGTCGGTAAATAGTCAGTTATCCATAGCTGTAGGCTTCGTATTAGTTGAGATTTATCATAGGCTCTAAGCATGGGATGGAACATTTTGAGTCCTATACTCGCAGTATATTATGTCCCGGGTTTTAGGGGAGGAAAGTATGAAAGTGATACTGCATTTCTATTTTATTTCAGGCCCGAAACGGTTTAACATGAGAATGAGAAATAAAATTTTCCGTCAAGTCAATACAATCTTATGTAATTAATGTTTCTTCTTATTTCAACCCCTCCCAGGCATGATGAGTAGAAGCAACGGAATGCAGCATTCGACATCCTCTGTGAACCACAAAAAGCTACATCTAGCGTTTTAGCTTTCTGAGGGAATAGTATGAGTGCCATATGTTGTTCTTCCTCATTTCGAATTCTACATACATTATTATATCAGGACCTAGAGTTTCAACATCGAAAGTCCTCCATAAGTTAATTTCAAATTACAAAATACAAAGCCCGGGCGACGCCGGGCCTTTTCAGCTAGTCCACAATAAAATTAAATAAACAGTAGTTGCCACAGTGTTGTAATTATTGTAAAAGGAACAGGACTGCTTTCCAATCATATTGATTTTAGCTGCATGCTTACAACAAAAACCATGAGAAAACAAAAGCTGGATATGTATAAAAAAATTTAAATTTCGTCAATAGATTGATTAAAAATACATAAAACGCTATGTTAAAAATAGTCGTACAAATAGGCGTACGACTCATGATTGCGTCGCACGTCGTACAAATCTATGAAATAGTCGTATGTGTACGACTATAGTCGTACGTATGGCAACCCTGAAATTATGTAGCCTTTCGTAATGGAAGTAGCCTAAAATTGTATAAATTATGTAGCCTTTCGTAATAAATCTATTTAAAACCTATTATGTCAGTTCATCCACAGTATAGTATAACAGTAGCGAAGCTCCATACAGTTTTTTTCAACCGGCGCGACTGCAGCTCTCGTAGCGGTGAGCGAGAGATAACACAATCTGTTACATTGTTTCTTATGAAAAATGCACAATCTAGAAGGCAGTGGAAAAATGTCAACAATATTTTATGGAAATGCTTGTAGTGCTATAAACTGCACCAACAGCCAAAGGAACCAAAGGAATCTCTCGATTTATCTTTCTTCAGGTTCCCTAAAGATCCTGAGAGGTAAGCAAAAACAGTTATTTGTTAAATTAAATTGCCAATTTGTGATTATCACGCTTGCATCCATACTAGACCACATCGGGAAACCGGTCTGATACTTGAAGCTGGTATGAGACCCCCTACGAAGTTTGTACGGCACCCTATGGAGACTTTCTTCCCACTGACCGTTAAAATTCAAATATCCTAACTTTTCTTCTTCAATTAAGACAAAACCAAAATTACGACACCTATATTAATATTACCGTTCGATAGATTTATTTACTCCCTTTCATTTCATATGTCACTCAATTAATATAATTACAGGACTAATTATTTATTCGGTTTTTATTGATTAACATATTAAATTTACATCTCTTCATAGAGAATTTTACACCACCGAACTCAGCGAGAAACAAGCTACCGGAATATGATATTCAATTTTTCCTCGATAATTCCAATTCGGAATTATCAAGGAAAGTTCCAATTTCTATAGAACTGTCTCTCCCCCGCTAGTTTTCGAGTCTACTTCGTAATTAATGGCTGTTCCTGACAGTCTGACTTTTGTTCCTTCAGGATTCCCGGATTCTTAACGTCCTCTTTAAAAAAACTTTTCAACCAATAAACACCCGTGGCGCGAAGTTGTCACCCAATAGGGCCCGTATTATGACCAAATTACGTCACATCCCCAAAATGTATAAAAAGGACCTCCGCCATCAAATCGGGGCACTCCATACAAGTTTCCGAACAACTACTCCACGCCACTCGCCTGTGCATTATACACACGTAGGATAAGTTATTTATAAAAGCCGCGTGTTTATTATAATAGGCCTATAAAGTTGCTGTTTCTTCCCCGTAAAGGATATTTCCGTACGGACCCAAAATAATTAAGACTGCGAATTGTAAGTGCAACTAGCGATATTACCCTAGGCGAGGCGAAGAATTATATTAGCAAAGTGTATGTGACGTGGATGAAGTATAAATAGGCCGCCATTCATGATACGAGTGAAAGTTTTTCTCCATCAGCCCTCCCAAGTGATTTTTTTTGTCCACGAAGTAATTCTAAACCCTCCTCAAACTATTCAGCGGAACGAATTCGTCATTGGACTACTGACCTTCTCGAGACACCATTGAGACCAGCTGTACGACCATAAAGTTTGCCTGTGAGTACAAATTTCTATTCATCTTATTGTTCTGTAAATAAGAGTAAAATTTCATTTTTCTAAAGCTTCATATTTTTTCTTCGTTATTACACGAGATTATAAATATTTTTGATTATCTATATACAATTATATGAAATTACGGAACAATAAGATCACTATGTCAATTCGATCTGCCTCACCGATGGATACTCTTAATGAACCTGTGCATGAAAGTGAAAGTGTGCATGAAATTCATACGAGTGCTGCAAGTACAAGCGAACATGCCGGTGTAATTTCTTCAGGCAATAGCTTGAATCCCCCCTCACAGCCTGCTCCCAGTCAGTGTGACATGTTGGCACAGCTAACTAATTTAATTTCCAGCATGGAAAATAAACTTACTGCACAAATTACACAACAGGAAAATAAACTTACTGCACAAATTACACAACAGGAAAACAAACTTACTGCACAAATTGCACAACAGGAAAACAAACTTACTGCACAAATTACACGGCAAGAAAATAAGCTTACAGAACAAATAACACAACAAGAGAACAGAATTACCGAACAGATTACACAACAAGAAAACAAACTGACTGCACAGATTACACAACAAGAAAATAAGTTTTCTACCATTTCAGAACAACTGGACAAAGTCACTACACAAAATAACGAACTAATTGAAACTATGTCACGTCAACAAGAAGCACTAATTGCTCAAATGGTCGACGTTGATGTGAGGATATCACACCAGGTTGAGACATTGGAGCGAAATACACAACAACAATTTGAAACTGTACAACAGAACCTACAGCAGAACCTAAATAATACTGAAAACAATACTAAACATATTGGCACTTTACAACATACTGTGGAACAAAACACACAAACCACGGGGAAGGCTATGAACCTCATTCAGTCCACGAGTAACCAAGTACTTAGGCTCCAGTCAGAATTAAAACGAGTCAATTCCAGGTTACAAGAGTGCGAGGTCCTACTGGAAAATCCCCCTCCCCCTCCCCCAGTGGCTAATGATAGTCAGGCTAAGGATTCAGAACCCCAAAGTGTACCTAAACCACAGAGTACCCCAGCACAGGGAAAACAAGTTCCAGATGCTGTGCCCAGTACCTCCCGTACGCCATCGGAGTTACATGAAACTACTGCTAACTGTAAAATCGATGACCATATGAATTTGCATAGTGTATTGAATTCTACAGATTTGCCTTTGCCTTCGTTCGCAAATGAAAATGACCAGAATCCTGTGAGATTTCTGAAGCACTTAGAGTCTTATTTTTCACTAAGAAATATACCTTCCTCCTACCAAATGGCGATAGTAGAAAGAACCTTGAAAAAGAACACGTTAAGGTGGTTTCATGTAATTACCGAAGCGCATCCTATGAGTTTCGAGGAATTTAAGAGCGAATTTTTGAACCAGTTTTGGGGTCCGTTGCAACAGGGTAAAATCAGGGATAAAATCTTTCATGGCAGATACGACAAGAATACAGGTATGTCATATACGGAGTATTTGTTATCGCTATGTGAGTTGAGACAATTATTAGTACCTGTAATTCGCGAGGACGAATTATTATATGCAATTCCGTCGCATTTCCCATCTTACATCCGGAATTCCTTGATTGTTGCCTGTCCAAAATCTATACCAGAACTTATGAAATTGCTGCAATCTTTACAAGAGCCCAGCCAAGGCCGAAGTGATTTCAGAAATAATCCTCCAGATCGTAATTCCCGTAGGCCTACTAATAATCAAGTAAATAATGGCAATAGGCAGATTAATATGATAAGAACTGATGGACTTTTTGAAGTCGAGGACGGGTCACACGACAGTCCGAAAAACGACCAGCCTTCTTATCCGCGGGATATCGCATATTCCGAAAGTGGTAATGAGTATCATAGTGCGAGGCCACCTCAAAATGGACGAGGTTACTACCGGCAACAGGGAGGTTTCAACCAACGTAAAAGTTTCCGGACTAGGTATTCCCGGGGTTGGAATAATAATTATAGGCCGCAGCCATATGGTGGACGCAGTAACTTTCAGAGAGGGAACTGGAATCGAACCAGGGATTTCAATCGCCAGGGATATCGACGCCCAGCATACAATGGAGTCCGGAATAGTCGCAGTTCATATAGAAACCAAGGAAGAGTAATTGATAATAAATATGTACCATATAATAGGGATAGTTACGAGACAGTCAGCCCAGGGGAAAACGATTGTAGACAGAACCAGGAAGTAGAAACATCCCGACAACAAAGCCGACCACACACTCCTCAGAACCGTGAAGAATCTTTAAATAATTAAGGGTCGAAGGATTTCTTCCAGCCCAAGAACCTTGCGTTGCTCATAACAATGGAAGACCCTTAGAGTCAATCGACACAATGCCCGAGCTATAAAGTGATAAATAACACCGTAAAAGAGAATACTAGTGACCTCATTCAGAAAACTGACACAGATGAGTTAATAACGATAGGAATTTTGCATCTTATTGACGAAAGCGAAATAGAGCAGATTGTATCTTTCGTAACACATGATATTGTAGTTTCTAATGATGACGATGAAAATGATATCGGTAAGGATAAAATGTTTGTGGAATATATAAATGTTAACAATATGAATGTCGCTAAGTTAATATGCGAAGAGGAATTAAGAAATAAAGATGCTCTTGCTAATATCCCTGATGATAAGAAGAATAATAAGTAATAATTGTAATAATAAGGGAATGATGATTGTGAACCTATAAGTCAAGAGAAAGGAAAAAGGATTATGAAAATGAATCTGCGGGATAATTATTATCTGAATGATAAACTTAAGAAAATAGGGCAGCTCCAAGCGGGAGATCAAAATCTTCAAAAGCTTATGGGTAACGCACGGGACATCGGGACAATCCATGTAATGAATGAGGGTACAGAGAACATCGGTACCATAAGCAATTACTAAGGAAATACCGTACCCAATCTTCATAAGAAAACCCCTAAATGGGAAGAATAAGAATAGTATTGTAAGTTATGTACGAAGCAAGGACCTTAGAATGGACAAAACACGTTCTTGAAACTAAATTATATGCATATATTCGTGATCGCGGACCTCGGATCTATATACACATTAAACGCAGCGGGTGAGGTATTTTCCCTGTCGCGAATGCACCCTCAGTATTAGAGAAAATGTATCCTACTCCGAATAGACAATGGACAGGATGTACATATGGCATTTGGTGCAGGACACCAACCCATACAGTTTCGGCGAATGTAAAGGAACTCCGATTAAGGTTTCCTATATGTAAATATTTTGTAAATAGTGTATATATGATTATGATTCATACTCTTACTGTTAAGGTAAAGCTGAAGTGATGTGATATCGATCCGACAGCCGAGATTACGAATTTGTGAATTTAATACTATATTATCATTTCAAATTTTTATTTTTAATATACACTTCACATGGAAAATATTTAGCTACAAAATTAGAGATATGTATATGATTTAACCCTTTGAAACTCATAAATCCCACCCGATAAGTTACACCCTGCCTAAGAAATTACCGTAAGGTAAGTGTCCGATGTAATATTTGTATGAACTAAATGTATACCTAAGAATTTCCGGCAGTGAAACAACGAATATAAGATAATTAATAATGTGACGTAGTATTGATGTAAAGATAATTAGAGAGAGAATTGTTAATTATGTACAATACCATGAGTATATAGATATATTACCATGAGTAATGAGTAACGAAGGATATACGAATTCATTATTAATTAAGAATTCGAGACTATGAAATTAAAGGTCACATTAAACATATTTATGAGAGGTATATGCAGTAACTCAGAATTATTTTAACATAAGTTCCAGTGAATGAAATACATATAGAGTTACCTAACGGAAAGGCAGATGGATAACATTTGTGATGGATGGAAATTTCGTACAATTTATTGTACAATAAAATTTGTACAACTTAGTACGTAAGAAAATATTTCATATTTTAATGTGAAGGGTATAGCTACTGTCTAATTAATGTGTGAAAGGAAAATACTCATATGAGATAATTCCATATTTGATTTAAGGATAATTACATAAAGAAATAAGTTGATACTTCAATTTTTAAGTATAATGTCAAATTACAAAGGAATAAGTTAATATTTCATGTTTTTCAATTTTAGATACATAAAAAATTGAATTGATATAATTACTTTTCAACTACATAGGAAATAAGTTGATATTTTTATTTTTCAGATACTATGAATACATCAAGTAAGTAATTATTAGAACTAAGGGTACTATGTTATTCCTATATGTTATTACAAGTAAGAATTGCAACATTAACACGTACAAAATACCTTTGCTCATATAATGATATTTTTGAAGTCGAGGCAAATCAAAATTTTTTTAATTCAATAACCATATTCTACGAATATCGTCATTTTCTTTATAAAATTTTTGACTTGGGTCAAATGAAGCTGGTATGAGACCCCCTACGAAGTTTGTACGGCACCCTATGGAGACTTTCTTCCCACTGACCGTTAAAATTCAAATATCCTAACTTTTCTTCTTCAATTAAGACAAAACCAAAATTACGACACCTATATTAATATTACCGTTCGATAGATTTATTTACTCCCTTTCATTTCATATGTCACTCAATTAATATAATTACAGGACTAATTATTTATTCGGTTTTTATTGATTAACATATTAAATTTACATCTCTTCATAGAGAATTTTACACCACCGAACTCAGCGAGAAACAAGCTACCGGAATATGATATTCAATTTTTCCTCGATAATTCCAATTCGGAATTATCAAGGAAAGTTCCAATTTCTATAGAACTGTCTCTCCCCCGCTAGTTTTCGAGTCTACTTCGTAATTAATGGCTGTTCCTGACAGTCTGACTTTTGTTCCTTCAGGATTCCCGGATTCTTAACGTCCTCTTTAAAAAAACTTTTCAACCAATAAACACCCGTGGCGCGAAGTTGTCACCCAATAGGGCCCGTATTATGACCAAATTACGTCACATCCCCAAAATGTATAAAAAGGACCTCCGCCATCAAATCGGGGCACTCCATACAAGTTTCCGAACAACTACTCCACGCCACTCGCCTGTGCATTATACACACGTAGGATAAGTTATTTATAAAAGCCGCGTGTTTATTATAATAGGCCTATAAAGTTGCTGTTTCTTCCCCGTAAAGGATATTTCCGTACGGACCCAAAATAATTAAGACTGCGAATTGTAAGTGCAACTAGCGATATTACCCTAGGCGAGGCGAAGAATTATATTAGCAAAGTGTATGTGACGTGGATGAAGTATAAATAGGCCGCCATTCATATGTGAGGGTACCTAAACCAAAAGTGTACGAATGACGATATATTTTTGTCATAAAAGTTTTAAAATATATAAGTATATTTTACATCGTGTGCCTTTTATGTACATGTATAACCCCTGTGCAATATCCTAGCTGTTGTGATTGTTGGTGCTTGAACACAGACGTCGCCACCACGAAGCCCTTGCTCGATCCGACTGACTACGCCGGCAGCTCACACCTTACAGGTACACGATCAACTGATTGACGCCCAAGCGAACGGCTTCATAAGTGACGCCCGAGCGAACGGCTTCATACTTTATAAGATATACAATGTCATCGATCTTGAAACTACAACTTCTTTATATTACCATAAAGTCTATGATTTGGTGAGTTCACCAGTATGCCTTTCCGGTAATAATCTCGTTCTAGTAATTTTAAAAATAAGAAGAAATACAGCCATATATTCGTATCTTTCCAATGCTAAAAATGGCTGTTTGCTAGTTCAATCTTGCCGGCCGCTTGGGGTGCTAGTGTCGCACCGATCTGTCAAAAGGATGCATTTTCCTTTCATTAGAGCTTCGCTACTGTTATACTATACTGTGGTTCATCTTGAACTGCCATCTGCAAGAACATAGTGAACTTCTTCGTGAGCATTGGAAATATGTTATTTTTATGAGATTTCTATGTATTTTATGTATTTTTATGATTTATGTAAGCAATTATCAAGTCAAAACATCAGTGGGCTCTAAATTAAGAACCAGTGAGAACAAATTAATTTGAAGAGCTTATTTCCATGAATGATAATCGTAACAAGACGGAAAAATATCCTCACATTTTACATAAAACAATAGTCTTTAATATTTTATTTCTGCTTTCAAACAATATTTTTAGATGACGAAGTTGTACGTTAGTAGCAGTGGAAAGGTTTCTAATATGGCCAAAGGCAGTGCTATTGAGATACTTTGTTTCAAGGAAATGTTTAATACACAAACATAATGTACATGCCTACTTCACTTTTATGATTTATGCCTTTTTAGTGACTGATTTTTGGTACACCACATCATGTAATATACTCGTATTTGAAAAATATTGAAAATATTAAATTATATTTAACGTTAAGTAGGATATAAAACTGATTTTACAGCCAAATGTGAACTACAATAATGTTGGATTGAAGGTAAGAGTATTTCCAAAAAGTCATCCTATACACGTATAGTATACGCTATATTAACAATTAAACAGATTATCTATTTATTTACAGTAATTTGACTTTATGCTTTATTAACAAGACAAATTCTATCTCAAGTCTCATCATGCAGAGCAGGGTGTTAACTTAGTCTGTACATTTAAGGACAGCATATAGATCGAAGTGTAAAAACAATATTTATTTGAAAGTCAAATGGTTCTTTCTACAGAATTCTCATAGTCTGTTAGTGCATCGTACAGGTCTCGATTTCCTTTCAATTTGCATACGTATTTTACATAAAGTTTATAGCTTTAGAATACGACAGCTTTACCAAGGTCGTAAACTCTAAACGAGGGTAGGATTAAAATACATTTAGGAACTACAAACGGTAGTGTTATCTTAGACTCCTCTCTTTATACTTGGACATCAAATGTTTAGATGCAATAATAATCTTGAAACACAAGATTTCTACGCATGTCTAAAACAATTTTACTCTCGTCGTTTTTATAACCCATCTAGCTTCATTAGCTTCACGACTTTCTCTACAGATTTTTAAACATTATATTTAAAAAATAACTCCCTGACACTGCATCCTGAAGGGATCAGGCCTATCATCCGACAACTACATCAACTACCATAAGGAGATGGCAGCACCCATGACCGTTAATGATAATTTCCGTGACCGGAGCTGCTTGGGATTTAAATTATTCGTATATCCTTGTAAACCCCCCCCCCCCCCAGTTGGGGGCATAGGACCTCCAAGTGAAGGTATATTAATTTGGTTACGCTTATTTTCCGCGAGAGAGAAGAGGGGCGGGAAATAAGCCCATCGCCTCTCAGCCATCGCTGGAAACTAAGGTATTGGACATGAAAGGACCGAGGAATTTTATCCGGAGGTACTAATTTAGACTTTTGAGTTCTTTAGCATATCGTAAATTTACGACACAGGCCCACCAGCTTAAAGTCCTCCGGGAAGACTCCTTGCCCAAGATTTTTACGTTCTGAAAAATCCATCGACCGTAGCCGCATTTGAACCCGCGACCGTAACCCTCAGATCTAGAGGGGAGCACGCTACCTCTAAACTACCGGGCCGACACTTAAATTAATATGAAACTCAAATATTTAGCAAAAACTTTCACACTTGAAATTTTTTCGGGACACAAGTAGAAAAACTTTGTCACAATGAAATTTGATAAATTTGATAAATTTCATGTTTGACCAAAGAGGGAGGCTTATATTGAACAGTATTCATCCTCCTTATTCCCTCTAATAGTAACAACAATACTACACACTGTGACATTTAGTGGCAAACCTAATTTATTGACCAATTATACATGAGTATAACTTACATATGTAAAATTAGTCAATAAACTACATGTGTATACATGTGTAAAACTAGCAAATAAACTAGGTATGCCCCTAAGTATCACAGTGAGTTGTATTGTTGTTACTATTAGAGGGAATAAGGAGGATAAATACTATTCAATACAATGAAATTTGCTATAGGCTACCCTTCAAGAATTTATGTAATTTGCGTTCTTTACAAAAATGAAATAAGAACATTTTGAGACTGTCCATTAAACGCGCAGAATTAACAATCAATATGTTATTTTGGCAAAAATTTCACAGTAAACCGCCAGTTTAATCGTGGTTTAATGATAAGGTGTTGAACGTATCGAACGTCACCAGGGAAACAAACAAAGCAATATATTATAATTCGACCCTCTAGCCATATCTCCACATTCAAGACCTCCCTTCTGCCATGGCAGCAAATAATGAAACATAGGGGAGGAACATGGCCGATAATGGTGCACAGCAGCACATTTCCGTTAATCTGGTACCACTATAGAGACAAGTTTTAAAGATCGGCAAAACCATGAAAAAATCACGCTTGCTACTACTGGAGGAAAAATCAATACGAGCGTGAGTTGCCAGTCCGAATGCCGGTTGGGAGTTATGCTCACGACAGGTACAGTGAGTCCCACGCAAGAGTTGGCCAATGACACGGGTTTCTGCGTCGCGGCTGGCACAGCTCCAACTCCCGAGCGATCGGGTGAAATATCTACGCAAATAATGCCGCGGTTGGTGTAATTATTCAGGTTCTCACATTAACAGTTAAAATTACAACGAAAATAACCACGTACCTCATCACAAGAGATGTTGGAAATGTTCTACTCTTGCATAAGCACAACACTGACACCTTTTTAGGGAATTTTCTTTCACGCGCGTAAGTTCAGCTTCCGAGATAGAGTTAATTTCTCTTGTGATATTGTCTTTAAGTTCTTCTTGTGTATGGAAAATTGACCTATACACTTTATTTTTCAAGTTTCCCCACAAATAATATATACATACTGTTAGAAGAACTTGATGACAATATCACATAGGCCTATCACAAGAGAAAGTAACTCTGTCTCGGAAGCTGAACTTACGCGCGTGAAAGAAAATTTCCTAAAAAGGTGCCAGTATTGTCTGGATGCAAGAGGAGAACATTTCCATCATCTCTTGTGATGAAGTACGTGGTTATTTTCATTGTAATTTTAACTGTAATTGTGATAACCTGAATCTTTGCAACGACCACGGCATTATTTGCGTAGATATTTCACCCGATCGCTCGGGAGTTGGAGCTGTGCCAGCCGCGACGCAGAAACCCGCGTCATTGGCCAACTCTTGCGTGGGACTCACTGTATTTGTCCGGCCGGTTATTATGTTGAAACTGTGGATGCGCTTGTTTTATACACGAAGATATTGGGTCTAGCGTACATTGCTTCAACACATAACCAATACTACCTTATTACCTCTTTCAAATCTTTCCCTGTAAACACTGACCAGTTCTTGCGCTGTGACGCCAGAGTTCTCGTGAGTGGGACTCTCGAGGAAATGCTATTTTGCCTAATTATTCATGCGCTTCCACCTTCTATGACGTGCAGCTGAGTACTCTGTTCTGAAACATGAGTACAAGTAGCGTGATTCGACTCGCGGACCGCTTAAAATTTCTAGCAAATTTTCTCATGAATCCCCTTTCGCTATTCTTTTAATCCAGTAGTGAATGAAATAAATAAACGAAAACGAAGGAAAGAAATAAGAAAAAAGGGAAAGACGCAATAAAGAAAGAAATAACGTAAAAGAAAGAACGAAAGAAAGAAAGAAGAATGAAATACAGAAATACAGAATCGAAGAGAGAAAGAAATAAAAAAAAGGAACGACAAAAAAGAGCACAAAAGAAAAAAAGAAGAAATAATGTGTCGATCTAAAATTAAGAGCTTTAAATAATTTCTTTAATGAACCAATTGGTCACATTATGATGGAGGAGAAACGATGGAATTATTTATGGCAGGGGAAACAGGAGAACCCGCGAAAACCTGCCCCGACCAAGTTTGTCTACTCCAAATTCCACATGGATCCACCAAGATTCGAGCCCTGATCCCAGTGGTAGAAAACGAGCGGTTTAACCACACGGTCATGGGAGTGGCTAAAAGGCCTGTGAGGAGTTTTAATATATACGTTTACTCGAAAGGCCGATATACGTAATAGTTTGTTAACGTAGAGGATCTCTCTTGTGTCTGTCCGATGTAAATTATGTAATACTTTTCCCAGCTGTAGGCCTACCTTTATAACATAATAAATGTCTTGCTGCGGTAAAGCGTATGTGTTGAATTATTTGTAGGCTATGTTATCCATTATCAATATTTTCATTTTATTCTAAAATACTTTGTTATATTGTCAATAAACGTCATTCTCTATGCAGCATTTTAATTGGGTAGGTCTAAAATGAGCCTTGTTTACTCATTTGAGTTTTAGGGAAAATTAAATCTATGATAACCCGAATTTTTAAACCATCTGCCCCAGTTAAATTTCTCAGTCTGAGTCAATGAAAAGAAAGACGATACATCAACAATATACATCTCATTAAGGATAATGGGGAAGGAGGCTGTAGGGTGTGAGAGGTAAGTATCCACATTCCTGTATCGTGTGGCGTGCTCTGTGTCGGCCTGTTAGAAAGAACAGATATTCCGACAATCAAAATCCAGATAACACGTCAACTTTTCCAAACGCATAGTTATATCGACTACATGATAAGCAGGTTTCGACGTGTTATAGGCCTAATTAAATTATTATGATGAAGTGCTTGCGAAAAAAGAAAATACAATAATGTTCAAAGAAAGTGGAACACTCTACAATAATTCCAGAACTTTATAATATTCTTAGAAATTTTCTGCTTTGACCATATCTGAAGTTCCTCCAAATGACGTGAAAGTACAGAGTTAAATTAAAGGGGGGCATACAGGGGTGGATACTGAGAAATAAGTGAAATTATTTTTTTCTCAGCAATGAATTGTTTTGTAACCTTGTAAAAAGACAATGCTCTGACATTGACTACTTCTACAACTGCATACTATTTTCGGAATTAATTATTACAAAATGGCAAGCATGTTCAGTACACTAAAATGCCGTTTACATAATAATTTTCAGATAATATATGAATAAATATATATATATAGGCTATATATATATATACATATATGAATATTTACGAGTGACTCTTTTATATAATTTGTTAATATTATACGAACATCATCAACAATCTTTGAAATATCTACGGTATAAGTATTTTAAAAATCCAAGAAGTCATGTTGCAATTTTTTACACTATGAATGTTTTAAAAAGTTATCAATGTTAAAACAATGTAGGTTTTGTTACTCATATAATATTAACAAGTACTGTAGATGGAAAAATAACACTCAGAAATATTGATATTTGGGGAAATTATTAAGTAAACAGCATTTCAGTGTACGTGGCTTCCATTTAGTAACGATTATAATTACTGGTAACTGTGAATGTTCAATTAACTCTGAAAATAGTATGCAATTGCAGAAGTAATCAGTACAGAGGCCATCAGATTACAAGGTTACAACAGAACAACTCATTGCTGAGAAAGAAATCACCTATTTATCAGTTTTGAAACTTGTAAGTTCCCCCTTAAGTTCTCCTCGCCTCTGCTACATTCTCACTCTTGCATCTGGATACTTTAGATTGAATTTCTTGTCGATAAATTGTGCCCAATTGCCCAACTGTCCAATTGTCAAGTTCATGTGCAAACTGTACTCTAGAAGAATAACGTTCTGTATGACAGGGCAATATCAGTACTCGAAGGGGACATTTTTAGCAACTTTTCTGCAGGGCTTATAATATTTGCCCACATAGTTCTTCAAGGAACCTCTTCAGTTCCTATTGCATTTATAGTTTGTATTGAGGCTTTCTAAATATTTATTCGAAGTAGGCCTATATAATGTACCTAACCCTGACAAACGTTATCAAAGTTTCATTGTAAACATATGTTTTTGAGATTCTCTGAATCAGAGTTTATTCTGTCTTCAGAAAAAGAAACGCGTTCGTGTCTACCTGTCTGCATTTCAGCACGTCTAAAGATCGAAAACCCATAAGAAGAAAATTCCAAATTCAAGTTACGTCATGCGAAGAGTTGACGGGGAATTACGGCCGTTACTGCTCTGGAAAATATATAAAATTTTATATAATAACATATTTACGATTTCTTATCTGTAACATTTCGTGCAAACTCTGATAAGCTAGTTATTTTAATCACAGCATTGATTTATACTTACGGTAGCAGGAGTGAGATAAGTAAAGCTAGGATTGCCATATAGTTTTACTTAGGTATGTACATAAATGTATAGTGAATAACTTATATTGGAATATGTTGTAAATCATAAAAATATGCATTATCACATATATTTTACTACTTTTATATGTTACTAGCTTAAAAGGCCCGGCGTCTCCCGGATTTTTTTATTTTGTAATTGGAAATTATCTTATGAAGGACTTTCGATTTTTAAATTATAGGTCATTATAAAGGTATTTAGAATTTTAAGTAGGAAGAACGACTTATCACACTCAAACTATTCCCTCAGAAAACGCTTGACATAGCTTTTTATGGCTCATAGAAGATGTAGAATTTTGCATCCCATCGCTTGTACACAGCAAGCCTGGTAGGAGTTCAAATAAGAAGAAACAGAAATTCCGGTGACTTAAAATTGTATTGTCTTTGCGGAATATTTTATTTCACACACTCATGTTACCATCCAACCGTTTTGGGGATGAAATTAAACAGAAATGCAATATCACTTTCATACTTCTCTCTCCAAAAACCAGCGGTATAATAATATAGCCTACACATTACCATACCTCGTATTGTATTCTCTATGTCCAGGGTAGAGAAAGTTATGTGACTGCATTATTTTTATGGATTTCATTCTTTAATATTTATTTATAACATGGATTATATTTATTCTCTAAATTACCAAGTCTCGTTTCATTTATTTCCAAATCCTTATGTGAAGACTGCCAACAATACTGTTGTCAAGTGAATTGTGATTTGGATTTGATAATTCTGTGTAAAAAGGGATTAAGAATTCGCAAAAACATTTAATTTTCGGCATTTAAAATCAAAATTTTTCAAAATCCTTTCTTAGTGAGCACCTACATTATGAAACGAAGATACTGTCAAAATTCTAAGTCTTTACCTGTTATAATTTAGGCTCTACGTTGAATCTCTGCCAGTCAGTCAGGACAAAGCCTTTTATATATAGGCCTATAGAGATTACGTTTACGAAATAGTTTTGCAATAGATTTTCATCATATTGAAAAATTGAAGGGTCTGTTGCTAGAGGAGGTAGTTCCAATTAGTTACTGAATCTTTTTCTAAGTTATCTGGGATCATTGACATGTATATCAATGTTCTTATGTTCTTATAGGCGAAAAATTACATTTCAAAGCCACATGATGCAACGAGGGCAAATTTTATCAATAAAATCTTTTCTGAGAAAATCTTGTTGTGAAGATTAATAATGTATATATTTAAAATTTGATACGCTCTGCAAAATTTTGAATACATAGAGTTCTTTTCAAAACCACTATCACAATTCAGTCACTTGTAGCCTGTACTGGTTTAAGGCAAAAATACACCTTTTCAGTGAACCTTTCTTGAACTTAATCCGCCCTTGTGCAGTAGTGTAAGAGAAGACCGTTATGTTCTTCATCTTTGTTTAAGAGGTTACTTTACATTTAGAGGTCATCTCCTTACAGAGCTAGCTAAAAACTAAACCAATCTCCGTTGCACTAAGTCCCTGGGGAAAATAGGCCTACCATCCGACCGCTGAGTCAACTACCCTATTCAGATGCAGGATTGGGAGGCAAGTGCCGACATCCACGGCCATTAACGATGGTTTCGGTGACCAGAGCCGATACTTCTTAATCAAGTAGCTCTTCAGTTTGTATCACGAGGTTGAGTGCGCCCTGTTGCAGTTAAAAGAAAGAAGAAGAAGAAGAAGAAGAAGAAGAAGAAGAAGAAAAGCCGATGAGGAAGCTGGAATCGAACCCGGGCTTGACCCGTAACCAGCAATACTAACCACGATACCACGGAGGCTGTCTCTTAAAGATCTATCAGTCATCTTAATTCATCTTATTGTCATCTTATTGTGGCAAGTGAAAATAGGCATAGCTTCAGTTTTGAATTTCAACAAGCAATTTACACACATAAGTATGAAAATGGCTGAATAAGCAATTCTACGCAATAACAAAAATATTTAAAATGCCTATAAATATGTAAAATCAAACTTAAATAAAGTAGTCGTAATAATTATTTTGTGCCATGGACATTTATGGTTTTCCACAATGTATAGGCCTAGGTAATGAATGAAATATATAATTACTAATTACATAGAAATCTCAGCTCTAGAGATAATATTCACACCATCTTTCTTTAAAGAGATTTTACGCTTATCGCTTATCATTTCCCATTTATCGTAAGCGGACTTGCTTGAATTTATTAAAGTATAAAACTTAAACCTTTATTCCTAGAAATAAATAAGGAAATATCAGCAAAATATAGAAGCATTCTGAACGAAACCTAACTCTATAAACACCGATGAAGATATCAAGTTAAATAACATATGACTGATTATTTTCTGGGGCCACGATCACAAATCTTATGTAACCTTTACCTGCCACAGAAACTGGAGAGCTGGTTCACGTCATCAAATGAAGCAGGGGGCCATGTCAGCCTAGTAGGGGGTACTTTAAAAAGGGACCATGTTAACAGGACTAGAGATAGCAGACTTTAGTTAACGAATACGACCGCTGAGATATCGCTAGACCTCCCACAAGGAAACCCCATATGATGGTATCGGGCTACCTGAAATATACACACATTTTTTGGCACTAACCCATTAAAAGTAGAAAGATCAGCCACAGAAGAATGGATTTTATCTACCACAGCTTCTGCGGTTTACGATACGTTCGTTATTAGGACCATTGGTCTTCAAGCAGTGGAATAACTGAATACCCGACAGGAATTGGGACGAATTTCTATAAATTGAATGTATAATTTTTCAAATATCAAAGATAGTTTGATTTGAAATCGACAATAAATTATTTTCTTGTTCGACCATAATATAATACGCTTATTACGTGTGACGTAACGGTAACGTAATGCTACTCTTTTCAGGTGAACATCAATTTAGCGCGAACTGATTAAAAATGCATCAATTGAGCGCGATTAGAAAGCAATCTCTCTATATGTAAAAGGCTTTGTCCTGACTGAGTGACTGAGTGACTGACTGACTTAATGACAGAGAATCAACGTAGAGCCTAAACTATAATAGGTAGAGACTTGGAATTTTGACAGTACCTTCGTTTCATAATGTAAGTGCTCAATAAGAAAGGATTTTGCAAAATTTTTATTTTAAATGCCAAAAATCAAATTTTTTGAAAATAATTAATCCATTTTTACACAGAATTATCAAATCCAAATCACAGTTCACATGACAACATATTGTTGCCAATGGTCTCAGATGGGTTTGGAAATAAATGAAACGAGAATTTGACAAATTAGAGAAGATATCAATATAAATCATGTTATAAATAAATGTTAAAGAATGAAATCCACGAAAATAATGCAGTCACATAACTTACTCTACCCTGGACATAGAGAAAACCATACGAGGTATGGTAATATGTTTTGGGGAGAGAAGTATGAAAGTGATATTGCATTTCTGTTTAAATTCACCCCCAAAACGGGTTTATGGTAACATGAGAGTGAGAAATAAATATTCCGCAAAGACAATAAAATTTAATGTTACCGAAATTTCTGTGTACTGTATAAGCGATGGGATGCAAAATTCTACATCCTCTATGAGCCATAAAAGTTTATCAAGCGTTTTCTGAGGGAATAGTTTGAGTGTGATAAGTCGTTCTTCCTATTTCAAATTCTAAACTAGGATGTGCCCGCGGCTTCGCCCACGATAATTAATTGAAAAATTAGAAATTAATAGTATAATAATTATTAAAGCATCATATTTATTAACACTTGCACGCGAATCATTCTTAAACTAAACCATTAATAAAATTCCGGCTTTAGAGTACATTCCACGATTAGAAATTGCCACCTGGGAAAACGATCTCAGATTCGATTATGTAGTTCCAAAGATAACTGTGATCCACTGCCTTCTAAACTGTATAGGCTAATTCTCGTGCGTAATTCTCGAGACGGCGGTGGATAATGGCGTTTTTCAACTGTTTGTTGACAGATGAATGAGATGTGAATTTCATTTGATAATTTTAGTGTAATTTTAAGAAATTATATAATTTTTCAAGAGAAGGAGTGATTGCTTTGGATTATTATTATCAGCGATATTTCAAGAGTTAAATCATCAATATTTTACTGCTGGTGCCCCCGGCTTCGCCCGCCACTATTCATTGACTCCAGGATTTTTAAGAAATTTACACTGGTAGATTATTAAAAATGTTTGTGGTTCAGAGCTATGAAAATTGTAAGTAAAAATAAAATTAGAATATTTGTTCATTGAGTTCGTTTCACTTAGGCCTTATATAATAAAGAACCGGTTTTCCTAATCTTGTAGTCGTCATGAAAGTTTAGACTGAGAGATACGAACATCGCCGAGTATACCCGATGTCTCACGAAGCGGGCGAGCAAGCACGCTATTTAGGGCCGTTGAATTGTATAAGAGTAGATACCTATATAAGGACCTAGAATTTAAAAAACGAAAGTCCTTCATAAGTTAATTTTCAAATACAAAATAAAAAACCCGGGCGACGCCGGGCCTTTTAAGCTGGTTCTTCTATATGCGGTTTCCTCTTTTTATATTTAGGATTGGCTCTAACAATATTCCCTAGGCGTGAGATATGTTGTGTGCAAAGCGTGGCAACGCTGATCCTAGAGACTTTTTGTTTTAATGTAATTAGTGTATGGTAACACTGGGTAGTCACTTGTCTTTGTTTCACATCTCCTCTTGTGTTTTTTAACGGTTACCATTACTTACTTGTAATTCGAACAGTGCAGTAATGGATAGTGACTGTGTACTACAGCATCCCACATATAAAAGAAGGAAGCAGCATATAGAAGAATTACTTGATAAATAACGACGTGGAAATATTACTAGAATTTGTTTCCTAAAGAAAGTATCCTACTATTATCCAAGAAAGTGAGCTAGATAAATTATGACAAGTGCCAACTTCACAATACGCAAGTATCCGAAATGGATAAGATACAGCATTTTTAATCATACCTGTCAATGTACCGAGAGTCCTAAGTCTCTACAAAATGGGAAAGGAAATTGCTGCGGCTGGTGCAAAAGTGAGCGTTGCGCTCAATTGATGCATTTCAAAATTGACGGCCGCGCTCAATTGATGCATTCAATTCTGGTAAAATTTTCTCTTGCGGTCAATTGATGAACTCCGACTCATTTCGACACCGATTTCCACTTCGAACTAATTACCAAAGAGGGAAAGAAAAACAAACCAACGAGGGTATAAAGCGATTAGACAATGACCACTAAGTGTACTGAACATACTTTGCTTCGATTGATAATTGTTTGCGCACACGCAGGACGATTTGAAAATATTGCGTTAGGAAAAGATCGAAGGTGGGAGAAAAGCGAGTAAGAAAAAAGGAGGAGAGTCTGAAGAGTATGTGATTGGAGCCTGTTCTAACGTTATTGGAACCTATTCTAACGTTATTGGAGCCTGTTTTAATGTGATTGAGACCTTAATGGTTCGTAAGAGTTCTTTGGCGATAGCGTGAGCTTAGTGGCTTTGAAAAAGAAGTCTGTAGGATATTAGAAGTTTAATTTGACCTCCATAGACCCCGATAGAAGTTTGCACAAGTATAAAGATTGTTCATGGGTTCGAGCTCCACATTATAAAAAATTCAGACTGTACTTAAGGAAAGAATATAAAATCAACTTAGAACAGACTGACAAGATGAGACTGTTTATAATTATTTTGAATTAATCTTTTACAGAAGAGGGTTGAATATTCTATAAATAAAGTTAATGATGTGTAAATTACTATAAACACTGATATTTTTGGTTCCTATCCAGAGGTAACAAAGTAGATGAGAAGTTAACATTGTAAAAAGTGATGTTGGCTGATTTGAAAAAAATCTTGATACCCTTGCGATAGAATTCCGTTCCAGCTGCCCGTAGACACTGCGTGATAAACGTCCTAGAAAGAAGAACATCCTTCAACAGGATAATGCGCGTCCGCATACTGCACGTGCCACTATGGAGCAGATCAGGAGACTTGGGTGGGAAACACTTCCACGTCCTCCCTACAGCCTTGACATGGCACCCTCCGACTACCATCGTTTCGGTTTTGTGAAGGAACAGATGAGAGGCCAACGCTGCGAGACAGTGGAGGATATTCGGCAAGCAGTGCGTCAGTGTCTATGGGCAGCTGGAACGGAATTCTATCGCAAGGGTATTTTTCAAACTTGCAGAACGATGGGAAACATGTGTGGAAAAAAACTGAGACTATGTGGAAAAGTGAAAGAAAGGTCTGTAGATTGAGATGATATAGACCTACTTGGTTTCACTTACAAATAAAGATTACGGTTCTGAAAAAATGTTGCTCAAGACTTTCAGTATGCCCCTCGTATGATGGCCTAGATTCATATTTTCTTGATCTTTGGTAGTTTGTCTGTCCATGGGTGAAAGCATGCTGTCCACATGCCCCACAATCATTGCACCTGCTTAAGTTATGGTAGATGACGCAGCGATCAGAAGATAGGTCTAGTCCATCCAGGGATGTAGCGTCATAGAGTTTAATTTTATAGTAGTTTGTCTATGGTAAAAATAGAGTAGGTAAATATCTGGCGTACACCTCACAACCTTTCTTATTATTATATTTATTGATTTATATATTTAGGTTATTTCTAATAATATGAAAATACATGTCACTTATCTTCCTACCCTTTCAGACACCCCTGACATGAATTTTCAAGAAAATAAGTTTCAAAGAAAGATTGTTGCTCTTTGAAATCCATTAACTTACTACATCTAAAGAAAACCGATCGAATTACTTTCAAAAAAAGATAATACTGGAAAAAATTAAGTAAAATGCAGATTTTTGAATTTCTCTTGTCGGATTATTTGGTGATGCCTGATCACTGTATTCCTAAACGTTTTCACTAATTCTGTTTTTAATTTTCTCCTTTCAGATAAATAGACACAGGGTGATCCAAAGTTTTGCTTCTTCTCCTACGGACACCAGCCTGCAGCCAAGTACCACGAAAGAGGTAAACCAAGTAAAAAGAAAGAAAAGATAAATATACGTAATTTTATATAGGCCTAGGCTTGTAAGTTTTCAGAGTAGAAAATCAAATCGGGACTTTTTTTGAGCTAATATAAACAGCATTCTTAATTAGATGAAAATATTCACTTACCGGTACTATAATTGATGCTCTCAGACACTTTCTTCCGTCTAAATTCCTATAAAGGAAGGAGATTTAATAAAGCAGTTCAATATTTAGATTTAGATTTGGATTTGGATTACTAACTGTTGTAAATTTAGTAGGCGTGAAAGTTTTAATTCTACAGTCTTGACACTTCAAAAGTAACAGTAGGAAAAAGAAGCACGTTCGTATGACCTGTATATAAATCAATTGTTTAGGACTTAGCAATTAAATGCTCTTCCGAAACGTGAAACCCTTATCATATGTGTATTGTATTTTATGAGAACACCAGACGATTCATTAATATCCGACAACAATTCAAGTGAGATGTGAAGTGTTTGATGTTCTTAAAGCTGTGCCGACTTACAATATGCATAGTTTATGAGCGAAAAGTATCCGGATAATGCATTCAATCTGTGAAAGTTTGTGACTTAATTACTACAGAATTCCCGGAAGTCCAAAACTGAAAGTGTGAAATACACTACACCCGGTTTTTTACATCCCTAATATAGGCTACACATCTTATGCATTGGAGGATGTAACGTAGACCTAAGGAAAAGGAACTTTCTTTATGCCTAGAAGTATATTATATCGATATAGGCTTGGGTCTATATACAAAAGAAGGGATTCAAAATTAATTATAAGTATGATACTTGTAATGTAAAAATACTTGTATTGTGCCTGTAGAGTTCGACTTTGTTTACTTCTTTTTCAAGCTTAATTTGTTATCCCGTTTATAGTTTGAAACATTTTTACTTAATTTTGTCTAGAAGAACTGTAGCCTACACGATTTTCTCAATTGTTCAGAGTGTTCTCTGATTTTTTAACACACACATGTGTAACATCATTTTAGCATTAAAATAATTTGTCACGATTTATCACTTTTTGTGAAATGTATGTAAGTTTAGAGACTATCTCCACATCTAAAACTAATGTGTTATTGATATATCAGCCTATGAATGTTACTTGGTTATGGATCCATTTTCAGTTAACAGTTAAAAATATCCACCAATCCGGAGCTTTTGTTCAAATGTTGTCGATACAGTATTCAATTAATCTAACATAAATATAATAGTTTCTCTTAACAGGAAGAGACATCGACAAGTTATCCTACATTAATAAATGCTCAAAACATAAATAGATCATTAGTCCTGATTAATAAATTTCATGTTACCTTTTGAGGGTGAATATTATAGCGTAAATATAATGAATTTTATCCACCTTATACCCTCAAAAAAACTTATGTAACTTATACCATCCAACTAATGTTCTTGGGATTGCTTCGAAAATTTTTTCTTATTTTTGCATACGTTTTTTATTTTCTATCTTATTGTAGCTAAACTTCTAAAATGTATGCGTTAAACAATTTAAAACATATTACAGATAGCTAAAAAATTAAAATTAGAAGTTTTTTGACATTTTACATATTACATTAAATTGGATTCACAAGTAACATTTGTTTAAAAATGTACAACATTAATTTAAACTTACCAATAAAATAAAATTCAGCCTTATGTATTTGTCATGTATAGGCTAATAAAACTTTGTTATTAAAAATCCATGTGAAATGGAACAGTCATAGAATAAAACAATTATAACAGTCTTATGTTATGTATCGTAACTCCTGTATGTAGGTATTATTCAACCATAAGTACAATATTGATGTAACACCTGTACGTTGATTCTATTCAGCCAAAAGTGGAGTAATGTTCATTAATGCTTGCTTATGTATTATGCTTATGATCCAGCTAAAAATATAATATGCTGTGTATGTTATTAAGTGTTCTTTCGCTGCAATCCCAATGTGGTTATATGTTTCATGACGAGTAGCGATGATGCATTTCGGCAAACCAATTATGCCATCTTCAGATCCTAAGTAAAATAAATATGAAACAATAAGAGGAAAGATAATTGTGAATTTGAAATGTTATAATTATGTAAAATATATGTCCAACAAGGAAAGTTACTAACCTTGAGTTTATGGATCGTGACTATACCGTTATGGTGTCTATTGTGTACTGAAACTGAACCTTTGATCCTTAGAATGATATTAACTTATGCCGGTTGAGTGTGTTCTAAAATTAATTCGAATAGAGGGTTGTAATCTATAGTGTCTTCATTTATAATTTTATGTTTATTTCTATATATTTCCAAGGATTCTAGTGTATTTAGTTTAGGTCCTTTATCTTGTTTATGTATAATTTCTAATGTATTTTCTATTGTGTTAAGTGAATGTGTTTTGTCTAAAAGATGTTTGGCATATGCTGATTTTCGGTTTTTGGATTTATAGTCCATTACGTGTTCATGATATCTTAGCTTGAATTTCCGTCCTGTCTACCCTATATATACATTGTCACTGTTCCGTCCAGCATTCGTGTCTGGCCGGATTTGAGGCATTAGCTGGTTTCGCGAGGTCATTCGCCGTGTTGCTATGGCAACAGGCTTGTGTCTTCGTTTGTTTTATTTTTCTTGTTGTGTCTTCAATATAATTTTAAATATGTTTACTTATCTGTTTGTTCTTTCTCCCATCAATTCTCATAAGAAATAACATTTGACTGTCGCATCTTTCATTTTTTGGATAGTCATGTTATAATCTCCAACCCAAAGTTTCAGTCTGATTATTTTTTAGTATATTTTATTCATAATTTTGTGTTTTTAAAGAAACAATTCAGTTTTGAAGTAATGCTATTAATTCTCTTATTTATGTTTTAGTATTTTAATGTAACTTAATTGATTTATTTCCAAGATTAATTATTTATTGTTTTTCTTGGCCAATGGGATTCTTGCTTTACGTCACATGTCGTGACGTCTGTCATTCTTGCTATTCATTCTTATTCTCTCGTTCGAAGCTTTCGCCAGGCTAGTTTTCAGTTCAGAATTCTGAATCTAGTTTTTATTGTCGAGCTGGGAATTTGAAGTTTCCCAGCCCTAGTTATTGCAGAGACGCAATTTAGTACATTCATCAAAGTAATTTATTTGTGATTTAATTACAAATGTGTGAAGCCAAGTTTTTTACTTCCCTGATCAAACCGTATGGACTTGAATGCGTAACTCATTAAGTAAAAGGATTGACTGTAAGTACTGCTGTGAAGTGAATATTTCAGAGTGCTTAATTTTAGTTGCAGTGTCGAAGCAACATCTAAAGGTTCTTCTTTTCGGTCGAAGCAGCAAGTTGACCTTAAAATAATTTGCTGATAGTGCGCATTCACTTCAAGAATAGTGAAATTCTTTCTCAGTCGTCCGAGCAAGCGCGACTATAAAAATTGCTCTGCTCTGGTCCTCCGAGCTATTCATCAGTCTTATAAGGCAAGCATGCCTTATTTTCCAGAAGGAGCTTACTAAGTCGTCTCCCCTTGACTTCATCAACATTTCATCTTCTTCGGCACCGCTAGGAAGAGGAATTTATTTGTAAAGCAAGATACAAAATTCCATCTTGTATTTTAAAGGGTCTATTTATCATTTTGTCCATTGTGCTCTTTGTATCTTTCAAGGGGCTCAATAAATGTATTTAAACTTGACTTAGTGTAGCATCCTTCAAACCGGAGAGGTTTCCCCGTGTCCCTATTTCGCCTGTGAGCTACCGTGGGAGCGGGAACATCTCTTTGTGGTTCCTCCGGGCCTGGATATGACCCAGAGGCCTATGGTTGAAGATGCATTGATAGTTAGTGACCTATAATTAACGTAGAGTAACTATTCAATTAACAGTTTGAATTTGTCTTGGTCACTTATTACAGAGACCTCAGTGATTAGCCACAATTCTAGTCATTCTTATATATCAATCTTGTTCTCCCGGTATAGTTTGCCGCCGGTGTGAGACGCTACCATCAGTAGCCATCAGTAATAAGTAGTTTAAAGTCAGTTGCTATAAGTATCTGTGGTTCTCCTCCGCATTGCGTTTGAGGGAGGTCTCTGACAGATTTCAATTAAGTTTTTGGTACTTTCTTGTAAAGTGTAAACATTTACATTTGTGTACTTACACCTGTACAGCTACACACTATTTCTTTGTCTACTCGTATGCTCCTATGCGGGCAACTCACTCCATTCTTATAAACAAACCTTAATTTGTCATTGTTGCACCGGCTCTAGGCGGGCAACCTATTTAATTCAGACATTTGTATAAGCAAGTCGCTATGTCGAGTCCAGACGGTTTGACGGCTCTTAAAGCCAAGCGAGTTCCCATTAAGGCCCAGATTACGCGGCAGGTTAATGTCATTAGTAATTTAGCCATTGAGGATGTCACATATCCTGAACTCAAAAAGTATGAGTCTAAGTTAGACGAACTTGCAGCTAAGTTCGACCATGTGCAGACTGAAATCGACGGTGTGGATTATTCTGATGCTGAAGAAGCCTATAGGGCAGAAGTCGACGCCGTCATTTCCAGAGGCAACTCTCAGTTGTGTAAATTTCTTCAGGCCTTATCTGACAAGGAGGTCCTGGCCCAGCAGGCCCTTGCAGAAAGGCAGGCTCAGGCCCAGCTCGCCCTGGCCCGTGAGGAAGCCGAAGCTAAGAGAGCGGAGGCCCTGGCCCAGCAGGCCCTTGCAGAAAGGCAGGCTCAGGCCCAGCTCGCCCTGGCCCGTGAGGAAGCCGAAGCTAAGAGAGCGGAGGCCCTGGCCCAGCAGGCCCTTGCAGAAAGGCAAGCCCAGGCCCAGCTCGCCCTGGCCCGTGAGGAAGCTGAGGCTAAGAGAGCCGAAGCCCACGCCCAGGCCGAAGCTGCCCAAAAGGCTAAAATAAGACGCTTCGAGTACTTGCAATCGCAACTTCTGCGTCAAATGCAGATTATGCGAGAGTACGAAATCGAAGATCTCACTACGCTTCATGAGGCGCGCATTCGCCGCTCTGAATTTGTAGAGATCTTCAAGGCCTATAAGTCAGATTATGCTCAGGTGGCCATTGACGAGGCCTACCAGGATCATGAATTCGACTTTCACGCAGTGGAATCTGATTATTATAAAGTCATCAGTTTCTTTGACTCCATGATAGCTGAAAAGAAACAGCTATATGAACCCGAGCAGGCGCAGACTGCCAGTCAGCGCTCCTCGCTCGACCCTGTCACGCCGTTGTTACCGAAACTCCCCGAAATCCGTCTTCCTCAGTTCAATGGGAACCCCTCTGAGTGGATCGAGTTTCGTGACACTTTCTCGTCGTTGGTAATTCAACACAGGCACATTTCGGACATGGACAAGTATCAGTACTTGAAGTCTTGCCTGTCATCAGAGGTTAGTACGGTCATTCAGAATATTCCTGTCTCTGCTGCGACTTTCCAGGTGGCGTGGCAGACTTTGATTGATAGGTTTGATAACGACCGGCTAATCGCCAACACCCATCTGGACAATCTCTTCTCTCCCCCTCAGATTGAGAGGTATTCTGCAGAATCCCTGCAGAAATACCTGGATC
The DNA here is from genome assembly GCA_964059195.1 of Ectobius pallidus. NCBI lineage: Eukaryota > Metazoa > Arthropoda > Insecta > Blattodea > Ectobiidae > Ectobius > Ectobius pallidus. Next base: position 27,184,647 of record CAXKWD010000010.1, on the reverse strand, counting down.
ATTTTATAAGCACGGTACATGCACTTAATTCCCTTAATACAGAAGTGGAGTTGTCAGATCTGATTATTACCAGAATTATCATCGACAAGCTTCCGATGAACCTCATCAGAGAATGGGAGTCATCTGTCAAAATAGGGAAGCTCCCTACTCTCAAGGAGTTATTTGTCTTCTTGGAAAGCCGAGTTCGCATACTGCAGATGACTGATGCTGCCACGAAAGGTCAGGCTGCTAAGTCAGTTCCGAGCTCTCCGGCTCCTTCCAAGTCAAAGTCTTCTTCTTCGAGGCCTAAATGTCTCTGTTGTCGTACTGCTGTGCATGACCTGTTTTCATGCAGCGACTTCAGGAGCATGACTTTCGCTCAAAGAGACCAGTTTGTTAGAGACCGCAAACTGTGTCGCGTATGCCTGTTTAGTCAAGGGCATGCCAACAATTGTAGGACTTTTCAGTGCAGGAGATGTGCTGGGAGACATAGCACATTCCTCCACGACCCGACTAGCGATAGTCACCAGGCTGCCAACACTGCAGGTGTTATGGCTTCTAGTCAGACCCAGCAGCGCTGCTTGCTTCCTACTGCTACTGTCCGCATCCTGGACTCAGACGGCTCGCCTGTTGAGGCCACAGCCCTCCTGGATAGCGGTTCAGACTGCAATCTTATTAGCAACAGGCTGTTTAGGCGTCTTGGACTAGCTCCTCATGCGCAGCGGACTACGCTAGCGGGAATTTTGTCCACTAATGTTAGCACACATAAGCTAACCAGCATCGCGATTCAGTCGCGAGTGACTTCATGGCGCTACAATGCACAGGCCATTGTCGTTCCGGAGATTTCGGAGAAAAGGTTCCCGAACTCTTTCATTGAGACCAAAGATTGGAACATTCCTCCGAATCTTCCCTTGGCTGACCCATTTTTTAGTCGTCCTAAGTGTGTCGATCTACTTCTTGGAGTGGAGATTTGCGCCCAAGTGGTGTGTCCAGGGCAAATTTCCACCGGTGAGTTACCTACGATTCAGAACTCGCACCTTGGTTGGTACTTCGCCGGGAAACTGCCCTCTGCGCCTTTCCCTTCACAGCGTTGCCATACTTCCAATGGTCATCGACGCCGATCCACGGCTAAGCGTTGTCTTGAAGCAAGCCCAAATGAGCCTGAATGCTCGGAGGCTATGTCTTCTAATTACTCAGCCTTCCTAACTGCTGACCAGTTAGTGAGTAACCAGCTTTCCCGGTTCTGGGAGTTAGAACGAGTGTCTAACTCAGCCCCCTTCCCTGACGAGTCAGTTTGTGAACAGCATTTTGCTGCCAATACTCAGCGTGACTCCGATGGGCGATACATTGTAAAGTTGCCCTTTGTATCAGCTCCAGAATCCCTGGGGAGCACAGTGCTACAAGCCCAGAAGAGATTCTTCTCATTAGAAAAAAGACTGTCTTTAAATGAAACCCTTCGAGAGGAATATAACAGGTTCATGGATGACTATCTGAAATTGGGTCACATGAAGCCTGCCTCTCGGAGTTCACTCGGGAAATATGAGTATATTATCCCGCACCATCCCGTTTTGAAGCCTTCCAGCACCACGACTAAACTCAGGGTAGTTTTTGATGCTTCGGCGAAGTCTTCTAACGGGAAGTCACTCAATGACATTCTTGCGGTAGGTCCGGTGGTGCAGCCTGACCTCTTCTCGATCCTCCTACGCTTTAGGTTCAATCCAGTGGCGTTCACAGCGGACATCGAGAAGATGTATAGACAGGTCTTAGTCCATCCCGACCACCAACCTCTCCAGCAGATTTACTGGAGAACTTCTGTGTCAGACCCTATTCAGCTGTTTGACCTAACCACGGTCACTTATGGCACTGCTTCTGCCTCCTTCCTGGCAACCAGAGCTCTTAAACAGCTAGCCATCGACGAGGGAAGCAAGTTTCCTGTAGCAGCCTCCATCATAAACAATTCCATCTATGTCGATGACATAGTGGCCACAGCTGATACGCTGTCTGAGGCCAAGGTTATTGTCTCTCAGCTGAGAGAGCTTCTCCCCCTAGGTGGATTTAATCCTCGTAAGTGGAGTTCCAATTCTGTGGAACTGCTCCAAGACGTTCCTCCTGAGCTGCGGGAGTCTCTCGACCACAGAACCTTTGGTGACTCTGACACCTCCTCCATAAAGGCGCTAGGCCTCATATGGCAACCTTCTGACGATATGCTCAGGATCGAAACTTCAGTCGATCCCTCCAAGCCATTCACCACCTGTTCCAGAAGGACATTGCTATCTTGTATAGCCTCTATTTTTGATCCCCTTGGGCTAATATGCCCTATAGTGTCCTACTGCAAGATTCTGTTCCAATCTTTGTGGAAGGAGACTACTTCATGGGACCAGCCCATTCCTTCTGCGGTCGCCGACAAGTGGCGCAAGATTCACAACCAACTTCAGTTCATCTCCAGCATCGCTATCCCTCGGCTAGCATTACAGCAGAACTTCGTATCTGTGCAGTTGCACGGTTTCTGTGATGCTAGCGAGGTGGCTTATGGCGCCTGTCTGTACCTACGATCTACTAATCACCTCGATAAGGCCAAGAGCTGTCTGCTTTGTGCCAAGTCTAGGGTTGCCCCTTTGAAGGCAACGACTATACCTCGCCTTGAGTTGTTGGCAGCTCACTTGTTGGCAACGTTAGTTCACCGGGTGTTACCTGCGTTGCAACTTTCTATAAGTTCAGTACACCTGTGGAGTGACTCCAAGGTTGTACTTGGTTGGTTAAACCATTCACCTTCTAAACTGAAGACTTTCGTGGCTAACAGAGTCGCGGACGTCCAAGAATTCACTGCCATTGAATCTTGGTCGCATGTGTCATCTAAGGACAATCCCGCTGATCTCATCTCTAGGGGAGCCACCCCTTCTGACCTACTTAACAACTCTCTGTGGTGGTCAGGCCCTTCTTGGCTTACTGCCGACTCCACTCAGTGGCCCAGTTTGCCCACTGAGCTCGAGTCTTCGTCTCTCCCAGAGGTGAAGATAGCAGCGCTAGTCACCATCGAAACCTCTAGCTTAAGCCCATGGCTGACTAAGTTTTCACACTTGAAAACAATCAGGGTCATGGCTTATGTGCGACGTTTCATTAATAATTACTTGAAACTCAAGTCACCTATCAATGGCCCTTTGTTGCCGTCAGAGCTTACTGAAGCTTTGCATTCTTGCATTAGAATCATTCAAAGGAATGCTTTCAGAAAGGAAATTCAAGCATTGTCTTCCTCGCAAGATTTGCCTTCTTCTAGTAAGATCCGGCAACTATGCCCCTTTATTCAGGATAACATCCTGCGTGTAGGTGGACGTCTAAGTCGGTCCAACCTACCTTTTGACAACAAGCATCAGATATTACTTCCTGCAGAGCATGCTTTCACCAGGCAGTTAGTTCTCCATGTGCACTTGCATCTAGGTCATGCAGGACCTCAGCTAGTCATCTCACACTTGCGAGAGTCGTATTGGATCCCTTGCATTCGCAAGCTGGTTCGCAGTGTACGGAGGCGCTGTAGTGTTTGCTTCCGCTTTGAGGCTCAGGCTTATCAGCAAAAGATGGCTGATCTGCCTCCTGAGAGAGTAAATCCTCTCCCTCCTTTCACAAACTCTAGTGTGGACTACGCCGGTCCATTCTCTCTCAAGTTTGGTGGCCCGCGGTCCAAAGTGACTACTAAAGCCTACGTTGCTATTTTTGTCTGCATGTCCACGAAGGCCGTACACGTTGAGCTAGTGACTTCGCTCACCTCACGTGCCTTCCTGGCGGCATTGTCAAGGTTCACAAGTCGTCGTGGAATTCCAAGTTCAATCACTTGTGATAATGGTAGAAACTTTGTCGGAGCTCACGCCGACCTGCAGAACCTCTCTAGGCTTTTGATGTCATCAGAACATCACTCCGCAGTGCAAGACGCCACTGCGCATTTGAACATTCATTGGCGTTTCTTGCCTCCTCACTCTCCACACATGGGAGGACTTCATGAGGCGGCAGTACGCTCTTTGAAGTTCCACTTGAAGAGGATGTCCTCGTCCTGTAAGTACACTTACGAGGAGATGTCTACTGTTCTCACACAAATTGAGTCATTCTTGAATTCACGTCCTTTGATGTCGTTATCTGAGGACGTGGATGACTTTGGATATTTGTCTCCCGGCCACTTTCTTATTGGCAAGCCCATTGTGTCGGTGCCCAGTCCTGACCTCTCTGGTGGGTACAGCCTGCGTTCCCGTTGGAACCATCTTCAGCAGATGGTCACTTGTATTTGGAAGAAGTGGTCCGTGGATTATCTCCACACGCTACAGCGTCGTGCAAGGTGGCATAAGGTACTGCCAGACGTTCCTTTGGGTACCCCTGTATTGGTTCTCGAGGACAATGTACCTCCTCATAGGTGGGTGCTTGGTCTGGTGCACCAAGTACACCCAGGCCCAGACGGCCTTGTCAGAGTTGTCACTGTGCGCACTGTCTCAGGCACTTATAAGAGGCCCCTCATCAAGTTGGCTCCTCTGCCTGTCAGTGAAGAGGGACAGTGACACCTGCTTTCATTCAGAGTGCTGATGCCGGACGCATCCCACTCCACCGATTTTGACTTTATTGCGACTTGATAGTTGTTTTGGCCTCGAATCCTTGCATTCACGAATTTGCTTGACGTCACATTCTGTTAGATAATTTCACGAGCGAAATTATCGCGGGCAATATGTTCCGTCCAGCATTCGTGTCTGGCCGGATTTGAGGCATTAGCTGGTTTCGCGAGGTCATTCGCCGTGTTGCTATGGCAACAGGCTTGTGTCTTCGTTTGTTTTATTTTTCTTGTTGTGTCTTCAATATAATTTTAAATATGTTTACTTATCTGTTTGTTCTTTCTCCCATCAATTCTCATAAGAAATAACATTTGACTGTCGCATCTTTCATTTTTTGGATAGTCATGTTATAATCTCCAACCCAAAGTTTCAGTCTGATTATTTTTTAGTATATTTTATTCATAATTTTGTGTTTTTAAAGAAACAATTCAGTTTTGAAGTAATGCTATTAATTCTCTTATTTATGTTTTAGTATTTTAATGTAACTTAATTGATTTATTTCCAAGATTAATTATTTATTGTTTTTCTTGGCCAATGGGATTCTTGCTTTACGTCACATGTCGTGACGTCTGTCATTCTTGCTATTCATTCTTATTCTCTCGTTCGAAGCTTTCGCCAGGCTAGTTTTCAGTTCAGAATTCTGAATCTAGTTTTTATTGTCGAGCTGGGAATTTGAAGTTTCCCAGCCCTAGTTATTGCAGAGACGCAATTTAGTACATTCATCAAAGTAATTTATTTGTGATTTAATTACAAATGTGTGAAGCCAAGTTTTTTACTTCCCTGATCAAACCGTATGGACTTGAATGCGTAACTCATTAAGTAAAAGGATTGACTGTAAGTACTGCTGTGAAGTGAATATTTCAGAGTGCTTAATTTTAGTTGCAGTGTCGAAGCAACATCTAAAGGTTCTTCTTTTCGGTCGAAGCAGCAAGTTGACCTTAAAATAATTTGCTGATAGTGCGCATTCACTTCAAGAATAGTGAAATTCTTTCTCAGTCGTCCGAGCAAGCGCGACTATAAAAATTGCTCTGCTCTGGTCCTCCGAGCTATTCATCAGTCTTATAAGGCAAGCATGCCTTATTTTCCAGAAGGAGCTTACTAAGTCGTCTCCCCTTGACTTCATCAACATTTCATCTTCTTCGGCACCGCTAGGAAGAGGAATTTATTTGTAAAGCAAGATACAAAATTCCATCTTGTATTTTAAAGGGTCTATTTATCATTTTGTCCATTGTGCTCTTTGTATCTTTCAAGGGGCTCAATAAATGTATTTAAACTTGACTTAGTGTAGCATCCTTCAAACCGGAGAGGTTTCCCCGTGTCCCTATTTCGCCTGTGAGCTACCGTGGGAGCGGGAACAGTCACAATTATTGCATTTTAGTTTATATACCCCATTCTCGTTAAATTTATCTATGTTGTTGTTAGCAGGATTATATAGTTTGTTTTTTATTTTATTATTGGTTTTATATGCTACCTTAATATCATTTTGTTTAAATATTTTTGTAATTTGATATACTTTTTTGTCAGTGTAGTTAAAAGTGACATATTTTTCACCTTATGTTTATCTTCATTAATTGGAGTTAGGTAACTAGTTCTATTTTTTTGTGCAAGCTTATTCTTTTTTTGTTTTTTCAGTAATTGTAGAATTGTTTTCTTTTTGTAACCATTATTGGTAGCAATTTGTAGGATTGTGTTAAGTTCATTATTGTATTGTCGTTTATTCATCGGTATATTAAGCAACCTTTGGATCATGTTATTAAATACTGCCATTTTTTGGCTATGGGGATGGTTTGAGCTCTTGTTAATTATTGTATCAGTGAAAGTTTCACGCATGAAATTGAACAAAACAAAACCTTAAATTATTTGGATCTAAGTATAACAAGAAAAAATAATTCACTTAGTTTCGGCATATATAGAAAATCAACTATCACTGATACAATAATTAACAAGAGCTCAAACCATCCCCATAGCCAAAAAATGGCAGTATTTAATAACATGATCCAAAGGTTGCTTAATATACCGATGAATAAACGACAATACAATAATGAACTTAACACAATCCTACAAATTGCTACCAATAATGGTTACAAAAAGAAAACAATTCTACAATTACTGAAAAAACAAAAAAAGAATAAGCTTGCACAAAAAAATAGAATTAGTTACCTAACTCCAATTAATGAAGATAAACATAAGGGGAAAAATATGTCACTTTTAACTACACTGACAAAAAAGTATATCAAATTACAAAAATATTTAAACAAAATGATATTAAGGTAGCATATAAAACCAATAATAAAATAAAAAACAAACTATATAATCCTGCTAACAACAACATAGATAAACTTAACGAGAATGGGGTATATAAACTAAAATGCAATAATTGTGACAATGTATATATAGGGCAGACAGGACGGAAATTCAAGCTAAGATATCATGAACACGTAATGGACTATAAATCCAAAAACCGAAAATCAGCATATGCCAAACATCTTTTAGACAAAACACATTCACTTAACACAATAGAAAATACATTAGAAATTATACATAAACAAGATAAAGGACCTAAACTAAATACACTAGAATCCTTGGAAATATATAGAAATAAACATAAAATTATAAATGAAGACACTATAGATTACAACCCTCTATTCGAATTAATTTTAGAACACACTCAACCGGCATAAGTTAATATCATTCTAAGGATCAAAGGTTCAGTTTCAGTACACAATAGACACCATAACGGTATAGTCACGATCCATAAACTCAAGGTTAGTAACTTTCCTTGTTGGACATATATTTTACATAATTATAACATTTCAAATTCACAATTATCTTTCCTCTTATTGTTTCATATTTATTTTACTTAGGATCTGAAGATGGCATAATTGGTTTGCCGAAATGCATCATCGCTACTCGTCATGTAACATATAACCACATTGGGATTGCAGCGAAAGAACACTTAATAACATACACAGCATATTATATTTTTAGCTGGATCATAAGCATAATACATAAGCAAGCATTAAAGAACATTACTCCACTTTTGGCTGAATAGAATCAACGTACAGGTGTTACATCAATATTGTACTTATGGTTGAATAATACCTACATACAGGAGTTACGATACATAACATAAGACTGTTATAATTGTTTTATTCTATGACTGTTCCATTTCACATGGATTTTTAATAACAAAGTTTTATTAGCCTATACATGACAAATACATAAGGCTGAATTTTATTTTATTGGTAAGTTTAAATTAATGTTGTACATTTTTAAACAAATGTTACTTGTGAATCCAATTTAATGTAATATGTAAAATGTCAAAAAACATCTAATTTTAATTTTTTAGCTATCTGTAATATGTTTTAAATTGTTTAACGCATACATTTTAGAAGTTTAGCTACAATAAGATAGAAAATAAAAAACGTATGCAAAAATAATAAAAAATTTTAGAAGCAATCCCAAGAACATTAGATGGATGGTATAAGTTACATAAGTTTTTTTGAGGGTATAAGGTGGATAAAATTCATTATATTTACGCTATATTAGTCCTGAACTTAATGAACTGGTATGCATAATACTGAAATGATTATAATCTACTCGTAGCACGTTCAATCCCGAGATATTAAGTTAGTTTTTCGATCTACTGTGTTTAGCTTCGGTCCTGTAAACAATACATTTATATTGTTTGAATAGGCTGTTCGTTCTTCTAAAGTTTAGAAGTGCTGTACTCGTTTTTGTATTACGAGTAACAAAAAGATAATATGTATGAATACATATTAAAATTTACTAAAATGCTATTTTTTAAGCAAAAGATAAAATTTCAAGAATATTGCTCATTTGCACTTTCATCGGTTAATAATTGACTTAAGTCAGAAAACATACACGCACGAACATACAATTTATTAACATAATAGACCGACAGATAATATTACCAGATCCAATTTTCCGAGCTTAGATATAAGTTAGGCTAGGGTTTCGAGGGTCAGAAAATTATTAAAATATTTCGTGTTAGAATTTTTCGCGAATACACAGACAATAGTAGACTATATTAATTTTATTTATTATACTTTCTCCAGTTAGAGGAAAACTAAAACAGCATACACAAATGACACAATTTTGGCACGGACCTTATTGTACAATTGCCCTGACATAGTACATATTATATTTTAGTGAACTCTACTGGTTTTAAACAAAGAAGACGAATTTACTTAAGGGAAGACAGTTTCTTAAAATGCTAATTGAAGATTTCAGAGCGAGTAAGGGTGGTGGAAGGCCTTGCAGAATTTTAAGAAGGCTGTTGAAATTGTGCCTCTGAGCCCGACCAACACAGCTTCTACTTCAATATTCTGTAGTTAGTAATTCTTCTTAATAGTAAGGATTGGAAGGTCCATGGCTCTCTTTCCTTGATTTACTCCCATTTTCTGCCAAATCAGGCATCTCGCCATGTAAGTTACAGTAAATCCAGGTGTCCAGAGCGCCTGAGCTATGGATGCCCTTATTTATGGTGTCGAGCAATGCGAAAGGTTTAACCATGATGACAGGAACCAAGAACACAGATGAGTGTTTAAATTTTGTTGCAACAATGTCGGCAGTGATTGTTGTCCAGGGAGCTACCGGGCACAGCAAGGACTGCTGGTACATTAATTCCTATAATTGAAGGCAGGTATGTCAAACTCAACTTCTACTGAGGGCCAACTTGACTTGATAATGTGACGTTCAACGGCCGCATGCTGTTCTTATAAAATTTAAGCATATTTTTATATTTCGTAAAAAGCAACCACCCGACTTTTAAATTTTAACACACCATATAATAAAACACTATCACTCCTGCCATTTGATGCTATAGGCCTATGTATTACGATCAAAACATTTTAAATACAGGTCGATGAAAATGTGTAGATAACCAAAATAACAGGACTTTAAAGTAAAATTTCTTATAAATTATAGGCTTACACTCATTATTCATTAATAATTGTTATGTTGCATACTGACTGGAGTCAGAAGAAATGTGGGAATCTTGAAAATCCTGGTAGATATAAAAATGAATTAAACTATCGCTTACCCGTCACAAGGCCTGAGTTTTAATTTTTAAGCCTTAATATTATCATACAATGAAGTTACAAACTGAACTTTTCGCTTTTAATTTTAAATTTAAGCATTTTAAATGCAGTGTTTTAAATGCACTGCAATATCTGCCATGAATGTCAGATCTTCAAGTCAGTTATTATCGTCACATAGCTTATCAGGTGATTCATCTTTAATTTCTAAAATAAATAAATAAAAAATAAAAAACTTCAATTTTTTGTCGAACGGTCCAAAAGTGTTTTAAATATTGATATGACAAGAAAGCCAACCAACTTCTGAATGGCATGGAGAACCCTCGAATTCACTACCTATATCACTAATGAAAGTGGGAAACTGGAATTGATTCAGTCCCCTAGAACAAATAAAATTCGCTGTTTTCTTTTTGAAAATCAAATTTCGGTTCATTTTTATTGTTTTGGGCATAGTGCTTCCTGATGAATAATGCACTACCCTATATGGGTCTACCAGTATTTTGTGAGACACTTGTCTTCTGTAGGCTACTGACAGAAAGTCAGGTTTTAGCAAATTTTATCTTACATTACATTTTTAGCGGACATATTTAAACATTTTACCTAAAATTTTAAGGGACCACATTTCGTAGCTGAGGGGTGCATGCGGCCCGTGGGCTTGACACACCTGATTTAAGGCCGTCCGTCCACACACTACAAGATAAGCCGGTTTTTACGACTTCTGTCAGAAGTCTGTGTTCCTTAATAAGCATTACCTTTTTACCTTTGGAATACATGTCCCTTAGCTTGTCTCTAATTTTTTTAAATCCAGAAGTCCGTCTTTAAGAGTTAATAGGGCGTTTTCCAGCAAAATGTCAACTCTGGTAAACAGTTTTTGTTTGTTTTTGTATTTTTTTTAAATTCGTCGTATGCATCAAAATTCTAAATTCGTAGGGCATTTTTATGTTCAAGCTATTGTGAGTGCAACAAACAGAGACTTTTATATTACCTTCGGCTGTATCCCATGCCATCTGATAGATCAGTGGGCAGCTGGAACATTCATTTTCAGAGAGGATACAATATGTTTTTCGACAACTTCGAGAATTTTCTCCGAGATTAATTAAAGGGCACAGTTTGAAAGGGATAAACTAGAGCTCGACATACTGAGTTAATTAATTACTAAAAAATTCTGAATAGTTTGTAATAGAGATAAAGACGTTAGGATCTCTATTTTATTTAAATTTTTGCATCCAGCTGAGTGGATTTAACGTTAAGTATGTTTTGAAAAATTAACTCTAACATATTTAATAGTTTCAATAGAAGAAATGCTGTTTATTTCTCCTTGATAAGCAGGTAAAATGTCTATCTTGAGCTCCCCATTAACAAAGTTTATAGCCTACACTTGGAAGTTTATAGCCTACACTAGGATTTGTTGTGTTAATTTCAAGTTCAATTTCATTGAATAATTGAATTGCCATTCAAGTTGTCATTGCAACTCTAATGCTCTAACCATAAGATCTTGCAACAGTGTTTTCAGGAAGCTCGTGAAAGAATGTGATCAGAATTACAGGCGAAAGAAGAAAACCCTGCATAAGTGAAAGCAAAAATGACAAAGACGGTCGTAACTCAACATTATATAGTAGATCCTCGTGACTTCATTATATAAAAGCGACTGTGAATTGTTATTTATTTCTCCCTTCTCTTTTACCTGGTGCCAAGTATTGCGTAAAGATTGGTCACTCAATCCATACTCATTTCGTCTAAGCCAGCAGATCATTAAGTTAAACAAAATTTATATTTAAGTTTGCTAACGTAGTGAAATTACTTAAGCACGATATTTTTCCCTTTGAAACATATTTTATAATGTATTAATAAAAGATATAAATAAATCAACAAGACAAATAGTTCTTTGCTTAAAAAACACAATGATTTACATGGTACCTTATAAAGTTATGAAATGGACCAACTTCTGTCATTATGAAATGATAAACTTTTTATTTAAGTTTTATATATATGGTATACAACCAAAATTACAAGCATATTTAATCAACTCATTCGACACAACACAAATAAAAAACTGAATGAGTTATAGAATTGGAATGGGAGAAAATAAAATCTAAATTAAAGATAAAAAACTTAAAATCTGAAAGAAAATTAAAAATAGATTGGGTGAGTGAATGTTATATTTAACACTTTCACACAAAAGTAAAATTTATTATCGTAAAAAAGAAGTAAAAAAACTAAAATTTGAAAGAAAATAAAAATTGAGGGCGGGATTGAATGTTATATTAATCACATTTACACAAAACTAAAATGTCTTATCTAATTAATTATTCTAAATGTATAACATATTATATTTTATCAATATTTTAAATGTTTCATTAATATGAAAATATATATTACAAATAAACGAGAAAAAACTTGAATGTTCATAGCATGTATAACTTCATATATTTTTTTAATCCAATCAAATTAAATTATATCACACAAACAAACAAAATTATTGTATATTGCAAAACCTTACATGTGTACTTTCTTTGAAAGCCCACTAGAATTAGAGTTTATATTGAAGGTCAAGAACTTCATAACCATTAACCAAATTCCTCACAACGCAGGGGACTGAAACGAAATAGTTTCGAGCTAACGTAATATCGGACAATATGCAAATTCCACACGCCGCAGCGGTAGTATGAAATATGTTTGAAGCTAACGACGACATTGAAGAGGACCTGTACTTAACTTGATGATCCTTGACGATAGGTGAATGGATGCCATCGAACACGATCTTTCCAGTTGCCCATAGTAGGTGGATAAGCAGCAACAGTAGAAGCTCTATCTCTTACAAACGACCAAGTAAACGTAAAAGATGTTTTCTCCACTTAGTCCGACCATGTCACCTTTTAGCCTATTCGGAACTTCAAACGATTCCGACATTCCTATAGTAAACTGTTAGCTACCTGCAATGTGTCTTCGTGCGCATTTGCTGGATGCTATTTTAATATGAGTACGTGATCTCTACTGCTTAGGCGGCTTTTAATAACGATTCCTTAAGGCCCTATGTTCTTAAGACATATTATTTGAATTTCGAAAAAGCAGGTGTTGAAGTGAGATAACTACATAACTGGCTTTCCATTGCAAAACTTCTTGACACAATGTTACATATAGGCCTATATATATATATATATATATGTGTGTGTGTGTGTGTGTTCATATACATATTATATAAGTTATACATACATATATACATACATACATACTGTAGGCTATATACAAATATAAATATTATTCAATTAACTGAAAATAATTATCCACAAGGTAAATTTGAAGATAAAGTTAAAAGCATATCACTATATTGTATGATTATATATTTATACGCTTAATTATACTTATTTATATTTTTAAAAAGTTTTCACTCCCTTAAAACACTATTCATGATCCCATAGCATGAATGAAATTAATTTGTTTTGCCTGCGTAAGTATAGGCCTATTTATATTTCGAGTGACAGAATTTGTTAATGAAGCACTGTGCGCTATATGAAAAAAGTAATTTAGTGGTTGAAATTATTTTCAAGAATTTTCTGTAAAGTTAATTTAGCCTACATAATGTTCTTGAATTAACATTTTTTTTATTTAGAAGCCTGCAACATTTACATATTTCTGAATGTTATCGTATGGGCGAAGAATTCTTATGATGGTGTTTTGTTCACTAAACAAAGCTGCATAGATGTTACGTTGTGAACGGATCTTAGTAGAAAAGAATGGTAGTAAAATTCATATAAATCAATTACATTATTTCGCTAATCAATGGGTGTGAACTTCCTCAAAAGGGTAAAGGAACACCTGGCTTCTAACAAATGGATAAGTTGTCGACCAGCCTATCCTGCAGTGAGTGGAGGGACGGCCTGAATGATTGGAAACGTAGCAGCAGTCCGTGCCGTGCCTGGTAGAACCATGGTCAACAGTCACCGACATTGTCGCAACAAGATGGAAACTCTTGCCCATGTTCTTGGTTCCTGTCAGCATTGAGAGACTCTGCGCATTGCTCGACACCATCAAATAAGAGCTTCCTTAGCTTAGGCCCTGAGAACTACTGATTCACTGTAGGCTACATGAAGAGGTGCATGGTATGGCGGACAATGGGAGTACTCGCAGAATTGATATGATCGTCTACAAAGACAACAACATGGGCTGTATAAAACATCCGACTTGAATCCGGAATAAACCAACTTCCGAAGTAAATGAAGAAAAGAGACCCATTTACGAACCAACCATTCCTTTCTATAAAAAGACAAGTACAGAGGATTATTTATGTGTAACGATTATCATTCGTAGAGCCTAGCTTTTTATTCAAATTTTACTTATTGACTTCAATCTTAGAGCCCACTGATGCATTTACTTAATGATTGCTTATATACTGCTTATGTACACCTAGTCGGGGCCAGAGGAACAATTAGCTTTATATACCTTGGGACAATTCCTGCAGCTTTGGTACAGTTCTGCAAGTCCTTCCATCTCCCTGACTCGCTATTGAATTAAATCGCTCTGATTGCTTTGAAACCTTCAGTCGGCAATTTAAGGAACCATCTTCGCTGAGTACATTTTCATTTCATCATATTAGGTTACAATCTACATTTACTACGATAATAAAATTGTACATTTTATTTATGTGAAAAATTATGTTTAATATTGTATTTTTAATGTTTTATGTACTTTGTCGCAAGGCAAGGTAAAACAATAAATAAATAGACGCTGATTTTGAGGGTGATTTTCATTTCCAGTACCCCCAAAATAATTATCTAAACTTCCAAACTAATGATACAAAGATATTTGTGATACGAGCTCTGACCTAAGCGCTGCGGCGTTTTTACTTGCGTAGTACGTGCTGGTTATCTTCCAGTAATTAATTCTCAAGAAAAGGGTAGTGTTGTTAATAATGCAAATTATTGATTCAACAGACTAGCAACTACGGTGAACCCTCGTAGTAGCCAACCCAAATGAGGTTTTCACGGGGTTTCCCTCACTCTATGAGGTGAATTATACCGGATCGGAGATAGGCCTACGACCCCTGCGAGACATGACTGAACGTATTTCTTTTAATGCTGAAGTAAACAGCCAGCTCAACACACATTTCCCCATTTTTTTAGGACAGCGTTTTTCAACCTTTGATCCGCGGACCACTGGTGGTCCGCAATGATGGTGCAGATGGTCCGCAGACATAATTTAAAAAGTCATAAAGCAAGTGGAAAGTAAAGAAGTAAACTTTTTTCACATATTCCGTTATAATAACCTATAATTAATACCTCAAATATTAAGAACATCCTTGTTTTTCAAATGGGATGTAAAATTAGGGGTCCGTAAAATTTTTTAGACATTTTAGAGGTTCTCGGGTTCAAAAAGGTTGAGAAACGCTGTTTTAGGACATACAAGAACGGAAAATGGAGCAATAGAACAAATGCGCCGAAAAGTTATTGGGACCGAAGTATGACATTTGGTCGTTCCGGGGGTGGAGAAGGGCCAACTAAAATAATACTATGAACAGAGTGTTTCAGTTTATCAGTAGTTTGTTTAATTAATAAGAATTTTCAACATAAATTATAATTTTGAATGTGATTTCGCTTTTCTGAGTGAGTCCCCCCCCCCATAAATTTTACAACTCAGCGCCTATGGTGTTATTACTTATTTCTTCGATTTAATTCGTGAAATAATCTTTACAAATGCAACTTTTAGCATTTTAAAATTAAAATAACTCGAAATTTAAATAAATTTAAATAAAAATGTATTCATTACATTACATAATTTAAATAAATTTAAATTGAAATGTATTCGTTACATTACATAATTTAAATAAATTTAAATTTAAATGTATTCGTTACATGACACAATTTAAATAAATTTAAATTAAAACGTATTCGTTACATTATATAATTTAAATAAATTTAAATTAAAATGTATTAGTTACATTATATGAATGAGAAGTGTCACACTAAAAAATCACCTCCATATCTGTATGAGTAGAAAGAAAGTTGACATTAACAGTTAGGGGATAGTAGCTGTCAGTATTCAAGTATTGAATCGTAACCACAACATGTAAGAACAAGGGAAGTGCATGTAGAGTGTCGCACGTGTTTCTACAGCTGGCCCGTCATGTTTTATCCCTCTACGTGAACTCATGTGACCTGTCTACTCTTAATGAGTGCGCACATGTGTTTAGCAGAGAGGGGGTGCGCTGTCTGAGAGGGTAGCAATACTGCGAAATCTTCCCTACAACAGTCCTTTATTATACATTTTCCCACTGCTATTTTTGGAAGGCAGATATTAATGGCAAATGGCATTTTGTTACGAAACAAGTCTAGTGAAGGAAACAGGAAGGATTGTGAATGATTATGAATGTCTTAAGTTTATGAAATTGGATTTATTAAGAACAATTATAACCAGGGCCCGGATTCTGATGACGTAAAATTGTTTGAAAAATTACCCATAAAATGACCCTAAATATTAAAGAAAATGACTTAATAATTATAAAAAATGACCTAAAACTGATATTTTATTTATAAAGAAATTATTGTACACACAAAGTTACAGACTAGTTTGTACATGAGTCAAAATTCGGCATTTCCTTTTTTGGTCTGCCGGATTATATTGTTGTTTATTGAGGGTAAACAGTAGTTTGCACTCTCAAATCTATGCAGGTGGCAGACTCTGGTGCCAAGTCAATCTAATAAAAATAGTAATATAATATAACAATAGTAATATAATACAAAATTTTGGCGTTTCTTTTATTCTCATTTCCGACTGAGAGATGACAACGCTTAACGCCGAATTTTTCCTTCTTGCATTAAACAAACAACACTTCAAAGACAGCACCGCTAGCGACGAAAAAAGTTCATACACTCAATGTAAATACATGAAAATGACTAAATAAGGAAGCAAATGACACGAAAATGATGATGATGATAATAATAATAATAATAATAACCAAAATTGAAATAACTGCCCTAAAAATATAAAATTGCATAAAATGACAAAAAATGACCTAATAAAAATGCATTTCTATAATCTAGAGGCCATGATTAGGATTTATCTACAAGTTGGCAATGTCTATGCAGCATCAATAAAAAGATGACATGTCATTAGAATCCGGGCCCTGATTATAACATGTAATTAGGCCTACACTACTCAACAAGGTATTCATAGCATGGACAAGAACAACTGTTTTTATATAATTTGTACGGGCTGACCGAGTGAACTGGGAAAAGTTAATGGACATACTCAAAAAAATAGGCATTGACTGGAAGGACAGGAGACTAATCCGCAATTTGTACCTGGGACAAAAAGTGAAAGTGCGTCTAGAACATGGAGTGACCAACAGTGTAGAAATAGGAAGAGGTGTGCGTCAAGGATGTTGTATGTCACCCATCTTGTTCAACCTTTATGGAGACTGGCTAGCAAAAGAAGCCTTAGAAGGAGTTAGGGATTTTGTGATAGGAGGATACGCTATTAACACCATCAAATATGCGGACGACCTGGTGATTCTGGCAAAGAAACAAGAAATATTGCAAGGAATGATTGACAGGCTGGTGGAAACAGGAAGAAAGTATGGAATGGAAATCAACATAGGTAAATCGAAGGTGATGAGGATATCGAAGAGAGAAGAGCCGCTTCAAATTATCATGGGAAATCAAGAATTAGAGAACGTGAACCAGTTCAAATACTTAGGAAGTGTACTGACGATGTGACGAAAGATGCCTATTGCACCAAGGAGATAAGATCAAGAATTGCCATGGCCAAGAAAGCATTTATGAAGAAGAGAACTCTGCTAACTAGTAGTCTGAACCTAGAGCTACGTAAAAACCTGGTGAAGTGTTATATTTGGAGTATTGCTTTGTATGGATCAGAGACATGGACTTTGAGGAAATTAGAGAAGAAATATTTAGAAAGTTTTGAAATGTGGTGCTGGAGACAGATAGAAAATATAAAGTGGATGGACATGGTGACAAACGAAGAGGTTCTGAGTAGAGTGGGTGAGAAGAAGTCAATCATACACACAATTCGTCAGAGGAAAGCAAACTGGATTGGGCACATTCTCAGAAGGAACTGCTTATTACATGATGTCGTAGAAGGAAGATTGGAGGGTACAACTAGATTTGGAAGAAGAAGAATTCAGCTGTTGGACGATTTAAGGGAAAAGCGGAAATATTGGATGCTGAAGGAGGAAGCAGAGGATAGACAGTTTTGGAAAACAAAATTCGCGTACCAAGTTTGAAAACCTGCCGGAAGGCAGAATACTTACTACTACTACTACTACTACTGATTAAGAATATGGCATTGAAAAAGCTCCTACACATCACACTTTTTAGAAACTTGCATTTTTTAGTCAGTGAATTACCCCATTATGCGGCTGTACAGAGGGTAGGTCGCGTCCGACTCTAATTGGCTAAGGAGAGGAAATATGGTTGATGTATTGTGAGACAAGAAATGAACAATTTAGCGATTACTTTTGACTGAGAAAGTGTAGTGAGCGGTAGCCTACTAGTTATTCACTTATTCTGTAATAGCGTTAAATAGATCGCAATCGTCGTCCATGTAAGTTAAAAACTCTGCCAATAGTTTTTGCTACGTTTGTGGGGAATTAACTTTGAAATCACAACATTGATCAATTACATGCAATGTAAAAAATGCATATTACTTGTATTTTGGCTGTCAAGTGGGTGAACAAGACCAAAATTGGGCACCACGCCTGTTGTGTAACGTGTTACGTGAAGTTAACTGAGTGGTTACGGAGAAAAAATAACACATCTTTTGCTATTCCAATGATTTGGTGACAACTACCAGTCATCTGCAAATTTATTATTTCTGCGTTACCAAAACAGAGGGATTTTCAAGGAAAACTCTCCCCTCAGCCATAAGACCCGTGCCACATTATCCTGATGGATGATTTAGATAATATTAAATATAATCCAGAATAATGGAGACTGGTCATATATTCATCAAAAATGAGGTTAAAGCAGTTTTATTGCGCCATGATAATGCAAAACCTTCCGTTCCAGTGGCATATTCAGTCGATATTTTATTTATTTATTTATTTATGTTTTTAAATTACATTTACAAACTTATGTACAAATACAAATACAAATACAAAAATACACAACTAAAGAAAAAAAATTACAAATTTCAAAATTAAAGTACAAAGAACCAAATGGAAGATATGGAAGAAACTTATGAAAACATGTCACTAATATTAAATTCTGTAAATTATAACGAACATCGATGGAAATTTGTGGGCACTTGAAAGGAATAGCCTTGTTGCTTGGATTATAAGAAGGGTTTACTTTTTTTTAATGTTTGTGGGATAGTCGAGCAACAGCACAATATTATGCGGTGAAGAACTGGCTTATCAGACAAGGTTATATTTGTGGTGAACATAATATTAAATATCCTCCTCTAGTGTAACATGAAAAATTGCTTCTTCCACTATTGCATATAAAACTAGGGCTATTGGAACATTTTGTGAAAGCACTAGATAAGAGTGGAGAAGCCTTCCAATGCTTAAAGACTGTTCACTAAACTCAGTTATGCTAAATTAAAAGAAGGCATATTTATCCGTTCACAATTAGAAAACTTTTGAACGACAGCATTTTAGAAAATACTTATCCCTATGGAATTACCAGCATGGAGATCTATTATACGAGTATTTGTTGTCAAAGGATTTTTAGGTAATCACAAGGCAATTATTGCCAATTAATAGACAGTAAGAAACCACAAAACAATGGGCTGCCGTATGTAATCGAAGATCCCTTTCATCGAAGATTCAAATTTGAGCTTTCTTCCTGAGAACTTGGGGGCTGATGGGGGGGGGGTGATGAGTAAAAAGAGAAATTTCACCAAGATATTGCTACAATGGAGCATCGGTATCAAGAATGATGGGATCCAGCAATTATGCTGTTTTTTCAAAGGGAAGATTCCAGTTCTCAAAAGAGAAAAAATGGTATTTTGTTATCTTTCTCCATTTTATTGCAGAAGAGTGGTTTTAATATGCTATAATAACTGGTAAGGTAATACCTTATCAGTTTTATCATAACTAGAGACCGGATTTTAAAGGGAAAATTTTCACCCAAAAAAGGACAAAAAAAGGGAAAATTATTGCCAAAAAAAGGTGGGGAAAAAAGGGAAAATTATTGCCAAAAAAGGGATATAAAAGTAAGAGAGTGTAAAAATTGAACAGAAAGATACATGTTTGTTTTATGTAAAGCCTTTGCTTGCTCTACAGCTGCTGATTCTGTAACATCTAATGACTGAAGAAATTTTTTGATCTTGTTGAAATTATCACAGAGGAAAAGAGCACACGAAATCCATGTTCCCCACCTTGTTATAATGGGAAACTTAGGCAATGGTAAGCCTGTGATTTCCCTGTAACGCTCTATTCTGCTGGGAGGAATTATTTTTTCAATGGTGAATCAGTGAAAACAATTTTTAATGTTTTCATATTACCAAATACTGGGTAATTTACGAATTTTTCAAAATAAATTAGCAAAAAAGGTACTGAAAAGGGAAAGTTCCTAAAAAAAGGAAAATGAGCCTAAAAAGGAAAAAAAGGGACGTTAAAACCAGGTCATTTGCAGTTGAAACTTACTCAGTAATGTCCTGTTCAATTTTATCACGTTTTGTGATGAAATATAAAAAAAGGAATTCCCTTTAAAATCCGGTCTCTAATCATAACTGAGCTGCTCTTCAAAAACTTTCATACAAAAAATGAACCTTAAAACGGTAAAAAATCCCGATTTTTCAATGTATCAAGTAAATATTTGTAACACAAAAAAGGGACGTGTCACGAACTTTTCACTAGTATTTTCGAGTTCAACGCATGAAAATTAGTTAAGATCAGCCTATTTTGTTCATGTTATGGAAAAAAGTTCAAATTTTTTGAGTAGGGTGATAATAACAATTATTTTTATAACAGTGCTGAGATTAATTATTAGATTTCAATACATTTTCATATTTGTGTGATTTAGTTATTATAGTGCTATTCGATACAAGAGCAATAAGCAGAGCCCGGATTTTTATGCAAAATGCGTATTTATTTTCAGACACCTAAACATAAGCAGAGATGTTATAGGACTATTTCGTAAGACACTCTTTGACAAGCAATTTAAACTGTATTCGTTAGTGCTTATTTTGCTGAGAGAAAAACTATAATGCTTGCTTATTTCAGGATTTGGGATTAAAATAGCATATTTTGCTTAAAACTGCCACAATAAAAAGAGCTCGCTTTACTCCTAGACATCATTATTATCTGTATCCTTTCTTTTGTCGGCTAAAAATTACTGAAAAAAAACCGATTAATAAAATACTTTTCTCAATGACAAAATCAGATATTGAAAGGAATCATCGAAGAAGAACTTTGCCTCTTTGCACATGACGCCTGTGACGTTCTGCGACGTTGAAAAAATTGTTACTTTACAAATTGTTCTTTACTTCACACAGAAATGCCGCTGATGACCTTCCTTACATAGGCTACAATAACAGCCGCGAATAAGATAATATTTATACGAAATTAATAATTTATTTGATTTTCATAAAATTTGTTTTTGCTTATTTTGGTGGTTATTTTTTACACTTTTCATGCTTATTTACTTGCTTATTTTAATGTTCTATTTTGCCTATACATGACAAGAAACAAACTGTGTTTACATATATATATATATATATATATATGAATTCTATTGGTTTTTAAGAAAATTATAACCTCAAATATGGCCAATTTTCATAACTTACTTCTAAAAAAACACAGAATGAAAATTGCCGTAGCATCCCCATAATGATAACTCATAAATTAAAATAATTTATATCGCGAAATAGCCACGAAATAGAAGAAAGTTAACATAGAAATCAGCCATTTCATTTTACAAAAAAATACAGGTAATGGCTCAAGCCTTGGATCGGCTCTTGATGTCCTAACTTATGATATTTGTGCAAGTTTTAAAAAATGGGCTGCGTCCTTCGTCCTATGTTACCTTCCTCCCATCTGATTGCCACATGTCCAGGATCACATTCTTCACATCCCATACTCTAGTGTACTTATAACCCTTTTTGTACCCAAAATACAGCTCCTCTTTGTCTTTAAAGGAGATCCAATAATATGACCCCAAACACTGCAGTCAAAACATAGGTCGCCGCGATTCTGTAAGCTCTTGTTACCGAAGTATTCCTTTCTTGAGAGAATTACAACAAGTTAAGTTCATATGCCACATCTTCTACAGGCTTGATACGATTTCATGTGTTTTATTAATTCCAAAATTTGTTGGCCAATTGACCATAGCAAGCCCAAACAAACAAACAAACAAACAAACAAATTCTTGACATTTACTGCCTAGACGACTGTATAGACTTATGCCTATTCTGAAGAAATTATCATTTTTATTGAGTTATCCTAAATGTTATGTTAAGGTATGCCAAGCTAACCTAACTTTTGTTTGTTTGTTATGGTTAATCGTTGTGTACTACTGTACTGCTTCTTACGAGGTCTACGTCTGTCTCCGGAGTCCAGAATTTTATCTGAAGTTCATATACATGTTTTGTGTAACTATATGGATCTACAAGTTTTCTATAGAACTAATAAAATAGTTTACCTTTATATGTAAATATACCTATAGACCTAACCTCATACCCTTTCTCTTAGGTCTAACCTACTTTCATGCTAATACCAATACACATGAAAACTGGTTAAAAGAGCTGTGATATGCATTATATAAGTGATAATTACTTTGTTTCAGATGTACATAACGTTGCTGATACTCCTGGTAGCTCTTTCGCCTTCCCAAAGTGAAAAGAAATCCCTCCTGGATTCCTTTTTGACGTCCCAAGGTGAAGAAGTGAAAAACAGCAGCATATTGGTTGATGCAATCATTGACACCACCATAAGACTCTTTGAGGAAGGAGAAATAGTGGGATTCTTTGTTTTTGATAACGGACCACATGAATTCACCTCCTCTCTTATGGAGCTGCCAGAAATACGGGATTATGATGTAAGGTCTTCTAAGATTAATCTGTCTTTTACGGAAGACTGTTCTCAAGACGGAATACCGCTAGATGTGGATAAAAGAACGCATATATACAGAATGTTTGACACATCACATATACAAAATGTTACTATTCAATTATATACGTTTCAGAACGTCGTCATGTCTGAAATGGAGACTTCAATATTCCAGAAGCTACATAATTTATTTTTGTATTCAATATTTCTACCATATGCAGAGTTACAGAAACGCATAAATTGCCATGCTTATATACTGATGATACGAAACATGACCCTTGAAGAAACATTATCAAAATTAAGAATATTATATTATAACTACAACTTACGGTTCCGTGATCGTTTCCTTGTTGTCATGGAGGATTTGCAAGGTGGAGAATCAGAAGCAAGAAATGTTCTGAGAATCTTTACGGAAGTAGGAGTACATCGAGCTGTAGTCCTCATTCGGGACGGTGATACAATAAAATTATACGGTTGGGCTATGCTCACAGACTTAACTTCAACTTGTGGATCAAAACGTCTTGCAACCATCAACACCTGGAGCAAATTCCAAAATGAAAATCAGTTTGACAGACTTTACTACAACCTGGAGATATCAAGTCCAGTTGGATGCTGTATAAACTTGTGGGGATTTTCGTATGGAATGTTTAATTTTAAAACAGCTAGTGGGAAAAATGACGGACTAGATTATAGGCTGTTGGGTTATATAGAGAAAGCATTGGAGACCAGAGAATGTCATAAGAAATTTTATGTACAAAATGGTCTTGTTTGGCGTTATTTTCAAATCGGGCATAACTATTACTTAGTAAAATACAACTTCATTGTTCCCGTTACAGAAAGGTATCCGCGATGGTCTACAATGCTGAGGGTATTTCTAACAGATACTTGGGTTACTGGACTGATGACATTAATAATTGCTCCTTTTGCAGTCATGTTACTTGCACGTCATTCTCTCGATATGGAATCTAATTATAAGAACTACACTTATAATGTTCTCTACTTGTTAACAATTATTCTGAATGTTTCTGTACCATCTGTACCACGTAATGGAATGATGAGGTTAATATTTTTGTCGTGGGTAATTTTTTCTCTAGCTATTGGAACACTTTTCCAGGCTTTCTTCTACACATATCTGGTTGAACCTGGGTACCAGCATCAGATCAATACCGTACAAGAGCTTATAGATTCGAACTATACGTTAGTTTTCGACTCCCAAATAGCACAGATCAGGTTTGGACATTACTACAATGTATTTAATCGTTCTGTGCAATTCATCGACCCGTACGACGCTCTTAAATATTTCTTGATGACTCCAAACTCAGCTCTGGTTACAGGTAATGAACTTTTTACTTTTCATTATCGGTATCTTTGTAAAAACCAGACTAATAGGATATTTCATGTCTTTACATCAGATTCTATAAACATTCAGGCAAATTTTATTTTGTGGATTCAATATATAGAGGAACGGTTTCAGAACATACTAAGCCGCCTCATAGAAGGGGGATTTCCTGAAAAGATAGCGAACGACTTGAGCTATCCTACAGGGATCAGGGCTTGGGATAACATTAATACTGATCTTGCAGGCGAATACGCTCCACTAAGTGTGTTTCATTTGCGCTCAGGGCTTATTTTATTACTGATTTGTATTGGCTTAAGTTTGGTAACGTTCATTATAGAAGTCGTTATGTACCGAACAACACATAATAAAATATGTATATAGTTAGCTCGTTTATTCATCGCATTTTAATATGCCGTTGAGGCCTAAAAACATTATAATGTAATTAATCTTTTGTACAGAAAAGAAAATGCGAGACCACAAAATTTGGGGCTTGTTGTTTGTTTTTTGGCTAAGAAAGAGCAGAGCGGCACACTTTTTAAAGAATACATGCCGGGCAGGAAATGGCTAACTGGATCAGAAGCAGTCCTGGATTTGTCAATAGGCCGTATAGGCCGCGTCCTAGGGGCGGCAGATTTCTGAGGGCACTCGCTCGCTTTGGTAAGCTGTTAAGTTTGTGCGCGATTATAAATGTTAATCAAGTTACTTGTAGATAGATAGTTCTCTATCTATTAAAATATGAGTATTGGGCCTTACAAAATGAGATTTAACATAGCCTATTTTTTACAACAAATAAAGTGGCCTATACTTATGAAAAGTATAAATCCGGGACTGATCAGAAGGAGTGTCGAGCAGCAAGTGCGAAGGTAGCAAATACAATGGCTCAAATGTTTGTCTTGTATGTCTTGGGCAGTTTTTATAGTGAAATGCTCAGGAATATTCGCAACCACAAGCTCAGGCCTTTAATTGAAACATCAAGTAGAAACAGAGATCCGCGGTGTGTGAGTCAATGGTTCTATAAGGAGAATTGTCATTCCAGCCAGCTCAACAAATGGGCACATCATTAATTTCACTATAAGAATGGAGACAAGGCACATCTAACCAATACGGGTGCATGAAGATATCCAACATTGGATTTTTACAAAAAAAAATCAATTTCCGCAATAATTACAAATTTTGTGATGATGATGCATCCCTCTTTATGCAGTTTGCAAAGCATTCCAACTTAAAACAGTTAAGTGAGGAAGTATGTTTGACTAGGCCTGTAGGCCATCTGTACTCCCGAATAACGACTATAGCGTGGACTTATATGCAAGACATTCATTCCATGCAAAGCCTTCAAGGTCATAATTTTTTTTTTCATTTTAATGAGTTTTCAATTTTATATGGCAAATGTGTTATAAAGAAATTGTTAGATCCTTAGAAATAATAGTTTTTATGATGTGGGGTTCGAAGCATTTGGCTATTTGCGTTGATCCCTTCTTGAATACATTTTCCTGGCCTTCACTATAGTTCAAACTAAGTTTTAGATGATATGAATGCAAAGAAGAAATACTATTTTTTAATTCTTTAGTACAAAGTTTATATGAGAAAATATAATTAAAATAGCGATAGCAACAAAACGAACTTCTTAAATGATTTTAAACTTCAAGAGAATAATAGTGTGTACATTATGCATCCTGCAAAGTTTCATAATAGAATCTACAAAAATTTGCTTGTAACAAATTAAAGTGTAGTTCAACTGTCATGATATTACCGCCCTAAATGTTCTGCGGCTGGCCTATTTCAAACACGTGAGGTGGTACGACGCAACTCATGAACAAGCTTAGCCTGGCATCATTAGAGCGTAGGCTACTGTATACCCCCATCCCCTCCCCCGTGGGAATTTCCGACTCATATATTTTTTTGTTGGTATTGACATCTAGTATCAGTTTTAAGTTGTTTGCCCCTTATCAATTACAGCATTTACCCGGAAACACCGGAAATCCGGAGAAACTGAGTTTGTTTTAATTTTTCTTTGTTCTTTGCTCTTAATATGCCCAGGGAATTTCTGGCTCCCATATTTTTTGTTGGTATTACCATCTAGTTTAAGTCTTTAGTTGTTTGCCCCTTATCAATTACAGCATTTACCCGGAAACCCCGGAAAACTACGGAAATCTGGAGAAAATGAGTTTGATTTAGTTTTTCTTTGTTCTTTGCTCCTAATATGCCCAGGGAATTTCTGACTCACATATTTTTTGTTGGTGTTGTCATCTAGTTTAAGTTTTCAGTTGTTTGCCTCTTACCAATTACAACATAGCCCCGGAAAACCCGAAAAACCACGTATATACGGAAAAAATGACAATGTTTTATTTTTTAAATCTTTGATCTTTGCTTCTAATATTCAAAGGGAATTTTTTACTCATATGTTCTTTTGTTGGTATTGCCATCCAGATTAAGGTTTCAGTTGTTTGCCCCTTATCAATTACAGCAAATCCCCAGAAAACTCCGAAAACCTCAGAAACCCGGAGAAAATGACTTTGTTTTAATTTTTTAAATCTTAGTTCTTTGCTCCTAGTATTCAAAGGGAATTGGTGACTCATATGGTTTTGTGTTGGTATTGTCATGTAGATTAAGGTTTCAGTTGTTTGCCCCTTATCAATTACAGCATATCCCCAGAAAACTCTGAAGCCCGGAGAAAATGACTTTGTTTTAATTTTTTAAATCTTAGTTCTTTGCTCCTAGTATTCAAAGGGAATTGGTGACTCATATGGTTTTGTGTTGGTATTGCCATGTAGATTAAGGTTTCAGTTGTTTGCCCCTATCAATTACAGCATATCCCCGGAAAACTCCGAAAACTTAAAAAATCCGAAGAAAAAGAGTTCGTTTTATTTTTTTAAAAACCTTTGTTCTTTGGTCCTAATATTCCCAGGGAACTTCAGACTTATATATATTTTTTGTTGGAATTTTAATCTAGATTTAGGTTTCAGATGTTTGCCCGTTATCAATTACATCATATCCCCGTAAAACCCGGAACTCCACAGAATTTCTAGAACTCGGAACTTGTGATCTACGGTCACTGAAACCGTTATTGCGAAGTAATTCTTCTGCTTCAAGTGTGTCCCTTGCAGGTTCAAAAGGGTGAGTATATGGACTACGAGATAACTGCCATAATTGTGATGGTCACATGCAAAGAAAAGGGGAATCATATCTTCTAAACATGCCAAGTGTAAGTCAAAGTTGTTTTCTTTAGTTGTTCGCTGAAATCTCAAAATCAATGACACTTTGTCCATATTACCAATCCAAAATTGTGCTGTTTTACCGAATGTCCCTTCTCTAACTTCAGTCAAGAAAGTTTGGTAGTGACTGTGGAAGGTTTGGCAAGATAAATTATCATTCACAGATGTCAAATTAGAAGATAAAGTGTGTTCTGCCGGGTTTTCAATCGCTTTCATCCCTTCAGCAACAGGATTTTTTTCCAGTATTCTTTGTCATGCTGTAATTGGTAAGGGGAAAACAACTGAAACCTTTAACTACATGGCAATAGCAACAAAAATTATGTGATTCAGAAATTCCCTGGGAATATTAGTATCAAAGAGCAAAGATTTTTAAAAAATTAAAATAATCTCATTTTCTGCGGATTTTCGTGGTTTTCGGAGTTTTACGGAGATATGATGTAATTGATAAGGGGAAAACCACTAACCCCTTAATCTAGATGACAATACCAACACTTAAGCATATGAGTCACAGAATTCCTTTGAATATTAGGAGCAAAGAACTAAGATTTAAGAAAACTAAAACAAAGTAATTTTCTCCGGATTTCCGTGGTTTAGGGTTTACGTGGCTATGCTGTATTTGATAAGGGGAAAACAACTGAAACCTTAAACTAGATGGCAATACCTACAAACAAACATAATTATGAGTCAGAAATTCCCTGGGAATATTAGGAGCAAAGAACAAAGATTTTAAAGGAATTTTTAAAACGTCAATTCCTCCGGATTTCCGTGGTTTACGGAGTTTTCTGGAGATATCCTATATTTCATAAGGGGCAAACAACTGAAACCTTAATCTAGATGGCAATACCAACAAAAAAACATACGAATCAGAAATTCCCTTTGAATATTATTAGCAAAGAACAAAGATTTTAAAAATAAAACATAGTAATTTTCTCCGTATATACGTGGTTTTCCGGGGTTTCCGGGGATATGCTGTAATTGGTAAGGGGCAAACAACTGGAACCTTAATCTAGATGGGAATACCAACACAAAAACATATGATTCACCAATTCCCTTTGAATACTAGGAGCAAAGAACAAAGATTTAAAAAAATTAAAACGAAGTCAATTTGTCCGGATTTCCGTGGTTTTCGGTGTTTTCCGGGGATATGCTGTAATTGATAAGGGGCAAACAACTGAAACCTTAATCTAGATGGTAATGCCAACAAAAAAACATATGAGTCAGAAATTCCCTTTTGAATATTAGGTGCAAAGAACAAAGATTTAAAAAATAAAACATAGTAATTTTCTCCGTATATACGTGGTTTTCCGGGGATATGTTGTAATTTGTAAGGGGAAAACAACTGAAACATTAAACTAGATGCCAATACCAACAAAATGTGTGAGTCAGAAATTCCCTGGGAATATTAGGAGCAAAGAACAATGAAAAATTAAAACAACTTCTTTTTCTCCGGATTTCCGTGGTTTTCCGGGGTTTCCGGCTAAATGCTGTAATTGATAAGGGGCAAACAACTAAAATCTTAAACTAGATGACAATACCAACAAAAAAATTTATGTGTCGGAAATTCCCACGGGGGGGGGGGGGGGGGGGAGGGTTTCATATTGGTAGCCCATGGTCTACATCGCAAGCAATTTTGAACCTTAAGTGCAATACAGTAGAGTCCCGAAAAAAAACAGGATATTACGCATTTCTTTTAAAAAATTCAGCCAGTTTTTACAAAGTCGGCTAGTTAATTTTCATTATAGACAGCTTTATGCCTTATGCCTTTATGCCTTATGTATTCTCAAGCAACCAATACTTACAAGTACTATATTTTCTGAGAAAACACTCATACTTATTCTTTTTTAAAACTTTTCCCGATAATCCGGCATTTTCACACACTCGGCCACCCTTCGGTCCACATTAGGCCGAGTTTTCGGGACTCTACTGTACTCACGGTTGAATAACCAATACTTTTTAAAGATTCCGTCATGAAATTTAAATGACAGTTCAAACAAGTGTTTTTTTCTCGTGGTGAACAATGAATCGAGGATAAAGCTTATTGTAGAAAATTATTGTCAAAGTAAATATTTAAATTACCAGTATTCATAGTTAACTCTAGACGATTATCCTTACAAAATGTTAGGATTTAGAATGTACAAATCTATTTCTAGAATGATAAACATTTCATTTTACTATCATGAAGCATATGCTTTTTCAGAATATTTTAATGCCTCTAGCATTTCTTTCATCATTACAGCAAAACCACCAAATCTATTAGTTTCATCATAAATGACCATGTCACGTTCCAACACTTGAAAATTCTATATATTACAATGTGCAAAAACATCTGAAAAAATACTGTCAACCTTTACAATTTTGTGTAGAACAACCCATATGTTAAAAATCATGGAAATATGCATGCAAATAGGCTCTAAGATTTAAAAAAAATGCACTAAAATAAAAATTTGTATTCATTAAATAGAGTTTTTGTTTTTCTACTACTAACCTTTGTTCATATCCTTTTTATTGTAAATTACAATATTTCTGTTTAAAATTTCGCAGGTAAATATTTGACGTTTATCAGCAAATATATTCCTATAAACACAAAATTTTCTATATTTATATATATAATTTTTTCATTCTATAAGTTATTGAATGCCCTTTAAATTTTAATTTTGCACAATTTTATTTTTGACGCCTATGTTTATATACATAACTATGATTTTTAACAGTTGTAAATATTTTAAATTATAATTTATATATATATATTGAATTTTAACATTTGGCGACATGCCACAAGGCATTGTCATGTTTTTCGAGAAGGATCCTTATTGGTAAAAGGCTAGGCTAGACTTCTTCAGTTATGATTGAGGGAATAATGTGGTCTGATATATTATAGGCTATACATATTTATAAAAGTTTCTTCTTCACAACGTATTAGTTGACTGACTGAAAGCTGTTAGCCTCTGGGCTGAAGAGATAGTATGCCCTCCACTGAACCGAAAGTCGCAGGTCCAAATCTGTCCGAGGTAGTCTGATTTTCAGGAAATAAATGTTCTGGGTACGAAATCCTCCGGGATGGCTATAAACTTTGGGCCATATATTTACGCACTTCAAAGAATACCAAGCCTAAACTAGTCTCTGGGCCAAATTTCTGGGCTCTTTTATGTCCTAGTAGTAGCCAGTAGGCTACCTTAGTTTCCTATATACAGTTGTCGAGGCGATAGGCTTACCCCCTGTAACTCTTCCTGTTAAACATGTTGGCCACTTTCACTCTTAATTGCCAATCAAAAATTTAGTTAAAAGCTAAAAAAATGCTTATTTTGTAATTTCGTTTAAATAAACTGCTGTTTTAACGAAATCATGTCTGGATATTTCTTTGTCGCAAGTGAGAAATTCGTTGATATTCAGTTATTGTTTGTTACATTCTTCCTGGTGCGAATTTGCAGTTAGCTGCTTCGAATCATTATGTAGACTTGCCCTTGAAACTGTAAAATGGTGCTCATGAACTTTTAGCCTAAGTGTTCGGATGATTGCGATGGAAGGAAGCATTGAATGTAGAATGAAAAGATTCTCCTGCATTTGTAATTTCTTTCCTTTCGTCAATATTTTCTTATCCTCATAATGCAGGGGGAAATAAGGCTTTGTGAGACATGTAATTGTCACAGATGTAGTCAAAAAGTTCATCCAACTTGTCATAATAAGATATTCATCTGTGAAACAGTTTTCGGTAGTAAACCTTGATTAAGTTATTAATATAACGTGCGTGAGTTTACGTCTGTGCTGTGTTTTATTTCTCAAATTCGCGTGCCGGACATTACATAAGCATAAATTTAATGCATTATATTAAAAAAAAGGATTAACCTTTCGGGAGTTTAATACCATCCACGGAAACATGTTTACTGGGATTTTTTACTTATATTATCGAGTAGTTTCTGCAGTGTCAATTAACGCTAATACATTTGATACAGCATGTTTACTGTATCTCGAAAGACGTTTTATCTGCAGCTTTTTCCAATCTGTATGGAGATGAGGGTTAGGTCCCCAATTAGTTCATTGGGATTTTTCAACAGGCCTAATCTTTCTGGTGGCAAAATGGCCCTGGAGTGGACTCAGCCTCTCTTACAGAACTGGGTATCGGGAGCAATTCTGGGAGTAAATGCGACAGTTGCGTAAGGCTGCAACAGTTGCGTAAGGCTGTAATCCTGTAACTTACCATCTTCACGTGCTTATTGTCTCAAAATATGGAAGCCATAACCTTCTGGGACCCTGAGGGCCATCGCGGCCATCACAACTTTATTTTTACCATGGTGATGAATAGGGCCCGGATTTGTATGTAAAAAAATATTTTTTTTCCTAATGCGTACATTCCTAAAACAAAGTTTTATATCCAAATCGAGGTCCGGCAAACGCAAATTCCAAATTTTATTTCACATAAAAACACATATTTTACAAAAAAAGTTATGTGAATAAATATTTTCGATATTTTCTCCATAAATACATATTTTAGTACTTTCCCGGATTTTTTGTGTAATTTTTTTTCCTGATGCTCATATCAAGGTCCGAAAACAGCAAATTCTAAATTTTATTTTACATAAAAATACATGTTTCCAAAAAAAGTTATATATATTCTCCATAAATAAATATTTTAGTACTTTTTCTCATTCTCTTTTAACATTTTACAACAAAAATTTGTATCTCGAATGAATTCAACACAAATGCTTCACTTGCAATGAGGTGAGAGTGATTCACTTGCACTTGCTTATCGGGGAATAACAGAACCCAATCTCAACATTGCGTAGTTCAGTTAAAGAAATACAATATGTTGAAAGGTAACTTATCACTATCTCGGGTTCGAAAATAGAAGTTCTAAGAACAAAATTTAAAGGTATGTTTGAGAAAAATGGCGGCTACCAAACCCTCTGCAAAGTCGCTCATGTTTTGGAAGGTCAAAACATAAGTTAACTTGATCGTGTGTGTGTTAGTGATATACAGTACACCTCTTCAAATATGCAAGGGTAACATTCCTTTTCTCAATGTAAGGCATTATTCTCGGATAATAGGCAAGGATTTGTGATCCATAATCTGGAGATGACATGTGTTGCGCACTGCAACTCCAGTCAGCATTTTACATCTAATGTTTAGCTGCAATTGGTGAGTTTCAGTACACATTCTGGTGTTTTTGTTTCTTTTTCAGAAAAATATTTTTTTTTAGTTTTAGCACATATTTTTACAATTTTAGCACATATTTTAAACATTTTTAGTACATAAAAAATAAATATTTTTAAGTTTTTTAGCACATAAAAATCCGGGCCCTAGTGATGAAGGTCCTTATAATGCCAAATAGTTTAATATTATGACTCGGGAATTCAGAGGCATCCTGTAACTTACAAATAGACCTGTCATTTCAGGTCCGTAGGGGGTAAAAAAATGTTGTTTAACTAGCAGAATTGCAATTCTTGCGTCTTGCCATGCAAATTAGGTTTAGATTAAATTATATTGCATAGAGATGTTAAAAAAAACTAGTCTAATTCATGACACTTTGACTTGAGAGGCATTCGACAGGAGACATTTTCCTGTCTAGGAATGTTATGGATACGATGAACCAAATTAAAGTGTCATTAAATTTATTTTTCGTTGTGCGTCTATCTACCCGTATGAAATTAACTTAAGTGAAACATGCAGCAATGTTTGTTGATCTGTTTGTAGTATCAATAGCAACTGCTGCAGTTACTATATAGCTGGACCATTAATATGCAATTTCATTTCTATGTTACGATATTTTATTTACATAACTTATTTTAGCTATTGTGCACACATGTGGGTATCTGTAGTTATCAACAAGATCACATAAATATTATTTGTATGTTCAAATCTAAATTGAACTATTTTAGTGTTTGGAAAATATAAACGTTTCCAAGACATATTTTTTTCTTCTTGAGATTATATAAGTTGTTAAAGTCTTTTGAATTAAGAGAAGTAAACGTGGAAGACAAGAAAAGAGTGTCTGACAAATATAATGTTCCTTTTACATCTTCGAATATTAGGCAACTACTATATTTAAACTGCGAAGGTTTTGTTTTAATCCAAAATTAAAAAATCGAAAATAAAAAAAATCCAAAAAACAAAATATTCAAAGATCTAAAATTTAAAAAATCGAAAATTCCAAAATAGAAAAATTAAAAGACCAAAAATTAAAAGACCAAAAATTAAAAGATCAAAAATCCAAAAGTAAGAAAAGGTCAAAACCCCAATATTAAAAAGTCCAACAATCCAAAATTTAAAAAATCCAAAATTGAAAAAATCCAAAAAATTAAAACAAGTTTCACTTCTGTTGTGTGGCGTTCCACACACACACTTTTTTTTGTCATTTTACTAAAAACCACTAGGGATCAGTTAACGTTTAGTGGTATGTTCCTAGAGTTTTAATTGCGCTTTTGCCATGAGTAAATAGCATTTGGACGTTTTTCTCATGGTTTCCACGAATAAACCACAAACTTGAAACAAAGCGTTCATCTGTTCCATAGTCTACCCATCAAGAAGGGTAGTTACCTTAAATGACAATTTTCCCTTAATTCAGGGGTGAACAACCTTAATTAGACCAAGGGCCATTCTATTGTAAAAAAATTCACAGTGGGCCGCAGTGTACAATCATCATCCCCTCCATTGTAGGCCTGATTATACCTTACTTCTGAATGAGGACTTATTTTTTAATGTAATAGTATAATATTCAATAAAACAACAATAGTAATAAAATGCCTTTTAATGGCATGCCTACTAATTAATTACTAGTCATAACACAAAATGTTATTCACCTTTTAATTAGAAACTTGACACTGCTTCAGTTTTGTCAACTTTCAGTATTAGTTCCAATGTTTGATATTGCAATACGCATACTCGCTTCCAAATGTTCATCTGTAAGTATGGATCGTGTTTTGGATTTCAATTATTTCATAACCGAAAATGACTGTTCACAGACGTACGTGCTACCAAATAAAGCTGCCATTTTCAATGCATGGCCACACAGATTGTGCATTTCTTTAGGTAAGTACAGCTTGTACAAATCAAGGAGTGATACATCATCAAATTTTGCTTTCAATTCTGTGTTAATCTGGATATCAATTAATTCCGTCTGAAAAATTTCAGGCTCTGTCTCAATATCAACACGAAAGGGTAGAGAAAATAATTCAAATGACTTTTCAAACTTCCGAACATCCCGAAAACGGGTGTTGAACTCTTCTGTGAGATTTTTCAAAATTAGATCTGTTCGTAGATTCCATCATTTTTCTCACTGTCGGAAAATTGACAAATACTCCACTTCTTAATTCTGTCTGCCAAACTTCCAGTTTTCTTTCAAAAGATTTGATTAAATAAAACAGATGAAAGATCATGTGGTTTTTGCCTTGCATTTTTGTATTCAGTTCATTAAGGTGCTGAACCATATCAACCAGAAATGCCAAATCAGAAATCCAATCACTGCTGTCCAGTTCGTTCACCTTAAAGTTTTGATTTGTCAAAAACAAACTAACTTCTTCCCGAAGTTCATACACTCGTTTCAACATGTTACCTGCACTTAGCCATCGAACTTGTGTGAAACATAAGACCTCGTCATAATCGGCTTCCGAATCAGCTAAACATTCTTTGAATCAAGGGCACTGATAGTGACGTGTTCAGTGTGTTAAAGAACTAGTCCGTTAATGGAATTTTGAAACCAAATCATATTCAATATTAATTAATCTTACATTTAACTTTAACGGGCTACAATATATATTCCGGCGGGCCGCATGCGGCCTGGGGGCCGCGGGTTGTGCACAACTGCTTTAATTCAAGGGGTCTAACATACTTGTAGTGTATTTCCAAAATATGCATTTCCTTTGAACTCATCTGGCCAAGTTATGAACTTGGAGACTATAACTGAAGTTTTACATTGCATTTAATTGAAAGTTTTGTTTCGGGTAAATGGCTAGAAATGATTAGGTTTTAGCTTATGGGGTAGAGCCTAACTGCTGTATCCTTCTTATGGGAATATTGTCTAAATCTATTTGAACGTCCATATCCTTGTTTAAAATCTCCATCACAATAGTTTTATTTCAAGATGGAAGAAATCCAAATCTCCAGCAGACAAATAACGAATAACGTAGCCTATTCTTTAATACGCTCAAATACGTCGTTATTCCACTGGATAAAAGCTCAAGACTAGCTATTAAGATAGAGACACCCCTTGGATAAGCTATAGTAACCCCAGCACCATTATGTTAGATCATTGCTCGATAAGGCTATAGATTTACAGAAAGGGGTGAGGAATAAAGTCAAATCTTGCCTGTTATAAAAAATAATGCCCAAGAGAGACGTAAATCAATGATAAATAGGACTGTGATAGAATTAAGTAAAATAAGGTGAAATACTAAACACAAAGCAAAGGTATTGCTTAGGTCTACTGTATACCAAGAATGAAAAAATAGCTCCATTGAATACCAAGAATGAAAAAATAGGCAAATTATTTAATCTTGAGACTCTTTCTCCCTCTCACACTCTATTTCTCTCTATTCTCTGTAACCGAAGAATTTACAGATGGTCTTCTACGATCCTATTGGGCCATGTGGATTAGGTTACACTGAATAATAGCATTAATAATTAATAATGAATAATAGCATTAAGAAGGTAAAGCCAAGTGCTAGGAAAGCAGTTCGGTAATGAATTAAAATATTACCGAACGAGAAAAATCCATTAGAGATATTAACGAAAATTTGAGATCCTTTATGGGTTCTAGAATTCTGACCCATGGCTCTTACCCATGGGAAGACTCATAAAGACGAATCTTTTGCTCTTAAAAAATCATTACCCTCTAAATACCACTCTTGATCACATAATAACCTATAAATATGATAGCCCATGTGGAAAGGGAATTTATCTTACATGCTATTATTTTCCAAGAGAGGAAAAAAAGTTAAAATTTGAGGATTATAGATTATAACGCCAAACGCTGCCTATAGGATTTCTCATCAACTAGGCTACAAGAAATATTAACTAATTTTAAGACTCTTTATCACATAAAAGTTATTTTTCTTTGGTCACTGCATAGCTAAGACTTGCGATTCAATTAAGTTTCACCAGTGTGACACAGCTTCTATAACATTTTGAATTTCAAACCAAATAAAAGCCACTTTGTTCACAACTGTTTCTTATGTAATACAACTTGGTCGATGTGGTGCATGGACTACCACAACTCTTTACCCTCTCTTACCTAAAAAAAAAGGACAATCAGCTAGGCCTACATCCAATTGATGTAGGAATAAACAGGCATGTTTATTAATGTATTAAGTTTCATAACCGCAAATGAGCAGACCTTTGATAGTCTGGTCATGACTTAATGTAAACTTTGCTTTGTTTTATTTAGAATCTAGAATTAATAAACATAAAATATATTTCAATTATTATTTTTTACCCATAGATTTTCCTTTTTCTTCATCAATATACAATAAATAATATCTAAATTATTATAGGGAAACAAATTTTATAGGAATTTTTATAGGAAATAAATTTATAAGAATTTCTAACGTGCTACATTAATTGACAAAAAAGAGCAATCAAGAATTATGTGTACGTCTTAATATATTTTTATTGAATGACTAAATGGAAAAACAGTGTGAATGTTTGGTAAAACTTTCAAAAGAATTATTACGTTACCAACCGGGTAGATAATGGAGCCAGGGAAGACCAATTGAAAGACGTACTGATCAATTTAAAAAAAAAATTCTGGAATCGGAACAGCTTTATATAAACTCATACCTTGACTGATGATGACAACCAATTGCTTACAATCTCTACATGGCTCTGGCATACGAAGGAAAATCTCTAAAATATTTGTGATTATTATTACTATATTGAAAATTACCAGAAATAAACTAAAAAAAGGAACTGCAATGAGGTATTTAAGGACCAAAGGAACTTTTTTAAATTTTAGTTCAAATTTAGTAAAGAATACGTTCACGTTTAAAACAAAAATAGAATTTTAATAGCTTTCTTCTTTTCGCCTTTTCTGCCCTACACTTCTGGAGAAGCAGATACCACTCATTTGTGGGACTCTGTCTTAATCAATAAGAGCCTTGCTGAAGCAACAGGCTACGTGCATAGAAGGAAGATGAGATTACATTTCGTGTTCTGCATAGTAACAAGTGAACTTGGTAAGAAGAAGCTTAACTTTCCCTCATAATTTTGATAGGACAAAATAATTTCTTATGATATTAAAAATGAGCGAGATGTTTGGAGAACTAGGCCTTAGTCGCACTTGATTAATCATACTTATAAAATAAAATCATTTGAATCAGTTTAATTCAGATAACCAACCAATATATTACTTAATATATATATATATATATATATAATTTACTCATTATTTTTTCTGCGGCTAAATACCGATGTTAACAATAACTGTAACCCTTGGATTAACAATGGGCTATGTTTCTTCTGAAAAAAATCATGAAAATGTTTTACGTCTATCACAGTGTTATCTAGCCCTGCTGGAAAATGCCGTTCTTGATTTTTCTTCGGCATATCATTTACTCCTGTAATTTTAACGACGTTTACAAAATACCCCAAACTTTCTAAGATATAAATGAACATCCCTCATATATGGGATTCGTGTATTGCTTTTCCTCTTATAGATGATGATTGCATTTGCTAATCTATATTATTTTCCGAAAATCTCAATTCAGTTATCTCATTTAGCTTGAAGTCATTAAGCTATTAACTGCTTTATTACTGTATGTAAGTATTCACTTATTTATATAGTCTTGTGACTGAGAAAAACCTAGTGTAAGAAATCTTGTTCCCATGTGAGTCACAGCTACGTTCGTAGAAGACAGCGATATTGAAACAACGATGAACTGATAACAGGACATCTGATAGAATTTGTCTATTTTGAAGCTAAAAGTGATCTAAATAGAAAATATCAGGGTTATTGTAAAAAGTCACGCGACTTCAAATAATAGAACAGCTGATTAAATCGGACAGGCCACTGTACATCAATCGATGTTTAAAATTGTACTCAGTTTGAATCATTTTTTTCATAGCTCATTGACTAATCTGACTATGGTAAGTTAGGGTAAAAATTGTTTTAGTATGAATTCTAGTCCCGAACTCCAAACAAATTCATTATTTATATTAATTCAATGGCTGAAGAAAAAAACAATATAAAATGAAAATGCTTAGGCTATTCTTAGAGGAGCCTTGTAAATTTGCATTATGTTGAACAAGACGTGGAATTCAGTGAACATTAAAATGGGTGATTAAAGAGTTCATACAAGTTTTATTACTGAAATAAATTAACTCGTGAGTTTATTACCTTTAGTGGGAGGGTTTCTGTAAACAAAATTAATAAAAAACACAAAATTAATAGTACTTTTGATCATCAAAATTAGTAAATCTATAATAATAAGAGGAAGAGTTTGTCTGTTTGTCTGTCTGTTTGTCAATCTGTCTGTGCGCGATGCCCAGCAAAATCTAAATGGACGCAGAGAGCTGTAATTTAAAACATAGATGGACTGAAGGGTAGCCAAATGCATATCGAAGTCGGATTTTTAACTTTCGCTTTCGTTTGCGAGTTATGAGCAAAAAACTGGCAGAAAACGTGATTTTTTTGAGCTATCGAAGCATCAGGTTTTGGTAATACATTTCAATTGTCAAATCAATTGCAGACGGTTTTGCTTTTTTTTTTTATTATTATAACTTGGAAATAAAAGCATCACGATATTTTCAATATATCGCATGGAATTATCGACTGTTTCGATTCTGTGAACTCACCCTGGTCGAATAGTTTGTTTATAATGTCAAATACACTCGGGGAATGCACTCCAAAGCCGCATTTTTAGCTGTTTCATTAAAATTATTAATAGTTTAGTATATGAATGATTCGCGTGTAAGTGTTCATAAATATGTTTTATTATTTTGCTCTTCATTTTTAACTGTCTAATTAATTATCGTGGGCGAAGCCGCGGGCACCTGCTAGCATAGCCTAAACTAATGAAAGATAGAACCTTTACTTTTATAATTTTTGACGTTCTAATAAAGTAGGAAGATATTGCAAATGTACAGAATTAAATATAAAAGGTAACTATGAATTACTTTCTCCTTATACAGTATAGGAAAACTTATGGATTAGCACTGCATGCGAGTATTCTTCTAAGGCAAACAACAAAACAACAATAATAATAGAAAGAAGAAAAATAAGAAGAAAGAGGAGGAGGAGGAGGAGGAGGAGGAGGAGGAGGAGGAGGAGTATCAAAATTAAATTCAAATAACAAACCTTTTTCTCGTCTCTAAAACTTAAAAGAGACCTACAAAACTATAATACACCACAAACCTGACATGTTATGAGAAATCTGCACTTTGTGGAGGCGGATTAAGTAATATGAAAAATAACGTCTAGTTAAGAACAAATATCTGTTTTTCAAGCACAAGCTTATTATTTACATAAGAAGTCCTTTGGCACTGGTCTATAGAAGCAAACGTGTTTGACGACTAATTGTCAATTTATTCCAGTTTGTTTGCTTACATGTCAGGAATTTTTAAATGCAATTTGTCTAAAGAAGCGTTATATGTTATTTTCATAGAGTGTTTGGTTTCTTGTGACAGTTGAAGTATAATATTTTGTTTTCCTACATCAATGCTGTGAGCGGGGTAAATCCAAAATAACTTAGGTGCCAGGATCAACTTGCCTTCTGCTTTACATGCCAACATGAGCCTTTGCGCTCTCCCTCTCTCTCTCTCTCTCTCTCTCTCTCTCTCTCTCTCTCTCTCTCTCTCTCTCTCTCTCTCTCTCTCTCTTTCTCTGCCTTTATTCATCAATCAAACACTCTGCATTTCCAGCTCCTCGCTCCACTGCCAATGTTATTTACAAGCTCTTTCCAAAGTGTCAGCACATTCAACAGACTTTTAGTGACGCCATCAGGTACTGTATTAAAGTATTTAGTACACACTGAACTTCATTTCCAAATTATGTCTATTCCTCCGCAGTTTTTTCTACATCTAAACTTGAATAAAAGTAAATATTCAACAGACCAAAGTTGAGCTATCAGGTATGCAGAGGTATAACTTAACATAAGTATAAGGAACTAGAAAAAATACTTCAATTTAAAACTAAAATAATCTTGTGTATAGAGGAATTTTAGGAAATTACTTTATTTTAGCATATATTATACTGGCTGGAAATAGAGTATATTATGGAAATATACAGATGTTTAGGAAACAGCTCATATCACGAGCTACTAAAATGAAGACATACAGAGCAATAACCCTTCTAGTGGTTACGTATGAATCAGAAACCTGGACATTAACTCAGGGTGATGAAAATGCTCTGAGATGCTTTGAACGGAAAATATTACGACACATATATGGATCTATCAAAGGGGAAGGTGGATGGAGGATACATTACAATCACGAACTAAATGACCTGATTGAAGGACGAGATCTGGTGAGATTAATAAAAGCCCAAAGAATAACTTGGTTGGAACACCTAGAGACAACGGCGGAGAATCGTATGCCTAAGAGAGTGTTGGTTGGTATATGGTTATTTAACAACGAGCGTATACTGCAACTTAGACCTGTAAACGGTGTGCCGGAATTTTGTCCCGCAGGAGTTCTTTTACGTGCCAGTAAATCTACCATAGACCAGGGCCGGGATCGAACCCGCAACGTTAGGCACAGAAAGCCAGCGCTATTCTAACTGCGCCACCCAGGGCGAGTAAGAGAGTGTTGAAAGGAAGATTGTATTCTAGAAGGAGGAAGGGACGACCCAACACAAGAAAGACAACGTGACTATAGACCTCGTTGTAATGGGAATAAGATGGAATAAGAGAGGTGCTGTCCAGGAGACCAAAAACCCACCCAGTGTTGCAGCGCCAGAAAAGAAGTAATGTCATGTACATAATTTTTAAAATGTTAGTGTACATAACAGTGGAAGCCGGGTCACAAAACCACTAAATTATTGTGCTTATATATGACGTAAATGCCGTTCAGTGAGATCGACAATTAAGGGTAATCATAGAAGAGAAATTCCATCCGGCGCCATAAATCGAACTATAGCTAGAATCAATTGGAGGAGCATCGGCAGAGAAAGCCGAAGGTCGTAGGTTCGAGTCCCGATGTCAAAGAATATTTTCTCCTAACACATTCTTAATCTAATAGTGTAAAAATCTATAAAGAAAGGCTTAACAGAAGTATCGTTGGAAATGGATATAATTTCTACCTTAAAATAAGTGTATAGCCTAATATTTCTTCAATTTTACAGAAAATAGAAATAGAATTTTATAAACTTTAATATTATGAACAGGAAGGCAAACTGTGAGAATGGTAAAAAAGGGATAAAACTAAAACTAAAATTGCAGAACAGCCCATGCACTTAGCTCTATATTTTACGTAGGCTACATTTCTGTGTGTGTATTCGTCAAGCTTTATTTTAACGCGATGAAAGGCCAAATGAAATATATGTGATTATGTCCATGACTTGAAACAAGACATATCAACGCTATCATTTATTTTATAAAATGTTACAACAAATTTAAATTTATGAGAGATAATCTAAAAGTCTCCCGTGTAAAAAGACCCATCTATCATCGAAACGGGAAACAGAGAATTTAGAGGAATATTAACCAGAGATTAGGCCTAGATCAATATATTAGGTAAATCTTCACACAAATTGTTCTCACAAGTTATCTTTTATAGAGAATACAATAAGTTACAGTTGATCTGTGCTGATGTCTTTGAAAACTGGCATAGCAGAGATAATTTATATTCAAGGACAAAGCTTAGGCCTACACCAAGTGGAAGTAGTAGCCTATATAAACTGTAAAGGGAGTAGTAGTTAACTAAAAATGCAAAATATGTTTTTTTGTGATTAACTCGCAGAATGGCAACAGCGCACGGTCAGAACGATTTTCGTTGGAAATGACATGTTTAAATATTACATTATTTGATAATTAGGCTGCTGTCAAATTTGTAATTGTTGCTAGTCCAAAAATTACCGAATCTTAAAACATAATTAAATATCATAATCGTTGCTTAGAAATCACTTTCGATTAAATGACATATTTTACTAATGCTAAACGACCCGAGGCAAGGAAAAAATAAATAAAACATGACTGTGGTGTTACATATGTGGAAATCGATCTGTTGTATGCTGGAGCAGGCACTTCCGGTGGATGATATATGGTGAGACGCCCGCTAACAGCTTACCATTCTGTTTGCTGTCTCCTCTTCCCTTCAAACATCTTTCCACACCTTTTGCTCTCTTTCTTTTGCACCAACACTTTTTTATTTTACAAAGTCTTCAATCTTCACATACATCTATACCCCCTATGTATTTTCAATGTTCCTTAACATTAATGATTGTTGAAAGCTATGTTTGTTATGAGTAAAAAGCTGGTTTCTTATAGAGTCCAATTGGGGAAATTGATACCTGCTCCTAAATTCCAAAGAATTGCTTCACTCTATAATTAGTAAATATTTAAGGAACTATTTTATTAGTTTTCCTCGGGATTTCAATGTTGTTCTTCCCAGTGTGTATTTTTTCTGTTCTTTCTTTTTTATTTTTTTCTAGGTATTGATTTTATTTTAGAATTATATTTTGTTTTATGTATTTGTATTTAATTGTGTATTCAATTGTGTATTAATTTTGTAATATAAATAACTGAACTGAACCCGAACACCAGCACTTGCTCATTCGGGCAATCATTTGATATATTAATAATTAATTAACATTAATAATAAAAGTTAATGAAAATTAAAAAGATTAAGTTAGTCACAAAACCACACAATACTTTGAGGATATGAATTATGACAGCTCCTACACTAGGTTTATATTTCATACACAAATCAGGATGTACATTCACTTTATGGTCTGGGTCTCATTTCAAAAACAGCTCTTTAATCTTCATACTGGTAGGCCTACTGACGTATGAATGAGTCATCTAAAAAAAAAATTATAAAACAGCAGAGATATAAGATTAATAAAGTAATACTTTTGTCAGTTTAGCCTTGCAAGGGTTAACATTCAAAATTCCTTCTTCAGATTATCAAGTCATCGATGACTTGTTTCATAGCCTACGTAATATATTTTTTTTTTTATTAACGTCACCACTACCCTGTTAGTGTTTGTGTTAAATTAGTAACAATGCTGAAAAAATACATTTTGTCTGTTGGGCAGTGACAGTAGGTAGAAGGCGATTTACATATAATATTATAAAACTGACTAGACGGAAAGGAGCAAAGCATTCTCAAACAATTTGAAGGCTTAAGAGAATAACTGAAGTTTGCATAAGACTGATAATGAAGCATTTAATAAACCCAATCAGCGGTATGGTAACACTACGATTTCTAGCTACCGGAGGGTTCAGCTTTGTATGTTTTCAGGTGTATGATTAGATTTTTGTGTCACGAAAGTCAT
Source organism: Ectobius pallidus (assembly GCA_964059195.1). Lineage (NCBI taxonomy): Eukaryota > Metazoa > Arthropoda > Insecta > Blattodea > Ectobiidae > Ectobius > Ectobius pallidus. The sequence continues at coordinate 27,141,039 of CAXKWD010000010.1, read as the reverse complement.
ATAACATATTATTGTTTCGTTCATATTCTGAGATTAACAGCTTCGTGGGCACCACACACCACATTTTATACGCCATCATTATATAACTGAAGAAATGTTTTATAAAATATAGGGTGGGGAGTCTAATTATGATAAAAATACATTTTATAATTGGCTTTCTTTATAAAATTTGAGCTATTACACTGTCATATATCTTGTCAAACGTCTTTTATAAAGTTCTTTGTCTAATATATTTTATAATGTCATGCCGGCTTAACGCATGGTAGGCCTATGAATATTGTCATTCTGTATATAGACCTACCTATACAGAATAGACAGGTATCTCTTTTAGGTTCACAGGTCAAATTTCAATGGAATCAGTTTAATATGCTGTGGTTAGGGCAACAGTGGCATATAGCAAGATTCGAAACACATGTCTAGCAATCAGTCAAATAAATTAATTATTAACTCGGAGTTCTTGACATAAGCCTAATAATCTAAATATTCGGAAAGTTTAGTGAGAAAAACTCAGATGACTGACGTGAATTCATAAAATGATTACAATTAGTATAGTCTACCCTTCATTCAACGTAATTACGAAGAAAATATTGCGATTGAATCAATTTGATATGGAATAATCTCTCCAACATTTTTTTTCAAAGTAACAGTAACACGTAGACCAATTTATGTACAGGCTAACTCAAGGAACCTGATTCTACTGTAGTATTTTCGGGTAGCAAAATTAATTACTTTTAAATAACAAAAAACGTAAACTGTTTCACTTATACATACTTATTCCATTATAAATGGTTGGTTTTGTTATTATTAAAGTAAGAACTTCCATGCAAATTCATGTTTTTATATAGCCTAAGCGTGTTACAGTTCTTAATCATGCTGAATATCAATTGCATGGCTTACTTATTCCAAGTAAGTATACTTTTTCCGTACACATTTACACTTTTTGGCCATTTTATGGAAATTCCATGCATCGTGCATGTTGGGGGATTAGGTTTAATAAAGCATAGCTTGTTTTGAAATTTATCTTGCATATTACATTCATTTTTTAACTAGATTGTGTATTTTATATTAAATCTAAAAGTAAGTTTTGTATGTGTTTATGCACTATCAAATCTAAAAATAAGTTATGCATGCGTTTATGCATTATCATGTCTAAAAATACGTTATGCATGCGTTTATGTACTATCAAATGACTAAATATGCACAGTGAAGGGAAAACATTATAAATATGCACTATCATAATTAAAACTTACATTTTATTTTTGAATGGCACACTGCATATTAAATCGCATAATACTGCATTTAGGATCTGCAGGTGTAACTCAAGATAAACTGGACAAAGTGGTTAATGGAAATCCTGATTATGGATATATGTATTCCTTTATAAAAATGAATTTGCGGTGAAAATATTGGAATACAAAAAGTTTTGCCTCACTTTGTCTCAAATATCTTCATTTAACTTTGCACCTGTCACTTCTTGTGACGTAGAAAGGTAATTTTCTGCTTACAAAAACATTTGACAGATAAACACTTTAACTTGACTATTGATAATTTGGAAAGGCTGTTAATAGAAGGCCTACAATGTGCCATTCAAAAATAACATGAAGTTTTAATTATGATAGTGAATATTTATAATGTTTTCCCTTCACTGTGCATATTTAGTCATTTGATACTGCATAAACGCATGCATAACCAATTTTTAGACATGATAATGCATAAACGCATGCATAACTTACTTTTAGATTTGATAGTGCATAATCGCATGCATAACTTACTTTTAGATTTGATAGTGCATAAACGCATGCATAACATTTTTTTAGATATGATAGTGCATGAAAATCCTTTCTATATTTTTACGCCTATTTAAGTAGGCCTATGTTTGTGTACTATTTAAGCAGGTGAGCCAGAATTTTGTCTCTCAGGAGTTCTTTTACATGCCTGTAAATCTGCAGACATGGATTGTTGCATTTATGTACACATAAATGTCATTGACCTGAGCGGGGATCGAATTTGATGCTACGTAACCAACCGTTCAGTAGAGACAGATATATAATACAATGAGTATTATTTACGTGCGACGTATCACTAAACCAACTTCATCATCATCATCATCATCATCATAACTACTTCCAGAGGGCTTACTGCACTGCTGCGGAAGTCCAACGGATTACGTTCCTAATTAATGTGCATGGAATTAAACATTTATTTTGCTGTCAATACCAGCATGGTGTGTGGTAATATGAAGTTTTTACTCTCAATTGCGAATTTAATTTTTACCCGCATGTGATCAAGAACATGTTTTGAAATCCAATCGTTGGATAAGTTTTTATCCTTAAGTTGCATAATATAAATTTCATATATTTTTACTGATCAAGTCGTCAGATATATATCGGGAGAAAAACGGGACAATATTAAATAAGTGTAAAGTAAAGTTAAAAGGTTGTGATAGTAGAAAGATATGAACGGATGAAATGCAGATGTCTGTGATAAGAGCTATTAAAAATAAGAATTCAGAGACGCGAAGAAGCTAAAGGAGTATATGACACGCGAACCAATTAATTTATTAATTTATTTAATATTATTGTATTATATTATTATTACCGGTACTACTGTTATATATTATTATTATTGTACTGTACAACAAATTTTTACAGAGACGTAAATATGATTTTCTTATGAATTTGATAACACTGAATACAAATAACTTATGAGAAAATTAAAAATGAAACATTTGTTCGTTCCGGATTTCAAGAAAATTCCAATTTTATTAATCAAACCGTTTTCTGCGCAATTGTAGTAACCAAATAATAAATATAAATGTTATGGCAATAATAATTTGAATGGTCGTGAGATACTTGTTTTCCATGTAACTCGACCCTCCTGAACAAGAGTATGACAATAAAAACATTTCGTTCGTTCCAGATTTCGATGAAATTCTAATTATACATTAATATAAAATAATTTTCTGCGTAGGTCTACTAGGAGTACCGGTAACAATAGGCTTTAAGAAATATAATTTATTTGGGGATAATTTTTTTGGACATAACATACATGTCTTCCATATAATTCGACCATCCTGAACACTAATATGACAATAAAAATGGTTGGTTCAGGATATAGAATTTTACATTGAGGGGACCGACCTGTAAAATTTGCCCAAAAATTGCCGAAATATAATTTTTTGGCTTTTTCCATATTACGAGGGAGAATCAAATGAAAGGCACAATTAATTTTTTCCACTATTTTACTGCAGGAAGAATGCTTGCTTCCACATTATTTTTCCACAAAGTCCCATCCCAGTTCAATGCATCGGATAGGAAAAAATTCTTTTTGCTAACGCTGTAACTACTCATGCACCGCCTATGGACGTCTTCATCAGACTTTAACTTTTGCCCTCCAAGGTGTTCCTTTAATGGACCAAAGCTGTGGAAATCTGATAGTGACAAATCTGGCGAGTATGGCGGATGTGGGAGGCAATTGAAGCGAATGTCATCGATGGTTTTCATGGTTGCACGAGCAGCATGAGGACGGGCTTACCATTATGTCCCAGGTTTTTGGGAGGAAAGTATGAAAATTATATTGAATTTCTTTTTTATTTCAGTCCCGAAACGGTTGTATGGAACCATGAGAGTGAGAAATAACATTTTCCATAAAGCCAATACAATCTTATGCAACCGGAATTTCTGTTTTTTCTTATTTCAACCCCTCCCAGGCGTGATGTGTAGAAGCAACGGAATGCAACATTCGACATCCTCTATGGGCCATAAAAACCTATATCTCGCGTCTTATGAGGGAATAGTTTGAGTGTGATAAGTCGTTCTTCCACATTTCAAATTCTACACACATATTATATAAGGACCTAGAGTTTGAAAATCGAAAGTCCTTCATAACTTAATTTCAAATTGATTTCAAATTACAAAATACAAAACCCGGGCGACGCCGGGCCTTTTAAGCTCGTATCAGAGGCGTAACGAGGGGGGGGGGTTGGGGGTTTGAACCCCCCCCCATTGATTAAAAAGGAGAAAATTGTACTATTTATTTCATTATTGTGATACATCACCTTTTTCAAAAATCTGCTTATAAATTACTTAATATGAGTTTAAAGTGTGGGAAGCTTAAAACTCCCTTAATTTTTAAAATTTTCCGGGAGAGGACCCCGGAACCCCCCTCTCCAGACGTTATAATCCCCCCCATATGGTCGGCTTGGTTACGCCTATTGCTCGTATAAATATATAGTGAAAAATGCTGGAATATGTTGAAAAATATTTAAAATCATAAAAATATGTGTTTCACATATTTAATATAATTTATTATCATCATGATTAACAGACAATCATGCATTAGATTTTTTTGCACATTGAACAATTAAATACTTTTCTAGGTTCTCTGGGGTCATTGATTGATCCTGTCTAGAAGAAATACTTTTCAACGTCACATGATGTAACAGGGGCGAATTTGAGGAAAGTAATCTTTCCTGAGTAAATCCCCTCGGGAAGATCAATAATTTCTCCACATAGAATCTGACATACACTATGAAATGTTGTATATCCAGGGTTTATTTTCAAAATGTTTTGCGCCAGCGAGGATATAACAGGCGCCATATTTAAACTACAGAGTCTATTACCAGAGTCCCTTAGACTCATTAGTGTTTTTCTTTCCTTCTGCTGCATTTCCCATTCTTGTTTGGCTGAACACAAGAATAGAATTTTAAATTTCGATTCATAACCCGTTAAAAAATGCGACATAATCAATCCTATACCTTGAAACGAAAGAAGATAAGCGAAATGTGATGGTAGTTTTGATTTTTGTAACGATAATTAGCCGTAATTGTAACAGTTTACTTAATTTGAAAATAGTAGCTAATCGTAATATCCAGTAATCAGTACCCAAACCTGTATATCTCCCCTTAAGTGAATATCTTGGCCTGTCTTGCTTTAGGTACAAACAGCCATGGCTGGACTGTTGGTAACTTACTAATATTGCATCGTACCTCCAGAATTACCACCACAATTTATTGCTTCAGTACCACATATTTCCCTTGGATAGATTACAAACTGTACTACTCACCTGCACATCAGGTATTTTCGTTTTTGACTCTGCTTCTTATTTCTAGGACATTCCAATTTGCCAAGCCATGAAAACATCTTACACATTGCCTTCGCACTTTCGTTTGTCACTTAGCCTACTGTTCAATATACAGGCATCCATCCGACACACACTTAATAATACTGATAAATGATAATCCAGTAACATCCCGTACAGTCGGTCAAATAAAAAACGTCGGGACTCGTATGCAGTTAAAATTAAAGTTTTAACGCATTAGTTCACAAGTTTCCTATAAAAAACATAAAATACAGGTCATTTTCGGAACATAAGAGGCCATGCGACAGGAGGGAAAAAATGAACAACGAGGGAAAAATGAAAAACGCGGAAAGCGCAACACACGATATTCAACTTAATGTATTGTCATAATTCATTTTACTTTGTGTCATCGCATCACATACAAATGCTAGTTTGAGAGAAAGTGTAGTTAGGGCTGTATTTGACCTGCATTTTTCGGCCTCTGAAGCAGCGAGAAAGTACCATATTTATGAAAGAGCAGCTCAGAGGTGGGAACTCCACTATAATGCGACCGGAAGTTTTCATAGGAAACGCGTATTTCGATGCTAGATTGATTGCAGAATTTGAAAGTAAGTTATTCATTTTGCACTACAAATACCGGTATTAAAAAATAAAATCTTTAAAAAATGCTCCTTGAATAATCATATTCCTTGCGAATTTATCAATTATTAATATTATAAGAATTTGCAACCAAGAATATGGCGGATGTGAGACATATAGCCACAGCCTTCTATACATGTTCGTTTTGGAACAAACGCTTGATATAGTTTTTTATGGCTCATAGAGGATGTAGAATTCTGCGTCGCATCGCTTGTACACAGCAAGCCTGGTAAGGGTTCAAATAAGAAGAAACAGAAATTCCTGTAACATAAAATTGTAATACCGAGGCGGAAAATTTTATTTCTCACTCTCATGTTACCATAAAACTGTTTTGGGGATGAAATTAAACAGAAAGCAATATCACTTTCATACTTCTCTCTCCAAAAACCTGCGATATAATAATATACCATATTACCATACCTCTTATTGTTTTCTCTATGTCCAGGGTAGAGAAAAGTTATGTGACTGCATTATTTTCGTGGATTACATTCTTTAATATTTATTCATAACATGAATTATAAATTGATACCTTCTCTTATTTATCAAACTTTCATTTTTTTTCCAAACCCACCTGATACCATTAGCAACAATTGTGGTAGTTTTTAATTAGGGCTTAAATAATATGTTATGTAGAATATAGTAACGAATATAATTAATATGCATTCATTGCTTATTCAAAACTGGATTCGCAATAGTACTGTAGGGAGATTTTTCAAGGTGCAGGTAAAGACTCCTTTCCCACGGAAAGAGGCTTGTACCTGGGCTAATGAATTCGGAGCCTGTCATAACACAGGACTCAGCTCTTTGAAAGAAGATTTTAGAACACAAAAGAGCATCAATAAAATAAAATGATACTTTAGTATTTGGTCGTAAAACCTAAGTTTGCGAAAGTGTAGTTTAAGCTTATAGATGTAAGATAAAGCACGCTTACTTGTTATGAGAGGAAGCAATGAAGTAATTTCACGTAATCTCTAAATTACGAATTAAATGCACGAGCATGACATCAGGAAGGCTTTAGCGAGAGAAAAGTAATTTATGTGTGAACTGTCGGTATTTTGCTAGTTCAAAGGACAGCGATATTATTGGCTAAGCCATGATTATGACAATAGCCAATAATATCGTTTAATATATAAGTAACCAATCACAGTTCAGTAAGGGCGTGTATTTTCATGTCAAAATACTCAGATAGTTTTGATTTTCATGGAGTGAAGATATCACTCTGATACTCGACTTCGATCGAGAGGGATGTAGACTCTGTTACTTGATTTCGATCAAGAGGGATGTAGGGACTCTGTTACTTGAAGGATCAAAGGTTAGGATAGTATTAACGTAAAGAAATTAAGTGTTGTCTAGGAAACGGGAGCATATGACTGCCCCGCGTAGCATGCCAAAAGTATATGTAGAATATAGAAGTATATCACAAGGTATACAGTGTGGTAGGCTCGATGTGGCCTAAGTTTAGCTAGATACCTGATCCAGTAAACTAATCGTCATTTACATCGTAACTTGGGGTCACCATGGGAGCGATTTCCAGGATGGATTTAACAGTGTATTGTGACTCAGTGTAATTTTATCTGGTGAACAAATAAACCACGAATATTTTGGTTATGGTAAAATATAAAACCTGTGTATTAATTCATGTTAGAACCTTATCCAAGCCAAGTGTCGTCTGTCTGCTCTGAGAGAAGGATGTCCTGTGTTCGATGACCGGCTGGCAGCTTGGGATAGCGGTAAGACAAATAAATTCGCTATGTAATTGCATGGCTGGCGCCCAGATAAAGCTTAACCCCAATAAAACTGCTACGAAATGAGGCTCAACAGTGAGGTGTTAAGAAAACCGCAATAAAATGGTGCCCAACAGTGAGGCCGAAATAACTACTATAAAATCGCACGACAACGAGGATAATACGAGCACCAGATATAAAATGGTTTCCCAAGGCCTGGGGCTCGACTTGCTATAAAATAATTCAACAGTGAGGCGACGACAAACTACTAGGAATAAAGAAACCAGTTACAACTGATTGACCAACTGGGACGAAAAAAATGGGAGAGGATCGACGAAATTTAAGCACCATGCTTGAAGTGAACCACAGTTGAGAAACAATCCTCACAGCAAAGAAGGAAGACCCAGAAGACAGCGGCAACGGCGGAGAAAAACAAAATACCAGGGGAATTTAAGAAGAATGAAGACACCAGGAAAATCAACAATGAACGAAGAGGAGCGTGGTATGACGGAAGCATCGAGGGACAGCACAAATCAAAGATAAGATCCTAAATACATATGTGTGTTGATATCTCTTAAATAAATAAATAAGTAATAAAATAAATAATAATAATAACAGTCTTTTGAAGAAAGTTTTTTTTTTATTGCAGATAAAGTTATTCAATAAAGAATCAATTATTGGAATATAAAATCAAAGTACATTGAAATTAAAATAAATTTAGACAGGCTGAAAATTTAAGACAGCTCTGTAGATATCAACACTCAAAATTATTTGGCGAGAACATTATAGGGAAAATTGTAAAGATTGTATCTGTATGTTGTGTTGCATGGTTTTTTTTTGTGTTGTGTTGTTTGTTATAAACAAGGCTGAGTAAGTACAGGTATATGAAACTTAGAAGCGGGCATTGTATAAAAGTGAATATGGAGCAGGATTCAGATCTCGGGAGAGGGCAGAATTCTTTCAGCCAGGAGCTGGATAGTAATATTGAAAATATGGATAGGGTTCCAGGAACCGATTCTTCAGAAAGTAGGACACCTGACGGGGGTGAGTTTGTTGAACAGGCAATTAGGACAGCTGGGGAAGTTATTGAAAGCGAGATTAGTGCTAGCAATGACCTAGAAAGAGATTCTGGAGACCCTGTAATAAATACTAATGATATCATGCCAACAGATGTAAAGTCTATGTTTGCTCACCTGTTAGGGGAAATGAGGGCTCAGTCCACGGAAATGAAAAATGCAAATAATAAAATCGAAGCTGTAAGCCAACAATCTAAGGAGACAAATAATAAAATTGAAGCGAGCAGTGAACAGGCTAAGAGTAATTATGAGAAACTAGAGCGGAAAATTACGCAGGCTAGTAGGGAAACAGAGCAGAAAATTACGCAGGCTAGTAGGGAGACAGAGCAGAAAATTATGCAGGCTAGTAGGGAAACAGATGAGAAATTTCAGAGAATGTTAGAGAAATTAGATGAAAAAATAGGCGTTCAAGACAAGAAATGCAAAGAGAGAGTCAGACATGAAATTAAAATAGTTGAGGAAGAGATAAATAAAACTGAGGCCAGGGTGAATAAAAATGTAGAAACGAAAGTAGATAACCTTAAGGGAGAGATCATGAATAAATTATGTGAGGTAGGTTCAGGCATCGAGAAGGTCAAGGATAAAACAGCTGAGCTATCTAAAAAGGTACTAGAGGCAGAAAAGGCCATAAAAGGGTCTAGACAAGAAATTCAGGCAGAAGTAATGATAAAAGTCAAGCAGATTGAGGATAAATTGAATAAGGATGTTGCAGGAATAAGTAAGGAGATATCATGTATATCGAGGGAGGCGTGTAGTGTAAGGTCAAGGGAAAGTAGTGTCCAGAATGACGTCATATCGGGTGATCATGCTGTAATTCAGAGTGAGGAAAATAACGTCACGAGAGGGTCAAATGAAAATATGACCAACGGGAACATGTTTATGGCAGGCCCAAGTTCTGACGTCATGCAGGTTACTGCTGGACCAGATGAGAGTTTAGGGATGGTTGCAGGCGGCATTGATAAGACTCACGTAAATAGTGTATTGTTCAACGAAGTCACTTTACCTTTCTACGCGGAAAATGCTAGTCAGACACCACAAGCATTTTTGAGGAGTATGGACGAGTATTTTTTCCTAAAACACGTACCAGAGCAATATAAAATGCTTATGATTTCGCGGGCATTACGTCACAAGGCGAAAGATTGGTTCGACTTGACAATAGGCCCAAGCTGCACGTACGAAAGATTCAAGGAATTGTTTTTAGACCGGTATTGGGGAGAGAACAAGAAAGCAGAAGTCAGGATTGAACTGTATAATGGACGTTATAAGCATGCGGGGAATACTTCATTAGTAGATTACTTTGTAACCATGGTCGGACGGGCGAGATTGCTCGAGCCTTGTTTAAACGAGAAATCGATTATACAGTTAATTCAACGGCATTTTGAGCCGGAGGTTCACAATGTCCTCGCTGTAGCTAATTTAACGACATATAGTCGTGCCATTGAAGTCTTGTCTAGTTTCGATGCGAGTGCAAGGCGTGACAGTGGGGAGAATAGGTTTAACAGGCCGAGGGATGCGAACCCAGGACCTAGGAACAGGACGGATGGAGACGGTAGAAATAATGGTCCGTATTACTCATCACGAAATATGGACAGGAACCGGGGGGTGAATCATGGTAACCAATTTAGGGGGCCGAATCGTGGACAGAATGAAAACAATAACAATAACACTAGAGAAAGACAAGTGAATAATATTGAGTTTTCAGACGGCGTACCCTATGTCAGGAGAAATAATGGAAGTTTTCGTGGAAGAGGGGGAAGATTTCGTGGAAACAACAGAAATGCGAGCCAGCATGGCCAAGAAAACGCATTGTCTGAGAGTAACCAGTTGGGCGAGACGGATTTAAACCCGCAGGCAACGGTATACAACTCGAGAGACGTAAGCACGGAAGAAAGCGGTCAGTACAGGAGGGGTGAGGAGGAGTTAACCCAATAACAGTAAATATGTTACAAACATACCCTGTAAAACATAAAGCCAGATGAATACATTTGCCGTAGGAATAAGGGAGACGAGGATGCTAAACAAAATAAATGCATAACAGAAAAGAAAAGAAATTAAACATTTAAATGCAAAGAATATTTAAACAAAAATAATAATATTAATAGTGAGCAAAAGTAGGAAGGCGTAAATGTACTTTATACGATTGATAACCAAAGAATGCTAAATATGGACATAGAAAAAAATGTCAATGTATGTTTTCTACCAGTTAAATTCCAGTATAAAATCTGATACCAGAATACGATTTTTGCTAGTCTGAAAGCAGAATTAAGTTTAAAGAAATAATGTCACATTGCTGAACAAAGAAGGAATTATGATACGCGTACCGTTTGTGAAAGAGAATTATGCAGTCAAAGATGATAGAAGCTCTAAGAAGGAAGTTACCGTGTTATGATGAAGTTATTATTGAGGGCGGAGAGGCAGCGGAATGCGCCCACGCGAAGGTTTATTCAGGCAGCGGAGTCAGTGAACGCGCTAGCCAAGATAAGATGAAGTTTATTTAGACAGTGAAGTCATAGAACTCGCTAGTCGTTTTTGAAGAAGTAGGGGAGATAAATAATCCCGGGGATAATGGAGGAAAAAGTAACAGACAAATGAGCGACTTTTAGATGAATGCATCTTTGAATTAAACAAGGTACCGTAGAAATATTGAATTTAGAGGGAATAAATGTGACAAGTTGGAAATAAATATTGAGGAAGTCTTATGAAATCGCGTGTCAGACATTACATTAAATAGCTGGTCAGAGGAATTTGTATAGATTGCTATCGAAGAAGGAGATTTTTAAATAAGCAAGTTGGTTCATCAATCAGTATACAAATCAGACGTGGAATGCATTACGTAAATGCAGGATGGTACATTCAAGATATGAATAATTAGCATACTTATAAAAAAATAAAGTATTAAACAGTAAGAGATGGAAGGATAAAGTATTTTGAAGAGTTTTACAGAATTGAGATAAAACAAAAATACAAAACTGCAAGTCATTGTGGAAGAATAAGATAAGAAGTGTTGCTTATTATGCACGGCAGTGTTTGAAGGAAGAATATTTTGTGAGAAATAAATGTTTTAGAGGAAGATATTAAATTAAAGTAATAAATTTACGGCAAATGCTTGTTCATGGTGGTTAGTGGGTCACACGTGACATTACAGGAAGTTTGTAAGAATAAATTGATTAGATATGCGTCGAGAAGGAAGCGATAAAAGAGGAAGTTTCAAGTGATAGTCAGAATATGATATTACGATAGAGGGAGATTCCAGGTCAATTAATAGATGATTGATTGTTATGAAAAGAGTATTCATGATAGAATAATTATTCATGAAGAATATGATATTACGATAGAGGCTTTCGATCGTAAAAAAAGAACCGATTTGTAGGTCGATTCAATCTTTAACTTTTGAAGAAGTGTAAAGAATGGGAATGCACCATGTGAGTCTTGTTAAAAACCTAAATGCAATCATTCCAAGTTAAATTGTAGATATTATTGCAACTGTCATATTTTTGTGTAAGGTAAACATGTTTGCTGAAATAATGGTAACATATGTGTGAGTTGTATAAGTGATATGGAAACAGGACAGCTGGTCGATCAAATTCCAATGCAAAGTTTTCATATTATCTTATTAGTGGAAAGTGTAAATAAATGTAGCATCTCACAGACGTAACGTCCTACTTCGGCGCTGTGATGAGTGTGAGAAAAGAAAAAAAATATATATATGAATAAATGAGTCGTGTGTGTCGTACACGAAATAAAAAGGAGGTTTAAATGAAACATTTGCGTGAGTAAAATGCTGTGTTTGTATGAGTGAAGAAATGTTTGCATGTTATTGGTGTAAGAGTATTTACTGTCATAATGTTAACGTAATAGGTGATGAACCTTTTTCAAGGGTAAGGAGAAGGGTGAACATGCAGGTAGAATGTTGCAGATGACAGGAGTAAACACGGGTTTGTTTTGTAAACACTGTGTAGACCCAGCTGTTTTTACAACTGTGAATGAAGAGGGTCATTGATACTTTTCTAGTAAGTTTCGGGAGATGCGAGAAATACCATCTTAAGTAATCAGAGTATACACTCAGACTATTAAATTTGTATTCCTCGGGGCACTTGTGGTAGTTTTTAATTAGGGCTTAAATAATATGTTATGTAGAATATAGTAACGAATATAATTAATATGCATTCATTGCTTATTCAAAACTGGATTCGCAATAGTACTGTAGGGAGATTTTTCAAGGTGCAGGTAAAGACTCCTTTCCCACGGAAAGAGGCTTGTACCTGGGCTAATGAATTCGGAGCCTGTCATAACACAGGACTCAGCTCTTTGAAAGAAGATTTTAGAACACAAAAGAGCATCAATAAAATAAAATGATACTTTAGTATTTGGTCGTAAAACCTAAGTTTGCGAAAGTGTAGTTTAAGCTTATAGATGTAAGATAAAGCACGCTTACTTGTTATGAGAGGAAGCAATGAAGTAATTTCACGTAATCTCTAAATTACGAATTAAATGCACGAGCATGACATCAGGAAGGCTTTAGCGAGAGAAAAGTAATTTATGTGTGAACTGTCGGTATTTTGCTAGTTCAAAGGACAGCGATATTATTGGCTAAGCCATGATTATGACAATAGCCAATAATATCGTTTAATATATAAGTAACCAATCACAGTTCAGTAAGGGCGTGTATTTTCATGTCAAAATACTCAGATAGTTTTGATTTTCATGGAGTGAAGATATCACTCTGATACTCGACTTCGATCGAGAGGGATGTAGACTCTGTTACTTGATTTCGATCAAGAGGGATGTAGGGACTCTGTTACTTGAAGGATCAAAGGTTAGGATAGTATTAACGTAAAGAAATTAAGTGTTGTCTAGGAAACGGGAGCATATGACTGCCCCGCGTAGCATGCCAAAAGTATATGTAGAATATAGAAGTATATCACAAGGTATACAGTGTGGTAGGCTCGATGTGGCCTAAGTTTAGCTAGATACCTGATCCAGTAAACTAATCGTCATTTACATCGTAACTTGGGGTCACCATGGGAGCGATTTCCAGGATGGATTTAACAGTGTATTGTGACTCAGTGTAATTTTATCTGGTGAACAAATAAACCACGAATATTTTGGTTATGGTAAAATATAAAACCTGTGTATTAATTCATGTTAGAACCTTATCCAAGCCAAGTGTCGTCTGTCTGCTCTGAGAGAAGGATGTCCTGTGTTCGATGACCGGCTGGCAGCTTGGGATAGCGGTAAGACAAATAAATTCGCTATGTAATTGCATGGCTGGCGCCCAGATAAAGCTTAACCCCAATAAAACTGCTACGAAATGAGGCTCAACAGTGAGGTGTTAAGAAAACCGCAATACAATATGTTCTGTGATTTGGGTTTTATAATTCTGTGTAAAAAGGGATTAAGTATTCTCAAAAACATTTAATTTTTGGCATTTAAAATCAAAATTTTGTAAATTCCTTTCTTAGTGAGCCCTACATTATGAAACGAAGATACTGTCAAAATTCCAAGTCTCTACCTGTTATAGTTTAGGCTCTACGTTGATTCCTGTCAGTCAGGACAAAGCCTTTTATATATACGAGATACGTATAGAGATATAATAAGTGCAACAATGACATAGCCAGAAAATAATTGCGGGGTGGGTCGGAAGTGCCGGGGGGTTTGGAATACCCCCCAAAAAGGAGGTCTGGGGTCCATACCCAGAAAATATTTAAAAACTGAAATAACGAAAATCACATTTTACGCTATTTTAGCACAGAAAAAACTAGTTAGGAAATTTGTTTACCATACTTGAAGACATGCCAATGTAAATACGAAATCATTACCTAAGTAGGGGTTCCACCCCCGGAAAATTTTTAAATACTGAACTAATGAAAATCACATTTTACATTATTTTAGCACTCAAAAACTAGTTAGGAAATGTGTTTACCATACTCTAAGACATGCCAATGTAAACAAGAAAATGTTACCTAAGTCGGATGTCCACCCCCGGGAAATTTTTAAATATTGTAGGCCTACTAATGACAATCACATTTTACGCTATTTTAGCACTGAAAAACTAGTTATGAAATTTATTTACCATACTCTAAGACATGCCAATGTACATAAGAAATCATTACCTAAGTGGGGGTCCACCCCCGGAAAATTTTTAAATACTGAACTAATGAAAATCACATTTTACATTATTTTAGCACTAAAAAACTAGTTAGGAAATTTGTTTACCATACTCTATGACATGCCAATGTAAATAAGAAAATGTTACCTAAGTCGGGTGTCCACCCCCGGGAAATTTTTAAATGTTGAAATGATGAAAATAACATTTTACGCTATTTTAGCACTGAAAAACTAGTTAGAAAATTTGTATACTATACTCTAAGACATGGCAACTTAAACAAGAAATTTTTACCTAAGTTATAATATTACTTATTACTATTTATAAGAAAAGTTGAATAACACATGGAACAGTGGACATAATAGGCCTACTCATTATGTTATGAAAAGAAAATAACTGCTATATCTTATATGACACACCAACAAATCTTGTTTAAATAAATATATTTTTTTTAATACAAATATAGAATTTTAGGTTTTGACTTTTGGGGGTCCGAACCTCCTGAACCCTCCTTCCCTAATCCACTGTGGATTCTGCTTCCATGTTGTCAATTTGGTAAAATTTCTGCAATTCAAATAATTGTCTTAAAAGAAAAACACCTGACTATAATAATTATTAATTTACGGCTGTCGAAATTCTTCATCTTTATCTTTTTTTATTTATTTATTTATTTTTATTTTTAATTTATTTATTTAAGGTCGCTTTTTAACTGTCAGGGTCACCAGCAGAGACCTTTTGAAGTTATAGAACTTGACCGTTTTTATTTTTAACACATAAAACGCTAATTTTGCAACAATTTTCACCCCCCAGAAAATTCATAAAACGATAATATTTTGCCCCCCCCCCCCAGAAATTTCAATGACGCAGTCTGCGTCTTAACCCCCCCCGTGGGCACCCCTGACTTAAACAGTTAATTGGAATCTTAGGTAAAACCCATTTAAATGGTTATTTTACTGCTGGGTACATCCTCCCAAAGAACTGTCAGTCATCTCAATCCACCTACTGTAGCAAGTCACAGCTGCTTTAACAATGTGAGTTTCATTTCATATACAGATCTGAGTCGCTCCTTGTTTGATGTTTTAATTTCAATTAAATTTCGCGTACATAGAGCCTGATTTTTTTTTTCATTTCAAGAAATCTATTTAAAATAATAATAATAATAATAAAAATGATGAATGTGTGATATTACATATAATTTACAAGAATATTTAAAATGTATATAGATATGTAAAAATATGTAAAATGAAACTTCACTAAAACAATCGTCAATTAGTGTTCTATGAACATTTATGGTTTTCTACACTCTAAAAGTAAAGAGTAAAATATGTATTTACATAGAAATCCCAGCTCTAATAATGAGTAATGCTGAAATGAATGAAACTAGTGCAGATATCAGAATTAGTGCAAGAACAATAAATAATATCAGATAACACTACACCACTTCCCGCAAATGCAAAATATTTAGAAGATAATATTTTAAATAGAGTGAAGACGGATAGTGATAGAGCTGTCCTTAAGATTAACATTAAAAAGACAAAAATGATTATGTCTGATAATATCTCAATAAATATTTGTGGTGAGGCAATAACTGTAGACAAAATTAATTTTCTGGGAACAACGTTGACTTTAGGTTTAGATGAAGGCTGTAAAGAAGAAAATAAGAGCAGAATAGTGCTAGGCAAGATATCAATGAAAAAACTAGATAAGATTATGAATGATTCTGATATTTCACGCAGGACAAAAATCAAAATTATCAAAGCAACAGTTTTTCCTGGCACTGTGTGGTAGTGAAAGTTGGACGTTAAGAAAAGAAGAGAAGAAGAAAATACATGTTGTTTTAAGTGAGGATGTGTAGGAAATTACTAAAGGCATCATGGACAGAAAGAATGACTAACATAAGTTATCTATTTTAAAATAAATTAAACCGGATTTGACTCTTGATGCTTTAGCTGTAAGACAAAAGTTAAAATATTTTGGTCATGTAATGAGAAAAACGAATTCATGGGCAAAATAAAAAGAAAGAGAGGAAGGAGAATAATAATAATATGGCATGCGGAAATATGCAATACCAGCAAGCTGGAGTGGTAAGAAGTGATAAGCCGAATGGAGGAAGCAAGTTGCAAGAAGGACCATGCATAGGAAAAATTGGCTGGCAACTGTAAGCCTAGAAAATCCTTATTGGATCAGTAGGATCGCATGCGATCTGATGGACATACTACTATGCAAAGTGAAACCATAAATTATGTTATTTCTTGCATGTCTTGTACATATTTTAACAATTAGCATGTAAAGTCATATTAAACATATGATTGTTCATAAACTTTCGGCCCTAAACATAACATTTGCAGATGCCGCATTCTTGCTTTCGTTCGGATATGATAGAGGCACAACTGTAAATATACCGCAAACTGTCTTTATTTGTCATACGTCCGCAATAATTTGTTATGACCCTGATAACGCTTTAGTCGTTTTATGATGATGGTACCCTTGTCCATATGAGCAAGTCTGGTCTATCTAATAAAAAAAATAAAATAAAAATAAAAAAGAATATCGTAACTACGGAACGGTCTGTAGTCATCTATAAGTGTTTCATAGTTAAGGCTATCTTTATGTCCTTTGAAGAAAATTATGTAACTACAGTACATACTGAAATAATACAATTCTTCCGGAAGGTAATCTATATATTTCACAGGAGAGAGTCTACTGGTTTTCGTAACATAGACTATCAATATATTGTACTTATAAACCAACAGCCTTATAAACCAATCTCCTGTAAGACTGACAAAAATCAAAATACTGGTTACATTATATCCATTACAATATTTAACAAATTACCATATGAGTTTCATTGTGTTCTTCTAAATAGATTTAAAAGTGTTTTATATAACTGTCTCTCTCAACATCCTTTATATAAGTCTATTAGTGACTTTCTTGAATTACATGTAACAGATACAGTTCACTGATGTTTTGTGTAATATTGTATTTATTGTATTCGTCTATATTGATTTGTACTCTGTGTTTGTTTTGAGTTATACCGTAATTATAGCAGGGGTGGCCAATATATTATGTGTGTTGACGTCACGGGCCGCACATTTTCTAAAGCAGTAAAATTATTATAAAAAATTAAAACGACTATTTATTAAAATGAAGTAGCCTGCACATTAGACTAATGAAAACACTTTTTGGATGCAGTAAAATCATTATTTATTAACATTCCGAATACGAAACACGTCCAGACAGTAATTTCATGGAAATATAAATTGCAACAGATATAGCAAGTGATCAGCTATTTTTCAACATATTCGCCACAGGAATTGAGACATTTCTCATACCGTGAGACCAACCTTTTAATTCTTGTGTCGTAGAAGTCTGTCGCCTGGGATTTGAACCACTGTGTGACAACCATCTCTGCCTCTTTCATTCTATGTCATTTATTGAGGTGTAGGAAAAGATTAAAATCACTGGGAACGAGATTCGGGCTGTAGAGTGGATTTTTAAACATCTCCCAGCAAGTCTCCCGCAGAGGTTCGGCTGGGAAGAGTTTAAACATCCACCTTACAGCCCGAAACTCTCCCAGTGATATCCATCTTTTCCTACACCTCAAGAAATGACAGAGAATGAAAGAGGCAGAGATGGTGGTTGTTACACAGTGGTTCAAATCCCAGGCGGCAGACTTCTACGACACTAGTGTTCAAAAGTTGGTCCTGCGGTATGACAAATGTCTCAATTCCGGTGGCGAATATGTTGAAAATAGCTGAACACTTGCTATATCTGTTGCAATAAATATTTCCATGAAATTATGTTTTGCTTCTGTAAACGGTCCCAGGGAAACTTACTTTCTGGACGCGCCTCGTAGGGCTACATTTAATAAGAGTACTTTTAGATATATATTTATATGTACTTTTATGTATTTTTTGAAAATTATTTTTTAAAATCTAAAACACATTAATGAGAGCATGAGGAAAATTTTAATTTGTTAAAATGCAGTACACATTAATGAGAGAACTCTGGACGCTCGTAGGAAGTAACAAATTCACCTAAGTTAATTTTTTAAATATGTTGTTCAAATTTTTAACAAGTAGTTGTGAAGGTTAAACTGTCTCCATAATGGGAAAAGTGGATTCACATAAGTACGTGCTTTGAAATATGGAAGAATGCTATAGAAGCGTCAGAATATCCGCGGCCAAAACTATCCATAGTATAAAACTATAGGTTATTGTAAATTTGATTAATTGGCCTTGACGCGAGCCGCACAGAATGAGGTCGAGGGCCATTCCTGATAACATCATGACATGAGTGTAAATAAATAAATGAATAAATAAATAAAAATAAATAAATACTCCATATCCCAAACAAATATCTCTCCCGGTGTGGTGTTTACAGTCAGTGAACACACAGTGCAGTACACTCAGCACAAAGTAGCCTATCAGTCACCTATAACCTGATGAGTGGTCATTGTGTCGTGCTGCTGACGGCATAATTAAGTGTTTAGTATACGTAAGTCATGGGATCAGTAGTGCCAATTCAGGACCAAACGGTAGGCCAAAACTACAAATATTTCTAAAACACGGCACACTACTGTATCATAGATGGTAGGTTGCTTACTTCTTTCTTTCTCTCACTCCCTGACATGAATTATATGCGGATGTAAACATCGACAGCAGCGGTCTTTGCACAGCGGCTTCCTAAATATCCTGGGTTATACAATGGCAAAAACAACAAAATAAGAGACCATTTTCTTTTAATATTCAGTTTTAATTTTATCGGAACAGTTAGTAATTTCCTATAAGAAAATTATTTTACCTCAGGGAAAAAAGTACCCTGAAATGGTCAATAGGCCTAATCACGATTTTTGTTTTTAGCAGGAGAAATTCTTTGCACCTTCTTGAACAAGAATGTATATTATTGTAGTGTTACGCGATAGGCTATACATTAAGTGGAATTTCAGATAAAATATTTCAACTGAACGAGAAGAACCAACTGAACCACGCGCCCAGGCAAGTACAAATGAAGCTAGGATGAAGTAAAGGCAGTGTGAGCGGGGAAAAACATGCAGAAAATGAAGGTGATAATTATTATTATGATCTTGGATTGCATCGATATAAGTCAGAATTTTTTTAAATATTTTAATTCAAATATCTCAAAACTAAATTTCCATATACTGTACGTTTGCACCCCCATCTCAGACTGTACTAAAGCTGAAATTTTGCACACTGCTTTAGCATAAGGTAATAAAGAACCGCTAGAAAATTTATTTAGATACCACATTTATTAGGAAACAGGATTTAGGTACATTTTTATATTGTAAATTTCACCATTTTTGTTTGAAGGTTTTTATACATGTGTTAAAGCCTAGTCGGAGCTTACAGATTTTTAGGTCAAAGTCAATCAAGTATCTCGCTGATAACTAGAATGAATGTCTCGTTCTCTAGCCTAGGTAAATTTATATTGTACACGATTTTCATAGCACTTAGCATATATTGCTTCTATTTGTTAATTTCTTAGTTTTAAGTTTCAATTTTAGTGTATATTATAGTATAATATTATGATTATACACACATCCAATTATATTATAATTCTTTAATTCACTTTGTTTTCTCGGCATATTATTGGACGCATTTTTGTCTTATTTATTTATTTCGAGAAACTTCCCCCATTAGGAGGTCGCCATGACGACAAAGTATAACAGTAGAAACATAGTACATGACAAAATAAAAATTCACATAAAACAAATTAATGAACACACACATTCGATTCATAAATATAAACATGATAATATTATTATATATATGCTAATGAATAAATAAATAAATTCAACTGGTATAGAGATGGTTACGAAGTATTGCTATTGAATCACGTATTGCAGATATGGCCATATCTTGAAGACGTATCCTTTTAAGGCCAAAGGAATCCCAGACCTGGACGAGGTGTTGTGGAATTGTACCTCGTGCACCGATCATCAGCCCATGGACAGAGATACGTTCTAGTTTGTATTTAGTCTTATAGAAATCAATGGTTGGTTCATATATTGATTTCTTCTCGGCATCAACTTCTTCGGGTTGGCCCTTATGGGTCTCGAAACGTATAGTCGGATCCAGGATATATCCAGCTTTATTAGATGGTAAAAAGGCAATCATGTCTATACGCCGATTACTTCCATCAGTGGCCAGACCGGAAACCTCTTCGTAAACCGAGTAACCATGATCTCTCATCGAGTTGGCTATCATATGTCTGATGGTGTGATGACGATGATTTCGCAGTACCTCCCCGTAGGGACAGGCTCCCAGGACATGGGCAAGGGTTTCATGCTCTCTGTGGCAGCGCCGGCAGAGGGTGTTGTCCTGGGATCTACCCGGCAGGGAACGCACTGCACAAACATTTGCAGTCATTTTTATAGCCTCTCTCCATTCGGCACAGGATAAACCTTGGTGATCTCTCATCCATTTATTCGCCGGTGTATATTCTCTAAACAGCTCTACGCCTTTTCCTTTGTGTGGAAGTTTGGCCCACAACTCGACTTCCTTGTCCCTTAGGATTTGCCGCACCTTCCTAGCATTGGGAAGGGAACCATGTGGAGATTGAATTTGTTCATTTATGTCTAAATCTAGGTCATTTAGGCATTTTTGACATTCTTCATCCAGATTTCGGATGACATTAATATATCCGTTGTTAGCTTGCCTGAGCTTGTTGCATATGTTTATATGCTGCAATTTGGCTTCCCAAGAAGCGCGGAACAAACCCAGGCCTTTAAATTTCCGGTCGGTATAGACCATATGGTCCGGAACATCTGCTGGTAGCTGCAAGATTTCCTTTGCTCCACTTTTTAGAATTTTATCAGCGTCTATTAGGAAACGCTGCGGAATTTTATTAAGTGGAGTAACTTGTAGAGGATATATTAGAGTAGGTGAGACTGATGTATTCATGATGGTGAACTTTTGATCAGCCTTGGTATAAAATGGAGTCATCTCCATTAATCTCAATTGATATAAAATGATGAGAAATAGATTGATAGTAATTAAATACGGCAGATAATAACTTTTGAACTAACCAAGCAATATTATTATAAATTACATGATAAAAAGCAGGAAAAATTAACAAATAATATTACATAAATATGAAATTAATATCATCAATACTTTAGCTGATATTAATTATTTTATAGTAAAGAATAAAATACACTAGGACTCAATAGAAGTTAGCAGACGGAATACTCAGAATTATACAATGCAGCCGGAGTGAAATGTATAGCAACTCTGTGGGAGATTGGTGCCAGTTATTGTTAGAAATGTACTTGGCTATTCAGTCAAAATGTAGTAGAAAGGAAAGATTATGAGCTGAATAGGCACTTCACGAGAATGTACAGTGAATGTTGCAAGGTCCAGGAACTAGACAGAAATTCGGAGAATCAGCTGATGGGAGAAACAGAAACGCATCACTTCCAAGCTAAAAACCACGCTAATCGAAACAACCAATAGAATTTAAGTTTAGGATAGAAAAAACTGAATTTAGCTATAACAGTGCATATGATTGGTTTTGTGTAACTATGGTAAAGAGGGGAAATTGAGAGGAGGCTAAGATCATGGCTTTTACGAAACTACACTTGTGTACGAGGGACTCGAGGAGGCAGGTCATATTCCTGCATTTCTCCTCGAATTACACATAAGTCGTATTGACATTGTGGTCAATCCGACTGTATCTATATAAATAACTTCACTAAATTACCGAAGTGAAAATTCTATTATACATTTATTCTTGCAGTAAGAGCTTATTATAGCTACTTACTAAAATAAATTCAGTGAGTGTGCCAAGTAAGTACTGTTGTGATATTGACGTCATCATCATTACAAGATTACGTAGATACCGCGTTTCACTACTAGGAAGTATTTACGTACGAGTGCGAAGGCCAATATTAGACTCCCTTCAATATCCCATCAATAAAATTAATAATTTTACGAAGTAACATTTATACATTTGAACTTTGATTGGAATACTAAATAAACTTGACAGTGTTTTGATAAATATTTAATTATTGATAAACAGTAAATATAGAACCTCCACACCCAATTTTATGCTCTGAGGTAAGATAGAGAAAATCGTAGCAACTCCGACTGAGCAACCCGAGGTTCCACCAGGCTGAAGAAGACAAAATTCGCAGTAAGTACAATATTGTGGGGGTGGACCACAAACCGATTGCAGCATACTGGGAGAACTCATACACCGAGGGCTTGTAGTGTGAAGTACTGCATCATATCTATGGCGCCCATTTCGTGGGGTTTCGATTCGAATAATACATAGATATCGTCATATCTATGGCTTTACCAACGTGTGGCTTCGAAAAAAGGAGTGAACGGCGCTAAAAATAAACCATCGAACTTAAAAACACATAGATAATTACATATCTATGGACTTACCAATCTCGTGAGGCTCGAAAAAAGGAGTGAAGCAAGGGACGACGACCAGGATCATATCTAGAACTTAACAATTTTGTGGGGCTTCGATTCAAAGAAAAAACACATAGATATCATCATATCTATGGCGCCCATTACGTGGGTCACGAGTATTATATCTATAGACTAACATACAACGTGGGTCTTCGAAAAAAGGAGTGAAGCCAAGGGACGACGACCGCCGACGACGATCATCACTATTAGGAGCTGGGCACCGAGCGTGAGAAGGAGGACGACGGGAATCAAGATTAGGAGCCGGGCAACGCGAGGAAGAAGAAAAGAAGAAAGAAGAACAGAAGAAGGAAGAAAAGAAGAGAGAAAAAGAAGGCAACACGGTTGAACCAGAAGGAAGGATGACAACCGGAACCAAAACGGATAAGTCAAAAGATTTTATATGAAAGTGTTCAAAGGGTATCTTGTATTGTGCATGAAATTTATGACTTGTTTGTTAAACAATAAGAGGGTATTGTGCATGAAAATTTTGGGGGTAACCGGAGATGCTGTAAGAAAATACAAAGTGTAAGGAATGTATAAATTACGGAGTGGGAAAATTGTAAACAGTGAAATGGAATCAAGTGAAAGTCAGTTAGGACAAGATTTATTAAGTCAAGGGGAATTAGAAAATTTTGAAAATAATGTAAGTATGGAAGTATCCAATGATAATGAAGTAAGGGTTATTGAAGAAAATAACAGTCAGGAAATTGAAATTCAATCAGAGGAGTCATCAGCTCAAGAAAGCAGGGAAAATTCGGAAGGGATTATTGTGGATAGGCAGGTAGTAAAGGAAACTGATGAAAATGTTAACATAAATGAAGGACGATCGTCCTCAATGGAAAAACTTCTGATGCAGTTTATGGCAGAAAATAAGAAATCATTTAAGCAGATTAATGAGGGTAATCAGAAATTAGGGGAAGATGTTAAGCAGATAGGGGGAGAGGTTAAGCAGATTAAGGAGGGGAACAAGCAGATTTCTCAGGATAACAAGAAAGTTGTAGAGAGATTAGATAAAATTAGCGATGAAGTCAAAGAAATAAATGATAGGTTAGAAGGAAAAATCAAAAGTGTAGTAGTGGACTTAGAAAATTCTAAGAAAGAAATTCACAACAAAATTGCTGAAAATCAGAAGAAAGTTGAAGTAAAATTAGCTGAAAAAAATAAAGAATTGGAAAGTAAGTTAGTCCATGCATTTTCTTCAGACCTAGATGAGATTAATAATAAATTTCAGGGTAGGGTTAAAGAACTAGAACATAAACAGGAGATAAATAAAACAGCAACAGAAAACTTAAAGATTGAGGTATTGGACAAAGTAAAACAGGTAGAAGGGTCTTTATCTGAGAAGGTTATAAATATAGAAAAGCAGGTAAACACATTGAATGCCAAAATTAATAGCAGTGAGAATGAACCTCAAAGTGTACGTAGCAGTAGTGACGTCAGGAGGAACAGCCTTGCAACATTTAATGTAAATAATACTGCAGTATTAGCAGCAAATGAATTGCCATGTGAACCACAAGGTCCTCCTAGCGTCAACACTGAGTCAGATGATACGGGAAGCAATATCGAATTAGGGTCCCACAATGTAATGCAACTAGGTATCAGGAATCCTATCCACTTGTCACAAATTTTGGGGCATGATTGGACAGCACCTCGGTACAATGATGACAACTCATCTAACCCACATCATTTTATAAACGAAATGGATACCTACTTTAAAATAAAAGCGGTACCGGACGATTATAAAATGCTGATTGTTCAGAAAAGTTTGGTCGGAAAGTGCAGAGATTGGTGTAACTTCGTGTCGCAAAGGGGGATAGGATATCCTGAATTTAAAAGGTTATTTATGGAACGATACTGGAGCGCCAGTCGCCAAAGTAAGGCCAGAGCTGAGTTGTATTCAGGTAAATATAATGAAAGTTCGAATATGACAATGTCTGAATATTTCGTCAGAATAATGAAAGTTGCCAGGTCATTAGACTTACAATTAGCTGAAAAAGATGTGCTTCAATTAGCCTTAAAACACTATAAGCCCGAGATATATAATAATTTAGTTGTCGCTAGGCCTAAAACTTGCGCCGAGGCACTAACATTATTAACTGAGTTTGAAGAGGTACATAGCCACGAGAGAACTCGTGATGTAAATAACAGGTTTGACAGTAGAAATGGGAGTGGCAACACAGGTGAAAATAGAGGTAGCCAGGCGAGCAATAGTGGGGCCCAGAATAATTATACTGGTAGGCCTAACCCTGGGAATCTGAATAATCAAACGCAGAGAGGATATAATGGTAGGAATGGCAGTAATCAGAATTATCAATTTCAAGGTAATAGACAAGATAGGCCTAATCAAGAAAGTGGTTACAGAAACCAAAACAATAATATGGGTCAAACTCAGCGAAATGATTATAACAGGGGAAGAAACCCACCACAGAATACGAGGGTAAATCACATAGCATTCTCAGAACCAGATCGGAGGAATTCAGATAACAATCAGCAACGAGGGGAAGTGAGAGAAGGCCGCTATATCGGTTACAATTCTAACGGGAATACGGTACAAGGCGATATGCGTGACAGAAATACTTCGCTTAACCCGGAAGCAAGTGAATATCACAATAACAATACAAGACAGTCAAATCAAACTGAAATAAATCAGGGAGATTTAAACTCCAGCGAGACGTACTAGAGAGTCGTAGTATGTCTGTTGTGGGGAACCAGTTCACCGATGGGAGGCTCAATGAAAAAAGTAATTCACAAGAAATCAAAACAGAAAAAAATAAGATTCTGAATCCGCCACAAATTGAAGCTAAAATAGGGAAATTAAAAGTTCAAGTAATGGTTGACAGTGGGGCAATGTTGAGTACATGCAGTTATAAATGTTACGAGGAATTAAAAATAAACAATGTAAAATTCCAAGAACTAAATGTCCCGCTATTATATTGCACGACAGCTGTAAGCCGAACTCGATATAAGATTGATAAACAAATTATGGTAAAACTGGAGATTGGAGATTGGTCCGCTGACATTTACACGTTAGTTATCAAAAATTTAACTCACCCATTTATTCTTGGTTGTGATAGTTTAATTGAATATGAAGGAATATTAGATTTTGGGGAAAACTCCTTAAAAATAAATAATCAAGGAAACATAATTGAAGTTCCATTGTTAACGAATGATCATAACGATTACGCAGAATGCTCTGAAAGTGAAAAGGCAATTCAAAATGAGGTTTTTATTATTGAAAATCTGAGTACAGATACAGGTTTTTATGATGATACTATCGTATCAAATCATGCTACTATTGACGTCGTAGGCGAGAAAAGCCCGGCGGAAAATTTTATAGACTCAGCGGAAAATACGCGTTTCTATAGCGAGGAGATTAATGAGTTTAATGACACTTTTATTGAAGAAGTGTATGATATTGGAGGGGATTGCAAAATAAACATGATTAGAGCTGACTTAAATAATCGAAGTAATTATGAGGAATTAGGGAACGAAAATTGTGTTCAAAAAGATGAAATTCTAGAGATATTAAAACAGAAGGTAAACAGTATCACAACTATCAATGAAAATCAGAAAGATCAATTATTTGAGGTGTTGTTAAGGAATAAAGATGTGTTTGACGAGACCCCGGGATTATGTACCGTTTATGAAAATAAAATCACCATGGATAACCCACCAGTTTTCAATCATAAGAATAGGCCTATGCTGCTGTCAATACGAGAAGAGGTAAATAGTGTACTCATAAAATTCATGAGCATGATAAGATACATAAGCATGGAAAAATATATGAACCAAGTTGGGAGAATATTAGCCGAAATTTCTAGATATTAAAGCTGTTTATATGAGTCGATCTGATAATGTTTCCGGAGGGAACTGGTTTCCACACAAAATATATTCTTAGATAATAGTTGATTAATTCACATAGCAGATTTAACACACTTAGAAGAGTTAGGTAGGATACTCATAACTTGTCTTTTATCATACCTTATAATGAGAAATAGGGAAACAGGCAAGAACATTGTGGGTAGAAATGACATATTGCTTTCCGTGCTAAGTTCAAGAAAAAGTGGTATAAGGATTTGAATATAGTATGAATGTGACAAGAGTGGCATTGATATTAAATTCCGTGTGAGAAAATCTGTTGTGTTATCTAATTTTAAGAAGGACACTAGCAGAAACCCATAGCCGCTGTGATTTATTATTTTTATCAAGGGTATCAAGTTAAAATGTGTGTTATCTAGTTTAAAAAAAAAAGGACTCAATGCAAATAAATCCGCAGAGCTATATCTAGTTAGTAAGAGGGTAAATTTTATTTTGTGTATATTATGATGGTTAGGTAATACTCTCCGATGTGCAAAGTATGCTTGCATGGAATGTTGTTATTGAATCATAACATAACCGTAACACAGTGAGGTTCATTCACACAAGGTATCCAGTGAAGAAAGGACGGAGATAGAGAGAGTCGGTCAAGGCCACTACTCTGATGTTAGGAAGGATTTAAAAGGACAAGCTAGAGGTCATAGTACTGTAAGGAGCATTAATCTGTTTCTCTAGAAAAATGACGATTTTTCAAATCCTCACTTATTCCAGAGAAAAAGATTGGGCATATGGTATAAAATGGAGTCATCTCCATTAATCTCAATTGATATAAAATGATGAGAAATAGATTGATAGTAATTAAATACGGCAGATAATAACTTTTGAACTAACCAAGCAATATTATTATAAATTACATGATAAAAAGCAGGAAAAATTAACAAATAATATTACATAAATATGAAATTAATATCATCAATACTTTAGCTGATATTAATTATTTTATAGTAAAGAATAAAATACACTAGGACTCAATAGAAGTTAGCAGACGGAATACTCAGAATTATACAATGCAGCCGGAGTGAAATGTATAGCAACTCTGTGGGAGATTGGTGCCAGTTATTGTTAGAAATGTACTTGGCTATTCAGTCAAAATGTAGTAGAAAGGAAAGATTATGAGCTGAATAGGCACTTCACGAGAATGTACAGTGAATGTTGCAAGGTCCAGGAACTAGACAGAAATTCGGAGAATCAGCTGATGGGAGAAACAGAAACGCATCACTTCCAAGCTAAAAACCACGCTAATCGAAACAACCAATAGAATTTAAGTTTAGGATAGAAAAAACTGAATTTAGCTATAACAGTGCATATGATTGGTTTTGTGTAACTATGGTAAAGAGGGGAAATTGAGAGGAGGCTAAGATCATGGCTTTTACGAAACTACACTTGTGTACGAGGGACTCGAGGAGGCAGGTCATATTCCTGCATTTCTCCTCGAATTACACATAAGTCGTATTGACATTGTGGTCAATCCGACTGTATCTATATAAATAACTTCACTAAATTACCGAAGTGAAAATTCTATTATACATTTATTCTTGCAGTAAGAGCTTATTATAGCTACTTACTAAAATAAATTCAGTGAGTGTGCCAAGTAAGTACTGTTGTGATATTGACGTCATCATCATTACAAGATTACGTAGATACCGCGTTTCACTACTAGGAAGTATTTACGTACGAGTGCGAAGGCCAATATTAGACTCCCTTCAATATCCCATCAATAAAATTAATAATTTTACGAAGTAACATTTATACATTTGAACTTTGATTGGAATACTAAATAAACTTGACAGTGTTTTGATAAATATTTAATTATTGATAAACAGTAAATATAGAACCTCCACACCCAATTTTATGCTCTGAGGTAAGATAGAGAAAATCGTAGCAACTCCGACTGAGCAACCCGAGGTTCCACCAGGCTGAAGAAGACAAAATTCGCAGTAAGTACAATATTGTGGGGGTGGACCACAAACCGATTGCAGCATACTGGGAGAACTCATACACCGAGGGCTTGTAGTGTGAAGTACTGCATCAGCCTTCAACAAAGGTGAAGCGGCGAGAGTATCAATTTTATTGCGTAATTTATCAAGCGTAGCTTGTGAATCTAATTTAATCTCATTTAGGAAATTCACTCCTAAATAGCGAACAGCTTCACCATTGCGTTGTGATTCAATTTTGGTGTTCTCATTGATGATTAGTGCTTCTTCTACAAGCTTGCCTTTCTTGATTGTAAGGGATACCGATTTTGAGGCATTGATGGATAAGCCAATTTCTTGGAATCTATTGATAGCTATCTTCACCAGTTCTATAGCGGCTTCGGAATTTTTCCCAAAAATGACCGTATCATCAGCAAAACTCATGATTGTGAGGTTAGGTTGCTTTTTGTCTAGTAGGTATCCATATTTTTCTGCTAAGTGTTTTTCTGATAGTTCTTCCACGATATGGTCAGTGGCAATATTAAATAAAGCTGGAGACAGCGGTGACCCTTGTAACACTCCACGGTTAATTTGAATGGGTTTTGTTTTTCTCTTGGAAGATTGTATTTGTGTTATGTTTCTTTCTTGAAGTGCCATTATTAGGTTAGATAATTTGGTGGGAACACCGAGGGATTCCAAAGTACGTCTCAGATGGTCATGTCCGACATTATCAAAGGCTTTTTGGATATCCAGAAAAACAACACATGCGTCTTCCCTGTTTGTTCGAACACGTTGTAAAACAGCTTCCAAAATTGACGTGTTTATGTAAGTGCCGGGCGAAGATGTAAACCCCCGCTGATTCTCATGAAGTGTTACATAGCTGCGTAGTAGTTTATCAAGGGCTCTTTCAATTACCCTTCGAATTACGGAGCAGATTGTAATTGGGCGCCAGTTAGTTGGATTATTAACATC
The DNA here is from genome assembly GCA_964059195.1 of Ectobius pallidus. NCBI lineage: Eukaryota > Metazoa > Arthropoda > Insecta > Blattodea > Ectobiidae > Ectobius > Ectobius pallidus. The sequence continues at coordinate 27,111,213 of CAXKWD010000010.1, read as the reverse complement.
TCCACCCTTATAAATAAGAATGGTACGAGCTTTCTGGAAAATCTTTGGAACCATACTACATGTTAGCATTCTTGTTGCAACCTTGGCAATTATCTCTGACACAGTGTCATTTTTAATAACCCTAACGATAACTTGATCCGGGCCACTTGCTGTGTCTATAGAAATCTTTCGTGAAGCATTCAATATATCTTGTTTGGTTATAACTGGACTAAATAAGTCATTTTCCATAAGAAATTCGCTTTCAGTAACCTTACAGGGATATTCAGATCTTAGATGGTTATTAGGTTTGGAAAAAATACCTGAAAAATGGGTTTGCAGTATTTCTTCATTCAATAGACATGCTGGAGTTTCATTGCAAAAAACATTACGAATGGCTCGTCTTCGTTGATTATAATAATAATACTGAGTCAAGTCATACATATATTTTGCTTTTCTCTTCTCACGGTCTCTTTTAGTTGCTCTCTCTGGATTAGACGAAGCCTTGTAAGAGCGTTGGGTACTGACTGCAATATTATTTTTTCTCTTTTCATAATATTTCTGGGCTGGATGTTTTGGGCCAGGTAAAAAGGCAGGCGCAGAAGCTAAGAAAGAAACAAATTCTTCCACTGTATTTTCAAATTCAATATCACTTAAATTGTCAGTGAATTTGCTCTTCCATTTGTTAAGTTCACTGTTGTAATCAATATTGTATTATTATTCTATTTTTAGCATTTTGTATTATGTATGATATCTATTGTAGCCTATTAGTTTTTTGTAGATTCCTTTTAATGTATTTTCTATTTATCCTGGTCGAGTGGAAGATAAGGCCCTATGGCCTTAACTCTGCCAGGCAAAATAAAACATTATTATTATTACTATTATTATATTTTAAGTGATCCAATGAAGATAGATTAGGATTAGTTAGGTATATGGAAGGTATACACTGAAAGGTTTAGGTACCTGATTAAAGTAGTTCCAGAGATCAGAGTACATGAACTTGTCCACTTCTAAATGATTTTCTTCTATGTTTGTGTAATTTGTTTATATTTATTTTAACTAACGAAGCCAATATCATAAACGAATAAGTAGACTATAATTTTCCTTGAAACATGTAAAAATTCGAGATGAATACCCTTTATACATTTGTACCCTGTAAAGAAACAGAATAGCCAGAGTTCCTGTAAGAACTTCGTTAAAAACTAAAATAACCTAATGTTTCCATGTACTTTACAAAAGCTATATGTTGTTCCGTTCCTCTGGTGAATGATAGGCCTACTGACTTGTAGCCACTTGAATGTAAAAATAATATGTCTTATATCTTAGATACATACGTTTAAATATTTTCAAGTCAGTTGAGTATTTGGAACCATATTTTACATGTAACGGTAATGGAAGAGAAGGATTAGCATAGTTACGATTAGGTATATGGAGGTTAAGGAACTTGAGAGTTAATACCCCAAATGGAATGTGTCCATTTTCAATAAGGAAGAAAATGCTAAACATATCTTATTAGAACGTAAATAAACTGAAAACGGAGGAACGCATACATTGACAGAAAATATATCATGTCAGCCTAAATATAAATGTAGCGTACAAAAAAAATACGTTTTTTGTTTAAAATGAGGCTTTGTTTAAAAATTGGGAGACTTTTATTTATAATTAAGAAGGTATTATTAATAAAAATTGAACAAAATGATGTGTTTAGATAATAAAATTGTTTTAACAATGAAATTAAGGTTGTCATCTTTGTAATGAATTAATTAAGTAGGGTTATTGCGTTTTTATTTACTATTATGATTTTGTAAAATTACTAAAATTAAATTTTAAGAATGTACATGTCGCCAGAAATTAAGGACTGATTTTTTTCTCATTTAGGTTATACGTTGTTTATTTTGTAGTTGCATAATTTTTATTTAATTAAGCACAAAATTATTCCAAAAAGGGCTCTGCGGCAAAGCAGTAATGTAACCGAGAGTTTCCTGAAGGAATATATTGAATCATGAAATTGATTTATCTATCTACGTCAATTCAGTTTAATTACATAAAATATGAAAGATACTTTTTTATTCTACGAAATTGTCCCCATAAAATCCTAACCCTGTGCATGATTCTCGTTAACCAGTGGTTTGCAAACCACATATTGAAAACCGACAATGTTTCTAAATAAGATTGACTATGTTTATATATTTTAGGATTTGTATATATTAGAGTTTAAACAATTTCTGTCACCCTCGTGCAGTAAGGAAGTATATTTCAGCACTTCTTCAACATCAACATACAAATGCAGAAGACAGGGTGGGAAAATACCGGCGGGATCGGTTGTAGTTGGTAACTGGGTGTTAAATACGGGTTAATATCCGTGTCACCACATAACTTGAGGTTGCAAGAGCAAATAAAGTTGCCTCTCCTCCCAGAATATGCGTGGACGACGTTCCGAGTTCACAGCGAGCTTGACACTTTCTAGGAATCTCTAAATGCTATTCACGTGGGAGGGCAGGAGGCAGCTCCTAGTGTCAAGACTTCATGGTTGTTCTAACAGGTGTTGTATCGTGACTACTTTTAAAATGACAAAGTGATCTAATCCTTTGAAAATCAATAAAGGTCAACCAGTGCCGTATTTAAGCCTAGGCAGACTAGGCAGCTGCCTAGGGCGGCAGATTTGAAGGGGCGGCTTTTAAGCTGTTACTGTTTTTTTTTAAATATATTAAACATTTTATTCATAACTCTTCAAAATAGTAAACTAATGTAACGCTCAATGAAATAGAAATTAATAACATTGGCAACAATACTCACCTGTTTATTTATTTATTTACTTATTTATTTATTATTATCTATTATTATTGTCGTTATTATTATTTTTATTATTATTATTATTATTAGCTTACTATTTCAGTTATAATAATGCTTATTGTAGGTTACTTTGTACAATCAAGTGGAAAAAAGGGACGAAAATATTTTTCTCTGCCTAGGGGCGCTTACGTATCTAAATACGCCCCTGAGGCAGACAACCTCCGTCAGTTTATTGAGGAACTATAATATATGTATTGTATTGTTCAATAAAGAATTTATGGCAACGATATAGATTGTAAGTCTATTGTACATTGATTTAGATTTTTACCATTATCACCTAAAATGAATTACTGTTTCAGAATTGAAAAGCAGAAGCCAAACTAAGAATACAGTTTTGTTATATATTAATACAACTTAAGGTACAATATATTAATGTGCTTATATATTTACATAAAATATAACCTATGCTTCAGACAGTAGTGATAATTCTTGCTTTATTTATTGAATTTCTTCTTTTCAGCCGGCAGTTGGCTCGCAATGAAATAAACGCTACTAGTAATAATCATACCCACCATTCGAGAAGGGATATCAGATTTCATATTTTAAAAAAGCGGGTGCCGTTAGTTAAGGTGACCGTATATCTGGGAGTCGAAGCTGGGACCAAATGGATAATATTGCTCTCCACCCGGAATGGAACACTGCACAGTAATCGTACATTATAAAATCTTACATGAACTGAAAAAAGCACTAAATAATAATATAAGAAAAACACAATCGAAAGATTGATAATTAATAATATAATTGAGAATTCTGTAGGCCTACATGACATAACGCTTAACTTAGTAACTACATGAAGTGACCAGGCTTAACACTAGGTTCTTAATGCCCACAAACTTTTGTGACGAATGAATTTGATTCAGGAGATGTTTGCTTCCCTTCGAGAAGTTATAGAATTATGATTATTATGAACAACTGTATTTCAAATATTAACGCCAGTATTGCTTTCAAATTGTTTACTTCCATTTGAGTAAAAACACAAGCTCGATTGCTGTGGCCTATTTGTACCGGGAAGAAATCCCAGAAATATTTTCATAAAATATATTCGGATATGTTCGGATATGAAGTGCTTGACATTTGTACCCAACTAATAAGATGTTTTAAGCAAATCCAGCCCAGTAATACCAACTTCAGTGCAGGTATTATTCAAGCTGTTGAACTTGAACGCATCGTCAAGTAGATGTGTGAACGCACTTCTTAATATGGCGTGTTATGAAGCAATTGAACCGAAAATTAATTAATGATATTGCTAGAAAAATAAAAGTTCTTCGATTTGTAAAAACCGAAACAATAAGGTGTCCTCGCAGAACCCGATGGGGAAAAGAGGATTTGACTAAAAAAAAAAACGGAATTGTCCGTTTAATGGGGACGTCTACTCGTATTTCCAAAAGTAATCTAGCCTACTTTCAAATTCGAAGTTAGCGACATACTTTGTGTTTAATGGCTCCATTCTTCTATGACAAAGTAAAATTACTTGTCCAAACTGACTGACTGATTATTACCGAGCCAAAACTGCTGAAGCTATTATACGAAATTTGGCCAGTATTTTTATTTTATAAAGACGAGACTCACTAACAAAGGATTTTTCAAAATGTATTTAATCCCAAGGGGTTAAAAGTTTAAATGGCGAAAGATTATTTCATGGTTCTATTGACTTAAAATTTGGTAAAAGTACTCCAAAACATAAATAATTACACATGTCTTATTTTGCTTTTTATGAATCTGTCCCAATCTTCCTCGAAACAAAATAAACTCATATATTTTTTATCGGTTTTAAGCAAACCACGATGATCACAGTTTATTAAGTTGATTAGAGAAAAAGTACAAATAAGAAAAATCAAATATCTTCGGATCCTGAAGTCCAAATAAAATGAAATATTACTTTACAAATCTGCACAAAGCGATAGAATTTGGTTTTTAAGATAAATTTTGAAAATGTTCTTTTCAACCTAGCACTGCATGTTAAATAATTAATCCATTATTTATTTTTACAACTCAACAGCGATTACATGTCATTCTTAATTAGGCTATTCGTGTTCTTTAATAAGTCTTAATAGAATTATTACAAATGCCCACATTTACAACAAATACTAGAATCGTTGTCAAATATCTTCAAAACATTTTGTACAAAATTATAAAAATCTCAAATACCATCAGCCATATACAAAACAAAATACTGGGTCTAAAGAAAATTTCTAGGGCATAGAATTCAGATGGTTGAAATCATCTGTCATGCAAAATTTCATATTTAGTAATACCTGAGTAAACCCTTAACAACAATGACAGGCTTAATTTAAATTTAAAGGGAACAAGCAGGTGATTCCCAGACGTAGCCTATATGATCAAACTAAGAAAGTATTACATGAAAGTTTAAATAATAGTTAATCACTAAATAACAGAGGATACATACACTATAAAAGAAAAAAAAGTGTAAAAATGGCATTTTAAATCCTGCAAGATGTAGCTTCGGATGGTAATTATTAAATAGAACTAAACACAATGTGTACAAAGGGTTGTACATGGGAAGTTACTGACATTCGTCCTTAGCATAATGTGAGAGTGGTAATGTTCTTTGGGTACACTCGAACAGGTGATATTGTGTGCAGACTCGGTTGCAGAGTTCGCAGACACATTCACTGTCAGCGTTGTGGAATCCTTTCCTGCAGCAGATGCGGTGGTGGAAATCGTGTATTGCCCCTCGGGTGTAGAGGTGGCGAAGTTCGAAGTCTGCTCTTTTCCATTCCTCCTCTTTCATGGCTGGGGTGTAACTCCGGTACTGTTGATCATTTTTCGGAATGCATTAACATTGTGACTAAGCGACCAAGTCCGGTACGCGAATTTGAGAAGTAAAATACAGCACAGCCGTAAACTCTCGCACGTAATGTTATTAACTTATTCAAGATTTACTACTGAAGACATAAACGACTCTTTCCAGATGATCTCATGACTTTGAAACCTAATTATGCAAAGTTTGATGAATTTTGTGATTACATCAGTCTTTAACAATTACAACTCTCACGAAGCAATATTTTTCATTGCATTGACGAATAGAATGAAACCACAATTGCTGAAAAATAATTTAATTTTACATTCAACGCATAATTCCATCGCAGTCATTCGAAAATTTTCAAGCTTGTGATCACCATATTACAGTTTCGAGTGCAAACCTACAATTTCGCTTACCAAGTTCTCAGTCTGATAAAGTGGGAAGGAAAATATTACGGTGCGGGTGTTGACATTGCTAGGACTGAAGTTTACACATTACTAGTGATGGAGTTTACCCATTGCTAGTGCTGGACTTTACACATTACTAGTGCTGGAGTTTACACATTACTAGTGCTGGAGTTTGCACATTACTAGTGCTGGAGTTTACGTATTACTAGTGCTGGAATTTACGTATTACTAGTGCTGGAATTTACGCATTTCTAGAGCTGGAGTTTACGCATTGCTAGTGCCGGAGTTTACCCATTAGTAGTGCTGGAGTTTACGCATTGCTAGTGCTGGAGTTTACTCATTGCTAGTGCTGGAGTTTACGCATTGCTAGTGCTGGAGTTTACGCATTGCTAGTGCTGGAGTTTGCGCACTGATAGTGCTGTAGTTTACGCATTGATAGTGCTGAAGTTTACGGATTAATATTCCTGGAGTTTACGCATTGATAGCGCTGGAGTTTACATATTGATAGCGCTGGAGTTTACGCTTTGCTAGTGCTGGAGTTTACACATTGCTAGTGCTGGAGTTTACACATTGCTAGCACTGGAGTTTACACATTACTAGCACTGGAGTTTACACATTACTAGCACTGGAGTTTACGCATTACTAGCACTGGAGTTTACGCATTACTAGTGCTGGAATTTATGCATTGATAGTGCTGGAATTTACGCTTGATAGTGCTGGAGTTTAAGCATTGATAGTGCTGAAGTTTACGCATTGCTAGTGCTGGAGTTTGCGCACTGATAGTGCTGGAGTTTACGGATTAATATTCCTGGAGTTTACGCATTGATAGCGCTGGAGTTTACATATTGATAGCGCTGGAGTTTACCCATTGCTAGTGCTGGAGTTTACACATTGCTAGCACTGGAGTTTACACATTACTAGCACTGGAGTTTACACATTACTAGCACTGGAGTTTACGCATTGCTAGTGCTGGAGTTTACGCATTGCTAGTGCTGGAGTTTACACATTACTAGCACTGGAGTTTACACATTACTAGCACTGGAGTTTACGCATTGCTAGTGCTGGAGTTTACGCATTGCTAGTGCTGGAGTTTGCGCACTGATAGTGCTGTAGTTTACGCATTGATAGTGCTGAAGTTTACGGATTAATATTCCTGGAGTTTACGCATTGATAGCGCTGGAGTTTACATATTGATAGCGCTGGAGTTTACGCTTTGCTAGTGCTGGAGTTTACACATTGCTAGTCCTGAAGTTTACACATTACTAGCACTGGAGTTTACGCATTGCTAGTGCTGGAATTTATGCATTGATAGTGCTGGAATTTACGCTTGATAGTGCTGGAGTTTACGTCATCTCAATGCTGTGTTTATATGACCGTGCCAGAGTTTACCGTCCGCGGTAGTTTCACCTCAGAACTTTATTGAAGAAACCGAACATAACAGTTCTATGGTATCGAACACGTTTCCTAGCACTAAAGTCATCGTTTTCTTAGAATCCATATAATTTCACATTCTCCAGTACTAAGTGAGAAAAGCCAAGTTTTAAGAAAGGAGAATGTTTATGCTTTCTTTTTTACCTGAAGGCACGCTTCAGTTTTGATGCAGTGATGCTGGGAATACTTGGAAGTGACCAAAGCTATGCCCAACCCAATGGACGGAGCACTTACATCTGACACTGAAAATTCTGTTAAAAAAAAACTACAAATTTATATTTGTTCACCTTTGACGAAGAACTTTAAATAATTTTAAATCTTCCATGTGACCTGTTTGAATGTCCGTTTCTGAATATATTTCAAATTTCATTATGTCAAAATACTATATGAACATTATGGTTATTCTTTGTAATTAAGATCGCTCCCCAAGAGAGTAAGATTGTTAAGAATGAACCCCAGGAAGATCTCAGATGCCAAAGAGTCGGTTATAAGTTATACAGACCAGCTGTTTGTGCAATTTTTAATAAAGTTTTGTTGTCAGCCAGACATCCTGTGTTTGGTGTGAGAATGGGGACTCCTGCACCACAAGTGTAATATCACACCATCGACCTTTAAGCGCCACTCCGCTATGTATTGCAATTTGTCAGATCTCTTCTCTCCGACAGTTCAGACTCAATAAGGTGCCGGAGACTTCCGAGTTCAAAAGTAAACTTTTCCCAGTCTACAAGCTAAACTGCTTGCCTGTTAATTAGTCACTTAACAGTGAAAAATGATTTAAAACTTCACAAATAAAATATAAATTATAATGAAACAACGAAATATAATTATTATAATTAGAGCCACCCAAACCTCATAAACCCTTAGAAATTAATTTGGGGTCTAAGGGTCTGGATAAAATAAGTTGTAGATGTATAATAAAGCATAATTTAAAAAATATTAAGCATAAAAGCACAAGATGTAATATAAAACATACGCTAATTCTTGAAAAATTAACTGCCTGTTTAAACTCCAACATTATGTAAAACATTTTTAAATCCGTTTGGTGAAACATAATGGGACTCATATGGTAGTTTATTAAACATTGTATTGACTAGAGTGTGTAACTAGTTTTTTGCTCTTGTCAGTCTAATAGACGATTGGTTTATAAGATGGTTATTCCTAGTATGATAATTATGGATGTATTTTCCAAGAGAGCAGAACTTAGATTTTTTGGTCTGTTACAAACAAGTGAAGATATACATATTTATTACTGTTACAATTCATTCCTTAATAAATTATGATTTGCAGTGCGCACTGTAACTAGAGCCTTTTCTTTGTAAGGCAAGTACTTTTGAAATCCATGCCATTTTTCCAGAGACGAATACCATAAAGCAAAATGCTATTACAAATGCGTATTAAACATTCTTTAATAAAGTTTTTGGGATTAAATTTCTTAAGTGGTGTAATAGGTAAATAACTCTTTACGATCTAATACGTCAATATGCGAAGGCCAAGTTAAGTTCTTGTCTACGATAATACAAAGAAGCTTAACTTCGGACAGTGTATCTAAACTACAAGAAGTTCTTAAGGTACAGAAGGCCTTTTGAGTCTTTATTTAAACAAAGTCCTTTTGAATAAACCAGTTAATTGCTTATTAATAGCATTTACAAATTAATAATGTCAGGAAATTTATATAGGCCTAATTAGCGGTAGAATAAATGGTGGAATCGTCGGCAAATAAAAATGATTTACTGTTGACATTAACAGGTAGGTCGTTAATCATTATCAAAAATAATACTGGTCCCAAAACAGATCTCTGTGGCACGCCGTATTTTATAGAAAGAGGTTCTGAAAAGTGACCACTTAAGTAGACTTTTGAGAACGGCTAGTAAGAATATTTTTGAACAAGTCAAGTTCTTTGCTGGGAATACTGTAGAAAGTAAAGTTATATAGGACGCACAGTTAAGGCTTTGGTCAAATCGCACAACATGACCAAAGTGTTTTCATGATTTTCAAATCTAGTAAGTATGGAAGAAATTAAACTTTTAATTGCGTTCACAGTAGATAAACAACTTCTAAAATCCAATTGAGAATTCGAAAAAAGTAAGTTCGCTTCAATAAATTCAGTCAATTGGATTTTAGTAACAGTGTCTATTAATTTTGAAAAAGTGGGCACAATAGAAATAGGCCTATAATTCCAAGGATTGGAAGCGCCTCATTAAATATTTCCAGCAACAATTAACGTATTGCACGTAAAGATGAACGGTTTTATGGTGAGTGCACACAGTCTGGATCAGAGAAGTTCACATGTATTGAACACCAGCTTGCCAAAAATTGCTGTAAATGCAATTAAACGGGCTCGTGAAGTGCCCACGGATTATTTTTTGGCTGAAAAGGGGAAATTACATCAATTTTTTAAAGAAATCCATTGTGCAAATGCATGTGGACAGTTTTAAACATTAATCTCGGGAACAAAGTGGAGGACATGGTTCAACTTCAGGCGGTCCTAGCAGCTTAGGTACCAGTACTATACTTCATATAGGCCTAATGCAGCATGGAAGGTTAAAAGGATAATATGAAAGAAATGGTCAAAACATTAATCTAAAACTTGCAATTAATCAACCTCAAGAATATTGTACAGACTGTGATTGACATAAATGACAAAGGTTTTCATTCTTTAGCATTATTCTCGTTGTACTGTGGTCCCGTATACCTTAATATTATGGTATTAAGCTACTATAAGCCTCCAAGAAAGTCTACACACACAGTTGCGTCCGCCATTTTGAACGTTTCTCGGGGATAGAAAGTAAAAAGTCAAACTGTTTTGGAATATTTCCATCGGGTACAAGCTATAAGCTGTAAATATACCAAATTTCAAGTGGATCATCTGGAAGTATGGGAACAATTATATCAGTGCAAGAGTCAGCCATGCGGCTTTGTGGTATAGTCATGATTTCTATTTTTACACAGTTAATTTGCCATTTCTCCGGTACCGGTCAACCGATTTGGTTCAAAATCAATAGTTTTCGTCCTATGGATGTTATAAAAGCATATACTAAGTTTCATGAAAATCTGAAAAGCGTACAGACACACAAACAGACACAGACAGCAAACGGACATTTTCCCGTCCACCACACAATCTTAGAAAGTACCATTCTGGCACTTTAAAGGCTTCTCGGCTTGACAGCCAGGTTTAAAGGTCTATTGTCTCCGACGTTTCAGAGGCTATGCTACCTCCATCCTCAGGGATACATAGGTTACTGCGATGAATCTCCTCCCCGTAGAGGTGTGTAATGTATGCTTTCAGATTTTCCTGGCGAAGCATATGAATTAAGGCTTCTCGGATGAAGCCAGGTTTGAAGGTGTATCCTTGAGAATGGAGGGAGCGTCTGACTCTGAAACGTCGGAGATCTTCAAACCTGATATCAATCCAAGAAATATTTATTCATACGCTTCGCCGGGAAAATATGAAAACATACAATCCGGAATAAATTCTATTCCAGCTTTCACCTTTGTGAGTGGAAAAAATCTCAAAAAAGAACCTCCCCCTGGCATGAAGATCTATCGCCATCTAACTCCGTTGCTTTTGTTTGTATATCTTATGCGCTAATAAAACTGATCCCTTAAAACTGAACTAAACTCCGTGGCGCTACATCCCTAAAGGGACAAGGTCTACCACTTGACCGCCGCGTCAACTACCATAAGAAGATGGCAGGGTTGGAGGCATGTGGTCAGCATGCCGACAACCACGGCCATTAATGGTGGTTTCCGTGACCGAAGCCGCTACTTCTCTATCAAGTAGCTCCTCAGTTTGAGTCTCGAGGCTGAGTGAACCCCGTTCCAGATCTCCCTACCTCAGAAAAATCCGGGGATCGAACCCGGACCTGCGAATCTGTAGCCAACGACGCTAACCACGAAACCGCGCAGGCAGTCCGTTATCCCTTATGTTTTCATTTTTATTCCTTGAAAGCCTATGATTTCTGAAAATGCACATAGAATATAATCAACTATTTTGAAGAAGCCCTTTTTTGTTTCTTTTTCACGCTGAAGTCAACTCTAATCATTCCTAAAAAGTCTACAGCCTTGCGGAATACTGCGTTTTCTTGCAGTAAGAAGTATCTTATCTTGTGTTGTTCACTTCATATGACAATAGATACTTAAGGCACGCTATTTAAAGGTATCTCACAAAACAATAGTTCGCAAGCTTTTGGCCATTTCATCATTACTTTCCACAAATACTTTTCTTTTGTTGGTTATCAAAAATACCCATTTATGCTTAACTTAAGCTGTTAGGCAATTGTTTCATTATGGTATTGTATAAGAGGTGCCTGAAAAAGTTAGACAAACCATGGAAGACTTTATTGAGATTAGCAGGATTGCCCTTTAATTAAAACATTAGTGCTAATTACATATTCACAAAATTACTGTGCGTAAACTATGTTCAATATTCGTATACAATATCTATATATAAAGAAACTGTATCTAAAATCTATTTAGTGTAATCTACTTAACCACGGTGGTCATAACTTGTCAATCATTCAAAAAAATCTTTATTCATCAATTCTTTCATGTTATAGAATTTTGTTTATGCTAAGTTTAATAGAATAGCCTTATTAAGCATGCACAAATTTTTCTTTTAAATTACAATCTGCTGAGGAAACTTAAACACTAATACGTGTGGTTTTCGCAAGTCTTATAAACTCTGAATTACTTCAGAGTACAACCCACAATGGAATCATATTCATGGAATTCATTACGAAAAGTTCATAAATTACAGGACTTAATGGCAGGCAAGGTGAGTTGCGCTAAAAACTTTCTACTGGTGCACACGTGCTGGTATGCTACTTTACGGTCAACCAATAGGATTCCATTGCCGTTCTGACAACAGAATCCAACGTCCACTCTTAATCTCCATTAAAAAAAAAAGTTTATTTATTTGACCTTATTTATTTGTGCAGAGACCTGTCAACTTACGCACTTTCTACCAGTAGAGTTTGAGTCCATTGCTTACACAATTGTGGGCATGAATTGTGTAGGATACTCATAAGAATGATAATGAATATTCACATATGGGAATAACTGAAAAAATACAATATTATTTTTGACTGGTGCACATGTTAAATTTCTATTTTATCTTTCGTTATTATTACCGTTTCTATCTTTCTTGTTTACCTTCTCCTATGGGCAAACCCTAATTAGGGGAAATTTGTATCAAAATAAGTAAAAAATAATAACAGTAATAATAATGATAATAATAACTTCCGCCTGAAATTACGTATGCAGGTAATTATTACTTATTACTACACATTATTACCTACATTATTACTTTACTATCAAATTCTCTCGTATTATAGAAACATAGTAATAAGATAGTACGGAATAAGGCTCCCTCTAAACGTGACCAAGAGTAGGCTATATCTAAGTATTAAGAAGCGAAGAGAAAAAAATAAAAAATAAAATACATGAAATAGGCCCACAAAAGTTGGAGAAGAAGAAATAAAGCAAATCCTTTTGCGTTCTTTACATATCGATGTGGAACAGTTGCATTGACATTGACATTAACAACAACAATATTAGTGAAGAATATAATCATTATCTTATTATTTGAAGAGTGACGGCTTGAAAAGATCATAGTCATGTTTTGTTAACTCTTCAAAATTTGAACTTTTGTCTTTGAAGTCGTTAATTTAAGTTAAAATATTGTTAAGAAAATAATTGTTAGGGCAAGGCATGTGGTAATTTTGCATCTTTTCTATATGAATATTAAAAAACTCGAATATAAGCTTATATAAATGTGTATCATGAAATAACTGATTAAATAAGGGCGATTTGTGTTTGCATTCTTTTGCTTTATTTTGCTTTATTTTGTATTTATATTCATTCAAATTTTAGGTCATTTTCGGCATTTTTAGGCCATGTTACAGTGGGGGTGGAGAGGAGCTTTTTCATGTACAAGTGTTCATAGTTCATTTTAATTCAGGTTTATTGTAAACACCCTAGCAGTTTGTCTTTTAGCAATAAGGAATTTTTTTCTTCTTTCTTTTTAAATGGCACATATTTGCTAGGGGCAATTTCATGGGCATGCCTGTTCAGAAAGAATTACTTCTTTAGTAACAAAAAAGTGTGTTTTATATTCTCAAATCATATATAACGCCCCATCATCCATTAAATTCATTTTAGCAATTAATCACTTAAAAAAGTAATTATAAGCAATAACGGTACGGTAATTCTATTGGTCTTTTTTAAATCTTATATCATTTATCACTATTATAGGTCATAAATTCATTTTTTATTTTGCATTTATTCACATTAAATGCCTTGCCCTAAATAATTTACTAATAGACTAGGCCTGTCATCTTTCTTGGTCGAACGGAATTAAACTTGCATTCTGTCTGTATGCAACTACGTATAAAATATCACTAAAACTCACTGCACTTCGAACATGGACTATGATCTCTCTCCCTTCATTTATAACTTCTATGCATGTTTTAGTCAATGTGGTTCCATTTATCTTCGAGAAAAGTCAAGGCATGAGATAAAATTTTCCAACAAATACATTACTTCATAAAATTAAACTTAGGCCTACTGAGATAGATATGAAATAAAAGTGACGTGAATACATCATTACGAAGACCGGTGAAGGGAGTCTCGTGCCCGTCAGAAATATGTTTTGTTAATCCAGGAACCCGTCTGTTCTCCGGCTGAAATGCGTTTCTTTTATCCAAGAACCCGTCTCGTCCCCGTCTGAAATATGTTTTATTAATCCAGGAACCCGTCTCGTTCCCGGCTGAAATGCATTTCTTTTATCCAAGAACCCGTCTCGTCCCCGGCTGAAATGAGTTCCTTATAATATTCAAGAACCCGTCTCGTCCCCGTCTGAAATATGTTTTGTTAATCCAGGAACCCGTCTCGTCCCCGGCTGAAATGAGTTTCTTTTATGCAAGAACCCGTCTCGTCCCCGTCTGAAATATGTTTTGTTAATCCAGGAACCCGTCTCGTGCCCGGCTGAAATGCGTTTCTTTTATCCAAGAACCCGTCTCATCCCCGGCTGAAATGCGTTTATTTTATCCAAGAACCCGTTATCGTCCCCGGCTTTCTCATGCATCAACTTGTGAACTGAATTAAACCTGCGGGTTAAACAAATTCTCACGCACCGACTATTGACAGATTGGTAGATTTTTAAAGAGGTATTTACAATGCTTTCTAGTCCCACCATTAGAGCGTGGGCTACTGTATACCCCCCATCCCCCCCCGTGGGAATTTCCGACTAACATATTTTTTTGTTGGTATTGCCATCTAGTTTCAGTTTTTAGTTGTTTGCCCTTTATCAATTACAGCATTTACCCGGAAACCCCGGAAAACTACGGAAATCCGGAGAAAACTAGTTTGTTTTAATTTTTCTTTGTTCTTTGCTCCTAATATGCCCAGGGAATTTCTGAATCACATATTTTTTGTTGGTATTGCCATCTAGATTAAGTTTTTAGTTGTTTGCCGCTTATCAATTACAGCGTATCCCCGGAAAACAATGGAAATCCGGAGAAATTACTTTGTTTTAATTTGTCTTTGTCCTTTGCTTCTAATATGCCCAGGGAATTTTTGACTCACGTATTTTTTGTTGGTATTGCCATCTAATTTAAGGTTTCAGTTGTTTGCCTCTTACCAATTACAACATATCCCCGGAAAACCCGGAATACCACGTATACGGAGAAAATGACAATGTTTTATTTTTTTAATCTTTGTTATTTGCTTCTAATATTCAAAGGGAATTTCTGACTCATATGTTTTTTGTTGGTATTGCCATCTAGATTAGGGTCTCAGTTGTTTGCCCATTATCAATTGCAGCATATCCCCGGAAAACTCCGAAAACCAAGGAAATCCGGAGAAAATTACTTTGTTTTAATTTTTTAAATCGTAGTTCTTTGCTCCTTGTATTCAAAGGGAATTGGTGACTCATATGTTTTTGTATTGGAATTTCCATCTAGATTAAGGTCTCAGTTGTTTTCCCATTATCAATTACAGCATATCCCCGGAAAACTCCGAAAACCACGGAAATCCGGAGAAAATTACTTTGTTTTAATTTTTTTAATCATAGTTCTTTGCTCCTAGTATTCAAAGGGAATTGGTAACTCATATGTTTTTATATTGGTATTTCCATCTAGATTAAGGTTTCAGTTGTTTGCCCCTTATCAATTACAGCATATCCCCGGAAAACTCCGAAAACCACGAAAATCCGCAGAAAATGAGTTCGTTTTATTTTATTAAAAATCTTTGTTCTTTGATCCTAATACAATCAGGGAATTTCTGACTTACATATTTTTTGTTGGCATTGTCATCTAGATTAAGGTTTCAGTTGTTTTCCCGTTATCAATTACAACATATCCCCGTAAAAACCGGAAAACCACGGAAATCCACGGAATTTCTAGAACTCGGAACTTGTGATCTACAGTCACTGAAACCGTTATTGCGAAGTGATTCTGCTTCAGTTGTGTCCTTGCATGTTCAAAAGGGTGAGTATGTGGACTACGAGATATCTGCCATAATTGCGATGGTCACATGCAAAGAAAATGGGAATCATATCTTCTAAACATGCCAAGTGTAAGTCAAAGTTGTTTTGTTTACTTGCTCGCTAAAATCTCAAAATCAAAGATACTTTCTCTATATTACCAATCCAAAATTGTGCTGTTTTACCCAATGTACCTTCTATAACTTCAGTCAAGAAAGTTTGATAGTGACTGTGGAAGGTTAGGCAAGATAAATTATCATTCACAGATGTCAAATTAGAATATGAAGGGTGTGCTGCAAGGTTTTCAATCGCTTTCATCCCTTCAGCAACAGGATTTTTTCCAGTATTATTTGTCATGCTGTAATTGGTAAGGGGAAAACAACTGAAACCTTAAACTATATGGCAATAGGAACAAAACGTATGTGATTAAGAAATTCCCTGGGATTATTAGTATCAAAGAACAAAGATTTTTAGAAAATTAAAAAAAAAAACTCATTTTCTCCGGATTTTCGTGGTTTTCGGAGATTTCCGGAGATATGCTGTAATTGATAAGGGGAAAACAACTGAAACCTTAATCTAGATGACATTACCAACACAAAAGCATATGAGTAACAAATTCCCTTTGAATATTAGGAGCAAAGAACAAAGATTTTAAAGGAATTTTAAAAAAGTCAATTTCCTCGGATTTCCGTGGTTTTCGGACTTTTCTGGATATATAGGCCTACTATAATTCATAAGGAGCAAACAACTGAAACCTTAATCTAGATGGTAATGTCAACAAAAAAACATATGAGTCAGAAATTATCTTCGAATATTAGGAGCAAAGAACAAAAATAAAAAGAAAACATAGTCATTTTCTCCGTATATACGTGGTTTTCCGGGCTTTCCGGGGATATGCTGTTATTGGTAAGGGGCAAACAACTGAAACCTTAATCTAGGTGGCAATACAAACACAAAAACATATGATTCACCAATTCCCTTTGAATACCAGGAGCAAAGAACAAAGATTTTCAAAAATTTAAACGAAATTAATTTTTCCGGATTTCCGTGGTTTTCGGTGTTTTTCGGGGATATGCTGTAATTGATAAGGGACAAACAACTGAAATTTTAATCTAGATGGTAATGCCAAAAAAAACATATGAGTAGGAAATTCCCTTTGAATATTAGGAGCAAAGAACAAGGATTTAAAAAATAAAACATAGTTATTTTCTCCGTATATACGTGGTTTTCCGGGTTTTCCGGGGATATGTTGTAATTTGTAAGGGGCAAACAACTGAAACCTTAAACTAGATGGCAATACGAACAAAAATAATGTGATTCAGAAATTCCCTGGGAATATTAGGGGCAAAGAACAATAAAAAATTTAAACAAACTCATTTTCTCCGGATTTCCGTAGTTTTCCGGGGTTTCCGGGTAAATGCTGTAATTGATAAGGGGCAAACAAGTAAAATCTTAAAAAAGGCGACAATACCAACAAGAAAATATGTGTGTCAGAAAATCCCACGGGGGGGGGGGAGGGTTTGCTATTGGTAGCCCATGGTCTACATCCTTCCGTAATCACTTTTTTAAAAGATCTGACTTTTATTCAGATAGGCTACTTTAGTGAAGGGGGACATGCAGCTTTCGATGCAGAAAAATAGGCGAATTTCATTATTTTATTCTCAGCAATGAATTGTTCTGTAGCCTTGTAATCTGACATGCTCAATATTCACTAGTTCTACAATTGCGTACTATTTTCAGAATTAATTTAACTGTTACAGTTATGGGTATTTATCATTACAAAGTGGCAGCCAAATTTTGTGCACTGAAGTGCAGTTTCCCTCATAACTCAAACATTTATTAACATACTGCAGTGAAATTTTGCGTGCAAGTATATTAGATATTAGTGAACAACACTATCTGGAATCATTTATGTAACCTTTATAGTTCATTTTTTAAAATATTTCTGATGTAAAAATTTTTAAAAAAATTAACAAGTAATGATTTTTTAAAAATATTTATACTGCAGGTAATCCAAAGATTATAGATTATGTTGTTTATATGATATTTACAAATAGATAAAAAAGAATCACTCAGAAATATTGGTATTTATGAAAATTATCAGGGAAACGGCACTTCAGTGCCCAAATTTGGCTGCCATTTTGTAATGATAATTACCCATAACTGTAATAGTTAAATTAATTCTGAAAATAGTACGCAATTGTAGAACTAGTAAATATAGAGCATGCCAGAATACAAGGCTATAGAACAATTCTTTGCTGAGAAAAAAAAAAAGAACTTCACCTATTTCTCAGCATCGAAAGCTTAAGTGTAAAGTGTAATGATCGTTTTAAACATCCGCTTCATATCCGTAAAAAAGCTGCATTATCATAAATGCACCTGTCAAAAGATAAGAATGTGGAATACTCATAACTGCAATTTGTATGAATAACGTCACATAAATGAATTAAAATAAGACCTTGTTTACTTATAAGCATGTGACTCTTATGTTTTTTAAGTAATTTCATTATGCGGAGGCATTGTTTATAAAATGGTCAGTATTCTAATCATGAAATACAGCATTTTTAACTACACCCTGAATATGGTTGAGCATTCCAAGTCTTCACAAAGAAGGAGGGAATATTTTGTCCTTACCGGTTTCGACTCTTCTTACCCATCGGGGACGAGTTGGGCTATAAGATTCACGTGCCGAGAATTAGGTGGGGACGAGTTGGGCTATAGGAATCATGCATCTACATTTTCATTGGGACGAATCGGTCGATTCTGGGACGAGACAGGCTAAGTCCACGAAGAGATCTTAAGAAAAGAGGCTACGAATAACAGTTGTAAGCCTATGCTGTAATGCATATAATACACTTTTATTCGGAAAGAAAGTGGTAGGCCTAAGTATTGATTAGTATTTCTCGAATAACTGTGAATGCTAAGAATTAAAAGTATTCAGATCCGGTATACTACAGACCCGTAGAATTCCTCCATTTTGAAAATCGCACGGTCTTTTATGATTTATACTACAGAATTCGGAGATCTTAGTGTCACGCCGTATGTGTGGGTGCCTTAGTCGTTTATGTTTTCATATTGTAGATTGTTATACTTTATACGTACGTACTCTAGCGCAGCAGGTAGGGTTGCCACATCTCCGCTCGCCGCCCGGAGTGCCCGGTTTTATGAATCCTTCTGCGGTCAACAAAACACTCTTGCCCGGGGAAATTTGAGTTTGAAAATTAACTCTTTTCATTAGTTGTAATAACAATGTCTGTCCATCAAATGATTTTAAACGTTAGAAGAAGTTAGAACCGCTTATTTGCTCACAATAGGAAATGAATGAATGAATTAATAATAATAATAATAATAATAATAATAATAATAATAATAATAATAATAATAATAATAATAATAATAATAATAATAATAATAATAATAATAATAGGCATTAATATCGACAGCTGTCTTAGACATCATGAGCTCGAAATCTTCACAGAAGGATCTAAAATATTCAAAGAAGACAAACCAGATCAAGTTGGATGTGCCTTCATGACCTTCTTAAATGGTCAGAAGATCCTTTCACAAAGAAATCGACTCTCAGCCGAATGCTAAATAGTACAAGCTGAATTATTCGGAATAATTATAGAGGCAGTAATATGGGTCAAACTTTATGATTCTAGCTGCTGTTTATATAGTGATTCTCAGTTCACTGAAGTGTATAATAATAGAGTCAATCTAAATCACTTAACAGTGGAAATCAGGAAAATTTTACTGTCATACACGCGACATATTTGCTTAACATGGGTGAGAGGCCATAATGGAGTTACCGGTAATGAGCAGCGACCAAATCTGGTGCAGTTTTGAATCTAAACCATAGCTACTCCCGTGTCCTTATTCCTATGCACGAAGACAGATGTGCGATCACGTTAAAGACTAGTTGGAACAATCAGTGGTTATCTAGTGATAAGGGAACAACTACAAAATAAATATTTTTTCCAAGAATAGAAATCAGACCAGAGCAAAGCCGAACCGGAATTTGTATTGGCCCAATTTTTGCTTTCTAAAAATTCTGGAATATTTGGTTATTTTTAAAGGTTTAAAAAAATAAGGGAAATGGGTCTTTACATATTTGTAAAGAAAAAAAATTGTAGATCATCTACTTTTTAATTACTCACTCTTTGAAAGGAAAATATTTTTCTTAGTAGGGCACTTAAACCATCATCATCATCATCATCATCAACTGCAAGGTTTGAGCTTGTTAGCCCGTTCCGTCCTCAAAGTCTCTCCATCTTGTTCTTGGTCTTCCTGGATCACGTCTTCCTTTCGGTTGATATAGTAACACTTGGTAAGGAATCCTTTCTGATGGCATTCTCTGTACATGGTTATACCAATTTATTTTATTTTGTTTTATTTCTTCATTGAGCTTTTTCACTTTCAATTCATCTCGTATATCTATGCTTCTTTTTTTATCCAGTTTTGTATAGCCTGCTACATATCTTAAAAATTTCATTTCGGCTGCCTCTAATCGTCTTTCATCGCTTCTTCTCATAGCCCACGTTTCGCTACCATACATTAATCAAGGGACGGCCATAGTCTTATAAAACTTTAACTGTGTTTCTTTTCTGGTTTTACGGCCTCATGTTCTTTTTTATAGTTCCACATATATGTTGAAACTTTTGTAGCTTATTGTTCAGATCTTCCTGATTATTCTTAAGAGGTATGTTGCAGCCTAAATATTTAAAATTTGACACCTGTTCAATAATACTGTCATTTATAAGTATTTTTGTCCTAATTTGATGTTTTCCAATGAAGGCCATACTTTTTGTTTTGACTGTGGAGATCTCCAAATTATATGTAGATGCAACTTTTGTTAGGTGAACTTAAACCATTGATCTGTAACTTATGACAAACCATTCTTCAATTTTTTTTAGCAAGAATTGTTTTAGCAGAGAATTTCGCACTTTCATATTATGTTGTATATTAGATAGTGCATTTTTTATACATTGTAATTGACTCAAACTACAGCTCTGATGTACCTTTGAGTGAAACAGGGCTGAAAAGAAACTGTATATTATAAATAATAAATGGTCCTATCTGACAACCCTAGCGGCCGGTAGCAGTCTCCAATACAGACGGCTATTCCAATTAAAATATTAGTAGCATTTTTGTATTAAGAAATTATTTAAATACTAGAAGTATAAACCTTTTGTTTGCTTTTTAATGAAATTATTTTCATTGAGTAATAAAATTATGTGTCGTTTCTACCTTAGTT
The DNA here is from genome assembly GCA_964059195.1 of Ectobius pallidus. Taxonomy (NCBI): domain Eukaryota; kingdom Metazoa; phylum Arthropoda; class Insecta; order Blattodea; family Ectobiidae; genus Ectobius; species Ectobius pallidus. The sequence continues at coordinate 27,090,046 of CAXKWD010000010.1, read as the reverse complement.
TCATTTCGCTGTTCTTACAATAGTCTATTAAAGATATTTTGAATATTTTTTAATGAGAAAGGTAACTTAATGAAGATGTTTTAGATATATTTAAAGGAAGAAGATTTAAATCGAACCAGTTTTAAAAATAATTCTTTAACGCTAACTGGCATTTTCGTTGGTGTCATTCAAATCTGAGTAAGAAGAAATCAATTCTGAATCATCAGCGTATGAGTAACTATATTAATAGGTATATGTAAGTTTTCTGTGTTGACCCAGGATTCGAGTGGCCCTAGGATAGGGATTAAGATGACCTGGTGATAAATCCTCCCTGGTTCTAAATATTGTTCTCTTAGCTCCAAGCATTCCTATTATTTCGATTGGCTAAGTCAGTATATTTTGTCTCAGAAGTAGGCCTATGTAATTATAGCGAAATTTTCTAGACTCAATTTGTTAAGTTAATTTTCAGAAACCTCTGTTCTTGTTCTTTTAGCTGTGTCTGGTAGAATAACTCTCATGTCTATTCTTCTACACGAGCTATGTTCAGAGATGCCATGCACTCTTCCAAAAAGATTGTAATAAAAATAGTTTTATTCCGTTGAATTAATATTCATATTTGTCTTTAATAATACAAGTAAGTTAATATTCTTTTCTTAAAATATCAGAACGTATTAGAACCTACATTAAGTATTTTAGTACGAAAGGACCAGGTAATATTGAAATTGCATTATAACATAACTCATAACTAGTCTTCGGACTTTTAGGTCGCTAAAAATGCTGTTTTAGGTACGTAAAATAGGCTCTAAAAATTGGAAAATAGGTTATAAAAATTGTAAAATAGTCTCTTATAAAATCGTTAAGTTGCGAATTTTCTTAAATATCTCAATTGCAATGCAGAATATTATATTTAATGAAGTCACCATTAATCAATAATCATGATAAAACACAGATATAGGCCTATGGTATACAGAATTATATAGACCTATTACTAGGGCCTGTATTACTACCATAACAGTGAAAACCTGATCCCTGCGCCCAGAAGATACGCATATCATACTAGCATGTTCAACCCCTTGAATCCCTCAGTGATTCGGAGAACTACTTTTTTTCCTTTCTTTCTTTTTTTTTACTGGATGTGGGAGCCGGGAGAAAAACACTACATTTTCTTGGGGATTCCAAGGAATTTTTCTACTGAAGACGAAGTATTCCTTACTATCTAACCACGTCACAAATGTGTCATGTACTGCACATTCCGAGCTAAAAATCTAGTACGAACTGAAAATAAATGCTAGAATTTATGACAAAAACATGACTTATTTTGAACTTTAGAGGAAAAACAAGCAAAAAGGCAATATTAGGCTCTAACGTAAAAATAGGCTGTTTTAGGTCCTATAAAAGTATCAGTTTTAGGCATAGTCACTTATGAAACATGCATATACAAGTTTTCGTCCACTAAAGGATTAAAATAGGTTTTTACCTAAAATCCGAAGTCTACTCATAACAATCACCATATAGCTTTCCAAGTTGATACTGACAGCGGTATCTAACTTAGGATGTCATATAATGTTTATATAAAAACGGGACATTTTAATTTATTTTGTATAAAACCTGGGACAATTAAGGAAAAGGGGGAAAAATTTAATTCGCAAAATTTAGGGAATATTTATAATTTACATTTGTCTCACGCACACAAATTATCCCAAATGACCACTTAAATTTCTTCTGCATGTGCCGCATTGTCACTGTACATTTCACTTTTATGTATTCTATTAAATAGTGTGATTTCTCTTATAATTTATCATGAAAGTCAGCACATATTACCTCATTAAAGTATGTTTTTACAATGAGCAAGACCTTCACTTTGTAACCTTCATTAATGTAGCGTGAAACACAATGGCCAATAACAATATAAAAAAGCGGGACATTTGAGTGTCCCCAATAAAACTTTGGGACAGAGGGACATTTAAAAAAAAAAAGGACTGTCCCGGGAAAACGGGACGAATTGACACCCTATCCTAACTGTATATCCTCTTATAACTTCCCTGCATAAAAGTGAAGTTAATGTCTTAGCACGGTTTTAATGTTCTTGTACTTTCATACTTTCAACAAAGCTTCGAGTTAAGTTTCACATAAGGAAAGTCATGAGAAACTTTCATGTCAGATTAATAGATTTTAACAGGAATCTTTATATTTCAGGCCTCCAGGATAATGTTTAAAAATTTTACCGTAGGGAAGTCCTTAAGTAAAATCCTGTTTGATCAATTCGTAGACTTATAAAGACACCGCACAAATTCCTTAGACAACTAAACATAGTTAAGCTTTATTTATCGGCATGTACCCCATCCATTCCCATCGGCATCTGAAGGGTTAAACGATGAGTTTTAGTGCGAGTTCTCGACACACAGATGGCATTGGCTCATTACGATCCTGCAGAGCAACATATGTCACAGGCCGCACTTATCTTCCAACTAATCGGAGAGTTTTCTTGATTTACTGCCGCTATTATTATTCTCTGAGAGGGTGGTTTGATAATTGGAAGTACTGAACACAGAAGATGCTTCTCGAAAGTAAAGATAAGAGCTGGAAGAAATTATTTCATATAAATCTTAATTTGTTTCTACCAGTCGTTCTCACGCAGCATCTTTATTTATATCTGAAGTTTGTTTCCATCACTAGTTTCTATTTCGAGGATTAAAGCCTATTCTTCTAACTCTAGATTAAAGATCGACACAAAAGGTTGAAACGTAATTATGAGTTTCCGAAAATATAATATAAAAAGACGATAACACACTCAAAATTGTAGAAAACCCTGAAACAATCCGTTAACACATTAGACACTATGTCGAAAAGCTAAGCATCAATTCTAAAACAAAATACAGTCAGAACTTCGTACAACGACATTTACGGGCCCTAGCTATTGTATTGTTATATCAGGGCTATTGTTATATTGAGGGATTGTAATTTACCACATATTAGAAAGACTGCACGCAGAAAACTGTGTAATCGAGGCCTACAGGATAATCCAAAGGAAGGACATGCGAAGAAGTAGAACGCTGATTGGGTACTTAACTTACCGACTTCCGTTGAATTGTACCATAGCTACTTTACACCCGCACACTAAAAAATTTACTATTCAGACTGGTATAACATCACGGATCATGGCACACTCTGAGCCTAGCCATGTGTCAGAAATTCGTAGTTGGTGGGAAGAGAGAAGAGAAAGACAAGCAAATTCAACATACCGGTATAGCTAAGTCAAAACTAAAACAGTTGCTCCTTATGGTGTTTTAATTGCAGATTATGTACATGTTGAAGTAACAACCTAACTCACAGAATTTTTTGCAAATATAAGGGATGATTTCAGCCTTAGTGATCCTATTTTCCACCCCTCACGAACCTTTCTTTTTTTGGAATTTCTAAGAAATGTAACATATACCAGAAAACAATATTGGTGCCTAGGAAGGATACTGATCTGATACCAGCTACCATCCATAAGGCTAAGCACTGGTTTTGCAGTAACAATTCAACCTCCAAATATCGTTATAAAAGGGTGTTTCTAAAATAGCTACATCGTTATAGTGAGTTACATTTTACTGTAATTATCATTCTTCCACGAAAACTCATTTAATCTATTATGTTTCAATCTTTTTTAGCTGGGGTTTAGGGCCCGGTACAATCTGTGGACATAGAGTGTCACAGAAGAGTGAATTTCCACAGAGGCCAGTTATAGTAAACCAGACTGTCGCTTGTGTTTATTCATTGTATAAATTGTAACGTAGCAATGGCAATATTATGTCATTGTACTTTATAACTTGTGGCTGACATTATCTCAATGTGACATCAGGAACTGCAACATGAATCCATCTGTTCTTATTTTCACAAACTGGTCCGATTTACATAGTCTAGACGTATGAAGTCATTTACAACTGTACAATGTTTCAGTTTAAGTCATTGACAGTCACAACGTAATCATTTAAAATTGTTTTTCGTTGTTTCAGGGGAACTACCTGGGAAAGTAAAACGTTTTGAGGCAAAACTAAAATCGAATTATGCACCACCAAGTTACGTCGAACTAATATAGTATTTGGCTGAGTTAATAAAACATTGTGAATTTATCGAAGGTTGGGTCATGTAGGCTATGTAAAATACTTATTTCGTACTGATTAACGATGTATTGTTCCTATAAAAGAGGAAAACAAAAATAGTTTTATGAAGGAGCAATGGCGTTCATCGTTCAGCAGTAACCACCGATATAATAAGTGGTTGCTTTCAGAAATGACAACAATATATGACACGATTTTTTATTGTTTAACATCGTTATTAATAATAATCCGAGTTTTTTTAGATAGCGGAATGGGGAGATACTGTGCGTTCTAGAACCAGCTCTGAAGTAAACAAGTCTGTGTGTCTCACTCTTACGTAGATACGAGTAATGTGCTAGAATGAGACAGATGTACTTATTTACTTTAGAACTCACAATATTTACCCATTCCAATGTATAAAAAAATAGTGTGCGTGGAACGCCACGCGACATAAGTGAAACTTGTTTTAATTATTGGACTTTTTGATATAGGGTTTTTGGAATGTTTGATATAGGGTTTTTGTACTTTTTGATATAGGGTTTTTGGACTTTTTGATATAGGGTTTTTGGACTTTTTAATATAGGGTTTTTGGACTTTTTAATATAGGGTTTTTGAACTTTTTAAATTTTGGATTTTGGACTTTCATAATTTTGGATTTTTTAATTTTTGATCTTTTAATTTTGGAATTTTGGAATTTTAGATTTTTAATTTTAGAATTTTAGATTTTTTAATTTTGTAATTTTAGATCTTTTAATTTTGGATTTTTAATTTTTGATTTTGGATTTTTAGTTTTGGCATTTGAAATTTTTAAATTTTGGATTTTTTTATTTTGGATTTTTGAAATTAAGGATGTTTAGATTTTTAATTTTGGATTATTTTAATTTTGAAATTTGGATTTAGGATTTTTTAGATTATGGATTTTTTATTTTTTAAATTTTAGATTTTTTACTTTTGAAATTTTGAAATTTTGAATTTTGAAATTTTAAAATTTTTATTTTTTATTTTTCAAATTTTGAATTTCTTTAATTTTAGATTTTTTGTTTTTTAAATTTTGGAATTTTGGATTGTGGAATTTTTAAATTTTGGATATTAAATTTTTAATTTTAGATTTTTGGAATTTTTTATTTTGGATCTTTGAATTTTGTAAATTTGGATTTTTTAAATATGGATCTTGGATTTTTGTTACGTTTTATTTTCGATCTCGATTTTTTAATGTTGGATTTTTAGATTTTTTAGATATTTTCAAATTTTGGATTTTTTATTTTTAATTTATTTATCTTTTTATTTTATTTAGTTTCTTTTTTATAAGTTTGGATAAGCCTAATAATTGAGTTGATTGTTTTCTGTGCAGTCCGTTCCGTCACACCCCACTAATTTCGTGACGATTTTGAGCGTAACAATTTCTTGATGATTTGGAGCGTAACAATTTCGTGACGTAAGGTTTAGCTCTCGATTTATTTGTACCGCTGCTAAAGAAGTTTCACTTAAAAGAATTCTGACCATAGTTATATCTGCTACAGGTTTATCATATTATTCCACGTTAAATCTCAATACGCTATTCTGAAACAGATTTAAGAATGCAAATAAAGGAATGTCTTATTTGTCAAAAGGGGCGATTTATCTGTGACGTCTTACCTAATAACAATAATAATAATATTAATAATAACAATAATAATAATACTTACTTGCTCAATGGCAATAGACAATTCCTAAGAAATCTCAAGGTATATTATCTATTTTATGGAACCCGGAGGTTCATTACAGCGCTTAAAAAATCAAACAAAAAAATCAAAGAACCAAAATTTAAAAAATAAAAAATTCCAAAATTAAAAATCAAAGATCCAAAATTAAAAAATAAAAAAATCCAAAATTTAAAAAATAAAAAAATTCAAATATCCAAAATTTAAAGAAAAAAAGAAGAAAAATCCAAAATTTAAAAATAAAAAATAAAAATCCAGAATTTAAAAAATAAAAAATGCAAAATGAGAAACCAAAATCCAAGATTTAAAAATAAAAAAAAAAAAAATTTAAAAATCCAAAATCCAAAATTGAATAATCTAAAAATCCAAAATTAAAAAAACGAAAAAACAAAATTAAAAAATACAAAAAATAAAAAATTTAAAGAATCAAAATTTAAAAATCTAAAAATAAAAAATTCAAAGATCCAAAATTTAAAAATCCAAAAATCCAAAATTTAAAATATCAAAAAATAAAAAATAAAAATTGAAAATAATTGAAAAAATATAAAAATCCGAAATTAAAAAATTATTAATCTAAAATAAAAAAATAAAAAAAATAGAAATTTCAAAGATCCTAAATTTAAAAAATCCAAAATAAAAGAATAAAAAATCCCCAAATTAAAAAAATTCAAGTATCCAAAATATAAAATATCTAAAATTCCAAAACTTGAAAAATAAAAAATCCAAAATTAAAAAATCCAAATTTTTAAAATTTAAAAAAAAAAATTAAAAATTAAAAATTCACAAATAAAAAATTTAATAAACAATAAAATCCAAAATTTATAAAATAAACAAATAAAAAATTCAAGTTCGAAAATTTTAAAAATCCAAAATTATTAATTCATAGATCCAAAATCCGAAACTAAAAAAGTCTGAAAACCCAATATTAAAAAGTAACAAGTTTCACTTCTGTCGCGTGGCGTTCCACGCACACTTTTTTTGGCATCTTGCTTGCTTGGTACAGGTAAAATGAAGTTTTTATTTTATTCTTATCCCAATATTAAAAGAAAGTAGATTTGTTTCCTAAGAGCAGCCTAACAACAAACAAACAAGTGGAATTCTTAGGCTTACAATATCCTACGATTAATGGTGTTTCCAGAAATATTGATTGAAACAAGAATTGTTACAGTGTTAGCTCATGCATCAGTGACCAAGCCGGTACAGAGGAAGCCTAGGTAAAATTTCGACCAATCACAGCTGCCTAACGCATATATTTATCGTATTTTATCGCACCTACCTTCAATTATTTTCGTAGCCTATGTGAATTCTTACCAGTATACTGAAATATCTTCATAGTTCCTTTAATCTATACTATTTATCGTAAACATAACAGCAATAACGAAATCGTCTCCCATCTCAACATCTCCCATTTCCCACACAACCACAATACTTTTGTATATTTTTTAAGAAGGGCAACACGTGTAGCAACATCTTCAGTCTTACGTTTCAATTATCTAGATTATGTGGTAAAAACATACAAACATAAAAACAATTTTTGAATAATCCTTCTTACTAAGTCACCATCTTAACAAAAACTCCAACTGCGGCGAACGCGGAAACTACGAGGATTGGCAGTCAAGTCCAAATAAAACCACCTGAGTTCCTCATTATATGAAAGCTGCAGACCTATCATATTTTGTAGTGTTTGTGTAATAGATTAACAAGTGCTACCGGACTTGAGGGACAAGGTGTATATCGACCGGCACACATATTTCAGGGATACCATTCTAATGGCATTAATCTGCACTTGTGTAATTTGCGCACACAGAATTTTGGAGCGTAAACTCCACACAAACAAAGCAGGTCTAATTATGTTGGTTGATCAATCAAATAATTTTTCGATTAATTTTTTGCTATTACATTTCCATGATTAAGGTTTAACTTTGAACGGAAAAACTTACTGTTTAGAATATTTAACGACGCATAATATTTTTGTTTACAGACCCTCAAATATTTCACCGCATTTAAGTTTTTTTATGTTGGGTTGTTTAATAACTTTAATTCTATTCCACGGTCACCAATAATACTTTTCAATTCCATTTCACCATTCGATGAGACCAATGCAGACCACTCACGACTGCTTTGTGCCAAACTGTTATGCATAGGCTACCGAAGACATTGGAACTACGAGTATTACTTCCGCGTAAACAACCACAGCGCCGCTTTCGCGATATGGAGGGAATACAATTTTGCATATTTCTCAATTGAATAATTTGCCAATATTTGCTGTAAAATATTATCTTGTGGTGTGTGCAGTCTACATACCCCAGAAACTAAAGAAAAATTGGATGTGTACAGTTTACATACCCTGAAAAGGAAAAGAAAATAGGCATATTATAACAGTTTGCAGTGCGCGGTTTATTATCGCCCATATCGACTGTCTCGCAATCGGTGGTCTCGTTTACACAAATAGGCTAGAGATGGAAATCAATGTGTTATTTCCATTTTTGTGATTAAAATTATCTATTACATGCCGTTTAATTCTGTAAGTATTCGCTAAATAGGCCTACTTCATACTAAATGTAACTCGAGGGCCAGATTCTCTCAGCCTCAAGTAGTTTCTCGTGAATTTATCTTAGGCAATACCATGAGAGATTACGATTGCTTTATCGATAGAATCTTATCGATAGATAGATAGATAAAAATTTAACTAATAAAACTCGTAATCTCGATTGGGATTTATTAAGATAACTTCATGAATAAAGTGCATCAGATTATATGAATAATAATTACTTTCTTACTTGTGCTGTTTAAAATCAAATCATTGTGTCAGCTGTCATATCATGGCATAGGCCTGCTTAAAGAATGAACAATGGACTGTAATCGAATAGATAATTATTATCAAATGTGTTACCAGATATCAACCAACAACAGTGCGTATGCGAATTATAAAAAACTAAACTCCGTGACACTACATCCCGTGGCCTACCACCCGACCGCTCCGTCATCTACCATAGGCAGACACACATGGTCGTTAATGATGGTATCCGTGACCGGTACTGATGCTTCTCTTTCAATTAGTTCCTCAGTTTGTATCATTAGGCTGAGTGCACCCCGTTCCAGACCTTAATACCTAAAAGAATCGGAGGTAATAGCGGGGATCGAACCCGGGCCTGCTGAACTGTAGCCAACGAGACTAACCATGAGAGCAAGCGGGCGGCCATGGGCATTATACAGTGCGTCTTTCGAGCGGCCGGACCGTTCCGCGGCGACCTTGGACACGGTGATGAGTGGGGCGCTGGCGGCCAGACAGTAGCTATAGCTACCGCATTGACTTCACGCATCAGTCAACTTGGATCTGTCGAGTGAGAAACTCACTACTTAGTGTGCCTCACAGTACAGCATATGACATATCTTGTCTGTCTGTGAGGTAGACCATTAGGGCATTCAGTCATAGGAGAGAAGTTCCATCTGGCGCTGTGAATTGAGCTCCGGCTTAGCTCAGTTGGTAGAGCATTGGCGCGAATAGCCAAAGGTCCTGGGTTCAAGTCCCAGTGCCGGAGGAATTTTTCTCCTATAATATTCTCATGTAGTGTCCAACAGAGACAATAATCTGTGGCTCATGAATGCTTATATATCTGTCTATGGGAGTGTTTAGTGTAAAATTGCGTTGTCTCTGTTTGTGTGTTTACAGTAAAATTGTCTAGTCTCTGATCTCGTGTTTAGTGAAATATTGTGTTGTCTCTTGGTGATAATTTGTCCATTAATAATGGCTGAGTACACTTTAGAGCAACGTATTTTTCTTTATGATAAGTATGTGAAATACTCTTCTGCAAGAAGATGTCGTAGAGAATTTCAACAACGATTTGCAGGTGTTCGAATTCCTAGCCGGTCAACTATTCATGACCTTGTTAATAAAGTCAGGCGTACAGGATTTTTTTTGAACAAGAAACATGTTCGACAACACCGTGCACTGACAGAAGAGAAGCTCGATGAAGTAGGGGCCCGGTTAGAGCACACACCCCAAAAATAACTCAGACGTTTATCACAAGAGGTTAACATTTCCAAGTCGGCAGCTTTTGTGGCAACAAAACTTCTGAAACTTAAGCCGTAAAAGGTACCTGTAGTTCATGCTTTACAACCACAAGATCCTGTAAGTAGGGTTAATTATTGTAATTGGTTTTTGCAGTCCGTTCATAATGGAGAAGTGGAGCTACTTTTAACATTCTTCATTGATGAAGCGTGGTTTTATCTTCAAGGTCACGTTTCTACTCAGAACAATAGATACTGGGCTACCGAAAATCCCCATATGATTCATGAAGTTCCTCACCACGCTGCAAAAGTTGGGGTTTGGTGCGCAGTGAGTGCGCTTAGAATTATCGGTCCCATATTTTACGACACAACAGTTGATTCACACGTTTATGTAAATTCTATTTTAAATATTTTTTTTCCGCTACTAACAAGAAATGAAAGATTGTGTGGCTGGTTTCAGCAGGATTCAGCTAGGCTACAGCGCACACTGGTGAAAATTCTATGCATGAATTGCGAAGTGTGTATGGTGACAGAATAATTAGTCGAAGGTTGTGGCCACCTTGTTCCCCTGACCTGTCGCCATGCTATTTTTATTTATGGGGAACGTTAAAGAATAAAGTGTACGCATCAAATCCGCACACGTTACAAGAATTGAAGGACAGCATCACGAGAGAAATACAGGCAATCAGTCAACATGAACTTCTGCGAGTAAACCAGAATTGTTTTCGGTGATATAGAGAATGTGTTCGCGTTCAAGGTCATCAATTTCAACATCTGTTGTGATGCAGGTAAGCCTAATGTAAGTTAGTACAGTAGTTAGTGTTCCGACCCATGACTTGAGGATCGTTTATTTGTAACATTGGCGGAAGATGCGCCAAGCCTCACCCAGTCCGGTGCCGCCGCGCGATGGTCCGGCCGCTCGAAAGACGCACTGAAGTTAGCTTAATTAAGATAAGCTAAAATCAGAACAGTATAAAAACAGATGAACTGGATGCAAAAAATCGAAATTTTGTTGTTAATCAATACACATTTAAACAGTTCAGTTCCAATTAAGATATGTTGAATAAAATTATCTTTTTATCCCGTTCACTGGCAGCAATACATATGAGTCAAGTGTATTGATACATTCTCGTGTCAGTTACGAGCTGACATTTTATCATAGGTAATCTCCTGAGAGATTAAAAGTTTATCGATTGATTCACGAGAACGAAGTTCGAGCAAATTTACCTGACGAAACTCGCAATCTTGAGAGGTTTTATTAAAACTGTTCCTTGAATAAAATATAACGGATTATTTGAACAATGTTTTCGGTAGAAGCAAGTACGTATATTTTGGACAACCGGACATACGAATGATAAGGTTCTGCAATCCAATTGTTGTCATTATCAATGGCCTCCAATGTGCCAGTCGAGCAACCCTATAACACCGCCGTCTCGAGAATTATACTGCCTGTCCTATACGGCTAATTTTGCGTACGCGGCGACATTAGATATGGCAGCACCTACCGCACCTTGCTGCAATAGCCTATACATTACCATACATTGCTTCTATGCTCTGTGTTGCCCTCTAAAGTATAAACTCGGAAACTGAAATTTCATGCTATCTGGGTGTGAACTGTGTCGCCTCTACTGAAGAAATTAGGCAATTTAACAATAATCTGAACTCCATGTTAAAATTAAGCATAGGGCAGGCAGTATAACTCTCGAGACGGCGGTGCCCTATAAAAATAAAGCAGCCGATATCGGAAAGGCTCGAACAGTACATGGAAAACGTTTACTATTACGAGATTTTATTTTACCTATCGTTCGAATAGGAATTTTCCTAGGATAGAGCTTATATAAAGCGTTTTATTCTTTTAAATCTTCATAAGAAGACATTTATTTAAAATATTCATAAAATTAAAATAACCCGAAACACCCTTTCCTGAACCTGGGAAAGGGATTTTTGCACTACTGAAAAGTCCACAACCCGAACTGCCGGGTCGGAACGATATACCTTCGGGTCGGAATCCAGGAGCGTTACCGACCCACCCTCGGCGGCGGACTAAAGCCAAGCTAAAATAATGAAACGATCTGGAGCTTAGCTCGGAGATCGATTACAAAAATTGAAAATCATTAACTGTTCTGTTATAGTTGTATGCCTGATTAAACGAAGCCATGCCATATCATGTAAAGAATGCGAGACTTCATCTACGAGATATGGTTAAAGGATATATATTATCAGATTTCTTTACTACAGAAAGAAGAACATTTTGTTATTTCTAGACAAAATATGATAATTGAATTGAATTCATATATACATTTTTATTTTGTAATTTTTTTAAGTTCATCGTAACGGCTATAACACTATGTCACACCCGATCGATACTTGGTCGTAGATTTCACATCCTGTCTAATTATTTGTGTATTCCAACTTCTATCTCTATATATATAAAAGGCTTTGTCCTGACTGAATGAATGACTGACTGACTGATTGACTGAATGACAGGAATCAACGTACAGCCTATACTATAACAGGTAGAGACTTGGAATTTTGACAGTACCTTCGTTTCATAATGTAGGTGCTCACTAAGAAAGGATTTTGAAAAATTCTGATTCTAAATGCCAAAAATTAAATGGTTTTGAAAATACTTAATCCCTTTTTACATAGAATTATCAATTCCAAATCACAGAATATATTGTTGCCAAATGGTATATGATGGGCTTGGAAAAAACAAATGACTTTTGACAAATGAGAAGTTGTCAAAATAATTCATGTTATAAATAATTATTACAGAATGAAATCCACTAAAATAATGGAATCACATAACTTTCTCTACCCTGGACATAGAGAAAACAAAACGAGGTATGGTAATGTGTATATTATTATATTATATCGCAGGTTTTTGGAGAGAAAAGTATGAAAGTGATAATGCTTTCTGTTTAATTTCATTCCCAAAACGGCTTTATGGTAACATAAGAGTGGGAAATTTCCCGCCTCGATATTATAATTTTATGTTACAGGAATTTCTGTTTCTTCTTATTTAAACCTCTACCAGGCTTGCTGTGCACTGTACAAGCGATGGGATGCAAAATTCTAGATCCTCTATGAGCCATAAAAAACTATATCAAGCGTTTTCTGAGGGAATAGTTTGAGTGCAATAAGTCGTTCTTCCTATTTCAAATTATAAATGCCTATATAAGGACCTAGAATTTAAAATTGAAAATCCTTCATAAGTTAATTTCCAATTACAAAATACAAAACCCGGGCGACGCCGGGTCTTTTAAGCTAGTATCCCTATAAAACGCTACAAACAGTATAGTTGTCTTCGCAGCTGAGCAGATACATTTCTTGGGGTTTTTAGGGGGTAAAAATTACAAAATTTGAACTTTTTGAAATTTTACCGTCCTTTACAGGCTAAATTCTAAAAGATATGAGTGTGCCAAATTTCAAGTTTCTACCTCATCTGGAAGTGGTCAAACAATGTCGGTGAGTGAGTGAGTTAGCCATGTGGCTGTATATTATAGGGAAGTACTTTTTAACTTGCGTGTTTTAAAATTAAATCGATATTCTGTCAGCTGTGAGATCACGGCATTCTAAATGAATGAACAATCGATTAATCGAATGAGTTACCAAATTTTAACCAATGCTAGAAATAGTGCATGAAAAAAATTGTCAGATAGGCTAACATCAGAACAGAATAAAAGCACAAGGACTGGCTTGCACCGGATCGAAGTTGTGTCTTTAGTCAATGCAAATTTAAATTATTTCAAATTCTAAACACGTTATGTTGCAAAAAATAAAGTGTTTTTATTCCTTCACTGGCAGCATGTGACATATTAATCACTGCAAATTGATATAGGCTAGGCTATTTGCGTTTCCAGTAACGAGCTGGCTTTTATATGACTATTCCGCTCACAAGCCCCATGTTTGATATTGACCAATAACGTTTAGCAATTCCTCTGATATAGAGTAATCACGGCCGTTATCTAACAATATTCTCGTAGGAATCGCGAGAATGGCATTTTATCGGGTACCTAAAACAGTCTGTTCGTTCCTGGACACGAAAGCATCAGTGTGCAGTGATTAATACGTCATATGTTGCCATTAAACAGCACGAAAACAGATTATTTTATACAATATAACTTGTTTGGAAATTGAAATAATATAAATGTAAATATATATCGATTAAAAACACAATTTCAATTCGGTGCAAGCCAGTTCGTGTGCTTTTATTCTGCTCTGTTAGCTTACCCAAATGAAGTTAACTATGTCTTATATGCACAATTGGTACCACTGGTTACACTATGGACATGGTAACTCGAATCGTAGCACTGGGCACAACATGGACATGGTAACTCGAATCGATTCATGAATGGTTGATTCATAGTATGCCGTGATCTCGGAGCTGTTAGTTTTGTTTTTATAAAACTACGCACGAAAGTAATTATTATTTGTAAAATCCGTTACATTTTTATTTATGGATGGGGAGTAATCTTAATAAATACAACTCGAGTTGAGTTTCATCAGATAAATACGCTCCTGCTGCGCAGTCGCGAATCTATCGATAAACTCGTCAACTCTCCTGGGATTATCAATGATAAAAATCGCACCCTTAAGACCCTTGCATGCATATTATAAGATAATCAATCGTGGTTGGTCGGTATCCGAGGCATTGCCAACCATTGTTGGCCGTTATCATATACGAGTCTCCATGAATGGAATAGTCAATATAAATCAGACCCCTCACAATATTATTTATGATTAATATCACTTTCTCTGCGGTCTTCTATATAGGTCTACTAAAAATTGCTAAATTATTTGTCTGTATATCTCCAGTTTATGTTACCGGATAGGTATATATTTTTAGAATAACTTACTTCATTTTTTAGGGCTGGGATCTGCAATCTTTCACCAGCATTGTGCCGAAGCATAATAGGCCTATCTTAAAAGTCATTCATTGAGCTACCCTCACAAACCCTATATGGCATTTTTACATTTAACAACCATTGAAACAAGATAATAGATCTTGAATTAAAAAGTTTGCGATAGCCTACATTAAATAATTATGATACTGGTATGTTTTTAAATTAATATTGTAATATTAACAAAAATGAACACAGTCTCCTGCAAAATTAAAATTCTGAAATTTATGGTTGCATTACAAGACTGTTAGCCTATAGCCTATGTAGTCATAATGGAATGAAATTATGGTGCAAATTAAAGGAGGTCACTGAGGGTTTAAAATGTAAACCTGCAATACTTGTGTAAAGGTCACGGTTAATTAAATAGGCCTAATCGAGTTTAAAATTTGAAGGTGGGATAACTTGGGAACAAAAAATAATATAATGATGTATTACCTATATCCTTAACTTATAATATTCTAACTTAAGAATAAAGTTATTACATCAATATTTTATTGATTGAGCTTAACGGAACCGTACAACAAGATACTGTATTAAACGTTTTAGGATAAAGATTGGACTTCTCTTCGACATCATATGTAAACAAAAATTATGCAACATTGCTGCTGTCACATAAGTTGACAACTTCAAGTACAACTGTGACATTGGCCTGTTCTACGAGTAAGCTAACTCTTTGTTGCCAACTGGTCTATTTTTTCGAGTGCACCGAACTTCGGTCTTCTAAAACTCAATTTACACGAAATACGCCAAAGGAAAAAAAATAGTTCTTTCTTAACTTTTCTACCGACGTAGTCAGGAATCAAGATTCCACAAAAGGTTCAAGTTTTTGGTTAGGCTACTCGATATACATACTTAAAAAACTTCCCCTGATACAGCATTAGACTAGGAATGGGACATCGATATCGATATCGATATTATCGAGTATCGATATTTAGGCAACGATATCCGATATTTTGACATCGATATTTCAGTACGATTAATATCGTGATATGTCGCTATAGATAATATCGAGGGTGAGAGAGGATCTTAAACAAAAATATAAGTTACTATTACAACATATTTAATTATAAAAATTGGCAAAATCAATGTTTTAGGCAATATCAAGTTAAAGTTATTGAAATTGAAACATAAGTTTAACATAATGAACTAATGGCTATGAAAGTTTCATTACTCTTAGGCTATTTTCAGCATTTTTGGTCGTCAGTTTTAGTTTTGCTACTACAAATGCGTCTCAGTTACACTTACCCGTTAGGGGCCTAATTTGTGAAAATATTACACTGAATTCATCAAATGCAAATCAGTTCTCATGACAACAACATTGTTTGCAGTGTTCGTATAGGGTTTTGGAAGACAAGTAATACTACCCAGCATGAATTTGGTGGCAAAGCTAAACTCAATAGTTTCTTAAATATGGCCTATTAACTCCATCTGACACTTTTTTATATCAGTTTATCTGAATTTATTTTTATACAGAACGTCCATTGGTTTAAAGAACATCAAATAAATCAAAATAAAGCATGTTATTAATATGTTCTAATATGTTTACGTCTACTTACAGATCCACAATAAAGGGTCTCTTTCCTTGCCTCTCCTTGATTAATAGTTCAGTGTCATGTATGGACAGCATTTCGTCATTTTCAATTTCACACTGATTTCTGACGACTATCATACATTCTAACTAAACGGCATCCATATTGAATGTAGGCCTATTTAGGGATATATCTTACTTTATTATTACATCCTCATCCTGTCGAACTGACTGTTAGTTTGATTTGCATGGAAGGGCTTTTTTCTTTTCCATTACAGTCTACATTTTTCAGCAGGAATTAATAATCTTATACCTATTAGCTTTAACGTTTCCATTTGTTGGGAAAGACCACCGACCAATTTAATGACCTTGTTAGAACTTGTCCTTCCTCTTCTATAGTGTCTGATTACAACACGTGGGCCTATGTTTCAGGTGTGCCCCAAGGCAGCTGCCCCTATTCAAGACATAAACAGATATGACGGTACTATATTTCAATCTTCGGCGGCGCAGTCTCATTACATATAATTGAAAGGATCTTAATGTGGTTGGGAGCGTGCACACTTTCCCTCTATATTCATCTCAAAGTAATGAGAAATATTCCATGGCAAAGAAAATATTTATCTAAGCCTTCTTACTTTCCATAGACCTATCCGTAGACTATTTGATATCAATCATAGGCATTTTCTGGCCCAAATAACCGATAATCCCTAACGAACTCTCATTTGAATTACAGTAAGACTACATAGGCCTACTAGAGACCAGATAAGTACTAAACGTCAGAAAAGACGCGTGTGCTTGTGAATGTGTGGATGTGAGAGTACGTAACTAACTTGTGTGGGAGAATGTGTGACTGTGGGTAATTTTAATGCAATTTATTTAACACAAGTCACAGTTACATAAGTAATATTACATGTTATAATTTTACCTTAGCCATGAGATTGAGATTTTTGGGCACCTTTTTGGTACTCGAGGAACTATTCCTTCGTTTGAGGTCAACACCTGTCTTAAGTTGGGCATATCCAAAGAAACAACAAAACAGACCAGCCTATTAGCATTAAAGGGTTCGATAGCCATTCTGAGGTAGGCCTACCATTTGTATGGAACTTTAAATAACTTCAACTTTGAGTACTTTTTACTTTGTTAACTTCCATTTGTCTGCCATACAACTTCCTATTGAGTAATCTTTTCTGTTTATCGTTAATATTCCTGTCTAGATAGTAAGCTTTGCCCCTCAGCAGCCTTGTAATCAAGGAAGCGTTTTAAATAAAAAAATAAAGTTAATAATATAAGATATTTCTTTGTGTTACTGCATTTTTACAAAAATTAAAGCAACAATTAAATGTGAGTCTAGCTATCTTGAATAATTCATTAATCTATTAAATTTGGTCAAAACCTATTGCTTTTGTGAAACTAAAGAAGGAGCCCAAGTGTTTTGTTGTAAATATGAGGTATCTTTGCGTGGTTTTCTTCTTTGTTGAAAGAATACATACTGTTGTCGGTTGTACGTGTGGTGTTGTGATGAGACCTATAGGTTTTCATGTACAGTATAATGTGTGTAATGATTTTGTGTGTGTGTGTTTGTGTACGCGAACTAAAATTATAAAATTATACTTATTATCTTAAAGCTAGATGTTGAGACATGAATAGGCCTAAGGAACTTTATAGCAGAGCAAAAAATAAAAAAAAATAAAGCCTTTATTTGTTTGAATTATAAGTTTTTAAGCTTTGTAAACTTTTTACATAACTAGGCCTATACAATGGTAAGCTTTTTTCAAATACCCAGTTCTCATATTTGCATTTTTATTTCTTTTGAAAATAATAGATTTTAATGCATTCTACCACATCGCCATGATGGCACAAAATGTCACTACCCCTTGATACCTCACTTTGTATTAGCCTATGCATAGTCTATTAGATCGACCTAGTATTTTGCACCCTAGAAAAGGGCGTGAAGAAATGTAGCACAAGGCGTGAAAACTATATACCCTAACAAGAATAACACGTTTAATATCAATTTCGTATTATACAGATATTATTGCTTTTTACCTCCGGTATACAGATTTGAAAAAATAATAAAAACATTTTTGACAAAAGATTTAAACAATCACAGTACAGACTATCGACAACTTCCTCATACCATACACTATCACGTGAACACTTTTTTTTTACATTCTCAAAAACACATTTTGATTTTTTTAAGATTTTCTAAAAAACACTCAGATTAAATTCTGTAAATTAGGCCTAACTGCTCATACGAGTTGCTATTTTAACTTTTATCATAAGCTACTATTTTGTGAGATTTTGTAAGATTGACGACTCGTGTAGAACACTGGATAGGCTACTCAGATTCTGCTTTTGCGGAGTTAGCAGTTCTTCTGTGTTGCCATTTACGTTACGTCAGGCAGCTTACCTAGTAAACCACAATATCCATTCTTCGGGGGTTGGAAAATTAATTAAAGAAAATCATGCCAGATTTTACCTAACATCTTTTATTTACGTTTTAATCCAGAGTCGTCTTTAGGCTGTTGTAGTTACAAAATAAAATGTAATTGTCCTTGATCGTAACCCATGGATTTTGAAATGTCTTCGGGATGCAGGCTTAGCATTTTCAATAAAACATTATTGACCTAGAAGTTGAGAACTTTCATTCATTATCTTTGGTGTTTATGGGATTCTTATTGCAGTGGAATTCAGCCGGAAGCGAATCCCAGAAAGATAAAACGATCAAATTGCCTTTAAGAATTGTCCCTGTAAACACTTCTGAAGCAAATGAGCGCTTTCGGAATACGTTTAAATAATAGTGACCTGTAATAAAAGCTATGAACTCAATAAAATCATTAGCCTATACCTGAATAGCAGAAATATTTATGGATATCAGCTACTGTATTGCATTTAAGCACCAAATTTGGACAGGTCGACTGAGTTCAGACATGGACAAACTATTTACTAGACAGAAAATGGCTACCGGTCTAGTAGCTTCCGGAATCCGGACTCCAGTCGGCATCCCTCCAATAGACCTGCGCTATCTAATATATCATCCACTTTCCAAATCTGACAACTCTAACCACAATAATACGGCACCAACAAAGAGGGAACTTTCAACTAACTTTCTGAATACCTAATGATGATCCTTTCAGGTGATCATAAAGGTCAAATAACTTCTCAAGTTTTATGGAGTGGTATTGTGTGCTTCATGGTACAAGAGGCTAAATACTTTTCGGTTCGTTCAGTCTTGAAATAAACAGCGAAGATAGCCCAAAATGTAGCCTACTAGGTAATATTAATTTTCAATTAATTAATTATGATACTTTCGGGGGTCGACAGGCAACTAAAAGGCCTGTATGTAATTAAATGTAATGTATGAGGACGAAATAGAAAGTAATAAAAGAAAACACTAACATTTAATAAGTTAGGCCTATATTTTTTCTGTAAATTTGGGATCATTTTAAAACTGCTAAATGTACAAATAAAATGGCACGGAATCGAATGTATGTACAGGGTGTTTATAAAGTCACTTACCATCTTCCACTTCAACACTTTTTATAGACTATATCAACATGAACATACATTTAGACATTTTGAACAAAAATTCAATACATATCAACGTGATGACCCTGCAAGTCCAAGCACAAGTCCCATCGTTCCTCTGTAGCCCGAAACAAACTTGCTAATATATCTGGCTTATCTGTTCCTCAGCGGCATAAATGCGGTTTTTAAATTGTTCTAGACCAGTGATTTTCACCTGATACACCTTGGACTTGATAAAGCCCCAGGCGAAAAAGTCCATTGGGGTCAAATGGGGCAAACGGGGAGCATAAATTCTTGGCGATGCACGGCCAATCCATCTCCCAGGAAAAGTGTCATTCAGGTCGTCACGGACAATTTTGGCAAAATGGGGAGGTGCTCCCTCTTTTTGGTAGACTACAGAATCCAAAATGCCATCTTGTATCAACTGTGGTTCCAAAAACTGTTGCAGTAAGTCAAGGTAGTTGATACCAGTTACTGTGCGGTCAGCAAACATGTAGGGTCCATACACTTTTGATTTTGTGATTCCCATCCACACATTTACCTTTGACGAATCCCTTTCCCACTCCTGTAACACATTTGGCTGTTCATCTGCCCAAATCCGACAGTTATGTCTATTCACATGCCCACAGGTGTGGAATGTTGCCTCGTCGCTGAAAAGAACAGGCTGCATTAAGTTGTCATTTTTAATAGCATCCAATAAGTCATAGCACTTAGCTTGTCTCGCGGCATAGTCTTCATCTTCAAGTTTATGAACAATTTGAATGTGATAGGTATGTTTATGCAATTTGAATCGCTGTGTTTTCCACACAGTGGTGTGTGCGATACCAAGTTCCCTGTTTAGTCTTCTGGTTGATGCCGAGGGGCTACGTGTAATCGCTTCCTGAATCCTTTGCACAGTTTCATCTGCTACAGCCGGTCTCCCAGTTAGCTGTTCGTCAGTAACACTACCTGTTCGCTTGAAATTGTTCACCATGTTCTTAATGGCGAGTCTGGTTTGTGAAATTTGCACTTGAAATTATCCCGCGCTTCATCATACGTCATTCCACGCAGTCAGTAGGAAACAACAGCTATTCTTTTTCTATCGTGTACCTTGCTTTAGATTATCTGCCAAAAAACCAAAATTTGTGGTGTTAAAACGGAAATGGTAAGTGACTTTATAAACACCCTGTATAATGCGGATTATGGGTACTAGATGTAGGATAGTGAAGGAAACAGACTCCCACAACAACCATAGGCGACTGTATCGAGCCACTCTAATGTATTGCGGTAGTTGGAAGCATGATCTCTTGAAGTTCGGTACGGAATGCCATTATTCCCCAAAGTTTCCATCAGCTTCAGAGTATTCTCTGGCAATTCTCCCTCGGATAGTGACTATTTTGACGTAAGAATGCTGTTCACATCTTGTCATATCCATTCTGCAAAGCGGTTGACTCACAGCTAAATTACCATCGCCTCTATTCGTATAGCCATACATTACAATGCTACCAAATGATGTGTCCATATTCTAGAGATGCTACACTCTCCCGTGACATGCAGAATCTCAAATTTAAAGAGGCTAAAAAAATCAGAATAAGTTTGATAAAATTTAGCATTATTTCTGATCCAGTTCACTACTAAATCGCATGTACATTGACACCACGTATCAGCTGTATCAACACGAGTGCATAGCACCTCCATGGTAAGTATGCGGGCGCTTAATGCAGCTTGGGCATTCATGATCACGCATTAAATAACTCTTCGATACCTAATTAAAACAGTATTTTATTATACCTTCTATTATAAAATGCTAATTCCATTATATGGGTAAAAGGTGTTTGCTTCTTCACTTGAGGTATCGACTTTTTAATGAACTAACATAAAAATTAAACACGATAAACTTAACAAAAAACTATCTGGCCCCCATGATCAACATTCAAAGGCTCTTCAAGATTCAGTGCGATCAGTTTTGCTTTCTGCCGTAGTGTGCGTTAGTTCGCCGACCCCCGCCTCGGGGGAAAGTAGGCCTATAACTAATCGCTTTGTATAGAACACGTAGGCCTATGAAGTTATATAAAATGGCATGCTACTGCATAATCTGACGTAAATTCAGGTAGTACATTTAATCCTTCTGAATCAGCTAATGGCCTGCTGTAACCCAGCCAGATGCTACGGATTTGAGTGGAATATTCAAAGTCAGGCTAGATGGATACAAAAGTGCTGGAAATCAGAATAATAGTAATTATTAAACAATAAATACTAAGCCATAATTATCTCATTTAAGATAAAAATCAAACGAGCCTCCATTCACACTTCAAGAATTCCCGAGAAAGACTAAATTTTAAATGCACACGCCTAGTTTTTTAGCCTATTTACTTCGTGTTTTGGCAGGTTCGTTCATTTTGCTGAGAAAAAGAAAAAGTTGTCTTTCATGAATTATTTTCAATAATTAAATCGAAAGACGTGTTAGGAGAAAGATTTTTTTTTTAGTTTACAAAAATGTATTCTTTCAGACAAAATTAGTTAGACCCCCCCCCCCCAAAAAAAAAAAAAAAAAAAAAAAAAAAAAAAAAAACGGTCAGGCTGTATCCAGCACGCTTCCTATGGAGACGTCAAGAAATCTCTGTCTTGCTGCTTGAGTCTTTTCACGCTTTCTGGACCTACGTTTCGAACACGGAGACCGATGTAATGTTTTCATTATAAGTAAAGTTACATGCGCTTTTAGCAAGTGATCCCCGACAGACCGATTTTGAAGACGTAACATTTTCAGTAGTGAAAAGTCTCCAGTTGGCCGGGAATTAAACCCAGTGTGGAAGGTAGGCGCGCTACCGAATAACCCACATTACTATTGTTTGTAGCTATTCTTGATTGTTTATAAAGTAAACCTATATACCCAAACATATAAAAATGTTTAAAGTGGAAAACAGATAGACAGAATTAGGCATAAAAAAATCTCAGCTGCTTGCAAAAGTGATCCTTTTACTGTGCCTCCAATCTTCGTCACTCCCATAACAACAAAAAATCATATTTCTCCTTAAGGATAGGCTACATATAACCGATTTTAAAGAAACCTAAGTTATTAATATTTCCTTGTAATATGCAGGTTATATTCAATAACTTATAAGCATGGGGAATCATGCAAAATTTTAACGAATTAGTTTCAACAGTTCACAAAAGAATAAAATTAGAAATAAGGTTATTGAGCAAAACACTCGAACATCAAGTGAGTCATTAACTTACATGCTACTTCTAATTAAAGCTTAAATTAGTGAGCTTTTACTATGTCCTAGCGGAATTGGATAAAAGTCTAATGTGTTTGTTTTATTGTGTAAAATATGGGTAGAGAATATCATATGATCAAACTAAAATTCTTAATTTTTATTATTATGAACTCCAATCAAACTGAAAAAATATATTTAACAATATATTTAATATTATACCCATAACAGCACTGCAAATTCTGCAAAACAAATCAAGAAGATGGATTTTTAAACAAATTGAATACCCTAGGCCTACCGGAGAAACTAACTTCCGAAATAAATGAAGATAAAAATATTCCCTCTATCAGCTGTAGCCTATCACCAACTAATAAGTTCACAGAGTAATTAACATTTGTCACTTGATTAAAATAAAACAACAAATTCCGTAACAATCGGATAAAGTTACTCATTATATATTTCTCTGTACCGGTAGCCTATTTTTTATCTGCTCCAAGTTTAATTTCAGTCATAGACTGTGTAAAGTGCCTGCCCTAATCTCCATATATATACTTATATACATACATATATATTTATATACATACATATATATATATATATATATTTATATACATACATATATATATATATTTATATACATACATATATATATATATTTATATATTTATATACATATATATATATATTTATATACATGCATAGCCTATATATACTTACAAAAATACTTTATTTTTATTATTATGAACACATAAATAAATCAAACTGAAAAAAATACATTTAAAAAATATACTTAATTTTATAGGCATATTCTGCAACAAGAAAAATCAAGATGATGGACTTTTAGGATTTAGGGTAATCAATTTGTTTAAAAATCCATCATCTTGATTTTATATATATATATATATATATATAAATATTTAAAGACCTATTTAATTTAAAACCTATAGCCTGTTAGGCTATAGAATAATAGCAAGAATAATAAACAATAACCCAGGATGTAGAGTTTAAGCGCTTTGACCGCATGATAGCTTAAACGCCAAGCTTCAAATGGCAGCCTGAAAGATTCACGTAGGCCTACAGCAAGGAGGGAGAGCAATTTGGTCTCCTTAATATATCAATTCTGGTGTATAAATGTGGAATTTTATTTGTGGTTGACAAAATGAGGTAGGGGCATATTTTCTTGGGAAGCACATGTTTCTCCTACCAATTATTCTACTGTTGCTCCATTCATCGTAATATGACCATTTGGTAGAAGTAAAAATTATTAATACATTGACAGAACCCAAGTAGCCGCAATAAAATAATATTCAATTGATTTCTCACTTTGTTCGCTATTTGTTAGGGAAAGCTTCAAAACTTCTTCCAGAAAAAAATAATGGTGGCGAATAATAGGAGGTGGAGAATCTAGTTATTATTATTTTAGTTATTTCGTATTGGTGAAAATTATTATAAATAAATGACGATACTGGACATAAAATTTGACTGATGACAAAATAAACATAATAACTGTATTTGGGCCCCGTCTTCCTTCCTCGGATTACCTGATTCATAAGCTATAATTGCTGTACAACAACCGATTTCGCATAAATTTGTTCTAGGGTAATCTCCTTCTATTTATATCTTTATCATAAAACATAGTGAAAATTTTTGGTGAATTTGCTTTGTTAGCCTATTTTATGAAATTAAGGTGCTGATGCTACTACTGTTACTGAACTAACCTAACCTAAACTAACTAACTGTGGCACTAACACACTATGAAGGAACAGAGCCTAACCGCCAACATCTGCGCCATTTACCTCAATCTTTCGACTCCCATGGGCGTTATTGGGGTTATCTTGACTAGAGTCGTTATGTCGTCATCAAGTTTCTGCTCAAATGTCCTCACGAGGCTGAGACCACACTGTTACTAACTTCCCTTTCTAAAAGAAAAAAAATCCGAGATTGGAACTCAAATCTGTTAATTCATAGTCAGCAATGCAACAACTAGATGCGCTTGTCTTCTTTATCCTCTGAATTACACTTGATACTCGTTAATAATAATAATAATAATAATAATAATAATAATAATAATAATAATAATAATAATAATAATAATAATAATTTATTTTACCTGGCAGAATTAATGCCGTAAGGCCTTATCTTCCACTAAACCAATAGAAAAAAGAAAGAAATACGAACAACTTACAAAATAAATGGTAATACAACAGGTGATCTTATAGGCCTAAGTAATATTCCACAAAAGAAATTAAATTAGTTTTAAGATAGCCTACATTAATAATTATTTACAGAAATAGACATCTTAGTAATAATTCTTACAATGTAAATATAAGGATGTAAGGTTATACAAATTGGCATCACTATTTTAAAGGTAAGAAAAAAATTTAAAAATAATGATATAATAATAATAATAATAATAATAATAATAATAATAATAATAATAATAATAATAATAATAATAATAATAATAATAATAATAATGATAATAATAATAATAATAAAATAAAAAATAAAGCTAAGCATTTTCAGGATTTAGATGTCGTGTGAGAGGCAGTTCCATTGTCGAGAGGTGGTGAAGGTGAAGAATAACGACTGCAGGGTTGTTCTGTGTTGAGGGAATAGGAGAAGTGTACTATAAGTTGTGAACTAGGGTCAAATGTGTGATGCTATGATAATTTATGATAGCGGGAAGCGAGATATGCTGGAGTTGACTGTAATATTTGGAGACATAGGGAATGCAGTTTTCTACGATTATTAAGCCGAATCCAAGATAATTTCGAGAAAGAGAGCGAGATATGGTCAGTTTTTTTTTAATGTCACAGATATATCGAATACACATATTAAGAACAAGTAGTAGTTTTTGAGAGAGGTTGACGATGAGATCGCTTAATAATATATCACAGTAATCAAAATGGGGCATAATTAGAGTTTGTATTAGGAATTTCTTAAGCGATAAAGGAAGACAATTTTTAAGGCAAGACTTGAGTTGATTGATTCTAGGCATAAAACCGCACAAAGATTAGGTCATCTAAATTTGTGTTCTCATTTACATTATTATAAGATTTTCTTAATGATGGCCATGATGATAATGATCAGCTCCCTGTTTCTGCAATAAATTTATTCCGGCAATGTTATCTGTTTCTTTCTTTTTAGGATTTGATAAAAATGATACCAGTACCCTAGTTATTGGTGATATAAAAAAAAACTTATATAAACCAATTAATTGGACATTTCAACAAGATTCAATTTCCTCTAGACTCTAGATTTAATTTACATTCCTGTATGATTTTACTTAGAGAAAAATATGATACATTTAACAAGAATTATGGTCGAGGGAAGACGCATACGACCCTAAACATTTCGCAACCCAGGCGGAGGATGAGCAATATTCACGGTCGGACCCAGTAGCAAATAACACTTGACAAACGTTCAACCTATCCGTCTATTGTTTTAATGACACTGGAGTCAAGAAGACAAAGACTTCGCCGCTCGTATCAGGCGCACTACATCTCCACCATGTGGCCACAGTTGACACTGGAATTATTTACTACCCAGAGACCAGTCGACAGCTGCTTCACCTTATCCAAGCTTCGCCGCTCACTATACCATTCCACAACAAATAATTCTGAGATCTTCATTTTTTAGCACTTTCCTTAGCCCAGTAGACATGAAATTACGCGATATATGCAAAACAGGAACAACCTGATTTCATTCCTGTAGTTAGAAAGACTCCTTATCTAATCCTTGCAGCTGAGAAATCGAGAATATAATATAAGGATTTCAACACTCGATATTCTACAAGAGTAAAATAAAGTATAATTTCGTCTACACGTATGATCTAATAAAACTGCAAAAATGTGTGCAGGTAATTTTAAATTTGGGAAAATATTTGGTGTCATAATTACTAATGATAGGCTACAATGAGCCATATTGAAACGTAAGGAATACTTTTGGAATTTCATAAGTAGGCCCAAGTGTGAGTGTAGGTTCACTATTTCATCCATCCCTTTGTGACCTCTTTTGGAGGAAATATTTCCCTTTTTTCCTTTCTTTTCTCATCCTCTCATTTTATACCTAAACTGTCCATTAACACTGACTATCTACAAAATTATATTTTTAATGGATGTATTGAACTAAAAATAAAATCTATAGTTGTTTTCCGGGGTTCGAATCCGTGGTCTGTCGGTTGAAGTTCCGGATGACAACAGACAGACCGCGGCTTCAAACAAAACCCGGAAACCCGGAAAACAACCATATGGACATGGGCCGTGAAAACATACATAGTTTTAAAAATCGAATGCCTCTACCAAATCCCAGCATTCAAAGAGAGGCAAGGGAAGATAAACTGAATGAGTCGTTTCAAAGTAGGATCGTAATAAAATTAGCGCGGGCGGGCAGAAGTTACACTGACAGCTTTAGTTTAACTTATCTTAACTTAACTTCAAAATTATCTCTCGAACAGGTGAGAACACAGAGGTCCAAAGAATCTAACAGGTCTTATAGATCTTTAACCGATTTTCGTTTATTTTAAATCACATAAATAAGGAAATTCTAGTTCACTAAAAAAACAGATTAAACCCAAAAATGTATTCCCCCCCCCCCCCCGAGGAATTTTTTTTAGTTCCTGCGGAGCCCAAAATCATAGAGAATAGCGCAATGTGAGAAACTTAGGGTGGCGTGCACCAAACTCATGCCATTTACTCTTTTAGTAAGCCTTACTTCTTTAGTTCTAACTACTTTAGTAAGCTACTCTTTTAGTAACCGTACTCTTTTAGTAAGGACGGCGTGCACCAACCAGGAGTAAACTAAACTCGGCGGCTTTCAACATAGAGGAATGTACTAAAGAAGTAAAAATTTTATTTACTCCCAGAGTAAATGAACTTACTCCACAAGTGGTGGAGAGCACCAACACGGAGTACGTTACTAACGTAGTAAGTTGTGGAGTAAAT
Source organism: Ectobius pallidus (assembly GCA_964059195.1). Taxonomy (NCBI): domain Eukaryota; kingdom Metazoa; phylum Arthropoda; class Insecta; order Blattodea; family Ectobiidae; genus Ectobius; species Ectobius pallidus. The sequence goes on along the minus strand of CAXKWD010000010.1, from coordinate 27,062,174 downwards.
AAGGCCAATATTTACTCCTACTCAGGGGGTGGAGTAAAGTTGTGGAGTAAGTGTGTTCTGTGGCATTTGCGTGAGTTATGAGTTACATATCACATTAAATGGATTACATAGTTCAAACTGAGGATAAGTTATTGAGATGAAGAAGGTTGTATACCAAAAATGAGAGTTGTGGCAGGTGATTTAATAAATATTAAGCGAACCATACCTAGTAGGGCATTTAATAACGTAAATAATTAAGCTCATAAATCCTTACATGAAATTTTGGCGTTTGGAAGAAACGATGTCAGATTCTCACTACATCCATGTGATTTCAGCCAGTCAAATGTGGAAATATCATTGCGGAGAGCGATCCAACTAGGAAGACGTCCACCAAAGGTGAGGGGAAGAGTGAGTGGAAGGGACGTTTGCATTGCACGGTACAAGGAGCTCATGTGATCTTAAATATCTTCCTAGCTGGATCGGCCTTTAGATGTTGCAGTTCTCCCTAACTTTGGGTCAGAAAACGACGATGTATTTCAAGCTAATCATATGGATACAGATATCGGCGAGGTAAAGTACATTCCAATAAATGAAAGCCTCCGTTCTTGGAGCTACCCAGAAAACACTTCCCCCTGCTACTTAACCATATAATTACTGAACAATAGGTGATTCTCATTGTTAAACGATTTAATGTAATTATTGTAAATTAATTTTATTACATTACACTTCTATAGCTTAACTTAAAGCACAACATTGAGAATGCCAGATTATAATAATAATAATTATATAATAATTATAATATTAATATTATTATTATAAGAGCTAAAAGTTCAATAGTTGCACCCGCAGTGTTAATGAATAATATGTCCTTTTTTCTAACCCAGATGTAAAAATGTCCAAACAGGCCACATCGGAAGAAAATTTGACTGACTCTGGGATTAGCGTACATTGAGAAGGGGACACATTGTAAAACCATTCCTTAAAGACTCCCCAAGTCTCGAATGGTGGAGTGAGACGAGACTTTCATGTTTGGGAATAAACTATAACAGATGCTGCAGGTCTATAGTATGCGGCTAACTATTTAATTAACCCTGTGGACAGGAAAGTGAGAAGCATTATAAACTATATAGAAAAAAAATGCCAACATGAGTGCCGAAAGAAAATTTTAAGGAGGGGCCCGGAGGTTGAAGCTGCACAGGATCTAGAGAAGTAGTCACTGAAATTATTTTTAGACACACAACCATCTACATAATTATTATTGGAGTTCATAGCTTCCGAAATATTGTACCGCCATTTTTTGTTTAAATATTACATTTCTCAGTTGTAATATTATTATTTTTATAAGGTAATATTTTTTAAGTAAATGTTCTGTGCATTTGAAAAAGGACAGAAACATAAAGCCCCTTATTAGTTTTGTTATCCTTTTTATCCCCTCTTTTTCATGATTTTGTGTAATATTTCTTATTAATATTGTTAAACAGTCAATAAGTATTAATAATTCATTATAGTGAGATTTATGATAAACAACTGTAGAATAATTGATTTATCGTTTTTGGGGAAGAATATGTAACTTTAGGAAGTATAAATATTTTAATATATTTTAGAACTTTATTATTATTATGAGAGAAATAATTATAATATTGACAGTGAATCAATTATGAAAATCAACTGGAAATTCCAATTGTTTGCATTATAATACAGAAATAGTTTGCACAAAAATTGTAATCACAGTACCCATACGTAGGCTACTAAATTGAAAATACTCAATTGAAGGAATTAAAATTAGTAATGAATAAAACATTACTATTAGACCTATTTTAAAACATGAAGATTGTCATTAGTAATATTTGGAACAACCCAAATTCATATTCATTGTTTCAGCGAACCTTTCCTTTTCATTATCTGGCACTTGAATAACACTGGCAATTGAAATGCACGTGTTCTGCTGCGCTGCACTAACGTTTCTGCTCTGTTCTGCGCAGAATTCGACTACTTCTTTAGTAAAAATCGCTTACTACTTTAGTAACAACTAAAGAAGTGACTATCAATTGAGCTCTCCAACACCAACTAAAAGAGTAAGTTACTAAAAGAGTAGCACTAAAGTAGTAAATTTAGGAAGGGAACCTTACGTAACAAAAACCGGTTTGTCTGTCTCACTCTAGCACATACATTAGTATGACTTAAGAGTGAGACAGATGTACTGGTTCTTGTATACTCCAGGTCTCCGTCTTAAATTTACTACTTTAGTAAGATTTACTCCTGGATGGTGCACGCCACCCTTAGACTATCTACAGTGACATACCGTACGGATCCTCCCAGATGTACGAAATTTAGTTTTAATCATAGTTAAGTTAGACTACAAGTTTTGAAGTTTTGAGGTCCTTAAGACTTGCAAAAACAAAATCGGGGGGGGGGGGGAAATCTGAATTCATGTTTGTTTGTGAAACAATCAACATCATAACTCGAAAATAAAATATGTATATAGTCTATATATATATATATATATATATATATATAGAGTCAAAGTGAAATCTCATTTTTTTTATTTCAGAAGTATAGCCTGGAGATATTTTTGGCTTAATATTGGCTTTAACAATTCTATCTAAAGGCAATGTAATGATCAGGGTTAGGGTTTTTAGGTGCACACATTTTTCGTAGGGAAAATTATAACTACTTTGAAAGAAACCACAATTTGAAACGTTGTCTGTAGCTGAGATTGGAGGCAATTTTCTAGCACATTCCCCCCTTTTTTTGTATTCTATTTCAACTCCTAATAATCTTCTAAAGCGCATTCCATCATTTATAGCCTACGACTAAAGAGTTTCATTGATTTATTATTATAACCTAGGCCTATGATTATCTTAGTTTAATTCCAACATCTAAGATCTTAACTTTCAATCAACTTTTCAAAAGCTTGCGGTTAACGTAGAGATAGCGAACCTGGCCGCTTTCAGCAAACGCGGAACTGAAGAAACAACCGCAGTAATGAAAAATATCACTAAATATTCCATTTTATCTGTTTAATTTCACTGGAATTAGTCAGAAGCTTGCTCTTTGTGAATGTACGAGGCGCGTTCCGAAAGTAAGTTTCAATTGATCCGTTTACAGAAACAAAACACAACTTCATGAAAATATATATTGCAACAGATACAGCTATTTTTCAACATATTCGTCACCGGAATTGAAACATTTGCACACCGTGTGACAACTTTTAATGCTTTTGTCGTAGAAGTCTGCCACTTGGGATTTGAACCACTGTGTGAAAACCATCTCTGCCTCTTTCATTGTCATTTATTGAGGTGTAGGAAGAGATTAAAATCACTGAGAACGAGATTCGGGCTGTAGAGTGGATTTTTCGACACCTCCCAACAAGTCTCCCGCAGTTAGACTGGGAAGAGTTTAAACATCCACCCTACAGCCCGAACCTCGCTTCCAATGATATCAATCTTTTCCTACACCTCAAGAAATGATAGGGAATGACAGAGAAGAGGAAATGGTTGTCACACTGTGGTTCAAATCGCAAGCGGAAGACTTCTACGACACAGGTATTCAAACGTTGATCCCACGGTATAACAAACATTGTCAATTCCGATGGTGAATTGTTAAAAATTGCTGAACGCTTGTTGTGTGTGTTGCAATAAATATTTCCATGAAATCGTGTCTCTGTAAACGGACCCAGGGAAACTTACTTTCTGGACGCGCCTTGTAAGTTTGTTACATAACGAGTTTAGTAGCGCCTTTTATGTCACCTACTTTGACTTATTTTTGTCATCTTTTTTCTTCCTTTTTCTGTATGGAAATTGCACCTAAAATCCTTATGCTCAATTAATTATTAAATTATTAACTGTATTGAGACCACAACTTCCAGGCCTAGAACTTAAACATTTTCTGTTCAGTAGTTCAAAGAGATTCGTCTGAAAAATATATATATATATATATATATTTGTATTGTATAAGGGTGGAAGGTAAAGGTGTAACGGATTATTCTATGTGGTATCTGAGAAATATGCCGGAATTAAATGGGGAAAAAATAATTTGCAGAAGTAGAATTACTCTAATATTTCATGCATTGTGTGTGAACTATACTTTCTTTCAAGAATTTAAATCAGCTGCTATCCGTGAAATAGCACTCCTCTTAAAGAAACGATCTGGAGTGTAACTCTGAGATCGATTACAAAAATAATTCATTTGCTTCGCAACATGTGAAGGGAAAAACCGTAAATTCAACGACTCATGCTTTAATAAGAAAATAACGTGGCACTTCATCTAAGAGTTATATTCATTAAATATATATATATATATATATATATATATATATATATATATATATATATATATATATTTTTATAAATATAGCCTACATATAATCCGGTCGTCACAATTGTACACAAAATACAGCCATCCATATACGTCTTAAGACATTAAACAAAGTAAAATATTTCTTCAAGAGCAAGATTTTTAGGGAAAGTGCCCATAATGCAAGCCGCATTTCCCCTTTGAATCGCAATACTGATTCTCTGCCTCAGGAAAGTCGTTGATCGAGAATCTCCGTTTTGAGCCTCAAGTTTCTTTCCTATATCTGAGATCAATGACTTAGCCTCAGCGCACCAAGGTCCCATGGTCTCAACTGCGAAAGCAATAAACTCATACCTATGTAGCAGGTCACGGTACTTATTTCTTTTGATGTTCACTGCAGACAATGCTGCTGAACCTGCTAATTTTGATGTGCTAGGTAAATGGGATGAAGTCAAGGTATCCACACAGGTGGCATCCCATAGAAGAGATCTACCACGAGACCATGGAATTAATGTCAGGCCATCTGGACGTTTCCCATCGCTGCGGCTTATTCCGGCAGGCTCCAGAATTGAAGGAATTCCAGCTGAAGTAAGCGCTCTATGGAGAATATCATTGAGCATGAAATGTCTAGAAAATCTCCCATTATTTTTGGGGCAGCTTAGACCATGGATGCCAAAGCAGTCAACAACAGCTCCACATAAGCATTTATAGGGAAAACAGATCTTGCAGCCTAGTCTTAGAGCAATCGCAATCTTGAAGGACGTGCCAGCAATTAGAGTTCCAATATGAGAGGATGGGACAGCCAGAAGCCATGATCCCGATTCTCTTTCTTGTAAGGCGCGGATTCTAGCCCGGTCAACATCAGTTTGTGAGGAAGATTGAAGGGATTCAAGCCTATAGGACGCTTGGATGTAATCCCACGATTTTTGTATCGCAGGATTTTCTGGTAGGATATGATTAGTTGAAGAACTGTGCCACTTCTCAAGAGCTTCAGCCATAAAGGGGATCTCCATTTCATCACTGTGACTGGGGAAAGTTGATTTGACGAAATCGAGTACTCCAAATGTAGAAGCCAGAAAAGCAGGTAGGCAGACGTCACTGACGTTGCGGACTCCAAGACCACCAAACTGAACTGGTAAAGTAGCTAAGGTCCAGATTTTGTCTTCCAGGCTTATATTCAAAATAGATTCCAAACAGTTCCTTAATTGAACGTCAGCTTCTTGAACAAGAGATGGAAACAACCAAAGTGGGGTTGTGCGAAAGAAGTATGTCAATCTTGGAATGAAAAAACAGTTCTTCAAAAGAAAATAAGCCGTGTGAGAGGACAGTGAGTATAATCCTTCAAATAATATTTTCATAGATTCCAACTTTTCACGAAAACTTGGTTCAACAGCTGGAGTCAAAATTGGGGAACCAAGAAGAGTCAGGTTGAAATTTGAAATTGTCTTAATACCTGGGGCAATATCCTCAAAGATCGAAACCACATTGTCATCCTTTGCAGAACAAAAGAACAATTCACACTTGTCAGGGTTAACTTCCAGTCCAAGGAGTCTGCAGGCTTCTATAACAGCTTTAAGGTCACATGATACAACATCTGGTTCACCGCCCAAAGTACCATCATCCAAGTAGAATAAATTCAATTCACTGTGTAATTGATTTATAACTGAGTTCAGAGTAAGACTAAAAAGTAGGGGACCTGCAGGATCACCTTGTTGAACTCCTCTCTGTGATAAAATCACTTCAGTATTGTAGAAAAGCTTGGAAGGTTGGCTGTAAGCCTGCCATATGTATGCATATGCGTTGGGAATTTTATCTTTAACAGAACGGAGCATACAGTCTCTTTCTATGCAGTTGAAAGCGTTTCTAAAATCAATTTTAAGAAGAACTTTCCTAGTAAGCTCATTATTGCGAAGAAAAGCACGCGTCGAGTGTATAATAGATTCACAACCCTTGGAGGTGCCAAATCCAAGCTGGTGAGGTTGTAAGGAAGTGCTGACTTCATCCCGTAGAGAAATGCAAACTAATTTAGACACTAGTCTGCGAAAGAAATTTCCGATTGCTATGGGACGTATGCCGCCACATTTCTTTCCAATGGCTATTAAGGACGCTCCATATAGATAAGGGCAAATTTCATTGGCAACATTACCAGCTAACATAAAATTACAGAATTGAGTAATAGCAAGTAATAGACTTCTGCCAGAATCTCCAGCTGATTTTGATGTTAGGTCCTTGATATGCTGTGGTCGAATTCCATCGATGCCAGAAGCTGACCCCGTAGGGAAACTATTAATAGCTCGCGAAACCATATCCTGAGAAACTATCAGATGGACGCTGTCACCATCAGTGGGAACTGTAAAAGATAAAGGTCGTGAAGGTGGAGGATGCTTCTGCAGCAAAGCTTCATATGTACCTCTTGTAGCAGGAACTACACCTGAGTCTGAAGAGAGAATGCGAATTGCTCCTCTAATATCTCCATCAGCTACTTTTGCTTCAACAAGATGGGACTTTGAGAAGTTCCGTTTCTGCTTACTCTGAAGAGGTCCCAGTTTAAAAGACTGGATGTTGTCTTTTTTTTAGAAACAAGTGATTTGTCTGATGTATTTGTTAATTTAGCAGGAACCTTAAGAGCAATATAAGCAAAAAGCAGTAATTCGTGCCAACACTCTTCTGAATTCTCAGACATGCACTTTTTAATTAAGTGTGTTAGTTTGTCTGCAGCAAAGTTACGAGCACCTTTAGGAATTCTTCTCAAAACTCTCACATTGGTTTTACAGGTAGATAACTGACATTGAAAAGAATCTTCTGAAGTGCTCTTAGGGTGTAATAAATGGCTGTCAGGATGGTCATTTGGGTGAACTCTTGACAGATGTATGCGCAGACCTCTCAAGCTCTTGAAAAATCTTGCATCATTATCTTTGCAGAGTGGACAATGAAATTGGTCAGAACCACTGTCAGAATTAGTCTGAGAACCATCCTTTGACTTGCAAGGAGGACATAGCCACAAGGAATTGGACTCAGCTTGGGTTTTGACTTCATCATCACAAAGACCAACACAAGAACCATGAAACCAGGATTTACATAAAGTACAGAAGATTAGAACACTTTCTGCATTAGAATCAGAGTTATTGCATAAAGCGCATATGATAGTTTCATCGTCAATCATGTTTAAAATTATATCACAGAAATCAGCAGCAAAATAAACATGCTTGTCACTAAGGAAAGTAAACAAACTCAAAAGGAAACAAAATGCCCCAAAAAATTCAAACACAAATAAATTTCTCAGCTAACCAACACCATAAAGAGAACTATTCACTATTCACTTAAACCACAAACACGTAGAATATCCAGAAACTGGTTGAAGACAGATAAAAACAGAAAGAAACTGAGAGTAGTTTCTCACAACCACCAGCCACAGGTCATGGCCATAAAATATAAATTAGGAAATTCATTCGGTAATAACATGGATCTTTTTATTGTTTTATGTTGAAATATATTAATTGGAGTGAATTTATGTGCATTTTTGCACTTCCTTTGAAAATCCGTTAATGTGAAAGATGTGAATGTTGATTTTTTTTTTTTTTTACTTCTCCTGCCTGTACCACAGGTACTACTATAGTAGTCTGGTGGCTAAGGGTCTGAACTATGCATTTTTACTTTAAAAGGTCCCACTTCGCACACATCTTCCTTGACCCCTGTGGAGTATTTTTGGAAGGAGCGCCAACGCAAATTTTGCGGCAGAGGGGGGAGAGGGGGGTTCAAATTGGCCGCTGCACTCACTTACTAAATCGCCTCTAGCTCCTATCCCCAAGGTCCGATTTCAATGTTCTTTTTTTTAAATTAAAGGTAAAATTAAGGGGTATAAGTTAGTGTAATGGTATTTTATATAAGTACAATGGAAACCCTTTAAAAAGTTAAAAATATAAAAAAGTGTTTTTATTTTAGCTTTTATTTTTATCACAGTTTTTCAGAAAGTGAATATTCGTAATTTTTTCTCAAATAAAAAAGAAAGTCCGTCTCTTAAACTTTAATTTAATACCATAAAACACCCATTTCCATGTACAACGAAGCCCACAGCGACAGTTAGAGGAATACAGGTACAATGGCGCGGCTCGTTTTCGGCCACGAGTCTCCTAGCGTAACGCTACCAAAGCATGTTAAACCGGCCTGCCTACATCAAAACGTGGTTCGGAATAGATCGTTTCGCGTGTGTTGGTAGTTTCCTATTATCCAATTATCTGTGTGTTTTACGTCCTAGCATTTACAAATAGGCTACGCCAATACCAGTAGCCTAAATGTTATTACGGCAAGTACTGTTGACCTGCGCTTTTCTAATGATAAGGATATGTTTTCATTACAGCAAGGTTAGTCTCAAATAATGAAAGCATTTATGTCAAGAATCATGTTCAATCCATGGAACTGCTCATTTTTATAACTTCGAATGTTGAAACACAAAATTTTCGCTTATACGTTTAACGCCCACTTAACGTAGGCCTACTACTGTGTAATTTTGACCGGAAAAATTTTAACTTCAATTAATTTCACCCTGCTGCTAATGAAACTGATCAAGCACGCTCATAATTCATTTTGCAGACGAAAGCCTACCGAGTTTATGAGAAAGAAGAAGATCCGATGACCTTGCAAGACTGGCACACCAAAATGCGCTCAGAACTACCTCTGTTTCTTTACTAGAATATAACTTTGAAAAAAATTCTTATTATTCTCACCTATTCGAGAGGGAAGTTTTCTTCTAAGTTATATATTGAGTTCCTTGTTCGTCTTGCTCCATGTTTTTGCCCCATCATACTAATTATGCACGAAGGATTTCACTACATTTTCGTGAGATGATCCTTCTGAAGGACAAATATCCAGCAGTGATGGAAATCTTCAACATAGGAGGATTTGTTGCAAGGAAAACCATGAAAGCCTCAGCTATGGCACTGGATCACGCTTTACTAAAAGGGACGGAGGAATAGTAGGCTTTATGATGATGCCTTCCGAAAGTTTATGATTGTTGGACCTCAGATTGCTACATATATTCAGAAGTTAGAGAAGACCTTTAGTCGGGATATCGACACTGACAGGTTTGGGCACCATGAAGAGGAAAAATTGTTTCAATTAAATTACAAACAGAAAGTTGATGCTCTTGTTCATACTGTGGAGAATTTTGGAAATCCTTTCTCTTAAGAGTGTACAAAGCTGTTCATAATTGACACAAAAATAATGCCAGAGACTGTAGATGAAATAGTAAAGTTAATTGTAAAAAAGGGGTAAAACAGTTTTCTCAATTATTTCAGGAACGTTTGGAAAGCTCTGGCAAAAGCATCATGGATCCAATAAAAATAAACCCAGATATGCAACTTTTGCTCGAAACTACGAACGAAACAGAAAACAAAACTTGTCAATGTTACAGGTGTTACGAAATGACAATGCACTCTTCAGCCATTTGTACATAGCAAGTCAAACAATAGATGGAGATTTCCAATAATTTTGTTTACATGCAAATCAGCCTTGGCCTCCTTCCCATTCATATCATGTGAAGCCAATACCTTGTAAGAAGAAGTCAAGTCTGCTTAAGTGCTTTTCGACTTAAATTAATGAAAAATAAATAAAAATTGCGTCAGACGTTGATGTTAAAATCTTAGATGGAGCTGCAGTCATTCACATATTTCCTCATACTGGAGCACATACCTTTGAAGAAAAAATTCCATATGTGGCTCATTAAATGTCATCATTGTCACGCTTGTACGCTGTTTGGGATGAATACAGCGAAGAAAGTTTGAAAAATCAAACTCGTGATGAATGAGGTTCTGGTAGAAGAATCCATGTAACTGGTGGAGCTCTAGTGCATAAAAATGGAAGACCTCTTCAAGTTCCTCTCACAGGGAATTCGAACATTCCCTGTTTCAGAAGGAAAAGATCCGGTCAGTGGATACCGATGTTATAGTTATCAACATATCCAGCTTTGAAGAACTTGGGGTAAACAGTCTTTGGATTGCCTAACCATGAAATTGCAAGATGAGTAGGACATCCTATATCAGAGGCTCTTCCTACTTTCACGCATTCAATGGCTGTAATACTGTTTCACAGTTCAAAGGAAGAAGATGAGTTAAGGCATGGGAGGCGTGGATGTCTGCCAAATACTACTGAGAGTTTCCTCTTGTTAGCGTAAAGAAATATAGAAGACGTTTTTTCTGGAATTCAGAGGTATGTTGTCGTTCTGTGCGACAGTTCTTGAAGTGCGGAAAATGTCGATGAAGAGAGAATATTTTTACTTAAGAGAAAAGGTCCCAGGTTGATGGAAAATATACCATGAACTTCCGATGCACTGAAACTACATCCAATGAGGACAGCATACCAAGAGGAATGATATGGGGCAATGCTCTGAAACCGATACAACCAGACCAAGATCCTTCCAAGTGGGGATGGACTAAACATGACGGGGAATGGGTACCAGTATAGATGATACTTCCAAAAGTGGTAGCATCTAGTCAAGAGCTAATTCGGTGTGGCTTTACTGAGTGTGTGCCAAGCAGGTCTTCCATGCAACTCAACTCTGCACATGTGATGGTCTTTGCCGAGAATCTATACAATAAAATCTAAATCATATCTCTTCTTACTGCCCTTTCAATTTTGTAATATATTTACTCCTTTGCCCTATACGTGCCCTTTAATATTCCCCCGACAGCGACCATTAATAGTACAATTCCTTATGCCTATATTATGAGTTGGCTAATAAATAATCAGGCCGACTTTCCTCTTACACCTCCACTGGCCATCCCATATTTACCTATATAAACAGAAATCACCAGAGCACAATAATTGTTCAGTCACTCAGAAGTTTAGATATTCTTCAAATACTTCCGTGTACCTTTTCACAGAGATAACATATGACCGAAAAACGAGAGGCGCCAAGTTATATCCTAGTAAGGAAACAAGAGCTCGTCCTGAGAGCATTTTGGTGTGCCAGTCTTGGAAGGTCATCGGATCATCTTCTTTCTCATAAACACGGTAGGCTTTCGTCTGCAAAATGAATTATGAGCGTGCTTGATCAGTTTCATTAGCAGCAGGGTGAAATTAATTGAAGTTAAAATTTTTTCGTTCAAAATTACACAGTAGTAGGCCTACATTAAGTGAGCGTTAAACGTATAAGCGAAAATTTTGTGTTTCAACATTCGAAGTTATAAAAATGAGCAGTTCCATGGATTAAACATGATTCTTGAGACATAAATGCTTTCATTAATTGAGACTAACCTTGCTGTAATGAAAACATATCCTTATCATTAGAAAAGCGCAGGTCAACAGTACTTGCCGTAATAACATTTAGGCTACTGGTATTGGCGTAGCCTATTTGTAAATGCTAGGACGTAAAACACACAGATAATTGGATAATAGGAAACTACCAACACACGCGAAACGATCTATTCCGAACCACGTTTTGATGTAGGCAGGCCGGTTTAACATGCTTTGGTAGCGTTACGCTAGGAGACTCGTGGCCGAAAACGAGCCGCGCCATTGTACCTGTATTCCTCTAACGGCCGCTGTGGGTTTAGTTGTACATGGAAATGGGTGTTTTAAGGTATTAAATTAAAGCTTAAGAGACGGACTTTCTTTTTTATTTGAGAAAAAATTACGAATATTCACTTTCTGAAAAACTGTGATAAAAATAAAAGCTAAAATAAAAACACTTTTTTATATTTTTAACTTTTTAAAGGGTTTCCATTGTACTTATCTAAAATACCATTTCACTAACTTATACCCCTTAATTTTACCTTTAATTTAAGAAAAGAACATTGAAATCAGACCTTGGGGATAGGAGCTAGAGGCGATTTAGTAAGTGAGTGCAGCCGCCATTTTGAATCCCCCTCTCCCCCCTCTGCCGCAAAATTTGCGTTGGCACTCCTTCCAAAAATACTCCACCGGGGTCAAGGAAGATGTGTGTGAAGTGGGACCTTTTAAAGTAAAAGTGCATAGTTCATCACTTTTTTGTTCCTTATCCACCAGACTATAGGTAGAGGAAGTGTTTTTTCGACCCCCAAATTCAAAGTTTAGTTTTGAATATAAATAGGCCTACACGTTTTGAGTCCCCTGAATCCAAAAAATATTATTTTCGGAAACATGATTGTGTCTGTGTGTCTGTGTCGGTGTGTCTTTGTGGATTGTCACTGAACAGCCTAGCTCCAGAACGGAAAATCGTATGAAAACAACATTTTATGTTTGGGTTAGGTATCTTCTGAAGATGTGACACGAAATTTGGCGACGACTTTATCTTATTTCTAAGGGAATTTACATGAAGAAATTTTTGTTTTTCGCAACTTTCTCGAAAACGGCTTTAACGTATTTGTTTACATGGGTTGTTTAGGCCTGTTAAAACTTTCATTTCAAACATTTTTTTTCTAAAAAATTATCTGAAGGTTAGTTATAAGCCACCCATTCTTAATACGCGCTCTTTGCAATACGGCTTCTTGTGACGGAAAATCGTACGAAAACAAAATTTTGTATTAGGGTTATTTACCTTTTGGAGATGTGACACCAAGATTGGCGACGACTTTCTCTTATTTTCAAGGGGTCTTTACATGAAGAAAATTTCGTTTGTCCAATTTTCTCGAAAACAGCTCTTACGATTTTGTTTAAATTTAACACATGGGGAGCTTATACTAAAAGTTAAAACTTTTATTTGAATAATTTTTTATAAAAAAAATATCTGAAAGGTAGTTATAAACCACCCAATCTGAATAAGTGCTCTTTGCAATGTGGCCTCTTGTTCTACTCATCAGAATGTGAAGTGTGAAAAATGTAATGGCCATTCTTAAAGCAAAGAAAATTAAGTGAGTACATTAATAAGATTTTTCATTTGGGTTAAGTATCCTTCGGGGATGCGATGTGATGTGGTAACGACATTCTCATCATTTTTACAACCAATTTACATGAAGAGAATGTCATACATAATAATTATGGCAGAGGAAGTTATGTGAATTTCACATCAGATTTTGTTATTTATATGTATACGATGTGTATGCATCCATTTCCTGTTTATCCAGTCATGGTGAAGATGCATCATTATTTAAAAACTTTTTGATGTGTGTGTGTGTATATATATATATTTATATACATATATTTATTTATTTATTTATTTAATTGTTAGTTGAAGTTTGATTTTAAATCTTACCTTCTTTACTTCCTTTATTTTTTACATCATAATAATTAAGGAATCGCGCACAATGTGCATTATCTTAATCTAAGACTTAACCTACTGACAAACACCCAGTCCTGAACCCAGGAAAGGGATTTTTCACTCCTGAAAAATCCATGACTTAGGGTTAGTTCAAGTTTGGTTTTAAATCTTACCTTCTTTACTTCCATTATTATTTTTGACATACTGACTTAGGGTATTTCATCATGCAGCTAAGGTTATGACCGATGGTATCGGCGATTGCTTGCGCATGCACTGAAGTAATCGTTTTATCGATCGCTATCCAGATTTAGTTTTACGAGGTTGGTATTGCGTAACCAAGTCAACTAGAGAACAGTTGATTGTAATGTTAATTACAGCAATTTTATGTAATTTCACTTATTTTCCCTATCGTAAAAAGTGTATGCGACACGTAAGTATACTGTATAACAGAATCTCCGAATTTGAAAGCAACTTCATTTTCTCTCGAGTTTTATAACTTTTTCTGGATTCTGTTGAAACAAAGCCTACTTCCCACACTAGTAGGCCTATCGCACTATACTGATACAGTTTCTCACTCAATTATACTATGAAAATGGCAATTTTATGGATTTTCCACTTTTACTGTTGAATTACTGAAGTCATACTTTACTAATAGAAAGCAATCCGTTTACATTAATCAACATAACAAATCAGATTTTAAATTGGTTAAACATGGTATTCCTCAAGGCTCGGTTTTATGACCTGCTCTATTCATTATATTCATTACAACCGCCGTATATGTTTGCAGATGACCTCGCCTTAAATATTTGTTCTAACGATGTAACTATGCCTCTGAGACTTGCTGAATAAAACAGTATAGTTCAAGAATGGTGTAACGCTAATTTACCGTCTCTTAATCCTGATAAAATTATAGACATTAGATTCAGTTTAAGGAATAGTGAACTTTCAAATATCCAGACAAAATTTCTAGGCATCCACTTAGAACCAAGCTTGAGCTGGAATTCGCATATTAATTTTATTGCAGGAAAAATATGAAATGGTTTATACACGGTTAGAATCCTAAAGAACAGTGTATGTCCAGGAACTCTTGTTACTATTTACTATGTACATATCCATACCCATCTAAGCAATGGTAGTCTATATATTATTGTGGGGCAATAACTTCTCTTCACAACGATTATTTATACTTAAGAAAAAAAGCTTTAAAGGTTAGCCAGGTGATCACTGTAAACCACTTTTTTTTATATTAAAACTGGTATTCTTACAGTACCCTTAATGTTTGTTTTAGCCTCTCTTCTCTATGTCAGGAAACATGTAAACAGCTTCACAACTCAAAATCCATAGTTACCTTACACGTGGAAATTCTAATTTATTTATCCGTAAATGCAAATATACCCTTACTCAGATAAGTTTTGAACATACATCGTTTAAACTGTTTAATACAATTCTTTCTCAAATTAATAAACCTATTTTCTTGACATTTAGGAGGACGGTTTTAATAGCACTAAGATCTAGCCCTCTGTACTGTGTTGATAAGTTTTATAATCTGAGTGTAATATCTTATGACTTACGACTGAGCTATAAATATTTTATATGTCTTGGCCAAATAATAGTATATATCTACCTATTTATTGTATGTTTAGTTGTTTCAGTTATAGGCTGCAGCTATTACTTTCTACTTTTTACGCTGCTACAGTACGAAAATCGTAAAATTTATGTTGAAGAACACAAGGACGAATGTAGTTAGTTATTTGGCACTTCTAAGCAGTGGATAATTTTTTCGCCCCTTATTTCGAAAGAAATCTACTACCAAGAGAAACTATATAAGAATAATATGATAAAATGATTGGTATTGAGCTCATGAATCAGGTGATCATCACGTTCATTAGTCCTATACGAAAGAACATATGAAAACCTCATCCGCATTATATTGATATAACTGCAACTTTCAAGTTCAAATGTTAAACTTCTTAATTATATTTTAGTGATTCCCTTATCTTTATCATTACTTACTTACTCAATGGCAATAGACAATTCCTAACCAAGCTAAAGGAATGTTATCTATTTTATGGAACCTGAGTCCGCCATTCAACCCTATTCTGTGATAACTCCATCCAACCATCCCTCAAA
This sequence comes from Ectobius pallidus, assembly GCA_964059195.1. Classification (NCBI taxonomy): domain Eukaryota; kingdom Metazoa; phylum Arthropoda; class Insecta; order Blattodea; family Ectobiidae; genus Ectobius; species Ectobius pallidus. The sequence goes on along the minus strand of CAXKWD010000010.1, from coordinate 27,046,597 downwards.
AATCCTACTTCCCTTAAATCTATCCTAATATTGTAGTCCCACCTACGTCTAGGTCTTCCAAGTGGTCTTTTCCTTTCGGGTCTCCCAGTCAATATTTTTGAAATATGTCTTTGTTCCCACATGCGCGCAACATGACCAGCCCAATTCATCCTCCCTGATTTAATTACCCTTATTATATCCGGTATTTATAATGAGAAAAACCAATAACTTAATACCATATTTGTCTTAAAACGAATAGGCTGTCTCTGTGTGGGCTATATCCATGTCGGCAGGCCCGTTTTTGCAGCATGCGGGATTCATGAAAATGGGATTACTCCTTCCTCTACCCGTATCATAAGTACTATAAGTAAAGAAAGTATTGTGTTCGACTACGAAATTCGATGTCGCGTTTTCTAACATAAATACACGTTTTCGGGTCCACTGAATACAAAAATACTATTTTCAGAAACATGTGTACGTGTATGTCTGCGAGTCTTTGAACAGCCTAACTCGAGAATAAAAAATCAAATAAAAACAAACTTTTATATTTGAATTAAGTACCTTCTGGAGACGTGACAGAAAGATTGGTGACGTTTTTCTATTACTTTTAATGTCACTTTACATGAAAATAATTTTATTTCTCAAGATTTTCTCGAAAGTGGCTCCAATTATTTTGTTTAAATCTTGTACATAAATTGCTTAGACTAAGAGCTTATAGCCTACTAAGAGCTTTTATTTGATTTTTTTTTTTTTTTAATTTTCGATGGATAGTTATAAACCTACACCATTCATAGAAATTCAGTCTGCCTGGTGAACAATTGATCTCTCCATCAGGTTGAAATAACTGTATAAGCTCAACTTGCAATGCGGCCTTTGATTATATATTATCAGAATGTGAAATGAAAAAGGTAATTTTGGCCATGCTTAGGATAAATAACGTTACGTCAATGCATTACTTCAGATTTCATTTGGGTTGTGTTTCCTTCAGAGATCCGATTCGAAGCTTGGGAAAGTCTTATATGACACAAAATCATATGTTTACTTTCTTTACTCGTACTGTAAGTACTGTTAACTACAGCAAAGAACTTCTCTATGAGGGATGCGAGGAATGTGGCCTTTATGCGCTCAAGCAAGCCGGCGGCCAATAAGACACTGTCTAACCACCTGTCATAGTACCCTTCATCTCCTCATCCACCACCGAAGCAATATACCTCCTCTCGCCCCTCTAAAGAGCAGTGCACCCCACAGGGAAGTTCTTTGGTTTGGTCTACAGTGTACAGTAGATGAAGTATTGTTTTCGACGAGCTTTTAACATAAATGCTAGTTTTTAGGTACTGGTACCCTGAATCCAAAAAAGCTATTTTCAGAAACATGTCTGGGAGTGTGTCTGTGTCTGTGAACAGCCTACCTCGAGAACAAAATTTATTATAAAAATCAAATTTTATATTTGGATTAGGTACCTTCAGTGGATGTGACATGAAGATTGTCGACGACTTTCTCGTATTACATTACATTAAGAAAATTTCGTTATCCGCGATTTTCTCGAAAACAGCACTATCGATTTTGTTTTCATTTTGTACATGAAGTATTTATACTAAGAGCTATAACATTTATTTAAAACATTTTTTTCGTATTTTTTTAAAGGGTAGTTATTAGGCAGGTATATTGATAGAAACTCAGTCTTGTCTGGTGGAGAGCTTTGCATAAGAATATGTTCTCCTTGCAAAGCGACCTCTTATTTTATGTCAAAATGTTAAGCGAGAAAAGTGTATTGCCCATACAAAAAGATATGAGACTATGATCATTGGAATTGGGCATCCTTCGGGGATGGAACACGAAGAGTGGCAACCACGTTCTTTTCATTTTTATGATGACTTTACATATTATATATGAAAAATAATAATAATTTTTCCTTATTTTCTCCATTCAGCTTAAATTTTTACAGTATATTACGTTATATTCTACGGTATATTGTGTAAAACTTATAATACATTATACTAGCAACTAAAACCTTTGAAATATTTCCCCCCAAAAATTCTCTGAAGGTAAAAGCCACTTATTTCGGTCTTGCCTCGCAAATAATACGACTTTGATTGAGATCGAGACAGCTGACTGCAATAAAACCGTGTAAACTTAATCAACACTGGAATTTATTAAGAGTAGAAGAAGTTATGTTTCATATAGGTTTTTATAGCATTATGCTTAATTAAACCCGCGACACGACAGCAGCGATTCAACATTAATCAATTCTACTTAATAGTGGACGCTTCATATTTGTCATGAAACGTATTTTTTCATTGCAGCATTTTATCGCTACGCCATTTTCAGATTAAAAAATTCCGGTAGTCAAATTGGAAACATAATAAAGTGCAGATATTGCGTACTGGTAAGTAACAGCTTAATAACTGATGAAAAAGAAGAATGAAAAAGTAATGTAAGTATCACACCGAACAATTTTATTTATATTTATTTTCATTTTAGTTAGAATCAGTGAATATGGCAATGACTAGATTTTGGTACCATCCGAATGTGAAGTTTGTGTTCATGAATGATTAATATGCTCATAAAGTGCGGGCTGGCGACGTTTTTCATGTAGGAGACAGGGCATTCCTCATGATCATATCTGTGCATTCCATGTCCGACAGGCTACTTACACAGAAGGTGCTGTTGAAACCTTAGCACGGGGCTAACTTAGTCATAATACTCCTTGTGTTGAAATCCTGCCTTCATAATCTGGCAATTTAATGTCCCCCATATCGGCTCCGAGGACAACATTCCTACTACAATGATGATTTGGATACTAGCACAGGTGCGTTACTGATGACAACACTAGCTGAATAAAGAGGTGTAACAAAAACGCAGCGTTAGCTACCAATGGCAGTTTCTGAGTGAACTGTAAACAATTATTACAATAAGCTTAAATTAATATAATACATTTACTGCAAAGTAATTATTGACTATTAACCCTTTTAAGTCGATTTATACACCATTTAGCACATGAAAAAGTGACCAATCCAGTATAAGAATATGTGTAAATTCAACCAACTCCAAGTGTCTATCGTCATAATTTTATCATTTAATTTTAATCACTTTCGTTTCATCGCACCTTTCTTACTTGTTTTAGGAGTAAATTCAGAAGGACTGCACACTGAAACACCTTCATACCTGCAGCTTCTTTGATCAAAATAACCATTGAATACAACTTCCTTTTACAATAATAATATATAATTAGATTTATATTAATCTACTATACCCCCTAAACACGAGCTTTGCTCATATAGGGGCATGTTTGGTTTAATTTGATTTTACTTGTACTAAATGTGTAACAAAAATAATGCAATGTAAGTAAGTAATGTTAATAAATGGTTAAATAAAAAACTATTGTATGTGTATATATATACTGCTTATGAGCAAAAGAAGATACAAAAATAATGTACAATTCATTGTTAATATAAAATGGTGAATCATTTTAAATCTCGTAAACAACACTAATACTACATTCTATTTTCCTGAATATCCCCATTATCGGTGGATTAGGGCCTCCAAGTGGAAGTTACTGTAACCGATGTGAATTTTATTACGCTTGTTTTCCGAGCGAGGAGTGAGTGGTAAGCCCATCCCTCACAGCGCCCGCAGGAAACCAAGGTATTACTTAAACATTAAAAATACAATATTCATTATACTATATTATTTTATCAATGAGGTTAATCCAGAAATACAATAGTTAACCGCTGATGAGTAATAGGGCCTATCACAAAGCGCGACTATCGACGATATCTCGAAGATCAATATACTATCGATTGGTTCGCCAGCTCTCTAGCTTACAATGACAAAACTAGCCTAACTTTATTTATTTTCATGGTTTTAAATGATTCATTGCATGCCTAACATCTATGCATTTGCTAAATAGTAACAGTATATCTCGAATTCCAGACCAGACCAGACCAAATAAGCTAACTGAGATCAGAGCATTGCGGGCGAGCCCGCAATGCGATGATCTCGACTCCGATTCCATACCTGCATACGAAATGCATTGCTGGAAATGAAAACGGGTTCCTATCCTATAACTTAAATTTGCTTACGCTAACGGTCGAATTCCAGATTGCATTATCTATGATGATAAAGCAATCATTAAGCGAAAACATCAGGGAGCTCTAAGTTTGAAATATATCAGGAAAATTCCAGCGAAGTTGCTCATTTCTACGGATGACAATCCTAACATGGAGATAAAAATCCTCACATTTTAACACAGATTATACTTTATTAATCATATATCTCTGCTTTTACACCGTTTTTGAGGGGACGCATTTAAATACAACAGAAGAAGTGAATGGGTTAGTAAATTAATCAAATTTAATATTTTTGCATTAATCTGTTTTCCTACTGATGTCAGTTTTTTTTTGTTTTTTTGCATGTTTTCCATTTTCATTTGTTGAAACAAGCAGGGCTACCATACTAAAACTGAAATAAGTTATCCCAAAAATTTTACAGGGAATAGACAAAGAATAACATGGCAGATCCTTTAAAGCGTTAGGGTCTATCTATATAAAAATAGGGGTATAGGCCTATAGGCCTACAGTACCAGTATGTGCCATTATTAGAGCTAATTCTTCTATTACATGTTGAATTAAATCCATAATGTGAGCTAACAGTTTCAGTAGTCGTCAACCAACAATTGTGGTACCTTCTCTACCCTGTAGGGACCAAGTAGCCAACAACCCAATGGTCCATAATCACATGATTTGGCAAATTAAACTATACCAAGGTCTAAGCATAAGAGGAAGAAAAAAAACCCACTGAAATTACATAAGGCACTTCAAAAAACGTACACTAAATATTAACTCATTATAAATTTTACAACAAGATTGCAAAAATAAAATTCAACGTGTAGGTTGATTAAAATATAGAAATTAAATGAAATTCTAATCTCTGCTTATGAATCATTGGCCTACGTTCCATTAAATTAAGAATGACGTGTTCCTTCTGTATTCCTATTGTAAAGACAAATGATAGTTTCAACATAGGCATACACTAGCGATGATATCATTCATAAACAATGTTTTTAGTACAGGCTCTCTAAAACAGCTGCTTGTCGGACTGTTAATACGCCGAAAAATAGTAGGCCACTAATATCGTCAAACGTTGTGATATACTACTACGTTTACATGCAGGACGTTTCGCGTGTCGAGAATGTTATGAAGACGAGGAGTCAATCCGGAATGAATTTTCAATCAGATATTCTGGAAATGGAGGAACGGAACGGATTTAGAACGAATTAAGTTATTCCATCATTTGTTATGTCAGTCGACCAGTCAAATTAATAAAAATCTTATACATACTAACTTATAATATTAATATTATCTATTATCTTACTTTTATATGCCACAATTTGTTTATGGTGACCAGAAATTAATATAACACATAGGCCTACTTTTTAATCATAGAATATACTATAAATGGCGAGTGTGTACACAGGTTAGCCACACAAACAGCCAATAGTACAAAAATCGCAATAGACTTCCACAGCTTTTCCTCCGAACAAGAAACATAGGCTACTTGGGATCGGAGGATTCGGATCGATTTCGGTCCAGCATGTCCAGCGAATCCAGAAGGATTTTTCCACTGACATTGTTAAACTGATAAACTATTTTTTTACGAAAAATAGTGTGTATAAAATAGGATATATAAATTATGCACTTGTGACATTTTTTGCAGATTTGGAAATCGTGATTCACGGGAAACCTTTAAGTTAAGTAGAGCTAGGAATTTTACGTAATTTCATTTGGAAAATAGGTATATAAATATGATGTAGGCTACTAAAATGATGGAATGCCATAAATAACAAAGCATTTAAAACCATAAAAGTATTTATTTAATGCCATTTATTTGTGATTAAATTTTTCAGCATAGTGAACAATTACATGTTTTTCTAAATTCTCTCGGATAATTGACGCCTGCCTGAAAGAATGTTCTTATTTGGAGAAAAGTCCCTTCGTCGTCACATAATATAACGGGGGTAAATGTCAAGAAAGAAATCTTATCATAGGCAATCCCACGCGAGTTGACGAGTTAATCGATAGATTCGCGACTGCGCAGCAAGAGTAAATTTATCTGTTGAAACTCGTCAACTCGAGTTTGATTTATTAAGACAATTCCATGAATAAAAATTTTAACGGATTATACAAATAACAATTACTTTCGTGCTTTGTTGTATAAAAACAAAACTAACAGCTGCAAGATCAGGGCCTACTATGAATCAACCATCCATGAATCGATTCGAGTTACCATGTTGTGAGCAAAGCTACCAATGGTGCATGTAAGACAAGTTAATTTAATTCAGGTAAGCTAACAGCAAAAGAGAATAAAAGCACACCAACTGCCTTGCACCGAATCGAAATTGTGGTTTTAATCAATGTACATTTCTATTATTTCAATTTCCAAACAAGTTACGTTGTATAAAAAATCTGTTTTCGTGCTGCTTGATGGTAGAATATGACGCATTAATCATGGCACATTAATCTTACGTGTCCAGTAACGAGCAGACCATTTTTTTTCAGGTAAAATCCCTTCCTCATATTAATAGCAAGCCTTTTATAAGATCGTGATTGGTCTTTATCCGAGGAATTGCTAAACGTTATTGGTCAACATCAAACTCGCGGTATATGAGTGGAATAGTCTAATGAAATCCTCTCAGGAGGAACATTTATGTCTCCATTTAGAATTTAACGTAGACTAAATATTAGTGTAGGCCTAGACAAACATCATACCGTTGATAAAATTTGGTGAAACCTGCCCTGAACTTACTTACTCCTTGTGCGGAGGTGTGAGAGATGATTGTCATGACTTGTCAACGATTTATAATGTAGTTTATTGGATTATCTGGTAAAACCATTTAGATTTATTTAGCTATTATTGTTATCATCCTCAGCCATAGTCATCATAATCCACCTACTGTGGCGTGTGACAATAGAGAACTCTTCAGTTCTGAATTTCATCCAAGCAATTTACACATGTAGAAAAGTAGGCAAATGTGTAATTTCATATTATACCACAAGAATATTTATAATGTTTATAAAATTTTGTAAAAATGTTATGTAAAATAATAATTCCCTAAAATAGTAGTAATATGGTGTACCATGGCCATTTGTTTTTCCACAGTGTGAAGATAGAGAGTAAAATATGTAATTAAGCCTTCAAAGAAATCCCAGCTCTACTTTTAAGTTATCGCACAGTCTTCAGAAATTTACTCTTTTTTTCTCTCTTTTGTACGCAAGGATGTTCAGTGAATAATAAACTCTGCACACGGTGACTGATTCGATGTCCACTACTTCTGAAATTATATCCTTGTCGCTCTTCATATTACACTGGACATGTTAAGTTAACGAGACTCTCAGGCTACCACTTTCTCTCACAGTTAACTAGAAGTATGATGGAACTTCTGTCGTAAAAGTTAAAGCTATAAGATAGCAACATTACACTCGTGAGAGCGCTAATCAAGAAACTAAGCAAAGCAGTTTTGCCAAATATTCCCTACTCTGTGGATATCAATACGCTATATAAAGTGAGCAATTTGCAAGCTATTTTAGCAAATTTTTCTTTCGGAATAGACCTTAGGCTTTTGACGAAATATGTGAATTTGCCATTTTCGGTGTGAATTATGATCTTAGTTTTAAAGAACTTTCTTTAAAGAGTTGAGGTTTTACTTAGATTATTTGAAACCCTTTCAAGGATGGCCATATGTAGCCTATAACATTGTGCCATTCCTCGTCAACTGCTTACTCATGACAGTAATTAGTAATTACAACTAAATATGAGCACATTCAGAGCTCCAGAATATTCTTAACATGAAGTTGGGGGATGTGTTCCAGTAAGTTATGGAACCGCTCAACCGAGCGCCAAGTCTTCAGCTTACAATCTCGTTTTAATCTCCTTTCGACCTCACATAACCACAATACAACACAACCAAAAGCTACTGTTTAGTCTCCGACATACAATATCATTCTACTCTTCATCTATCCCTCGCCTTTGGAATTCGTAACCTCGTCATCTAGTCCGGATTAGCGGGGCCCTACTGCAGTTTTCATGATGACATGGAAGAGAAGGGCTTATAACCTTGACTATAAGGAGTATAAATAAGTAAGTAAGTAAGTAAGTAAGTAAGTATGCCTAAGTAAGTAAGTAAGTAAGTAAGTAAGTAAGTAAATAAATAAGTAAATAAATAAAGCTCCACAAGCATTTGCTAAGGTATGAATTTAATCAACTCTGAGAGCCTTTCGGTAGTGATGTTGCACTTTGACTTGTCAGAGTAACTTAAGTCTACAGTTTATTGAACTTGAACAAGTCAACCTTTATCATAGTTAACAGATTCAGTATTACACCAAATCATAACGTAAATTTGCTTTTCGTAATCTCATAAAATTACCAAATAAATCAGAAGCCATGAAACCTATTACATAGGATCCATAACTTTTATTATAGCTATAATCCTGATGAATGTCTGTTATAAAGGCAAGAAGGCAAGAGCGAATAATTTATCAAACAATAAAATGAACCACCCCAAATTAACATTACTTTCGCCATTGATAAAGTGTCTGTGACCAGGAATATCAGCGCGCCATGAACCTGTCGAAATGAAAAGCATCTGCTTTATTAACAATCTGTTGGACTTGCACATAATTTATTGCTTCGGCGACAACAAATATAGGGAGGATCCATTAATCAATTCACGAGGGTATTGAGATGAGAAAGAGGACCTGCTGATTGCCACCCAACCTCTCTTTCTCTCTCACTCGCTCTCCCATGCTCTGAATTTCAAACAGGCGTTATGAAGCAGGAGTTCTGTTTAATTTGTTTGTTTCCGCGAATGCTGTGGTACGAGAACACTCGGGCAATGTTTTGGAAAACAGTCACTAAAATCCTCTGTTCCGTAATCACAAGTTGAGGGCTGTGTGTTTCGTATTTAAATTAAAATACGATCATTCAGGGAAATCTTTCGTGGGATTATGTTACGAAATAATTTTCCTCATTATTATTCTTATTTTTAACAGATTCCAAATAATACAATAATTTATTTAATCTGGCAGAAAACAGTAAGTGAATTTTTCGTTATTATTCTGGCTATATTATTATGAAGGTCTTGGGGCTTTCTCTTATACTCAACCAAGTCGGAATAAAAAAGATAAATAAATACACTTATAGTTCAATAACTCATAATAATATAACTAAGACACAAACGCCTACATATAGGCCTACATAAAGCTAATTAAGCCTACGTTAAATGAAATTCGCCTAGTTTACTAAAATGCCTAACACAATGATATTCACAAGATAAGGCCTACGTGAGAATATTATATGAGAAAAATTCCTCTGATTCTGGGATTTGAACCCAGGACCTTCGGCTATCCGTGCCAATGCTCTACCAACTGACCTAAGCCAGAGATCACTTGACAGCGCCAAATATTGGCCTCTGGAGCAAGACTAAATGCATACCACCTCTCTCCTATGACTGATTGCTCTTAATGGTCTTCCTCACTGACAGACAAGTTATGTCATATGCAATATTGTAAGGCTAACTAATTAGTGAGTTTTGTGACCGGGCTTCCACTGTTATTGTACAGTTAACATTCAAGATGGATATATATGCATTCGTGAACCACAAATTGTCCCTGTTGGACGTTACATGAGAATATCATAGCAGAAAAATTCCTCTGACATCGGGATTTGAACCCAGTACCTGGGCCTACCGTGTTAAGATTTTATTGAGGTTCTTAGGTTGACGGAAGAAACCGGTATATAACATTCAACAATTAATGTACAACCTCCAGGTTAAATAGATTATGATATTGGACAACATAGCGGCGATGAATTATGTGCGTTTGCTTTCACGAAAGAAGAAAATAACGAAAACCCCAAGTCAAATTGGCTGGCCAGGAGGCCTGAGATTTGAACTCTGTTACCTCGCTAGGTTTGGTTTTTGGTGTGTGCATTACGACTCAGGTAGATCCATAGGTTTACTGGATTTCACAATAAGTTAGTTGTATTTTTCTTGTTACTACGGGGGAAAAATAATTTCATCGTTCATATTTTAATTCGTTTCTATCTTGATATATATTAATTCGATAAAGAAACGTGTAGGCCTACGGCAAAAAAAGGTCAATGTAATTCTTTTTACAACTTCACTGCGATAGATTTTCATGTGGGCCTGTCGCCTTTTGAAACGGAGATAGCCTAGAATAATCTAAATTGAACACGAGTAAACTGTTCACTGAGTAATTCTTACAGAACAACTAATGTAGCCATTAGGAAGAGGTTTTGAAATGAACATTTTATTAAAAACGTTAGAGCTTTTTTTTTTTTACAAATTTTGAAAAAAAAAATCTCATGAAAAGTCCTCTTAATACTCCAGTTAGAGTCAAGTTCTTGGCGGTTCGATAAAATTCCAAGGAATAAATGCAATGAACCATTTAACTCCTACGGATGTCCCCAGTCATTTAGACCGATAGATGTCAATCTGAAACCAGAATCAAACACTATACTTCACTTCTACCACGGTACCAGACTTGATTTAATATCCAAGTGGCACTGCATCTGACTCAATAATAATGCATTAAATACAGCAACGGAAAAATAAACCAATTGCATTGTCGACTGCCGGCAGTGCAGCAAGAACACAGGCTGACGCCAAATTTCAAATTGAATGCGTCAGTACTCAGTGTGCTGATGGTTAACATATTGTATGGGCGTGTTCACGGAAAGTTGCGAACTCTTTTTCTTTTACTACTTTGCATGTTTTTCCCTCATAATGACTACCTGTTTACATGCAATTCTTTGTGTTTTCATTTTGGGCACCGCTGGGAGCTCGCCTCCCCCCGCATGGCAAGGTCTGCGGGGCCTTCAGTTACACCACTGGGTAGCCACCAAAATCGTTTACTGTAAGCCTGATAATTGTAACATTTTTAGAAATTCTGGAAGACAAAGGGTAGGTGTGGATGGGAAATAGGATAAATGAGGGTGAAACATCCCTCACAATGTGCGCAAAAACATACAGTGAGTTCCATTGCTACTTTAACATGTATAACAAGTGGAGTTTAAACCATACCAAGTAAATGTTTTTACTTTTGCCTCAGCTAGGCTTAATGTCGATGCCATTTCTTTCTTTCTTCCCACCCTCTACGAGTTTGAAATTTCTGGCATATGCCTAGGTTCAATGCTTTGAATGATCCATACTGTTAAAACAGTCAGTAGTAACTTTCCAGTTTGCTGTTGTTAAATAGCTGTGTTTACCGCTCAGCGGAAGTCAGTAAATTTATAAACAAAACTGGTAGTCTTCTAATTACTTGGATATTTGATTCAATTATTTTTAGCTTCTTTATATTTCTGCTTCTTGAATTATCACGTAGATGGCATAGTATTATGGATGCCGTACTTCAAATATAACGGCATATCATAGACCCTCAATAAAACAATAAACCTCCAAACATTTCGATACATGATGGTTTGACTGTATTAGAGAGATTATGTGATGATTGACCAGAAATTTGGTAACTACCCATGTTTTATATTTATGTTGCCAAATCTGTTAAGTGGTAACTTATTTTCTAAACGTTATTATAATATTTTGTCCAAAAGCAGTAACCAAATCTGAGACCTTTCATTTGCCTACAAACTACAACCAAGAACTATGCAATCGCGTCCAGATATTCCTGAAAGGAAGAATTAGATTTCATTTTTAGTATACTGAGTCACAGGCGACCTCTGGTGATACTGTATGGCGATAACACTTAAACCTAAAGATGACGAAAACATCCAGACCTGAAAAATCACCAACCCGGCCGGGAATCAATCCGGATTCTCGGGGTGGAAGGGAGACGTGAACTAGCTCTCCTATGGAAATATACATTGGACTAAATGAATTAAATTGGTGCACACAGATTCAACCACAACTTACCAAAAATATCTGTCCAGCATATTAAACAGTGCAAATGCATCCAACTGCAGTATATATTGAAAGAATAGTCTGCCATTAAGTGATCCGTATTCTAATGAACTAGGATGTAAGTTGGATGAGGAACTTGAATTTTGCCCATAGACCTTGGTCTCATATCTGAGGCTTGAGATATAAGAGATAGTTCTGGAGTTAGCTAGGCCTAGTCATGGTTTAATTTCACTGGAGGAATAAGTACTCCGAGTAATATGACGTATTGGTCAGGTTTGAACCCACAATTCTCGTATCGAGATGCCAGCATTTAAGATTAGAAACTGAGCCACCTTGAGTAAGAACTACATATCAGTTTTCACTCTTTCCCAAGTAACTAGGCCTATCGTAATTCTTTTTTTTTTTTTAATGAGATACGAATTTGAAAGTATTACTTATCTGGAAAATCACTATTTGGACGATCCATCGTTCATAATGCAGTATAGCCTAAATACCCGTACCATAACTACTTCATATACTGAAAGTACTTACTAGTTCCTGAAATTATATGCATGGTAGATTTTCACCAGAAGAAATCTTTGAAGATCATTTGAGTCTATAAAACAGCGTTTTAAAAAAAAATGACTTTCTGTATGCGTGTAAACATCTGTCTCTCTGTGAACCGTATACCTAGAAAGTTAAATTTCTATAAAAATGAAACCTCATTTTTCATTAGATGTCTTCCGAGGATAACAATTTTTTGAGTTTCTCTTGAAAATGTTGCTATTAACTTTGTACAATAACTGCTTGCATTTAGACCCAACAATTTACTTGACATTTCTTCGTAGACGTAGAGTAGCCTAAACATGCCTGATTTCGCAATATCTTATTATTTTATTCATTACAAATTTTGAAAAGTAATGAAAATACTTCATCTTACTAATACGAGAGGGCAGCTTCTCTTTCTTATATGTTTTTTCATATTTTACATTACCGTTTCCAATTTCGCAATAAATAAAATAATAAGGTGCTGCAAAATTATGGATGCTACGAAATAGGCATGTTTGCCCTATTAACTGAAGCTAGCAGCTTGCCCTACACTTAAGACTGTTTCGGGACCAATTCGACAGGGCTTAAGATTGAGTTATTGTAATGTACAGGTAGGGGGGGAAAAAAGCGGACAGACTAAAATATCTAAGTTGCCGATATGAGCCACTGCAGATGCCTTGCAGGGAATGTACTGAAATTTGTACTGCTGTCGACTGTTGACTTAGCCCATTTCGAAACCCATTAGAAAATAAGCTAGTACAATTCATTTTCTGGGAATAATTCATTAATTAAGTAATTAAATTTTGCGGCAATCGAAAAGTAGTGGGAAAACAATGTGCATTAAGGAAACAAACAATTTCCTTCCTTGGCTGGAATCGAACCGAGAGCGTGTTACCAGTCGAACGCGCTGTCATTGTCCTACGGAATCGCTTAACAAACAACGTTCCTTGAGAGTCTGTTATGAAACAAGAGATTGACAAGGAGACTAAAGCCGATAAATTGCTTGAATTGAGAAATAATTTCACGTAATTTGCATTGCTTGTGAAAACAAACGTTTCCGTTACATCTCTTATTTACGTGTCACAAGGCTTTGAAATAAGCTACAAGAGTCGGTCCGTTTTTTCCCCCTACCAGTACAGTCCTGCAATGTGGCCGCTTACACTATTCTGGAGTATGATAAAAGGAGGTGATTATCTCAAATTAAACAACTTTCGATATGTTTTTTTATGTATTTATCATTATGTATATTATCTGTACAAGTTCTTAAAAAAAATAATACCGATCTTCGTTTGAAAAAATGAAATTGTAGACACTGCAGTTTTTACCATGATATTAATTTCTCTTGACACCAACCACATCTAACAAGTGCATTAATAAAACAACCGCATACCAAGAACAAATTGAATTTGCTGAAATGTCGTTGATGAAGCTTTCCGTCCAACTTGAAAAAATCGCAGACGTGAGATGAAATCTCCTGCCTGACTGAGATGTTATGACTATTTTCGGTGACAGAAAGAGGAGTCCCATTTAAATAATGTTGCTGGCCACGTGGGTGAGGTCCGTAACGGATGTAGAGACATCTGTTGGAATAGGGGAGCATCCCGCTGGAACAGCTGCCTTGATCTTAGGTGGTTCTATGCTTTCATGAAATAATAACACGACTGTATTCACTATATTATAATATGTAAATGTAAAATATATAAATTTTATGCATATGTAATATATATATATATATATATATATATATATATATATATATATATATATATATATATATAGTTTTTCTTATGTATTTCTAGGATTCAGGGAGTCACGTATAATTTCAAAAATCTCAACATCGAATTTCAGAATTGAACATAACATGTTCTCTTCCTACATTACCTACGGTACGGGGAGAGAAAATAAAAATGGCTAATTTAATGTCATAATGACATTCTTTATGTGGTTGCTTATCTATCGCATGAAAGTGAATTTCGGGACGGAAAGTATAAAATGGATTTATTTTGTTCTTGGGTTTATTCCTACAGTATTTATCGTGGCTCGTTTCAATCTGAGTTTAATTAACACTAGAATCTGAGAATGCATATTAACCTATAAATAAAACTCACTCGGCCACATTTTCTGAAATCGCGAAAAATAATTATACCCATAGTCCTCACAATAACATTAATAACAATAGTGATACTATTGTTACTACTATTACTAAGTCATAAATACTACTACTACTAATAATAACAATAATAATAACAATCATAACAATTATATAATAATTATTATGTATTATAATACATAAAATAATAATATTAATATTATTAATACAGAAACATCATATACCATGGAAGAGCTGATATGTTGTTCACAACATTCCTTTCCGATAAATCGCCCGTAACTCCTCAAAATGAATTACTGTTATTTGCCTACTAATAACTTTAGTTATGCGGTCTACTCCTGATAGAATCACGTACGTACTTGACATTTAATAACCGTGAGGTTATAAAACTAGTGACAATAGGACAAAGAAAAACTCCCTCACTGGATTTACAATCCAGACACATGAATACAAATGGGATTTCTAGTTTTAATTAAAAAACTATACTTTTTAGCAGTTCCATAATATTATGCGGTTTTCTGTATTCTATATGCAATTACTTTTGTCACCCGCTGACAAGTCGGCATTTTGATTGTGTGTACGAATTCCATTTCAGAACCAGAGGTGGAAAGTATTTGCAATTTTGTAATTTTTCTGCAGCAGCAACCGTGAGTTAATTATGTACATCGTTTGATAAAATAAATCAATGAATAGTGTTCAACAATTCTCATAAAAAGAACTTTTTTTACGGAAAGCTATGTGAGAGCTTGATTATTTTTAAATTATTTATTTACATTAGGCATGGCATTAATAAAGAAAAGCGTACCTAACAACATGATTCATTGTTATGAAGTAACTTAGGAATGATGCGTGAGATATTAATTAGTGAATTATTGAACAATGCTATAAGCTATAGTAGCATAATTCTCTTATTGGTTTAGATGCAGACCTACATTAAGCAATACTTCTAACACCAACAACGACATCGACACCTAGTTCATTATTGTTACTGTTATTGTTATTATTATTAGCCTATTATTATTAGGCTCATTAGTTTTACTATTATTATGTTATTATTGGGCTTGATATTATTATTACATCATTACTATTACTAGGCAACCGAATAGCTAAACTGTAGGTAGGCCTATCTTCATTTTTCCGAAACCCATGTGCAGTAGAAGGGACTAGCTTTATTATTATTATTATTATTATTATTATTATTATTATTATTATTATTATTATTATTATTAACGGTATCATTATTATCATTATTAGCATTATTAATTATTATCATTGCTAATTATTATCATTATTATTTATTATCACTAGCACTATTAATTATTATCATTATTAATTATTATTATTATTATTAACGGTATCACTATTATCATTATTATCATTATTAATTATTATCATTATTAGCATTATTAATTATCATTATCATTATTATTATTATTATTATTATTATTATTATTATTATTATTACTACTGCTACCGTATGGGACTAAGTTGTAAAAAACCTTATTTTCCCTAACCGATATGCACACCAATCCTATTAGGTCTACTCCAGGTATAGGCTACCTGACTTTTCTGGATTCAACGTCCTTGTAATAGACTACATATAATTACGAATTATTCACTTTCGCATAGAATCAAAGACAATGAGACAATTCACAAATCACTGCTAATAACAGATGTTACTGAGATTATAATACTTTTTTTTAAACATTCACACTTCCAGTACAGATTGCTGAATTTATGTTTTAATATCACCATTCGTCCAGTAAAATCACTAGTTAGTTCAGTGCGATATCCACTAGGAAAATTTTACCTGAATAGCTGGTTCGTTTAAATGCAATTTTTATACATGAAAATATATATTCACATTTTAAATACAGCATTGTTGTATTAAGCTTATATCTCAGCCTTTATGCTATTTTTGCGGCGACGCATATGTACGTCCGGGAACCAAAGTAATTTCTTTACTAGCAGGAGCCTGCGGTTTCGCCCGTGATTATTTACTCAACTGCTAGATGTTTTATTTAAATCATTTATTTAATAGAAAAATAATTAAAACATTACATTGAATAACACTGATATCGTTTTTACGTAAATTACAGGAATTACATAATTTTATTCTTAATTATTTTGTTTTACAAAATAAATATGAAAAATAATAACAAACAGAACGAATCATGTGCTGTCATAGGGACCTATAGATTTAAAATGAAACGGTTAGAACGAACCACAGATTCATGAACATTAGGCCTACCCGAATCGTGCAAAAACAACTAAAAAGCTAAAATCCGGCTTCGAGGTGCATTTGACGATTTTAGCGCGCCGCCCGGGGGAAAAACGACCTCCGATTAGAGTTCCCTAGCCCCCCCCCAAAAAAAACCCGCGTAGTGAGTTTCGTGCAGATTATTCAATGTTTTCCCGTGTGCATTTATGATATACCCCTTCTGTTCTGTTTAATTTCAAGGTATGACAAAAATAGACAAAGCTAACTGTAATTGTCAAATTTCCATTTAATTTAATTCCAAACCCATCTGAAACCCACCGGCAACAATATGTTTTAATGTCAAATGTGATTCGGATTCGATAATTCTGTGTAAGAAGGGATTAAGTATTCTAAAAAACATTTGATTTTTGGCATTTAAAATCAGAATTTTTCAAAATCCTTTCTTAGTGAGCACCTACATTATGAAACGAAGGTACTGTCAAAATTCCAAGTCTCTACCTGTTATAGTTTAGGCTGTACGTTGATTCCTGTAAGTCAGTCAGTCAGTCAGTCAGTCAGGACAAAGCCTTTTATATATATAGAGACTAGCATGTGCCCGCGACTTCGCCCGCGATAATTACAGGGTACTTCAAAATGCTCTCCGGGGTTTTATAATGCCACTACATCCAAACTACCAAACATACATTGATGCAATAAGTACCATAAGAAACAGCAACTGTGAAAGTTTTGTCTGCCTCCTACAGATGTTCAATGTGTCCACCTCTGGTCACGCGGCACACATCAATGCGATATTGCAGTTCTTCCCACACTCGACGTAACATGTCACGATCGATGGTGTTGACGCTGACTCTGATATGCGTCTTCAGATCATTCAAATCATTACGCAAGTGTGGCACAAAGACAGCATCTTTGATATACCCCAACATAAAGAAGTCGCAGGGGGTGAGATCTGGAGATCGCGGAGGCCACGGCATCAGCCTGTTGTCGCGATCACACCCACACCCAATCCAGCGTCGTGGAGGATTGTTGTTTAGGTACCTCTCTGTTTAGGCCTTTGGAGGCTTGATACTTGGATTTTTGCAAGCTTCGTTGGTGCAATTGTCGCACACGGTCCACGTCGTCTGGTGTTCTTGCACAAGCAAGCAGTTTCTTTAAATTGTGCATACCATGCATGAATTGTCTTGTCTGTTGGTGGATCCTTTCCATATTCCCTCTGAAAGAGACGTTGGACGGAGATAATGACTTCCTAGCGTGGAATTCCAGCACAGAAAATGCTTTCATACCAGCCCCATTTTCTTTTAATGCTACCTGGCGGCCGAAAATTGAAACTGCCTTCCATTGTTGCGAGTATAAATGAAATTTCCAGAGTTTCTTTATGTTACTATCCAAGGTTAGAAAAGATATGTTCAATAACCACACTGGAATGTTTTTTTTAAACCCCGGAGAGCATTTTGAATTACCCTGTATTTCAAAAATTAAAAATTAACAGCATAATAGTTAAATCATTATATTTATTAACACCTAAATCACGTGGACTACATACCACGATTAGATAGCGTCGCCTGGTAAAAGCGACCTCAGATTCGAGTTCATTGGTCCAGAAAACCCCTGTATAGTGAGTTTCGTCCAAATAAAACAATGTTTGACCATATTAGGGCTTACAACATTCAAGCGATCGCGAAAGTTTAATTTCCAAGGTATGACAAAAATAGACAAAGCCAACTGTAATTGTCAAACTTCCATTTAATTTAATTCCAAACCCATCTGAAACCCACTGGCAAAATATGTTTTAATGTCAAATGTGAATTGGATTAGATAGTTCTGTGTAAAAAGGGATTAAGTATTCTCAAAAACCTTTGATTTTTGGCATTTAAAATAAGAATTTTTCAAAATCCTTTCTTAGTGAGCACCTACATTATGAAACGAACGTACTGTCAAAATTCCAAGTCCCTACCTATTATAGTTTAGGCTCTACGTTGATTCCTGTTAGTCATTCAGTCAGGACAAAGCCTTTTATATACATACTAGCATGTGCCCGCGGCTTCGCCCGCGATAATTATTTCAAAAATTAAAAATTAAGAGCATAATAGTAAGATCATTATATTTAATAACACCTAAATCACGTGGACTACATACCACAATTAGATAGCATCGTCTGGTAAAAGCGACCTCAGATTCGAGTTTCTTGGCCCAGAAAACCTCTGTATAGTGAGATTCGTCCAAATAAAACAACGTTTGACCATATTTAGGGTTTACAACATTCAAGCGATCGCGAAAGTTTTATTTTCAAGGTATGACAAAAATAGCCAAAGCCAACTGTAATTGATTTGACATTGAAATGTATAACTGAAAACTTATGTTTTGAAAACGCACAAAATGCACGTTTTTTGCCCGTTTTTCACTCATAACTCACGAACGAAAACTAAAATTTAAATTCCGGCTTCGAGGTGCATTTTCCGACCCTTCAGCCCACCTAAAATTTCAGATCTCTGCGTTCAGTAGATTTCGCTGGACATCGAGGACAATTCCTTTTATTAATATAGATAATATGAATTATAATGATACCTTCTCTAATTTGTCAAACATCCATTTAATTTAATCCAAACCCACCTATACCATTGGCAACAATATGTTCTGTGAATTTGTTTCGATAATTCTATGCAAAAAGGGATTAAGTATTTTCAAAAACATTTAATTTTTGGCATTTAGAATCAGAATTTTTCAAAATCCTTTCTTAGTGAGCACCTACATTATGAAACGAAGGTACTGTCAAAATTCCAAGTCTCTACCTGTTATAGTTAAGGCTCTACGTTGATTCCTGTCAGTCAGGACAAAGCCTTTTATATATATATATAGAGAAGAGAAGAGATATAGATATATCTCTGTCTGTCGTGATGTTTTAAACAATTGAATGAAGTATGGCAACCGAGCAACGCCATCTTCAATATTGTTAGTTGAATGTGCACAGAAAAACACAAACGCAGAAACACGAGTCCAAACATATAAAATAGGCGCAGGCTTAAATGTCTCAGAAATTCTATTTCTAGCTAAATTATAATTTTATCCCAAGTACAATTTCTTAACATTACACTCCTAGACGTTTCATGAAAATTATATTTTCTATAGGCTACTTTGTAGGTCTATATTTACAAGCCAGAGTACAATAAATAATTCAACGTTGCAGATTGCATTTTCTTCATACACTTTCTTGGCTGAAGCTCATTATTTATATACGAGACGAGATACTATATCATGGCACTCTTCCTCAGCCTTCACTCCAGCTTAGGGGGACTGTTGAGTACATGTATCAGTGTCACGGAGGGAGCAAAAATGATCTCTAATGAGATACCACAAACCCTTAAGAATCGCTACATATGTCGCCAAAAGCTCCTGAACTAAGTTCAACATTTCCGTGCTAAAACTCCTCCCAAATTATGTTCAGTTTGAATTAGGCTTCAAAAAAATTATTTCATTGGCACCGAATTACCTAGTTACTTATCTGACAAGGAAAATTGTATATTACAAATAAGAAAAATTAATGATTGGTGCACTAAACTCTTTAATCATTTAATAATTTAATACGCTTAAATGTGGACGATTTTTTGCTAATCAACTAAATATGCTTAATCACTTTAAAAATTATTAATAATTATTTATATCATGTCTTCTGTGTACCTACTTTTCTGCGGACTATTAATTATATACGAATACAGATAATCAGATAATCAGATATCAGATATATTTTGTACAAAGAAACTTAATCGTTGGATCAAGTTTGCAATCTGACTGTGGACACATTTAATAATTCAGGATGCACTCAGTGCAGTAGGGACAAAAAAAAATTAAAACAAACTACTCTAAGAAAGGACATCATATTCATCACGTCATTAACTTTAAGGATATTGTTATTTACTAGAAAATCAGAATGGGTTTACGAATTGTGTGCTTCCACCATCCATAATCCTATTTTTAGAATGGATCTAACTAGTATTTAGTTCCACACAAATTATCTGATTGAGAATGCTTATCGACTAGTCAAGTTGGTTGTCTTGTAATTTACCTAATATCAGAGATCGCATATAATCTCACCCTCCTTTCAAGCCTATCATCAGTTCATCACGCTGGAAGCAAAGGAAATGACCAAAAATATGCTTTCTTGCAGTTTTAATGTATAAATCTAGGCCTATATAGGACTTAGTGGCAGTAAATAATGTACATCATCCTGCTAGGCCGAGTTGTTGCATTTGCAGCATTGGTACAGCTGAAAACACAAGTGCAATCTTCAGTAGGCTATCTTTTAGGCTATCGTCAGTAGTTTTTTATATAGACTAAGGCATGTTCATAAAGTAGTGGCGAAAAGTGTTACGGGAGATCAGAGAAGATACATAAAATTAAAAACAATAAATCTATACACAGAATCGGCCAAAGGGGACCCTTGAGACAGGCCATGACTCGGCAAGCCAACTTAATAGGACGAAAAGGTAACGAAAAATTGCTAATTTTCTATTGAATAAAAGAACGGTACTTTATAAAACTGATGAGCGTATGATCTGAAATTTAAAAAATAGCGCCAGAAAGTGTTCACCAAAAATGATTCGCTTCGAAAGCGAAGTGAAATCCTCAGTCCTGTAGAGTCGCAGATATAGGCCTACGTCACATTAAAGAATCCCATGTCCTCAAAGAATCCTTCTTAAAAATTGTCAACCATTTCAAGCCCACAGTAAAACATCACAATGAGTTTTATAAATTCCAAAGATTAAGAAACCAGCAAATAAAAAATATTGGCCTCATTGTTTGGGCCAGGCCTGACAGTAATAGTAGGCCTAGACCTAAACATAATCATCAAAAAAACTTGATATAATAAAAAAAACCTATAGTAAAATCCTAAAGGCCTAGGCTTGTTAGGATCAGAAGAAATATTACAGTAACAAGATATAAATAAAGGGCAAATAAGACAAGTAAGCAGGCGAAGATGAAGTCAGGACAATCAACTATAACGCAATTTAGATGTTTACATTCGTTAGGCCTATGCTAACACCACAATATACTGCGTTATTTTGGATAGGCTTCCATAATTAGCCGCAGTGCAATGAAATAATTTACCCTTCACCATAGTTTAGTTGGTTTTTTGGCAACTGGAATTCACCGCAAATTTTAGAATTAATCTCCTTGATCTTCTATAATTAAAACTCATAAGCGAATTTTCAAGAAGCATTGAATTAACAAATAACATTAAAGATGTCTTTGAAGTCTCGTTTGAAGCGGAATTAAAGTAAAACCACAGTGAACTTGGAAGTTAATACGATCTTGCGTGCTCTGTCTCTAGGTTTTATCTTACTCCTCTCTAGATTACATTGCGCCCTCTAAGATAATACCCGTTCTTCTCTCTCCCTCCACACCCGCTCCATGCAGTTCCGCCGTCTTGGGTTCTCCTCATTATTCCCGCAAACACACACAGCGGGAGTCATATTGAAATAAACTTCACTTCACTCGGCTTCATTTAATTGAAGATTACAAGCACTAATTAAGTCTAAACTTAAGGAGTCACAGGCAACGCTGAGGCGAGACTAGACCACTTCAAAGGCGCCGTACCAAGTTTCACAGGGGGTACACTCTCACAACACCCCTAAAATACTGTACGTTTTAAAGCAGTAGCGGTTCAAGGCACCAATCTTAAGTTAGGACAATCAGTCAAAAATATTAATAATAATTTTGCTAGTAATGTCATGCACAACGTTACTTCCATTTGAGTAGATTAAATGCTTAAAAATAACGGTCTCTATAATATTTTATTTCCAAATGAAAGCAACATACACGGGCATTATTAACGCAACGCAGAATAATATTAATTTATCTATGTACTGTTGTTGCAAACAAGTCATTCACTTGACGTTTCGATTGCAAAAGTTAGACTTTCGTGTTGTACAGTTAGATACAATAGCGACGTCGTGTAAAATATTTTGTTTGACCATATGTCTACTATAATATGCTTATTACATGTTATTATATTATAATACAGAATTTCATTGTAATACTGTTGTGGTGTCGATTAATATTGTAGAAGGAATAATCTTCAAGCCTAAAAAAGCAGCAATTCAAACTGCACAATAAACAACCTGTATTTAAAATTAATTATGTTCATGTTAATTTTAATATTATAATAAATTTAGTTAATTTTATGTATTTTAATGTTTTTTTGCTTTGAGGTTAAAGCACCTAAGAGAAGCCCTGCTGCCATCATTGCCTTTTCGTCTACCATCTACTGTTAAAGACGAGAATTTGATAGCAGCTGATTGCCACGATAGAGTTGTTTGGTCAATAATACACGGTATTCGAAAATATCAAAACTTAGATAATTAATTATGGTCGAACAAAAACAGTCGTATGCAACTTGCCTATAATGGTAATTAAGATGTTCGTATGAAAATGTTATAAACATATCCGCATCTTAATAAATACCATTATAGGCTGGTTATACCACACGGTTACAGGTCTACTACGCTTTTCTAATGCACTTTTTATTCACCGAGGCCTAAGTATTGGGCAAAAGGTTTCTGTACTTCCCCAAATATAATAATAATTCCAACTCCCTGCATTCCATATGTTCCTTCCATTTCGTCAAAAAAGTATTCGGTTACATTTATATTATGAACTTTTTAAGTTCATGGTAATTTCTGTAATATTAAGCAAAATAAATTTTCTTTATATAAACATACCAATCCCTTAATATCTTTGCTTCCAACTTTCTAAACTTATCAAGAAGTAAATTTTATGAAGATTTATGTGCGGCTTTTAGGATTTCGGGCGGAGTAGTAGCAAGTTCTTCTATTTCAATTTCTTATTTATCAATTCTTAATTGTGTATACCCTTCAAAATGGCAATTTGCCAACAGTATTTGTTGATTTCTCCTCGTTATAAACTGATCTACTAAAGCAACATTGAAGTCAACATCACGAATTTTGAGAAATTATTGGTGACATTACAAATTTCTTTTCTCTTACTTTTTTTAACAATTTTGTTAACAATAGATAAAAATTGTAGTAAACACATTACAAAAGTAAGTTCGTCAGTCTAACAACACTAACTCTGGTCACATTTTAACTTCACTCACTTGCTACTTTAGCGTTACTTTTGTAACTGGTATGCTTAGAAATGTCATCAAGCACTGGAAGAAGAAAATACTAATATTAACAGTCTTGTTAATGCTCACGTTCGTTTAATGTTATAGAGAAGCATAAAAAAACTAAAGGACTACCATTATTATCCACGAGATGACAATTTTGGTCAACTGCACCTAGAATCTCTGAAAAGTAAGGTGCCTAGTTCTCCCCTCCATACCTGAAAGGTCTTAAATATTGCCGGTTTACCCAAAAGCTTCGTGCAGAAGTATCTTTCCTGTTGCCATAGTAGAGTCTCCTCCATATTGTTATCTTTCTTATGTTTTCGGGCTGAAATCTTTAAGAGTTTGCAATCGATAGGCCTAAAGCAGTGTCTTAGATGCGAAAAACATTGCCTCGACGCTCCTCCCACGATAAACCATTTTTATGGTTGTGAAATGTGAACCTTCTTTCACTCTGATTCTAAGATGACCTAGTTTTTGTGGGAAAATAACATTTCGCACATCACTGTACTAAGCAAAAGTCTGAAGTCTGAACAGGTTCTGTGGTGATTTAGTAAGGGGAAAAAGAAACCCTTTTCCGTCACAGAGTAAACTGAACACGCCTGTTAGTCTCTCGAAGGTCTGCCTGTTTTTAATGAGGCATTACGCAGAGTTTAATAATTCTTCGCGATTCAATAGAAGATTTAATATATGACTATATTTCAGTTCCACATTCACAAGAGATTGTGATCATAGAAACATATCCGTAGTTCTTGTAACTCAAAATCTATTTTGTAAGCATCACAAAGCAAATATATTTCTCTGGACACAAAAAATATAGCCCTTTCAAAAAGCTGAGAGACAATAATAAAGTGCTGACTATTTAGGTAGCCAAATTTATCCTGAAAATAGGCAAGCTTTCTATCAAGATTGTCAGAACGCTCGGCCGAAGCCTATCCGTACGATTACTTGCGTGTGGATTTTTGCAAAGAAACCAACGATCTTCTAAGTTTTAGAACGAAAATATTTCTTACGGAAATTATAGAAGTATACGTGCCTGCAAATAATGAAACGGATAAAATCGAATTGTCCTATAAGTTCTTAAGAAAGCATCCTCGTAAATTGAGGGAAGACATTCTGCAGTCGGCAAATAAAGAATTGGTACCATCGAGTATCGATTGTACTGTAGAAGTTTACAATGGAAATCTTATAATTTCAAATGTAGGAACGAATTTAAAGATACGTTGAGAAAATTTGTCGATAAAGAATGTTATTGATCAGTCCGGAACATTTTGAACCCTTAAGAAAAAGTGGTCAGGTCGCGGCCCTGTAAGGCCCGGGCGGCTTGGATCGCTTAAATCCTAAAAGGGAGAGGTGAAACTACGGGAAAGAAAGAAAGAAAGAAAAAGTGGCAGAAAGAAAAAGCATTAAAAAACAATCTATTACAGATTCGTACAAAGGTGGCATAGATTTCGAGATGTAGGCCTATAACTTAATCCGTTTCTAAAGAGATTTCATAAAACACAAGAATTTATCACTCTCCCTGTAAAAAACAGGAACGTACCGAATCTTATGTTAGACAAATATAACGCTTTTCAGTAAACTGAGATTGAGCTATTCACCAGACAATTTTTTTCTTTAGAAAGTTTAACCATAGATAAACATTGAAGAGGTACGGTACATGGTGACGGTCCAAAATTACTACTACTGAAACAATGAGCCTAGTGATTTTTCTATATGGTTATTTTAATTAAGATTGTGTAGGCCTACTGCTATTCAGGTCTCTAACCGTTGGTGTAGCTTCAGAACTTTTTCCTGCAAATTTGTTTCATATCTGTAAAACTATTGTCATGAGACTGTGGCATTTCTACACACGAAAATTGAACCAACCTGTGTAAGTTGGGATCAAACTCGAGAACTTGAGAACAGAATGACACGATCGTACAGACTGGCCACTAGTAAGAAACATGCTTTTCAGTCTAATGACATGTGACTCTGTGTATGGGGCTACTTACAGGTATCATAATGACTGTGAGATTTCATTAAAAAAGTATTTTGATATTAGATTTCTGGTTAATGAGTATAGTCTAATATAGAAAAGCAATAAAACAGAACACTTGGATCGAAGAGAGACACAGGGAGAACAAGACACGAGAAGGAGAAAGAAGAAGAGTGTGATGAAAAGTAGGAGGGTGAGGATAATGAGGAGGAGAGGTGAAGAGTAAAGAAGTAGTTATGGGAAAAAGAAAAGGAGGGTGAGGGAGAGTTAGATCAAGAGAAAAGTTCTTACAAAATTCACAAATTGGCCGTATTATCATTATTTTGGGCTTGAGTAATATTTACTGTTCCAAGACCATTAAGGCAGGGCGCGAAAGTTCCGTTCGGCAGATCGCCATTGGCGACTAGAATATTGAGGCTGGCGATAAATATTCAATTTTGAAAACGGCTATCTTATTTTATTTTAATTATAGTTACCCAAAAAATCAAATTTAATAGTGGATATTGCCACAAGTACCCAAGTTTGACATAAACAAAATGACTGAATTTACTCGGAAGCGTTCGAAAATATCCGAATGTTACAGATAGGCCTATAATTTGAATTTCCCAAGCGATTTTGATTGTTTTGGTTCCCTGTCGTTGCTCTAGCACCTCTAGAAGCAAACAATTTTGTTCTAGTGTTAGACTGTTGTTTCTTACAGCCGTTAATGCTTAGAGTCAAGTTTGTGTTAAAGATATTTTGCAAATTAGTTGGTGCCATAAAAAAAAATACAAACTAGAGTTAGTAGTTTGTAATGGAGGAGGACAGTTCGGTGGAATTGCCATATAATGATTCAATTATTTTATTTATTTGCATATTTAATTTTACATAATTAAAAGCTATACAAACTGTAAATAACAAATAGCTCTTCATAATTCCCAAAGCTGTAACAATAATGGCGAGTAAAATTATTGGTTTGGCCACTCCCTTCAGACTTGAAATGTCATGCCCTGCATTACGGAATAAAAATAAAAATAACACAAGCAGCATTTAAAGAATATATATTAATTAATTAAAATATATATTAATAATTATCCTTAATCGAAATCAACCAAAATAAGTAATATTGATATTTCTCGATCTTCAATTTATGTTTTGGGGTGTGATGTTGCTAATAATGTAATTACATTTAGTATTTTATTCGGATGACAGACCTCCGTAGCAACAACCAGTTTCTAGGTTATGGTTATTGCAACCATATATATAATTTACATTTAGCAAATTATTTTATTACTGCTAGGGCCCGAAAGTAAGGCAAAATGCCTTTTCTATTTGGATGGATATATTAACGAGTTAAAAAGAGATAAATACTCGTATGTTTCAATACATTTAAGAACAGTAGGGCTAGCTTTTATTTCGTCTTTTCTGGCTTATGTTGCCTATTTTGAAGTTTAAATACTATTTTGCCTATTTTATATATTTTTTCTGTTATTATTTACACATTTTAAAAAGCACTTTAAAGAATTGCAATGCATGAAAGAGAAAACAATGTTACACAAATAATTAAATGACTCATTCAATTCACAAAAATATTTATTAAGGATCATGTTAATTATACATGCATTTATTTGTTTTCAAGCAGTCCAAAACTTACCTCATACAATTCAGGATAACTCTTTAAATAACACAACCTAAGAAGGGAAAGCTGTGTACGCCGGACACAATGAATACCAAGAAGAATAAGTAGGCTACTGTAGGCCTATGTGATAAATTAATCATTAAGTATCTTAGATAGCCATTTTCATGAATAAAAAGCAGGATTACTATCTGATTTGACTTTTAATAAAGCCCTGTTTTAATTATAGGCCTATTATTGCCTATTTTCGGTAGCCTATTTTAAGTGCCATTTTGACTGCCTAATTTGATCAAAATAAAAGCTTGAACTTCCAGACTTAAATTCTTACACATAATCGGGTTAAGTAACGATAGGTCGGACAACACTTGGATGGATGTCCACTGCCATGTCACCTATGAGAATTCTTGTTCAGTGAAGCGTTCATGAAACCTATCAATATAGTGCTTAGTTTACTGCTGGCATTTATACTCAAACAATCTCAGAAAGTATTAATGCTCTTTCAACCTTGCGTATCTCAATGGATTCCTTCATCACACCAGGTAGACAAGGGCCAGAAACGTTAAACAACCTGTGGCCTATTTTACAAATATGACAGTTCTACAGTTGTCAGGCGTCAATCAAATGTTTGACAATCATACAATGCAATATGTTTCTTAACACAATGCATATGGAAATAGAGTTGATAACTATGTAAATTGTCATGATAATTTGTTAGTTTTGTTTCATAAAATATTAAAATTTTGACATACGAACACAACAAAAATGTAAAATTTTCCGATAATTTTCGCTTATGAAATATCTGAGTATGCAGTCATTGTTTACAATTATACATACTTGTCAGACTGCCATATTTTTGGGACACTTGGTTTCTCTCATTTTGACAAGTGCTAAAATCGAGGGGAAAATGAATTAAAAGTTGGATTTCAGTTATTACGTTTAATCCGTACCCCGCTTATTGGGGGGGGGGGATTGTTTAAAAATTGAATTTCAATCACAAATATGTTTTGTTAATCCTGCTTTTGTTCGTAAGTAAAAACTTAGATCTACATATACAGTAGTATTAACACTAGAAATAAGTTGTAAGAAAAGTTACATTATTAAAAAGAAACAGATTTTTCTAGTTTTACTCATCTCAAAATTGTATCACAGTACAGTATGTGCATTTTAACGCAAACTACGTTTAATCCATACTTCCGGTCGGGTCCGGTCCCACCTAGTCCGGGTTAGAAGGACTTTACTGTACAATGTTTATATGACGAAGGATATATAGAAGCTGCATGAGTGAATAAATTGATTAGAACGTGAAATAACATCGAATTTCCAATCACACAATTAATTTATCATTTAATATGAATGACATTGTATTCAAAGAAAATTTTCAAATTGAAATCAGAGTTGAATATATTCAGTATCAAATCGTGGACAGATTACAAGAAATCACAAACAAATCGATCTATTCTGCCAATAGAACATGGAGCATTTTTTCATGATAGTACGCCTTATTCCCGGCAGTAAAAAATTTAAGATTAGAACGTCAATTCAATCAATAAAAATATATAATTGACAATTTCACAAAGCACATAATCGATTGTTTCTCATATTGCGACAATCGATTAGCATTATGTGACAGACGGAAAAACGCAATTGAGAAACTGTCTTTACAATTTATAATTAGGCTACTCCCTGTCAAGTATGATAAATGTGTAGATTTAAAAATAGAGACAATTACCTATCGAACTGACATAATTGTAAAATTGTAGTGAATATCAGGAATATGAGATGGGGCCCAGAACTGGAAGTGATAAAATTATCATAACTGAACTTTAATTCCTTGAAAAGTATAGCACAATAATTATTATAGATCTTCTTATATC
Organism: Ectobius pallidus; assembly: GCA_964059195.1. Lineage (NCBI taxonomy): Eukaryota > Metazoa > Arthropoda > Insecta > Blattodea > Ectobiidae > Ectobius > Ectobius pallidus. Next base: position 27,017,237 of record CAXKWD010000010.1, on the reverse strand, counting down.
GCTGGATCAGTCTACAGAAAGCTATCTGAAAGGATGTATCTAAAACTGTCTAAGATTTACACTCTTAACAATTTATATCTTTTTGTCAACAGCAAGCCGAATAGTCTCTCATATGATCTCCTACTCTAAAACCTGTCTTTGCCTAATGACCATCACCTGGTTGTTTAAAACATTTTATTTGGGATCCTTCTTTCTTCTCTCTTTTTATAATTGTCAAGTCTATTGTCGCAGTAGATTGAATCTCAAACAAACGAAGACCTTTAAATAAATAAAAAAATAAGATGATATAAAAAATACACGGATTTCCTTTGTACTTTTCCCGCGCCTGACTATTACAAATTAAACACGATTGTCATTACGGATCTGAGATGGTAGAACTTACGATTTCCACTTTAATTAATCGTAGCTTCTCGAGCTCAATTTCAGAGTTTTTATTCTAAAATGCTGTAGTATCTACAGGAAGGTAAAGAGCAGAGATGAAAGAAGCATAGAAAAGAAAAGAGATACAGATAAAAAAGATAGTTATTGGATGACAAGAACTCATTATTTCTTTGCTTTAACATCTCTCGGCTTTCCCCTTCAATTTTTTTCTGTATGTGTGAGTTTGAATGTTTTTTCCTGATTGTGAATAAGAGAGTTCAAAAGAAGTTGTGAGAGAGACAGGGCGAATAAGAAGGAGAGAAAGTATTAGTACAAAAGAGAGAACTATATAGAAAGGGAAAAATGTTACGTGTCTTGAAGTAAGAGCAGAGTTCTCATTTTAACTCTTTGTGGAAATTGTGACGAGGAGCAAAACAGCTCAATAATTCTTTAAGTTTATGCTTCAAGAACCACTAGGAAACCCGACAAGCTGAGAATGCCAACTTCGCAGAAGATGGGCCTAAGACAGAGTAAAGTATTGAAAATGTCCATACATTATAATGTATTGCGAAGACACAGAATTATAATCTCTCCTCAACTCCTCATACGAAACACATTTTGTTGATATTATAGGGATGGAAAAATCTTAATTTGAAGTACTCGTAAAATTCTTAAAACTATATAAAAAAGTTTATGTAATGAACTCTACATATAATGTAGCCAATAGTGATTTTTTTTTTTTTTTTTTTGTATTTTTAAATGTAATTTTAAATGCTGATAGTCATATTTAAACGTTTCTGCAATTAAATACATTTTCCACCCTTCAGCTACCCACCTTTCAGTGTCTAAACCATCTGTTTGTCTACGTATTTTTTAGGTAGATTTCGAAGAAAAATCTACTAACTGGGATCGGTACCATGTCATGACTTTCGAAAACTTCTTTCATATCTTTACGTTTCATGTCTCTCTAAGTAAGAAACCACCGCCCGTTCAAATTTGTTTTGTATATATAATTTATATAATATATATATATATATATATATCTTCAAATTTTTTTGTGTATATATAGGCTAATTTATATATATGTTCAAAATTTTTTGTATATGTATATAATTTATTTACATATATATTTATATGTTTACACGCTAGCGGCCGTAATTTTGAAGATATTTGAACCAAATTTTATTATGTTATTTCTAGGTTCAATAGTATAGAAGGAAACTTTGTTTCAATAAATTAGAGTACTCCCTATGGAGTTTACAGTGACACCAACGATTCGGGGTTTTGGGGGTACGAGCGGGGGTGAGGGATGGAAATTCGAATTTTTTTAAACCTCGTCTTGTGGGGTATCGTTGAAAAGCTCTTGATGAGTACTCTACAAATCAATAACTAGTTTCTCGATAGCTCTCATATAACCCGAGATTTGAATGTTTGATTAAGTGCTCTTTAATCTTTTATGCAGTTATTATTGCTAGTTTGTCATGCCAAGGCTAAAGAAGAAGAGTGGTCCGACAATAAATTAAACCAAAAGCCCTTCAAAATCTATCTCAGCCTGTAGGCCTGCCTAAAGGGATTTTTCAACTTGAACTATATTTTTATTGATTCAAAGTTTAAATTTTACAAAGAAACATCTTAAGTTTACAATTTTACATTTGTATTTGCAGCATAAACGACACATTCAGGATTAGGTACTGCTTGTGGCCCGAAGTGTAGTTAACAAAACATCTTGAAATATTTGTTTTAAAAATAATGTATGAAACCACATTATTTTCCACACCTAATAATTAAAGTTCTTGTTGTATTTTCATGTATTGATTAAAAAGGGCCAGAGGGACATAAAAATGTGAAGTATTCTAATCAGGGTTCCAGGAAGTTGAGGCTACCTGATTTAGACATTCGGACCGTGAAAGTGGTAAGGTTGCGCAGTATCTCAACCACTACGCAAACCCACAGGGACATAATGAGCATTATATCATATTAAACAGCCGAACATTCTAGGATACAAGATTTATCATTTTAGTAACAATACATCTTTTCAATAGAAAAAAAAAATTCAAAATCTTTAAAGGCCTTTTCCAACTGATGCCATTTTTCCATATTTTTTTCACGATAATTTTGTTCGATTATTTTAACTGCAGACTTCTAAATGAAACAAAAACTGTGTGGAATGAAATGGTTAATTTAGCTGTGATTATGACTACTGATGATAGATACCGTTGCTATAATTTAATTTTTCGAGTACAATGAAATTGTGCTATGAGAGCTATTTTGCACATAGGACTTTTCTGAGCAAAATAATTTCAATGCCGTGTATTGCCCTATTTTTCCTCTCTTTAAACTCTTTTTAGGCTCCTAAAGATCCCATATACAAAACTAAATCAAAATCGTTAAAGTCGTTTTCGAGAAAATCGCGACAAGCTACATTCTCTTCATGTAAAATCCCTTAAAAATAAGAGAAAATCGTCGCCAACTTCCTGTCACAGAAGGTACCTAACCAAAATACAAAATTTTGCTTTCATACGATTTTCCGTTCTGAAGCTAGGCTGATCACAGACACATACATGTTTCCGGAAATAATATTTTTGGATTCAGGGGGTCTCAAAACGTGTATTCAACTTCGAATTTGGAGAACGAAAACAATAGGCCTACTTCCTCCACCTATAGTACCTGTGGTACGGACAGAGAAAGTAAAAAGGAAAGTAAGCGCACGCTTGCACCTTTTAGGATTATAAGACCCAAGATAATGTACAGGTAGGGGAAAAAAAGCGGACCGACTCTTGTAGCTGATTTCCGAGCTTTGTGATACGTAAATAAATGTAAGAGATGTAACGGTTTTCACAAGCAATGCAAATGACGTGAAATTATTTCTCAATTCAAGCAATTTATCGACATTAGAACAAATTTCAATACATTCCCTGTAAATGCCGCTAGGCATGCACAGTGGCTCATATTTTAGTCGGTCCGCTTTTTTTCCCTGCCTGTACATAGGCCTATTGTAAAAATTCAGCCACTGCACTGACCCGAACGGAAATTCCGAACTTGATACGCTTAAGGTATTTAGGCAAAAAGTTATTAAAATGCAATTAGGTTCAGCACTTAGAAAGTTCATTGCAGCCTCTAACGTCCACTCGGAACCTGAAACTGGTGCGTGTTTTAAAATATAATATGCATGCATATGTTATGGTAGTGATTGGATCCTCCATAATTTGTTATGGTGATATCTTTATTTATTTGAATGTTAGGAAGATTATTTAAGAAACATACTGTACTGTATTTCCAAAAAGTGAGTCTTCCTCTGCCACTAACTGTAAATATAGTGCGGTGGAATGAGTAAGCTATGATATGAAGTCGGACAGACAGCCCGCGTGAGGGTGGACCAGGTAGAAAGAACCCTTCATACAATGAGACATTCCAGACGTTCACTTCTTTTAGTGTCCATTCAGGTCTAAACACTACACTACAGTTACTCAGTTACCGTTCGTCACTTACATGGACCCACATGATTTTCAACCTCTTGTGTACTGTAGTACTGGACATATCCTATAATAAATTGAGTTACTTCACAGTATTTTATTTTGTGCTATAGTTCTCTATAAAGTGCCATTTATTTAATTTTCTTTCATAATGGATGGATAATATGTTGATAAACGATATTCTTATTTCATTCTTCAGAAAATCAAGTGTATCCAGAATTGACTCATTATTCAAGATATCAGGCCCTTTTCGAGAATACAGCCAATTTCAATGGCTTAGTTATATACTATCGTGAGCATGCTGGCGATGATGAGACGAGCATGCGCAGTAGTCTGTATCTGGAACTGGAAACCTTTCAGCTCATCCTTTTTGTAGCCGGCTGTAAATTATTACAAATTGTGACAGCGTGAATGGAGAGATTACAAATGACAGTGAGCATTATCTATTCATCGTGCTGCAGGAATTACGCATGATGCCATAGACATTGCGGAACACTTGCACATATCCTAGGATCGTGTCCATATTTCGCCAGCACACAAATCAATATTGACCAATATCTTGAGCGATAAGTCTACAGCTTATACGAAGAAGTAGGCTATAGGCTACGGTCTTTCCAGCGAAGGACGCAACCGCTGAGAGGACATTAGTGCCTTCAAACTTCAAAACTCTTAAGGATTCTTTCAGTGATCCCACAATCAGGTTCGAGAACCACGAAATCAGCCAGTGGAGATTATACTTATTTTTAGCCAACAATCGAATTCTTCAAAGAAAAAATAGGCATAACAGCTAAAATCTAGCAAACTCACCAGCCTTGATATTAGGATCACGAGGGATAATCCTTGTTTACTGGTAGATTTCAGCAGGAACTTTGCGTTACAAAACTGATATGCTGCAGACTAGGGATCATTCAGCAATTGAAGAATTCGATAGTATTTAAGAAAGTCACATTTGGTCCATGAGCTTATTCAACTATCTGTAAAACTCAAGTTTTTTAGGCTAACAAACTTTCTTATATACTGTGAGTTTTATATGCAGTAAATAAATAGACATAGCTTGATAGGGGGAAATTTGGAAGGTAAGTGGACTAATGCATTAATTTTCCATAGGATTATAATTAACTACATTTGTAAGATTTGAGGATTTGAGGATTAATTAACTACATTTGTTCAACGTATAATATCAGAAAACTTTTTTAATCAGACTTCTTCATAATAATTTTACAACACTAACTTGTTTATAAATTATAAAAGCTGAACGATTCATATAACTTGGTTTACCTGAATGTCAAGAATGTTAGAAGGTTTTAAATTAAAACCAGATTAATGTGTAACTTTTCCCCCTTCCATTATGTTTAATACTAAGATGTATCCCGAACATGTGCTTATTCCTTTGGGCCGAAGAGCTCCAATTTATTTATTTTATTTCTGAGTATGCCCATATTTTAAATATTCTCTTACGGAATTGTCAACGAACAATGGCGATATAAAAGTAGAGGGAAGAAAGATTATGAGGGATAGATAACATAGGTGGATGATAGCCCCTTAGGACGAAATTCTTCACCTAGAACATTTGCGCATGGTCTCATCTGAACTAAAGTCAGGGGTGTCTATGAAAAAGTAAGATTTAATGCGGCTTGTTCGAATTTTTGCAGACTCGATTTAGCTTCGTAAAGTATAGGCCCACGAACGTACTTAATTTTCTTTAAAACTTCCAATGAATTGACGCGATTTCATTGAAATGATGACACGCCACATTAAGAACTACCTTTGGACGATATTCAAGTATGGCACGAATGGGTGAACTTGTGAAGAAAAACACTGTTGATGAGATCTGTAGGCCTATCCTGCATTTATCAGTGATTGCCTTGAGGTAAGCCTACACTTTCATCTAAAACCTAGCAAAAGAAACAGCAACCAGAATCTTAATTCACATGAATACAGACGGTACTTAAACAAATTTAAGCTTGTTTTATAATAAACTTCATTATTCATTCGAGTTATCGAAAATGTCATCAAAAGGTTATAATCATTTTCGGTAGCTTGTAATAATAAAGAATCAATAACCTCTCCCAGAAAAAATCCCGCAGCAGTTTAAAAGTAATAATAACAATAATTATTTAGGCTTTGCAGTTAGAAACATAACCGCGAACACGTGGCATATGTGAATCATTTATATTAAATTGGAAGACTCACGGATCCCTTAGATTCAAAAAGATCGTAGATACATGTATTGCCTTTTTTGTTAGGTCATATTTAAAGGTTGATTATTTATTTCTAACCTCTTCCATATTTTTGATAAATTTATGAACATTCTTTTAATATTATATTTCCAAATATACAACCATTTAAGATTTTCTCGATTTCCTTGTAAGATTAGTTCCTTGGAGTTCACCGAATTACACCTACTCAGTTGATGTTCATTCAAATAGCATAAAACATAACGCAGTTTGTTCTACATTAAAATGTCAGAATAATATTCCAAGAATGTGTGTAGAAGAAGCACTTACGTCACTTTTAGTTTCCTACCATATACCTGCCATTGTTTCTATCTCACATGAAGCATCTCCTGGCTCCCGATAGCATCTGTACAGCCGGACAAACTAATATCTTCTATTATAAGCTGCCGACTACAATTTTTAATTAGGAAAAAGATAGTAAAGAGATAATGTTATACCTGAAATCGTCATAACAGAAAAAAAAATCTGTGTTAAGCTTCTTCTAGCCCATGTAAGCAATATTTCTCCGAACATGAAACAATCTCGAACTATTTTTTTTTTTTTTCAAAATTGTACACGCGCTTAAGAATAAACTGTTTTTTTCGAAGGTTTGGTAACCCTAAGGCAAACTGTGGACAAATACTTTTTACTTAATTTAAATTTATTTCTTAAAGCTGTACAACCTTATCTTCGCCATGTAAGCCAGTATGCCTGCTTACCAGTAACTTCTTTAGACTACGTATGATACATGATTTTACTTTCACTGGTAATCAATTTCGCGTATACAGTTCATGTCAGAAGGGATTTCGAAATGTGTTGTGTAATTGTCATAATGAAATCGTACACTCTCTCTCTCTCTCTCTCTTTCTCTCTCTCTTTCTCTCTCTCTTTCTCTCTCTCTCTTTCTCTCTCTCTCTTTCTCTTTCTCTCTTTCTCTCTCTCTTTCTCTCTCTCTCTCTCTCTCTCTCTCTCTCTCTCTCTCTCTCTCTCTCTCTACCTTAGTTTCCTCTCCCTTTTAGGGGCATTTAAGCGACGGCCTTACACGGCCGCGACCTGTCGGGAGAGGGATTATCAAGGACGTGGAGGGCCTCCCCGGATGAGTGATCAGCCCAATGCCGGGGCCACTTCCGAGACAACACGATCACATAGAAAACACACCATTTACACACGCTCACTCCAAACAAGGCGAGGATGGGATGCTGATATCCGGAGACCACAAGTGCCTAAAGTTACCAGACATTTGTCTCAAAGTTGAGGAAAACCCCCGGAAAAAACCCACCTAGGTAACTTGTCCCGACCAGGATTCGAACCCGGGCCGCTGCGTGAGACGGACGAAATCGTACTCAACAGAATAAAATGTGTATTTTCCCTTTGACATATTACACAAGCAGTAGGCATTGTCATAACCTACATATAGCCTATAGTTTGACAACTTTTAATTCTTTCCTATTAGGCCTACTCATACATAAGCAGCCAAATACTTCCTAAGTCAGGCTCTTGAAAATTAAGGTGTTATGCTAACTGCTCATTCCTCTGGTGGTAAGTTATACTACTGCCCGCAAATTTTTCTGATAGCACACGAACTGCCGCGAAACATCATGGGAACATTAAGTTAAACAGATTTCACGGGTTTCATGCTTAAATCAGGTGTTAACAGTTTCTGTGTGCTCTAGAAGCAAGCATATTGTACGAATATTAGACCATTTACTCTTGGGCATTTTTTTTATGGACTGTTCAGCCTTGGATATTTTATCTATGGGCATTTTAATCTGGAAGGATTTCAGCTAGCACTACAGTTTTTAGCATTCTTGCTCTTTGGTTTGAGTAGAACGACGTAGAAAATGTTGCAGCACTATAACAGCATTATACCACAAATGATCGAGAATATTCCACGCCTGTATCCACGGGGCCTCTTCTCAACAGTAAACATCATGTCGCATGGCAAATCAAGAAAATTTTCCACCATGAAACTTTGTGCTAAAATAATTAAGTTATTATACGAGTCACATAGTATAGTCACATTTAACATTGTTTATTGCAAAATCCGCTTGAGTCTATCCTACTTGTAATAAGGCTATTGTTAAATTATTATTATTATAATTATTATTAATCATGGGCTCTTGAGTACCTTTGTTATCACTAGCTCACCCAGTATCTTACATGAATTTAGTATTAATAATAACCGGTTCTATGTGTCTACGGTATCAAAAGGTTGTGCTAGAACAATTCCTGCATTGAAGGACAGTAATAATTAATTATACTATTTTCTGTAGTTTCTTTGGTAAAAATAGGAACTACTAATTAGCTGTTATCTTCCGGAAGCTTATAAAAGCATTAGAGGTAGAACATTTCACCTGCGTCCCAAGTTCGCCATTAACTCATGACAACTCTCTGTTATCCATGACCAGACTTCAAAAGTTGTATTAAAATCAGCTTAAGAAACTACGTAAATTGAAATTAAATACAATACACATCGATGATTCCATTCATATAGGCGATATTTTACTTAATGATCAGCCATTTCATAAAATGTGGGAATTTTTCCCTCAAAGAGAGAAGTCATAAAATTATTGTAATTGGGTGCTCAAAAATAAGTTTAAAACCTCACATTCTCTGAATTTTAAGGACTTACGTGTATTTGAAGTGGTTTCATGTGTAAAATCTGTCGATTTATTTATTTATTGCATTGAGTTACTTTTTTTTGCCATTTTTAGCATGAATTTAACACTCTATAATACCAAGTAGTCAAGAGTAATCAGCTATGTCCATTTTCATTTGAGAAAATATACATCTTATGGTACAATTTGGTATAAGATTAACTTCAAAAAATATGTGTGGTTAATTACTATGGAAAATAACAAACAAGGGAATTTTTGTCCCACCCGTAACGTCCCACCCGTAACAGTGATAGTTTTGTTAAATTATTATTGATGAGTTAAATAAATGTTCTGACAACCTGGAAACAGTTTATAATTTGTATTGAATCCCTCCTACCTTAACAACATTAAGACCCTAACAGTAATAGCTGAACAGAAAATGAGTTTTTGTTTTGAATCATTAAAATCAGTGTCCAAAACATGTCCCACCCGTAACAGATTTTGAAAAACAAATTTAAAATATTTAATAAATTTTAAATAATGCTTTGCATGCAGTGTAGAGGAGATGGCATTGTAGGCTAAATTTTACAGAATGTGAAGAACCAATTCTAGATTATTATTTATTATATGTAATAAACAAAAATAGTTTTTATAATTTGCTAGAATGTCCCACCCGTAATTATGAAATGGCTGTGATACAGTTTCATGGGTAGTAGCCTAATAACACTTTTAATAATGCCGTCAAGGCCTGCTATGTTCAATCCTAGTGTGTCTTTAATTTTTCCAAATGTAGGCCTACTAATGCACCTTTAATACGAACTTCTACGTGAAAACGACCTAAATGCCATCAACCTAGCTCTACATGTCACTAACACTAATATCACTATATTTCTAACCTAACTACCACTTACCTAGAATGTGCGGGGAAAATGGGTCTTAGGCTTATACCACAATGCCAGTAACAGGCCGGTGGCATTGGTTCATCAATAAAGCAGTTGCCCATCCTGTGCGTAAACAACTTGACAAAAGTTCGTCGGTAGCCAATAGGAGTGCTGGTAGGATATAGAAACTAAGGCTCACGTAGCCACTTGGAACACCTCGTGTGGAAACTCAGATATGAGCTATAATAAACTCTTATTTTGTATTAACTTATTCTTTACTTACTAATATAGTCAGTATGGGTAGAGTAGTCGAAAAAGGCATTGAATTTAGGTTCGCAGTTTTCATACCGTCTCAAGCTGATGGCATTGATATGTGTGCTTAACTATGACAGTCTCACATCTGCCTCAAACCGGGAGATAGCCTGTCGTTCTCTAGGTTCTTGTTTCCTTTTTTGACAGTTTAGTTGCCCAAACACACCCACCAGAGACCAAAAACAATTCGCGGGTCCAATCGAACGCTTTGAGTTACACGATAATCAAAATTACTCGCTCCCTGGCCCCCACGTCACCATATCGGTCAACGATCCTTTCAAGTAGAGACTAGGGGGATCCCATCGAGAAAGCGGAGTTGTCTTGCCAGGAAAAGGCTGTGTGTCCCTGGTTTGCCATGTTTGGAGCATTAAAATCGACGTTAACCAACTAAAGCAGGCTTGGAAAGGACGGCACTGAAAGTGCTAAGTTACCCTCCCTCTCGACCCCACTACTCTTTCCGAGCTTCTCGGGCCTGAACTAAAGGAACTTCTGGCAAATAAAGACTTACGGAAAACGCAATTATAGAACAGCAATGCTTATCATTTTGCTTCGTTGCAGTTATTGAATGGTGTCAGGGCACTTGAATGATGTGCATATATAATTGAAAGTCTTGCCAAATAACTGAAGACGTAAATTTTCTGATATGGTATATGAGCCTGTTTACTGACCTCCTTGTCATTTAACTAATCTAAAGTTTCCAGTGATCTTCAATTAAAGCAATAAAAGACTGTAGTATTCCAAATATCACTACTATTCAATTGGAAAGAAAAGAAGTGGGAGAATTTTACAAGTGTCTGTCAGATAAGTACCTGTATGCGAATGAAGGCCTACATAGATTTGCAGCAAAGGTTTTAGCCATGTTAAGATCAAGTTATGTACGAAACAATTTTCTTCAGAGATGAACCAGGATTTTCAAGAAAATGCATGCATGTCTACCTTTCATCTTATCTGCATTTCTGTTCCGACATTAATCGACCCAATATAAACAATTGTGATACAACAACAAAGTATGATACGCAGACGTAAGTAATTATTACGAGCACTTACTTGTTAGTGACTTAGTGACTTAGTGACTTATTATATGTGTATATTAACTCACAAATTGGAACCAAATAGGAAAAAAATATTATTATAGGAATCTTATCAAACCAATGTCACGCCACATTATTTTTGCTCGCTGCTGAGGTATTCAGACGCAAAGGCATGAGTCACAGCTTGAAGTACACAGGCTGTGGGTATTGGGGAGGGGTGAAGTCGTCTTCGTCGTTTCTCCCCGTAGCTGGTCTAATCTTCTTTTGAAGGACACTGTATTTCTCAGTAAGACTGAAAACGATGAACTAATCCTAATAACTTGATCGCAATCATTCTGGTATATTTCATTCACATACCCTACCTCATAACACAGAATCAGAAATTCTATATTCATTAGGCTATCTTTGATTTTAAATTATACAAAGAATCAGTTTAAGATTTAAGTTTAATATTGTTCCTGATAATGAGAATTTTGTCCATATAAACTTAAAAGCAATGATCAAGTTAGTGCAAGTTCACTATTTACAAAATCCTACTGCTACGTGGAACAATCAGAAGCCTAAATGCACATGATGCCAGTGGTACAAGAGTGTCAAGTGCGGAAAAGTTTCAAAATTTATTTTATCTTCTTGGACCCTTTATAACAAACAGATTAGGTTGGAGTAAAACATATCAAGAACCCCTTAAAATTTGATAGCATGACAGAAATTATGACCGCAGTCAAATTGTAGGTATTCTACTTTTGTATTTTTAATATAGTTAAGATTAAATTAAGAACAAGAGCAGTGATTTTATGGCTCTTCATAATGTCTAAAAAGTTACTAGGCCCTATATATTCCTTTACTTTTTGTGAATTCTCGGTGTTTGTATTATAGTGTTCTTGTCCATTTCAACGCTCTCGTATTTTGTTTATTTTCCCACAAATTTCAATGTTCTAATTTGTTTACCATGCAATCCTAATAAAACCTAAAAATCAAGCTTTCCTTCTCAAAACATAAAAAAGAACATTCCTGCACCATAATCTTGAACAGTTATATTTACTGAAGCACTAAGTTATAACCTGATATTTAACGAAAACTAATTTTCAATTCACAATAAAGCCGAAGGGAGACAAAGCTGGCAGAAATCGAAAATATACATCTCAGAAATCCCTAAACGAGTTCCCTATACCAAACGATTCCCCACATAGGCCCCTCTCAAAATGAAGTAACTTACGTACTGCATATAAGAAAACCCAAAACCGCTGCAATTTGTTCAATAAGTACCTTGAAAATCTAATGCTTTGTTCATTACACATAACCTACTTATGTAGTCTAACACCCTATGAATAATTATTACCCTAATATAAATAACATAGCTTATATAATCAAGTGGTTATCAAATTTCTTTAACGGCCTAACCTACTCTATCCCATAAAAAATACACTCAAGTTCAAGTTCATAAAAACTTGTACACTATCGACTACATATTTACTTACCTAGCCTTTTCTAGTTAGCTATTATCACCAACATCCTAGCTCGGTAACTTCAAGAATCGCAATTCCTATCATCACTTCAGCACGTTAACCGCGCAAATGACGAACGCACTTAAATCTCGTTAGGAACGATACTGTATCATGCCGCATCTGGTCGAGAAGTCTATTGCTCAACAGATATGGTTCAATTGAGAGGCTTCTTTCAACCGAAAATAAATGATTGCCTCTTGTTGCAAGAATAAGATTGCATGTAACAACATAATCAGTAAGACTTAAATACAGCAACCATATTAAAGTAAAAGGAAATGTATAGGGAAGCTATTTTACTGTCCGCGAACGCTGGAAAAGCTTCCGCTGGCCGTGTTCCAATAACAAGACAAAGGCCGTGGGAGTAGGGATCTGGTGGCACATAACCTCCCATAATTCAAAACATATTGTGTGATACGTCAGTTATCAGATCTCAATGACAGAGAATGGCTGTTCCATAAATCTAACAAAAGGCAGATTCCTCTTTCTTGTGTAGGTTTAACATAACCTCTGTACGAACTATTTTCAGAGCTCAAATATTAAGGTATATAACACTTACATGTCATCCGCTTTCTGGAGTTGGAGGACGTGTATCTTTGAGTCTTGTAGATAAAACTGTACAAATGAAGCCGGTTTTGTGACTGTATGAGTAACTTGTTGACTAACCACATACGCACTGCGGCAAACACTGTTGACAACATCCACTTCCAGGCTTCCACTGTGGTCTTCACTGTTTTCACTTCACTGCCTGCTCGATACTAAAATCGCTTGGCTTCTACAAAAGAGCTGAGGGCGCGTGTATGTTTCTGACAGGGTTTGTCAAGTCCAGATGCAGTTTGTTGCAATTGCGTCCGTTCAAATTGCTAATAAAATTATCGTTATTGTTATTACTGTTTGCCTACAACATTTTTATGAGAATTCAAATCGACCTGAGTATATTTACCGTACTGAACATGACCTTTGTTTTCATTCAATTTCCAATATCATACAGAAGAGAATATTATAGGAGAAAAATTCCTCCGACACTGGGAGGAATTTTTCTCCTATAATATTCTCATGTATGTCCAACAGAGACAATAATCTGTGGTTCATGAATGCTCATATATCTATCATACAGAAACTTCTGAGAGAATCCAATAGAATGCGTTGGCGACACTCTTAAAAGGCGTCCAGGCGATGTAGAAAAAATAGGCTATGCTCATTATTTAGAAATATCGAAGTGGCCACTTTCTCTATGCGACAATTAGGATAAAAATAGTATGAATTGATTGTATATGTTTTGGATAAAATCGGTCTGTAGCATGATGATGAAAAAAATGCCAAAAGTTGTGAAAAAGTATATTTACGATTTTTAAGAATCGAAAAGAAAAATATTGTAAAAATAAAAAATAGCACGAGATAGAGCTTAAGAAGACGCAGTAAATGCGTCCCAAACGATAAAAATCTGTTAGTAACTTTTTGCAAGAAAAATAGAAACCCGCTAAAAATCAGGATTTGTCCTGAAATTGTAGCTATCTATATTACGTACAGGTAGCCTACCTTTTGTTTAAAGACATTAATTTTTTTAGAAATCGCAGAAATGTTAAAAAATGTGTTTTGCTAAAACGGCTGGCAATCGGCTAAAAACGACTCCACATAAAGGTTTAAGTTGCTTTTTGTTCGCGAGGTGTTGCAATACAACCCCATTATAAACAAACGTTTGTAAAAATCGAATAAACCCTTAAGACCACTCTCAGGCCGTGTAACGTACCTTACATTAATATAGGTCTAATACTGGTTTCTGAAATGGTAAATTAATTAAATTCAATTAAAATTAAAACGTGTGTTAAGAAATATAAAGTATTCTGCCTCTGTTATATTCAGATTGGGGAAAATTATAGTATACGCCACAATCGAGTCCCCCATTCCAACCCTCTAATGGGGCCCGCCTGGAAAGTAGGGGTTTTGGGTGGAGAGAAACTTAAAACAGTGGAGACATCTAGCGGCGGTGAAATATGTATGGTGCAAGGGTAATTTTTATTGTGAATATTATGTTTTGTTTTATAATCTTTTTTATAATAGTGAAATATTATGTTGGCGTTGGTGCAAGGGTAATTTTTCTTTAAAATATGAAATATTAAGCTGCATTACCGGCGTTCAGCTCAGGCATGTTGGCATGCTCTGCGGGGAAGCGGCCAGGCGGGGAAGGCGTGAGGGGTAGCGGCCAGGCGGGGAAAGCGGCCGCGCCGATAGAAGGGGGAGCAGGTTGTGGCGCGTATTACCATCTTCCCTCAGACTGATAGTAATGCTATTACTTTCAATTAATTCCCTTCAGCTTTAAAACTAACATTTAATAGTGCTATTTAATAATACGAGCAGAGTGGAGTGATTGGAGAGGGGCTATTTTGTGTGATGAATGTGTATGGTTATAAATAGTTCTCAGATGTTAGGGCACCAAAATCAAAACAAATATAGGCACTTATAAAAACAAAACAGGCATTGAGGAACCAGAATAAGTGTTGAAATAATTGAACAATCACTTTCATATTAAAAAGACACTCATAAATTTAAATATAAAATATCTGATAACTTTTTTAAAAATACGGTGGAAAATATAAAATCAAATTATAACTGCTATAGTTGGCAAACAATAAAATTTAAAGTTATTTCCAAATTAATGGGATTTGAACTATATATTTTGTTAGCCTAATTAAAATCGTTCATGTCATTCAAGCAAATTTGAAGTTCCATTTGATTAATAAAAATTTTACCTACCTGTGGAAAATATTCCCTGGATGGGAGAAGTTTACCACAGTTCGGATTTAATTCTTAGAGAAAATTCACATAAGAATGAAATTTAACAAAATCTCTAAAATAAATAGAATTATAAAATTTTAGAAAGAATAGTAAATTTACATAAATATGCAGTAACAGTCAAGTAGGCACTTTAGGTACTATAAATTCTAAAACCACGCCCATTTGACCCCATGTACGGTGCCATGCAATCACTGACTGAACTATTTTTTTTATCACAAGGAAAAATATACATTTGCCTGATCATCCGAGGACTAATTATAAAAGTAAGGCAAAGACAGTAAAAACTTCATGTTCAGTTAGCTAGACTATTTAATTTGCAACACAGTGAATGGCAAAAATGGCACAGTTATATGAATCACAAGAACTCTATCATACACTTAATTACAGTTACACCTTTAAGTGTCACACTCATCATCAACAGAAATAATAAACATCATGTGCTGCAGAATATCCACCACGATAGACTTCCGTATCTATGGAAACACAAAGAAAAATGGAAATCATGTGGGCTTTTATCAGAGTTCCATCTTAACTATATCATATCATCCTTAAACCACGGAGACGTGTTCAATGTAGTCTTAAGAAGCCCCTATGTTTATGAGAATATTGAACATGCTTGTATCCGACAAAAGCTGGTTAACTGATATCTATGAGGTACTTACACTTGCATGTTCAGCCTGTGTACTCATTATTTCAAGGCTTGTGTCAAAATAATGTTCCGATTCTTTTTTTTTTATTATTAATGAAAGAGCCAGCATATGCATTTGCTATATTCTTTACCATCAAAGATCTTTGCATAATATACTTGTATTTCCTATCATGGACTTTATGCAACGACGTAGCATGCACTACGCACAGTAAAATTAAAATTTTATTAACTCCATTTGCATATAAGAAAACATTTAAAATAGGTAGAAATTAGGTAGGCAGCCTTACAGAACTGTATTGGACGCCTCCTTTTATATGAACACAGATTAATAATGCACTATTTTGGAAGAGCTTCATTTCTATGTTGCATTACATTTGACCAATCCTTTTCCAACAACCAGTTAAAATATTTGGCCTTTCTAGGTTTTTTTTAAGCTTTCTAGAAGTATTGTTTTCCATATGCCCTATAACAGTTGAAAATTAATGTTAATTTGCTATATTACACAATACATTAATAGGTCTATGATATATCTGTCCCTCCTTTCTCTCTCTCTATATTATATATATAATTAAATTTGTTTATTACTACTAATTTTATACCGTACTTGCAGATGAAATTAAAACAGACCTCATTAAACTAAAGCTAACTTATGGTAATTAACATTTATATTTATACCAATGAAATACAATGTTAATAAACGTAAGAGTTAATTAACTACCTTAATTGCGGGAATTTCTCTAAATACTTAATATAATAAGCACTTTCGGGAAAAGGACTAAATTACAAATTTTATTCAAACGGAAGCACAATCTTGCTCTTCGTTATTATCTTCATTAATGAGCATCTCAGACTTCATTAATGTTGTTTTTGTATTAGAAAGATAATCTAACGGGTAATGTTTAACACACAAAAGATTCTTTAACCTGAGAATATTACTAATTTCCCTTTTTTGTATGGAAGTGATACAAATTTAATTTTAAATTATGTTTAATTTAAATAATAAGACTTTTTTTTCAAGCAACAAATATTTTAAGGACAAGCGGATCATTTAAAGACCCCAGAAGACAAAAGCGGAACAACACACGAAGAAGTGTTGTACCATTACATTTGAACCTGTCCTGGAATTCGCTAGAATATAGAGGCGCTGGCCTTTGAAGTATAGTTTAACATGTTTTTCATATCAACAAAACAAAGACTTGTTCTCACAATATCCAAAGAACTTGTACCAACTCATGACCAGGAGCCCACGAGTTTCAAATATAAAAGGCCAAGCAGATGTTTGAGAAACGTTTTCAAATCTTCTCACGTGGTTAGTATTGTCTTCCAGGCTTCCTGCAGTTCTTCGAAATAAGTAATAGAAACGTTTTTACTGTTTCTCGGACGTCACCAAACGAGTTAAGATTTTTATTCATATATAAAAATGTACTTTGAATTATAATACTTAAACATTATTTTAACTAACTTACAGTAACAACTGTTTAACATTCCAAGTACATAGTTCATTATTTCTCTTAACTATATCATACGTTACAGACCAATAGACTGATTAGGAACTGAATAAAAATTCAAGCCCAATAATTTAATAGAAATATGAAATATGATAAGGATGTCAACATTAAATTAAGATTGTGCAAATGAACTGATACGAACCTCAAAAATGAAATTGTACTTCAGCAATTTACTCTGTTGTGGAGAGAGAGAGAAAAAAAGGATACATTCATCAACTAGGCCTAGCCTATAATTCTGAGGGACCATATCCTATTCCGCTCAATAAAGCCTCATTCAAGAAAATGTATTTAAAATAAGTTATGGTTATTATGTGATTATACAAAAGAAATAAGAATCACACATTCCTTCCACTTAAAGATATATAGTTAATTTTAAATTTTGCTATACCTGCGATATTTTTGCCCGTATAATGACTGTTTAAGAAAAAAGTTACTAAAAAATCACTAAAGTAGCAATACGCCTATAGCGCACAGGAGTAGTCAAAAGCCCATCTGAATGGTCTTATAAGCTGTATAATCCGAAAACAACATAAGCCTATATAAATATCAGAGCTTATGATGATTTATGACAGCTGTAGTTCGGTGAAAAACTTGAAAAGAATTACATCTATCCTGTTTGAAAATGGAGTGGGTTAATTTCATAACCGTTTTAAAACACAAAGTCATTAAATTATTTCAATTAAACAACCACAGAACACAGGAATGTTGCCAATTACTCGGTGAACAAGTTTTGGTGTAATAAAATTGAATTTTGTCATCTAAATAATTTGTGGTTAATTTCAATTGCACAGTTCACATAGCGTAAAATAATTAACGGCAGGGGTACTGAATTGAAGCCTAGAACCGCTAACAATTTAGGCGACCAGCGGTTAAATTATAAAACGCGCTTTCAAAATCATTGTGAAAAATTAAATAATTGACACTTGAGGAATGTTATGTTTTAAAACTATTTCTAGCTGCGCTATACAAAAATGTACATAGACGCCTAGAAAACATAAGAGAATTATCAAACGTATTAAACATCAGTTATCATAACCGTTAGCCGTGTCTCATTACATTTTGTGTAAAATAAATTATTTCAAATTGTTATAGTATCTTTATCTATACCTGCACTCCAATTTATGGTAGGCTGGGAATCTGTAAACTTACTTATAGCTGTTTGAAGTCAATTTTAGCATCTACATAGGCCTATGATACTTAGGATTTCGTCAAGTCACAAGTCTTAGTTCAAAATGTCAGAGGCCTTATCTTCACTGACTCTCAAGCTCCTCTGCTTTGCCCTGAAGTGCAAAAGGAATGGAATTAGATTATCTCTACATATATCCACAACTTTCTGCCTTCATCCTGCCCTTCTGCATCAGATCAAGCTCACCTGCAGAATATTAAAGAAAAAGAAGCTAGTTCTTGGTTTACAGCTATCCCCTTTTCTAACATTGGTACCCTAATGGGCAGTCTATCCTTCAGGATATAAGACTTACGCCTGGGCTGCAAAATACGTGGTTCCACCGCAGGCTGTTTAGGATACCACATTTTAACCAGCACAAAGAGCTCTGGGGAATTTTCAAGAAGCCTCCTTAAAAAACGCATTTGAGTGGTCACTGTCATCTATGGGGGTCCCATCAGTTTCTGAACCGCTTGATCTTATTCGATGGAAAAGTCCTGTTGGTTTTGAATTTAATTCCTTGGATGAGAGGAAAACCATTACTATGGGATGCAACATGCGTGGACACATTAACAACGTTCAACTTGGCCTCTAAGTCCAAACTTTCTGAGTCTGTTGCAGCTTCAGCCGTTATCATAAAAATAAATAAGCACCGAGAAGTTTCTGATAACTATTTCATGTGGTTTTTGCTGTCGAAATTCCTGGGCCCTGGTTTTCAGAGACAAAGGAGCTACAAATTTGATCTAACTTCAATTAGAGTGCTTTATTAATTGTCCCCGGGCGAAGCTGTATCTTCTGCAGCGGATTGGAATTAACTTACTATTCGACAGGGCAACGCACCTGTCCATCTGCCGCTTCTCTTGATGATTTATTTTTTATTTTTGGTAAACATTCAATACAATTGAAGTGTCATATCTTCATAAAGTAAGTGCTTAAACTGTATTTTTTTCTTTTATTAGAAGAAAAATAATTGTTTGGAAGTAGTCGTAATATTACAGTAACACGTGAATAGGCCTACCTGTACAGCTATTCTTTCGCAAGATGTACTGATATATTACCAGCCATTGTTAATCATTGGTACTGATTATTCAATGCATTTGACTTCCATTTTATCTTTACAAATTATTTATTACTAGTAATATATTTTAATCATGAGTTTATAAAATAAGTTGACAAGAACGTGAATTTTAAGATTCAAACCAAAAGTAACTTAAGTCTTATTTGGCAATAATAGCGTTTGGGCACAATTTACAAGACTCTGAAATTCAAATGGAGATGCGAACTAAAGAAACCCTATGAAGTACACCATTTATGCACTAGAACATATTACGAAATTTTTAAATATGTCACCTAAGCTTACGTAAGAGTCATTGAATACTGTGGTGGATATTCCTTCGCATACTGCGAATGACTTAAATAACAAACAACATAACATATGAAGACATTTTATAAAAGAAAAAAAATTACCTATTTTTATCTGAAATAGAACTTCTTAGATGAACATGATATAGGTTAAAGAACCATATGCAAGTACTTCATTTTCCTTTAGTTAGCTGGCTTATTACTTTAATAGTCATTATTTTGTGCAAATGACGTTTTAACCATGCGCATGGTAATTAATATGAAATATCCTGAAATTAAAGGAACCTTTCTTATTTACAGGGTCTATAACCGTTTGAACGCCGTAGCGTAATGGTTGAGGCGCTGCGCTACAAACCGGAAGGTCGCGGGTTCGATCCCCGATGAGGTCGTTGGAATTTTTCAATTGGCCTAATCCTTCTGGTGGCACTATGGCCCTGGGGTCGACTCAGCCTCTAACAGAAATGAGTACCAGGAGCAATCCTGGAGGTAAAGGCGGCCGGTGCGTAAGGCTGACAACCTTACCACCTTCATGTGCCGATGTCTAAAAATCTGGGAGCCTCAACCTCCTGGAACCCTCTGGGCCTCCATGGCCTGTAATAGGGAACACTTTACTTTACTATAACCGTTTGAACACAATGAAGTGTTTACATCAAAGAACCTGATTTCCTCCAACAAATTTAGAGGATGTGTTATTTATCGAAAAGGAAAGATAATCACCAGATGAATGAAAGCAACTAATGGCCTCTTAAACCAATTAATAGTAAATTAGCACCTACTTCTGATGAGAAGAATTTCTTAAATTAAATAATACTAAATTGACAACCTTGGGGTAATTTTTATTCCACTAGTTATTTCAGGGACATGGATACTATTTCATACTTTATACTATAGGTGTAGTAACTATAAATTATGAAACTAATAAATATAAGATTCTGTTCACACCTTATGATGGATGTTTAGAAAAAATGTTTAGCACAATTAAATACAAATTCGGAATTTCACGTGGTGACAAAATCTGACATTTCTTGTGATTACATATATTATTCAATTATTATCATTTTATTAATTAGTTGAGACTTTGTGCAGCCAAGTCTACAATTTTTAAACTGTACAATTATTTCTGTGAAATGTTATAGTTGGTTTAATTTGATTAGTTGAATTTTCTCCTATTAACTTACATGCTTAAGATAATCTTTAATCTCTTATCAATTAAACATAACCACATGGTACGCCTGTTCTTATATCTAGGCAAAATTCAGGTAATTTTAATCTGAAATTGTGTTTGTCCATAGCGTGAAGGATCATTTCAGAATGGGAATATCTTTCTCTAACACATCCATAAGCAATAGAATGTACTTATTATTCTTAATGGGAATAATATAGAATGATTGAGAAGTAGATGGAACATTGAAAGGGAATGCTTCTTTCTTCAGATCCATTAAGGTTTTCTTAACGTTGTCAGTTTTAAGCAAGAATTAATAGGAAAGTACGTTCCTTCACTTCGGGAACTAGGCACGGAGCTGAGTCAAGAAAATATAAGGTTTGCTTTACTTTGAATGTAATAATTTCATTTGTTTGGCAATTAATTTCAAAGCTTTTTGTTTACTCAGAACATGGACAATTTGTGTGTTGTGCTGTGTGTATTTACGAATTGATTACCACCAAAATGGCCTTTTTTTATACATAAAAGTTGGAAAAGGCCTACTTATTAGGCGTACAATTTCATGGCACCATTCAACCGCTCAAGATATAGGGGCTTTGTTTTGTGAATAAAATAATTTTGTAAAAATAAAATCTTCAATTGCAACACATATATTTAAAGTCATAAGCCATTTAAATTAATGAAATTAAAGTTTGCATACTGCTCTTTTATGAAGGAGACTGCGTGACCACTTTGAAAATTGTTGAATTTCATCACAACTCATTTATACCATGCTACATTTAACACTACCTACGGTATTCCAATATTAGAAGATATGAGTATAATGGGTTATCTAATACCTTCTAAAATCGTGGTCAGACAATAGACCTACATATAAAATATACTCTTGTCTTTATAAACTGCTGAAACAACAGGGAAGATAATTATTTATGGTGTGTTTCAAAGGGAAAACACTTTATCATACATTGGAATAGAGTATACAGTTAGTAGCGTACCCAATAAGGACTTAGTGGAAATATTGGGACGTAGAATCTACGCAAATGTCTTCATGTATTAAAGATTTCCTGATCGTCTTATCTTCATTCTTTCTACGATATTTTAATACAAATATTTTCTCCATAGAAATTGTCAATGTTTAACAGTCTTCATGACTGCAATTGTCATCTCCATCATACGGAAATCTTATAAAAAACACTTTTCTATAGACTACGTAATTCATTTTGATAGCTTCCATCCCTAAAGCAGGAATCAAACTTAATATCCGTTAACCAATAAGGCCTCGAACTTATAAAATAGTAATAACAAATTGTATCTTATTTGGGTACCCTACTTAAAGTCTGAACACTGCGTTATTCCAACAAGACAGAACTAAAACGCTATTTACTTTTAAAAGGAAAGTTAAGGAAAGAAAAAATACACATTTCATTTATGTTTATATACAACCTTGTAGACACCATTCTACCTATGTATTCGTAATTCAATTAGTCCTCAAAGAGTTTGTTTTCCTTGTATGTCTATAACACAGCACTTTTCTTTCATATTACATATGATAGCACACGTTCACGAAACACAGTTGATTGCAAACATGAAATAAATTTGTCTTGCTTGTATGTACATAAATTAAAACGCTATAACATATGTTTATTTATTATAATAGTATTTTGTACAACTTCATAATGACAACTCTGGAAGCAGTCGCGGAAAACTTCACCAAGAATACACCATGAACACAAAAATGTTCCTTCCTGTAAGAGAGTATGGGCCAAATACTCTTCAGATTTCAACATTTCCATTTTATTGAGACAGGATACTACGTATTGAAGTAAAATGTCTAAATATGTCTCAAGATAATTTTGTGCTCACTTTACTATTCTTCCTTGCTTGGAGGATGGAGACTGCTATTATGGAAACATAGTAGCAAACCAGGCTACCAATAACCTATTTCACAGAAAATTGTTTGGGAGTAGGCCTAATAGTGCAATAATGTAAATTTTAAAAGAATACACTTTAAAATTTACACAATTTTGCGATCAACCACAGGTCTAATTGAAATTTTCATATAGGAGCAGGCCTAGAACTATTCATGAATGATGAACATAATAAATAATAATAAGAATATTGATGTCAGTAATAATAATAACTTATATTGCTTCTAGGGATAGAAAATGGTTTAATTTCAAACAAACCCTTCAAATGAGTTGAAGGAACTACGGTTCTTAGGGGATCTTTGCAGTCAATAAAAGTAATTTAATCAAATGATACTCTATTGTTATTATAATTATTATTATACTGCTTTATTACTGAACTAGACTGGCGTATTAATAACTATAAAATTTTATTATTTGTTAAAACAATCTTATAATTGTTGTGGTTTCTGATACCAGTTCTGATGATCCATGATTTAATATTAAAAGGCCTAGATCTAATCTTATATTATTTCATTTAGTAATGAAACGAGTTATGGAACTTCAGTGTAAATAAGTGCCCCACATTTAATAACACTTTATTTAATAATGCAAGAATAGTTTTCAAAATAAGAAAAAAACTATATTGGGAATATCAGCATGTATAAATTGTTATTGCCTTTTCTTAATTCGAACATGCGAGCAAGGCATGACTTTGGTTTATTACAGATAGGCCTATTTAAGCTGAGCGCCATGTTTTAAAGTATTTACACGAATCAGAAACATTTTTATTTCATGTGTCATCTGGGTGTTAAGTATTAATATTCAATAGTTCGAATGTACAATTTCCTCTTTACATAATAAAAAATAACAAGAATTTCGGCAATGATAATGGAAAGTAACAACTCCGACAACTAACCATCACCAATTCAGTAAACAACTCCATAGCATACACATATCAGTATATAAGTATGCGTCTCTGGATGATAGCCTTCAGTTAACATTACCTTATGAAAGTGAGAAAACCTATTTTATTTACTCGTAGAATAGATCTGATGTTAGCGATGATCTTATACCTACGACTGGTATTTAAAAAACAACAGCAACACAATTCCAGTAACGCCAACGATGTACTATTTAGAACCAGTACAGGTCTTTTGAAGATTCTTGAACTTGGGCTTCCAGACCTGAAACACAAGAAATTACTGTTTTAAACTAAGGAAGTAGGCTAACATGCAATATTTACAAATAGGATACAATGTGTTTGCGCCAGGGTTCTGTTTTCTTCATCGACCACTAATAAAGGAAACTGTTTTTGCATCACTCTCATTTTGCACAGAACAATCTATATTTCTTAAAAGATTACTATTCAATTTTTAGAAAGAAAACTTACTAATAACCATGTTGATATATTTGATGGATAAGAATGATTATTGCATGGTAATTTATTTTTTCAAGAAGGAACGTTAGTACCTTTTTTTTAAATTATATCCCTATAGGCCTACCTTGAAATGTAGTTAGACTTTTTCTTAAATTCGCTGCCGATGGCTGAGAAGAAGCTCGAGCCAAACTGGTTTTGATATGTGCTTAAATCCGCCAAGTTTAAGGGATGCAAATGAAAGACTGGTTTTCGTAATTTTAAAATTAACTATCTCTCACTTAGTGAATGATTTAAGAGTGAAAATTTTAATTAAAAACCTACAGTCATTGAATCGTATGAGATTCGAGGGAGACTTTGTAGGGTAGCCTTGCACTCATTGGTGAACACAGTTACATAGTTCTGAAATAAAACTAATTGTGAATTTTATTTTTTATTTTTGAACAAGTCTTAGTCACTCATGAATATAGGGCCACTGATTTACATGTTAATTTGATAGATGCTAAGAACTCTGTTTCGTTCAGTTTTATTGGCCTCTCATTTTGCAGTATATAAGCTATACATATTATAAACAAATAAATAAATATATATATATACAATATATAACAAACTAAGAGAGCAGAAGAGAGAAGTAAACGCAAAATGTGAGATGGTGGAATATTAAGAGAAGAGAAAGCTTTATTAAGTTATTAAGTTCTAAATGAAATTCTTCTCAATTCCTTCCCGCAATAGTGGTACTTAAATACGGAATCTGGAGGAGGAAACAAGGTAAACAATAAAATGGTCTGCAAAAATGTCGCGGCTCACCAAGATGGCCGTGGTGGTTGGCCATGAGCCGCGGAATAGGCTACCAGTTGCGGAACACGGCCGCGAGGTGCAGGAATTCACTTCCACTGCTCTTCACACAGGAATCCGAAAAGATACCAATACAGACCATCTTCCCTATGCTATAATCGTACATAAATATAAGCTCATGGCTTCCGCGTGTGGACGAAATATTCATCTTCTCGTAATAATGCAGGTTAAGATTATTTTCGCAAAAAGTGTATAACCTATCTGAATGTATTATTTCTAGGCTCATATACTAGCATACAGAGAAGAAAGGAACTCATTGTTGAAAGCATATGGAAATTTTCTGCGATAGATGAAAATAAATTCCTGTATGAGAAGAATTTAGTTCCTTTTAGGCATATAAACCGCCAATACAGAACACATAAAATTACAAATAATAATTTTTACAATAGTTTTAAAATAATACTGTTATTACAAATATTATAAATAAAATATAAATCTTAACCTAATAACCAATATAGAATAAAGTAGACTAGAATATATTATATATAGAATTATAAGTTAGAAGGTAATAAAAACCAGAGTTCATAAGCGATTACGAGGTATTTTACAACGAGATTTTTGTAGCAAGAAAGAGAGTTCACTGAAGTCAAATGTACCTAAACTCTAAATTCCCTGGCTCTGGATACCTGAAGGGGCTAGGCCTACCATCCGACCGCTGCATCAACTTCTATAGGCAGATAGCAGGATTGAGGGCATGTGGTCAGCATGCCGACACCTAGGGCGGTAAATGATGGTCTCCGTGACCGGAGCTGCTACTTCTCTATCAAGTGGCTCCTCAGTTTGAATCACGAGGCTGAGTGCACCCAGTTCCAGACCTCCCTTATCTCAGAAAAATCCGAGGAGGTACCGGGGATCGAACCTAGGCCTGTGGACCCGTAGTCGACGTCGCTAATCACGAGACCACGCAGGCGGTCCAAATGTACCTAGGCCTACAATGCAATAATTTCATATTTTGAATCCCCTGTGATTCGTGAGAAGGTTTTATCATAGGTAATCCCCACGAGAGTTGAGTTTTTCCATCTGATGAAACTCGTCAACTCGAATTGGATTTATTAAGACTATTTTATGAATAAAAAATGCAACGGATTATAAAAATAATAATTACTTTCGTTGTTTGTTGTATAAAAACAAAACTTAACAGCTGCGAGATCACGACATATTATGAATGAACCATCCATGATTCGATTCGAGTTACCATGTTGTAACCGTTGCTACCAATGGTGCTTATAACACATAGTCAACTTCATTCAGGTAAGCTAACAGCAGAACAGAACAAAAGCACACCTACTGATTTGCATCGAATCGAAATTGTGTTTTCAATCAATGAACATTTGTATTATTTTCATTTCCAAACAAGATATGTTGCATAAAATAATCTGTTTTCATGTTGCTTAATGGCAGCATGTGACGTATTAATCACAGCACACTGATGCTTACGTGTCCAACTACGAGCAGACAATTTGATCGATAAAACAGCATCCTCATATTAATAGCAAACATTTTATAAGATAAACGATCGTGATTGGTCTATATCCGAGGAACTGCTAAAGTTATTGGTCAATATAAAACATGCGGCGTATGGGTGATAATACGTAAAGGCATACCGATAGAATACTTAAATAATAAGCTCGCTTTAATCTGTGTCTAGATTTTTCGTTGATCAAAACATCATTTTCAAGGCTTCTTTCTACTTGATATTTAAAAAATCCCTTTAGGCAGGCCTACAGGCTGAGGTAGATTTCGAAGTGCTTTTGGTTTAATTTATTATCGCTGCGCAGCACTCTTCTTTTTTAGCCTTGGCATGGTAAACCTACAGTAAAGAGGAAGAGCCTACAATCATTTGTTTTAACAACAAGAATAGGATATAATATTCTGAGAGGCCGTGCGCAAGATCAGCAATGAATAAAATTAGCAAAGCCGCTAAACAAGACAAAATTATGATATTATAATAATTCTTTTAAGTGTTATTATTTTCAAACATTAAAATCTCGCGTCATATGAGAGCTATCAAGAAACTATTTATTGATTTGTAGAGTACTCATCAAGAGCTTTTCAACAATACCCCACAAGACGTGGTTTCAAAAGATTCGAATTTTCATTCCCCACCCCTCCCCCACCCTCACTCAAACCCCCGAATTGTTGGTGTCACTGTGAACTCCATAGGGAGTACTCTAATTTATTCAAACAAAGTTTCCCTCTATACTTCATAGGGGCCGAGATATATGTGTTTTAAAATTTCAACCCCCTCCCCCGACCACCCCCTTGGGCCAATTTTACCCATTAACGAACTTGTCCGAACTATTGGGCCTAGAAATTACATAATAAAATTTGGTTCAAATATCTTCAAAATTACGGCCGCTAGCGTGTAAAGATATATATATAAATATCACAATTTTTTTTTTTGATGGGCGGTGGTTTCGTACTTAGGGGAGCATGAAACGTAAAGATATGAAAGAATTTTTCGAAAATCATGACATGGTATTCATTGCAATAGGTAGATTTTTCTTCGAAATCTACCTAAAAAAAGATAAATTCTACATTCTATGTACAAAGCTATGATATCCTTAAAATTAAAAACTCTACTTTGTTTTGTATTTTTTATTTAATATTATAGTCATCCTCAATGTTTATACGGTCTTGACATTACTTAACGGTGCTCGTCGTTCAAAACGGTCGTTTTTAATTTTAAAAACATTCGACAGCTAAGATACGCCCGGCAGTTGGTGTTAAGAACGTTCAACGGCCTAGTAACAAACAGGATAAAACTTACGTATAAGCTATTTTAACTTTTCTTGATTGAGTTGAACAGTACCCTATACATCTTCATACATCTTAAAAACATCTTCATTCAATCCTGACATTGACGTGTTAGTCCAATCGAAACAGTCCCAAAAATCTCATTAATATAGTATTCTTACTTAAAAACAGCAATTTTGCCTGAAAAATTAAAATGGTCTTTGTGTACTTTTATAATAGTTTTTATCTTCACCTAAGAACAATTGTTACTGAGTATGAAACCACTTGTTGTAAATATTGCAAACATATATATATTGTTAAATAAATGTTTTGCTAAAAAGTGCTTATATTTAGTCAACCATTTTCAAATCAGAACACAAATTGTTTATCAATAATCAATCTGCATCTTCAAAAAAGCGTATATAAGCTTATATATTTGCATGGTAAATTATATTTACAAAAAGAAGGGATACGATACAAATAAGGTTTTTTACTCCACCGTGGACCGATGGACCGTGGAGGAATTCCGATAAGTAAAGGTGGGTCGCCAGCTGAAAAAGGTTGGGAACCACTGCCCTATACCATATAATTTACTACTTCCTATGCATTGCATTATATTGTCTGCTTTTAATTAGGCCTACTAATTTAAATGCATCCACCTTTAAGAAAACAATATTTATATATCCTAAACATTTGAAGACAAATTTACACCGAAGTGTATTATACTGTACAAGTAAGCCTAATATAGACAAGTACCAGATTATTAACTTATCCTGAAAAAAAGTGTTATTGCTCGAATAGTCCGGAAACTTTTAGAAATATGAGATTTTGAATAAATTGGGAGGTCCTTAAGTACAATAACTTTTATTTTGGAATTACGTAATGTGTATTTGTAATCTGTAGCCTATAAATTATCGGCCGACTAGTAATTAAAGCATTATCCCATCAGCTGACATGTAAGTGGAAGGTTTTATGTCAATAGATGAAATTTTAACTTCTATTCGAAATACTGTCCACTAGCTTCTTTTAAATCATTATTCATGTATTTATATCATATGAAGAAACTTATTGTTTTTGCTTAAACTTATATGTTTGTTTTGAGCTCTCTTATAAATTTTGGCTTACAAATTATCTACCTACTCACTAACATAGGCCTACTTGTTTTTTCATAGGCCTACTT
This sequence comes from Ectobius pallidus, assembly GCA_964059195.1. NCBI lineage: Eukaryota > Metazoa > Arthropoda > Insecta > Blattodea > Ectobiidae > Ectobius > Ectobius pallidus. The sequence goes on along the minus strand of CAXKWD010000010.1, from coordinate 26,988,173 downwards.
GGCCTACTTGTTACTTAAATTATGTAAAAATTATGTAATATATAATTTTAGTATGACTGAACTGACCCCGAACACGAGATATGCTCATGCGGGGTAAACAATACTCCATTTTGTAATTGTAAAAATTGTGTTTATAATATTTGTATTTGTAATATTTTGTAATTTGTAATAAGAAAGAGAATTTCAAATTTCAAATCAAAAAATCTCAGGCTATAGATGCTAATAGAAAGACCTCCGTCGTTATTTTCTATACCAAAGACAGTCACTGTCCATGCCTTATATTATATCTCTTTGTCAGTGTAGATAGCCATATAGGCCTACGTAATCCAGTCGTCAGGGCTCATGGAGTCCCAGGTTCGAGTACCGTATCTGCCATAGAAATTCTTATATTTCACGGTGACCACTGTCTGATCAGCCTTACAAGTTTTACAATAAGAACAATAAGAGCGTTTTACAATATGAATTCCTGGAAATTAGTCATACGCTAAACGTTAGATGTGAATAAATTGGCCAGTGATTTCTCTTTATAAAACATTATTCATAAAAGAAGCTTCTATCACTTCTTTATTACATATATACACATAATCAAACGAAAATAATTTGCACAGTACGACTATTCGAGAAGTTGTCGTACATTCTTAAAATACTAGGCAAAACTATAATTTCATCAATATCCCAGTATAAATAGATTAACTAAAATTTAAAAAAGTAATTATTTCTATTTGGAAAAAGAGAAATTACTAATCTTTTCCATTTGACATTTTTCAAAATAATTACTGTTTTATAATATGAAAGAATTTTTAAATCAATGTTGATTTTTGTTTTATATTTATTAGTAACTTATAGCAGAACCTCGACTCTCCGGACTAACTGGGACCGGAGATGATCCGAACAAACTAAAATCCGGATTATAGAAAAATAAATCAGGTAAACTGATAAAACAAAGTGACAGATGGAGTTAATAAGCCATGTTTCAGAAACAATTAAGTTTTAGACCACGGTTTATTGAGAAAGTTTGATTCCCCACGTCAACAATATTTCGTCAATTATTTTTGCAAAACATCTGGAAGCCGACAAATACAGAGAAAAACCCTTGAAAGATTTTTCAGCCTAAAAATAAAATGTTTGATCTCTTTGAAATTGTTCCATCGATTATAAGCTAAAAGCTATATGTTCGCCAAATTTCAAGTTCCTAGCTCATATGGAAGTGGGCAAACATCAAAGTTAATAACTGATTTAGAATTTTAGACTGTCGTAGATGTGAATGACGTCACAGCAATCTAGCCGGTTTTTCCATACTTATGGGACAGTTAGAAACACCAAATTTTGCACGAACATGACGGTTAGATGTGCTAATAATTTTACGAGCATAGCTGACCTATAAATGTGTAAAAAAAGTTACATAATGTGAGCAAAATATAGATTTCCTTAAAATAAAAAATCTACCTCTTTCACGGTATAACTGATGGAGATACAACAGAAAGTCATAAAACCGAACTCGTAGATATCTAAAATCCATTACAGCAAGTGCAATAAGTTTTTTGATACGACTTAAAGTGTACCTGTTATAAGCCTGCAAAGACGGTCTACATTGACCTTAAAGTTGCGTCTGACATTTTGAACGTTTTTCTTGATATTGACCAATATCGTTTAGCAATTCCTCGGATATAGACCAATTACGGTCGTTTATCTTATAAATATGAGGATGCGATTTTTCTGATAAAATCGCCAGCTCGTTGATGGACACGTAAGGCATCAACGTGCGGTGATTAATATGCCACATGCTGCCATTAAGCAGCACGAAAACATTATTTTATAGTGGAAATTGAAATAATATAAATGCCTACTGATGAAAAACACACTTTCTATTCGGTGCAAGCCAGTTCGTGTGTTTTATTGCGTTTTGATGTAAGCAGCTACAACGACGCACTCCATCTTGTGATGCGCACTATTGGTAGCAGAGGATTGTTCATTCATCTAGTATGCCGTGATCTTACGGCTGACAGAATATTGACAACAAAGTAAGAAAATATTTATTTTAAAAATCCGTTACAGTTTATTCGTGGAATAGTCTTAATAAATCCTACTCGAAATTACGAGTCTCATCAGATAAATTTTCTCGAACTTCGTTCTCGCAAATATATCGATAAGTTCGTAATCTTTCATGGGATTACCTATGTTAAAAATATAAAATCGGAACTTTTTGGAATATTTCCGTTGGTCACAGGCTAGCTGTATGTTTGCCAAATTTCTAGTTTCTAGCTCATCTGGAATTGGGCAAAAAATTATTTCGGTGAATGAGTTAGCCATGGGGCTTAAGGCTTTAAAGGCTAGTAGTGATGATTTGCTATTTAAAAAGCATTTGACCGTTAACTGGCCGTTACTTCTGTAGGGTAAACTAATTTCATCTAAAATCAATAGCGTTCATTCTATGGATGTTATAAGTGTGTATAGGTCTACTTAAGTTTCATGAAAATCTGATAAAGCCTATCAAGTTATCGCTCGTAGAGACGCACGGACGAACGGACGGACGGATCACTCAATCTCATAAAGTACTCATACTGGCACTTAATAAAACACTATTAACGACAAGTGGAGAAAATTCTATTAGGCCTATACAGACTAGCAAATTAGAGGCGGAACTTTGATAACCGCCAAGAACAGAACCCCCTCTGTAATCTGACACTCCGCCAGTGTGGCCTCCTCTGGTAGTCCGGTGTTTTCAAATTGCGCTTGCGAGCATGGCAGCAAGTTTGTGCATGTCGAAAATCTCCGAATAACCTACCAGCAGGTGCCGCAGCTTCGCTCGCGTTTATTAATTCAATCCCTAAATGTTGTTTAAATAATTTATTTAAAAGTAAAATAAAACATTGTATTTATTAACACCGACAAGGTTTTTACATAAATCAGATGAAATACAAAATTTTATTTTAAATTGTATTTTGAAACGTAGGCCTGATAAATAAGTAATAAATGTTGCTATAAACCCCCTTATACCCTCAATTTTTATTTTATTATTGGATGTTCCAGAGAAATTATTGTACTGCCAATATCATTACAAGTTCCGTTTATTAATTGGGTGGAGTCACGTAATTGAAATACAATTACAAAATTGATAAATTACCTTCTTTTATTACATAAAATACAAGTATATTTACTGCATAGGAGCGTTCAGCTGGCACACTCCTTTGCGTGTTAAAGAAATGCTTGTTCGACCTTACACTTAGGCCTACTCTCAATCAGATGTTAGTGTTTCTGTGCAATAAGATATTCCGGGACTTCACCCTCAACCCAATTTTGCATAGACTACATATACATATATGTTTGCATGCGATTTAGCGTAAAAATAGTTTTCCCAGGATATTCATTATTTCAAACAACAATAACTTCTGAAAGAATGAAGACACATATGCGAACATTTTTTTTATTAAAACGAATGCATTGTTGTATTTCTCCAAGCACCAAGAACTAAACAGCTTAAAAACTGCAACTTTAAAAATGTTAAACGATACAACTACTCCGAATTTATACAAAGGTAAAAAGTTAATTCAATTTTGAAACAGTAACCTTCAACAGAATTCAACAAAAGTTATAGGAAACACTACTTAATATATATATAAGCAGATAGTTTCTTTAAATTTTCATGGAGTTTCATGAACAACTGTGGGAGCTAGACTGATATGAATACTGCAGTATAAATAAGTTAATTTATTATAAACAAATACTGAAAAATTCGCATTAAATAATGCTGAAAGTATGTCAGTTTAAAGACTAATGAACATTTTAAATTACCATTAGCATGGATGACATTTGGTACCGTTAAGACGTGTATAATGTGATGCTCTTAATAGCAAAAAGAACTGAAGTGTTAAACATTCTGCTTTGCACACAAATAGGCTAAAATAGATTTTAATGTCTGAAAAATACTAACTAACTATGGTTAAAGCGCAAACATTTCATGAACAACCGAGCCATGACAAATTTCTGCGCGCTGTGAAGCAAATACTTGCATTCGCATATTATAAAATACGCAACGGCTCTGCTAGTGCATGTTATTTTGTTTTGCTCGACCTCATGGTAATAATGCCTGGACGCCAGACCGGTTGCCTGGCATCCAGGGGATGGATGGGGAGGAACATAGCTGTGTGTGTGTGTGTGTGTTGCGTGTGCGTGTATGTGTGTGTGGCAGAACAGGGAAACTTCCCTTCGCTTGGTTTTCTCTCCATAGTGCACCTACAGTTCATGTCGTTCACAAATTATGCGCAGTAATAAACGGATTCCCAAACTGCAAGCTGTTTTCGTAAATTATATAGGTCTACTTGACACAAAGGCAGTCGGATGCAATAAACTTGTTCAATCTGTATATTTCGTATACCGTACTGGTAAATCTACAAAGATCGTAAAATCTAGTTGTTTCAATTTCAGGGGGAAATGCTTGAACATTATGCTTACTTTCAGTAGAGGACACTTAATGTAATTACAATAAAATTATTGTAGCCCTAATGAATTTTCCGTTAGTGAAATATAATAAACCGTAAAAAATTAAACACTACACTGAACTAAAAGTCACGTGTAATAATAAAGCAGCCTGGTTCACCATATTGTCCTCATTTAATATAACTTTATTTGAGTATTTCCCTAATTTTTAGCGACAGGCCGATTCACAGTTATAATAAAATGAAAAAATTAGTAGTAGTAGTAGTATTTATTTATTATTTATTTATTATTTATTATTTATTCTTTATTTATTTTGCCTGGCAGAGTTAAGACCATAAGGGTTTCTCTTCCACTCAGTCAGGTTAAAAAAATACAATGTTAGACTTACAAGAATAACAAAGTAATGGATAAGATACTAATGACTAATACTAACTCTAAAGTTAAGACTAATAAGTTAATAATAAGAAAAAGTAATGTTACAAGCAAAACAAGGAAAGTGTCACTGGCCCTATATCGTAATAAGAATGCGTGCATTTATACTGCCGTAGATGTGAATGACGATACGGTTATCCAGTCTTTACACATTTTTTTAGTTTTTCCATACTTCCTACAGAGCAGCAAGAGTAATCAAATTTGCCACGTTTATGACAGCCAAATGTGGTACACTCTTGCCAAATTTGAAGAATCAGCTGTCCTATAAGCCGTGTATCACAAAATTACAATGAGTGGAAAAGGTACACCAAGATTTAAAATAAAGGCTATATAAGGTAGGCTATAGGCCTAATCTATGGAGATGTGACAAACATTTATAGAACCAAACTCGTAGATCTCTCAAAATCTGATATTGTTCGTCCAATCCGTTTTCGTTAGGACCGTTTAGTCTCAATAAACCTCCAAAGAAAGGTCTGAACCGATCTTAAAGTTAGTCCGCCAATTTGATTTTTTTTCGTAGTAAAAAATATATTTTTTTTTTAAGTTTTTCGAATTTTTCCTCGGTTACAGGCTAAAAGCTATAAGAATGCCAAATTTCAAGTTTCTAACTTATTTGGAGGTGGGTAAGCATTAATGGAGTGAGTGATTTAGTCATGTGGCAAATTACACAAGAAATAATATGCTTAAAATATATTATCACTCACTTACTTACTTACTCAATGGCAATAAACAATTCCTAAGCAAGCTAAAGGAATATTATCTATTTTACGGAACCCGAGAACCCGAAGGTTCATTGCCGCGCTTACCTGAGACCGCCATTCAACCCTATTCTATCCAACCATCCTACTTCTCCTAAATCTATCCTAATATTATCTTCTCACCTACGTCTAGGTCTTCCAAGTAGTTTTTCCCTTTGGGTTTCCCAGTCAATCCTTTTGAGGTGTGTCTTTCCTCTCCCATGCGCGCATAACATTTTATTGTACTTTTTTAAAAAGTAAAAACTGGCTTTCTTACAGTACCCTCAATGTTTGTTTTAGCCTCTCTTCTCTATGTCAGGAATCATGTAAACAGCTTCACAAATCAAAATCTATAGTTACCTTACACGTAGAAATTCTATTTTATATAACTTATCCGTAAATGTAAATATACCCTTTGTCAGAAAAGTTTTGAACATACATCGCTTAAACTATTTAATACAATTCCTTCTCAAATAAAAAACCTTTCTTTTCTGACATTTAGGAGAACGGTTTTAACAGCTCTGAGATCTAACCCTCTGTATTCTGTTGATGAGTTTTATAATCTGAGTGTTTTTAATATCTCTTACGACTTATGACGGTGCTATACCTATTTTATATGTCTTGGCCAAATTATAGTAGCTATCCTCTATCAAGCCCAGCCAACTTCTTCCTCTGTGATTTAATTACCCTTACTATATCCGGTGATTAGTACAGTAACCTGTACTCTTCACCGTCGTGAAGCTCGTCGTTATACAGTTTTCTCCAGTCCCCATTTTCATCTCTCTTAGGCCCAAATATTTTCCTAAGCACCCTGTTTTCGAATACTCTCAGATTATGTTCTTCCCGAAGAGTAAGCGACCATGTCTCACACCTATATAATATAACCGGCAGGATAATTGTCTTATAAATCTTTATTTTGAGATTTCTGGACAGTAGACGAGAAGATAAGAGTTTCTGAGCTGCATAAAAACAAGCATTTCCTGATTTTAGTGTACACTTACGGTAACTTCTACCTTAATATTATTTGTGTCTGTAATTATTGCTCCCAGATATTTGAATTTTTCCACTAGTTTGAACGATTTACCGGCTATTCTAATATTTTGTAGAGCATTATTTTGACGTTTCATGACCATGTTCTTAGTTTTTTCTGTATTAATTTCTAATCCAACATTCCTGCAGGCATCGAAAAGATTTTCTGTATTTCTCTGGATTGTGTTTATGTCATCGTCCAACAAGCAAACTTCATCTGCCTAAGCTAAATTCGGGTGACTGCCATTTAATTCTAGGCCTACCCTGTTTTCCTGAACCTTGTTTCCTGTTTTGTTGTCATATTCTAAAGCGAAATTAAAAAGTGAAGGCGTTAGGGCATCTTCTTGCTTCAAACCGCTTCTAATGGCAAACCTTGTTCACCTAACTGAATCATATGCTTTTTTAAAATGGATATATAGCTGGTGAACAGACTTATTATATTCCCACTTTTCCCCATCATTTGGCGAATACAATGGTTTATCCATTTCTCCTAATTCCACATTGTTGATCTCCAATAATTTCGTCCGGATATGGGGTAAATCTTGACTAATGTTATCACTCACTAATGTGATAAAACAATATGACGTTATCCATCGTCTTAGCACTTTCAAAGGGACGACTGAGGAAATTCTCGTACTATTTCTTGCGTTTTAATATAAAAATTATATTTTAATAGTATCCACATCCCTCATGTTATTTCCCTCGTAGTAGGCTAATTTAATATAATTTAAATTTAATTCAATCAAATGCAGTCGACAACATACAGAGAATATGTTATGGACATTATCGATAGTAAAATATAAGTTACAATATATATAAAATTAATTGTTCCAACTTCCTTAAAATATTCGCTTACGTCAGAAGAAAGACTGTCAGCAAGCCATCTGTGTAAAATATACCTATTCCTAAATTTGGAAAAGTTTACATTGTAAGCTTCAGGAGGAAATTTATTGAATAGCTTCAAAGACATTGAATGAAACCAATTCTTCTACTTTGTTAATTTTATCAATGGGTAGGGCAAGAGATAGGCCTAGTTAAATCTTGTATTGTAGCTTTTCGTAACCCGTCCACTAATGTAACTTCCCAATCCCTTCTTAACCGTTAATAAACATTCTAAGATATACAAATTTACAACTGTTAAAATTTTCTCTTCTTTTAACAAGGGTCTACAATGTGCATAGAAAGATGCGCTCGTTGTTGGTTTTATGAACGAAGGTTTTTTTAGATGAAATTTTCATTGTATTATTAGAAAAAAAGTCATGCTTCCTAAGAATGATAATATTTTGCATAAGGAAATTGTAACTAGTATTTGCATATTTGTAAGGCGTTGTAAGTTCTTGTAAGTTTGAAGTTTCCGCGAGAACCGGAAGGATTAGACAAAACAGTAGCAAGGTAATTGCTTTCATTGATTTTTGTTTCTCTTACTGTTTGGAAACCAAGATTTCTAAATACGAATGACTTTATTCACATCACATTAAATGTTTATTCCGTCAAAATTTGCAACATTTAAGTTAAGAGTTATTGCACACATTCGACTATGTATTTTTACTCTACTAAAACTTTTCTTTATTTGGTTATTATTGATTTATTAAAGTATTATTCAATTTATTATTATTATTATTATTATTATTATTATTATTTAAAAAACGAAACATGCACGAAAACCTTTTCAGGAGTGCCTAAGTTAAACAAATTAACAAGCAGCTCTCATTTCTCCATATATTGTTAATTCACATGGTGACATACAGGAAACAGATAGGCATGAAAGCTATCCTACAAAATTGGTGATAAAAAACGTAATTGTTATTTATTCAACCAGTAAACCCACAAGAAGCTTTCAGATTTCGCCTCTTTCGACAAATGTCCAAAACTGACAAAACTGAACATAAGTTTAGTATTAAATACAATGATATAATACTATACTGTCACATATGAAAACCATAAAAACACCTGGAAAAGTTTACAAACAGCAATGTCATCTATACAACCCATTATTTCTGTCCTATAGTTCCTTTAATCTTTACAAAAATTGAGTCGATACTTACGATTTAGGTATCAACCGAATAGGCTATAAGCACAGATATTGAACTGAAAGTATTGATGAACGGAGGTCACTCACTGCCCATACACCATCATATTTTAAGGAGAGAAACACATTGATGTTACAGTCCAACGATTAACCAATTCTAGGGAACAGAAATAACCTTGCTCCATCTCTCCTTCTGTGCCAGGTAAGGCCTATCCATCAACATTAAAGTTATCTATATATGAGAAAGTTCTGGGAAAATCTTTAGTGCACTTACTATCTTCGATGCACGGACTGTTAGGATTTAACTGTCCTCATGGGTCACGAGCCATGCAACGTTGCTTCTATTTACTTCTATTAATTTGTTTATTTACTAAGCTTCCTCTATAAAGGTCACGATTTCGTAAGTATTTTTCAACAGCTATATTTTGTTCCAATTCTTATGAATTGGATTGCAAGTCTATATCAAAACGGGACAATACTGGCAAATTGGGACTTTATTGACAGCATTTTAATTATATTTCTTTTAGTCAAAATGTTTATTAAAACATTACAACATCTAATTTCTTCAAACCTGAAAGGATTTTTTTTTTTCCGATTGATACCTGATTTAAATGTACTGGATCAGTTTTCAGTAGGTAGCTGAAGGAATCTTTAACAGAAATAATACACTCGTATCAATATAATACAGGTTAACTTATAATATTATTGGTTTTAGTCAGGGTAAAAGAAAGACGACGTGAATCATTACGATTCTATTTATGTAGATAGTTGATATTTAAAATGCGTTAATAACGTTTCTGAATGAAAGCATGTATGGTATGGTGAGTTATAATGAATGAAAAAACAAAAACAAAAACAAAAACAAAAAACAAAAACAAACAAACAAACAAACAAAAAACAGAAAGCTAACTCCCGTAAAGGAAAAATAAGGTCAAGCCTTTGATATTCCACAATATTGGTGGTGGATTAGGAAGAGGGAAAAAGAAATTTATTCAGACAATTTATTACAGTACTACTGTGTTTTATGCAGCGTATGAGAAAGACAGGCTGAATTTGCCACCAGAACAATTTATGCTTAACACGAAGATGTCCATCCTAGGGCCCGAGAAACGTTCGCGAGGAACGTCCATATAAATCAGCCCTGGGATATCTACTTAGGATTCCGAACAGTATACCTTCCCGTCCGCTATAGTGATAGCTAGGCATGGACTCGCCACCCTTCTCTTGACAGGGAGGAACCAATATTGCCTCGATGAAGAGGGTAGAGCGAGGATACAGAACAGGACTGGGAAAGGGGAAATGAGAAAAAGAGAAAGAGAGACAGAGAAGAAGAAAGAGAGAAATCCTGGATGTGAAGGGAACATCCCAGTCGAGACTGGACAAGAAGGCCATTCTGGAGAAGGGAAGGAGAATTTCTGATACGGTTCGTTACAACTTCTCAACTTCTGGCGTAACGCCTGTGAAGCTCTCACAGTCGTCTGAACTGACTATAAACTTCCTAAGCGATTCTTCCTATCCCGAAACTGCTCCAGGAGCGAAAATGTCATTTATTTAAAAAGCGTTGATTCCATTGTTAGTGTTTTTGTTGTATTATATTCTTCAGCTGTGTCCTACAAACCGAAAGTTCAATGGGTTCAGATTCATTAATATAATCGGAAAGGGCACTACTTGGTTGTAGATTCTCTCTAATCCTATGCCCCCATGTTGGGGCGAAGGGCCTCCAAGTGGAGGTTTCTGTACCTATGTGAATTTTGTTACGCTTATTTTCCTAGAGGGGGCAGGTGGTAAGCCCATCGCCCATCGTTCCCCCGGGAACTAAGGTATTACTTGGACGTGAAAGGGCCGATAAATTTTGTCCAGAGGCTCTAATTTAGGCTTGGAGTTCTTTTACGTGCCGTAAATCTACGACACGGGCCCCCAGCTTAAAGTCCCTACCGGAGGACTACGCGCCCAAGATTTTTACGTCCTGAAAAACCCATCGACTGCGGCCGGGTTTGATCCCGCGACCTTCGGATCTAGAGGCGGGCACGCTACCCCTAGACCACTGCAGCCGACTGGTTGTAGATTAATCACTGTTAATTATACTATCTTATTATTTTCATCATTATCATTACTATGGTATCTATTATCATCATTACTTTTAATATCAATCATCACTGTCATCAGTATTATTATTGTTCGTCTATTATTATTGTTATTATTATTATTATTATTATTATTATTATTATTATTATTATTATTATTATTATTATTATTATTATTATTATTATTATTATTATTATTATTATTACTGGCTTGAATTCAGCTTTCCGTCTCCCTGGTATTGCCTTCTGCCCTAACTTAATTTTCTTTTTTCTTTTTGTTGTAATATCATGTATGGATGTATGGATACTGTCTCCAGATGAGAAGAATGCAAGCTACAGGAATGCAGCGCACTCCCCATTTCTCTACCTACAAGTAATCTTCCGTTTTTTAGTCAGTGAGCGGGCGTGAAAGTTCGGATTCCTCCCCATCACGGCGAGCCAGACCAAACGCGTGTCACTTTGGACTGTTGCTATGACGCGGGGGAATGAGTCCCCTCTGTACCACCCTTCCTCTTCACCCTGCACTTGCATTCATCTCATCTGGTGACAGTACTTAGGCCTTCCGTCCAGGCTACTTAAGCCTGTAACATATTTCATAGTTTCATGTAAAGGTATTTGCCATGTATTAATTAAGTGCTGCTTTTGAATTTTGACATCGGCAAAACATATTTTGCTATTATTTTAATGATATGGGCAAATCTGCTGTTATAGAAATTTCTTGAAACGATCTTTAATTATTTCGAAAGTACAATACAACCTGTCTTATCCGGATATGTGATATCCTGAGACTCCCATATCCGGACGTATGTCCGAACGAATTTTACAATTTTTCATGAGCGAGACTCATGTGCAAGATAGTACTGTACCAGTGTGACGGGTGGAATGCGGAAGTGAGATGAAACTGAAGAAACAAGCGAAACTGATATGATGATTTTGAGGAGCTTGAGAGCCGTGGCTTCTAAAAAATCGTGTGCAGTGTGTAAAGCAGACAAAAGTCGCTAACTTTTTCAACTGATGTAGCCTATGTAGCAAAATTTTCTAATCGATCATATATTTTTTCATTCTAAAGACTACAGTAATGCAAATAACTTACAATGTACCTACTGATAAATACAGTTTCGAAAAATTAAAGTTTGTTCCTACAATAATCATTGTACAGTACGTTATAAACTGTTTAGTATTTAGTACTTTCAATTGCTGAAATAATGTACTGTAGCTTTACAAATTTGTTTTGCTTTACTATGGTTGCTAAAATGTTATAAATGTATAAAAAGCAACAACAATATGCGTAGCCTATAGTAATTATTTCCGGCGCTGGATTTACGGGGAAGTGAGGGTCGGGGGAACAAATCATAGCTATTCCGCCAGTCTTTCTGCAGTGTTGTCAACCAAAGAAATAACGTTTCAGCAGAATCGCCCGTATGGTATTTTATGTAGTGACTTTAATATACAACGATTTTAATGCAATTCAATAATATAACGTGGTGACGGTATTGCGTAACAATTAATTACACGTCATAAGCCTTTGGTTATCAAATAAGTCATCAAATAAGAATATTATGCATAATATAGGCTAAATATTTTTACACTGGATGACTAATTTTAAGCATAAAGAAGAGTCTTAGCAGAACATGCTTCACCATTTCGTGTTTTAAAACGTAAGAGAGGTAAGGCATCTAAAAGTGGAGAAAGCTATAGGCCTAATTTTAAACGTGAATACAAATTGTGAAAAGTTCGCTCAACTTTCAGTCCATGAAATTGACATCAGAGTTCACGGGATCGTCAGAAATTAGCACATACGGAATTCTTAAGGAGGTGAGGAAAGTGTTGGATGTACAATGAAGTGTTTGTGAAATCAGCAGTTCGAAAGATTGTATTTTTCCCCATAACTCCATGCGTCAGAAAAGATAATGTCAATAAATAAATAAGAATCCTGAGACAGAATGAAAGCTTAGTATTGAAGCCACTAGATGTCAGGGTGTATAGCGTACTTCGTGTTTCAATGTTGTCAGCTTAACCTACGAAGTTGAACGAAACCTACCGAATGAAGACTAGGGAGCCGAGCGCTCAAGAAATCGCGCGCGGGTAGTATGTACTTAAATGACCTTGTGAAACTAAGATTTTTCCATAACCGAATCGGCCGGTCGCCACTAGTCCGGATATGACAGGTTGTACTGTATTACATATAAGCAGAACTCTGATATTAAAAAAGATACGATATAAAATAAACTTATAACATGAAGGAATTGAAAACCGCCTTTTCGCTAATCGTTAATCTCTGTGTTAAAACCAGTCCGCCGTTTAACATGCCTATTCAAAGCCTTTTCATAAAATATAGAATATAGGACTAGTGATTTTTATGGTCGAGACACCTTTTCCATGGTAAAAGTGAATATTTTATTAGAATTATGTTTCCAATTATCAGAATACGAAAATAAAAAAAAAGCCCAAATGGCCTACAGACCTACCTACTTTATAGGTTAGCATGAATATGCTTCTATTATAAAAATAATAACATATTTATATAAAAGCTTAATCCGGAAAGTCAGTTAACACAATTTTATTTCATGAGACATAACTGGAAATCAGTTAATACAAAAATTATCTGCTACTGTTTTTTATATAGTACCCTTTGTTGAAATGATAGCCGATATATAAAAGTAAATGACTATATAAACATAAAAGTGAAGAGAGTATTTGTTACACGGAGAAAATAGGGGTTTATCCTATTCTGACTTCACTATGCTGACTTAAAAACCTCGGCAAACACGGAAGTCACGCTTACACATAATATTAGCAAACCACTGACCCCGTAAAGGGGGGATTGCTTGTTTTATTGACATTCAGTAATAGGATCATCAACACCAGTGGTTGAGAAGAAGAAAAACAAATATCCAGTCATTGTACAGCTGGCTCCCTTACATTCCACTAATCATTGCTGTAACACGGTATGACCTCTACCAGTGTGTGTACATCCAATAATTCTGTCACAAAGATCCCCAACCCCCTCCCTTTGCCCATTCTATTAACCGGCATCAACACCATCTCATGGTCCAAGAATTCTAATAAATTTCGATTCGTTTTGCTTTCAATATAGAGGGTAGTCGACCATTAATTCACAAGAGGGTTAGCTTGGTGGAACTAAAATTAAAGTTTAGATTCATATATGTAAAGCACAGGGGTAGATAGAGGAAGGGGATGATGCACAAAAGAGTCGATTATACATGAGAAAAGGGGATAGGATGAAAGGGTCACAGGATAGGGTATATATGTATATAGAGGGTGATGAATGAACCTGTATCCACACACACACACACACATGCACAGGTGCACAGTCGATATGCACATAGGCCTAAGCTTCACAGAGTTTGCACGTTGGAGGCAGGATAGATGCCGCCTCCGGCTCGTGAGTTATGGCTCTCCGAACTATCGATCGAGGTCGGGTAGACGCTGGCAAGTCGGTGTTAGAGGTTTTAGCGTACCGTAGCTTATATTTTACCTATCTAAAGTCTTTATAACATTATGCCATTCTTCTACCCATACTATGATGATGATTGATGATTTATTCCTTTGAATTCCTAAGTGGAACGTGGAGATTTCAGTACCTACGACGAATTTAGTTATGCTTATTTTCCAAAAGAGGGCACAGAGACAAGTGGTGTCAACAACAACTCTCGAGAGGAAACTAAGATATTGGACGTGACAGGGTCGACGAATTTTGTCCAGAGTTTCTAAGTTGTGGCTTGGAGTTCTTTAACTTGCCGTAAATCTACGACAAGGCCCCATACGCTTGAAGTCCCTCCCGCAGGACCCCGGAGGATGTTTACATCAAAAACTCCAATCACAATCAAGAGAAATGGTCATCTAAGTAATATAGAAAGTAAAGTCTAATGGGGATCACCTGTGCGACTGGGTAATATACTGACTATTTTCTATCCCATTTAAGAACGATCCTGTTCAAAACAAAGAGGCGTGGCTGTCATAGCCCGCACGTGAGAAGGCACGTGTTCACCGTGTTTATGTTAGTTTGTTTACTCTCAGTACAACTGACCCGCAAGGTCGTCGTGAACAATGAATCTTTTGTTTTGTTTGCTAATTGATATACTATAATGATGACGATGTCAGTGAGAGTTTGTTATTTCACGTGTAAATGTTGAAATTATTGTTGCATGAACTTACGAACACTCGTTAGCCACACCCTGCTAATGGCGCATGCTAATGACATTAACCAATCACGTTTTGTCACATGATGCGAATTTTCCGCGAACTCTCTGTGAATTCTCCTCTCCTTTGTTTTGACTAGGATCAAACTAGAATGGGAACAATTATAGTTACGTGAGGTAGGCCTATATTAATATAAATATACTTTTAATTCAGCTTTTATTTATACTCTTTTGAACATCGAGGCCATATCAGGAATTCAGTTTCTGTGTAGGGCCTACTGTATATACCAGAAAGGTCATGCAACTATTGGTGTGCAACTGTTTCTATTGTTGATGTGTTTATGGCGTCTGTTATTTTACATTGATATTGATTTTAATGAATATGATACACGATTAAAAGTGGAGTTGATTCATGGTAAGGAAATATCGAATTCGGCATTTGTCTTCACGACAGAATATAGACTACCTATTTGAATTAATTTAAACTTCTTAACCTAGGCCAGTAATTGAATGTTTGAGTAGGTTTATAGTCTAAAATGTACAATATTTATGTGAGTTATGGACGGAACATACAAAATAATTAAATTAATTTAATAAATGAATTACATTACTGAAAAGCTGTATCTGCTTAATTTAACGGCATATTGTATCTACCTGGTGGAATAATTATAAAGTAACTTTTCAACAACGGAATAACTTGTTCATATTGTAAGTCTCATTAAATTTGACTCCAATTTAGAAAGTCTAATTTTTTCCTCTCTGTTTCTTTCTCATCACTTTGGAAGTGTTATTTTTATACAGAGTAATATTTACGTCATGACTTCATAATTATTACATGAAGTATACATATAGACCCTCTCGCAACGTATAAAAATGTGCTCTAAATTTGAAACCAGTTTCATAGATGAGCGCCAGCGTACCTACGGAAGGAATTTTAAAGGCCGCATACTTGGCATGCCTGTGCTTCCAGCAACTCTTCTATCTGCTATCTACGCTTTGTTTTTCAACACAACTAGTCTTCATTTCATTTTCTCTGCACACCTTCTCCTGTCTTTTACCTGCTACTTTGAATAACCATCTGTCCATCATATACTTTAGTACTTAAAAAATTGTTTCCTGTAGCTTATCAAATATAAGTAATGTGACTTCTTTATTGGCTCTGTATCTGAAATGTAAGCTTCATTAGGTTACAACAAATTAACATCCTTCCCTGGGAGGTTGAAATTAAATTATGGAAAATATGTCTTAGCTCCGAGTCAGAATTTGACCTGATGTAATGTTTAAAATAAATAAATTTATAGAGATCAAGTAATGGGTAAGCCGAAAGAAAATTAACCAATATTTTGCATTAGTAGATTTTCCCAATTTTGTAAATGTTACATTAGGAATATTTAGTAGGTCTATCTTTACCGTGGGCATATCAAAGTTAAAATAAGTTATTTTATTTGACAATACATGATTTTATAAAACGAGTTTGTTTTACTAAGTCTAATCTTCCTTATATCATACGGGATCAGTATTAGGTATGATAGGCCTAATATTGTTACTTACTAGCCCATGATAATAGCTCTTTATGGACGAGGTTAAGAAACTTGTAACATTTGAAAATGTGATGAGCTACACTCACATGACTTTCTCTAGTCTACCTAAGCCTGAGCAATACAACTTTCTCGCTTCAAATACCGATATAGGATAAGAGGCCGTCTTGCAAGAAGTACATTACAAAGATCTGTTGTTTATCATGCAAAGACAAGAAGTCTGACTTTTTGTAAACGATAACTGACCCTAACTTATAACTACCCTACAGATAATTTTTAAGAAAAAATGTTTCAAATAAAAGTTTTAGCTTTTAGTATAAGTTTTTAGTGTCACGGAAAGGCTGGTCCGAGGCACTTTTTTGTAAGCCACCCTGTAACAGGAGACCCTAGCCCGCACTGGGATGTTATTGGGATAATAATAATAATAATAATAATAATAATAATAATAATAATAATAATAATAATAATAATAATGATGATGATGATAATGATAATGATAATGATAATAATAATAATAGTAATAATAATAATAATAATAATAATAATAATAATAATAATAATAATAATAATAATAAGCACCTAGTGAACATTTTTTAAATCATTGGAGCAGTTTTTGAGAAAATCACGAAAGAAAGAAATCTTCTTGATGTAAAGTGATAGAAAATCTTAAGAGAAAGTCGTCGCCAATCTACGTCATAGCCTACATCTAGAAAATATCTGACCCAAATACAAGATGTTTTTCCCATTGTTTCTCTTGTTCAGTGACAGTAAGACAAGCACAAACACAGAAATGTTTCTGAAAATGTATTGTATTTTTAGATTTAGATTAATTCAAAACATGTAGGCCTATTAGGTTAGCCTATTTCTCCTTGACACTTGAGTGGATCGTTTTGTTAACATTTTGTAAAAACATCCCCGGGATTTTATTCAACGGTGTAGCTCTGAGCGTATAGATTATTCTAGGCCACATGTACAGATTTGCGAAGTTCAGTTTTTGGTCAGACTTAAGTTATTTTCCGCTCTATACTGTTTAAGTAAGCATATTGTGGAAGAAAAGCACTAAAATCCATGAGGCAATTAAAAAATTATCTTAATTGGTGCCATATCGGGTGGCAAATGCAATGTTTTTCTTGTAGCTTATGGTTTTATGCGTAGATAGAAATATGTGATAGCAATGTATAAGAAGTAGGCCTAGCTGTATGTGAAAAAACAACTTCAAGTTAGCAAAAAGTAAACTGGTCCCTATTCGGGCTGTGAAGACCCTTAGGGTTCCAGGAGGTTGAGGCTACCAACGGCACATGAAGGTGGTAATATTGTCAGCCTTACTAACCGACCTCCTTTATCACAAAGATTACTCCTGGCAGGTCTACTCCTTTCTGTTAGAGGCTGAATCGACCCCAGGCTATAGGCTATTGACACCAGAAAGTTTAAGTCAATTGAAAATTGAAGGGGTTAGGGGAAGATAGGCTAACCCACCAAACCTCATGTACAATTATATATTGGTACATATTATGTTACTAACAAGACTTATTGACGAAATTAGTCTCTGCTCAGAAACGCTGAGATAAATAGTGACTAAGAAAAAATATAGACAATGCAATAACTTAACTTTTGTAAAATGAAGGATAACACTATCTTCTCCCGACCCCTTCAATTAATTCCAGTCACCTCATCGGAGACTGAACACGTAACCTTCCAGTTTGTACCGTAGTGCCTCACCCGACGTGCCACGGTGTACCCCCTTTTTATAGGAACAATGTTTCTTTTTATAACATAAAAATGTAGGTCTACCAATCAGGGTGGTACAGGCTAGCAATACTTTCATTTTTATAAATGCTATGTTTATAACACGAATGTAATAGCAAGGTCTACGGAGTAGTTTCATGTAAAATTTCTATTTTAAATAGAAAGTTGTTAGTTTTTAAATAAAAAAAATCTCAGTAACTTTTAAAAACGCCCTCGAATAAAAAACATTTGAAGTAAAATATGTTCACAATTCACAATATACTCGCATCTTAATTAATTTAATTTTAGGTTTTGCAGAATATGCTATAATAAAAGTAGCCTACTAGGTTTACTGAATAAAATAGACTCATGAGCCTTTCAATTTCCGTTCAAAATACATGGCATAGATTACACAAGTCTGTCCATCTCATAAAAAATGTACAGAGCATTTTTTAAGTAAAAACTGGAATTACGAAACTTAGAATATTTTTAACATAAGCTATATTTCTAGACTTTAATCTACTTTCACAATACTTTGTACCGTAAACTATATGGGACACGCTATATTATGCCAACTGCGTGAATATTGGTTTATGATATCAATTATGAATGTGGAAAATTTCGGTTTCGCTACTAAGAAACGACAATCAGGATTTTTACGGGCTGGGAAGATATTAGAAATAAACTCAGTCCCTTTTCAGTCTCTTGGGGTGGATACTAGAAACTCTGAAGTTGTGGGAATTATATGACCTTGTTTATTTCAATAATGGGGTACTCCGTGGTGTAGTAGTTGAGGCACTGCGCTACAAACTGGAAGGTCGCGGGTTCGATTCCCGATGAGATCATTGAGATTTTTCAATTGGCCTAATCCTTCTGGTGGCATTATGACCCTGGGGTCGACTCAGCCTCTAAGACAATGGAGTATCAGGAGCAATCCTGGGGGTAATGACGGCCGGTACGTAAGGCTGACAACCTTATCACCTTCACCTGCCGAATGTCTAAGGCATAGCTGAGCAGCTGAGGGGAAACGTTTTAGTCCCCCATCCACTCTGTGACGTATGAAACCTGCTCTTCGTGTTCAGTGTCACATCGAAACTGCTTTATTCTGACGTCAAGGGCGACTGTAGTGGGAGGCATTACCCCGCCGCACAGTGACACAATGTGCACCAGTTGCGCACCCATGGCTAAGATCTGGAAGCCTCATACTCCTGGAACCCTTAGGGCCTCCATGGCCTGTATAGGGAACACTTTACTTTACTTTATTTTACTTTACTTTACTTTACTTTACTTTATTTCAATAATGTCAAAGGAACAACGACAACTATAGTCCCTATCTGAACTTTTATACGCCTACAGCTCATTTATAAAACTGAGAGTTGCATTCATCCGGGACGTATATCTTCTATCCCTAGAAAAACCGAATGGATTTACTAGTGTACAATGCGAAGGAGTAAAATGCTCGAAGTATGCGAACACCGTGGTGGGGAGGACGGATGGTTTCAGCATCATTAAATCCCTTAAGCACATGGTGATGTAGGTGGATGTTCTCGTGGGTAATAGAGTTATCAGGTAATTTATTCACTCAAATTCTTCTGTGAAAGTCCTAACATTCTCGATACAAACCCACTAAAGAAGCGCTCTTGTTTAAGCGCATTCTTTCTTCCCTCCGGCTGATTATTCACTCGTCAAGAGAAGAAGACTCCCTTTCTCCTCACCTCGCCCGCCCCCACATTCTTGAAGATAAAATAGAGAAAAGAATAATCAAAGGTGAGGAACAAAGATGGAAATTGCATCTGAAGAAAAATTGTCCTAACTAATTATCGGAATTTGCTAAATAGTTTTGTTGTTAATTATTATTGATCACGTCGATATGGAAATGTATCACTGACTCTCTAATTACAATAAAAATAGTTTGATTTAACACCGGGTGAAGAAAAGCCTGTTAGCTAATAGTGCTTTGTGAATGTACTTAGTAAGAAATTAATTAAAATTAGGCTGAATTGAAATTTGTGGCAATGGATTCTCCTAACGAGCTAATAATAATATATATATTATTAAAATTATATATATATATATATATAAACGTTTATCATGAAATAACTGATTAAATAAAGGCAATTTGTTTCTGCACTTTTTGCTTTATTTTCAATTATTCGTAATTTTTAAGAGATATGTCATTTTTGGCAATTTTTAGGTCATTTTCGGCATTTTTAGGTCATGCTACATTGGAGGAAGAGAGGAGCTTTACCATGTAGGGCTACAAATCGTTAGACTACTTTCAGACATCAAACAATCGTCTTTGTTTGGGAATCTCCGCCAAGTAGGCCTAACTTATTCATAGTTTACTTTAATTCAGATTTATTGCAAACACTGCAGAAGTTTGTCTTGTAGCAATGAATATTGTTTCGTTCTTTTTTAAAATGACACATATTTGCTAGGGGCAATTTGATAGGCATGCCAGTTCGGAAAGAATTTCTTTTTCGCTAAGGGTGTCAAGTAGTATAAATTTATTTACTTCTTCATTAACAAAATAAGTGAGTTTTATATTGTAAATTCATATATAACGCACTGTCATCCGTTAAATTTCTTGTAGCAATTCATTACTTAAGAAAACTAATAATGGTCATTTTTTAAAAAATTTCCTGTCATTTTAGACTATTTTTAGGTCATAAATGAATTTTTTATGGTTATTAAATGCCTTGCCCTATTGATTATAAAACACGAAAGAAAGGCTAGAGACTCTAGAGTGCCTTAGGGTTCCAGAGATTGAAGCTCCAAGATATTTGTCAGTATTACGCAACGGCCGCCTTCATCCCAGGATTATTCCTGGCACTCGTTTCTATTAGATGCTGAGTTAACTCCAGGGTCACAGTGTAACCGGAAGGATTAAGCCAAGAGAAAAATTCCAACGAGCTCATCGAGGATGGAACCCACGACCTCCTGATTTGCAGGGTAGTGCCTCAATCCTCTCCCTTAAATAGATAAACTCTAAATCACTATTACTTTTTGTTTGAAAACTGCAGCTACCTAGTTTAAACAGGGTATTTTACATTAGACATGTGCTACCTACTACTATTTGAGTAGTAGGCCTATGTAGTGCCTAGCCTAGTTTAACTCGAGAACATTTCTGCTTCAATTCACAGATGATTTCTAAAACGAATGATCGGAGGAATCCGGAAGTGTAAGCCATGACGTGCTGCTCCACTCTGAATGGAGTTCTTCGACTTAGAGGCTAAACCTCCAACCGTAATGACCTTTAGCTGGAATGGAAACAAAGTCGCAGATTCTTTACAGGTGGAAGCAACCAGTGTAAGCCCCTACTGAGTTTTCAGGTGCGGTGCCCGTGGCAGTGAGTCACACAATGTTTAGATGAAAACTTTTTAAGCCAAGAATCAAATGCCGACACCTAACCACTGAGCCACACCGAGAACTACCCAACATTTAGGGCAATTAATCTATAGGCTCAGGCAAAATCTTTCTCCGAAATACCGTCTACACAGCAAATGTCATGGGTAGGCTGAGCAATATATGAATTTCAATGAATTTCATTGTTTTTACCTTTGAGGGTCAATTATAATAGGTTGACAAATATATTTACCTTATAGGCTACCCTCAACTTTACTTAGGTCTATAAATGAAATGCATAAGCCACTTGGGATACTATGAAGTTAAATAACACTGCGTACTAGTCGTAGTATATAAAATCACCATGCAGCAGTTGCTAAGGTAGCAATAGTTATATGTAGAAGGTAAACAGCCGTAATGCATAACGCCCTGGGGACTACATTGAAAACTGTTATTGTAATCTTTTTATACATTACCGCTGTTGACCTTCTACATACAACTATTGGGAACTAGTGCTGCAACTGCTGCATTGTGATTTTATATACTACGAATAGTACGCAGTGTTATTTAACTTCAGAGTACCACATGCCCCCAATCCTGCCATCTGCCTATGGTAGATAACGCAGCGGTCGGGTCATAGGCCTTGTCCCTTCAGGGATGTAGCGCCACAGAGTTTGGTTTTATGTGCAAAAGATAAATTATTTTCCCTTCAAGCAATGTAAGTTCCAGAAATATTTCAAATAGACCTACAAAGTTAGGACTTAGAAAAAGCAGTAACAGTGATTTTAAACAAGAAATTGCGAAAGAAAAAAGCAATTAGTGATTCGACTAGAATCGTGTTACGTCACCCGCAAATGCTTAAGTTGAGCAGAATATAAAAGTACGTTTTTTGTTGTAAAAAAATATTCAAGCTATGCTCTTCACAAATACATAAGTAGGCCTACTGACACACAGCAGGCCTAAACAGATAGGCTACACAAAACAAATAGATACACAGACGAATTCCTGAACAAAAATTTGGACTCGGGATCACAAAAATTGTTCTAATATTAAATTCTAAGAATCTAATTTCAGGGTCGAACACGATACTTCCTATGCTTCTGGTAATGGGTTGAGGAAGTAAAAAGTAGAAAAAATTTCCTCTTTTTCCTTGATAGTTTAACTAGCAGCGAATGGCGATTCAAACGAAGTTCTATACACCAATTCCGTACAGTATTATGAAGGTCAGTATGGCTACTTCCTTACAAGTCGAACAACTGAAAAGAGCCATACAGTAACGGAGGGGGAAGAGAGAAAAATCTTACTTCCGTGCAATTTTCTCTCCTACTATGAGATGCTATTTTCATCTCGCTGTTCTCCGCATCACCAATCGATGGAAGGTCTGTAAGCTGACCAATCAGAGCTTACCATTGAGTGACCACACCCTCTCTGTGCAACCTCCACTCTTATCTCCATCTCTCTCTATCTGTACTTGTTGCCATGGTTACCTTGGGTCAGTACAGTGACGTCATAAAGCAATTCACTTATGGCCGCCTTGCTAAAATGCACGTATAAACATCACAATGCCATCTGCTTATTGCAATATGTTGACATAGTCTGTTTATACAACTTTAGGTTCCAAAGAAAGATTATTACCGGGGGGGGGGGGTAATTGGCCCTTAGACCCCTTACTGCTGAGTTTCATTTGTTACATTCCCAACATTTTTCAGATGAATAAGAAAAAACTATCTGTTTAATCTGTAGGCCTACTCTGCGGTTATGTTTTTCATGATTTTTCTTTTGTTAATTAATTAATGACCCTTAAGTTTCTTTGAAGTTTTCAATGTTCGTGTAAAATTTTATTTTTGTCCATTGTTAGACCCCTATATAGGCCTACGTAGGCCTTTGCTAAAAAGGAAACCTGCCCCCGAGCACGAGCTCAAGATATTTCGGGGTTTCAGGACCAATCCATGTAGCCTATCATTACTTTATTACTTACTTACTCAATGGCAATACACAATTCCTCAGCAAGCTAAAGGAATATTACTTATTTTATGGAACCCGAAGATTCACTGCCGGGCTTACCATAGCCCGCCATTCAACCCTGTTCTGTGCTAACTCCATCCAATCATTCCTCGCAAATCCTACTTCCCTTAAAACCATCCTAATATTGTCCTCCCACATACGTCAAGGTCTTCCACATGGTCTCTTCCCTTCGGGTCTCCCAGTCAATCTTTTTCCTCCCCCATGCGCGCAACATGTCCAGCACATTTCATCCTCCGTTACTTAATTACCCTTACTATATCCGGTGAAGAGTACAGGTCATGAAGCTCGCCGTTATGCAGTTTCCTCCAGTCCCCACTTTCATCTCTCTTAGGCCAAAATATTTTCCTAAGCACCCTGTTTTCGAACACTCAGATTATGTTATTCCCGAAGAGTAAGCGACCATGTCTCACATCCATATAATAGGCCTACAACCGGCAGGATAATAGTCTTATAAATCTTTATTTTTAGATTTCTGCACAGTAGACGAGAAGATAAGAGTTTCTGAACTGCATAAAAACAAGCATTTCCTGATTTCAGTGTACACTTACGGTAACTTCTACCTTAATATTATTTGTGTCTGTAATTATTGCTCTCAGATATTTTAATTTTTCCACTAGTTCGAACGATTTACCGGCTATTCTAATATTTTGTAGAGCATTATTTTGACGTTTCATGACCATGTACTTAGTTTTTTCTGTAGGCCTATTAATTTCTAATCCCACATTCCTGCAGGCATCGAAAAAACTTTCTGCATTTCTCTCGATTGTGTTTATGTCATCGCCCAACAAGCAAACATCATCTGCATAAGCAAAAATTGGGTGACTCTTTTAATTCCAGGCCTACCTTGTTCTCCTGATCTTTCCTAAAGGAGTATTCCAAAGCAAAATTAAAAAGTAAAGGCTTCAAGCCACTTCTAATGGCAAACCTATCTGCCATAAATTTCCCTACCCTGACTCTGCTATAGGTTTCATTTATACACATTTTGATCAGCCTAATTACCTTCTGTGGTATCCCAAACTAAATGAGGATAAGTTATTCTACGTTTTGTCTCGCCTAACTGATTCATATGCTTTTTAAAAATCTATGTATAGCGACCATCGGCTCTGCTGTGAATATTTCACTTTCTACACTTTGGACATTCTATGTAGGCTACATTTAATAATTGATTAAATAATTTTTTACACCTACTCAAAATATTATTTGGAGCCGCGAGTATAGTTTTATCATTGTCCTTAATTATGTTTATTCTAGGTTGAAAACCTTTCTTGAACTCATTTATTCCCTTGTACAGATCTCTAACATTTACGTTCTTGGGGAAAGAAATGGTTCCACTCTTTATCGGATTGTGAAATTTGTTGAAGACACCAACGGCACAAGACAAAGCACTATTAAAGGTCCAACGAGCTCTGAAGAGAGCGAAAAATGACGGCCTAATCAATTTCCTTTCTATCTTCAGGTTTATAAAGCCTTTGGGCATTCATAGACTACAATTATTACACAGACTACCATGTTATGTTCATCTCAATAAAATAAATAGGCCTAGCCTATTTTGGTATTGTTCAATTCGCTTATTTTATTACGTGTCATTAGGCTACTATTAATGTAATTAAATTGTGATTAGAAAATCGACGTTAGGCTAACATAATGAGTTTTAAGAGAATTCCTTCTCCCCATAGGACGGTATCTTTCTCAGTACCGTTAATAGCGTTGAGTAGTGGTCAGAAGATAGGGTAGCCTATAGGAATAAGATACTATTTTAAGGATTTTTAAATTTTAGATCACTTGACTACATGAGAATATTGTAAACAAAAGTAGTTGGACTAAAGTAACATTATTTTGAAGTTAAAGTACACGATGCTGAAAATTTGCACAAGTTTTTTGAGGTTAAGCTGGTCTGGGAAATGAATTTTCACAAAGTAAATAATTGAACTTTTAAATTTAAATGAACACTGTGCACTAAGCAAAAGATTAAACAATCACATTTCCGTAAAATGAATTTTATTTTATTCTTTATTTAGGCCTATATAGACCACTTCATTTTTATTACATTTTTAACAAAATATTTCAGTACCGTAGCCTATGTATTATTTCAGAATACGAATATTGTCTCAAAAAAGTGGAATGAGTAATAATGAAAATATTACTGCCCTCAGTCACAGGCTTGTTATACCTTATCGGGTGTAGCAGTGATATTTCAATTATGGTTAATGAATTAGACATATATAGAAGTCACGTTGATCTAATCGCTTTATACGCTACATTGTAACTTGTATTACTTAGCTCCATGTAGTGCCCTGTTTGTATATGGCAATCAATTTTTTTTCCTACCTTCTGAAATGCCACCTGGGGTAACTGCTACTCTTGATTATATATCGGATTGTCACCTCTAGTAATCCTGGTAATAGGCCTACTCTATGATTTAAACATGCCCCGTACGTTAGCTCTTATCCACTAAACATGACCGAACTCGTACCACTCCTTTTCAACTTCGATTTCCGAAGAAGAAGAAAAAAAAGTAATATTAGGAAGAAAGTTATTTAATTTTCGGAAAAAGTAATTTTTAAATCGGGAAAGTTTGGAATATTTCAGAAAATGTAAATTTAATTTCTGAAAAGAAAATAATATCAATTTCGGAAAAAAATTAGAACTAGGCTATACTACAAAACATAATGAATAGTCTAATAACATGTTATATGAAACGTATTTTAGAATCCAGGGCCTTAGACCCCTAATATAATGCTTTCGGTTGGTAGGTTACAACTGTAATAAAAGCAGGTCAACTGACACAACAAAGTGCCAGTTGGAGTTAATAGGCCATGTTTAAGAAACTATTCAGTTGTAGACCACTGTTTCTTCAGAAAGTTTGGTAAGCATAAGTTATGTGAAGGAATGAGTGGGATAATTCCTATTGCTAGCATTCCTAATTATTTGTCAAAGCCCAGTGTATTGCAGCTTCCGAAGCCCTCTGTATGTCATAAGAACTGAATTGCATTTGTTGAATTCAGTGTAATATTTTCAGAAATTAGGCCCCTTATTGAGCGTTACTCAGGCACCGGTCAACCGATTTGGTGCAAAATCAATAAACTTCGTCCCATTAACGTTATAAGTGCGTATAATACCAAGTTTCATGAAAATCTGATAAAGCGTATCCGAGTTATCGCGCGTACAGACACACGGGAAGACATTTTCCCGTCCACCACGCAATCCTAAAAATACCATTCTGGCATGTAATAAACAGTTTATAGTAGCAATTTTATACAAAAGTTAATTGCATATTTCATGCGCTTGTGAAAATTATAAGGTGATATATTTATTCAGATGTGTCTCCACTTAGTCACCTGAAAAGGCATTTTCCTGGCTCTATGCGACATGCCTATGCGAAACGGAGAACAACGATGTGTAGGCCTATGTTCTTAATACTGTAGTAATAGTAGTCAATGAATAAAATACATAAATGAATAAAGCAACTAATTTCTTTCTTCTGCATAACCTACAGAAAACATCCATTTACTTGTGTCTGGTAAAAATATAATTATAAATTTAGAGTCAATAGGGTATATTATTGTTTTAACATATTTTTAAAAAATGTATAAATTATTTTTTTCAAAAATATATATTTTTTTTTCCAAAATAAAATTATTTTTCCCCCTCCAAAATTGAGGCAACTTTGTCCCAACATAGATTTGCTTTGTCTGAAATTGAAATTACTTTTTTCCAAATATAAATGATTTCTATTTTCAAAAGTGAATTTGAAAAGGCATATAAATTTATTATGTCACGACTAATTTTACCAAGCTTTTGAATTAGCCTATATCAAAGATTTTTTATAATGGTGTGAGTTGTTTTAATTTTTAAACGATAAGCGGGATTTGAAGTGCTATCAAGAACATCCTTATTTAAAAGTTGCCTCAAAATATGTTAAAGTGAAACCATTGCATGGATATTGATATTTCGAGCTATTACGAACTCGTAAATGAACTGTATAAAACATTTAAATATTCAGTACATTTCTACAGGCTCATTATTGCCATAAGGTTTATGATACTTCCAAACTTAAACTATGTGGCTATTACTTTCTTTCCAGCTCAATGCCAAATCTTATAATGGATACTATGTAGGTAGGATACCTTATGGTAATGGAGGTTAATTTGAATACGGTAAATAAGAGCCCAAAGAAACCTTTTATGAACCAGCCCATTCTTCACACCAGACATGACTGCGATTAAAAAAAGAATATCTTACTAGTAGTAGTAGTTTGATGACGTAACGACTATTGATACAAATTTTACAAAATATTCTCACATGTAAACTATATTAGCCTACCACCTTTCTAAAAAAGGATTTGGTTAATATCGTAATCTGCAGTTTTAAAGTGCGGTAAATTAAATTTAAATGCCTAAAGAATGTAAAGATTTTACTCTAAAAATTCAGCCCATTTACATTTCTCATTACGATTAGGCCTATTCCTAATGCTGCAATCTTTCTAATTTTCAGGGGAAAAGTTCGAGTAATTAAAAGACACAGACGTTTGATGGCATGTGGACTAATATTAGTTTAAAGGGGTAAAGTTTTGGGCAGAATCTGACTTTTCAATCTATGTTTTCTGATAGAAACCACAGACATATCCATTGTGAGGAGAATATTACCAGACACAGGTCCGATCGATGAGATGGCACATGCCCCTGCCCGCTCACAATGACGCACCCCGCACGCAGCCACACGCAGTAATTCTAAATCAGCAGAAATGCTGTCATCGTTTTGAAGTAGCCTATAGACTTCAGTTTCAAAATGACAACGTAACTTATGGCTGTAATGAGAGGAGAAATGAACGACGAAACATAAGGACTTTTTGTTTTGTATTTAAAAATTCTGACTTCTCTGATTTTAAAAACTTTGTTGTTCCTTGAAGTTACACCCGATAATTTTTCGGACAGTTTATTAGTTAAAATAGTTTTAAAATATAAAATAATATGTAATGAATATTAAAACAGTAAACCCCAAATATGTAAGGATATTGGAATACACTTTTATTCATAACTGGAGTGAATAGATGGTTTAATTTTATTCCTTTGTGCAGAAAAGGGTTTTATTTCGGCTGTAATACGAAATAATTAGGATTAGAAGTTTAATAGGATTTTACATTCATACTCGGCATTTAATATCGACCAGTAATGTTTAGCAATGCCTCGGATAACAACTAATTACGGTCGTTTACCTTATAATATGCTTGCAATGATCGCAAGGATGCAATTTTATCTTTTGAAACGTCAGCTCATTACTGGATACGTCAAGGCATCAATATATAGGGTGTCCGGGAAAGACCAGACGAAAAAGAAATAATTATATATCCGAAACTATTGCATTTATTGACGTGATGTTTTCACGGTTACAAAGAGAAACACGGTGAGTTTTAATAAGCCTCTATGTGAGCACCATTTGTGGCCCGATACTCAATTTCGTGCCACACACGCGAAAGCATCTCCGGTGTGACTAGTGCTATTGCATCGTAGATCCGGCTACTCAAATCTGCATTATCGGTCACAGGCGTGCGATTCACTTTGTCTTTTACAAAACCCTAGAGAAAGAAATCCAGTGGGGTCATGTCAGGTGACCTTGGTGGCCATGGTGTAGGTCCTTTTCTCCCATGGACTGTGGATTTTGGCATTTGCAGTTGTCTTGCCGCCTCACGAATGGATTTCCTCGGGCTTCTTACAAAAGCAGCCCGTACCCTTTCAATGTCATTGTCGTTTATGCGCGATTTCTTTGTCTTTCCCAGCTGTGACTCAACATTACCTATCTCCAGAAATTGCTTGTGCCAATGAAGGATGCTGTTCCGGGTGGGAGGATTTCGGCCTTTGTCTGTTTGGAAACGACGTTGTAGCCTACGCACAACTTGTATTCCCAGTTCTCAGAATAAGACTGACTACACATGCTGCGCAGAACAAGCTTTTTCTCGTTTCTTCTCGTGCAACAACAATGTGCATGCTCATGCGCGTTACAGGGTGCTACAAAACAAAACTTTTTGAGTTTGTCTTTCCAACTGTGAAAATACTGAGGTAGTAACAGTAATAGTTTCTGATATATAATTATTTCTTTTTCGTCAGGTCTTTCCCGGACACGGTGTACAGTGATTAACATGTCACATATCCATGCTAGTGAACCGAATAAAAAAAAAAAAAGTACTTATTTGGAGACTAAAACCGTTTAAACGTGCTTTGATTAAAACCATAATTTCGACTCTGTGCAAGCCAGTTCGTGCGCTTTTATTCTGTTCTGATATTTAGCTTATCTTAAGAAGGTAAACTAATTCTCATTCCCACTGCTGACAGCATTGGATATTAGACTATCTGGTAACACGTTCGATGTTCAGTCTTTTATTATGCCGTGATCTGATAACTGACGCAATGCTGATTTGATTGGTAAGAAAGTAATTATTATTTGTATAATCTGACACATGTTGTTCATATGATAGGCCTAGTCTTAATAAATTCCACTGGGGATTACGAGTTTCATCAGGCAAATTCGTTCGTGATTCTTGCTCGCAAATACATTTATAAACTCGAAATCTCTTGTAATCTTGATAAACCTAAGAAAAGATTAATCCTTATTGATTTCCTTATAGGCCCTAATCCTTATTACTTTGATTCACCACTCTGTATTGAAATACACAGACACATAAACACGTCATAAACAAACCCACAAACATGTTTAAGTATAACAAATTGGCTTGTGCAATATCCAATGTAGGCTATCATAAATTCGTACTTACGTCCTAAACTTAGCAAAGAGCTCTACAATCTGATTTCAAGATTCCTCAATTTCAGATGTGAATTTCCTTGACTTTGGATTAGGCTATAACTTATATGTGGAATGAAATAAATATGTTCCAATGAATTACCCATGGCAAGAGTCCTATATCTTAATTAAAGCGAAATAATTTTATTTGATATTGGGCATAACATACATTGCACATAGCGATTTAACGAAAATAACATTAAACTATTATAAGGCTGGAAATGAATTATTATAACTAGGCCCTAATTTAACCAGTGACCCTATTGCAACAGAAAATACTGGTAAAATACAGGTATTATTTCATTGGCCAGTACCGCCATAGAAATCCGTAAATCGTTAATACCGGTGAATTTGAGTTGCGGCCAGGTAATTAGGTGTTTATCAGTTAGGCCTAGTTTTTTAGGTCCTTACAGGTTAGATTCTCTATGCTTATAGCTAAATCATACCTTACTTAGTCCATGGACAAGCGAAGTACAAAGAACTACCTCGAAATTGAACCTTGGACACCAGCCAAGACACAATAAGAACGTAAACATGCAGTTATAGTTTGTTGCATTATAGCTATAAGAAACTAAATACTCTTCCCTTTTGATCAGTAGGCTATATTAGCGTTATACAGGAGACACCGGGGGGACGCTGGCTGTGTAGTCCCCCAAAAATCTGTACTTGTAGTAATTTTAGGTGACATAATGTCACTGTCCTAATGTAAAGTTGGGGCAAAAATTTGAAACTAACGAAATTATCATGATAGAATTTCAAATTAACTTGTACTAATTTTAGTTGACATAATGTCACTGTCCTAATATAAAGTTGGGGCAAAAATTTGAAACTAACGAAATTATCATGATAGAATTTCAAATTAACTGTTTATTAATTACTTACTTGAAGACCATTAATGCATGTTTATGGTGTCCATATTGTGTTGGGTTCTTAATTAGATTTTATAGTCTAATACGAATTTACGAATTTATAGTTACGAATTTCGGTGGGATTCGTGGTATGGTAGGGCAAGGATGCGCTAACTTGTACACTGAATCGCATCAGACATAGCATTTAGCACCTACCTTAATCCATTAATCTGAAAATGATCGTAATGGATCTATAATTTAAAAATTTAAGCTAGGGCATGAAGAAATCTGAACTTACCACAATGCTGCTAAGAATGTACACATTTTATAAACTTAATATAAACAAAAACACAGAGTAATAATAAACCAGGGCCGCAACTAATACGTAGGCCTAGTCTACAAAAAGGTGTGGCCCAGCAACGAATTTATATTTTCTGACAGACTACTTGTTGTTTCGTTCAGGTAACCATTGACCCGTGCAGTTTTCTGTTTCATTAGGTGGGAGGGGGCAATCTCGGTGGATCTACGTGGAATTTGTGAACAAAATGGAGTTGGGGCAGGTTTTCTTGGTGTTCTCCTGTTTCCCTGCCATACATCATTCCACCGTTGCTCCATTCAGCATAACATGACCATTTGGTTGCAATAAAGGAATTATTAGGTGGGGGCAATGCCCCGAAGCATACAAAAACCATTATTCGGGCAGGCTTTAGTCGTGTTTTGTGGAGAGCAAGTTAAAATGGGAACTTTGAATATCAGCGAACTTTCAAACACATCCATGTGCATAATAAACAACTGTTTGCTTGTTGTGAAGGTTTGTACATTACTTTATAATGATGTTCATGATAGTAGTCTAATAATTTTTATTATTATAAGAACAATAATAATGATAATAATAATAATAATAATAAACTAGTGTGACTTTTGCTCGTGAACAATTATTTTGGAAATGATCTCTTCATAACCTATTTTCTAATCATTTAATTTTAGAAAGTACTTCTTTATGGCTATATTTGCCTCCAGACATTGCCGGTATTGTAATTTTATATACCGGTATTATACTATTTTCCAGTCATGGAAACCACCATTAACGGCAGTGGATGTCGGCATGCTGACCACATGCCCCCAATTCTGCCGCCTGCCTATGGCAGATGACGCAGCGGTCGGGTGGTAGGCCTTGCCCCTCCAGGGATGTTGCACCACGGAGTTTAGTTTATTATACTATTTCACCAGTAATAATAAGTTTCTACAATTACGGCTATAGGCCTAGTATGGGTATTTTGTAATGCCAGTATTCTACCCAGACCTAAATTATTCCAGTGCTCAGTCACTGAATCAAACAAACTAGTAATCAAGAAATCGAGACTTAAGACAACACAGAGGTAAACTTATGCGTCTGTTTCCAACCAACGAATTTTTTTCTTTTCTTTCCTAAGAACTTGCTCACATTGTCGCCCAAATGTCTTCTTATCAGCGGTTTCCTACAGAAATCTATGAAGTTTTTCGATTATTAGGCAAGATTTTCTTCGCTATTTTGCCACCTCTCAATACGGTAAGAACCTATAAGAAGCTTATCTCAGCATTATGAAATGTTATCTACTGGAAGCTCATATCTTTTCTGGGTCCGAAACTTTGTCAATCTCTTGATCAAATATTCAGTTTCACAACCACAGAGAATCTCCGCAGATAGTCATACTGCAATATTACACGCCTGTATCCTTCAGTTCATAGATAGCAGCCGAAAAAGAAGATTCAGTATTATAGTACAGTATTTTATTGTGTCTCTGTTTCCTGTTCTTCTAAATAAAATAACTAATAATTACCTTCGTTAGAATTCTTACCTTTAAAAATAATTCCACATTTAATAATAATTTGGACTCCTTAAAAGGTGTATGTCCACGTTAAATTTACCTTTCCTTTTTCAGGAAACAATAAAAAAGCACTTAAGTTACTCAACACCGACTCATTATTATTACTATTATGTAACCACAAACATCCGGTTTTCTCATTTTATAATCTTTGTTATTATCAGGGTTGGGACTTGACGCATAAAAAGTTTTTCTTCATGACAGGTAAAATATGCGTAAAAATCAAGCAGCCTACTTAAAAAAATAAACGCAAAATATGTAAATCGCCCTTTACGACTTTTAACCGTTCCATTTTATAAACATGTAACACATACAGTTCCAGAACTAGCCTACTCATTAAAAGGTCGGATGTTTCTTATTTAAAACATCAACATAATAAATTAAGTTACAGCACCTATTTCATTTTATTTAGGCCTAACTTGAAATAGGCTATTCATATCCTTATTTGTTGTGTGACATTACTGATTACAACCACAATTAGAATGTATATATTTTATTAGTTTAATCTTACTTTCCCAGACTTAAATTACTTAAATTACTAAATAATACAGTACTTGGGGGAACTTGCATTATCTTCGGGATAAATGTATGCCTACTTATATTTACCTACAGATGCTGCAGCAGCTCTGATTTCCTTTTCAGTGCGAACTGCAAGAACTCTTTAGAACTATAATCAAAATTGACCACTACCATTAGTTCTGATTTAATTAATAGTAAACTACTTCGTTGTCTTTGATCCGTCCATTTAGTGTTCATTATTGCAAAAACTCTCTCAGTGTGGGCATTTAAGCCTGGCATACTTAACACAAATGTACTAAATGTACTAAATGTACTAAATCTATTGGTATTAGTTTCAATTTGAATTTCGCGGTTATAGGTCTAAATACATAAAATATGAGAAATTAATGGTTATGAAAAATGCTGAAATCTTTGAAGATCAATAAGGAAAATGGGCGATAAAAAATAAAAAAAAAATAAATAAATAAAACCCTAAAATACGAAAGTTCCCGGGACAGGAGAGATGTCACCTTCCCTTTTGGTTATAGCAACATCCATGGTTTAGCGGTTAGCACTGATTACGGATCTGGAGGCCCGGGTTCAATTTCCGGACCCCCTTGGTTATTCCTGAGGAAAGTAGGTCTGAAACGGGATTCATTCTGCATCAAGGGACAATTATGCAGCTCCTTGAGTAAAGAAGCCTCAAGACTGAAAGAAAAATAGTATAAGTTCGTAAGTAAATTATGCTGATTTGAATCGGCTATACCTACGTATACAGGCCTAGAATGCTTGCATTGTCTAGTGGTTAGTGTTGCTGATACGCAGGTCTGGGGTTTATTCCCTGTCCCTCCTCGGCTTTCTGACGTCTGGAACGGGGTGCACTCAGCCTCGTGACACAAATTGAGAAGCTACTTGGTGGAGAAGAAGCTTCTCAGTAAGCCATGAATAACGACCGTAGGAGTCGGCATGCTATCCCAGTCCTGCCATCTGCCTCCAGTAGATGACGCAGCGGTCAGATGACAGGCCAAGTCCCTCAAAGGGATTTAGCGCCACGGTGTTTAGTTTATAGGCCTATACACGCCTAAAAATACAGAGTGTTGGAGGGTTGAGTGTCATTTCTTAAAGATAATATTATCCAGGTTATATGTAGCCTACAAAGAAAATTTTTCTTTCCTATTGTCAGAGTTTTCCTTATAGGCCTATTTCCGTTAACATTTTTTGAATCTTGGTATCATTGTCGACAACTTGTCTGGCTATGTTTTTCGCGATCCGAACGTAGGCTATAGTAGTTAAGTCCAGCATTCCTTCTTGCATGCATTTGTTTACATTGCCTAGCTCTGCACTAATAACAGAGGTAACGTAGCCATGCCATCACTTGGGTAATATTAAATTTGAACAAGTATTATTTTTCTTAAAGTATAATGTGAACTGAAGAATGACTAGTAATACCATTTTTATTAGAATATGAAATAGCCTATGTCCATGTACTTTCAAGCACATCGATTTCTTCTGCGTCCGCTGCCGTGGTCCGGTTTGCAGCACGCCTGTCTTCCAATCCGGCTGCAAGGCTCCGATTCCCGGTAAGAGCTATTTTTTTTTTAAATCTGACTCCGAGGACTAGATTTAGAAGTGGAGGTATACAACTTCTAATCACTAGTCTGTGCACCAAATATAGCTGGGTTAAATTCCGAGTCCCTCATCAGTGAGTATGACGTGGAGACATGTCACTGTTGATAGTGATTTGTCCGTCGGATGGTGACGTTAAGACTGGCGGTCCCCTTGGTGCCTCTCGACAAGAGTAGGCTAATGTAGGCACCGGGTTTCCCCTCTATCATATCCCTTACCTCACCATCATTCATACCCCACACTACACACACACACTATACAATCACCATTACACACACTCATCTCTTCACAACTTGCACTTTTGCCAGTTACAGATCACCATGTAATGTGGCCCGCCCAAGTGTTGATAACTCGAAAATGGGCCACAATCTAACTCTGTATCTGCCTCAGAGTGGACTTAAACTTCGCATACCAACGGGGCAAGTATTGGATTTACACACACATAATTTTATCTCAGGAAACAATTAGTTTTCTCCAAAAAGTTTATTAACACTTTATATTTCTCTAGGTAACGTCCACCACTAACCAAAATGATGCACCCAAACCCCTAACACCTCGCACAAATATTCATTAACTTTTGCATAATCTAATTGCGCCTGAAAAAAAGTTTTGCTTGAATTCGCCTAATGGAAAATAATGGAGGTAAGTTTTACATAGGATTTTTTCTGCACGTTGTACTTATTTGTTTTACTGTCAAAACTAATGAACCGATTATTGTAACAATTTTTTCCCATCCAGAAGAATCACCTAATTTATTTAAAACAAGTGAGCGACTGACTCGGTAGGCCTATAGTATATTGCGATACAAGTGCCGTAAGCGATGCATACGGATCGAGGAAAGAGTTTGAAAAAACGAGGCGCTCGCGCGAGATCCGTTATGCGCTTACGGCACGAGTATTGCATGCTATTTTTTGCACGATGTTGATTTATATCAATTTAATTATATTAATTGAGATATTAGGGCCTACCTGAAAATATTATGTATATACAATTTTGAAGATAGATGTTTATTTCAGAAAATGATTCGCATGTGTCTGTTGTTATGGGAACCGAATATTTGTCCTGGGGGGCCTTGTCCATGAAGGCTTGTATTATGATGTGTGGCGTAAGTAAATGCTTACCGCACGGAAATTTGTTTTGTTTCCATAGCAACAAGATTGCGTGCGGGAATGTCAACTTACGATCCACGGCAACAATATTCGTAAGTACCAGTAATTAGTTAAGTCGTGCAAAAAGTACTTTTTATGTTTCTGGAATTAATTTATACTCTAACACTTTCTCTAGTCTTTGCATGAAAAAACAGTGGAAGCTACTGGCCTTTATACTATTTCTTTGTCCCTTAAATTTGCATTATAAAAATGATAAAACACTTTAGTGTCGTATAAAACTGTAATTACGAGAAGCTATTTGAGAAGCCAGAAAGCAACTTAGAATGACGTGATTATTTGAATGGATTCAGAGCGAGGAGTTAATTTCGTGGCTTTGCATTGTATTGTTGAACACGCCCTCTTGCTTGCTGAAATCAATGCTCATTACGCCTCTCCTGCACAAAAGAGTCAATTTCAAACCAAAGCTTTTGTAATTGGAAACAAGCGAAACAACCAAGCGTTCGCAGCCATGTCACACAGAACACCAAATTTCAACTTTTTCAATGACACCTATTAGCAACTTGATTTAAAGGCTGTACTCCAATTCTAAAAAAAATCAGTGTTCCTTTTAAGATTATAAGCAAACGGCAATGCCAAATACTGTAATTTGTACAGTTTGTAAATGTGTAAAATTAAGCAATAACTTGCTCTTAAATGTACAGTGTATTAGTTTTCATAATTCTATCGCTTAATAATAAGCGGCTCATCCGGGGAGGCCCTCCATGTCCTTGTCTGGTCAAAAAAGTATGTCTGTGATCCAAAGATAATCCCTCTCCCGACAGGTCGCGGCCCTGTAAGGCCCGGGCGGCTTGGGTCGCTTAAATCCTACAAAGGGAGAGGTGAAACTACGGTAAAGAAAGAAAGAAAGAAAGAAAGAATAATAAGCGGTAAGATAATTAAGCATGCCTTAAAAATGCGATCTGCTTTTTTTAATGATGTAATGAAAGAGGTCTAATCATAGATAAAAGGTACCGGTATCCTAAAAAAAAGTTATTTATGTGTCTCATAGAAGGTATATTAAAATGACAAACTTGAAAATTCCAGTTGAAATAATTGGGCATGATAGTTGAAAAGGGCAGATAATTCTTGGACAGATTACTGAATTTGTACGTGTTAATTTCTTACCTGCCTGTAGTAAGGGAGAAGACGTATGCTCTTTCTAATTTCGTTCTGCAATTTCTGAAGTAGGCCTTCTTGTGCTGGTTTGAAAGTTATTTAATTAGATAAATTAATTCGAAGATATTGAATTGCTTCCCCTGACGTAGGACTGAAATATTGGAGTTACAAAAATCTGCTGGGCCGTCATTAAATTCCCCCCTTTTGAATACAAATTAAGATTATTTGTTTCGATTAATAAAAATCCGTATTTCTTCAAGAGCAGAAGTTTGACCGATCCCTGTTACTGGTCCTATTACAGTATCATATCAGCAAATTCCATATCTGTTATTGGTGGTCAGTTAATATAAAAATCTGTCCATAGATTAATGAAATCATTGCGTATTTTAAAATAAAAATATAAGACTTATTGAATATGGATTGAATATGAATAAGTATTAAGTGGGGGCAAGATATAATAATTTATTTTTATTAGCCTACATGTCCAGCAGAACTTTTTAACAAACTGAGGGATTTTAAAGGAAGTTCCTTTTTGAGGCCAACACCACTAAAGAACAAGGAGGTGATAAGAAAGTAAGATTTATTTAAGTTAGCCTGTAATTAGCCTGTTGCCTACATAATTGTAGCTGATAACATTTTTTAATACGAATTCTCTTTCTGTAATGAATTAAAACATCTTTATTTGGGCAGGAATCTGTAGTAAAAAAGAGTAAAAATCAACAAATCACTAACCGCTACTTTGTTCATTTACATTAACTTTTGTTAAAAATAAATTATTATGACTCAATGCTTAACACAAAAATTAGATTTAACATGTATTTAGTGTTATTTACTGTATGTAAAAACATTACTGTTGTCCCCTATATTTAAAATATTTGATCGAATTTGTACACTTACGACTTATTATTCAACACAATGTTTCATGATTTGAATGATTCACAGCTACCTACCCACATTTCTATAGGCCTATTCTGAACTTAGGTCTGCCTATTGAGATCGTTCTATATCCTACAGTTAACGTACCGTAACCTGATCCCTGTACAGGCCACGAAGCCCTTCGGATTCCAGAAGGTGGAGGCTCCCATATTTTGAGACATTCGGCATGTGAAGGTGGTAAGCCTGTGAGCCTTGATCTCATCGGAGATCGAACCCGCAACTTTCCTGTTTGTAGCGCTGTGCCTAATCCAACTGCGCTATAGCGTAGCCCATGTTATATATTTAGAAAGTGATCCCTCGTATGTGCCGTTGACAGCCGTAGGGTTCCGGGTTCGGGTATGAAGATGGTAAGGTTATCAGCCCTACTCGCCGACCACTTTTTACCCCCAGGAATACTCCTGGTATTCGTTTCTGTCAGAGGCTGAGTCGACCCCAGAGCCATAGTGCCACCAGAAGGATTAGGTTAAAGGAAAAAGCCCACCGACCCCTTTTGGAATAGAATTCTTCAGTTAATTACATTAATTTCTTTCAAAATTATAACTGATGCCCATCTAGATAAAGAGAATTTGAATTTAAATTAAACGTCTAGGATCAAATTTCCTGGTTATTTAACTTATTAAATATCGCTTTTAAAACTTTGCCATTCAAAATGACGAAAACAAACCTATTGCTGATAGGGGAAAAAGGGGGGGGGAAAGCTCACACTTCTAACGTAATTAAAAATCAATTACGTTATGAGATTATATGAAATCTTATCAGATCTATAATATTTGCAGATAATCTATCAAATTACTATAATAATAAAATTAGATTGTAGAGCAACTACATCAACTGGAAATTCTGTCAACAAATCGTTAGTATACTTAAAAATGAAAATAATACCACTATATCCTGTTAGAAGAGCTACAAATGTGGAATCAGGGTTTTTGTGGTCAAGTTATTAGTTAATTGATGTCAAGCGCACCATCATGTCTTTCATTTATACGGGTAAGTTATGTATAACGAATATTCTATTTTATGATTGAGACTGAAGATAAGTAGAGGAGAAGTTTATTGCTGGGTGGTATCGTGGTAGGCTATTATTTTGCAACATGTCACATAAGAATGCATAGTCTAAGTCTTTTTTAAATAGATTACATCTCCTTACAAGAATTCTCGCTAGTGTAATATGAATTAAGACCCTTAGGCAGAGGAGATACGCTATTGTGTTCGACTCCTAAATTAGAAATTAAATGTTTAACATAAATACACGTTTTGAGGTCCCCTGAATCCAAAAATACTATTTTCAGAAGCATGTCTGTGTGTGTGTGTGTCTAACAGCCAAACCACAGAACGGAAAATCGCATGAAAACAAAGCTTTTTAATTGAGTTTAAGTATTTTCTGAGGAAGTGACACGAAGATTGGCGACGACTTTCTCTTATTTTTAGGGACTTTATTTTTTTGCCGGGGGTACGCCGTAGCGTAGTGGTTGAGGCGCTGCGCTACAAACCGGAAGGTCGCGGGTTCGATTCCCGATGAGGTCGTTGGAGTTTTTCAATTGGCCTAATCCTTCTGGTGGCACT
This sequence comes from Ectobius pallidus, assembly GCA_964059195.1. Lineage (NCBI taxonomy): Eukaryota > Metazoa > Arthropoda > Insecta > Blattodea > Ectobiidae > Ectobius > Ectobius pallidus. The sequence goes on along the minus strand of CAXKWD010000010.1, from coordinate 26,948,234 downwards.
ATGGCCCTGGGGTCGACTCAGCCTCTAACAGAAATGAGTACCAGGAGCAATCCTGGGGGTAAAGGCGGCCGGTGCGTAAGGCTGACAACCTTCCCACCTTCATGTGCCGATGTCTAAAAATCTGGGAGCCTCAACCTTCTGGAACCCTCTGGGCCTCCATGGCCTGTAATAGGGAGCACTTTACTTTACTTTTATTTTTTTGCCAATTTTCTCAAAAACGACTCTAACGAGTTTATTTAAATTTTGTACATGGGGTGCTTAGGCCTATACTAAGGGCTAAAACTTTTATTTGAAACATTTTTCGAAAGAAAAATTCTGAAGGGTAGTCATAAGTCACCCACTGTTTCTAGAAACTCAGTATTGCGTGGTGAACATTAAAACTTCGCATCAGTTGAAACAACTGAATACGCTCTCTTTGCAATCTGGTCTCTCAGTGAATATCAGAATGCTAAGTGAGAAAGATGTAACTTATTGGCCATCCTTAGAGTAAAGAAAGTTATGTGAACTCATTAATCAGATTTTATTTGGGTTATGTATATTTTATGATGCATACTTAGTAGTAACTACATTCTCTTCATTTTTATAACCAATTTACGTGAAGAGAATGCCATATTACATAGTAAGCTCCTCATAGTCTACTGAGGAGCAAACTTTCATTTGGGCAGAGGAAGTTAAGTGTGTTTCAAGTACGATTTTTCTGTATGAATTCCATTCCTATAAAATGTACAGATCATTGCTCATGTCATCCCCAAAACGTTTATACACTCATAACCATTAGACTACGTCTGAGCCGACGGCTGACCTGTACCAAATTGTGAACACTAATTAAAAATATAGAAGACAAGACTTAACAATCAATACCGGATAGTAATCTAATGTTTCTTTTCGTTGTCAGTGCTAAGGAACCCGGTCAATTAATTAATTATATCTACATTTTGATAGTTTTCAGAGCTCTAAGTCCATCTCAAGCTGAATATATCAAAACAAATATATACCTCTCCTTCGTATGAAGAGTTTAACAATAGGCAGCACAAATCATTGACTTAATAAGACGTACTTTTAAGACAGTTTGTGCAACCTGTTTTGTACCATTTATTAATAATTAGATCTAATGTATGTTTACGCAATGCTGTTCTGTCATAAAATATCCTGTTCTGCATATATTAAAAATGTATTGTTACTACATTCAAAATTACAAACAATATCAAAATGAAATATGCCTTGCATTCACCGACAGCTATCTCTCCACCCATTCATCCACCCATCCGTCTCTTTGTGTGCCCGTTCATTCAACCATAAATATTCAAGAACACAAAGTTATAACAATTATAACTTTGGTTGTTTAGAGAGAAGGTCATCGCAACAGTGGTCTAACCCTTCCGACATCGAGCATTAGATAGTGATGCCTAACATTAGACAGTGATTTGCATAGCTTGGAGTGAACCTCATGCTTTATTAATTTTTGACCGATTATTTCTGGTTTAGATGGACTTTAAAGTGGTTAAGAGCCTATGTTCCCTGAAACAACATTTCTCTTGTGTAAGTGCAACAAAAATTTTGAAAACGAAGATAAATAAACCCAAAGAAACTGGAGGCTATGAATGATATTCTCAAATATGTTATAACTTCTCAAATATGTACCACCCACTCATAATTAATTTAATGGCAATCTGATTTCTGTAACTGAGGTAGGTGTTGCAGAAACTGTGGAGAATGGCAGTTGGTATTTTCATGCACTTCATCGTCTGTAGAACTGAATATTCATTGGAACTTATAAATAAAACTAATTATCCTACAAGTCCATTCATCTTAAAATAATGCTCTATTAGGCCTACATGTACAAATCTAACATTCAATGAAACTATTTTTTTCTCCTCTGTCGAGTACTGCAACAGTGATCTACCCAAGAAAATATTGTTGTGGTGTCTCATAAAAATAGTATCTCTGAAACAGTAGACTACGTAACAATGTAGTTAAGTTGACCAAGCACTATAAAACACCTATCTATCAACAAAACTATATTTTTTTCAAATTATGTTAAAAACCACAAGTCCTTTAACTTGCTTTTTCTCTAAACTCTAATAAAGTGGCTTAGGCTACACCACTGTTGCCCTGACGCTTCAATTATATTTAGTGATCACTTGTTTCTACATGTAAACAGCTAAAGCATTCTTGTAACTTGACTGTTTACCAAACAGTAGAAACCTTTTCGTTATTATGAAAAATGAAGACTTGAGAGGAGTGTGTTATTTTGGCCGTACAAAAGTTGCATAATCATTAATCTACGAGGTGTAATAAAAATCAAAAGGTTTGAAAGACCGCTAACATAGATATTCGAGACGCAAGACCTACTACTTTCCTTCGCTTCCAAAGAGAGAATATTCTATTGTTAGGGTTATTCTATGCCAAATCATCCAACAGTGGTTGCATGACCATTTTAGAAAAAAATATTTTTTTGTATATGAGTTCATACATGTTTCAAGATATCAAAACAAGTTTTCAAAAAAATCATGTGTTCTTGGTTTCCCAGGGGTGTCCATTTTTCAATCCTGGTGTAACACATTTTTTTGCAAATGTAGCTGATTACAAATATTTTCATAACTCAACAGCCATAAGAGTTAGAAATTTGAATTTAGAACCATTTTGTAACTATTGAAGCGTACTTTCAGAAATACTTTATTGTTTTCTTCAACACAAAATTTTTCATATGAAAATATGAGTTTGAAATTCGGGTAAATTTTTCCAAAAAATCACTTTTGGGCCAAATTTTATATAAGAAGGAAGTGATTGTAAACGTTAAAATTTTTGTTATGTTCAAACCTGCATGTGATTTGTCTGTGAGGAAAAAATAAGGGTCTAGAAATACATCCCTTATTCCTAAACTGGCCTCAAATATTGGAGTTTTTCCGATTTTGACTATTTTTGGACTTAAATATCTCTGGTGGGTACCCTTCAAAAAATATGGAAAATTATATAAAAGAAGCCCTTCATGTGCCTAACTCACAGTTAAAATTTCTATTTCTTGACTCAACTCCTTCTATTAATTTTAAAGAACTGAAATATCAAACTTTTTAGGGTAGCGTATTTGGGAGAAACTACATATAGCCTAACTCAACAACCATAAGAGTTACAAATAAGAATTATGAATAATTTTATCATTACTGAAGCTTGCTTTCAGAAATAGTTTGTTTCCTTCAACACATAATTTTTCATATGAAAATATGAGTTTAAAATTCGGGTAAATTTTTCCCAAAGGAATCACTTTTTGGGCCAAATTTAATATGAGAAGGAAGTGATTGTAAACATTCAAAGCTTTTTATGTGCAAACCTGCTTGTTATTTGTGTGTGACGAAAAAATTAGGGTCTAAAAATACATCCCTTATTTCTAAACTGGCCTCAAATATTAGCGTTTTTCATATTTTGATATTTTTGGGCTTAAATATCTCTTATGGGTACCCTTCAAAAAAATCTGAAAAATTCCATAAACAAAGCATTTCATGTGCCTAACACACAGTTAAAATTTCTATTTCTAGAAAAAACTCCTTCTATTACTTTCATAGAACTGAAATATCACACTTTTTAGGGTAGCGTATTTGGAAGAAACTACATATATGTGATAGTGTTATATTTCAATTCTATAATATTAATAGAAAGAGTTGTTCCTAGAAATAGAAATTTTAACTGTGAGTTAGGCACATGAAAGGCTTCTTTTATGCAATTTTTCAGATTTTTGAAGGGTACCCATAAGAGATATTTAAGCCCAAAAATAGTCAAAATCTGAAAAACGATAATATTTGAGGCCAGTTTAGAAATAAGGGATGTATTTTTAGAGCCTGAATTTCTCCTCACACACAAATCACATGCAGGTTTGCACATAAAAAAAATTTGAATGTTTACAATCACTTCCTTCTAATATTAAATTTGGCCCAAAAAGTGATTTTTTGGGGAAACATTTATCCGAATTTCAAACTCATATTTTCATATGAAAAATTGTGTGTTGAAGAAAACAAACTATTTCTGAAAGCAAGCTTCAATAATGATAAAATGATTCATAATTCTTATTTGTAACTCTTATGGTTGTTGAGTTATATATAGTTTCTCCCAAATACGCTACCCTAAAAAGTGTGATATTTCAGTTCTATAAAATTAATAGAAGGAGTTGAGTCAAGAAATAGAAATTTTAACTGTGAGTTAGGCACATGAAAGGCTTCTTTTATGCAATTTTTCAGATTTTTTTAAGGGTACCCACCAGAGATATTTAAGTCCAAAAATAGTCAAAATCGGAAAACTCCAAAATTTGAGGCCAGTTTAGGAATAAGGGATGTATTTTTAGACCCTGATTTTTTCCTCACAGCCAAATCATATGCAGGTTTGAACATAACAAAAATTTTAACGTTTACAATCACTTCCTTCTCATATAAAATTTGGCCCAAAAGTGATTTTGTTGGAAAAATTTACCCGAATTTCAAACTCATATTTTCATATGAAAAATTTTTGTTGAAGAAAACAATAAAGTATTTCTGAAAGTACGCTTCAATAGTTACAAAATAGTTCTTAATTCAAATTTCTAACTCTTATGGCTGTTGAGTTATGAAAATATTTGTAATCAGCTACATTCGCAAAAAAATGTGTTACACTAGGATTGAAAAATGGACACCCCTGGGAAACCAAGAACACAAGATTTTTTTGAAAACTGGTTTTGATATCTTGAAACATGTATGAACTCATATACAAAAAATTATTTTTTTCTAAAATGGTCATGCAACCATTTTTAAAAAATTGGATGATTTCATATGGAATGACCCGTTATGCAAGAAAGAGATGTAAAAGTAACGAGCAATGATTTCTATCACTGGGCTATCCATAGAATCAGACTACACAATTTCAGTTTGATAGATCTCAAGATTATTGCCATACGATGCACACATAAGTTATATCAGAGAGCAGATAAATTGTAGGCAGGATGCAACCTGCACAGCACGGTACGTAACATCGCGTGAGAGTTTGCCGATTTATGAAAGTGCACTAGAAGTGAATACGGTTTGCAATAAAGTGCAGTGACATACATTGCACAAGGGCATCGTAAACCTGCAATTCCTTGAAATATCCAATGGTACCGTATATACTCTTGAAGAAGCTTAGTTATATGTATTTTGAATAGCCTGTATCGATAATGCTTATAGGAACATAACAGTGAACCATATTTTATGAGCCAGTGATATTTTTCACCAATCCAAATATAATTACAAGAGGGAGCATTCAATGAAATAACAGCTACAGTAATTATAACATGTAATTAAAGTAATAACTTATATGCTAGTGATATAAATGGAATTATTGAAGGACTTTTTAAAATGGAAAGGTACCAGCAGAAACTAAATTACCCAAGGTTCACAAAAAAAGGTTTGTTGAAGAAGACTAATATTGAAAATCGGGTTTTCTGTTTAGACATTCCAGCGGAATCTAAAGCAACTCACTGAAGTTTTTAATAAGAGCAGGGAGATAGGCAGAACTGGTCACATCATGCTTGCCTGAGATAACAATCTAGAATTATCCCAAAGAATATCCCAAAGAGGAAGACCTGAATAATGTGGCAAACGGTAATATTCCTCTAATTCAATGATTTTCATGGATTCGGTTGAACTTTGAGGAGGCCTGGTATGTACCAAAATATCAATATTATCTCAATTACTATTCAGTACATAAATCTATTAGAGAGTCATAACTAGGGGGCGGATTTCTATGACATGTCATATTTTTCCCCTTTGCATTATTTCCGGTTTCCGACTAATTTAAACCAGATTCCAAGCACCCTGGTGAAAATGGAACGGCTTTTATTGTGCATATAACGGCATATTTAGGAAATTTTCGACTATTGTAGCATATTTAGTATGAATATGCATATTTAGGTCATATTTTTGGCATTTTTGTGTGCATATTAAAGAAATTTTGAAGCTTCATATAATATTTCGTAAATTTTAGCATTATACTGATACTTTTTGAGAGTTACAGATATTTTAAATAATTAACATTGTATTTTAATAAAATGAACTTTAATGAAACTTTTAAAAAATATATATATATAATGTGTTAAATAATTAACCTTGTATTTTAATAAAATGAATTGTAATGTAACTTAAAAAGAATATACATAATGTGTAAGTCATATTTAAATTTGTATTGGTCATATTTTAATGTTTTTAGGTCATAAATGCATGGTCATATCCTATTTTTTAGGTCATAGAAATCCGCCCCTAGTCATAACTATCGGTAGGCCTATGTAATTTTTGCAGCATTAAGATTAAAACATCATTTATTACGTCATGCTTTATAATGTTTAGATAAAGCTCAATGAATGAGATTTTTTTCGGGACAGAAGTCGGCCGTTGACCTTATCGTACACTTGCGGTTCATTAGAGTGTCCCCTATTAGTCTACTACCCTAAAAACAAGTCCCTTGGATAAATTAACCACTCAATGTCTATGTTTCTTTCTCTCTGTATATTTATGTCAGATAATGTGTGGTCATTTTAACTTGCTGTCTAATTTTTAACTCGGTTTTTCCGATTTTGTTTTGGCAACGTTAAACATGATTTCTGTAAAACTATTGGTTCAATATTCATGAAATTTTGCAGGATCACTTCGTTTAGCATGCTTTATAAGCCAAACTTCAAAGAATTGTGAAATAAGCATTTTTAGTCTGTATAAGCCCAGCAATTTTTAATTTAGTTATGGTAATGTAAGTTCAGAAAATTGTAAAACTTAGGCCTATCTGAAAGCACCTACAAAGCTTGAGTGAGATTTAACTTCTAGTCTAAGGTCTTAGATACTAGGTGGGGGGATTTTTAAGCTTATTGACTTAATAGTTTTTATCAAATCAAGTTTTTCGTGACATTTGATCAAAAAGTGTAAAGTATAGTCCCTTACTACTGGGTTAATACAACACTGATTTAAATTTCACTTTGAAGAGTATGATTTACGCTATTAATGAACAAAATTTCAAACAAATACGTTGCATAGTACAGAACGTATCACTTTTTAATGAAATGTTGTCTTACATGATCCCACTTAACTTACATAAGTTATATTTCCAAATATCTATGTATTACATTTTTCTGATGAGGGGATGTTTCATTTCCAATATTTTAGATATTTATATGTATCTGTTTACATGCAAATGTAGCCTATTATGTTTCATTATGGATTGCGTCATTTTAAGACTATTATTTATATGTTATGGTTATTTTAGGAGAATAGAGTTGGCCTGCCGGTAGATCTCTTGCTGCCACTTGTGTGATGGAGATTTGTTCTTCAGAAGTTTAGGCCTACATAATTGAATATGTAAAGCTTATATTCAAAGCTTATCATGGTTCTAAAGCATGGGGGGACGTTGGGAAAAGACTAGAAAAAACATCGTATTACGGAAGAGACGACCATTCCCTCAAAATCAAGGGTAGAAGGTATAGAACAGATGTAGGGAAGTTTTCATTTGTAAATAGAACCAATTAGGAATGGAATGAATTTCCTGTAGCAGCTTTTCAGGGAAATCCCCCTCCCTGAAGAAATTTAAGAATATCTAAAGGTCTTCTTTGTGTATTAAGTAATGCTACCTTCTTATGTAATGGTTCTTGTTTATGAAATGTTACTCGTTCATGTGTAAATATTATAGTCTTAGTAGTAGTATTGTAGTATTAGGAAACGCTGCCACCGGGTAGTAACCCATTTGCAATGAATAAATACATACATACGTACATAATATGCAATCATAAAGTTCGGAACAGAAATCCAGTTTATTTCATCCGCCCCACCAAGATCAACTTTTTAATAGAAAAAATAACAACGCATCTCGATAGTAATACTGATTAAAGTGACGAATGTAATGATTTCTTCCTCTCAACGAGACTAGTCATTTTACTGCAAGGCGTTTTCCTATAATTCATTGCCCTGAAATATGAACAAAATAGTTGAGACCTCTAGTTTTAAGGGCTGGTATAGGCTAGTGGCCTGTACATGGCAATGTTGTTAGAAAGCAATAAATTGTTCCCAGTCGGCGTCTAGAAGTCTAGAGAACAAGTAAGCTCCCAACTTTGCATGCATGTAACACACTTTACAATAGAAAACAATACTTTAATAACATGCACTTTAATTCCTGGTCATAAGTTCAATTCCTGGAAAGAACATAGTTACAAAGCTCACGCAATCATTTATTTCAAGAAAATTACCGGACAGTTAACATGACTTTAAACACGTTTATCACAGGGTAATGCATGCAAAATGTGGATGAGCAGGGTAATAATGTGACTGAACATGCACTGGTAACTTTCAAACCATGAAGTTATTCAGTTTTATCATTCATAAAGTGCCCTTTAAAAATTGTAGGGTGTCCTTTTTTCATCAAACAAGCTCATTCAATTACTCAAGATAACGCAATACGTTTTAAACTATGATAGTATATAGGTCTACATTAAAACATAATAAGTGTAAATATATTATTCATTGTTAAAAATATATCCTTACTAAAGTATAATAATGTTATAGTTATTGTCAAACAAAGGCTATAATACTTTATAAATACTAAAGCAATATAAGAATATTGATGTTCGTGAAAAAGCTACCAAATACATTTATAAATACTAAAATGGTAATAAATGTTTGTCATGTAATAAATGGCTAACAATGTAAGGTTATAGTTATTTTCAAACAAAACTTATAGGCCAAAGCACTCTAAATACTAAATCAATATACATGTTTATGTACATTCCGAAAATACTAAGCATGAAATAGCTTACACTTAGTGATAACAATTCAGACTTATTTTTTTTAACAGAAATTGACTATGGGTTTATCTTTGAAAATATTGAGCTTAAATAAGAGATAAAGTAGTTATATGATTTACAGTTTATCAAAAAATTTCTGAGTAGTTTAGAGAATGTACACTCTACGGATTCTAACAGTAGCCCTCGTGCCTCTCACGATAAAATAACGGACAGTAAAAAAGTATACGTGTAACATTGAATATGCTCTCCGCAAATGCATTCAGGGCTAGGTCTAATATGGAATCTTTATAAATATAATATAATTTGAAGTTAGATTATTGCTCTAATGTCTAGAATAAGAATGGGAGATATGTAGGAGAAATTAAGAGATCTGAATTTAGTTCTTCCACAAGACCTCGCATCGAACTGCACATGTTTATCTTTTGCGATGACTCTATGCCCTTGCAAGTGTAGGCTAAAGCTCAGGGATTACCAAAAATGATGTGAACGTGAAACGTGTAATAATCTTTTAATCTTTTAATAAAAACTACATAGGCCTAGTCTTTTCACGGCATACTAATTTCGCCTGGGCAATTTAGACATTTGGGATCGTACAATACCATTGGCATCGGGAATTTTATAGCCTAACGAACTGTTTACCGTTTCAAACTCAAAATCGCCCGTGTGTAGTACAGTAGGTGGGGAAGAGTAGAGAAATGTTGACAGTCCCTTCCCCATTATCGGTGACCTAGAGGAATATCTGACGAGTTCAGATAATTCGCAAGAAGAGATAAGTGAAAGATATTAATATAAATCAGAAGTCCCGGGTTCGATCAACACAAATTTTCTTTTAAAGGTTTATAAGTTATTAATAATTATGCATGATACAGGCCTAAGGTCTTACGTTATTAGGCCTATAAATAAATCTACTTCACGCGAATATCAATCATTTACGAGGCAACACTATAAGGACATTACAGGGACAAAGGAGCATATTTCGCATGTTTACCGGTTTACTCTCCCCTAAATACGGAAGGCAGATAGGACACATACTTAATACGAGTTACCTACTCATAAAAAATATTAATAGCTATAGAAAATTCTATGGGATAAGTAACCTGTCTCATAGAAGAGGATATGTATTTGCATATAAATAAAAGAATAAGGCTCGATAGCAGCTTATATGTTGTAAATTACTTCAAAACGATAGGCTGTGGTTTCGAATGCCCCACAATCCTGACTAATTAATAATAATAATAATAATAATAATAATTTAATGTCGTAAACATCATGAATGATGTGTAGACAGAGTCAGTTAACATGTAAAATTACATATACATATTTACAGATGCATATGAAAATTAATTATATTATAAAGAGGATTTCTTGCTAACCATTGGAATAAACTTCTTTTAAATCTTGAAACAGTCAGACCAAGGGTATATGGGTTAACCTATTGAATTACATTACTGCCACAGCAGGAAAATTACGTTTTATTAGGGTCAGTTTGGCGGCAGGTTCATCAAGACGTTGGTCTTGTACTGTAGTTTTGGTAATCAAATTATATTCATTTAGGTTAAACTTAATTTTAAGTAGGGTATGGCATAAGTTATCTGTCAGAAGTGGCCGAGATGGCAAGGTCTTGGACTCGCATTCGGGAGGTCCGAGGTTCAAATCTTGTGGCCGGCCAATTTAACATTGGAGTTTTTTCATGGTTTCCCCAGTCGTAAAGGCAAATGCCTAATTGGATATTTAAATACCATGCATGAATCATCATCCTCACCATTTCATCCTGTATCATAGCCATTTAAATTAACATCAGTTGAAATGTAATCCATAAAATACACCAATAATAGAAATAATTGACAACCAATAGTTCCATTGCTAACCCTACTGTATAGGCACAGATCCCGAACTTCTGATATGGGCTCGTAGCTAAAAGGAGTATAAACACAGCTGAATTAAACAGAACTGTCAGAACTCTTTACGGAACAAACAGAGGCTTACAATGAGCATCATATGATGAACCTGTCATGGTGCGGATGGTCTGCTCTTGCAACTTGAGAACTGTGTCCATACTGGAAGAGTTACTTCATACAAGGATAGGCCTACCATAATTTGGTACACTATTAAAGAAAGCGTAGTACGCATTTATAAGGAATTCCTCATGAAGTCAATAGGCCTCTGAGATGTGGGTTTTTATTTTAATTATTTATTCATTTATTTGTTTATTTACTCCTAGCTCGTTTTCCTCTAGCACTTCTCCTGGTATCAGAAAAAAATATTTAATTTTCTGTTTTAGCTCGATCTTTAATTTTAACAGATCAATAAAAATTTTACTAATTCCTCTTTGAAAATGTAAGTGAAGGAATTACAGAGACTAAGAACCAGACTGCTGAATTTAGTGAGACATATTTATTTTCTGAAAATACAAAGCGCAACAGGCTTATGGTAGGTTTAAAATTGGACATTGCATAAAACAGAAATGTTATTGCTCCCAATAAAATCAAGTTTTAGAAATTACGCTATTTAATTAGTCAATTTCAATGTTTATTTAGACAGAATGACATTTTTCACTCTTCTCCGTCCGAAAGTTGAAGATTCTAAAAATCAATTTCTACTAATCTCCAACATATAAAACAAATCACTACCTGATAATTCCAGTCATCACAGAAATTCTTGGAAATCAAAAGCATCGCTTTTAATTCCAATAAAATGAGGAACGAAATGGAAAAAAGAACTTGAACTATAAAAACCTAAAACAAGTCAAATAAAAAAAGTTAGATTGTCGGCATTAGGGAAGGAAACCTGACTCGTTCAAAAGAGAAAGAAAGAGTTCGGAAGTAAAGTAAGAGAAGGATGGAGAATGAGAGAAGGGAATGAAGAATGTCAGGCACAATGTGGTGAGCGGCGGAGTGGCAAAAGCGAAGAAAACAATAGAATTACTATTATAGGCTACCGAGAAAACAAGACGGGCGCGACACAATGTGGAATGTTAGTGTTGTTAGTAAGTTGTGGAAGGTCAACGATAAATCACCGGGCAGGACACTGCTACCGCAAGGATTTGGAACATTACACGCCTTCATGTAGCCCAGCTCGCTGAACTCGCTGCAAATTAGCCTTCTCTGCAACGAGTTTTCGGTTCGAGTCCCCGGACAGAGACTGTAACATTATTAACCTGCATCCTCTGTTCTGTATAATTGGGGCTGCTGGTTTAAGAAACCAGAGTAATTTGTCTTATTACCATGGCTGTGTCCATTGTCTGGGCAGAGTGTTCGCGTCGTGTTTGATTCTATTCATTGTGGAATTGGTGCCTTTCTTTACAACAGACACAGGCGCCAGCTTATAAAATATAGGTCCTGGGAATGTACAGATTTATCTCTTTAATTTAAATTCGCTCTTGCTTACGTGGTTAGTTAAGGTGCGTTCCATGTTGGGTCTTTTCTTGTAGTTTATGATTCGGATGGAAACATTTTTAGATATGTACCAGTTAATTTTACACTAATTAATGCTAGAAACAAACTAAGGGTTAAAGATTTTTCTTATTTTGAAATAATAGAAATTAAATTAACTCCGTGGCGCTGCATTACTGAAGGTACTAGGCCTACCATCCAACCACTACGTCATCTACCATAGGTGGAGGGCAGTTTGAACCACGAGGCTGACCTCCCTACCGCAAAAAAATCCATGGTAGCAGGGATCGAACTCGGGCCTGTGGATCCGTAGCTAGAGATGCTAACCACGATTCCTTGCAGGTGGTCTTTGAAATAACACACTTTTAGTTTTATTATTAGAATGTTGAACGGTGAATGCAGTATTTGGATCTAAAGTTATGGATACGCTTTAGTTGACACATGGCAACTGATACTAGTTTGAATGTACATTCAGTGAAATGTATGTGACTATAGACCCACTCACAAGTACAAAAGTCCGAAATCTTGCGTTAGAAGTTAACTGTCATATATTTACTTTCTTCGCAGATGCGATTTATAACATATGTTCCTAATTGGTAGCCCAGTTAAAGGGTGATTAATATAATAATATTAGTAGTGGTAGTAGTAAAAGTAATATGATAATAATAATAACGGTTTTATCTTACATGGCGAAAATTAAGACCAAAAGTAATTTTCTTTTACATCATCAGGGACTAATAAAACATTAAATGGTTGGCTATAAAATACGTTAAATAAAATACATTGACACAATATTATATTAATAATTACTAATAATTATCATGTTACCGAATAAACTAGCGAGTAAATATTGCGTATTACGCCTATTGCATATTACTCCATATTATTGCGTAATAAATGATATAAACTTAGCTAACTTAGAAAATAATATCAATATTAAGTACAGTATTAAGTACAGTAAAGAGATATATGATGCTTAAGTATTGCGAGAATATGATCATGCATAAATCGGAGGTTATGATGAGATGAAAGAGCACGAAAGCGTGTTGGTGGATAATGAGGGCAGTAAGTGTGAAGAATTCGGTAGGTGAGATAGTGCAGTTTTCTTCTGGTTGATCTCCGATTATTGTGGAAAACCACGAGAAAAGTAACAAGAAACACAAAACCCTACGGAAGTAGCCTACAATAATTTATGTTCAATGGTTTTCAGTAAAATGACAAGGAGGATCCAAAGACTAACGCCGAGGGAAACTACAAGTATATAGATAATCACATTCCACAGAAAATTGTACAAAAAATAGTTATTATTCCTATCATCATAGTAATCATCTTCATCATCCTTACCAATATCAAAATAAATTTATTTAAGATCTCATACTAATTTGCTGACAGGTTGTCAATCTAATCGTACATAATATCATTTAGGCTTAATCAGAATATACATTATACAGTAGCCTACAATATAACTATAATAATATATATTAATGTAGGTCTAGTTGAATAATATAACTGTACAATCTGTGATATACGAGAATACGAGAATTATATAAATATAATATGTATAAAACAATTATATAATATTTGTATTATATTCCTTCATTGAGAAAAGACCGAAAACCTATAAATAACACCGGTGAGGGTTTTGGGTTAACTTAAAGCCTAATAATACAACAAGAATAGATTTAGATCCATCTTCTCTACACTGAAGATGTAAGAACATCTGTAGCAAAGTCGCTAGAGTCTAGGCCTAGAAAAATATTTGGGATGGGATTGGGTACATCTTAGGGGGGCCGACGTCAGCATACCAATCTGGAAACCCGGATGCGATTTACGCCCAGGAACAAATTTTCCTCTACAGAATATTATGGTTATTTGACCAGTTTTTGCTTTTTCGACTTTTCGTGCTTGTAGCATTTCAAATGGTGTCTGCTTCTTTACTGCCGTTGCTTTTCTTTAATCATGCGACAATCTAAAACATGTTTATCTTTTCAAGTACTGATGATAGGCCTATAGCTGTACTACCGATAGTGGTTTCGCGACGATAATTATTATGGACTTAAACTTGGCGAAGAAGGACAAGAATAAATAAGGAGAAGCTGGCGGGGATGAGAAGAAAAAAAAAGAAATAAGATCGAAATAAAAGTGCAGAAAGAAAACAGTTAAAAGCAGAAGTGAAAATTGGTACATGATGATTAACTGAAGCTTTAACTACAGACATGTTAATTTGTTGGGAATAGTATTTACTTATTTAAAAATGTATTTTGTCATAGGCTTACATACAATGACTCCCGTTTCCATTACTACTTTACTGCAGAGACCTACAAATACAACTACGGAAGAACAAACGACACAACAAGAAACACAAACTTTATTGTTTCTAAGGACTCACTAATCCACATAACTCGAATTAGTACTTTCGTCTGTTTTCTATTTATAACAATACTTTTTCCTATTCTTTAACAATATCTCATTTATTGTTTTGCATAACTTCTTATACGCTTAATTTTTGTTCAAATTTAATAACATCGACAAGCTACATAGTCCAGTCAACGAAGGGGTTGTAGAGGACATGGAGAGGGGAGAATTTTTCTTCGGGAATGTGTTTGGGTAGTTAGGAGATAAACATACTAAAAGTCCCCGCCCCTACCCCTTACGCTTCATGGGGGTAGGGGGTGGGAAAGGTCCACTTTTTTGGTTTTTCGCTTCTAATTTGAAAATGGTGCGTCGTAGGGAAAATTTTTCATATAGGCCTAACAAATATATAATTCTCTACAAGTTGCTTCATATACATTTTTGCCGTATCTATAACTGTTTTCGAGATATGGGCTGCTGGATATCACTAATTTTTCCAAAACTAATTTTTACCTCACGTTTTTCGTTAAATTTGTCTTTCTAACTCATCAGCCTTACGTTTTACAGCAAAGTTGTGAGGAAAAGAGTTGTAGATCATTAAATTTCCTTTGAATATGTATATAGATATTTAATTTATCTTGTACAAAACAAAAGTTACAACAATTTAAAATTTCTGGGTACAGTTTGTGATTTCTCAAGAAAATTGAACATTTATTTCCCAATTAAAGAACTATAACGATATACCTATGTATATACTTATATACACATATACATACTATATATACACAATATACATATATATACATATATGTATATATAATACATACTATAAATACACACAATATACATACGTACATATACAGTATATATATATAAGGAATCCACATTTAAGAATTCCAGTCATCTTCCATCACTTTTTTTATATAGGATTCAGCGTCTGCAGGGGATATGTGGTGGGTTCCATTTCTTCCTTTTCGTAGTCTTCGTTCATTACTAAAGGTAACTTGTTCAAACGGCTCTCCTGGCAGTTTTAGCATAAAGGGTAACAGTTCAACGAAACTTTCTTGCAGTCACATTTAAGGCTGCTGCAATCCTTCGTGCACTTACAAAAAATATTGCTTGGAATGCCCTGTGGTGCTGCAGGATCTTTGGTCAGCACTGGAGCAAGATGATTTTACTTCCGTTACTCCACGACTCTGAGGGTAATTGGCTTCCTAACCAGAGCTGCACTTGGTGATATGTCCGAAAGGGATGTTCTTTTGTTGCCCCCTTGCTTGGTGGAAGTGACGAGAGATCAGGTTGTACATTGGTCATAGGCTTTAGAAATGAATAAATACGTGATGCATACGTGAAATTTGTCAAGACCCACTACCCAGACCGAACTGGGAAGACGCTACATAATGAGAAAGTCCGTAGATATCTATTTCAATATGGGCAACGAAAAAACAGTGCGTGGAGAACTATTCCTTCCAGTCAGCATAATAAAGACAGAGTGATCAAGCTACTGAGATCTAACTCGAGGAAGAGGCCATTGCAACGCATCAAGCATCAGACGATGCTGACATACTGATTTTAATTACAGCTATTGAACAATCGATGATAGAAACATCTAATGTGGCTGTCATTGGAGATGGCGATCTCGCATTGATATTTACCTCAAATACTCCATCTGATCACAAAATTTACTCATCAAACCGGGAGCGGAAAAGGTCTAACCAGTGTTTACTGTACCCACCAAATGCAGCAGCTGGGAGTGAAACAAATTCTGTTCCTATATGCTTTTATGGATGCGATTCAACTTCTGCAACATTCCAAAAAATTAAACTTGGTTTTGCCAAACTTTACCAAAAACACCCAGATATTCACAGAGCAGCCGAAGTATTTTACAACCCCTCCTCCTCACAAGTTGATGTTGAGGAAGCTGGATGAATAAGTATGTTAAGAAGGTACGGCGCCCCAGTAAAGGAGAGCTCCCTTAACACCTACCGTTACCATTCGTTTCTAAAATCTATGACTATGATCTCTCGTCACTTCCACCAAGCAAGGGGCAACAAAGGAACATCCATTTCGGACTTTCCACCAGGTGCAGCTCTGGTTAGGAAGTCATTACCCCCAGAGTCGTAGGGTAACGCAAGTAAAATCATCTTGCTCCAGTGCTGGCCAAAGACCCTGCAGCACCACAAGGCTTTTTAAGCAATATTTCTTGTAAGTGCACGAAGGATTGCAGCAGCTTTAAATATGACTGCAAGAAAGTTTCGTTGAACCGTTCCGTTTTAAGCCAAAACTGCCAGGGGAACTGTTTTAACAAGATACCTGTAATGAACGTAGACGACGATGGGGAAGACTCTGCAGACTCTGAATCCGATATAAAAAAGTGATGGTAGATGACGGGGATTCTTAAATGTAGATTCCTAATATATATACCGGTATATTGTATGTGTGTATATAGTATGTAAATGTTTATATAAATATATAAATAGATATATCGTTATAGTTCTTTAATTGGGAAATAAATGTGCAATCTTCTTGAGAAATCACAAATTTTACCCAACAATTTCAAATTGTTGTAACTTTTGTTTTGTTGACGATAAATTAAATATTTATACACATATTTAAAGAAAATTTAATGCTCTACAACTCTTTTTCTTACAACTTTGCTGTAAAACGTAAGGCTGATGAGTTAGTAAGGCAAATTTAACGAAAAACGTGAGGTCAAAATTAGTTTTTGGAAAATTAGTGATATCCAGCAGCCCATATCTCGAAAACAGTTATAGATACGACAAAAGTGTATATGAACCAACTTCTAGAGAATTATACCAGTTTTAATTTGTTATATGTAAAATTTTCCCTACGACGCACCATTTTCAAATTATAAGCGAAAAACCAAAAGAGTGTACCTTTCCCACCCCCTACCCCCATGAAGCGTAAGGGGTAGGGGCGGGGACTTTTAGTATGTTTACCTCCTAACTACCCCCAACACATTCCCGAAGAAGAAATTCTCCCCCTCTCCATGTCCTCTACAACCTCTATTACGGCATTCATTGACTGGATTAACATGTCTTTCTCCAATATTCCGTTTCATTGCTTCTGCTTTTCTGCATAGCGGACATAATCCTCTAAGTAGGTATGCTACATTACCTCTTGTATTGCGAATCTCCAGATCTTAGCCTCCACCATGCTAACTACTCCTTCTTGCATGTTAGACTACTATGATGACAGTATACAGAACACAATAAAAACGACTAAGGCGGGCCATACACGTTACGGTATACCGGTGAGGTTTACCTGTACAGGTGACCTGTACAGGTAAACCGGAGCGTGTGTGCCAGCCGCTGCAGGCCAAACTGCACAGGCGTAGCGACCTGCGCAGACGACCGGAGAAGAATCGAAATTCAATTCTTTCTACCTGCGCAGGCGTGTAGACCTGAGCGTGTGTGTGAGTCACTCCGGCACGCCTGTACAGTCAACTCAGTCGAGAGATGGCGGGCAAACAAGAAGACGCGATCGCTTTAGTCGGTTTGTTAGTGGCCATGAAGTGTAATGCTGCATATACATATGCGCTCTGCTCCGCACGCGTGCCGCTCGCGTGCTGCTCGTTGAAATTATTTTCACAGCGCTCCTCCCGCGTTCCATAGGAAAGCGACAAACCTACTGCGAACCACTAGCTTTCATCATTAGGCCTAATATTTTGTGTGTTATCTTGCTAATATGTTCAACACTACCGTGCTAGGCAAAAAAGCCTTAATTCCAATTTTTGCCGAAAATGAGTCACATGCATATAACCATGTACATGTTGTTCAAAATCTGCTGAAATAATAAAATCACAGATTTTACATCCCTAAGGGGTCAATCCATTAGAAATGAACCAAATTTAATAAAATTTGTTGCTCGACATTTTGGATTTTCCTAATTTTTTTACCAGTTATTTCCCAACTAAAGGTGAGTTCAAAACTATGGTAAAAAAAATGTTGGGCTCATACTTTTTTTTTGGCGGCCATTTTAAGTTTGCTTTTTAACGATATTTCAGTCGAAAACATGTTTTGCACAAATGTATGTAACTCTGTTAATTTTATAGATAACAAGACAAAATAAACTCCAAAATTATCAGAATGAAATGTTCTACATTTTAGTTTTAACACAATATTACCTAAGTAGTGAGGAAAGTGAAGAAAAAAATTCAAAACTACAAATTTAAAATTGACTTAAACCGGGAGTTTTAGTGCCGCAAAATTATTAGAAGGAAGAAAGACTCGCCCTTAATTTTTTTTCTGGTGTAGACCTACTATAAGACTACTCGCTGTAGAAGTTTAAAGCTTGAGAACTTTGCTGTTTTTTATACAATTTTTAAAACATGCCCAAAACCATATTTTGGCAATATTTGAAGTAGAATATCTCAAAAGGGACTGAGTGAAAAATTATGAAATTTATACAGATAACAAATCTTTATGATATAAAGATGTGATAAAAATGTTGTGGCTGAGACTCAACTGATTCCCGAGTTACAATGCATCGAATTTTTCCAAAACTTGCATTATACGCACATGAATTTTAACGGTAATTAATAGTAAAAATCCACATTGTAATTTTAAATTCAAAATTTTAGTGAGCCTAAGTATGCTGCACAAAAGAGTTGTACATGTAGGCTACATTTCATCAGTTAACATGACAGAATTATAATTTCCTCTAAGCGTTGAAATTTCGGTGCATAGTTTGCACTTTTTGGCCAACTTCGATGCACTGTAACTCTGGAACCAGTTCAGTCTCAGTCACCAAATTATTATCACATCTTTATATCGTAAGGAGGTGTTATGTGTATAAATTTCATAATTTTCACTCAGGCCCTTCTGAGATATTCTACTTCAAATAATGCCAAAATAGGGTCAATCCATTAGAAATGAACCAAATTGAATAAGAAAATTTCTCAACACTTTTTATTTTCTTAATTTTTTTTACCAGTTACTCCCCAATATTAGGTGAGTTCAAAACTAGAGTAAAACATTTTTTAGGCTCATACTTTGTTCTTGGCGGCCATTTTAAGTTTTCTTTGTAACAGTTTTTCGGTCGGAAACTTGTTTTGCACAAATGTATGTAACTCTGTTAATTTTATAGATAACAAGACAAAATAAATACCAAAATTATCAGAATGAAATGCTCTACATTTTTGTTTTAACACAATATTACCTAAGTAGTGAGGAAAGTGAAGAAAAAAATTCAAAACTACAAATTGAAAATTGACTTAAAACGGGAGTTTTAGTGCCGCCAAATTATTAGAAGGAAGAAAGACTCGCCCTTAATTTTTTTTTTCTGGTGTAGACCTACTATAGGACTACTCGCTGTAGAAGTTTAAAGCTTGAGAACTTTACGGTTTTTTATACAATTTTTAAAAAATGCCCAAAACCGTATTTTGGCAATGTTTGAAGTAGAATATCTCAAAAGGGACTGAGTGAAAAATTATGAAATTTATACACATAACACCTTTTTATGATATAAAGATGTGATAAAAATTTTGTGACTGAGACTCAACTGGTTCCCGAGTTACAGTGCATCGAATTTGGCCAAAAATTGCGTTATAGGTACACGAAATTTAACGGTAAATTAATAGTAAAAATTCACTTTGTAATTTTAAATATAAAATTTTTGTGAGCCTACAGTAAGTTTGTTACACAAAAGAGTTGTATATGTAGGCTACATTTCATCAGTTAGCATGACAAATTTTTGGTTTCCTCAAAGCTTTGAAGAGTGTTGAAATTTCGGTGCATAGTTTGCAGTTATGGTCAACTTCGATGCACTATAACTCGGGAACCAGTTGAGTCTCAGTCACCAAATTTTTATCACCTCTTTATATCATAAAGATGTGTTATTTTTATAAATTTCATAATTTTTCACTCAGTCCCTTTTGAGATATTTTACTTCAAATATTGCCAAAATACGGTTTTGGGCATTTTTTAAAAATTGTATAAAAAAACCGTAAAGTTCTCAAGCTTTAAACTTCTACAGCGAGTAGTCCTATAGTAGATCTACACCAGAAAATAAAATTAAGGGCGAGTCTTTCTTCCTTCTAATAATTTTTCGGCCCAAAACTCCCGTTTTAAGTCAATTTTCAATTTGTAGTTTTGATTTTTTTTCCCTTCACTTTTCTCACTACTTAGGTAATATTGTGTTAAAACTAAAATGTAGAGCAATTCATTCTGATAATTTTGGCGTTTATTTTGTCTTGTTATCTATAAAATTAACAGAGTTACATACATTTGTGCAAAACATGTTTTCGACTGAAATATGGTTAAAAAGCAAACTTAAAATGGCCGCCAAGAAAAAAGTATGAGCCCAAAAATGTTTTTACCATAGTTTTGAACTCACCTTTAGTTGGGAAATAACTTGTAAAAAATTTAGGAAAATCAAAAATGTCGAGCAACTTGGCCTGGTTCATTTCTAATGGATTGACCCTAAGCCCTTTTTGAGGCCTATCTAAAATGTCTCAACTCCAAAATCAGCTGCGTTAAGAAGGAAATCAGCCTTATGTCCATTATGATAAAGGAAAATACCTTATTTCCTTCTCAACGTGGGTTTAAGGTAAATTTCCTTCCTATTAGTAACAAACAAACCCACAATCAGAAACAAAATTACCCTAAGTACCGAGAAGCTCTGAGTTAAGGTAGAATGTCTTCTTTATTTGAACTGAAAATTAACCTGATCCAACAATACATTTTGAGATCAAAGAAACAGATCAAGAGAAAAAAGTCCCTTTAGGCAAGCCTACAGGCTGAGGTAGATTTCAAAGTGCTTGTGGTTTAATTTACTGTCACTGCGTAGCACTCTTCTTCTTTAGCCTTGGCATGACACACCCGCAATAATATTGCAAAAAAGAGGAAAGAGCACTTTTTCAAACATTCAAATCTTGCCTTAAATGAGAGCTATCGAGAAACGAGTTATTGATTTGTAGAGTACTCATCAAGAACTTTTCAATGATACTCCACAAGACGTGGTCTCAAAATTTTCTAATTTCCACCCCCACCCCCTCTCGTACCCACAAAACCCCCGAATCGTTGATGTCACTGTGAACTCCATAGGGAGTACTCTAATTTCTTTGAACAAAGTTTCCCTCTATACTTCATAGGGGCCCAGATATAAAGTTTTCAAAATTTCAACCCCCTCCCGCGACATCCCCCTTGGGCAAATTTTGCTCATTAACGAATATGTTTGAACTATTGGACATAGAAATAACATAATACAATTTGGTTCAAATATCTTCAAAATTACGGCCGCTAGCGTGTAAAGATATACTGTATATATATATATATAAATTTGAACGGGCGGTGGTTTCGTACTGAGGGAAGCATGAAACGTAAAGATAGGAAAGAATTTTTCTAAAATCATGACATGGTATCGATTGCAGTAGGTAGATTTTTCTTCGAAATCTACCTAAAAAACCATCCCATATCTGAAGGAAAAATATAAAGATCAGCAAAAACATCAAACATTTTTTGTCTAGCGTTTTATGCCCAGGGTATTATTTACAAGGATATTGTGCATTTCCTTTGTAGGTTCGTGAGAATATAGTTAACACTCCAATGTAAATTGTATTTAGAATTTTTAAATTTATAAAGAGATGGTAGCATAAATGGGCTATTTTGATTGGATGTTAGCAGTTTATGATTTTTCAAGATCGGATGGATCTTCATTGTTCGAATGTACTTTTAACCCTTCAAGTCTGAGATTTAATTGTTGTTAAGGTGTTGTTGCAGGTGTTAAGCTTGAGGAGCGCAACTACCAAAAACACGTCCCAATGTGAAATCAGAAATCCTTTGTGTTCGTCGAAAAAACCGACAGGGGACGGATCGCGGCGAGCGGCACGCGAGCGGTTCGCGTGCACCTCAAAATGCCGTACCAATCTGCCTTCCGAGTGGCACGCGTGCGGAGCAGAGCGCATGAGGAGCGCAGATGTATACGTACCCATAGACACAAATGTTATTTATTACATTTTCAAAAAAACTAACAAGTATCTAGAACGGAAAGCATCACGGTCGATCTTTATGTTCAATGCTTTTACTGTGAAATAATAATAATAATAATAATAATAATAATAATAATAATAATAATAATAATAATAATAATAACTTGGGGTTTGTATTTTTTCCTCAATCTCAAAGGCAAAAATGCAGGATACATTGAGATATAGCCGAACAATAGAAGCAAATGCTGCAGAAATGAGTTATTATAAGAGTTTACTGGTAAATTTGGGTGGCCACGAGGTTTGATTTGAACCCAGGATCTCTTCCCTATTACCCTATACCACCTCGCTCTAATTTATTTTGGTGTGTTCATTACGACTGTGGTAAACTGACTACATTTCACAACAATATCTAGATTATAGTATTCTTGTCACTATGGGCAACAAAATAATATTATTCATATTTTAATAAAAATGTATGTTCTGAAATTCACATTTCAGTCAAGTTATTTTGTTTTTTTTTATCTTGATACCTATTCATTTTATAAAGAAATGTATTTAACAAAAAAAGTTCTTTATAATCTTCTCTACAACTTTAGTGTGGTAGGTTTTCATGTATCGCCTACTGTAATGGAGATAATCTAGAAAAATTGAAAATCGATACGAGTAAAGTCATTTTTGCAGAGAAATGGATATAGCTATTTTATTAGCCACAGATAAGAGTTTCCAATTTTACATTTATATTAAAATCGTTAGAGCCAATTTTTATGAAATCAAAAGTTTTAAAAAAGTTTTTATGAAAGTCCCCTTAGTATTTCAGTTATAAAACCGAAATTCTGGGCAGTTCGATAAAATTTCGAAAAATTCATTGATTCAAGAAATGAAGTAAATACAATAGACCGTTTATCCTCTGTGCTTGTCCACAGACGGACAGACGTCATTCCAAAAACACTTTTTTCGGTTTCGAGGCATCGTGAAACATGCTTTCCCGGTGTTACGTCGATTTCGATTTTTTGTCACGATCACAATACTTGCTCTATACTACGTATATGCGAGAAAGTGAAACTGTACAGGCGTGCCGGAGTGACTCACACACACGCTCAGGTCTACACACCTGCTCAGGTAGAAAGAATGGAATTTCAATTCTTCTCCGGTCGCCTGCGCAGGTCGCTACGCCTGTGCAGTTTGGTTGGCACACACGCTCCGGTTTACCTCTACAGGTCACCTATGCAGGTAAACCTCACCGGTATATCGTAACGTGTGTGCCCGGCCTATACATACCTGAAGATATACTTTTTTCAGCACATTGAAGATGGCTTCACATGTCTCCGGAATTATTTTGCCAAGAGCTTGGGGTGATATTATAGTAGAATACTTGAGACATTCGTACGATCGACCCGTTGCAAGAAACCTCAAAGTAGCTGTCAGTCTTTCATGGGGAGAAATAGAAGTTCTCATAACTGTATTTTTCTTCTGTATTAGAGTGACAACAGTGCTTGGTAGACTTCTTCATTTATCCGCAAATAATTACGGTAGGCTAATCTGTAGGATCTGAACTTAACTGTTTTAGTAATCTTGTATGAGTGTATTCATTTCTCTTTGTAAGCCAATCTTTACACCAGGCTGTGCGTTTTCGCTTCTTTTTACACTTCATGGTCACTAACAAACCTACTAGAGCGATCGCGTTGTCTTCTTGTTTGCTCGCCATCTCTCGACTGAGTAAAAACCTTCCGGTTTACCGTAGCGTGTGTGTGCTCTAGCCTGCACAGGTATACCTTTCCGGTTTACCTGTGCAGGTAAACCTCACCGGTATACCGTAACGTGTATGGCCCGCCTAAGACAGTGGAAGGAGGAGAGGAGGAGGAGGAAGAACAGAATAACTAGAAGAACAGAGAAAGAGGAGGGAATGAAATTATTTGGAAGGAATAGAGAACAGAAAGGAGGGGAGTGGTAGAATAATTTTGAAAGAATAGAGGAGAGAAAGGAGGAGTGTGGTAGAATGATTTGGAAGGAATAGAGGACAGAAAGGAGGAGAGTGGTAGAATATTGAGCATGAAGGGATGATGAAGAAGCAACTTTCCACTGTAACCCGCACGCATCACACATATTATAATATATGTAGTCAGCTGACATTTTTCATACATCCCCTAACATGAGTTAAAAAAAAAAAATCTTGATATGATGCTCTTAGGTCGCTCTGGCATGAACATGTTTCTACTTGGCGACAAGTCTACAGCTGCCGCCGTGACTGCTGGTCACCGAAACAACACAGCGAAGTATACGGCGAGCGGCAGATCACCAAAGCTACCAACTTAAATTACAACTACACACACATCAAGTAGCTACGTGACATTTCCCTATTACCTCCACTTAGTTAGCTTATATGGGGATACGTTCCTTTTGTACAGATTAGAGCACATCTGCCAATTCTTAGCTTGTACAATTATTCTTCAGGTCTGTTCTCTTTTATATATATAATGCTTAAGTGAATGCTAACTTTGGTTAGATTTCTCTTCTAGTCTCCACTAATTCCCTGACAGTAGCAGTTTCCAGCAGCAAGATTTTTAAAAGCGAAGAAAACTATTGGACTCACTTGTCCAGATACCTGATTCTTGCATTTCTTTCTGATTGTAAATTCTGAAACTCGTACCCAGCTAACAAGTTGCCTCTTAAATACAAAGTTTATTTATTTATTTACTTAAGTCAATGTACATATAGTTATGTTTAGAAATTTTAGGTCTGTGTTGAGTTCGGTGAGTTAGCGAATGAAGTGAAAAGAATTAGGACAGTAGTTTGAGTGGTCTTGTTAGCATTCATTACTGTTACAACATGAGAAGTAGCTGGTATACCAAGTAGAATAATTTGCTTTTGCATTTCCAGTTTATAGGGCTTCGAAGAAGTGTAGCGTAAGTAATTCTTATAAATAATAATAATAATAATAATAATAATAATAATAATAATAATAATAATAATAATAATAATAGTCATTAAACTTATACAGTCACATACAAAAAAAAGCAAAACATAGCAACCTAGAGTAAACAAAATCACAATGATTGAAATTAAAATATTTCTTTTCTATAAGAATGTCATATTTAAAAAAATTCCGTAATAGGGTAAAAAGGCGACTTAACTAACGCATTATAAATTTTATACTTAAATACTTTTGATGACACTTTATACAAAATAACATTTGTATTCCTAATATTTTAAAAACTACTTAAAGATAATGAAAATCTCTGAAAAGGTACATCAATAAATTCTCCTACTATTCCTTGTATTATAATGTGTGTACAGCTTGTCTAATGTAATGATCTGACAGATCATTTTTAGTATAAAGCAAGACATGGTAAGTGTACAAGTTGATTACTGTTAGACACCCTCACCCTCAATGGCTTACAGCGTAAAAAAAATTGTCTGCATCTGTACTTATCCCAATAGCCTTTTTTGCAACAGAATATTATGAACATAACTATTGTTTCCCCAAACGAAAATTCCATAAGAAATTATACTTTGGAAAAAGGCAAAATATGCTGATCTTATATAACTGATAGGTACAACATTTTTAAGATTCCTTAATAAATAATGACCCTTGACAACTTTTTAGCAATATAATTAATGTGATGATCCCACATTATCTTACAATCAATGTACAAATCAAAAACTTAACGCTACGATCGTTATTTTCTAATGGTAAATCTCTAGGACTAAAACACAATTGCTATGTTTTGTTGTCATTAATTAGAAACCTATTTGCTCTGAAACCTTCTTAACATAATATCACGGCTTTGGAAAAATGTGCAGAACTGTTCATTTATTACAGATTAAGCAAGCAAAAAGAATATTATCAATTTTTCTTAAAGAGACATGAAGTAGGCCTACCGATATTAGGCCTAAGTTGAATATTTAGGTCAACATTGTCCAATCCTTTTAATTTTAATAGGCTACATAAATAATACTTATACCCTCTTCATTATATACGTAGGCTTAAAAATAGTTTCTTCATTTTAAATTTAGGCCTATGAAATACTATCTGCAGCAGACCCTCTATAAGCTACGAGCTGCGACTGCACAGCATACTGTTTAAATACAAACGGAAAAAAGTATAAGTTAATAACCTTTTCACTGTTAATGGCGTATAAATTCATAACCTCAATACATTGTGTAAAAGCAGGGATATAAAATTATAAAGTATTGCTTTATGTAAAAGATGTGGATTTTTATCCACTTTTTACCGTTGTCATTTGTGGGGACCAGTTATTCTATTGAAATTTTTATTAGTGATTTTAAACGTATATTATAATTATAATTGTAACTTTGTTCTTAGATTTTAAAGAATTAGTTGTTTTTTAACAGGTTATCTACCTCCAGAATACAAGTTAAAATATCTCCGAAGACAAGCAAGCCAGGTATTCAAGCTGTCTTTAGGGGGCGGGTAAAAGCCATTATTTTCAGTAAGTTATCCTAAGCTACTGATTTGCTGCTACTTAATGAAACGTGTAGACTGGCTGGCTATATTTTCTTCTTCAGTATGATTCATTGCCTCGACCCATCCCACCAACGCCTTCTGTTTGTTTATATAAATCTAAATTAGTAGTAATGCCAAATTTTAAGATTTTGTGTGCTTAACTATATAATACTTTTTTAAAACCTTATGTGCGATACTCACATGATTTTCTCTACTCTAAGCATGAATCCAATTGCATTCTTGTTTCATTTAGCAGCATAGAGTAAACAGCCGCTTAGGCTATAGATGTGCACATTTCGATCAGTAAAGTTGAGTTGCGGTCCAGTTTAAAATTTACGTATGAATTGCGGTCCGTACGAATTGCGGCCCAGCATATTGAGAGGGATGTAGGAGTTGCGGCCAGGTAATTTGGTCGGCTGTGTAGTCTCCCAAATATGTTTGTAGTAAATTAAAAACTTATAGGCTTATACAACACAATGTTCGATATTACTTTCAAGCAAGTTTGAATTGTTAGAATAAATAGGTTCTCAGCGAGTGCACAAATCAACTTATATCTACCCTTCAGAAAATTTCAAGAAATATATTTTCAGATTAAACTTACAGAAATCGATAATGTAGTTTTTATAGTTGTATATAATATTCTAATTGAAAGTTATTTTAAATAAAATTGTGAGGAAAAACACCTTTTTGGGGGGAATTCTAGGCTAGTGCACAAAAGATAAGCAGTCATTAAGTTCGTGTAGCATATCGAAAGATGAGTAATCCGAATATAAAATCCGTTCTGAAAGCAATTTCTCGCTTCATAGGTCCACTGATTGCCAATGACACAGACACACACACAGACATAGGCCTATTATGAAAGCAATTTATGAAACTTCTAATAGCCTAACCAGAGATATCAAATCATGCATTTCAGGCGACTCTAGATATCGAATTATGGTCGACTTTATTGTTTCCTCTATGATACTCATAGCATGTGAAGAAAGTAAAATGAAGTTTCTCCCCTGAATTTTTCTCCGAAATACCTAAGTTTAGGCTACCTCTCATGGCGAATTATGGTAATTCAGTCAAATTTACAGAATTCTGCTGATGAAATAAATATTAACATTCAATGGAATTTATAGCTTGAATACGAAATCCCTAATTAATTCAGAAGCGGCAAAGTTAATACGAAGGATTTTACATCTCGCACAATTTACATAAGATTGAAATCCATTTAGCCTATTAACTATGTAATTTATTACCTAACACATGACTGATGATAGACTAGGACGAGATAACCTTCAACAATTCTGAGAAATACATTCCACTTTTAGCATATATATGAGGATTGAAAAGATCATTCAATGGTAACGATTGAAAAGATCATTCAATGGTAACGAAGGGGGGGGGGGATAGTTACAGTACCCTACAAAAAAAAAATACTCAAACTTTCACACCAGGTTAATAAAAGTAAAGCGATTTTCGCGTAGACACTGAGAACCGTAGCAATTCTACATTTCATGATGACTTCATTAAAATATTTGTCATCACAATCATCATTAATATTGCTGATTTATAGGATTTATTTGGTTAGGATCAGGATTGCGCCTGGTCTTTAAGGCGCCAATATTATCATAGGCCTACTTACAAGAAATTGTTGATTTTAAAACTAGAATTCTGGTTTTAGTCTCTATCATTCACGTTGATAAAAACTATTTCATTTCCGATTTCTAGATACAAAGTTAACCGAGAAGCTTCAGTTTTATCCCATTGAAATGATTTGAGTTATGTGCTGTAAACAAAAATTGTCCTTGGCGGGAATCGAACCCGGGTAGGCTGACACAGAGTCCACTTGGTCCCAAAAAAGTAGCCATTTCCATTTATATATTCATCCAGATCTCTTCGGTAGAAAATGGAAATTATGGATGGTTTAGAGAAATGTATTTTGAAGGTTAAAAACCACTTTTTATAGAGAAAGGATGTAGAATATGAAAGAAAAGTCGAATATGAAGGAAAAGAATGGAGGAAGTGAAAGTGTCATGGAAACTCAACTAAGCCAGTACAAAACATTTTGCACCGATCAAGGGGTCCTAATTCAATTTATCCTAAATGTAAGAGAAATCTCTTCGAAATAACAAGCACTAGTCTTTTGAAGAGTTCTAAATACACTGATTATTTCCTAGTAGGCCTATTTAGCCTGCTTCAAAATTACTGCTGAAAAGTCAAATAAAAAAATGGCGCTCCTCACAAATATGCAACCTTACACACATTCCAACTGTGTGGGTCAAGTCCAAGGCTTGTCAACTATAGTTGAGTAAACTCAGCTTCTTGCATGAAATAGCCTTATTTAGTCATTA
The DNA here is from genome assembly GCA_964059195.1 of Ectobius pallidus. Classification (NCBI taxonomy): domain Eukaryota; kingdom Metazoa; phylum Arthropoda; class Insecta; order Blattodea; family Ectobiidae; genus Ectobius; species Ectobius pallidus. The sequence continues at coordinate 26,918,959 of CAXKWD010000010.1, read as the reverse complement.
AAAGATTGTTTAAGATATTGTGGGTATGGCTATTTTTGAACTGAAAATTCTGGCCAATTTCTGAAATGTTATGAGAATAGGCTTGAATAAAGACAATAAGGATGTTTATGGGGATTTCTTCCCTAAATGTAGATTTTATTACTATTAAAATGTTACAATACATCCAATATTGTTTTTTATATAAATTTAGAAGTCTTTAATATAACTTATTACAAGATATTCATTTGGCGCAGAATTTAAACATAGGCTATAATGTTTTTTTCTTCTGAATAATGATATTGTTAGGAAAATTCTGGCAATCTTAAGTCACTCACAACGATGGTTAAACGAATACAAAATGGCGTACAGATAGGGCTCATTAAAAAGTCGGAAAATCCACTTCGTCGATAAATAAAAGTTAAAAAATATATATTTAAAAATAATTTGGTAAGCTGTGGTAAGAAATGTAATAAAACCAACATAGCTGAATACCATAAATGTAAGTAAGACATGTTTTCATATTGCCTGCTTATTATTTCAACAAGGGCTTAAAGTAGTTTTTACGGCTGGTAGATTTAGCATCATTTTAAGTAAATAATTAATCACCGACGAGATCAGAATATATCTGAAAAATGTATTTTTTAAATAGTATTCTATATCTTGACGAGGTAGAGTATCCGTATTTCAGTATTAGTTATTAAATATTCTTGGCCTACTTGCATCATTTCTAACTACAACTGGTTCGAGTTAAGGTAAGTTTGGGGTTGGCCAGTACGGGTAAAAGTAGATGAGATGGAGCTACGATAATTGCCTGGGATTTGCCTATTTTCTAATGATAATTTGCTTGCTTCTAGATATTTGCACGATACCGGTTTGAGAGGATATTGCTGTATAAATTTATCGAAGAAAAAGTGAAGGTAAAGAGACATTTCATATTTTGTATGGGTCCAGAAATTCAAAATTTTATTTAATATGAAGCGCAATTATTAACTTGTGTTTGATACGACCATAATATTTCTTCGACATAAATAGACTTCTCCACATAAGAGAACAGTTCAAATAAATCATTGGTTGAAACGCCAACTCCCTGATAGCGAAAACTGTGCTAAACAATTGTGTACTAGTTTGTAGGGTTTCGAAGATATAGCCTAAAGTACAAAGACGTATTATACAAAAATGGAGAGGTAGGATGCTTAGAACGGCATGATAAAAATACAATACCATTATTTACATCAACTTCTGAAATTTGTTAAATTAAAAATACTATATGAATGTATTCTATTTATGGAAGAATCGAAAATTGGATATTAAGTCCCGAAACGGGGGACAAGTATATGAAGTATTGATGAATTTCATCTTTCTTATTTGAGGGTAATATAGAATATATATATATGTGGATATTTTTAGCCTAGACCCTCAAAAATCACAACTTAAGAGCGAAGGAACTAAAATGCCTGAAAATAGGAAATAGTTATAGAATATATATGAGGTAAATTATAGTTAAGAATGTTAGGTTAGAAGAGCAATTGCACAATTAAATATATGAAATGCTTACTTATTTTTGTATTGTTAACAGTATAGAGCTTTATAAAGAGATATTACAAATTTGCATAATAGGTATTCTAGGTCATATATAATGTCAATTTATTGCTTGTTATTTCAAGTTCAAGAAGTTATAAATTGTATAACATTAACATTACTATTTACAGTATAAGAGAAAATTAGTATTAAAATGTTATCTGTAACAGTTCAATGAATTGTACGGTAATGATAAGAGCTATTGGTTTATTCAAAATCGTTTACATCATTACGATTTTGAATACGCTAAAAATTCTTTATGGTCTCTTTTTATATTATGACAGATTTTGTAGTATGTGATGTGAAGAGTAAAAAATGCGGTAAGTCATAAATTAATATAAGTTATATAAATTAGATAAAACCTTAAAAATATTAATAAGTTTCTGTAATAAGAAACTGACAATCATATAAAATGTCATTTGACATACAAGTTATATAAATTAGATAAAACCTTAAAAATATTAATAAGTTCCTGTAAAAAGGAAACTGTCAATTATATAAAATGTCAGTTGACTATTTAATATTAATACAAGTTATATAAATTAGATAAAATCTTAGATAAAACATTTTATATGATTGTCAGTTTCTTATTACAGAAACTTATTAATATTTTTAAGGTTTTATCTAATTTATATAACTTATATTAATTTATGACTTACCGCATTTTTTACTCTTCACATCACATACTACAAAATCTGTCATAATATAAAAAGAGACCATAAAGAATTTGTAGCGTATTCAAAATCGTAATGATGTAAACGATTTTGAATAAACCTATAGCTCTTATCATTAACGTACAATTCATTGAACTGTTACAGATAACATTTTAATACTAATTTTCTCTTATACTGTAAATAGTAATGTTAATGTTATACAATTTATAACTTCTTGAACTTGAAATAACAAGCAATAAATTGACATTATATATGACCTAGAATACCTATTATGCAAATTTGTAATATCTCTTTATAAAGCTCTATACTGTTAACAATACAAAAATAAGTAAGCATTTCATATATTTAATTGTGCAATTGCTCTTCTAACCTAACATTCTTAACTATAATTTACCTCATATATATTCTATAACTATTTCCTATTTTCAGGCATTTTAGTTCCTTCGCTCTTAAGTTGTGATTTTTGAGGGTCTAGGCTAAAAATATCCACATATATATATGAAGTAGTTATACGAGTAAGTTCACGCTCATGCCCAGCGTCAGTTGGCACTATAGGCTATCTCGTTCATTCAGAACTCAATTCATTGATTTATTTTATTTAACCCTATAAGAAAAGTGTCCTAAATCCCCAAATTAAGGTGTTTTATAAATTAATTTACCTCCTTTCTTAATAGTCAAATAATACCACAAGAACGGAAACAACTATCGATACCAAAGTGAAAGGTACATTTTTACATAACGTATTTATGAGCTACGCGAAAATCACATAGCTAACATGTTTACAGTAATAAAAAACAATAGTTATACTCACCAGCCATGGTGGGGTAGGCCGAATACCCCGCCGAGTCGAGCGCGTGTGCATGCGAATGGTGCGCAGTGGCTTGGTCGTGGTGGAGACGCGCTGCACTGTGGCTCGCGGTCCCCCAGGGCTCAGGAACAGCGCCTTTACTGTACTGGTGTGACGCCGTTACGTGAGGCGGCAATCTTGTTGTGGGGGGCAGCAGGAGGCCTCCATACTGGGCCGCCATGTTGTGGTGGTGATGGTACTCGTGCACCGCTCTGAAAACACATTGTGCCCTTCTTCTTAAATGTCAGAAGACATACCATAAGAAATCACGTGTCTCCATTGAAAACAGTGTAACAGGGGGCATTCAGGTTTGGTGATTATTATCATCATCATCATTATCATCGTCATCTTTATTATTATTATTATTATTATTATTATTATTATCATCATCATCTTTATTATTATAGTTATCGTTATCATTACAATATCATTATTATTTTCATTGTTATTATTATAATTACCATAGTTATTATCATTCATTATTCTCATTATCATTATTATTATCGTTATCATAATCAACACTACAATCTTGTCAATCGCTACACCCATGTAGGCCTGATTAATAATGTGTTCTTGGATTCATTCTATGTTGTGTTTTACCACACAAATTGGCATCACTGCCACCGGGTTGTTGGCCCACTTGCAATGTAACATAAAATAAAATATGGGCGAAATACACATAAGAAAAAGAAATAACTCCACATTTAGGTGATACAATTTTAACTTATTTTTTTTCGCATGAAATCCAAACAAAGCTATAGGCCTATACATACTATTGCTCTTATTATTATCTTGTAATGATTTCTGTAGTTCTATATCTCTTTCCTTCAATATAGGCCATATAATTTTGTTGATTATTATTTATTATTTATTTATTTATTATCACTACCATTCACTTTGTTAAGTAGGCCTATCTATGACTGGTGAAAAATGTTTCCAGTTAAGAGTGACAAAATACTTGCAAAACAAGTGTGGTAAGTCCGTCATTAGAGTAAAGAGGAAGGCGGGTCTTTTTTAATTTTCGAGATTTTCCAATTCGCTTAAAGCATGTGTATTTCACACTCTTTTTCTATGATAGCGATTAACTGTGTAATAAAAATGTTTGTCGTAGGTGTTACGTTTATCGATGAAACTGTTACTCTCTCGAGTAGAATTTATTAAGACTATGCCATGAATAAAATATAAAGGATTTTGTAAATAATTATTATATTCTTAGTTTGTTTTCAATATTTTCTTACTCCTGTGCGATAAAGGCATACTAAATGAATGAACAGTCCATGCATCGATTCAATGAATCGATACGAGTTCCCAATGCTATCAATAGTGCGTTTCCACAAATGGAGTGCGTCAGCATTATAACGCTATAAAAGCACACGAAATAGCTTGCACCGAGTCGAAATTATTTTTAATTAATATACATTTAATTAATATGCATACACATTTACATTATTTCAATTTCTAAACAAGTAATGTTGTACTTATAGATCTTTAAGTAGGCCTATTTCTAGTCTCTCGTTGGTAAAAATGAAACTTATTAAAGTAATGTTGTATAACATAATGTGTTTTCATTTTGTTCACTGGCAGCATGTGACGCATTAATAACTTTATTCGTAGTATTTGAATGTTTGTGGCAATCGATACATCAATTACTTGAGTGCATAAGCAAATTGTCGCAAGTATTCGAATATACTCGTAGAAGTGCTTGCATCGTACTTAGCTGCCTGAACAATTATCATGTCTGTAGATTTGCAGGTATGTAAAAGAACTCCTGCGGGACAAAAGTTCCGGCACACTCGCGACGGGCACAGGTCGAAGATGCAGTACATCCCCGTCGTTAAATAACCAAAGAACAAAAGCAATGGAATTTATTAATGTTGTTTTACCGGTACTGGGTGTAGGAATGGTTGATGGATTTTATATCCGTTTGTGGTTTGTATCAGGATAATAAATAAATAAATAAAAATAAAAAATAAACTCTCTGCGTTTATGATCTGTGGTATAAGGTAGTAGTACACTTTGGGTGTACGAAGTTCGAGTTTCCACTATGTTAGAGCATGAACGGTAAAATGATTAATAAACACTATCGTAAATAAATAAATAAATAAATTATCGTAATCGATAAAACTCAATCTATGTAGCAACTGATAAATTAAATAATGTAGGCCCTATGACACGCGAGAGTTTAATCGATTCAATTCACTCGAGAAAATTGGCACCTACAGTTCATTGTCCATTTGTGAATTAAAGATGATTTTACATTGTCGTGCCATAAATTAGTATTTTTCACCTAGAATACATGGAATTTCCAGATGATTTACGTAAAAGAAGTTAATCGTTTAAGCTCAGTTTTATATTTTTCTAAAATGCAAATGTTGGGAAGAATGCTAATATGATCTTACATTTTTAAAGGTTTTTGTCAAAATATGTAGATTATGAAAATTAATTAGTCTCACTTCTAATGAACAAAGCTACTTCTTTAGTAAGATAACATTCTTGCATATACACTTAAAAAAACAACAATGCATTATCTCAGAAATGTTGGGATTAGATCGTTTCGAAATATGGTAATTAATTATCTTAAAATTAAACATGCATTATGCATTATAATTCTTTGGTATAATGCAAGCACGCTCATAAAAAAGAACCATAAATCATATTACATAGTTTGCAATGTTTATTATTTATGCTTAGCGGCAACAAGAATGGTGCTCTAAAGAATCTGAAACTTTATGGAAATATGACATATTTTCGTTCAGGGTACGTGAACTATGAACATACGAGTATAATTGGATATCTGTAGGGGGGAAATCCTTTTAGTATAGCTGCCTTTAAATTAAGGATGCCATTAGGACACAGTTTTTGTACCCTAGACTCATTATTAAGTAACAAGTTAGTAAAGAAATTATGGATTTTTGACTAAGTTTTTTTTATATAGGCCTATTAATAACAATGCTAGCAAGAACCTTTCCTTTTGCCAACCAGTTGATTGGATAACGCGTTCACTCGTAAGAAAACGCATTGAAATACACAATGGATTTTAAGTACGCCTAATATAATTATGGTATTATTTACCCAAGTTGTGCGGTAAATTTTACCCAAGTTGTGCGGTAAATTTTACCCAAGAGTTTTTTTCTACAAAGTACTGTATGTTTTAAGGCCTTGAATTTCAACATGTCTACTATCTATTGGGTTAGGTCGAAGAATGGTAGAGGCCAAAGGATTAGGATATTTGAGTTTCTGGAAACACTCCTTCAAATAATTCAGGAGAATAATGTAAAATAACAATGCTCGAGGTGCCAACGGCCCACATCCTATACTAACTGCAAATAACTTACACACTGTATGCAAAAATAAAGCGTTCTGAAGGATGTACTTATTGATTTCAGTGTTTTTGCCTAATCAGCATAGCTTAGTAGTATTTTTTCGAGTGATGGATTTATATATGAAATACCCATAATAACCGGTGCACATAGTAGGACTAGGCTAACTTATAATGTAGGTAGGTTGCGGTAGATATATAATATATTGCAATGTTCCATAAGATCTCTGAAGTTCATTTATTATTCTGGTATATTGGTGATGACATCGTTATCTTTAACATAAGTAGGCCTAATACCACAAACGATATGGAAACCGTCGATAAATTCCTGATTTCGTCGCTCGGAAATTCATCTAGAGAAATTCCAAGTCACGAGGAGCAATTATAATGACAATAAAATAACTAATAAAATGTATTGAAATAGAATGTTTTGAATAGCATTTTTAGATTGACACAGTAGTATTATAAGCATTCGTGACATATAATAATCAATGTTTCCTGTGAACAAAACACGATTAGTTATTAAAATCCGTTTATTCAAGTATTGTTTGCTAAATTTAATGTTGAAGATATCTTCCGTAAAAACATAAAATATATTATTTTTATAGTTCCTAGCTATTAAACTGGTAAGTACAACTTCTTGAAAGATATTACGCACGTAAGAACAGCTGTAAGATTTTCAGCTCCTGGACGAGTCTATTACCCAAAGGGAGAGGAATAGAAGCTTGTTCTTCTGAATTCATCTCCCACTTCTCAACGGTCTTCCCTTCACTCACATTTGAGCAGTGTACATTCATGCTGTTGAGATTGTGTATTGTTTACAGGAGATGATTACAATTATTAAATGCCAACGTTGCTGAACTATGGAATACACTTCCCATAACAAATTATAGTGCTGACTTCTGAACAGATGTAAGCGTAATATTAACTTTATTTCTCAAGACAAATCTTATGGTACCGCGACAAGGTTGACGTGTGCATAAGTCACTACCTAAAGGTATCCGACCTGATTAGAATTCAAAGAAAAGATGACGTGCATTTATCACTTTTGTTGGAAGTGATAGGCTAAAGCAAATTCGATAAAGACTGAGTGAATGCGGCCTGCGATTTGCTGAGTTCAGACTCATTTCGAATAAAGTAGAGTCTCGCTATTCCGAACCCCGCTATTACAAAAATCCGCCTATTCCGAACAGAGTTCAGAAAAAATACCGATTTTTAAAACTTAAAAACAGGGGAAATTAAAAAGACGTTCGTGAAAAAACGTACATTTATTGTTATACATAGAAGTTAAATAGAGACATACATAGAGCCTAAGCTTGATGAAAATGTCTGAAACCAAATTGGAATGAAAGCTGGTTACTTACAGCACTTGTCGGCTCCATTTATACAATTCCCCGCACTTAATTTACGCCTTAACAAATCAATACGTTGATATTATTAATGAAATCCGCCTATTCCGAATTCCCGCTAAACCGAACGGTGTTCGGAATAGTGGGACTCTACTGTAATTAGTCCATCGATATTCATAATTATTAGCGCCTATTCAACTGTATTGTTCATATCGTTGAAAGTTGTAAGTTATTTAGACTATTTAGTTCATAGTGCCTATGTCTTTCTTTCGATCTGAACCAATAGCTTATAAGAATGAGTCTGAAATCTGCCAATCACAGACCTGATTCACTCAATCTTTATTGAATTTGCTTTATCACCTCCTACACAATCGATGAATTCACGTCCTCTTTTCTTTATGTTCTAATCAGGTCGGAGACTCTCCAGGAAGTAACTTATGCATACGTCATCATTATTGCGGTAAGTTACTATTTATTCTCGACATAAAGTGAATATTACGCTCACATATGTCTAGGAATAATCATTGTAATATTGTAGGGACATGTAGCCTATTCTAGAGTTAAGCAGCGTTGGCATTTATTTATTTTAATAACTTCCTGTATACAGTAATAAACACAACTTCAACAGCATGAATGTACACTGTTTAAATACGAGTGAGCATTACCTTTCGATAAAAGATTGTCCAGCCAGTTGAGTAGGGCGTCTTATATCTGTTCCTACGTGCATACTAAATTTCAAGAATCAGTACTCATCAGTATGAATCGCAAGGAACTATAACAATAACATATTTATGTTTTACGCAAGATATCTTACATAATAAATGTCTACGAACAATAGGCCTACTTGATTAAATAGAAGTTTATTAACCGATCGTGTTCGCAGAAAACAACAACATTGATTATTAGAAGTCATGAATGCCTTTTAATTGTATTGTGTCAATTCAAAATGCTATTAAAATAATTCAATTTTAATAGGCTTTATTAATTATCTATTGCATGTTATTCGTTAAACAATCAATGTAAATGCAACTTGTGTCCTGGAACTCCCTTAGATAAATCCCATCGAGACTTCGTCACTCGGGAATTTATCGGCGATTTCCAAGTCACTCGTGACATTACCTTCGATAACAGAATGTTATTCTACGTAAATTGCAATTTTCTCCATGAGTCTTTGTTGCCGGATTGATATTTCTTATATTGCTTCCTTGACATCCTTTATAGAGTGTGGTCTGTCATGTGTGAAACGTTGTAATATTCGTGCATATTCAAGAGATGTTTATCCTGATGCGGTATTGTCACTCTAAGTTACTTGTTTCAAATTTTACTCTAAAGGTAATTAGCACAGGATGTACCAACATCTATGTAAAAATTATGCCGCGGGCATATTTTTGTATTAAGTGTAGGATGTGGGCATTATTCTTCGGGGTAATTTCCCAGGTACCTCATCCTGTTAATTTCAAGTCTAAAAGCGTGAGCCAATTACCGAAATTTAAGAAACATTAAATACTCGGCTTTGCTTTTAGTGTTCCTCGTGATTTCCTTGTCATCCGGAATAAAATGTAAGTCTTTTAGACTTTCCTGTTGTGCTTCTTTTCTGTCCAGAAAATATTTTGTTTGTTCTCATCAGGTTCTAGGATATTTCACATGGTTTAAAAACAAGAATTCATGCTGGCTGTTTTACAGTGCCACTATATGGGAAATAATAAAAAACATGCATTGGCCGACTTCCACACTTCCATAATATTTATAGAAGGGTGGAATTAAAACATTAAATTAATTTAAAATAAAATATATCATAGAAATAACTTCAGCGTATCTTACTGAAATTCAGTGTGTCTGAATTGAAAAAAACAAAACTTGATGTCTGGAAAACGGCAAACGAGTCTCATTAAAACAAAAAAAAGGGCAGAGTTGGCTTTAAATATTATGTAGGATTGGAGTTTGCAATCTGTATAATTTGTGTCACTTTAGTCTCCTTGAAGGATAATCTGCGATAAATATATAAAAGAAAATTTCTATTTATTTGATATTATTTCACACATAAGTTCATTGTATAAATATGATAGACAATGCCGATGTAATACCGGATTCAATCCATGGTAGAATTATATGAAAATTATAATATCCAGAGAAATTTACACAATACATATTTTTACTTTAAGCGGCCCTGAATATAAATGCAAAGGACTAGTATCAAGTAACGTGAAAACCAAATATAATATATAAAAATATGCATATGAAATAAAATAGAGACAGACACATTGGGCTTGTTGACAAAGAAAATGGAATCTAATAACCACACGAATTACTTATGTTATTATAACTTATTTGCGTTATTTGAAAAGTAATAGCAATTCTCATAATAGCAAAGATAATCTTCTGTATACAATAAAATATGTTTCTTTCTCTTGAGAAATTAGAGTTTCAACATAATTCTTGCTGCTACATTCAAACTTAATTCTTTCGAACATTAAATTCGAAATCGCCAACACTTCAAACATTTAGCATGGTCCCATGACACCCTACACAAAAATTAAAACTTTTGCAAATAGAAATCGTGATTAATTAGATTTTTTACCGGACCCTTCAGCTTCGAATTATCAAAGTTAATGAGTAATCAATTTCATTAATTAACTCTCAATTTTACTGTAAAATCAATGAGTACCTCACTATTTAAATTTTATTTCTCACGGATAGCTCAAAAGAAAATCATGGCTACGTACATTCACATTTTCCATTAAATATTATCTGTGGGCTAGTATTCATTGCACAAATTGCATATAGGCCTACATAAAGTTATTTCATAAAGTAGGCTATATAAAGAAAACTATTTAACAATTTATTTATTATGAGTATGTATTTCAAACAGCTACTTTTTACAAATCACATTTCTGTAAACAGAATACTGAAGAATTTGTGTTAGGAATAAACTGTGGAAATTACAACCAGATAGGTTTATATAATCTTAAAACTGGCAATTCTGCCTTCTTTTATATTACTACGCGAAATTACATTATTAAATAGTTTAGTTGTTTGGTTCTCATATGGAAGCTGTTAAAATATGTTATATACCGTTGAGCTAGATCAATAAAATAAAATAGACTTAATACCAGCAACTCAACAATGTTTTATTTTATAATTCGCGTAGGCCTTTCGGCGTATTTCTGCCATCTTCAGGGCATCTTCTCTTGCTGGTTTGGATGTCTCAATAATTAACAGACACACAACGAAGAGGTCACAGGAGGGTGATATCGCTGAGGACGATTCAATGATAGTGTTTTTAAAAAGCTTTTAGAAATTTTGATTTCATAAATTTAAAACAATGCAGTTTTGGTTTTAATTATTAAGGCATCCAAACCGGCAAAAGAAGATGCCCTGAAGATGGCGGAAATACGCCGAAAGGTCTAAGCTAATTATAAAATAGAACATTGTTGAGTTGCTGGTATTTAGTCTATTTTATCTCATAACGAAATAATTAGTTTTTGCCATAAAATGTATTTTAATTTCATAGTTATATTTACTTCAATTTCGATGTTAGAGAAATTCAGCGAAATTTTTAGGAACTGTCCTTCGTCAACGCATTTAGTAATTAAATATTAAATGATTAATAATGAAAACGAAGGAAATATTAGAGACTTAAAATCAGGTATTGCAAATCAAAAGAAACTAGTCTCTCTAAATTCACGGTTAGACCCTACCGCACCCTTGAATCCAGCATTTCAATATAATCTACTGTAGGTATCCAGCTTCAGTTCAGTTATAACTCGCCTAGTTTCTGAAGTACAATGTCTTTAATCTGAAGGATAGAAATTTCAAAATAATTTATTGTAAACTCCAGTTTGCCTATACATTCTGTTAAGTTCCTAGAATTTTATCATGCAAGTTTCCTGCATACCCTGAATAAAATATATTGTGGGGAATATTTCTGAATAGAGCTTCGGTGTAAATATTCACCAGACTGTTTAATTTTTATTCTTGTACTGGCAGCTGTCAAATCAGCAATAATATGTGAGGTCAAATTCATCGGTAATAAATGCTGGGTTACCAAAATCATACCACGACACCGACGAATTATGCGGATGCCCATAGAGCTATGGTTTAAATTGTGATCCTGGCAGAAAAAATGTAGCCAACCAACCATAGCCGATATTCAAAACTGAGGTGGGCATACCTGAACATGGGAGGGAATATCTATAGAATGGAATGTACGATTGGTATTTATCGGATTCCCAAAAATACCAGAGGTCAGCACTACCTGTGGTGGTGATGTGCAGCGGCCGCGCTGTATTGCTGGTAGTGGGAATGCCAGGGGTCGGAACTAGCGCTCGCCGCGCTGTGCGGATGGTACGGATCCCCGTACAACTCCGAGTGGTGTGACGTCACCGTTGCCGCCGCTGGCTGGTAGTTACTATTCCAGAACGAAGGAGGGAAATTGCGCGCCGACATCGGAGACGATTCTGTAAAAACACAAAACCACACAGAGTTTTTAGACTAATTTCATTGGTCACAAGTTGTGTAGGGTTCAAAGTCTGTAACTATTGACCAAGGGTAAACAAATTTAAAGCTAAAGTAGACATACATTAAAACGAGAATTTCATTAGCCCAATACGAGCAAACATGCGGTGAGCTAACAAATGCAATTAAGTAACACAGGAATATTTTTAATAAACCTGGCTTTACAGCTACCCCAAGCCGCTTAAGAGGAAAAAGGTGTAAGTTAAAATTATAGAAATTTATCTGCGGGGAACAAAATTAATACGAACTTCAGTAGGACTGCATATTGTGGAATATAAACGCAAACATTTTAAGTGATCATTTTTTAACTCTTCGAAGAATGAATTCACTCCAATGACGTAAACTAAATGATTATATAACCAATGAAGACAATGATTACTCGGACAAACCACACAAGCATAATTTTTCACTAATTTCTCTTTCTTAATGGAATTAATTTCTAAAGTAGGTCATTATTAAATTTAGTTAATTTAACCCATGAGATTATTTACGATAATTTCGAAAGCAGGTAGGTAATTATAGATTCAATTTATCCTATTATATTAAGAAATGAACAGATCAATTATAAACGGACAGCGAATTTCAAAATGTGTTAAAGAAATGTGCTGGAAATTCTTATAACATTCCTATTTTGAGAATCTGTGAGCGGAAAGGCTATTTTAATTTATTCGTCTAATTGTTTAATCATTTATGTAACAACATTGGGCTTTCCCATCTAATTCGAATTTTCTTAAGATTAATTCTAGGGTCATATTGTAACTGGGTGAGACGAAAGCTAGACATGTAGGTTTATCGTATCTTGCTATTTAAAAACATGGCAAATGTTCCTCTAAGACTAAGTAATATTGTCTGTCATGTGCTATCCTTTATTTTATTAAGGAAATTAACTTCACTGGTATCACGTAGGCCGAAATGTGACGCCTAAGATGCATTAAATAGCTGGCCTAGTGCTTTAGTTAGAAAAAGAAAATATTTGGGGAACTTTACTATGGTAGCTTCCATGAAGAAGGGTACTACAGAGAATGGACATTTTGGGGGCATATTTACATAAATATGTAGCTTGTAATACCACTCCCGCAAAATAGTTCTGGTATTAGGCCTAGCCTATATGGAAATCTATTAATTTTTTAAAATATATTTTTGAGGACGCCTCCTCCCACAACCCCCAACTAAAACACAGAGTAGGCCTACCTTACTGTTTTAAGGATGAATGTATTTATTTATTTAATTTTTTTACATATTAGATATCATAAAATGTTTTCCGTTATAGCTTCTACTTTAATTAACATGATTCGCTTCGATACAATATGTTTAAAACATCGTAATTTGAATGGGAAGAAATCGTTCTTTGATTTGCAATTCCAAATAGCCTATGTGCCTATGCACGGGTAATGATTTCTGATACATTCCGCATGTACACCGTACCCTAACAGACATTAGCTGGGTTTCCTTATTGCAATATCAGCAAAGACAAGGCATGTGTTATTTGGGCTTTAACATTGTTATTTTATCGTATAAGTCTAATACGGTTGTATTTTTGGAGTGCCAGAAATGCTTAACTCAAATGTTTCATTGAAAATAAATAGCTATTACGTTACGTAAGAATATTTTGTAATGGTAGGCTTCTGTAGTACGGTAAATAAAAAGTGGTATATTAATATTTAAAGGTATCTATTTTTCTTACAATATATAGGATGTTATCATAATTGTGTCCGATAAATAAGTAGGTCTAAATAAATAAATAAATAAGAAAAAAAATATATCAACAAAATGGAAGACATAAGAATTATGCATTAAAATTCTATCATTTATAACAAAATGATTGCTCTGGCCAAAAATGGTAATGATATCACTAATAATTGAATGGTAATGTAAAGTCTAATCTACTGTGAAGTCCAAAGTTTAATATGAGTTTAACTTCAGATTCAATAATCATTATAAGGCTTATTATTTTATAAATTACCTTCAAGTAATGCAAATCTATCTAGTATATGACTGCGGAGGTGGACACGTAATAAATAAGAATATTAATATCATAATGCAGATTTAGCGTAATCATGACAGAACTAGCCTACATTAGGAAAAAATATTAGCTAGGCATGTAAATGTTAATTTTAACCTAGTAAAAGTCTAGGTTGTGGTTTGTTGAATTAATAACGATACGCTTATAGGTCACAGCTCGTCATGACTTGTATGCCCTTGGAAATACGCTAGCCAACCTGCCAGCTATCAATTATATTGATTTATTGAATATGTACTATTGGCTCTCTCACGTATTCCGTTTACTATGTAATCTGATTTATAATTTACTTTAATGTCACATCACTACTTCTGAAACAACATCGACCTTTATCAATGATTTATATAAGAGATGTTAGGAAGATTCATTGGACAAAAGATGAGGTTCTACAATGTACATCGTAATCTTACAAGGACTATTTTCTAAATAGAAAAAAATGAGATTCTACTTTATGGAAAAGTATGGTTTTAATTTCAAACAAAGTAGAACTACGTATTCGAAGTAGAGACCCTGAGATTTTGACTTTAATCGATGAAACTGGATTTATTAAGTATGATTATTTTATTATTATGATGCTGAGGTAGGCCTACTCGTGAATCCTCGGTTTTCTCTGTCGAATTCACAATGCAGTGCCAACTAAGATTGTACAGAGATATTATTTTTGCGAAGTGCCACTGGAGCGCCTTTACCGGCCGATGACTTGCTTCCAGGCCGCCGGACCGTGAGTTTTCGGCACATCGAAAAAATAACATCTCTTTACTTCATTTTCTTCTCTTTTATAGACCCGTGAGGTATATATAGATTGTTATATTAGTTTTTTTTTTTAACTTTGTGGTAGATTGATGCATACGCGTATTAGGATTTGGCCAACATATTTCGACGTTTTTTACACATTCGACGCGAACAATCGGTTGGAGGGGTTTAACAACTAATAATTGTAATTTTGAAAATGAAGTGACTAATGATCTCTCTAAAAATTCTGCTTTTGTCATATTATGTATGAACATTCAATGCCTCAGGAATAAAGTTCATCTTTTAAATGCTTTTCTTTTAACTCAACAGCTCAGTATTCGTGAGTACTGGTTGAATGGGGAGGAAATATCTTCTTATAAGCCTGATATGGCTTCTTACTTGGTAGCTGTTACTTTAGAGTTGATCAAATTCATGGTGGGACCATAATAGGCCTATACCCTACGTAAAGAGAGATGTTGGCCTAATTACAGAGTTTATTGATGTGACATTTGTGAGGAAATGCACTTTGAAGCTACTGAGATAAAATAGCTTCTGTGAAAATGTTGATTTCAATTTTATATAAATCTCCGGAAGGCTATTTTCAAATGTTTATGTAAATAACTAGGTTTTCAAAAAAGTTATCTTATGAGTTTTAATTATAATATCGTAATTTTTTGTGATTTTAATATTTATATTTTCGTTAATTGTTCTAGTACTCGTGATCTTTGTAATGTATTTACAATTACGGTTGTCTTAGAAGTGTGCATCAGTCAACCAGAGGCAAGACATGCCTGAATAACATGTTTAGATCCTTTGCTAAACAATAGGACCAGTACTGATGTTGGTTTTTCTGATCACATGGCTGTAATAAGTAGTCTTAACCTTAGCGCAATAGGCCTAATTTATATTAATATTTCAAGGAGAAATTTTAATCCTTATACTATTGAAACTTTTGAACATTTTTATCTATGACTGACTGTGAGTCTGTGTTGACAAGTAATAGTAATTGAATCAAATGTTTAGACAATATTAAAAAAAATAAAACAAAAAAACAAAAACCAACATCTGAAGCCTACAGGAGATAGTAATTGCTATGATAGTTTTGATAGCTTTCTAGATTATATAACTTACATTTTATTTGATTATTTTTCCCTTTAGAAACTACAAAAATGCTCCTTGGCAAACGTAATCATAAAATAAATTCGTACACAAACTTTAGAAAATAAGGCTATATGTAACAGTATTCTTACATATGGGTAACTCTGCTCATGTTAGTAAGGTATTTATTCTTCAGAAGAGGGCCATAAGAATTTTAACCAATTCTTCTAACACAGAACACTGTAAACCTTTATTTGTGGGAGAAAAGATCATGACTGTTACTTCACTGTATATTCTGGAACTTTTACTGTATGTTAAAGATAGCATACATTTGTATAAACCTAGAAAAGCTTCACACTCTTTTGCCACTAGACATATGGATGGTTTTAACATTCCCACTTGTAGACTGTCTTTAACAATGTCTAATTTTGAATTATGTCTACTAAATTTGCGAACACCTTTCCATCCGATGTATTTAATATGAACAGACTCTATTTTAAAAGAACTGTCTCTGGTTGACTGATCATTAAGTTATTTTATAAATATTTATTTATAATATTAATGAATTTGTTAACTGTGACCTAATTGACTTAATTTTATAGTTTTTATCTTTTATCTTATGACAATGTCTACCTAGGTATATATTACATTTTGTGTTCCATGACAAGTATGTAATTAAATTAAATTATTGGAATTTATTTTGCTTTAAATGGTTTAGTTTATTTCATTGAGTGGTATGTTGTTAATTTGAATTCTTATTGTATAGTAATAGCAATATTATTTAACTACATATCATTAATATTTATGGGATTTGTTTTATTTATTTCTCTGCATTCTCGTGGTGTTCTCTGAGCCTTTTATTCGATTTCTTATGTGGAAGGCTAGCCGGTCTCATAGACACGAAAGAGAGAGAAATGTCAGAATAAGAGGAGTTCTAATTCTGACAGATTCCAAAAAGAAGGTCTATGTAAAACACGATTTGAAAATTACACAACAACAAAAACTTACAAAAATAAGAAATCTAATTCCAACTAATGATTAAAACAATAGGAATAGGCCTATTTCTCGTGTTTTCAATATGTTGTAGAAGCACACGTTTGTTTGTTTGGTATGGTTATCTTAAAGACGGTTGTGTACTGCTATTTTGGCTTTGTATCGGGATTTTACCTCTCAGCATTTATTTTACATGCATGTAATCTAGAGAATGGGACTATCACATGATGCGCAAACAAACGGCATTGACCTTAAAAGGGATCGAACTCGCTCTAATCATTCTGGAAGGACTGAAAAATTATTAGTTATCATTTAAAAAATAGAATTAAACATACAGATCTAAACCATTCATGTTCTATTTAAAGAAAATTCACATTTTTCTAGTGCTGTTTACATGGAATGAATTACTTTCTTATTTTGTAGTAGCACCTTATTAATTGAAATTTATAATATCGTAATTAAGTTGCAAGAATTTCACCGGGAATTAAAGTATTTTCATGCATATTTTGACAGATTTGATTTTAAAAACATAGGACGAAATAATAATTATTTAATATACAATCTGTTTCATTTTATTCTCTTTTTATTAAATACCACAAAGACTCGATGGAAATGACGAGGTGCCATCCCATCCCGTGTATATGAACACAAGTTATCTAAATCTAAATAATATATCTATTTTTTATCTGGACTGCAATCGTGAAGTCAGTGATTTCCAATGTTTGGTGTATTCAGCGTTCACAAAAGCCTTCTGTAAATTGTTTGAAGGTTAAAAATTAATATCCCAAGAATTTGTTTTTCATAACGGAATGAGTATTAATATTATGCAGCAATGGGATAAAGATAGCACACTTGAGTAACTAATATTTTGTTAAATTAGTAAGCTCTAATTGAAGTAATTTTACTACGAAGTGATGCTCCGTTTATATGTGTAGAAAGTTAAAATAAATTTTTGACTATTCGTCTTGTGAAACTGTGCTTTAAATGAATTCAGACATAGGAAACCCTTCTTAGCAGAATTATTGCATGTAGCAGGTCGTATGTTCTTGTAAAATTACCCTCATAACATCTGCAAACAACATCATAGAATTTCTTAAGTACTACGATGAAACTATTAGACGACTGTAATGGCTGTATATCCGATATATTGGACTAAATTGTAAGAATTTATTTGAGATATAAGTTAAACGCACTTGGCTCCTGTCCATTTCACATTCTTGGAGGCTTAAGTTCATGCTCAAGAAGAACAGATGCAGGCTAAACTATTTATTCTCAAGGAAACGC
Organism: Ectobius pallidus; assembly: GCA_964059195.1. Classification (NCBI taxonomy): domain Eukaryota; kingdom Metazoa; phylum Arthropoda; class Insecta; order Blattodea; family Ectobiidae; genus Ectobius; species Ectobius pallidus. The sequence goes on along the minus strand of CAXKWD010000010.1, from coordinate 26,900,571 downwards.
ATTCCAAAATTCGAATTTAAGCATGAGAAAATGAGAGAGAGAATAGATGAGTGAGCGAAAGAGATGCAATGATAGGGAGATGTTAAGATTGGGGATAGAAGGACAGAGTTATCGTTGAAAAACAAAGTCAGTGGCGTATGGACGGGAATCGATTATAAATTGAAGCGTTTACTGTTATAAGTGTCTAAGTGCCAAAATCATGATTTTTCAGCTGATAATTTTAAATTGATCTATGAACCCAGACCATTTCATTTCAGAAGGGCCCAAGGTCCAGGGAAAGCCACGTTAGCTGCAATAAATTCCAAGATATAGCACTATATCTATCTCCGGCACGTCTTACTGTGGAACTTTCTAAGCAATCATGATTGTGGCACTTAGACCCTTATAAAAGTAAACGCTTCATTTATAAATCCAATCGTCACATTCCAAATCAATTGGATATGGTAAAAATTAATAAGACCATAGTTAAATTTCAACAAATTTCGATGTGTTTCTGCTTGCTCTGAGTTCTTCCTAGTTAGACCTATATTCCAATAAGCACAATACTCTTTCTTCAGTAATGTTTAATTTAGAATAACTGAATCCCACGTTGTTCAGTGGATAATGAGGTTGTTTTGAAATAATCCTTAGTCAAGAGTTAAATGACTGTGATACTTAGCTCAAGGGACAATTTATATGTCTTAATATCAGGAGTACGCCCATCAAATTCTGTGACAAAAGCAATTCCTTAACTCTTTAAACATAAGCACTCCTATTGCCCAAGTGATAACTATTAGCACACTAACTCAATAAGCAGCCCTGGAATCGTGTAGGTCAGCTTGGCGTTCAGGAAAGAGAAAAAGAAGGTAACACGTCAAGGATGCCTTGACTCTTAAACAATGATACCGTAATACCGTAATTGTATTGGATATATTTCATTTCTGCACTTGGGCAAATGCCCGGTGGCAGAACAAAAAAAAAGAAATTTACAGTAATATCCGTAATACCGTAATATCCCTAACACCATAAAGTTTCTATTTGATGAGAACATGCCATAATAAGCTTTAGGCAACAGTCATTGAATGGTCACAATTCTTTTTGGTTAATAAATTATAGCGATAGGGGTTTTATCAACTATGAATATAATTAAAAGTTTTATCAAATGTATGTGATCAAATGTAATGCATTTACTATAATTATTGCAATGTATTACATGTTTTGTTATAGGCTCTTGTTTAATTAAAATAAAACTATTATAGGCCTAATTATAAAAAATATCCAATAAAGAAAGTCTCAAAATTCCACCACTATTATAAATATAAAAACGCTACGTATTTGTATTAGGCCTAGTGTTTTGACAGGAGGAAATGATACAAAACGAATCCATCAAACTCTACTGAGAGAACTTCAGTTCGAAATGAAAAATTCTTAAAAGAATGATTAAATGCGAAATTCTTAAAAATGAGTAATGAAATATTTAAATTTAATGTTTCAAACGTGTCAACTTACAGGCCTATTTCAAAACAAAGTATAACTCGATCGGTAAGACCTGAGCCAAACAAACGGCTGCGCAGTGGTCTACGATGACATAATCTAGACCTGACTGACCTTCATAGCACGTGATGTACTTTGCTAGTTCATACTGTACAAACCGTGTAAAAACATCTTAGTTAGCCTCACAGCATTCAATAGTGAAGACCCAACAGCGATATTCTGTGAGTTACATACCATTACTTAAATAATATTTCATAACTAAAAAACAAATACTTTATTCACTTTATTTTTGTTTTCAATAGTTACGGGCTATTATGAACAGCATAGTTTGGAATGAATAGTACAGTATATGCATTCTCTTCTGCCCTTACTCCATTGCTACTGGCGGACGATAAGCTATCTGCGCGTGTTTGGCTCAGGTCTTACCGATCCAAGTTATAGTCATGTATACCTTCTCCTATGTTTTTGTATATTACTAGTCCTTTGTCCCTGTTTAAAATCTTGACGCTTACTCAGCAACGTTTCATGTGACTTATACTGCGAGATTGAAAGTTTTGAGGTTACAACAAAGCGTGTGTAGGCTATTTATTGCCCGCCATTTCTTTCCTTCTAGGCATAGATGTGATCAAAAGTACGACGATCATATATTTTATCACAGAACTATGTCGCCAGTAGGAGTGATCAAAGATGCTATGTGTTATTATGCCGTAAAAGAGTTTATCGTATTTTATGAAACTTTTGTAACAGAACTGTTACAGTAATGCAGTCCTAATATACGACTGTCTTGCTAGAAACTATTATAAATTAATAGGCCTACGATATTTTTACTGTTTAAAGGACTAGTTAATAACAACTTTTTGTGATTCCAAATTTATATTAGGCCTAATATACTAATTGTGCTGGTAAGAACAATTTAAATAAACAGACCAACAAATGTTGGGGGCAGACGTCAAAACATATAAGTAAGTAATATCTATTTCTTTCCTTGTGAGAAAAACGAAGTAGTGGATAGTCTGTAGACATCATATCTTCAGAGTCCCCAGGTTAAGAGCTATGATATCATTTTGACAAGAAATGCATCACTTTTTGTTTGTTTGAAGCCCTGCTATTTCAAATACGTGGTTCTCAAGAGAACTTTTAATTATGATACAATTAAATGGATAGTTGATACCATCAGCTCAACTGCCTTTATTTTGTACCTAATTTAAGACTAAAACGATGTAAATCATTAATGAGGAATAAGAAAAAATTGTTGGACCATGATATCCGTTATGATTGAGAATTTCATCATAACATTGTTGTGGTATCGATTAATATCGTACACATATCTTCAAGTCTTGAAAGTAGCAATTCAAACTGCACAATAAACAACCTATATTGAAGATGAAATAAAGTCTGTTTGTGTTAATTATAGTATTACACTAAATTGAGTTCATTTCATGTGTTTTAATGTGCGTTGCTTTGAGGCTAAAACGCCAAGAGAAACTTTAAGCAGGCTGCAAGCCGTCACCTGCTATCAATCGCAAACGACGAGAACTTACTAGCAGCTGATAGCAGCTGTAGGCGGAGTCGTTTCTTTGATAAATTAAAAGGTATTCTAAAAACTCAAAACTTAGACAATTAATTATGGTCGAATAAAAACAGTCGTATGCAACTTTACTATATATTGGTAATTTAGACGTTCGTATGAATATTACGAAACTCTCTGTGTTCGTTCCATAAACATACCCGTGTCTTAATAAATGCTGTTATAAGCTCATGGTAATGTTGAAGCATATGATTAATCTTGCTAGAAACGATGATAAATTAATACGACCTTTTTACTTTTTAAAGGACTGGTATATCAAAGACTTTGTTGATAACATAAATATATTATATTAATTCCACCACTATTATAAATTAAAAAAAACTACGTATTTGTATTAGTGTTTTGACGGAGGACATGATACAAACTGTACTGAGAGAACTTCAGTTAGAAATGAAAAATTCTTAAAAAGAATGATTAAATGCGAAATTCTTAAAAATGAGTAATGAAATATTTAAGTTTTATGTTTCAAACGTGTCAACTTCTAGGTCTTTTTCAAAACAAAGTAGTCATGTGTAGCTTTTCCTATATTTTGTATATTACTAGATCTTTGTTCCTGTTTACAATTTTGACACGTACACATCAACATTTCATGTTACATATATTATTTCGTACGAAACTGAAAAATACTTTGTTCTTCGCGGGTTCTTCGCCATCTGTAATTGAGGACCGTTTTGACAAAACACAACATGTGCCAAAGCATAAACTTTTCATGAGAACATTTCTTTAGTTTTTATTAACATATAGAAGACAGAAACCTTGCATATTGAGGCTTCAAAATGAATTGGTTATGTTGACCTTTCTTATGTTCTTTTTTTCGCCATCTTAAAAATCCCATTTCAAAGCACCTAAAACCATTAAAAATACGAATTTGACAAAAAATGGAGTTGTCAAAACGGTCCTCAATTTCAATATTAGTAATTGTTCCATAACTAAAAAATTAACTTGTAGAGAAATAAATATTTATTAATTACCGGGACAAAATGTTATGCATACGCCACTGAAACGAATAATGATGTAGTGAGTATAAATAAAAAGAAGCATGTCACCATGCAGGGATTTTCCTTTACCTTCTGTTGCCATCTGATTTGGAAGGGTTTGGGGGATCCAAGCTATCTAGACTTGCTGCTGACTGCTGTGGCCCTGATGGGTCAAAGATAACAAAAGAACATTCTAGGGTATCATCATCTCCGTGGCAATGGACTCACTGTATCGTTTGACCGCCCAGGTACAACCGTGGGAACAAGGAGTAAAAATTTATAGCCACATGTTCAAGAGCGACAGTTCAAGAGAATGGCGCTCTTAAAAGCAACTAATGACTGATCCTGAGAGGAACTTTATATTGATTAAATTAGGCAATATGTGATTCCAATAAAACCAAACGGGCAAAATAAACGATTCAGGAGTACCTTTAATAGGAACTCCTTACTGGTTAGTGCAGTTAAGAATCTCCTGAGATAAAAGAAGTGTTTTAACAAGAGAGGTAAACTGCTTTAAGTATCTTTTGTATGATTTTTATAGGCATTCCTAGCCTTTTACAATTTTAGAGACTGCCTTTGTACATAATTTTACTATTAACATGGTAACCTCGTTTCACTATTAAGGGATCCTGTTAATAAAATCTATTCACTATACCATTTTATAAATTAACGTAATCGGCTCTAAGCTAAGCAAGATCCGGGTTTAAACTGAAAGCAGGTAAGAACACATTTCACATATTATGCAAGAGTTAATGCCATTTCTTTAGTCTATATCAGTCATGTGCAAATTGGAACAGGGGTGGGCTAATCACAGAAGAATTAAGGCCTCGCGGGCCATTGTAACAATGTATACAATTTTTACAACAATTATTAAATAGGCACATTTAATGTAGGAAGTAATTCCTATAATATAACACCACATGGCTGACTGACTGACAGACTGACACACTCGCCCACTCACTCACTCACTGACATTAATGTTTTCCCACTTCCAGATGAGCTAGAAACTTGAAATTTGGTACACATAGGCTGTAAACCACAGGAAAATTCCAAAAGTTTATTTTTTTAGTTTTTAGCCCTAAAAACCCCCGAACCCCCGAAAAAGGGCTCGGTTTCCATGGCAATGGTATTATCAAACAGTGTTCACGTAGGGCTCTGAAAGTTTAGAAATAATTTCCGTAAACCTAACATTCTGAAGTCTCAGGTTCATAATAATTAAATCCAATTAACATATTTTTGCCCGGGGGCGGAGCCCCCAACGAGCGAAGAGAGTTCATTTTATAAAACGTGACTTATTCATCACATTAATGCTCTGGTATTCTTGAGAAATAGCTTTTCTCAAAATAAGGATAGTAACAGAAGAGCAATACAAGAGTACAGTATAAGCATAAGCAAAAAAGGAAACGTTTGCATAAAAAAGAAAGTTATAAAAGTGAAGTTTAAATCCAGACAAACGGAAAGTACATATTAAAAAAAAAAAACACCCAATTTTAAGTAGTTAGATTTTTCCCCCCGCCCTTCTCCCCCGAAGCAACCTCGGCCAATGGGCCATAGCTCCGATCACCTTTGCCGAAAGTTAAATGTCCCTATTTACTCTCTAGCTTCCTTCTGCAGTCTGGAAAATGTGGGTATGTCGGTTTATGACTCAGTTCGAGGTACCCATCTTTCCTTGTGGGATCTAATTCTTGACAACAATGACAAAATCCCACTTCAGTTTAAGAGGTTACGAAAGAAAAGCATTTTCAATAACATATCAGGCGGGCCGGATGATAGGGTTCAGAGGGCCGGCAGTTGCACATGGCTGATCTCGATGATATTATTTTAGTATGGAACCACAAAAATTGGATTGATTAAAAATGGTTGCAGGAAACATAGAATACCACGAAGATATTCGGATAAGTGCTTTAGCTGAACGCAAAGGTTTTGGTATGCAACACAAAAATTGGATTGTTTAAAAAAATGGTTAAGGGAAGTAGCTATGCATTGTATTCACAACCATTTCTTCCAGAATATGAGGTTCTTCAATTTCCCGTAAATCTACGACCATAGGCATACCATTCTGACCATAGGCATACTAATGGTTTTGACGCCCGGGAAACAAACCCCTAAGAGATCATTTCAGTCATAAATATGATGGTTAGGATACTAGACATCAGACGCCCAAAAAAATCACAAGCATCATTAATATTATAGTATTATAGGCAAACAAATAAAACCAGGGGTAAGCTATAAAAATTAGAAACTTAAAATTGAACCTCCTCAAGTTACCATAATAATTAATCCAATCACCTATAAATGAAAAGTTCAATTACAATCAGCCAATAACGAATAATAAAATTAATGAAATCTATAACCTACAGTTAAATATATAACATACAGTTACAGTTTAACATACAGCTAAACTACTATTCTGTTTGGTTTTTAATTTCCAGGATAATTAAGTAGGCCTTCGTGAATCCCAAGCATAACCCTTAACTTAAAAACCGCTGCTGTTGTCAGGATATCGCCTTCACAGGTGGGTTATTTATACTATCTTCCCTTCTCAAGATCCTTTATCACTCCATATGTGTCATTTGCCCATCTGGGTTAGTGGAGCCGTGGTAGAAAACAGTTTATTTTTGTAGCGGTCTGTGAGAGCTCACGTTCATGGTTACATTTTTTTTTTAGTTTATTATTTTGTGAATAACAATGAGTGAAGTGCCGGACTATAAAAAACTCTCCGTTCGATCATACTATAATTCGTTTATTACGTGTGACATAACGGTATCATAAAGACACTCGTTTCGAAACTGATTTCCATTATAACATCGGTGTGGTATCAATTCCGGGGTGCGCGGGCAAAGAGAGTTAAGTCCACTTTCTTGTTACTGAGAATTAGCGTGACTTAACGTAGCCTACTATACCAGCCCAACATAGCTTTAGAGATGGATAAACCCATGAGGCACACATCCATTTTTACCGTACAATTTTGATTATGACTTACTGGACTTAACACAAATATAGAGAACATTTTTATCTATAACTCTATGGACATATCATTTGTTTAGGATGGTGGACTTAACTCTCTTTGCCCGCGCACCCCGGAATTATTATCGAACACGGAACGATCTTGAGACCTCGCGAGTAGCGGCTGAAAATTGCGTAATAAATAGCCTATATTTAAAATAAAATTACCTCTGGGTATAAGTGCACTACCAAATTTTTTATGGATCTGAAAAACCACTCAAATCGTTCAGGAATTTTCACAGAACTTTTTCACATGCAACATGGCTTTATAAATGCTTCGTAAATGAAAATAAAAATAAATAAGTGCATGAAAAAATACATTTGCCGTAACATACATTTTTTTCAGCCATGATGCCTTCTGTAATGGCCCAGTTGATACGACCTTTGCCATCCCTCCAAATAAATCTCTGAAACTTATTTCGTGGAGTTGGATTTAGTTCGGATTTCCTTTTCTTCGTACACATACTCCTGGTTTTTCCATATTAATGTTGTATTACTTTTACCTTATGTGGAAATTAACATGCTATAGAAGGTGATGCGTTGACACTCATATGAGCGTAATGACAAATCAAAAGGAAAGTAATTGTGGGGTGAATGACTTCTTACAGATACCACATGTGAAAGCTTTTTCTCCCGCATTAATATTAAAATGTATAATTTCTACAGCCTTATTAAAACGATATATTCTGCAATTTAACACCGTATACACTTCGGCCTAACTATTTTAAACATTAGTGATTAGTGTAAAGTTCCTACTTTTTATCCCGACCGAAAATTATAAAAAAACAAAAGCTTACACTCTAATAACAACATATGCTACAATTTACCGTCATATGCGCTTAGGCCTAATTATTTTAAACATAACTGATGATTGTGGAAGTTCCTATTGTTTATCCCTACCGAAAATTATACAAAACAAAAGCTTACATTCTAATTTGTGTAACTTCAGTGTGTTACTTGCTGTCACGTTGGTATTGCTATCAAGTCAGATTTTGGTTTAATCATCAAATGGCCGTGGTAGACATTACTAAGACTTTATATGGGAAAAATCACGACTTTAATTTCTATTTTGAGGCTTTCGTGACAGATACAGAGGTGTGTGAAATGGGAGAAAATTTGGTGAAAATTCCTGAACAATTTGAGTGGTTTTTCAGATCCATAAAAAAATTAGTTTCCATATAAATCGTAAACTTAGCTAAAGTGCACTTATACCCAACTCTGTTCGTGTTGCTTTTAATGTCAGACTAAAATGATTTTATTTCGTGTGGTCAAAATCCGTTGGTTTCAAGAAAACTACCAAAAGGAAGATTCTATATGACCGCCACCGTAAGCTGTCATATGTCGCAGAAGATAAGAACTACGACAACCAGAGGATGCGAAAGTATCGACGAGACGGCTCGTGGCCGTTTGAGTGAATCTAAAATCTCAAAATTTAAACATTTAAACTAACTATGGTCGAACAAAAACAGTCGTATGCAACTCGGTTATAATAATAGTAATTAAGATACTCGTATGAAAATTATTAAACTCACTTTGCTCGTTTCATAAACATGCTCTATCTTAATAAATGCTTTATAGGTTTGTTCCGTAATGTACTAGTATGTACTAAGGGGAAATGTAAGTTAGGTATGCATTCGCGTTTAAAATTACCCTTTTGTCCACACTCTGATTTTTTATTGCATAAAAGAACCACTTTTATCTACTTCAATATAATACCAGGTTTATATGAAAATTCCAACAGGAAGTCATTGAGAAATAATATTAAATGTCACGGTGTGCACACGTTTTACCATTTGAGTGCAACTTTGTCCTTATTTTTCTCTGAACTCTATTTTTTCCCCCTTGTATTTTCTACCCTTCAAAAGAAATGAAAGCTTATAAATAGGGTAACTAGGGGTTTTCTGATACTCTGAAAAATACAACTGTCATGAAGGTTATATGTGGTGCTATTTGTTAGTTTTCTTTTTCAATTTTGAAAAGAAAGGATACATTCTTTCTAGTAATCCCTAGTAATCCCTAGTTCACAAAATCTATGCATTAAAAAAACAAATCAGTGAAAGGGTTTTCAAGATTGCATAAGTTTTGGCAGTTCTATAATATTTAGAAAATTAGCATATTCTTCTACTTAAAAAGTGAAAACTAAGTTTCAGTTCCAGCATTAGATTGGTTTTATACCATAGGTTGTGTGGTAAAAATCTCAAAAAGTTTGGTTGGAAAATGTGGATTTTGCCGTCCAATTTTTAACACAACTTATGTTGAACTACGATTAATGTCCGGATGGGAGTGCTATGAATGACGACACTAAATAAGTTTTTGTGTATACTAGCTGTTCATTTGAAAAACATTAACATATCTTCGAAGCTTTAATGAAATTTATAAATATTAATTTATGACCAGGGGTATAGCCACCAGCACAGGGACCCTGGGTTAAATAAATGGGGGAAAAAAATCTTCAAAACTGTGTTTTTCATTACATTGGTGTTGTGACTCAGATGTATGGACTAAAAACACCCATAAAGTGATAGTGTAAGAATAATTATCCTCTTTATAATGTGCTCCGTCTATACAATCAATTGCACAAAATGGACAATATAGATATACCCTACTTAATACTAACAATAAGCGGTTTAAAAATATCTGTGATAAAAAAATTGAAAACTTTAAAATGGTAGTTATTAAAAAAGTTATAATTAAAATATTCTCCCATTCTATATTTAAATATTTCTTTAGCCTATATATATATCTTCCTTCAAAACTATTATATTATTTATGTTCTGATCTGTTCTGTTCATTGTGAATTTTCATATTGTATGTGTTTCTTGTATATATTTTTTTAGTTGTATTAGTTTTAAAAAATTAGTATTACAATAAATATCTAATATTAGTTTTGTGAAACTAGTGTAGTTAATATAATTTTAACTGGGCAATGAGCATGTTATATTCTCAAAGTAATAAAAAATAAGTAAATAGCCTAAATATATGGTGGAGATATCTTTCTATATCTTACTTATCTGCCACAAACGATCTGAAATTCATCAATCATGAGAATCACCTAATCACATGCATTGATGACGTTAGTGTAATTTACCCTTGTATCGCAGCGTACTGTTTATCTCCCAGTGATAGTGTAATGGCCCCATAAAATCTAGTCATCGAATGCGTTATATACACTAATTGCAAACAAGCTTAACCTTTACGTATGAATAGCAGATGAGTGAATAAGATAGGAGGCGTATTGCCATGAAACATCTCTTTCTATTATGAAATCAAAATAGAATAATTTCGATGGATTGCACAGCTGGGGAAGATACGAAAACGTGATATTATTTTCTTTGGTGCTATGGTCGGCCTCGGGGTGTAGAGGCAGTAGGTCCCTTCTGGATTCGAAGATCACGGTTGAAACCTGGCTGCGGTCGATAGGACTTTTAGGACTTAATATTGTGGGTACGAAGTTCTCCGGAAGGGACTATAAACCGTGGATCCCGTATAGCAGATTTATAGCACGTTAAGAAGTAAAGTAAAGTGTTCCCTATTACAGGCCAGAGGGTTCCAGGAGGTTGAGGCTCCCGGATTTTTAGACAATCGGCACTTGAAGGTGGTAAGGTTGTCAGCCTTACACACCGGCCGCCTTTACCCCCAGGATTGCTCCCGGTACTCATTTCTGTTAGAGGCTGAGTCGACCCCAGGGTCATAGTGCCACCAGAAGGATTAGGCCAATTGAAAAACTCCAATGACCTCATCGGGGATCGAACCCGCGACCTTCCGGTATGTAGTGCAGCGCCTCAACCACTACGCTACGGCGTACCCCCACGTTAAGAAGTCCAAGCCTAAATTAGAGCCAGGACCAAATTCTCAAGTCCTTTCACGTCCAAATAATATCTTACTTTCCTCTAGCTGGTTATCGAGGTATGGGCTTATAACTTATGAATTAAGACATGAATCATAACTTGCGCGAAACTGCCGCTTCGAAGCCACTAACACAAACTCGTATTGCTACCGTTTAAACCATGATTCTTGTCTCGCCTCCCAGGTTATACCACCTATTCCTCTGTCCTCTATAGAAAAAAGTGGGTGTTATCCACTCTGAGTCCCTATACTCCCGCTTGCAGATTATAGAGCCATCCATCACACCTATAAGACAATGTCATCCATAAAACACCGTAAATGCCATTTAATGTTTTACGGCATGAAATTAATACGTGTAAAAGGTAAAGTAAAGGTAAAGTGATCCCTATACAGGCCATGGAGGCCCAGAGGGTTCCAGGAGATTGAGGCTCCCAGGTTTTTGGACATTCGGCACATGAAGGTGGTAAGGTTGTCAGCCTTACGCACCGGCCGCCTTTACCCCCAGGATTGCTCCTGGTACTCATTTCTGTTAGAGGCTGAGTCGACCCCAGGGCCATAGTGCCACCAGAAGGATTAGATCAATTAAAAAATCTCAACGACCTCATCAGGAATCGAACCCGCGACCTTCCGATTTGTAATTAATACGTGTACTTTACGTTATTTTGGCCTATATGATAACTTACCCTATTTTTTTTCTTCAAAATTTTGAAGTTCTAGGCAGAATTACATTAGTAACACCTTTCACCGAGGGAAAAAACTGCATTCAGGCTTTAGCTTAAGCCCACTATTCATTCGACCCTTGCAAAAAATGCAACACTGCAACTTCTACAATAGGCCTACATAAAAAATCCACTCGCCCATTTAGAGTTAGTATTAGGCATTTAAATAAGTATTTTTATTCATGTATTACATTTTATTCAGGTTTATAAACATTTCTTCCTCCTACATAACACTTTCATCAGTAGAAGGGCTGCAACATTCCGATATTATTGGAACAAACAATTGAACTTTGTTTCCTTTCGTAATTGCTAAAGAGAATGGTAAGAAGGAACTAAGTCAGATATACGTAATCTAGGTTATACAAAGCAAGGTTGTGGTTTTTGCAGAAAATGGTATCTTAGTTAGTGGAGAGAAAATGTCAACGTCTTTATACTTGTAGAAGTGAGTCACCAAGGAAGAGTTTTGAAGACATTCCGTGGCAAGACGCCAGGACAGCTCATTCCGACGCCCAGCATCGTGGCGCGACGGGGAGTGCAGAGAGGGAGGGGAAAGAATTTACTAAATACAACCTAGCTCCATTCGAAACATCTCAACCTCTGCTATTTTATTATTTCTAACATGAATTACATAAGTGCCCTCTTGAAAGGCTCCATTGTGTGAAAGGTTCAAAAAAGTTGGGTGACGAAGTCTTTCATTCCCTAACAGTTATCTGCTCCCTCATTTACATGGGGAGAGATGCAATAATGACATTTCCTCTCTAGTTGAATAACCTTGCTTTCAAGAATCATACCTTTATAGTACAATTCTTATCCTAAAGCACACATAAATCGACCGTCCTTTAAAATCCATAATTCGGTAATACCATTCGGTGATTCAGTAACAAATCTTGGTGTTCTTATATGGAAAAACAACTTGGGAAAATCACATTATTGAAACGAAGAAAAGTAAACTTATTAATTCAAACGCTTAAAAAATTCAAAATACCTTACCCACTGCTGTAAAAAAATACCTTAAATACATTCCTAGTCATGCCCCACTTCAATTACTGTGATGTCCTGCACGGTGTAAACTAGTTGCGGACTAAACACGAAAATATGTCCTAGTTGAGTACCCGCACTATTTACCAGACACCCGAGTTGCATACCACCTTGAGTATTGAGATATCTGAGTTGCGTACATTTTACTTCCCATTTAACCAGAATGAGGGCAGACCACCAAGTGTGGTTAAAATATGTGACCGAATATTGTAGCACTTACGGTGGAAATTTGTGAGCTTTGATGTTCCGTAATCTGCTAATTTCGCATCGTCTAAATTGGGTCATTTTCTGTTGCAGAAATTTCTCCATGGCCACTGGTTAATTTTTTCGTCTGTTAGTCTAGTTCTCAAATTCACACTACCCATTTTCACTTAAGAGGTTGTTTGTACCTCACTCATGGCTTCCAATAATTAAAATATGTTTGGGTGTCAATGATAAAACATATCGTTCGGCTTAGAATGAAATACTTTTGCACCCATTCGCCGTTCATGTAGTGATGAGCAAATGCAAGACCAAGACCAAGACCAAGGCGGTCTTGGTCTTGGTCTTGGTATTGCACTCTCAGTCTTGGTCTTGGTCTTGCATAGGTAACCCTGGTCTTGGTCTTGGTCTCGGTCTTGCATCAGTAGTCTTGGTCTTGGTCTCGGTCTTGCATACTAGGTCTTGGTCTTGTTGCAAGAGTCTTGCAGTTTTCTTTTACGCATCTTACTGTGATCAATAGCGTTTACATGATTTAAAGTTACACCGATTACATGTGTGTTATTGCTTGCGAAAGTAACGAAAGCTAATTTCTTTTAGTTCCTTTGACTATGTAAACAGTAATGTGACGTCATGCTGTTTGCCGAAACGTCCATGGTGATGTAGGCTAGAACGGTAAACTTTGAGTGTTCATTTAAATATTCTCTGTTATCCTATTGCAGAACTTTACACTCAAAATCCAAGAGATGCTATATTGTAAAATTTCAAATTGAACGGCTGCGGAGAGAAGAAGTAATATTAACAGGATGTGTATGAAATGTTTTAAAGAATTCCGCATAGGAGAGAGGTTCTATCGGACATGTTTAAAACTGTATAATATAGTAACAAAACATAACGGCATTGAAGCAGATGCTTTAGAAATTGTGCAATCTATAGGAAATCACACAATGTCCATTCGAAACCCAAACCATAGGCTGCAAATAATATTTCTCTTTGCATATACCCTAGTTCTAATTTATAACACATTGTGAACAGATCATTTCTGCACTTTAAAGATTTCCGCTACCCCCATAAATTACTTTCTACTTGCTTTCAAGTTTCGGGCCTTCAACTAATTGGGTCATAATTAATCATAACTATTCTTCATGCAAGCAAATATTTCTAGACCAGCCATTTTCTACTTTTAGTATATTTTCCCATTCGATATGCATCCTTAGTATAAATCAGCAGCAATAACTAAAACATCGCCACTGTTGTGTCAATAACAAAATTGTAGTAGTAAAAAAAAATTTCAGTGGATGTCCTACCTATCATCAGCAAAATGTAGGCCTGTATAGCTACAGTACAATCAGATACGTAACTGTAAAGTAATAACTAGCAAATACCCGTCAAATAAGTTCCTGTTTTAATTAATCTACGGTTTAATTGTGTTTAGTTGAATAATTATGAAGAATGCCGGGCGTATAACCTGATTTTTTTAGACTTCACTTTATTTTGAAATTTTCTGCAAGGAGAATGGAATGAGCTGAATAGCTGTGTTATATTTTGTTCAAGTAGACAGGAAAGATACTAAAAGTGAGAGTAGGCTATGAATATTAATGTTAGGTGTAAAAAAGGATGTCATCGTTAATGAAATAGGCTACTGAACATGTTAATAGGCGTTTTAAGTTACGGGGATACTGTTTAAAGTTTCAAATCCTCAGTCATAGGCCGCCCCATGGCTGAGTGGTTAGACCGCTCGCCCTCCACCGCATACACAACGAAGCTTTATATAAAAAAAATTCAAGTAGCAAGACTGCAAGAGTCTTGCAGCTTGGTCTTGTTCTTGCCAGAGTCTTGCAGGGTTGGTCTTGGTCTTGGTCTCGGTCTTGCTTGGTCGGTCTTGCTTGGTCGGTCTTGGTCTTGGTCTTGCTAACGCTGATGCGGTCTTGGTCTTGGTCTCGGTCTTGCATTTTCTGCAAGACCAAGACCAAGACTGCAAGACCAAGACTGGTCTCGCTCATCACTACGTTCATGTCAGAGAAGAGAAGAACTCTGCACATAGTGATGGTGAATGGCTAGATGTACTGTTCTAGCACACAATCTAAAAACTGACGTGCAGCTTCGTCATCAGGCCGAATGGCCATAATGTCGTATACGAAACATTCGTCTACCTCGCCAATCAACGTCGTGTGCGCAACTAGCATGTTTACGGTCAGACGTGCATCCACAACCCGGACCTAAAGGCTATTTTAGCTCCAGTGGATCCATCGCAACTAGTATACAGTCGTCCTGCTTACAGACCTGAGCACTAACTCATCTCAAAGGCTGAAACGTGTTCATAATGTTTGCGTACGCTTCATTTGTGATGTAGGCCTGCTCGATAATATATTGCATTCCTTCGAAAAATTATGATTGAATGAACGGAGAAGAGTTCACTGTCTTTGTCACCTCTTCAAAATTGTTCATTCCTCAATCATCATCATCATCATCATCATCATCATCATCATCATCATCATCATCATCATATCTATCTAGTCACTTCACAAACTTGACTTCTCATAGCACCCTAAACACACGCTCAGAATATAGTCATGTACTTCTATATATTTACACCTATCATCGTCCTGGGATACTCATTCATTGTAACAGTTGTTTTGCCTCTGGAATTCCATCCCTCGCAAAATCAGAGGCTGGGCGAATTTCAGAGAGAAATCAATCAATTAATTCCAGATAATGTAATGTGTTACTTTCCTCATCTTAAAATAACTACCATTTTATTGTTTACTTATTTATTTATTTTGGTAACTTGGAACCCTTATCTTAAATCTATTGTAATTCCTACTTTTTACTTTTAGTATTTAAGAGACATCATAGAGTGTAGTTTTTCGTATTTTCTTTCAGCAATTTAGATATCATATTCTTACACTTTAATTTTCAATGTTTTTGTAGTAACTTAGTAATGATTAATCTCAAATTTACGTTAACAATGCGATATAAACTTTAGTGCGTTTTATCTTTACATGGATCTAAGTAATTTGAACTTTGGTATTTATGTATTATGTAACTTAATATTGTTTTGCCTGGTAGAGCGGAAGAGAAAGCCAAATGCCCTTAGCTCTGCCAGAATAAAAAAAAATAGAATAGAATATCGGGTATTTAATAATTTGCTGGCCATATACAGTAGACTACTATATGGCCGAGAAAGGGGTTTCTTTTTTTAATAACCTTTATTTCGCCAGTCGTCAAATGAGCTTCTTGGTAACATACAATTGTATTAGGCTAATAGGGGGAAAAAGACACTGATTTATATTCGAGATTCCGAAATCTCAGACTTCGGGCCAACGGTTTGAAGAGAGCACCCATGTTGCGGTTATTCGCTTCGAAAATTTGTCATTTATTGAACTTGAATCCGCTACGGTTGTGTTCAGGGGGTGACAACTTAAGCTAGTGAGTCT
This sequence comes from Ectobius pallidus, assembly GCA_964059195.1. Classification (NCBI taxonomy): domain Eukaryota; kingdom Metazoa; phylum Arthropoda; class Insecta; order Blattodea; family Ectobiidae; genus Ectobius; species Ectobius pallidus. The sequence continues at coordinate 26,884,289 of CAXKWD010000010.1, read as the reverse complement.
TAAGAGCATACTAGCTAGCTATGGGTCAACTAACAAGAATAATTATGTTATTATATTATATTATACTAAGAGGCAAGCTTTTATTTGGACAGGGTAAGTTTAGTGGGTATCAGATCAGATTTTTTTTTTTTTTTTTTACATAGGTGAACAGAAGGGGAGCATGAAAGCATGCCTAAACGGGAATAAATTGACTGATTATGACGAACCACACTATGCGGGGGTGTTTTGGGCTAGGGAACTCGAATCTGAGTCTTTTTTTTTCCCTGGGCGGTGTACTTTAATCGTGAAATACACTTCCAAGCCGGCCTTTTAGCTTTTTAATTATCAATCGTTTTAACTGTTTATGAATGATTTGAGTAAAGTTCATGAACCTTTGGTAAGTTTTAATCGTTTCATTTCGATCGAATCTGTGTGTCCATGTGGCAGCACAAGATTAGTTTTGTTCGTTTAATTTTATATTTATATAATTATGAAAAATAATATAATTAATGCAATTTATGTAAAAATGCCAGTGTTAATAAATATGTTTTTATTACTTTTATGTTAGATAAATTATTTAAATAAAACATCTAGTAGTTGAGTAAATAATCGCGGTCGAAGCCGTGGGCCCCTGTTAGTATTCAAACATTTTGAAAGTGTTTTATTTTAATTTTTACCGTTTTCACCAGCTGGATTTACACTGGCAAAAAAGTTGAACCTGAATCAAAACAATATAATTTGTAAGAATGCAGTTTTCATTTCAATGCTGCGGAGATTTAAAGCATTATGTTAAAACAATTACTGTGCATATAACGAACTCAGTACTTACAGAGCTATCTCAAGAGATTCAAACATCGACTCTAGTTAATCATTTAGGTATTCGTGGACACACATGCAGTCGGTTAGGTGATTACCAATTATTTATATCTATACAATTTACGGGCCGTGTAAACCAATTTGTAAAGTTATACCTCGTCAGGTCCTTGTTTTCTCTCTTAACGACGAAGGCTGGTAACATTGCAGAAAATAATGGTGTAATTAGCGTACTTATTTGTTATAAATAATGGGGGTCATTTTTACATATCCGATTATAGACGATAAATGTAACTCCCGACATGTTTTATTCCGGAACCCAGCAATCATCGCCCGTATACATCGGATTAAGGAAACAATATATCTTCTTAAATCACAAATTCGTAACTGTTTTTGAATTAACGGCGTCAGGAGTTTCCTGCTTCGGGAGATTTAACTTAGATTAAGATATTAACTTCCCAATTTATTGCATCGTATTACAGTTTGTTTGCATTAGAGTATAATAGGCCTACATAAGACAGATGTATTATGTAAATGCAGTAGTTCTGTATGGTATTGTTATCTTGATGGTGTAGGCCTCTAATAGACCAAGATCCTATAACATATTTCATCTACACTTTTATGCAACCATATTTTGCAATGGTTAAATTATTTTCACTACGTGATGAAATACTTTAAAAATTTTATAAAAGTTCCTGCCATTTTGGCAAAAAATAGGCTATCTAGGTTTTACTCTTTTACTCTTTTAAGGTTAAACACTTGAAGATGTATTAGTAATCTAGAAAATCTAATGTCATTTTCAACTCAAAATATCCACCCTCCACCATTGATTATTATTATTATTATCATTATCATCATCATCATTATTATTATTATTATTTATTATTATTATTATTTCACGGTAAAAGCGTTGTACATAAATATCGACTCTGATGTCTTCCGTTCTAGATACCAGTTAGTGTTTAAAAAAATGCAATTTAAAGAGTTTAATTGTCTCTATAGGGCCTAATATACATTTTTCTTTGCTACTTTTTAAAACGTATAAGCGAGAAAGTTTATGCAACATATTTTGCCCCATTTACTTACTTTGCTTTACTGAGAATGCCCTGTAAATCACTTAATATCGAACTTGTTAGTCTTCCGTGTAGACTATATACAGAATGTTACATAACCTCACCGACCAACAATGAGGAACGATAGGTGTTAGCCTAATTAAGATGAAAACAAAATTGATCAAACTTTATAATTAAGCTCCTCTTAGAAGTTTATTACTGTTTCCTCTGCCCGTACTATAGGTAAACTATCGGTAGAGGAAGTACTGTGTTCGACCCCGAATTCCGAAGTTGACTTTTTAACATAACGTCACGTTTTGAGGTACTCTGAATCCAAAAATGCTATTTTCAGAAATATGTCTGTGTGTGTGTGTGTCTATGAACAGCCTACCTCTATTAATGAAAAATCTTATGAAAACGAAATTCTGTATTTTGGGATAGGTATCTTCTGGGAATGTGACACGAAGATTCACAATGACTTTCTCTTACTTTTAATTCGTTTTTCGCGATTTTCTCGGATACGGCTCTGACGATTTTATTTAAACTTTGTACAAGAGGTGCTTATAGGCCTACTAAGAGCTGAAGCTTTTATTTAAAACATTTGTTTCTAAAAAATTCTCTGATGGGTAGTTATAAGCCTCCCACTGTTTGCAGAAACTCAGTCTTGCAAGGGAACAATAAAGCTACGGTACGCATCAGGTTGGAAAAACTGAATGCGCGCTTTCTATAATACAGCCTCTAATTCTAGGGTATACCAGAATGTGAAGTGAGAAAGCTGTAGGTCTATTACCCACAATTAGGGTAAAGATACTACGTTAGTGCAGAGCGCATTAATCAGATTTTATTTGGGTTGTGTATCCTTCAGGGATGCGATGTTTTAACGACATTCTCTTTTTATAACCAATTTACATGAAGAGAATATCATACATAATATTATATTATACGAAGAGGCAAAACTTTTATTTGGGCAGAGGAAGTTATGTGTTTTACATAAAATTTTGTTTACTACGAATGTAATAAATCGTGAATGTTCGAACAGTACGAATAATATTATCTGATGATATACTGTTCTAGGTGTAGGCAAAGTAAATATTCGTCCTTACAATGCATTTCCTAATACAAAAAGTATGCTCTTAATGAACAAGAAAACATAGGCTCTTTGCCGAAGAATGGCAAATTAGTCCAGACTGATTATTATATTATTTCAGACTAATACATCTGGTGTGAGTAATGCTTACTTTATATATTTAGGTAAGAGTAAATATTCGAAAGCTTTCTTAACAATATTTATCACATGTCTTTCCCGGGTGGCCAAAGGATGTAGGCCTACTTCTAAACACTTAACTCAAACATCCGGAAATTAGACCACAAGAAAACAAAGTAAGCACTGATGCAATGGACAACAATAAGGCTCAAGGTGCGGAATCACCAAGAATCAACAGAAAAATCAAGCTATTTTTATTGCAGGCCAAAACGAGCAAATTTAGAAGCACTATAGAGATTCTATAATTACTATAAATAACATTTATTCTGAAGGATTCCTCAAGCAAAAAAATTAAACTACCTATAATTATTATGTTTCGTCAATAATATACAGCAAAAATCTCCGTGGCGCTGCATACCTGGAAAAAGTAGGCCTACTATCCGACCGCTGCGTCATCTACCAGGATTTTGGGCATATGGTCAGCATGCCGACACCCACGGCCGTCAATGATGGTTTCCGTGACCGGAGCCGCTACTTCTCAATCAATTTTCTCCTCAGTTTGTATTAAGAGGCTGAGTGTACCCCGTTCCAGACCTCCTTAACTCAGAAAATTCGAAGAGGAACCCGGGCCTGCAGATCTGCAGTCAGCGCCGCTAACCACGAGACCACACAATCGGTCAATAATATAGGCCTACAGCAAGAAAATTCTTTTATGTTCGGAGAACAAAGGACATCGTAAAATAACCTTAATTGACAATAGATTAATAAACTCTACGATAATCTGTGGTGAGAAAAATTAAAAAATATAACAGTTTCTAAGGTCATCAAATTAATTATACAAAATCAGGTCAATGCAAGAAAAATACATTTAATTCAAATAGTTCCATGAGTTAGGCCTACTGGAGTTTGTAACGATTATTTTTTACTTGATTATAAGACCTGTCTTACGTCAAATGATAAACTAAATTCCATGTCGCAACATCCCACGGCCCGACAGGTCATACCATCCGATGGCCCTGTCATCTACCTTCGTCTTTCGACTTCATCGGCGTATGCCATGGTTTGAAACAAGTATGTCGATTCTCGTGGTCGTTGATTCTTTTTAACCGGATGTTAAAGGATGTTGATTCTAAATGGTAACATACTTATTTTTATCATTTCTGTTGTTATTATCAATTTATTATTATTATTATTATTATTATTATTATTATTATTATCATCATCATCATCATCATCATCATCATCAACAACATAGTCTGAAGATGTGCGATAAATGCTGATTAGTGATCCGTAAGGGTGAAGGGTACACCCAAGTAAGCTTTTCCTAAGGTGCCAATCAAATAGGCCCTAAGAGAAATAATAATTCTAGCGTTTGCTAGAATTTGGAGTCTTTCAACGTTTCAGAAACCGATGCTGCATCCATCCTCAGGGATCCTGAAGTGTCGAGTGCCCGAAGAAGTCTTGCGTTATTATGGTACTAGTGCTTATTATCCTATGACTCATTATTAACTTAGTAGGGCTAATAACGGTGCACGGTTTCCTTCGTGAGGTCTGTGGGCTTGCTGGTCACCTTAACTTAGTCCTAGACTTTTTCTGTTCATCAGATTAAAGCAATAGAACGTGCTGCTTACGTCTATCAACGCCCCGTGAATTTCTACAGTTCCTATAGCCCTTGCTATAGAATTGGGATGTCCATTTCTTTCGTCTGCCAGTCTTTATGCTTGCTGTCTTATAAATTCACTAAAAAATGAAGTTCTAAGTCCTCGTATAATTGCGCATTTCTTGTGTGAAAGTCAGCTTCTTTCATCATTCTGGTCGCTTTGTTTTCTGCTGCCTAAAGTCGTCTGGAATAGCCTAAAACCCCCACGCAGATGAGGCGTAAGCTTTTGTGAATATTTAGATCTAATTAGTGTTCATTACAGCGTCACCTTTTGCCTTAATGACGGAGATGGCCATTGATAGATGGCTTGTGTGGTAAAATGATACCAGAGCTGATTACACTATGACCCATCGGTGGATTAATAAAAAATAGATTATATATACATATATATATAACCTATTTGTAGTTATTATATATATCAACCCGTGTTTGGTGGAGGCGACCAATCAGCGGACAGCTGCTATATTCCCGTCCTTTAAGAGAAGATATAAGACATTAAGCATGCAGACTAGCAGACGGAAGGAATGAACATCCCAATCCTCTAACAAGGGCTACAGGAACTAAGGAAAGAACACGGGATGATCACAGACGCAGCCCACCCTATTGCTATAATCTGAATAAAAGATGGTGCAATAGGTCTAAAGAAAGTAAAGCAATTGGCCCGCAGACCCGAGAAAGGAAACCGTGGAGACACAGGGACTTCAAGACTGACAATACCACACGACGAGACGGTAACGTCTTGAATATGCATTCGGGAGATCCCAGGTTCAAGTTCCATGGCCGGCCAATTTGAAGTGAGCTTTATAATGGTTTTCCCAGTCGTAAAAGGCGAATGTCGAATTGGATATTTACTTGCCGGGATTCCATGATTCATCCTCCTTATTTTATCTTGTAACATATTCATTTAAATTAATATCAGTTGAAATTTACTGACGCCATAAAACACACCAACAATAGAAAATAGTTGAACATCAATAGTTAGTTGCATGACCACACACAGAATCTGAACTTATGATAAGGTCTCGATGCTTAAAGAAGAGTGAAATAAAGCTCTATTAAGAAAACAGACGATAATTACTAATGTTCCATGCTAAATTTAATTTGCGAACTCTGTCTCTGTCTCTGCCACCGTTATACCCACACCAAGACTTCTTCAGCGTCAACTCGACATGTCAGATTCACTGAGGATAGAGGCACCAATTATCTCTGAAACGTTGGAAACCGCCATAATTATCACCTGGCTGAAAATTACATATGATAAGTAATTAAAAAAAGTTATATAGACCCTGGGATAACTAACATGTTATTAAACTAAGAATATCATTCACTCTCAACCAGTTTCCCTAACAACAATAAAGAATGGGAGTACGTACTTAATACCAGTAAGATAATATGCTTGGCTATACCAGCAACAGTTTTTTTTTTCTGTTTGATTAATATATTCAGATATGAATGTCTATTATCACACTTCAGTTAATCTGTAAGAGGTAGTTGTGTAATATTTTGCAATCCCTATGGGAGAGGATAGCCGTTGTCAAATGAAGTCAAACAATCAATAGCTAGCATTATTAATTAAAATTTGCTCTCCGGGATGCATGGAATTTTTGTGGCAGCATGAACAATACTAGAGCGGTCAACGGATCTGAATTTATTACGGGATCTAAAAGGAACCTCCTACCGAGTGTTAAAACGTTTCATGTTTAGGATTCTGACCACATAGAGTTCCATGCTAAATTTAATTTGCGAACTCTGTCTCTTTCATAGCTTATCATCCACCTATAGTCGTTATAACTTGTCTGGTAATTATAATTATGTTCAACACAATCACACTGAGATATGAAAGCGGAAAATGAGTTCCAACATTTTTTATGTGGCATAGGTTGAAATTCACAATCTTACACAGTCTGCAAGTATTGTCTTATATAAATAGGTCTATAAGAAACTTTTTTACGTAGACTAGATTGAAATTCACAACCTCATACTTTACTCTCTTATATAAATAAGACGTTAAAATGGTCCTACTATACCTTACATGCTACGTTTTACATATTTATAGCCTACATACTTTCTTTACAGGATGCAGCCAACAGTTAAATATAAAACAATACAAAGACAGTATAATAAAAAGCAAAATTAAGTTATGGTGTCAAAGAAACATAAAATACAATAAAAGTTCGCTGATCCTGCTCGCTACATTCTTTTTAGGCCTCGTACTTCTGAGGATGCATTTCGACATTATTACGCTAAGCAATCCTCAGACCTTGAAACGTTTTGCACAGTTGGACCTAAATCGTTGATAATAATTATATTGACTTTGATCCTAAATACATAGTTTTAACTATTCGCCATCTACTGTAGGCCCTTAGAAACTTTTCACTGCTACCGATGTATAAATTCGCCACCGAAAAAAATAGTCTACAATCAAAATTATAAGATTAATAAAGAAATGCTTTATGTTATAATTTGATAATATTATTATTTACGTATCACATTGTTATTGTCATGCATGGAAACTAGATTTTCTAATGAAATTTTCCTAATCTATTGGTGATTTCACTTGATTACTTCTATGAATATATAAACTCAGCTCCGAAAGGGATAATATAATGTAAACATAGCATGTAGATTAAAGTAAAGTAAGACAATTTGAACATTTTATATATTACTTTTAGTTGGTGAGCTACAAGGCTGTGAATTGAAATATGATAATTTTTAATACTTTAATTATTTTGTGCAGAAAAGTTTCCGTCACTCCTAGTTCACAAATTATGTAATATGAACTTCGTGGAATGATTATGGCGGCTATAACTGAGTTTGAATTACCAGTTCAGAAAATCACAGTTTCTAATGAAATATTATTGGAATGTTATGACTTTACAAGTCCATTTCTGCTGGACAATGCCTGGGTTTTGAGTTATACCTTATTAAACATATTTATCGGTCATTACTGCAAATTACTACTTTCCACCCTCTGTATAGAGGAACATTTTTAACGAATACCCTTTTCAACTCTCCGACCAAACTTCGTCAGCCATGTAAGCCTTTAACAATGGTAGGAATTTGTAAAAACACAGTCAACTGTTCATTTTGGTGTGCCGAACAATTGCGTATTCAGATGCGGATGAATTATACTGGTACATCACATAATTATAGAAGTGTATACGGTAGGCAGGCTGCACGGTGGATAAAACAACACAAAAGCTGAATTAATAGCTCCAAGCAGTGCGTCCATAACTCTCCTCTATGTGGCTATGCACGTCCCCAATGTGTCATGTATAAATGGCCCAACCATTTATCTTCTTACTAATTCACTGGCCCACCTCACCTGCTTCTGTGTTTAGCCATCGCAATAACACACTACCATTTTTTAAAATCTAATTTTCGTTCCTTTAATTTTACATGACGCATAGGAATGAGTAGATCTGTATGAGGGGTGGAAGCGATAGAAACCCGAAAATACTACGCTGACATCAAAGGCAAGAAAAAACATATTAATTAAAATTTATTATTAATATAACCCTTTCTTCATTTTCTTCTTGGAATATGGCATGAGATATGTTTTAGGGGAAAATTATATCCACTAAATAATTGTGAATTGTATTTTTTATTTTGGATTTTAATGTAATTAATAATTTAAGGAACACAGATATATTTATAAAGAAATCTGTAGGTAAGGTGAAAGTATGAATGCGGTTAACAGGGTCCACGAGGGAAATGCGATGGTTTGGGAATTTTCCTGAATGATATGATGTGAGGACAAATGTACAGATTTTCTGAGTTGACTTCAAACATGGGGCAGATTTTTTTTTCACTAACATAGGTGTAGGAAGAGGAAGTCCTGCATTAGGTTCTAAAATTTAATTTAGTTTTCCAAGAGTTTCGGATTCTGAAGAACCTAAGCACAGAAATAGCATTTTAAAATAGAAGGTTTGTATCTGACTGTATTTCTGGGAACAATTTAGCTCGAAAACGAAAAATCTGACAAAAACAAGTTCCAAATGCAATCAAACTTTTACATTCAAATATTCGATGCCTTTTTCTTATTCTTTATACAACTTCAAATTAATGATTTTTCTCGTTTTCTAGAACATGAATCCAAATTGCATATGATATTAACTTCTACTAATTAACTTCTACTAACTTATAAGTAAATTTTCGGTATTTTCTTATATTGATATTTAGAATTTTTATGAAAACATTCTGTTCCACAAATTGCCTGAACGGTAGTTATAAATTCACAATCTCTACCACAAGTCTTATAGATTAGTTCGATCCTTGGTTTCTAGCCACATCCACACTGAGCTTAAGGGATAAACCTGGTATTACTTTGTGCATTACTGTTAAAAATGTCTCTTTTAAATTTAAAACATGTTTTCAGACAAAAATATTAAGAAATTCGGTTTCCGAAGATTAACTCATTTGTCACACACAATACTTACACAGTACTTTCGCAAGTAATTTCTCTTTAATAGTTGGTCTAAAAAGACGCTCTTTAAAAGTGGGCTGACATAAATCTATTCTAGAATCAATCAGTTAAGAAACTACAGATAAATTTGAAACTCCATAAGCATATACTTTTGATACTCAAGCTACCCCATAAAGTAAAACTTTCTGCCTAAAAGTCTCATTTCCTGAAATTCCTAGCTGAAGAAAAGTTTAATGACCGGTTTTTACAAGCATTGACAAGCCATAAACTTAAGGGTTGAAGATGATTAAGATGAGTCAAAGAATAAAAACAATTATTGCTCCATTTACATAATTTACGTAGGACTAGTTTCTAGAGAAGCAGCTCCCATATCCTCAGCTGAAGGTCGAAATTAAGGGTTGACATTACATTTTTAACTGTTATAAATTCTTCCGTAGATCTCTTAAGCTATACGATAAGTTTAAGTATATGATATAGAGGCCTTTACACACACACATATAGATATATATATATAATGTGTATAATAATATATATGTTATTGCAGGATATATAAATTGCAGAAAAACAATGCACAGAATATTGTTGAGTAGGCAGGCAGTACCAAATTACGCATGGCACATGGGGTCGCAGAAACTGTTTCACTGTGCTACATACGTCAAAGTAAGTTCTTCATGTTGGAGATCCATCCAGTGGCCTCCACAGTCGCCTGACTTGGCTCCGCAGGATTTTTCCTTTGGGTTACCATGCGTAACACAGTTTATGTCACACCAGTTGAGTATCCACAATATCTACTAGATCGCATTATGGCAGCAGCAGAAGCGCTTTAGACCAATCCTGGTATATTGCAGAGGACACGCTATGCTGCTTGGCAGCGTGAAAATGGTGGTCATATTGAACATTTGTTCATCATGTTTACAATAACTAAGCAATAAATATTGCTGGTAGTTTGTAAAGCTCCTGATATTTCTCTGAACCGAATATTAATAAGAAGCAAAAGTGGGTGAATATTCAGTCCAACTGTTTTGGACTTGAATTCCATTATGCACAAACATCTGAATTTCTCCATTCATCATTGGTAAGACGTGTTGTACAATACTAGGAGGTGCCCGTGGCTTCGCCACGATAATTCTTTTAAAAATTAAAAATTAAGAGTATAATAATTATTAAAGCATTATATTTATTAACACTTGCACGCGAATCATTCATAAACTAAGCCATTAATAATTAATGAAACAGCTAAAATTCCTGCTTCAGAGTACATTCCACGACATGAAAGCGCCCCCTGGGAAAACTATATCAGAATCGATTATGCAGTTCCAAAGAACCTGTGAACACATAATACGTATTGTTTCTCAGCTGTTTATTGACATGAACAGAGATGCCAACCTAGAAAGGTGGTTATCAGTAGTGTGAGTCTAATCGGATGGTGGGGGACTCGACGTCTCGGGCAAATTAATATATATGCAAGTTCAAACATCAACATGCACTAAACGCAGGCCTTCCGTATACTGCTTTCGATACTGTTGATTTGCCGCAGTTCGTTTTTGTCCATCAGACTCGTCACTGGTTTTACGTTCACACGACATATTTCCTACCCGTACTGCAACACTCAATAAAACTTCTGGCAAGCAACGGCGTTGGCATTCGTCAGCGGCATTACAGTGATAATAAAAAGAGGAAATATATTAACATCAAAGATGTTATAACTACAATAATTATGTTATAACTGTAAGATATAACATCTTTGGTTAACACACACGTCAAAAACGAAAAACGAAAAATTTTAAAAATAGATATTGGGATTCGTAAAATCCGTAATATTTAGTACAATTTCCGTATTGCCGTAGTAAATTCAAGAGAATCGTAGAAACTACGGAAATTCCGTAGCAGTTGGCATCTCTGCATGAATATGATATGAATTTTATTTTATCAATTCAGTGTAATTTTCAGAAATTATATAATGTTTCAAGGGAAGGAATGGTTTGTTTGGATTATTATTATCAGCGATATTTCAAGAGATAAAACCATCAATATTTTACAGCTGTTGCCCCCGGCTTCGCCCGCCATTATTCATTGACTCCAGGATTTTTAAGAAAATTACACTGGTAGATTATTAAAAATGTTTGTGGTTCAGAGCTATGAAAATTGTAAGTAAAAATAAAATTAGAATATTTGTTCATTGTGTTCATTTCACTTAGGCCTTATATAATAAAGAAACGGTTTTCCTTCCTAATTTTGTAGTCGTCATGAAAGTTTAGACTGCGAGAGACGAACATCGCCGAGTATACCCGATGTCTCACGAAGCGGGCGAGCAAGCACGCTATTTAGGGCCGTTGAATTGTATAATTGTATAATTTATATATATATATATGTATATATAAATTAAGTACGGGCATGTAATGTTTATTTTTTCATTGTGTACCAATTCACATTTCTCATTACTGGCAAATGAAGATGTTTCATAAAGTCAGGTTTCAGTGCATCTGCGACCTCTTATTCCTATCTTCCAAATGCGTAGTTTGATACTGCCTTCCTGCTCTACAATTTTCTGCACGCTGTTTTACCGTACCCTATATACATCATTGGTTAAGGCAAGTCCACAGTAACATCTGAAAATGTATGTCCTGTTTAAGTATTTTTTTATACATTCACAGAGGAAAAAGTGAACAGAGGTTCCCAAGTGTGCACTAAGAGAGTTCTATTCTCAGGTAACGGTTACTATTTCAAAATATTACCATGCCGGATGTATTTCGATAATTTTCCAACTTACCACGTGATGTAATTTTAATCCAAACAGCCTAGTATAGAAAAGAAACCAAACATATCTGCATAGCCCTTCATTATGATATATTATATACATAAATTATATAAAATATTTATAAACATTATAGGATTTTTTAATTCAAGGGAAACTAATCTGGGCCGATAAAGTCGTCAGGGCAACTTAAAAATCCAGGTGGCAGTGAAAAGTCATACCAACCGTAACAGAGTTTGAAACAAAATACGCGTACTTGACCATAAAACAACAATTATAAGGCAACATTGTTTCTTTACGTTAATTAGAAACTTTACCAGGTTTTTTGTTTACAAAACAATTAATAATATAACAAAATATATATGCCTAAGACCAAATGGCTATATTGTTCATAAGAAACCCGCAATGCTATCTTGCCTACATCCGCATTTCGTACTGCTTCATAGCATAGGATTCAGGCTGCTAAAAGAATATGGCGTCAAGAAAATGGCTGACTATGCCTTTTATAATTAATTGTAGGCCTACGGTATTTTTATTTCATATAATTTACAGAGAGAGCTTTTACTAAAAAGTATTGTATGCACCATGCAGGCCTGCGCAAAAGCTTTAGCGAAACATTTGGTACATAAATAGCTATTACATGAAATAAACTATTACTCCGAACTGTTTTAAGTAGCAAAACGAACATCTGCACTTAGTGGTCAAAATTTCAGTGCGAATGGTGACAAATTGAGAACTTCTGGTTTTGCAGTAAAGAATTGCCGATTCATTCTCAGAATTAAAAATTAAAAAAAAAACTCTTTTTATTCAAAATCAGAAAACGAATAGTGAGGTTTTAGGCCTACATAAATTTCAGAACTCTAAGCAGCTGAGATGAAAATATATTGGCGCGATGTTGAAACCTGGCGCCTCTATGCAGCTGATCTCTCAACGGAAGTGCGAACATTCCCACAGTTCATATGACATTTTGTAAGGCCTTTCGCTCTCAAGGATCTTAGCAAATTCCGACACACAAGTGTTAAAATCACAGAATGAAACAAGCAGGTCGCTGCTTTTGTAAATCCGTCTCTAACAGCGTGAATCGACGTTCTACGTTGCATGGATTCTATAGCTTCATTAAATTTTTATATATTCTATTTAGGGCGATTTACTTTTCTTTTTCCTCCATAAAAGTAGAGCTGAGAAAATAACTGGTCAACGCTAAATGCGTAGACAATTAATTGCAGAGGAGATGCAGCAGTTTGAGCACACATCTAACTGGATATTTACAATTTTATTATCTGGATTTTTATGTCGAATAACATTGGCCAGAGGATTAATTATAGTTAATTCTCTGGGTGTATGTTTTGTATGCTGTTCTGTGTTTGTCATGGGGTCAATAAGTTATCACATAGTCAGTTTCCAGAAGCAGTCGCATAAGCCTAATTTCCCATCCACTCCAAAACATGACGAAATATTCCAAAAACTTTCTTGCACTGGAACCTATAATTTCGGCTGTACTTGCTATGAACTAAACTTTCTCTTAAAAAGTTAATTGGATAACTAAAACTGGGTTAATTGGATTATTAATTGAAAATTACGTATTATCCACAACAGAAATGTTCATGAAGGTTACTTTTATTAGTTACTAGCTGAAAAGGCCCGGCGTCGCCCGGGCTTTGTATTTTGTAATTTGAAATGAACTTATGGAGGACTTTCGATTTTGAAACTCTAGGTCCTTATAGCCTATAATATGTATGTAAAACTTGAAATGAAGAAAAAGATTTATCAAACTATTCCATCAGAAAACGCTAGATATAGCTTTTTATGGCTCATAGAGTATGTCGAATGCTGCATTCCGTTGCTTCTACACATCATGCCTGGGAGGGGTTTAAATAAGAAGAAACATAAATTACAGAAGATTGTATTGACTTGACAGAAAATTTTATTTCTCATTCTCATGTTACAACCCTTTCGGGGCTGAAATAAAATAGAAATGCAGTATCACTTTCATACTTTCCTCCCCTAAAACCCGGGACATAATATACTGCGAGTATAGGACTCAAAATGTTCCATCCCATGCTTAGAGCCTATGATAAATCTCAACTAATACAAAGCCTACAGCTATGGATAACTGACTATTTACCGACTTCTGACATAGCATACTCACACACTTAAGTTGTACCTGCAATACGACCTCTTATTCTACATCAAAATGTGAAGTAAGAAAATATTTCTTATGTCTAGGGTAGAGAAAGTTTTGTGACTGCATCACACTTTGCTTTATTTTCGTGTAATTCATTTTTCAGTAATTATTTTCGCCAATATATTGCATCGATTCAATCAAATTCGTTAAAGTCCAGTTGCCAAGGCCCAATGTTATCAAAGTAAACAATACACGGTTGTCATGTGAACTGAACAGCATTTCTTTTTTTCAGTATAAAATTCTCAGAAATTATATAATTTTCAAGGGAAGGAGTATTTTGTTTGAATTTTAATGTTGACCGCTATACTTCCCGGGCTTAACTGGGTATGTGTGCAAAATGTCGTGTAAATTGGTAAAGAAATGTAGATTTGTATAAGGAACAAACATACATACATACATACATACATGCACACTTTCGATTTTATATATTAGATTATTATTATTATTATTATTATTATTATTATTATTATTATTATTATTATTATTAAGTTTATTGTTGATGTTATTATTATTATATAGTAAATTGTAAAAATTGTTTGTAGCATCTCTAAATAATGAATTGAAATGAAATGATTATTATTATTATTATTATTATTATCATTATTATTATTATTATTATTATTATCATCATCATTACTCATTACAGTCATTGCATTACCTAACTAATTCTGCCCAAAAATTATCGCGAAATAATGCGAATTTGCTGCATAATTTTCAACACAAAACTTTAAAAAATTTAAACAAAAACTTTTAAAAACAACAATAACTTTAAAAAAAAATTAATGAGGAATTTAAAAATAATAATAATTATTATTATCATTATCATATTGCTTAGACAGAGGTATATTTCACAAATCTTTAAACCTTTAAAGCCAATTATATAGCCTATACCCATTCCTCTCTTTTCTCTCAATTTAGCACCTATTTTCTTTCCCTTTAAATTGTGAGCCGTTGCCTTCCTTTTTCCTTATGAAAATTGTCTCTAAAAGTCCAAGCAGCTTATGACAAGCATTCACATGCATCTAAGGTAATTGGATGCTGAACGTCTATTGGACAGTGTTAAGTTTAGGTATTACTAGTACTTACAATCAACAGGTGTAATTATGGCTTTTTTTAACAACTTTCATTTAAAAATAAAACTAGGCCTACCTGAAGTGTATAGATTGATCGCTTGATTAACTTCTGACAATCAGAGGGGAAAATAGAAAGAGAATAGATCTCTAAGGATCTAACTACTCGTATATTTATGTACTTGTATTTTCATAAGCATGATAGCATGAATTTTTTTATTAAAATTGCAAGATATATTGTTTTAAAAAGTTTATTAAAACGTCTAGAAAAGAGAAATTATGTTCACTAAAAGGAGACTTCTAAGTGGCTCTCAAACAGCCGGTGATATTTCCTTGCATTTTAAAACTTGAATCTTCTTAATGTGGATGATTTTAAATGTCAATTAAACATTCTTAGTCTTTACAAGTAAATTAACCTACAAGCTTTACAACACAGATTATCTCTTGCCTAAAGAAGGAAGTATGATAAGTCGGGAAGCCGAAGTGGTTCGGGTGATATAAATTTCTTTCTTCATGAGACGCAAGAAAATATAATTGGTCACGAAACGAAAGCAGGAGTAATAAAAACTCAACATATTACACAAAACCTTCGAGCCATTATCTTTAGTGAAAATACTAACGTGAAACCAGATTAAAGAGAAGGAAAAAGTGGACTTTTATATACAAGTACTGCAGGATGACTCCCTACGTTGAAGGCACCTGAAGATGGGTAAGACAATTAAAATAAGAGTGTAAGTGCTTGACTAGAATTAGGAACATTCAACTCAAAACGCATTTAAGTGCGTGAGATAATTCAGTGATTCATATGAATAATAATAAAATAAATGGTGTGGATCGCTTAGGTCGAAACGACTTATATGTATCTCATGTTCAACATTAAATATGCACAACAAGGAAATAAAGAATGCTCGCCTAATATTTGCGACATCTTTCAATTTAAATAAATATTTCAGCAGTTACCAAGAATTTCAATTAAAACAGTTTAGAAGCACGTGAAAATTTTACTTCTCTGCGACAATGAAAGTCTAACACCATGACTATTAAATAAACTATTTTATAAAGCCTATAATTATGTTTTATATGAAAACTGTTAACATGATTACTTTTCATGCTGTTGAATTGCATGTGTTGGCTTTATACTCCAGGTAGCAACAGATTCACTTTAGCAAACATTGCTATTGCAGGAAAACATAAATAAACCTACTGCATAATGTCTTTGGGATTATTTTTTAAATTACCCGATTAACACTTCAATTTTAGATACATTTTTACTGTTTATTACTACCTATAGCAATTCATAACAGGGTTTATTTGTAACTCATTTCAAAATAAATTCATGTATATAGTCGATTAAAGTAAATTTCGCCTTGATGCAATTTTAGCATAGGTAATCCCACGAGAGTTTACGACCTTATCGATAGATTTGCGACTCGAGCTGAATTTATTAGACTAGCCTAATCCATGAATAAAAATGTAACGGTTATAAAATAAGAATTTTATTACTTTCGTGCTTTGTTATATAAAAGCAAGACTATAACAGCTGCGAGATCACGGCATACTATGAATCAACCATCCACGAATCGATTCGAGTTAACATGGTATGACCAATGCTACCAATGATGCATATAAGACACAGTTAACCTAATTCATGTAAGCTAAAACCAGAACAGAATAAAAGCACACGAACTCGCTTGCACCGAATCGAAATAGTGTTTTTAATCAACCTACATTTATTTAATTTCTCATTCTAAACAAGTTGGGTTGCAAGTTATAAAATAATGTGTTTTCATTCTGCTGAATGGCCACATGTGACGTATTAATTACCGCACGTTAATGCCTTACGTATCCAGTATCGAGATGTTTTATCAGATAAAATTGCATCCTTGCGATCCGAGGAAGGATATTATGAGATAAACGATCGTTAGTGGTCTATATCCGAGGAATTGCTAAACGTTATTGTTCAATATCAAACACGCGGCGTATGAGTGGAATAGTCTAAAGTCATATTAGAACTCATTCGGCGCCACAAATAACTGAACTATAATGTGAATTCATTCGGCGCCACAAATAACTGGTGGTCTATAGCGTTCACCCTACTTACCTAGTGATGCGATCGCAGCGCTACAAAACAATAACATAGCCTTCTCATTTTACTTGTACTAAACGTTTGTAAGTAACTTAAACCAAATAAGTATTGATGAGTTTCATGTCCTTAGTGGTGCGATAGAATGTGAAAATGGTAAAATGTTTTCCCGCCTAATCACCACTAAACGTTTATAAATAGAATTCCAAATAAGGCACGTCGAAGAATTTACAATTAATATATTGGTATTTATTATCGGAGTTGTTTAGAAAAACAGTAAATTACAAAAACATATGTACAGGTAGGGGGAAAAAAGCGGACCGACTCTAGTAGCTGATTTCAGAGCCTTGTGATACGTAAATAAATGTAAGAGATGTAACGGAAACGTTTGTTTTCACAAGCAATGCAAATTACGTGAAATTATTTCTCAATTAATTGTCTATATTGTCTAGAACAAATTTCAATACATTCCCTGCTATCCTGTGAATTCCTCTAGGCATGCGCAGAGGCTTAGATATTTTAGTCGGTCTGCTTTTTTTTTCTACCTGTACACATTAATTACTAATATAGCCTACTAAGTCAGTTTATTTAATATCTTATGATGTTTCGTTATTCAAGTAAACAATGTGTGAATGGTTACATATAGTTGTTCTATAAACATGAAAAATTAATTAAAACACATCACACTATAGGCCTATTAAAGGTTTGTCAGATTCTATAAAATGAATATAGTGTGGGCCTATAATGTTCTAAAATATAAAATTACCTAAAATTATATAAATAATTGGTTAAAGTAAAGTTGAAAAACAGACTAGATGTGATCTAGACTATTGCAGGTTATAACATAGACTTAATATAATAACCTTAATTCTGTTTCCAATCCAACGATTTTTAACAAGAGTAAATCGGGTTTTAGTACAAATTTAATTAACTTTTTGAGATTATATAATTTAAAGATTCTCCGCATACATCCAGAAGATGACTTACCTTTAACTTGTGTCGCAGTCGCCGAGTTGCTCTTTTCCGTGTAGCTCAGCGCCCTGGAAAAGTGTTCGTCCACGACGGAAGCCACATCGCCCGAGTAGTGTGTGAAGACCACGCAGTTCGCAGACACGTACTGCGCCCTGCTGCCAGAACCCGCTGGACCACCCGACTCTTCATCGTCGTCATCGTCGTCCTCAACTCCCGCAGGACCCCCTGTAATTACCAGGGAAAGGATTTACATGTAGGCCTAATACAAATGTATAAAGTACGTAAATATACAAGTAGCAGAAGCGGAGCGCCTAATATTTTATTCGGACCCCTTCACAATAACTTTTATGGTAGGCATGGGATATTGGTGACAAATATCGATATCAGTAAATATCGGTAAGAAAATATCGACATTCGATAATATCGAAAGCTTTACTAAGACTATTCCATTCATATGCCACGTATTCGATATTGACCAATAACGTTTATTATACCAATGCCTCGTATACCAACCAATCACGATCGTTTATCTTATAATATGCTTCCTAGTGTCGCAAGGATGCAATTTTATCTGATAAAACGTCAGATCGTTACTGGACATGTAAGACATCATGTGCAGTGATTAATATGTCACATGCTGCAAGTGAACAAAATAAAAACACATTATTTTATACAACATAACTTGTCTGGAAATGTGCATTGAATAAAAACAGAATTTCGTTTCAATGGAAGCTAGTTCGTGTGACTTTATAGCGTTTTGATGCAAGTAACTACCTCGACGCTGTCCATCTAGTGATACGCACTGTTGGTAGCATTGGGAACTGGAATAACTTCATCGAATCGATTCAAGGATTGTTCATTCATTTAGTATGCCATGATTTAACAACTGACAGAATATTGACAAAAAAAGTAAGAAAATATAATCAATATTTACAAAATCCGTTACATTTATTCATGAAATAGACTTAATAAATCCTACACGAGATAACGAGTTGCAAATTTGTACCCTATAGCGATTTAGAGAATGATTAGCATTACTGTTTGTTTACTTCCGCCAAGTATAACTGAGACGCCCTTGTGGCAGCAAAACTCCAAGTGTCGACCAGAAATGCTGAAAATAAATGTACTTAAACTTCGATAGCCGTCAATTCGATATGTTGTACATTCGTGATAATTTTGTTAATTTTAACTTGATAGGCCTATTGCCTAAAACGTTGATTTTGCCCATTTATATAAGTAAATATGCTATAATAGTGATCAGCAGTAATTATACTCCTTTGAGCAATGAGGCCATACTAGGAGTTCAGGATCTGCAGACCATGCAGCTATTGATTGCCAACTATTTCTATTGTTGGTGTATTTTATATCGGTAAATTTCAACTGGTATTAATTTAAATGAATGTGGTATAGGATGAAATAGCGAGGATAACTCATGTTAAGTAATTATCCACTTCGGAATTTGCTTTTCTACTAGGGGAAACTATGAAAAAACCCATGTCATATTGTCCCGCTACGAGATTTGAACCTGGGACCTACCGGAAGCGAATCCAAGACGTTACCATCTCGACAATATCGATATCGACATCCCATCCCTATTTTAGAGTATAGGAAACTGAAGGATGATGTTTTAAACAAGGAAGAATATAATAATATTCACGATTGGCTTAATATGAAAACAGTTATTATTTTTGAATGAGCAGTTAGCCTCCCTACTGACCGCTGACGAATGAGACACTTCTATAATCATTGCAAGTGCCATGAATCCGTAATCTAACAACGCTTTAATCATTTCCCTGTCTTTTAAAACCATTAAATTATTCACCTAAAACCCAAGGCTGGAGATCAAATTTATATTTTTTTTTAAATTTATTTTATTTCAGCTGTATTTATACTCCTTTTAGCTACGAGGTCATATCAGAAGTTCTGAATCTATGTCTATACAGTAGGGTAGGCCATGGAACTATTGATTGTCAATTACTTTCTACTGTTAGGGTATTTTATGGAGTAAATTTCAACTGATAATAATTTAAATGGATATGATACAGGATGAAATGGTGGGGATGATTCATGCATGGTATGTAAATATCCAATTCGGCATTTGCCTTTACGACTGGGGAAACCATGAAAAAAAAACAAGGCCAAATTGGCCGGCCACGGGATTTGAACCTGGGATCAACCGAATAAGAGTCCAAATTTTATTGTCGGACAGGCTTATTAACAGTAAAAACGGAAATTTCCAGGTACGACGACATTGCAACAAAACAATAGAGTGAATTGTATTACTTTCATAGCGCGCACAAGCATCAGTTTACATTCGTTAATACTTCTGAACTACAAAACATACATACCTTCTTAGAATTGGTTTAGTAGCAAACAATTTGAGAACGCATAACTCATGTTTCAGATAACGAATTCAACTAGAGCTTTGAGAATAATTTTGAAGTGACTGATACTGTAAATTTAGACATATCGTAATGTTTTTCTACCAGTCTTCACTAATTAAATTCAATACGAAAATGTTTGCATATGATGCTAAGATGTATGTCAGTTAAAATCTGACAAATTCATTAGGGTTTGTGGGTGAGTATCTGTTATTTTTGTACTGATTTCCTTTAAATCTGTTAATTTTGAAGGGGGAATTTATTATCTTGTGAATATAAAATGTTAAGACGACAGTAAATTTTAAAGATAAAACAATTATTGCCAATTAAAAAATGTTTAAAACTGTAATAAATGTTTAAAATTCTAATAATAAGTAAACATATATTTTTTAAATTTTCCTATTCATTGGAATATAATTGGGCCTATTACCTGCGCAGCCTTTTGTTTGGCTCAGGTCTTACCGATCGAGTTATACATATGTAGGCCTAACATTTCTTAATGTTAGAAATAAAACTTGAATATGCAAATAATAAGTTACGTGAAGTTATCAAAATACGTACGCAACTTTAAAATTTGATAATAAAAGTAGGATCTTTAACATTTGGCTACATTTCGTCAATCTCAGTAATACAAGATAGGCCTATAGTAGGTTTTAGCCTCATAAATAGATAACACTTAATAGAAATTCATTTCCAGGTAATATCTTTAAAATTCGGTCATGAAACCCTTTAGATGAAAATTTGACCTATACATTTCATTGAACACGGGCTTTCTGTTTTATGCACTTATGCTCTTCCATCCCTAAGTTATGAAGGCCTACAATGCAAATCAAAGAATAAACAACTTTACGCTTTTGGATTGTCTCGACTTCTATTAATTATATTGTCTGCATGGTACTTGCAGAAAAGCAATATATAAGAAATGTGTGCATTTGCGTTTATTTATGCATCATTTTATTAAAACTTATTTTTTTATTTTCATACATACACTAATTAGAGCTTCAGGTTGTAAAGCCCTTATTTTAAATGTCATAATGTTATTGCGTAATTTTTTTTTAGGATGTTATAATCAATATAAATCATATCACTTTCTTGCATAGTATTTAAAAATAAGTTATTAACACGCAATAAGCTAATTAGACTGCTTAAAAGTTAATGTCAGCGGTTTTTGCAATTCTACGTTTACTTAATAGATTAACTTCCTTTTTTACCTAAAAACACGAAAAATAACCCTTCAAGCTCAGTTAAGAACTCAGGATGCTCTTAATAGACCAATTGTCTTTATTTTCTAGCTTAGTGGCATAGTTGAAACAATTCCATTAGAAACGTTAAAACATACACGGAATTTGCAGGGTTATTAATATGTCTAACTCTATTCTGTGAAGAGGTTTGGTGTTCTGCAATGTTGACAAATTAATATGCGCGCGCATACCTTCTCCGGAACTCCTTCCAGTAGCGGCGTCCTCCTCCTTGTGTCGCAGCACTGACACGGGCGGAGAGCCCGGACTCCCGACGCCGCCGCCCCCGGAACTGACGGATCCCGCGCTGCTGTGGTGTGAGGAATGATGAGGATGGTACACGTCCACGCTGGGTGGCAGGGAAGAGCCGGAGGAGGAGGCCTGCTGCTGGTGTTCCAGGGACCTCTGCACATTGAACTGAAACAACAAAAAATCTTATGTAAAACACATTACTTCCTCTGCCCAAATTAAAGTTTTGCCTTTTAGCGTAACATATTATTTAGGACCTTCTCTTCATGTAAATTGGTTGTAAAAACGTAACAGAAAGTCGTTGCCATATTGCATCGCATCCCCGCAGGATGCACAACCCAAATAAAATCTGATTAATACAGTCACGTGAATTTCTTTGCTATAATCTTAGGCAATACCCATTTCTCGCATTTTGATATAGAATAAGAGACAGTAATGCAAAGATCGCGTATTCAGTTTTCAACCTGATGCAAAGCAATTGGCAACGTATGGCAATTTGTTACGTTATGTTTAATATATTGTGGGCCATGCAATAATATTAATTTTGTAATATATTAAACATAACGTAACAAATTGCCAATCGTTTATTGATATTGTTAGCCCGCCTTGATTGATTCGTTTTTTTCATAACGATGTCAGTGTAAATAAATGTAAATTAAAGATTTAAAACACAACTAGCCGTTGAATATTGATATAATATTGTGCATTCTATCGATAGCCTATGTATGACTACCGATATCTACATTATATTTTAATGCGAGTATTTTTCTTATTAGCTCCTGTGCAGCAATATAGCTAATGTAATTCCTGACAGATGGATTTCAGATTGACTTTCTATTCATTCATAATCTATACGGCTGCTTTCAACTTGAAACAAACATGTCAGGCCAATTACATCATTAATATTATTGCTTGTGCATTTTGTTTTTGGGGTTTAACTCAGAGATCTATTATAAAAATAACTTCTTTTCTGCGTGGGACTATCATAATTGCAATTATCACTGATTAAAAAAAAAACATTCTGGCGCTTTGTTATATCAGTTTAACTGATTTTATTAGCCTATAATAGTAACCAACTGATAGCCTACATTTTGATATAGGATTCAATAATTAGATCTTAATTCAATACTCATATCGAAATCTGGAAACGGATCAGATTCTTTTCGAATTCAATTCCATGAAAATCCTCAATTTGGGTACACAAGCATAAATTCGCATCCTCGGCCGTCAATATGTGTTTTGTAAGCTCCATCAATTTAATCTAAGTTAATTACTTATATGTACTATAACTACATTAATTTTACGCTTTAATTTTTTTAGTGACCAGAAATCATTAATATAATAGGCTACATACTTTTTAATCCCGGAGTAAATATGGTGATTATTTACACAGGTTAGCACACATATGGCCATAAATAACCAAGTTAGGCAATGGTACGAAAATCACGATACACTCGTAGAACTTTCTACCTAAAGGGGGAACGTATTGAATTCGGATCGCATTCAGTTAAATTAAAACAAAGCCTGTAAAATAATAAGTTACATGAAAAACGGGTAGCTGGAAACGTTCATACCTTTTCTGCTGGGTTACACCAATCATACTCCATGCGTTTGCACTTGATATTTACAGCATGTAGAATAACCAACAGATATTCATGAACGACTCCAGTAGTTTCTCCCATCCCCCTCCCCTTTCAGAACTCATCAATAACTTAATTATCACGAACCGTCGTAGAGTTCAGGGTTACAAGTAAAATATTACTTTCACCCTAATAAACAAAACGTGGATACGAAAAGCTTTCAAAATTAACTGCACCGTTAGTGAAAGATTTGCGCACTTTATTAGCAGAGTTTAAATTATTTCTTTATTAACAATAATTTTTAAAACAAGTCAAAACTAACAATAACTTTCATAACTTTCAAATTATGCTCCACAAACAATTTGGTCGTAATTATTATACCTTCTGTTTTAACAGACAGGTGTTTTGGAATCAAATTATCTTTAAGGTTTAAGAACTTTATAAAACCTCCGGTTGCCAATTATTGGAACATAACTTAATACCATAACGGAAGAAGTATACCTTTTCTTTTTAAGGAAACTCAGTAAGGTCATTAAGTTTAACAAACACCTTAAAACAGCTGTCAAATTACCTTGGCCTCTCTTGAGACACTTTTATGAGATTCCTTCACTAGTTTTAGTAACCCTTAGGCTCACCCGGAAGCACGGAGATAAACTTGTGTTTTAATAGCGGAAACTGTTCTGGGATACGAGAGAAACTTAGCGTTCGTTCGGTGACAATGTTATTAACCTGTAATAACTATTACATCTCTTATGTGAAACGATTTCTCGTTACGTAAGGTCGAGATAAATGTTCTAATAAGAAACAGTGTTCAAGAAACAATTTAACTTATTTATTCCAATAGACAGTGGATTAAATTCCAAGTTAAGCTAATAATTCCTTTCTTCAAGAGAAAATAGAATAATGATGATGATATTAGCTAGGAAACTAATGCTTTTTCAACACTGTCCATTAAAAAAAGTGTTCAGTGGAATAACAAGCAATTATCAGAAAGGAATCTAATTAATTCAATAATAATAGAGATCAAATAGCTAAATGCGTGGATCCATAGCAAGAACATTATTTTTTAAACTATTGCAGTCCGTTTGCTTATGTATGGAAGTGAAACCTGGATATTAGGCTTAAGAGAAAAAATAAAACAACATAAAGACAGTAGAAAAGAGGTTTTTAAGAAGATTCAAAGGATGCACAAGATGAGATTTAATATGAAATGAAAGATACCGAGAAAACCTAAGCATATATAAATTACAAGACAAAGTATAAGAAAATGAACAGATTTGGAACAGAATTATTCCCGTGATTCAAAATGACTGAAGAGCTGCTACAAGAATAAGAAGTAGCGGCTCCAGTCACGGAAACCATCACGGCATGCTGATCATAGCCTATGCCTTCAAATCCCGCCATTTGCCTATGGTAGATGACGCAGCGGTCGGATGGTAGATCTAGTGATAGTCCCTTCAGGAACATAGCCTACAGACATGGGATTTACGATACAGAGATGCCGGCGGGCTGAACTCGGGAACTTGGGAACTAAAGGACAGTGCCTTACTGTCTGTTTCACCCACCCATACACACCCTATAGCGAAGATAATGCACTACATGCACATAATGTATCGCATCCATTGCCCATTCTAAAGGGGTAAGTTTATCTCATGGCTAATGACCCGAATGTCTTAAAAATCACCCTCACAAAGATTGAATTCAGCAGTCAAAACAGTCAAAACGTAGAACGTTAAGCTTGCCAGCCTTGGGTAAATATTTTTATTGGAGAAGTCCTGTCATCGTCATCTTCAATTCATGGTTTAGACATCTTTGTCTGCTCCGTCTTCACAGCAATCCTTCCAGCTTCTGTATGATCTGTCTATGTCTCTTTTACCAGAAAATAACCATTTAGTACTGCATTGTTATATTTCTTCATTTAATGAATGTGCTTTTAATTCTTCTCTGATTACCTCATTATTTATGTGGTCCAATAAAATATATCCTTTTGTTTGTCTAAAAATATCATTTCTGCTGCTTGTATTTTATTCTTAATTTTCTTGTCTGTATCCATGACTCAAATCAATACATTGCTATATAAAATTAGTATCTAGTCTTGTTTGATTTTTCATCGTTTTGTGAATTGTATCACACATTCCTTGAAATATTGCCAATTTTATGTCTGTATATTTTTCTGGGTGGAATCCTATTTTACACCTCACGTACTTAAATAGTAGATCTATACAAACTTTTAGAGAACAGAGAAGATGTCACCATTCATCGGTTTACGACCGAAGTTATTACAGTAAAAAGGACCTGCAACTTAACCTGAAATCTTAACGACAGTGTCTTCCGTATAGTTCGCTGAATCAGGAATTGATCCATATTTTTCCCCGAGCAAACATTGTTTACCGCGATGTATCAATTAGAAGGGATGTAAGCAATAGTAGGCCTGGAAATTAAGAAATTAAAACGAAATGTTACTCATAATCATTAGGACTAATTAATTTTGGGTGCAATTTTCATAATTTCACTTAATTCTATTAAAGACGAAATATTTCTTCAACATATCACAAACTCACGGAAGTTAATTGCCTGAAATAAGTGAATTTCCTTACAAGCGCCTAAATAATGATTCTCATCCGTACAAACAAATGCTTACTGCTTTAAAAAACCCACAAGTATCTTATAATTGCATGAAATTATACTACTGCGTACAATTAGACGAAATAATTCATCGTTCTAAAGAAAGAGAATTTTACTTTTGAACCAGAAACAAAAACACAGCTGCGGGCGAGAGAAACAAGTGGGGGTCTCCCTTCATGCGTAAAAGAGTAACCGCCAGCTGAACTTATAATCAAGATATCAAACCGCACTGTCAATATGTGGAATTCAGTCATTTGTTTCATCTAACGAAGACGATTTAGAAACTGAAAGTGGTTACAGATGAGGAAAAATTCCCAGTTATGTTACTAGTTTTCAAACCAGTACAAGTAATTTAAAATATGCACTTCTCAATTATATCAAACAGCAATGACCACATAAACGATCTGCTTCACTTTATATAAATTAGGCAGAAAAGTATGTTCTGTAGAAAGGAAAACAATTAGCAAACCTCAATATTTAAAAAGTATCTGAGGTATTCTTGGCGTATGGTCTGAGTATAGCCTACTTGTTCTCGGGTTGCAAGCCAGATGAGTGGCTGGAAAAGCCCCTGGGCCGAATGTAATAACTATCGAGGAATTTCTCTCTTATCAACATCAAACAACATCTTATCAACATCATACAAAATTATATCTAATATACTCAAGATTAACCCGTATGCGGACGAAATCATTGAAAATCACCAATGTGTATTTAGGCGAAATAGATCAACCATTGATCATATATTTTGTATTCGCCAAATCTTGAAGAAAAAGTGGGAATATAATAAGTCTGTTTACCAGCTATATAAAGATTTTTAAAAAGCGTATGATTCAGATAGCAGAGACAAATTGTACAGTATCCTCATTGAGTTTGGAATACCAAAGAAGTTAGTTAGGGTGATCAAAATGTGTCTAAATGAAACCTATAGCAGAGTCGGGGTAGGGAAATTTATATCAGATAGGTTTGCTATTAGATTCGGCTTGAAGCAAGGAGATACTCTATCACACTGCCTTTTATATCTTACAAGCCATGCTCCTTGAAATCTGGCAACACAGGAGGTAGTCCTATCTGTGGTGGTCTGTAGGAAGCATTTGAATACGTTTTTATTGCAGATAATTTTCTTCATCATAAATACTGACTTTATTTAGGCCAAAACAGTAGGCCTATATTACATAGCCTATACTTGTGATGTGCATAATAACGTAACGTGCGGACTCCACATATCAGAAGGAATTCGTAGTTTTCAGTGTCTCCTCATTATACGTTATGATGTCGCGTTTTTTCTTATTTTATTGGTAATAACCTCACTTATCCTGTTAGGACTACGAGCTCTGTTATTTGACCCACAACAGAGTCATATTTTATTAAGCTGCTACACTTCTCTGGGTCATTTTGTACCACCACTGAGCTAGTTGTCCCAGGTTTAATATAACCTAGAACACTGATACCGGTATCTCTTTTCTTGTCACATGCACTTTGTGGAAGACTACGCCCATGACTGTCACTGAAAAGAATAACGTTGCCTAATTCCTTGGGAACACTCAGCTTTCCGTTATTTGCTGTCAAGTCATACATTCGTTCATCCTCCGGTGGTGAACTGTGTTGATTCGCCAGCACTTTTGAGGTTAAGGTTTGAATCCCGTTCATTGCCTTCACCAAACTGTAGGAAAACGCTGGTAGTAATATTGGGAGGATAGGCGATTGCATATACTACGATTTGAATTAGGCCTTCTGTGAGCAGCTTGATAAAAGTTCATACCAGTAATTGTGACTCTATTTCTCTTCTATTCTTCTTTAATACCAGCCAATTCTTCCTTAAGGACACTAATATCATACCGTACCTCACTCTGGTATTCGTTTGTAGCTGATGAACACGAAATTCTTCTGTGAAATTTGTTCTCTGGTGTACTCAATTAGAGGTGACGGCGTATATAAATCTCTCATTATGTACACGGTTTTTACCTTCCCTATGCTCTCCAGTTGCTCTTCAGGTGCATCCAGATGTTCCCTAAACAATAGGCGATGACTGGGTTTACTTTAAGCTGAAATATGCTTAATTTTTCGATGTTTCTGATGGAGTTCATTGCTTCATTTATAACATGTTCATAGCCGATAGGACTACCGATGCGATGTTGCCAGATTTAACAGCATGGCTTGTAAGAAATAAAGAAGGTAGTGACTATCACCTTTACTTTTTAATTTCGCTTTGGAATATGCCATTAGGAAAGTCCAGGAAAACAAGGTAGGCCTAGAATTAAATGGCAGTTACCCGATTTTAGCTTATAGACGACATTTGCTTGTTGGGCGATGACATAAACACAATCGACAGAAATGAAGAAAGCCTTTTCGATGACTGCAGGAATGGTGGGTTGAAAATTAATAGAGAAAAAACGAAGCATATGGTCATGGAACGTCAAAATAGTGTCCTACAAAATATTAGAATAGCCGAAAAACTGTTCGAACAAGTGGAAAAATTCAAATATCTGGGAGCAATAATTGCAGACACAAATAATATTAAGGCCGAAGTTAAGTGTTGGCTAAAATCAGGAAATGCTTGTTTTTATGCAGTTCAGAAACTCTGATCTTCTTGTCTTCTGTCCAGAAATCTAAAAATAAATATTTGTAAGACTATTATCCTGCCGATTGTTTTATATATTGTTCGAAAACAGCGTGCTTAGGAAAATATTTGGACCTAAGAGAGATGAAAATGGGGACTGAAGAAAACTACATAATGACGAGCTTCATGACCTGTATTGTTCACCAGACATAGCCTAGTAAGGGTAATTAAATCACGGAGGATGAAATGGGCTGGACGTTTGCATTCATGGGGGAGGAAAGCCATAGGCTATCTCAAAAGTATTGACTGGGAGACTCGAAGGGAAAAGACCACGTGGAAGACCTAGACGTAGGTGGGAGGACAATATTAGGATACACTGTAGGCTTTCACGGCCGGTGTAAATATTAAGAACATTGTCCGGACTTGTAGGCCGTGGTCCAGTTTCGTCCGCGAAGCGTTCTGGTCGGCGGCTGGCCCGAGACTCCACCGCCACTGAGGATGTCCGCCGAAGTTGCGGACGAAACTTTTGGCACAAAATTGTCAACTGGACCACGGCCTACAAGCCCGGACAATGTTCTTAATAATACTTGGATAGATTTAAGGGAAGTATGATTTGCAAGAGATGATTGGATAGAGTTAGCACAGAATAGGGTTGAAAGACGGGCTTAGGTAAGCGCGTTAATGAACTTTCGGGTCCCATAAAATAGATAATATTCCTTTAGCTTGCTGAGGAATTATCTATTGCCATCGAGTAAGTAAGTAATCATAATAAAAGAAGTTGGATCTAAGATTAAATAACAATTAATTCGTGACAATTCTAGTAATGTATATTATTTAATTAACCTAAAATCTAGTTGACTTTGGACTGATTAATTAAAAAAGCAACTAGCGAAACCCTCCGCACAAAATATACCTTTGAAGGGAGCTCATGTTGGTAAAGGTGGGAGGTCAATTGTTTTCTAATGCTTTTTTTTAGAAAAGTACAATAAATACAGTCGGTCTACATTACGTTGCATTATGGAAAGTGATTATGATTTTTATTTGCGAATTCTTAAAGGCATGTTTTCTATTAATTAATCATTCTATCTTCGAAATACCTTTCCTCTATCTCCATATAACATCTCGACGCGAAAACGTTACTTTATAAATACACAGTTCATGGGAAAAAGAGACCTTAATTTCCAGTTCCAGCTGTGTTGGTTGGTTGTTTTTATGTTTATTTAATGAAAGGGATGTGCTGCTTTTTATGCTTGTAACATCGCCGGAGTGACGGAATTTTGTTCAGCAGGCGTTCATTTATATGTCTGTAAATCTACAGACATGGGCCTGTCATATTTATGCATACATAGATTATCAAATTTATACAAACATAAATGACACTGACTTGAGCCAAAATCGAAGCCCCGACCTTGAGCACAGAAGCAGCACCATTTTATACTGACTGCTGCCGACCACCATACTAAGCTATTGGTACCATTTTACAGATAAAAAATATGAACAAAATGGTTTTTAATTTCTTTCAAACATCAAATATTATTGTAGGAGCTGCGTGATTCAATTTTTTTAGTTTCCAAAACCTTAATTTTGAGAACACGAACTTTAAACTTTAGCATATAGCAAAGCCTATATGCCGTAACCACAAAATAGACCTATTAATTGTTGTACCATATACAAGATGTAGGCCTACCATATGTACCAAACAGTTTGTATGTATCTCAGTTTTAGTTCATAAGAAAGTCTGTAGGCAGCGTTTGATACAATAATCTAAAAACATGAAATGTTAACATAATTTTTTTTTTTTGCCTTCCTTGCAAGACAAGGCCTATCACTTGTAAGGACTGCCACAAATGGTCAGTAAGTAGAATATATCAAGTCGGCAATTGGAAAGTGATGGGCCTACAAGAAATAACTTATTATTTATATATAACACAGTGGATAATACAAATTAGAAAGAATGTAAGCTATATTAAGATCTAAAAAATAGCCAGCCTATGCACAGTTCGTAATATTATATCTGCACGGAATAACTCACAACCAAACAGTTCTTTTAACAGTTGGAATCTCAAACAATTCCGTTGTATAACATGCAACGCAAAATAAGTATGTACTTATAGTAGTGGAAGTGTCCCCCAAGAAAGCTTGAAAACAACACCGAGTCCCATCCTGGCCAACATGCGCCGCAGGTTATTATTTTTCTTAATTTGTCGAACTGAAGGTTTGATGGAATAGTTATTTATGGCCTAAGGGTTAAAAGCGAGATTTTATTCTGCGAGCAGAAATGATTACGAGACGAACGTGGTGAGTTGAGTAACCCTGCGAGCAGCGTAAAATTGCTTTAACACACATGCCATAGACTATACTATTTTCTAGACAACCGTTAACATTGTGAAATAATAATAAATATTATTGTAATGAATTATCCACCGTAGCGCCAGCCATCTTGCAGCGCGCAGAAGCTGATAGCTGTAATTGATTTTTCTCGTACACTGCTGCCAACATGAAAACGCCTTCCACCCACCAAATATAACGACTTTTGCAATCACCGTGATAAATTTCACATTTAAAAAGTGTAGTGAATTTTAAAATTGTCAATTTTTATCAACTGAGTTTCTATTTAATAACCATAAACAAATATTTGTAACTAAATGAGTCTTTTCCATGTAACGGATAACGAAGTTGGTACCAATGGAGTGGCATAAAGATGTTAATAGTACTAGTGCAATAATATTGAACTTTTACTTCGTGTGTCTTGTGCTAGAAGTTCTATTTTTAATTCAACCTATCTAAACACTATATTTTCAAACAGATTTAAATCCATTTGTAGTAATTTACAACCAATTCCTTGCTCTGTCTTAGAGATTGCTATGGACAGTCTATTAGAAATTTCCTACAAAGGTCAATGGTTCATAATTATTGCTGGTATCTTAACAAATATTGAGAAATTACTAGAGATATTAGGTTTGTGTATTTTTTGTATATTATTTTATAAAATTAATATTGAACTTCCGGAGTACAAGTTGGCTATTTCTTAATGTCATTATGAACCACTAAAAAAAAACGTACAAAGACGTTTGTTTTAATAACATAAAATATATTATATACTACAATGTAATATATAATAATGTGACAATAATTTCCGGCAGCTAGAGCTATTTACTTGACCCCTATTATTTTCAAAGTTACATATTAGAAGAGTTACGATGATACATACGGTCTGCCTGTCTGTCTGGAACCCTATAGCCCTATGTTGGGGCGAAGGGGCCTCCAAGGGGAGGTTTCTGTTACCTATATGAATTTTGTAACGCTTATTTTCCGAGAGAGGGCAGGGGGACAGGTGGTAAGCCCATCGCCTCTTGATACATACAGTAGGAATGCGTATTTAAACACATTTTCACACTAGCGCTTGTGGCTACGAAGCAAATGGTCCTGGATTTAAATCCCGGTGGGGACCTAGAACGCAGTGAGCGGGCTGTGGCTCTCATCCCATGAATCCGCTCAGGGTAGCCTACCTGAAACAGGCTAAGATCTGTAAGGACCCTAACATACAGTATATAGGGTGTTTCAGTAAAAGTGCAAAAATTTAACTTCACTCAGTATTCTGAGATAGGAATTGCTATGTATGGAAAGCTAGATTTAAGAGATATGGGCTTAAACATGTCATTTGCTATCTCTTACTGTTTGCCACTATTTACACGTAGGCCACCCAAACTGTTTTGTTTGTTGTACCACAGTATACGTATTAATACAGTAAAGAAACTCAGTCCGTTTTTCTGCCAGACGGACATGCGCGCGCAGATTACTAGCGATCCTACCGGCCATTGAGTAATACTACAATCACTACTGCGGGAAGAATGGAAATAAATAGGAGTCTTGAATTTTTATAGCAATGCGTGTTTCGAAAGGATGTTATTGTTCTGCTATAAATTGCAGTAACAATAAAGGAAGAAATCCTGAATTGCATTTCTTCACTTTCCCAAAAGATCCAGAAAGGTAAGAAGAATAATACGTAATATTTATTGTATGCCTGCTGGCTTACTCTTGACACATGTTCTGGTGTGGTTATGTTTACATTTACTTTAATGTAATATTTTTATCTTTAATTATGTTGTAATTTTTAACAATAGATACTAATGAAATGAAAATGTCAGCAGTCTATATCACGGTTAAGATAACAATATTTAGGGTGTCGTATTGTGATCGCTTAAGATAACACAATATTTGCTGCGGTGCAGCTTATTTCCTATGTGCATTGTAATGTATATGTCAGGGCCGGTTATGTATACAAACATGTGTGCCGTGTTGGCAGTCAAGAATGGCTATGTGAGCTCTAATGCACATGGCCATTTTGCAGCATGTAGCCGATTTTTTTTCTTTGCTTGCACAAACCTGACAATCAAAGATCCACATGCCCGGTTGTAAGGATCAATGCTAAGGAATATCAGTGCACATAACTCAATTTCGTAAAAAAGTGCACATAGCCGATTTTACAGGCGGTACGATATTTATTTTCTCGAACACGATGTAGGCGTAAAGATGACGAAAACATAATCTTACATCATAAATTCTCGGATAGACGGATACATGTGCCATTAAGGTGGTTGCGACAGTAAACTAACATGACATCATTATCCAAACCTAGGCAAGCAATAGGCTTACCTAAAATAGACTACTGTTAAGAAGCGTATCTAGTCCAAGGTTTTTCCCACCTTTAAAATCAACGTTTAAGTTATAAATTATATTAAAGAGTGACCTTTGAATATAGGTTTGTCACACTGCTCGTCCTCAACTCCATTGTTGAGATTGTATTTTGTTTCTGTATCTTACGGCTTCGATCTACCTTCAATTGTTGTAATGATTTCAGGTGTAAAAAATGGGTCATCAATAGTCGGCGAGAAGACCTACTAACAAAAACTGTAAAATATTTAAATGTAAATTGCCGCCTATGTTTGGAACACTTCGAAAACAGCCAGTTTATGAATTCCAATAAGAATAATTCTTTAATTAAAACTGCTGTACCGACTGTATACTAAAAGCAGTTTTGGAGTATTAGAAATTGAGAAATATTGATAGAAACCTATATTTTTATTTGAATTTTGTATTGTATCTTATGTAATATTGTATTGTTTTTGTAAAATGATGACATTTCTATTCTAATGTAATATTAGGCTACTTTTAAAAATAAAAATGAGTTATAATTGGTTTTCCAAGAATCATCTTGAAGTTATTAAAACTTGTAATAAGAATAGCCATAGTAGTCCAGTCATTTGGTGCTCAAAAAGGGGGTTACCTGGAAAGTTTTCCGGGAGTTTTGATAATTGATGACTTTATAGATTTCGACGTGCTCTTTTCGAATTTTCACTTTGCTACCTCGTATCTTTGCCGCTCGCGCTGCCATATTGAAAAAATGGCGCGCAAAAACAGTTTTTTCACAATATCTCCTTTACGATTCATTTTACGATGATAATAGTTATGTAATAAATTAAACTAGAGAAAATTTCCTATAATTTATGTCGTAAAGATTTATTTTTAAAGTGGATAGTTTCAGCGTACGAGCGCCGCAAAGTCTACTCCGACACGCGTTTTGGCCAAAGCCACGGAAGATGCGGATACGCTAATAACAATCAATACGGCAATCAACACTTCATCTACATTTAATTCCATAATAGTTGTCGGCAAAGATGTAGATCTTATTATTATTTTGACGGCTCTATCTACGCGTTCAGACACACACACACACACACATATGTATATATATATATATATATATATATATATATATATATATATATACTCAAACCAGGAAAAGGGAAAATTTCGCAACGAATATATTCAACAAAAAGTATCGTAGATAAAACAGCCGCAGATAACATAATATTAATTCTGCTCGCCTTAAATGGCTGGGATACAACATCAGCACTCTTTAAAGAAAGAAAAATAAAATGTGCTAATGTATTTTAAAAAAAAAAAAATTAAACGAGCTTGTCCAGGTATTCAAATATCAAAATGCAGATCCAAAGATCATTGCTGAAGCTTCCTCCTTGCATTGTATGGTTACAGTGCCATGAAAAGTGTGTCGCTAAACAACTATAGATATACATGCTTCATAAAATCAGCATATGAAAATAAATTTAGTATTGCATCGCTGCCACCGACGGAAGCAGTAGCACGACAACATTCGTTCCAAACCTATCACCAGGTTCAGCAGTGGTATGGAGTTGAATATATTCGTTGCGAAATTTTTCCTATTCCTGGTATGAGATTATATAGGCTATGTTTGAACGCGTAGATAGAGCCGTCAAAAGAATAAGAAGATCTACATCTTCGCCAACAACTATTACGGAATCAAATGTAGATGAAATGCTGATTGCCGTATTGATTATATGAGCCTAGAAAGAAGACGAAAATTTCTGTGATAAAAACGAAAATAGGTGTGTTTGATTAAATTCGAAAATTCATTTCATCTGGTTAATTGACATTTGTGAAAAATATTATTTTGACATTTTGTATAATAAAATAACTGTACTGTATGCAGCTTTGATGCTGGATTTTGAAACTTTTTCCTTTGCGGTAAGTGGTATGATAGGTGATCTTAACCAATTTTGGGCCACTGAACATGAATCCGTTGACCGTTTCTACGTAACACGTCATGTTTTCTTGCAATAGGTACTTCACAACGAGAGATATAGGTTATTGCTTAGACTAGCTTACAGGATAAAAGATACTTAAAAATTAGGATAATTTTGATAATATTTTTCGGGGAAAAATAAAATAATATTTTCAAACAGTCCAAGACGTATGTATACCAGTATTTTTTGTGAGTGCAGGCCAAATAAATTTATTTTTGCCAAATCATCTGATGCCGTACAAATGCTCAGTGACAAAAAAATCGAAGTTTGTTTGGAGGGGGAAATATTAAAGATTTGAACTTTTGGGAATTTTTACATTGGTTATAAGCTAAATTCTATAAAATATATTTTAGTTGAGCAAATGGTATCTTATTTATCTTATTACATTGATCGAGCTGAACGGTTTTGAACATGTATTTTAATAAATCTAAAATATATAAGTTTGCCAAATTTCAAGTTTCTAGCTCATCTGGAAGTGAATAAACATCAATGTTAATAAGTGGAAGATTAGACTGTCGTAGGTTTGAATTATGTCACGGCTATCCAGCAAGTTTTTCTATACTTATGGGGCAGCTAGAAAAACCAAATTTAGCACGCTTATGACTGTTGTATGTGCCCAAATTCCTACCAAATTGTATGATTCTATCTTTCATACCATGTGAGCCAATATTACATAATGTGAGAAAAGTATACAGAATATTTATTTAAAATAAAAAAAATCTAACTCAATCTAAGGGATAACCGATGAAGATACGTCAAAAAGTCATAAGAGCAAACTTGTAGATCTCTAAAAATCCGTTACTGCTTCTGCAACAGGTTTTTTTATACGACTTACCGTTTAGCTACTATAAGCCCCCAAAAAGTCTACACAGACCTTAAAATTGCGTCTGCCATAACAGCAAACACGAAAACTAGATGTGAAACAACATAAATAATTACATTTTTGAAATCAGGAGACCTTATTTAGTTAAAATCGCTTATTAAATGCTTTACCGCAAAATGATGCAGGTAGTGGCGTATCCGCATCTTCCGTGGCTTGGGCCAAAACGCGTGTCGGAGTAGACTTCGCGGCGCTCGTACGCTGAAACTATTCATTCTACAAAAAAATCGTTACTACATAAAATATAGGAAATTTTCTCTAGTTTAATTTATTACATAACTATTTTCATCGTAAAATGAGTCGGAAAGGAGATATTGTGAAAAAAACTGTTTTTGGGCGCCATTTTTCCAATATGGCGGCGCGAGCGGCAAAGATACGAGGTAGCAAAGTAAAAATTCGAAAAGAGCACGTCGAAATCTATAAAATCACAAATTTTCAATACTCCCGGAAAACTTTCCAGGTAAAACTACCAAATGACTGGACTATAGGAACTGCAGTGCAAGTTAACTATCCGTCACAGGTAAGTGGCATTTAAAAATAGTGCCTGATCTTAACTAAAATATAATACATGCTTCATTGTTTCTTAAATTTAAAATTCAGTTTTGAAAGAAGATTTTTTTCTCTTATTATAACATATTTTGTTATGTGTTTATGCATTTTCACAAGTTATTTTATATGGTGAGAATGCAGTTTTACTCAACCGCCGCATGGAGCGCTAGTGTCGCCCAGCTAACAAGTTGTCATAGGACTTTTAACACACAGTTTCCTTACTGTATTAATACTTATACTGTGGTTGTACTGTCAATTACAAAATGGTTTTATAAGCAATAATAGAGCGTGGGCTACTGTATACCCCCAACCCCCCCGTGGGATTTTCCGAATCACATATATTTTTGTTGGTATTGACATCTAGTTTCAGTTTTTAGTTGTTTGCCCCTTATCAATTACAGCACTTACCCGGAAACCCCGGAAAACTACGGAAATCCGGAGAAAACTAGTTTGTTTTAATTTTTCTTTGTTCTTTGCTCCTAATATGCCCAGGGAATTTTTGAGTCACATATTTTATGTTGGTATTGCACTCTTTTAAGGTTTCATTGTTTGCCTCTTACCAATTACAACATATCCCCGGAAAACCCGGAATTCCACGTATATACGGAGAAAATGACAATGTTTTATTTTTGTAATCTTTGTTATTTGCTTCTAATATTCAAAGGGAATTTCTGACTCATATGTTTTTTTGTTGGTATTGCCATCTAGATTAAGGTCTCAGTTGTTTGCCCATTATCAATTACAGCATATCCCCGGAAAACTCCGAAAACTACGGAAACACGGAGAAAATGACTTTGTTTAATTTTTTTTAAATCTTAGTTCTTTGCTCCTAGTATTCAAAGGTTATTGGTGACTCATATGGTTTTGTGTTGGTATTGCCATGTAAATTAAGGTTTCAGTTGTTTGCCCTTATCAATTACAGCATACCCCAGAAAACTCGGAAAACCACGGAAATCCGGAGAAAATTACTTTGTTTTAACTTTTTAAATCTTAGTTCTTTGCACCTAGTATTCAAAGGGAATTGGGGACTCATATGTTTTTGTATTGGTATTGCCATCTAGATTAAGGTTTCAGTTGTTTGCCCCTTATCAATTACAGCATATCCCCGGAAAACTCCGAAAACCACGAAAATCCGCAGAAAATGAATTCGTTTTAATTGATTAAAAATCTTTGTTCTTTGATCCTAATATTCCCAAGGAATTTCTGGCTTAAATATTTTTTGTTGGCATTGCCATCTAGATTAAGGTTTCAGTTGTTTGCCTGTTATCAATTACAACATATCCCCGTAAAACTCCGAAAACCACGGAAATCCACGGAATTTCTAGAACTCGGAACTTGTGATCTACAGTCACTGAAACAGTTATTGCGAAGTAATTCTGCTTCAGGTGTGTCCTTTGCAGGTTCAAAAGGGTGAGTATGTGGACTACGAGATATCTGCCATAATTGTGATGGTCACTTGCAAACAAAATGGGAATCATATCTTCTAAACATGCCAAGTGTAAGTCAAAGTTGTTTTCTTTAGTTGCTCGCTGAAATCTCAAAATCCAAGACACTTTGCCCATATTACCAATCCAAAAGTGTGCTGTTTTACCCAATGTCCCTTCTATAACTTCAGTCAAGAAAGTTTTATAGTGACTGTGGAAGGTTTGGCCAGATAAATTATCATTCACAGATGTCAAATTAGAATATGAAGGGTGTGCTGCCAGGTTTTCAATCGCTTTCATCCCTTCAGCAACAGGATTTTTTACAGTATTCTTTGTCATGCTGTAATTGGTAAGGGGAAAACAACTGAAACCTTAAACTATATGGCAATAGCACCAAAAAGTATGTGATTCAGAAATTCCCTGGGAATATTAGTATCAAAGAACAAAGATTTTTAGAACATTAAAACAAACTCATTTTCTCCGGATTTTCGCGGTTTTAAGAGATTTCCGGAGATATGCTGTAATTGATAAGGGGAAAACAACTGATCCCTTAATCTAGATGGCATTACCAACACAAAAGCATATGAGTCACAGAACTCTTTGAATATTAGGAGCAAAGAACTAAGATTTTTAAAAATTAAAACAAAGTAATTTTCTCCGGATTTCCGTGGTTTTCAGGGTTTACGTGGATTTGCTGTAATTGATAACGGGCAAACAACTGAAACCTTAAACTAGATGGCAATACCAACAAAAAAAACATATGAGTCAGAAATTCCCTGGGAATATTAGGAGCAAAGAACAAAGTTAAAAAGAAAACATAGTCATTTTCTCCGTATATACGTGGTTTTCCGGGGATATGCTGTAATTGGTAAGGGCAAACAACTGAAACCTTAATCTAGATGGCAATACCAACACAAAAACATATGATCCACCAATACCCATTGAATACCAGGAGCAAGCTCTGCTACTTCGGGTGGTGTATCAAGTTTTGTATGTATTTTTCGTGTAATTTGGAACAATAAATTGTAATAGTATAATTGTAAAAAAAAAAAAAGAACAAAGATTTTCAAAAATTTAAACGAAGTCAATTTTTTCGGATTTCCGTGGTTTTCGGAGATTTCCGGGGATATGCTGTAATTGATAAGGGGCAAACAACTGAAATCTTAATCTAGATGGTAATGCCAACAAAAAAAACATATGAGTCAGAAATTCCCTTTGAATATTAGGAGCAAAGAACAAAGATTTAAAAAATAAAACATAGCCATTTTCTCCGTATATACGTGGTTTTCCGGGGATAGGTTGTAATTTTTAAGGGGAAAACAACTGAAACCTTAAAATAGATGGCAATACGAACAAAAATGTGTGAGTCAGAAATTCCCTGGGAATATTAAGGGCAAAGAACAATTTATTTATTAAATGAGAAATTTCCTCAAAACAGAGGTTTGTCTCCAACCAAACAAATACAACAGTCAAGCACTATCACATACCTCATCCTGACACACAAAATATGATACCACCATTCAGAACTCTACACTGCTCACTACATTTCGCCACTTATCCCTGTCTTGTACATCTTCCTCCACTAAACCAAATCTTTCCATTGACATGTGTACATTCTGAATGCAGGTAGTAGCAGGTCGTCCTCTTCCTCTTCTTCTCTTACTTTCCCATTCCTGTACGATTCTAGGTATTCTTGCAAAGAACAATAAAAAATTAAAACAAACTTATTTTCTCCGGATTTCCGTGGTTTTCCGGGTTTCCCGGGTATATGCTGTAATTGATAAGGGGCAAACAACTAAAATCTTAAACTAGACGACAATACCAACAAAAAAATATGTGTGTCAGAAAATCCCACGGGGGGGGGGGGGGAGGGTTTGCTATTGGTAGCCCATGGTCTATATAAGTTACGCTGCTTCCAAAATTACTTAAGTGTGAGGCTACAGTGAACACGGAAATGTAAGTAATGAGTTTCTGCGAACGTAGCCAT
The DNA here is from genome assembly GCA_964059195.1 of Ectobius pallidus. NCBI lineage: Eukaryota > Metazoa > Arthropoda > Insecta > Blattodea > Ectobiidae > Ectobius > Ectobius pallidus. The sequence goes on along the minus strand of CAXKWD010000010.1, from coordinate 26,843,994 downwards.
CAGTAACATGATTTGAAACTCTCCAAAGATGTTGTAAAGAATGCGCCAGAATCTTACACGCCGGATATCATTATTTTGAAGTTCATGCATCTATTGTGAGGTATAGCGTACGGTAGTATATTAGTATCTCAGATGTGTCAATGAATGTCAGAACTAACGAATGGATATAACTAATGGCTATATTATGTAACTAATGTAAATTGTTTAATGTACATAAACGTGATTATATGGGAAACAGTAAGCGAGTGCACTAGACATATTTAAGCCATATCTCCTTAATCTGGCTTTGCAGAAGCCCAGGTACCTTAGGCTACTCTGTATGTTCAGTAGGCCTACAGTCGTACCAATTTCTGTTTAATTTTTGAAAGTTTTTATTAAAACACCCTGTAAAGGCCTATTACATAGCATTATATTCACTATTTTCCATACAATTTAAGTTGTAACCTCAGAGCCGAATACATTGACAGATAATATTTATTGATGTGAACTTGGGTCAATGTTAGAACAGAGTTATGAAAACAACAGAACCAGGAAGAAAAGTTGCCACAGTCAGGAGACGAACCCAGACCGTGACGTTGACTTGTGAGCACTCTGGCATTGCATCCCAAGCGCCGGCTACTACAATGGTCTGTTCAAATCATTTTATAATTATTTATTTCAAATACACAAACTTACATTTACATTTTGACTCAAACAAGCAAACGCTCCTGCTAGGAATTAAATTTTTCCAAATTTGAAATTAAGGAACATATAAAAATATAAATGCGCGTATCGTTATCAGTTTCGGCTCCATAAGAAAACTAATTTAAATTAAAAGACATTGGTGAAAAATGTGAACCCTCATTGGCCCGTTAACAGCTAATTGAATATGCATGCTCTACCACATTTTACTGTAGAGTATGTGCAACTAAACTTCGCGCTAATATATGAGACAAGCTGAGAGCTAGGAAATAAAAACAAAACAAAAAAGCAACTAAAAGAGAAGCGTTGTAATAGAAATAGAGATATAAAGAAAAAAATAAACTTAAGGAGAAGGAAAAACAAGAAAACAAGTAAACGCAGCGGAGACGTTTATTGTTCACGAGGGAGAAATAAAAAAGCAACAAAAGAATATCGTGCGACACAAGAGTGTGCAACGGAGTGAGGGACAGTGATAAATAAGGAGAAAACAACAAGAACAGAAGTAGACGCTCGCTGTACATATATAGATCGGATCCAGTTTGAGTATACAAGTAAGTGTCTGCTTTAATATCAATACAGCTCTGAGGCAAACATAACTCTTTTTATTATTTACGACATAGTAAACTCTACACTAGTTTAAACATTTAAATGCTATGAAAACGCCCTCCCCTCTACTCCGCCCCCAAGTCGTGTTGTTAATAAAAATATATATAATATTATTGTTTTCATATACAACCTTACACCCTCGTACACAAAAATATTGGGTGAGAGCACTATTTACAGTACATTAACATTGAATTTTCCTTACTGGAACTGAATACTTGCTTTAATATAGCCAACTCATTTTTGTTAAAGGAATTGATGAAGGGGTGAAATTAGTAGTTTTTAAAACTTCATCTTGTATTTTTACCTTTTTCAATCAGTTCATTTTTATTACGCATAAAACACGCCAGCCATAGTATGGTTCTGAGTGAAGCAGGATGCCAACTGCAAAACAGGAAACCAACTGTCCTTTTTTTGCATTTAGGAAAGTAGTGGCAGGTAGATTCTATTTTAGTGGCAGTTAGGTTAGGTTAGGTTAGGTTAGGTTGTGTACAGTGGTATTAATTTAGTAGGGCATGCCGAATTCACGGGTTTCGAAAATGTGCCGTCAGTTATATGCTATGATAATGAATTATGTGTTTTAAGGTATGAGAATTACAGGACCTATTCTTATGTAGGCTACATCTAATTTCCCACCTAATTATAAACCTTGCACCTAAGATCACATTTTTTAACGTTGTTTCGTTTAGTAAAAATTAAAATTGTAGTGTTAAGGAGATAGGGCTAGTCCCAAATATAGTCTTAATAAAATTTACAGTCTACCTTTACATTACATAAAACTTATTACATCATATTTTAATTAGCTTTTGTATATAATCCAGTCAAAATTGATATATTAATATACAATATAAACCACTTTAACACTAAAATTAGTTTATGGCGTCAGTAATATACAAAAGTATTATAATAGTTAAAAGTATAAAAACGTTCGTCCCTCGTTGTATTCACTTGCAGGGTATATATTTCGGCATAGGTTCCGTTATGCCATCGGCCCTTAGAATGTAATTTACATAAAAATAGTATAGGACTAGGAGAAAAATTCCTCTGACACTAGGACTCGAACCTAGAACCTTCGGTTATCCGTGCCGCTGCTCTACCAACTGAGGTAGCCAGAGTTCGCTTCACAGCGCCAGATGGAACCTCTCTCCTATGACTGATTACCCTTAATGGTCTACCTCATAACTCATATTAGAGTTATCGCGCATACAGACACACGGACAAACGAACAGTCATTTATCCAGTTCACCAACTGATCTTAGAAAGTATATACCATTCTGACAATTATTTTGAGACACAGATAACAATGTCAGTGAAAAAAAAAACTCCCTTAGAAACTGTTTATCAAGCAGGTTGTCTATGAATAGTAGGCTGAAATGTTAATAGCAGACTTACGAGGAAAAGAGTTAGGCTACGTTGTACATGGTGTAATAGATACATACAATTCAGTAAGTTGGTTTTATAAAATAATAGGTGCTGCAAAAAGCAGATATACAGTCATGCCTGTAAGAATCTGCAGCTTTCGCATTTAGACAGATCTTCGCCAATACATCTTAAAGAGACGTTGCCGGCAGAGTAAGGATTATGACTAGTTGTTTCAAACATGAGCTCCCCTTAGTTATGAAGTGCGTCCCCCTAAAGTTTCATGTAAAATGTATAAATATGTTCGCCAAAACATTTCATGTAAAATAAAATTTGCTTATTTTCTATAACTCAGTGGCGCTACATCCCTGGATGGACTTGGCCTACCACTCGACCGCTGCATCATCTCCCGTAGGCAGATGGCAGGATACGCCGGCGGACTTATTTTCTATCAAGTGTCTCATAAATATAAGTACCCATAGGCCTAGTGGAGTGCCTGTGCAATGCTTTGCTCACCAATTGTGCTTAAAATAATAACAAGGGACTCTATTTTGAAATTCGTAAAGAAAACAGTGAATTTTATTCGTTCCAGGGAACGAAATTAACATCTTTTTTCTACTTTGATTGGTAATAGGCCTACAGGTAGTAAATTTGAAGGCTTGTCATGCTATTAAGAAATTCGCTGGCTTTCTTATCATAAAGTTTTTGGCAGCTTCGAGAAGAAATTAAAGTTTTCTTAGAAATGAAAGGCGAATCACCCAATAATCTAAGTGACGATAGTAATTTGCTTGAAAATTTGACATTCAAAGTACATTACATAAGAATTACATACATACATTAATTTAAAATTACAAGGGAAAAATCGGTTTGTAATTTCGTTTTATGATAATATTATGGCTTTTAAATTAAAGCCCAGGCCTTGGGAAGAGAACTTGGAAGAAGCACCTTAATTCATTTTCCTACCAAGCAGGATCTTAAAAATTCCCACTTCAATCATCATACTTCCAACACAAAACATATAGGCTACTGCATTTAAAAAGGTACTGATTGTAGGCCTCATGTACATAGCATCAAATGCCAAGAATGACATATGTTTTTTTCTATGGTGTGTTAAATTTTTAAAGTAGGGTGGTTGCTTATTACAAAATATAAAAACATGCTTGAATTTTATAAGAATTAAAGTTATATTTTCCTTTTGTAAAGTGGCCCTTGGATTTCAATTTTTGGCTCTTAGTAAAAGCTGAGATTAACATTACTATCTGTTACACGCTGTACAGTGGTTTTAACCTAGCAAAGTAGGCCTACTATACAGCACATCTCTTATAGCTTCACTGTTTTACAGTGCACAGATGTCTAGGTCTGCATTACACTCACAATTAGGAGAGAATAGACCCCTTCATTCTTTCATAACAGATTCATACATCAATTGTCTGAGAGAGAGCCGTGTGCGCATCATTTGTCTTTCAAGTCTACTGACACCTCGGAGATACCATCTCCGCCGTACTCTTTTTCCAGACTCGAGAAGCGGCGGGATAGCGTAGGGTCTAGAATAGACCAAGTAACAAAACTGCGAAGACAGTGGATGAATGAGACAAACGAAATTGTTATTACTAATACTACTGCTACCACAACCACCACCACCACAAATAATAATAATAATAATAATAATAATAATAATAATAATAATAATAATAATCTTTATTATGATGTTGATGAAACTGACGATGGTAATAATCAAAGCTAGGATTTGTATATAAATACATTTGTTTTTACATTAGGTGAAGTTAAAATTTTGATTTTAGCCTTTGTTTACAAATTAGGGCATTTTGAAGGTTTGAGACACATTTGATTCTCCATATTCGTCCATATTTCTCCTTTAAATTGTTGTGTGGCATGTATTCTATTCGTTATTTTGATTCCCAAAATGTTAGTGAAATGAAATAAGAAACGATAATTACTGTGATTGTAAAAGTCAAAATCTAAAGGCTCCAAGGCGTATACGCGTTTTCTAATCTAGCTTCTAGGAGCCATAACTTCTTAGTAGCCATAGAACCAGCATAAAAGAAGAACAGGCTGCTAACAGAATGAAAAATTAACACTAACAATTGCTATTTCAAATCACATTTGCATGCACATTTCTCAATATTAGTTATGGAGGGGAGTATTTCGCGCATATTTACAAATTTAACGGCATTTTGTGGATATAATTAGATTATTAGTGATACTTTAAGTGTTTATAAAGCTGAATTTAGCCATAGAAAACTGTTTTGTAACATTTTGAACTTATTGCTATTATCAAAAAATTCTGTCCTCAGCAATTGGGCAATTGCGAACAAGGATACCATGATAAACCAAGCCAATTGGCCTCCCGAAGTGTGAGTCTGCGATACTTCCAATTTAAATCAAAGAACTTGGTATTGGAATTTTGTTTCTATATGCCTAAGAAATCTCTAAGAAATCTAGTAAGAGTTCATCACAATCTCAAATTCATTACCGTACATAAATGATTTTAATTAAAACTAGCAGGTGCCCGCGGCTTCGCCCGCAATTAATTAATTAATCAACTGCGGTGTGTTTCATTTAAATAATTTATTTAACAGAAAATGATTAAACGTATTTATTAACACTGACATCGTTTTTAATAAATTGCAGGAATTGCGTCATTTTATTCTACATTATGTTGTCTTTCGTAATAAATACAAACAATTAAACAAACATAACGGATATTGTGCTGTCGTATGGGCATGCAGATTCGAAACGAAACGAGTAAAACGTACCACAGATTCTTAAACCTTACCCAAATCATGCATAAAAATTATTAAAATTATTGATAATTAAAAGGCTAAAATCCCAGCGTCGAAGTGCCTTTCACGATTAAAGTTCGCCGCCAGGAGAAAACAGTCCTCAGATTTGAGTCCTCTAGCCCAAAAAACCTAGTGAGTTTCGTCCAAATCATTCAATGTTTTCCCATTTAGGCATGCATTCATGATCCCCTTCTTTCCACCTCTGCAAAAAAATCAGATCTCTGTGATTCGTAAACAAACGAATCAACATAGCAACCGAGCAAGGTCATCTTCAGTTAAATTCAAAATTGAATAATTACTGTCTTGCTAATTAGGCAACGTTGGATTTAGGACATAATATGTATATATGTGTATAATATATATTATATAACTACTTAGGATGGTTTTTATATATTAGAGGAAGCACTAATGCTCACAATGAGAGGGTCCTGATGACATTTATATTTATAAGTCGTCAGAATAAAATTACTAATAAAAAAGCCATGACACTTATATTCCAGCATTTGTTGAAGGCTAATTGAATACATAATATATTCCAAAGCAAATAATTTATTCGAATCGCGCAAGACAGACATTTTAATGCAGCAATATCGATGCAAAGGACATTGTGAAGCTGAGGTAGAAATTAGTGGCCAGAGGAAAGACAAACCAGTTGACATTCCTGAAACTAACTGTGTAGGTCATGAAATCCAATGAAAATCCCAACTTATTGGAATCTCGCAGTACTGCCTGCAAGTTTATCCCTTCGTCACCACTTCACTACACTGCAAAACTTTGCCAAATTCTGAACGTTCTTCTCGGGTTACGGATATTTCTGCAAGTTGTTCGCAAACTAAATGGTGGAGGATTTGATGTCACTTATCAGTAGGTCTACATGTAGCCTACTGAATGCAACTGACTAAAAGGGCAAGTAAGAACTTCTGTACGAACGTTAATTTTATTACAAATGCTATTGGAAAGGAACTGAATTTACGTCTTAGAATGTTTCAAACCCGGATTTGATTTACATTTTTAAGAACCCGTATCGCGTCTGCCAAGGTGTTATTATAATTTCAGTTATCATAGATAATCCCACGAGACATGAGTTTATCGATAAATTTATCTGATGAAACTCGTAATCTCGAGTAGGATTTATTAAAACTATTACAAGAATAAAATGTAACGGATTTTGTAAATAATTATTATTTTCTTACTTTCTTGGAAATATTCTGCCTGTTTTAAGATCATAGGATAGCCTACTAACTTAAATGAATGAGCAGTCCATGAATCGATTCGAGTTCCCAATGCTACCAATAGTGCGCTACCACAAGACTGAATGCATCAGAACTAATTATATGAAAGCACACGAAATGGCTTGCACCGAATCGAAATTGTGTGTTGTATAAAATAATGTTTTAATTCTGTTCACTGGCAGCATATGACGTATTAATCACGGCACGTTGATGCCTTACGTGTCCAGCTGACGTTTTATCAGATAAAATTTCATCCTTGCGGCCCAAGGAAGCATGTTATATGATAAACGATCGTGATTGGTCTATATCCGAGGAATTAATAAACGTTATTGGTCAGTATCAAACACGCAGCGAATGAATGGAATAGTCAATTTAAATCAACATATTGTTTACTAAGAAGGTAAGTTTGAAGAAATTTCTCATAAATATCTTAAACAACAAACGATAACAATATTTACTTGAATTTGCCAAAAATTTGTTTTAGTAATAATGCAGGCCCTATTGGCTTCTGGTAATTGATGTAGAGATTTTTTACTATACCCTGATTATCACAAACTGTAAGTAATGAATCCAGCACGGTAAAAGAAAGATAATCTCCATGTGAAATTTAGCATCGAATGAGTTTTAATCATGGAGAGCGTATACTGACTAGTGACTGGGTATCTTCTACATTCGAAAATGCAAGTATTTATTTGTGTTTTATTATATGATTTAACGACGGTTTTATACTGCTGCCAGAATCTGTGGAGACGGCACTTCATCAGCTGATTTCGAGGGTTGAAGAAGCGCTTGACCGTGGAGAGCGCAGTGTTTTTGGACATAGAGGGGCCTTTAATTTTACTTCATATGGCTCTATCTGTAGCGGGTTGATTAGACATGGAGTTAACTTGTGTGTAACTCGATGGATTATGGTATCCCTGGAGGGCAGCAGGGTAATAGTGTCTCTTAATCAGTGCAAGCTGATGTGCACTATGCCCAGAGGCTGCCTCCAGGGAGGGGTTTTATCTCCACTTATTTGGTGCCTGGTGGTGGATGAATTACTTGTCAGGCTCAATGGAAGTGGAGTATATGCCCTAGGCTATGCAGATGATATCTGCATTGTGGTCAGCACAGGGGTAAATTTGCTGATACAGTTTCGGGCCTTATACAAAGTGCCCTTGAAGCTGTTGAAAGGTGGCGTCATGAGGTAGAATTGTCAGCTAACCCTGATAGAACTAACCTCATTGCTTTTACAAGGAAGAGACGGCTTGATGGTCTACATGAACCGATCTTCTTTGGGAAGAAGCTGCTTCGATCCACGTCGGTCAAGTATCTGGGAGTCATTCTGGATTCTAGGTTGACTTGGAAAGAGCATATTGAAAACAAGGTGTCTAATGCCTGCAGTAATTTGTGGGCCTGTCTGAGGGTTTTTGGTGTGAGGTGATGATTTAAACCACGTGTGGTTTACTGGCTCTATGTCTCCATCATTAAGACTTCCATCACCTATGCTTCGGTTGTGTTAAGACACAGGCCACAGGCCACCAAGAATAAATTAAATAAAATTCAACGCTTAGCGTGTTTGGGGATTACTGGAGTTATGCACACCATTCCACTCAGTGCCCTGGAGGCGCTGCTTGGTTTACCTCCTTTGGAACTGGTCATGCAAGGAGAGGCCGGAGTGACTGATCATCGTCTCTGGAGTTGGGGCTGTTGGTATTTTAAAAATCCAATTGAAGGACACAGAGAGATACTTAATAGACTTCAGAAATCGCAGCCTATCCTTGCGATGAGCTCTGACAATATGAAGCCAAGTTATAACTTTGACTCTGTACATAGGGTCAGTTTTCCGCCCAGAGAGGAATGGACTCGTGGCCGACGGGCTTCTGAGTGAGTCAAGGAGCTCGTCTGGTATACGGACCGCTCCAAGACGAACGAAGGAACTGGCCTGGCATCTATGGGCCCAAGATGAGGCTATCGTACTCTCTGGGAGGTTATACTGTAGTATTCCAGGCTGAAATATTTGCTATTTTGGCCTGTGCCCATCATATTTTAGGGATGCCTTGGCTGCACGGTCGGATTAGCATCTGTTCCGACAGTCAGGCTGCTCTGAAAGCACTATGTGCCAGTACCAGTAAAACAAGGTCTAGGTTGGTACTGGAGTGCCGAAGAACCTTGGATATGCTCTGTTCTTGCCGTCCAGTACAGCTATGCTGTGTTCCTGTGCAGGTGGGAATCAGAGGTAATGAACTAGCTGATAAGCTGGCATGGGAGGGCTCGGCCAATGTTTTAATTGGATCGGAATCTGTCCTTGGTATCACTCCAAGAAGGGCCAGATGCAAGGTCTTAGACTGGGTGTCACTTGAGCATGGCACCTTTTGGAGCTACTGCTAGGCAGGCTCGGTCCATGATCGAGAGACCTAGCAAGAAGAACAGCAGGATTCTGTTAACCCTTAACCGGGTACAACCTAGAGGTGTGGTCGGCCTGTTGACAGGACACAACACTCTAAAGAAACACCTACATGTGATGAAGCTTAGTGCAGTTCCAACATGTAGGAAGTGTGGTAGAGGAGCTGAGTCTTCTCTTCATATATTGTGCGAGTGTGAAGCACTTGCTACAATCAGACATTTTCTCTTGGGCTCGGACAAACTGAGACCAGATGACATAAGGAGAATGAATCCGAGATATATCCTGTCCTTCTTGAAGGCAATGGGACTTGAATGAGTTCTCCAATAAGAGGGGCACAACGGGCCCAAATTTATGTGGCCTACATGCATGGGACCGAAAGGGCCCGACCCATTCATTTCCATACATTCATTCATACTGTTACCAGGATAATCGAATTTCGTTCCATAAGAGTTTTGTTACATGCCTATAGATTTACAGACATCTTAATGCCACATTTAAACGCACATAAATGCCATCTACTTGGGCCGTAATTTTGGAGCAGAAAGTCAGTGTATTACACACTACTTCACCCAACTATAAGTTGCATATGAACTTGAAACTAACAACCTATTAAGATAACTTGGTCCCGGGTGAGGGCTGAACTGCAATTTATTGAATTTGTTACTAGATTATTCATCAAATTATTATATTTGTTATTGTTGTTATTATTATTATTATTATTATTATTATTATTAATTTCCCTTTTACATATTTTCTCAGCAGCTCAAAAATGCCGTATAAAAAACATGTTTGCAGTAATGCTGCCCGTGTAATTTAGTAATTAATTTTCTTCGTTGGTTGTTGTTATGAAAATTCTTCTTTTAATGCCTTTATTATTAATAATAATATTATTATTATTAGATACAATTCAGTGATTATTTAATTTGAGGAACTCATAGTAATGAAATATACCTCCGATACTAATCTAGGAAAATGCCAAACTTTTGAGACTGGACGTAAGTGAACATAGGAAATTAATTATGCCTAGAATGTTTTTTTATTAGAGTCCAGCATAAACTTGTTTAGACTCTGATGTACTTCGACCGGTCAGCGAACAAAACACTGCTTCTAGGCCTACTCTGCTTACATTTCATAGCGGACAGATCTTACCCCCTAAATCGGGAAAACAAGTTTGCGCCAGTTGCATGAAAAGATAGCATGTTTTTCCGCTACAATTCCATCGGGCCACAATGCATTTGCGCCAAACATAAAATATGTGTGTTTCAATGTATGTTGGCAATGGTCTAGTTAGGGCACAATATCCCGTCCAAACTTCTATTTAGGCTGTGGACTGGCATACACATATTACTATGGTTAAAATTATGCTCTTGATAAAAACATTAGTCATAATACTTACCAATAAAACCTTTAACTCGTCATTATTAAAGTCTTAAGTTTATTATGATTTTTAAACATCTCTATTCGTGATAACTGGTCAGATTTGTACTTTACGTTTGTATATACACAGGCCTATGTTTTTCGAAACTTATAACCGTCATTCATAAGAAAGTGATTGCCTCAATTAGACTAGCGAAACTGTATTGAACCTGCTGGCATTACGTAATGTATACAGCATAGGAAACATAGATATAAATAGTATCACCAAGCGTCTGTCATTACTTCATTAGACACTGAGCCTGCTGGGAGTACCAGTATCAACCTAACTTCCCTTTCACAAATTTCGAGTGGATTGTGAGTAGCAAATATTGTGGCGCTATCACATTGTAGCGCAAACACAATGCAGCGCAAAAGCATTTCAAATTGGGCGCGATTGCATTGTGAAACGTGAATGTGAGAATAATGTTATAATCAGGAGATCTATATTTGAAATTAGTTACTTAAGTACCGGTAATTACCATTTTGTATATTCAGGATATTAACAAAAAAGCAATTAATTGCTAAATTGTCATATATGCGATTCTTATTTTCTCTCACTTAACAATTAAACAGATAAATAAACAAATCAACTTTCTCCTTTCTTCTTTACTTCAAACTGTTCTCACATTTTCAGCTATACTATTTCTTTAATGATTACGTACATGTAAGAGGGATTACCTATCAGGATCTGCCAGGCTCCTTCTATAGTAAAGTAGCTTAAACGTGAATAGACACTGCACATAAATAGTCTGAAGAGCTCAAATGTGAAAACAAGTTATGTTCATTTTTAAAAAATAATTCAGTCCTTACCGCTTTTAGTATTTTTAGGGTGCCCAGTTTACATGATGATGAATACAAACAAGTTATGTCCGTTTCTAAAAATAATTGGGTTCTTACCGTCATTGGTATTTTTTGGGTGCCCTGCATGTGACTGTGTGGTTTTCTATACAGAAAAGTTATATCCTTCAGATTAACAGGATGAAAAATACTTGCAATTGGTTCAGAAAGCTGTTTACTTCATTTTAAGTTATATCCATTATTAATTGATTTAATTAACATATTGAGCAACATAACTTTTTTACTTTAAAATAATTTGATTATTTATGTATAGCGTAGAGCTTTATCATTGGTACCAATTGGTGAGTACCAATGATAAAGCTCTACGCTATACATAAATCATTAAGATTATCGCTACAGAATGGACAAAACTCAAGAATAATTTGATTGCTGTACAGCGTTGTTACAAGCATTGTGTTATGAGCAGTCTGAAATGTTGTATTCTATGCGAGTGTATAGAACTATAGTAGAACTATAGATGATAGAAAATATGAGAGATGCGGTGACAGTTGGGGAGGTAAACTTGGGCTCCAGGACGAGACCGACCGGGAGAAAATAAAGAGAGCCAAGTATAGTGTTCCATTTGTTTCTTTAATTCATTTGTAAGGAAATTCCAACCCTGCAAATATCTTACACACAATGTTTCAATGCTAAAAAGTTACTGAAAATGATGTAATTGAATTCAGAAAGTTTCTCTTTGAAAATTAATCTAAAATCGACCAAGATAACTTTTCCTACAGCACACTAAATTATGTTTACAATATACGAATAGTATAGATGTCAGATGCATGGTCATCTGTGGACATCTGTAATCATCTGTGAAAATGTTAGCTGACACTCGTACTTAAATTTTTCAGTAAGGTCGCAAATGGTGTGAAAATTAAAGTGTAAAATTGGCATTATTAACATATTTTACTAAACTATTTCAAAATAGTGTTCTCTTACATCAGGATTAAGTGCAAAACAAGTTACACGCTCAGGTTTTTTTTAATCAATTTATATCCAATTTTCGAAGTTAAATTATTTTATGAAATTGGAACATTGAAGGGAAATATTGACTATAAAATCTTCTTTCATTACCAGGAACTGGAATAAAATTGAAAAACAAGAAATAAGCTTAAAATGTTTTATGTGGAACATTTTCTCAATTATTCCTAGATAAAAAAATCTGGTGAAATAACTTTTGTGTTTGAGCTCTTCAGATATGGTAGGATATTATTTTCATATCCCATATAGGATATTATTTTTATTCATATATTAGCATATACAATAATGCCTCGCATAAGTGTTTTACCGATAAAACAGGGCTATAGACTATTTCATTTTATCTACGGTCTTCATGCACCAACATGCAGGGCTCTGTTTTAACCTCATAAAGAACGCCTATTTACTAGAGTAGAACGAACAACAGTCCAATAAAGTTTCTGCTATCCAAGGTAAGACAAACTAATGGCAACTATCGTTGTCAATATGCATGAGAATGACGCAGCTAAAACGTCTTTGCCTTCTTGGAGTTATCCTACACGCAACAGATAATGCAAACACAACCTACAACACGTAGCATACTGTAAAAATCCACTATCAGAGCCTAGTACTAATTCCCATGAGTGATTATTATTGTTACCGCCCACAACATTCAAAACTGATCTTTCTTGAAAATATTCGCGGGTCTGGCATGGGAATCTCCTCAATGCTTTTAATCAGATTATAACGGCATTTGGCTCATTTTAAAGTTTACATTGTCTGAATGGAGATTGCTAACCAAAACTGGCAGAAAAGTTAAACACTAGACAAAATCACAAAAAAATACTTATTAAATGGCTGATGGTATAAATTAGGGATGGGTCGATACCAGATTTTCTCGATTCTCGATACTCGATACTCGATACCGATACATGATTTTCCTCGATACTCGATACTTCGATACTCGATACCTTCAACACTTCCAGTTTCAATAAAAGGTACATTAAAAATTAAAATTTGAGAGAACTGTGTAATACCAACTAAATTAATTAGGTCTGCATATCTAATGAGACAAAATTTAATATCATCAGTAGCCTATAATTATTTTTAAACTCTACATTAAAACTAAAATTAGTTTTTTAAACAGTCCACTTACAAGTTTTTGTTAAAAAATACAAGCATTCTCACTTAATTGCAGAATTACAAAAGTATCGAAAAAGTATCGAGCGAGTTTTCTGAAGTATCGTTCGATGCCGATACCATGCAAGTATCGAGGTATCGAAAGTATCGAGGACCCATCCCTAGTAGGCCTATAAATGAATTGCAAAATGTTTCCATTACCTCGTATTGACTCAGTGGTTACATTACTAGAATAGTAAAATTGAGCTTAGCCTTTGCCAGTTTTTATGGCATTTTCTTATTCTGCTTTACAAAAGATGTAAAATGAGTCACATATAATTACTACCGGGGGAACGCGATAGGGAGTCGAACATTTTCTCAATAACTAAAAACCATTATAACTATAAACTAGAGACTACTTAAAAAATTACAGCGTTGATAGATTAATAAAAGCACTTCACGCGTACAATTTTATCTTCTTTTATTTCTCTAATAATAAATTCATCATGTTTACATTTCGTGTTAGTTGAAAACATATAATTACAAAACAATTTAAATAGGCCTACCTGCTTTATTCAGAGTTACTCTGGTCAATATCATGTGCCCTCTGTTAAGACCATTATATTTTTAATTTATGCCATTTTCTTTACGCTGTTCGTATAGCTGTGAGATTGTACTCATGAGAAAACTACGACCCGGAACTATTTATTTTTAATACAAATGAAACCATCTTCCTCGTGTGTGATTTCGGCATATTTTCTGAGATCAGAGAAGCTACGACATCAAAGTCCAATAAAATAATTATGTAATACCTTTTTCTCAACTTAAAATATTTATTTCTGCTTAGGCCTTTCGGTTTCAGGGCATCTTATTTCAAGCAACTATTTTTGGAAGAGTGAAAATATCTTATCTGGAGCCATTTTAATTAAAATAGCCAAGAACAAAAAATGTTATTTATAAAAACGGTTTCATTCACTTCAATTTTCCATTTCTTAAAAACACCAGTAAAATTCATTTTATTCTTCATTTCTTAAAACACTAGTTATTCAAGTTAAAACACCAGTAAAATTCAATTTTTCATTCTTATTCTACTATATAAGAAGAACTAAAAACTTAAAAGTTCTTAAAACAGCAGTAAAATCCACTTCCTCATTCTTCATTTCTTAAAATCACCAGTAAAATTCTTGATTTTTCTATGACATAAGAATAGGAAGTAAATTTTACTGGTGTTTTAGGAACATTTTAAATTTTTGGTGATTTTAATTTAAAAGAATGTCATGGTACATCATATATCGTATTAGATAATGACTACTCAGCAACAAAATGTCCTGATGTTGGCATCTGAAGCAAAAAGCCTTGGCGATAAAGTCATTTGATAGCAGAATGGGGTAAACAAAAACGCTCGAATTCAATAAAATGCACTTAGGAAAAAACATAAACTAATATTTAAGTTACTATAATCATTCATAAGTAGTACCATTACGCAAGGTAATTAAGGAAGCAAAGTCTACTTGTACAGAAAAATAGAGATAAAAGTGCAAATAATCTACGAGTAAGAATCAACTTGTTCTGTAGCTTCGTACTACCAGCATTGCAAGAAGAAACTGAAGCCTATTATAAAACTCGATAAACATAACTGTCCCTTATTAGCGAACAGATAATGCCGCCGGAAAGTGAAAATTTATATAACGACTGTTTGTAAAGTTCCTTATTGAGCTCATTTATATCTCAGTAATTGGATATTCTGTCACGTGCAATAAAGATTTATTAAAATTACGTCATAAACTAGATATAGTTAGGGAATATGTCTTCCAAAATTACCACTGCTATTTTAAGAGCAGTACGTGTCTATTTATACAAAATTATACAGATCACAAAAGTTTGATAAGGTTATCAGTCATTATACTTGTATAAAGTAAATTTCATCCTATTATACGCCTTGGAATCTTAGAGCCCGAAGAGTCTCGGATTTTTACATAGGCCTACAGTAATCGGTGTATGAAGGTTGACAGGTTGTCAGACATAGGCACAACCTTCCAATCCTCTGTATTTTTAATAAGTTAGCGAATTTGACACTATCTCGCCATTCCTGGAGGTAATACTAGTCATAATAATACTGCAAATGGTATTTCCTCTTTCTCCTTCTACTCTTTTCATCTTCATCATAACTTTAATCGTCTTATTCTTATTTTCATCACCATCATCCATTTCCATTTCTTTTTTAAAATTTCCTTTTCCTTTTCCAGTTCTTTTTTTATTTTTCTTCTCCTTTTCCATCTTTATTCTCTTCCTCTTCTTCTTAGACAAACGCAAATCAATGGTGGATCACTTTGAGACATTAATATTATTTAAATTTTGTAAACGTGTTCAGCAAATAATTTTAACAAAATAAAATGCCTGTTTAGTTGAGATCGTTTTACTTTGTTTAAATTGTATTGTTGGAGCTCATCAATGTTTTCAATTTTTCATTATTTAGCACAATGACTTTTTATGTACAAAATACATTTAAATACTAACTGAACCACAATTCCAATTTTTAATACTTTACCGTTTATTGCTATGTTTATTCCATTTTTTTATTAGATGGCCTGTGCTATTCATGTTAAACGCTCTTGGCATTCATTCATGAAATACAATGCCAAATGTTACTAGTAGTTTATTGTTTTTGTTAATGTATGCTCTATTTAGCCTCCCTGATGCGATTATCAGTTTATTGCCACTCACATAATAAAAGTTAATTTATAGATTACATATTTATTTCCTAAAGAAATGATCCATTAAATTTTAAAATTCAAACTAACTGAAAATGTAATATAGTAGGCCTACAAAAATAAAGTGTATTGTGCTAATACCTTATGATTACTTGAAAAATAATTATCGTTTCAAAAGTAGGGTGGCTGAGAACTACAAGCATTGTAATAATGCAAGAATGAAGTAATTGCATAGCCTATAGGCCTATTGCGGATTTTCTAGTTTATGGATTTAGACGATTACCCATGAAAGCTTCCTTCTACCAATTAAGCACGAGTTTTGAGGTGGGTCATCTGTTTATTTTGTATAAATGATTTGAAAATTGTTAAAATGTAAAGGAAGATTTATCTATATGTAGATGATTCACGGTTATTACTAATTTCCTTTAGTTAATCCATTTTAGCTTGAACAAAACATTATGTTTTTAATAAAATACTGAGTTTTATTACACTTATTTTTCGTAACCCGTGTAACCTCCCCTGTTTGAAGTCCACTTTTAATTTTAACCTATAGGCTATGATATATGACACTGCACTGTTGCTAGTTACAAGAGCTGGGACTTCTTAAAAAATTAAGAGTGAATGGGGAATAATGATATTCTTTAAAAAGTCAGAATTAGACACTACAATTCAATCTGTAATTGAAATCATAATTACCATAGTTTTAAAAGTTGTAATCTTTGCGAAAATTCCAATAGAACAAATACCGGTAGAATTTTAATCTATATTTATTCATATTCTTCCATAAGATGATAGTTTTGCAAATTTATTTCTGTTCCTTTGGAAATCTTAAAAATTTTCGGCGTTTAAAACATAAAGGCCTATGGTTTTCTTAAAAGCGACAAGGGTAAACTCCTAAGTAGGCCTAATACCTAAGTGTTAATCATTAAAATATATAAGAATTTATTTCAAGTTGCATCAGTTTTAATTATGACATAATCAGGTACAATTTCTCAGTCATAAGTTACTAAAAGTAATTTCAAACTACTTCCATTTAATCACATTTACTAGAAATTTTAAAATTTGAATAATGTAGTTTCTAAATATCTTTTCCATTTCCTGAATACGTCAATAATTAATTTTAATCTTGTATGAACCATAACCCTTAATTACAAGATTTTTTTAAAGGAGGAACTATAACTTCAAACAGATAACTGACTGCTGTTTAATGAAGTTGGATTAATTGTATGCCATGAAAATTGATATTATATTGGCCAATCTATGAATCAGAATAAATAAGCAGATCGACTATAATCAGGAAAACGTGTTTTATTATTCTGGACGTTCTAATACTACCACCATAATTACACATGCCATATTAAAAGAACCAAGTCATTGCATTACATGTAACCTGCAATGTTCATGAATCCTTGCAGAAAAAAAATGTTATTTCCTGCTACAAGTACCCAATTGCTTTATTGCATTTCCTCTTTTCCTTAAATATTGACTTACTACAATTTCAACATGCTATTATACCGTCATCATCTAAGCTTAGTATAAATCTGTCAATCTAGCAGGTTTCAATAATTACTTTCTTTTTTCTAGGCCACTGCCCTTCTTTAAAATTCATCAGTACTATATTCCGAAAGAAGTAAGAGCAATCCATAGCGGCCGTGGGGAATGGGCATGCTAACCACATACCCTTAATCCTGCCACTTTGCCTTTGTTAGATGGCACAGCGGTCGGGTGACAGGCCTAGTCCCTCAAAGGGATGTAGTGCCGTGAGATTTTAGTTATATTCCGAAAGGCGCTTCTCGTAACTCCTTTTGTCCTCTCTTCTCCCTTTAATTAATTATTAACGTTTTCCATGAGATTTATTCAGCTAGTCAGCTATTCAGTTATTTATTCTATATAGTAGGCCTATTCCAAGTTAATAATTAGGGACCGGATTTTTAGGTTTTTAAAAACACTGTTTTAGGTTTTCCATTAGGTGAAATAGGTTTTTTTAGGTTTTTTGTCCAAAATATCGTTTTCGCGTAGAATAATTCTGTACCTCAGAGCCAAACGAGCGTAACTGCCAGAAACTAAATTTTACAGGAGAAGCGAAAAACAAAATTATGAACAATAAAGGGGAATGGAGTTACTACTATTTGGCTCTCAATATCTTGGTTTCTAATGAAATTATGGATATAATATTAATTGGTTCTATAGAGGTCAAGAACTTAGTAAAGAATATGAAAAAAAAACAAAAAAATATTAAATTTGGAGTTACGTTCCTTTGGCTCTGAGGTACAGAATTGGTTTAGTGAATTTGAATGTACTACATAGGATTCAATACATAATTAACACGTCTTCTTAAAACACAGTGAGACCACTCAGTGTGAATAAGAAGACAGTACTAAAGGCAAACAAACTCTTTAAAACACAGAATTCTATATCCTTGATCTTACACGGCAGCAATGGTTGTTCGTACGAATATTTTAAAAGGAATTCGCCGGTACTCTACACTTCCTCTCTTGATACTGTCCATCCTAGACGACGATGGGTTGAACGAAACGCTGGTGATATTAATTTCATCCCGACAAAAATTATTGTCTCTCCGCAAAATATCGATTCCTCAACTGACAAACAAAAAAGACAAAAAAAGTAACCTAAATTAGATATTTTAGGTTTTATATCCCGTTTAGGTATAATTAGGTTTTTATACCCCATTTAGGTATTTTTAGGTGCCACAGAATTAATGTGGGTGAATCCTATGGACATGATTCGAAAAAAGTGTATGAGCGCTTTTTGTTTTGGAAGCAAGGAAAAAAATAGGTAAAAACCTAAGAATCCGGTCCCTATTAATAATATAAGAGACCATTTTATCAAATTTAGGCCGATTTTGAATATTATTTCTACTTCCAGAAACTTATAAGTGTGTAAAAAAGTTACAAAAACATTATTTTATATTATTTTATTTTTTATTTCAATCAAAGACAAAGATAAATGCAGCCACTAAAAGTTACTCGGGACAGTAGATAAACTGTGCTCGGAGGAAGGAGAGATGTGATTTGCATAGGAGACATATAATTGAAACTGGAACCTGGAAAATTGAGAAGACCCAATGCTCTTCTTAACAAGGGAAGTAGGCTACCACAACACATCACTCAAAACTTAATAAAATATTTTCTTAGGTTATTGTTCAAATTTGGAGAATGTCATCTGTGACGATTTTTTTTTTCTTTCTCCAATAATAATAATCTCGTCATCGCAATATTTTCTCTCGGGTAACACTTATTTTGTTTTCTTTTGAAGGTAGACATTTAAAACAGACTGGTTTTACGAAAATGAACATGAAAATGTCTTTATTATTCATATCCTTCGTACTCTTTCTCTGTGGTGGGCCTAATGCTCAATTAGGTATCTACTCTCAGATGTTTTCTCTGAACTCATAGTTCAAATGTATTCTCCTGTTTGAAAATAATTACCACATTAATAAAATTAAAATTGAATGAATGTGTGTTATAAAATTATGGATTGGTGCGGGAATAGAATGCTGAGGCCATTTACCTTGCCCGGAACCCGATCTACCTGTCCATAAACGTTGGATAACTGACTGAAATCGAATTTAACTAGACCCAAAATACCGGCTACGGTCAAGAAACCCGTCATTAAAGGCTATGAAGTCGGCATGTTGACTACATGCACCCAGTTCTGCCTTCAACTTACTGGCGATAGATGACAGCGATCGCTCGGGAATCTTTGTCCCTTCTCGGCATGTAGCTCTACGGATTTAATTTTAGTGGCCTATTCCTTAATTTGTATGTATTACAGCAGTAACAGCACCCCTTTTCAATTTTTAAATTGTACGTAACTCTAGTAGGCCTACAATAAAAATGTCTTTATATCTATCTCTGCTAAAAAGTTAATTCAAATTGTCATTTCCACCAATAGTAGGCCTAACCAGTAGTGAAAACCTTGCTCTTTTCACTTTCAAATGATTCCTAAGTATTAATAATGCAATAGTAAAAAGGTTTTTACTTCCTCTGCACATACCATAGGAACTAGGTATATGAAATATTGTGTTCGACTCTGAGATTCGAAGTCAAAATTTTAACATAAATACACATTTTTGAGGTTCCCTGAAGCAAAGAATGCTAGCCCATTTTCAGAACACGTCTGTGTGTGTGTGTGTGTCTGTGAACAGACAAGCTCGAGAACGAAAAGTCGTATAAGAACAATATTTTATATTTAGGTTAGATATCTTCTGGAAGATGTGACACGACGATTGGTGATTTCTCTTACTTTTAATGCTACTCTACAGTACATGAAGAAAATTTCGTTTTGCGCAATTTTCTCGAAAACGGTCGAACGATTTTGTTTACAATTTATACTCGAGGTGCTTATACTTAGGACTAAAACTTTTATTTGAAACATTTTGTGGTAAAAGTTTTCTTTAGGGTAGTTATAAGCTACCCTCTGTTTTTAATCTTGCCTGAACAATAATACTTTGCATCAGGTTGAAACAACGTTAGATTAAATTTCTTAAATGAATTCCATAATATGCATAATCTATCTATATATATAAAAATGAATGTATGTGTGTGTGTGTGTGTGTCCTTTATGCATTACTACACCATTCATCCGATCACCATGAAACTATGGGAAGGTTTCTGGCACATTACATTTTTAATTTTTCCTTTCGTTCGTGAGTTATGAGTGAAAAACGGGCAAAAAACGTGTATTTTTTGTGTTTTCGAAGCATCGTTTTCAGTAATACCATTCAATGTCAAATCAATTACAGTAGGCTTTCGCTATTTTTGTCATTCCTTGGACATAAAACTATCGCGATCGCTTGAATGTTGTAGCTCACGCTGGTCGATTCATTTGTTTATAATGTCAAGGCAAGCAGACATATGAAATTTTCAACCTGCACCGAAGAGGATTATTATTATTATTATTATTATTATTATTATTATTATTATTATTATAAAAGGGATAATCAATATAGGCCTCAATATGGTCAAACGTCGTTCGATTTGGACGAAACTCACTATACAGGGGTTTTCTGGGCCAAGGACCTCGAATCTGAGGTTGCTTTTACCAGTCGACGCTATCTAATCGTGGTATGTAATTCACGTGATTTAGGTGTTAATAAATATAATGATTTCCTTTTATGCTCTTAATTTTTAATTTTTGAAATAATTATCGCGTGCGAAGCCGCGGGCACACGCTAGTGCATTATATTATACGGTATTATAACATATCAAACTAACAACATAAACTTTTAATTGGGTAGAGGAAGTTATGAAAACACATCTTGTTTTTCTGTTTATGTTAATTCATAATTCTGTACTAGTTTCCAGACATTCATGTCATCTTTGATAAAGAAGCGTAGGCCTATAACGTGATCATAAACAATTTTTAACATAATTTTAAGAGTTATTAACGCAATAAGTTATCAAAAGTAAGAAAATAGTACAGTTTTCGTAGTTGTCATATAGGGAATAAATACGACAGAAATGTTGGCGAGTGGAGCAATACCTCTTCGCTGTGTCACCAATATGAATTCAAGGCATTCTTGGAAGTTCTGTCATCACATACCAAGCAGTCACAGCTAAATTGTGCACACTTATACCAATTTTACACTAAACAGTTTGAGTCAGATCTGAGCCAGGTGCCGACCGTTTGTCTCCCGCTCTGTCACTTTCAAACTGTTTTCCATCGGGGGGAAAAAAAAAAAGAATAGCTTGACTCTTTCTACACCAAGAGCTGAAACTCTGAATACTTGCCTGCAAACCGCTCTTATTCCTGATTCAATATCATTTTAAAACAATGCGAAATGGAATGGTTAGGAAATTCAGACAAATAAAAGAGAAATAGAGACTTGAATTTTGGTTGGAAGGTGATTAAATCTACAATAATATACGACAGCTAGTTTCTCTTCTTCTGCAACTACAGAGACCGAAAAAGAGTCGTCTAAGAAAGCAGTAAGGATGTTGAACCATTCTATTTTCAGTTGACACTATATACACAAAGTCTGTGGCTTGTTCTGTCCCATTGTATTGTATTCTTAACCACTGTATATAAACATCGCCAGCATTATAATTCGCTGAACCGTAGCAAGATAAATTGGCATGTCAGAAAACCCTGCTTATAATAATTAATTGGTCATTCATAAGGTAAGCCTACCCATAATTTATACTGATACTCGGGGCTGAACTTATTCGTTTTACTAACGAGGCCGAACGTTAAATGATACAAAGTTGAGTAACTTATTTGTTTAACTTACTGTAGCCTACACTTAGGCCTATCAAATGTCGTGCTGATATTAAAATAACTTTTCATCCAGAAAGAATATTTATGTATTTATGGGGCATTCGTATCAATAGGCTAATTGGACCTCTTTTTTATGTAGCAAATGTAACTTAGGCCTATATTGTAAAATCAAGTGTAAGTAAATTTCCAATTTGCTTTCTCGTCAGCGAGTAAAGAAAGCCTCCAGAAGACAATTCACATCAGCTGACAATCGGATTTGAACTGGCTACAAGCTTGCATGGTTTAGTTAGTAACAACGTTGCTGACCACGGATCCACTAGTCTGGGTTCGATCCTCGCACTTCTTCTGAATTTTCTGCCCTTTTGGTATGGAGTGCACTCAGCCTCGTGACGTTGAGGATCTACATGGCAAAGAAATAGAGGCTCCACCAACAACGACTGTGCCATGCAAGTCCCCACACAACCAGCTGTGTAGAAGGCACCAAACAGAAGAGGTCGCTCGCCGCCATCTTGGGGTCAAGATATTACAATATCAGATGAAAGACAGCATTAAAACGTAATAAGAAACATAAACCCCACCGGGATTTAATCTAATAAATAATGAAAAATTTAATCAAACAAGAGTTCAAAGTAATATGGGCTCTAAGAACTAAACACAATTACTTGCATTTATTGCATGTGGATGCAATAACAAGATCATAGGCCTATCTTGAAATCCCCAGTAGTTTGTCAGTCATGTTTGTGTCAATGTAAATTGCATTGAGATCTTTCGAAATTGCATGGAGCATTACTCAAGCATTACATCTGAAACGTTGCCCTTCAAAACTGCCAAAGTCTGCTCATTGGCTACTTTTTTGCATTCAGTTCTTTGACTACTTTTAACGCTAGAACTGAACCTTCTTTCCTGATTTTCTTCCTGTAAGTGGAATTTTTCTCCTTAAAATTTCAATTTGTATTTTTTATTTCCATTTCTTTCTCCGTTCATTTATATATTTTTCTGGGAGAGATGGCATCATAAAATTGGACTCTGTTGAAGCGTTTACTAGATTTACAGAACTACTATTGTCTTCACTTGTTTCTGGAGTTGGCTTGTCTGTCTCTAAAGTTCACTTTAATATTCTGCGAGGATCTTGTTCAGTCGGAAATAATACGTTAATTAAAATTAATCCTGATATTTGGTAGGCCTATAGATTGTATTATAAGAATGTTGAGTATGCATTTCGATTTGGTAGTTTGAAGGCTATTAGGTTATACAAGCAAAGATATATTACAAATAACTTTCGGCTGATTGCTATCTTTAAATAGATCTATAACGTCATTTTAATGGACCTATTACTGAAATTATAACCATGGTTACCTTTGTAAGATGAGCTTGAAAATTAAACATGGAATGAACTGCATCTGGTTTAAGAAGCCTGTTGTCATTAGACTTCCAGAAGCAAGATTCTGCAAAATGAGCTGAGCAGAGTATGTGGTGGATTTTTGGGTTAAATTTCTTACGCCTTATAGCCGATAACGATATCCTTAACAGTTCAGAATCCTGAAGAGGAAACCCATAGAACCCATAGATTCTCTCACCACAATATAATAAGAAAAATGACAAGCTCTTTCAATATTTATAATAACTTCTGCCATTTTGTGGATCGTTATTTATCAAATTTAAAATTAATGTTCTCAACCAAAAAAATATAATCCCATAATAGTAGATTACTTCGAAAAAGCAAAGTTGTGTGTTCCATTCCAAAATAGCCTACAACAACGATCCTAACCTATAATTTATATTACATATATGTGAAAAGAAATCACCGAATCCTTCTTACGACGATTTGTGCAGTTGTATGCAGCACAAGAATATACTCTACTTTTAGTAATTCCACGAACAGTTTAAAACGCACGGCAAGATTAAAACACAAAACATGAAAATGTAAATTGTAACCATCCCACGTGTGTTCCACGATATTGATATTATGTATTCGCATGAGCCTAATAATCATCGTATTATATTCATTATATTATTCATTATTATTCATGTAATTATCAAATAGCATACAATAACAAAATGAACACAAACGCTGTAACTTCGAAGCTTATGTTTCGTGATTGTAATATCGAACATGAACCGTAAGTTTCACTGTTGACATTCAGAAGACTAACACCTGTAAAAACTCGTGACCCCAAGATGGCGGATACGCGAGTTGTTCAATTTTAGTCACCGCTACGGCGCATAGGCTATCGTGATTCCAGGTGGATCATATAAAACGTCTTTGGTGTCATGCTGATCACATGCTCCCAATTCTGCCATCTGCCTATTGGAGTAGACCTAATCCACCCTTACAATCTTGATTTCCACAGACATTATAATCATTGCAACCACTGGAGCTATCTTATTTTCAACTATCCTAAACAAGAGCTCTCCTTGTTTACATCCAGAGCTCACTTTTAAAATAGTGAAGTAGGCCTATTTCAGTATATTCCTAGTTTTCTCCTAATCAAATGCATGCATCAGAAGTCTCACCACGTGGCAGGAATAGCTCAATTCCTTAAAATAGTCATTCCTTCTATTCCCTAACCCTTCATACACAATATAGGCGTATAATAATATCAGTGAGCTTTTCTGTTAGTTCATCTACAGATTAAGTACTTCTGGGGCGCTACATCCCATAAAGATTCGTTGCTGCGCCATCTACCACCGTCCTTAGACACTGGCAGATAGTCGGAAATGTCTGTGGTAGGATAGTAATGATGTGATGGCTTAATCCCCGAGATTAAATAGGTTTTAAACAGAAGTAAGCTACCAGCATAAGTGCGTGCAAGATTTTAATCAGTAGGCAACGTCTGAGAGTTGAATAGGCCTACTGTGTATCAATTTCCTTCGTTTCAGAGCCTTTTAAATACATATATTCAGCTCATTTGATTTTTCTATTTATCTATTAAACAATTAAATAATTCATATTAATAATAATATTTAATTCATTACACAAATTATCTACGTATTTAACCAACTTTTGGCTACATATTTATGGACATATTTAATTTGATCTAAGGTAAATTCCGTTCACTAGTATATCCCTTCAAAATGGGTATCCATTCAAGAAGAACTGAATGTAGGCTCTGTGACCTAGCAGAGTAAACTGCTTGGCATGTTATTCACAATTCTAAAGCTCTTAGTAGGAGAAGATTCCAAATATTTGAAACTTCGGAACTCCAGCAGGTATTGTACCAACATCTGAAAGGATTGTGAGGCAATTTCTTAGCCTGGTTAAAGGCACCGGTCTATTTGACTGATTCCAACCTATGATGCATGAGGCGGGCACAATGGACCAATTTGGTCGAAGGGTTTGGGACAATGAGATCGCTTCAAACTGCCGAATATATTTTATATCATACCAATAATATCCGTTACGAAATTAAAGCTCTTATTAGTAGGAGTGAAATGGGAGGCTAGTAGGAGGTAGTTAATTATTATATTATTTTATTAAGCGAAATCGAAAAAGGCTAAGTCGAAATCGAGGCTACATATTATCTTATATCTCTGCTTTTATACACTTTTGGGGGTGATGCACTTATAACTTAGGCCTCCATCAGTAGTAGTGAAAAACTGACGAGTAGCCTAAGTAATATTTTCTCTAATACTAATCTACACCCAAAAAAAACTGATAGCGTATTCAGAATATTATAGAAAAATTTCTCCGAAACTGGGTTTGAACCCAGAACCTTTGGCTATCCGCGCTACTGCTCTACCAACTGAGCTAAGCCAGAGTTTACTTCACAGCGCTATCTGGAACCTCTCTTCTATGACTGATTGCCCTTATTTTGATTTGTCTCTTATAATATTCTCATGTAATGTCCAACAATAATATGTGGTTCATTAATGCGTATATATTCATCTTGATAACACATTGTTCCATCAACAGAAATAATTAATTTGGCCTGTAAGGATTTTGAGTTTAATTTCAATTTATTAAAGTACCTTGTAACAACTTTTTTTTTAACTTCTTAACCAGAATGATAAAATATTTCAACTTTCATCGGGCCTATACTACAATAAAAGTAATGATTTTAAGCGTTTGGTTTAAGTAGGCCACTTACAGAATCACTGGAGCGAGGAATATGGTTTCTAAGTAATCCGCCCAAACGAAATGAAGCAAGTTCAAAGCAGCGCTGTAGATAATAACGTGATATATAATAGACCTACACGAAGTAGATGATAAGAGGTTTAGTAACAACTTAAAGCTATCGTATATCTGGTGTTTAGCATGCGTCCCCGCAAGAAATGAAACTAGGCCTAGCAAGCTATTAACTTATCTCCTTGTTTTCCGTCACTCCAACCTAATTTTGTGATAAACAATGGCGTAATACATCATAACTTACCTGCTCATTCCGTTTTTAAAAATATTATTCTCATTATCACGAATACCTATTTCATTGCTGGTGGCTAGATTTACACAACATTCTTCAAATAGTTAAAAATTATACTGATGCTTCAGAATGAATAAGAAAGAAATTCCGTAATCCTAGAATTAAAGACAACAGTCTAGTAATTTTGCTCAGCAAACGACATATAACACAGGAATCAGTTATTATAAAAACCTAAAAAGGCTTAGGTGCTCATTTTGACAGAAATAAACTATTCAGAGCTGAATTTATACTCTGATAATAAGGCAGTCATCGAGTGAAATCATCAGTGGGCTCTAGGTTTAAAATCGTTGAGGAAAATTAACTAAGTAGCTGGTTTTCATAAATGATAACCACAACATGCTGATAAAAATCCTCACATTTTAACGTAAATAATTCCTCTTTTAATCTCATATCTCTGCTTTTATAAAATTTTGGAGGTGACGCTTTTAGGTCATACGTCAGTAGCAGTGAAAAGGTGACGAGTATGTAATATTTTCAATAATACGAATCTACACCAAAAACTGCTAGTGCATTGTTCCATCAAAATCAGAAAGAATAGCTATAGAGTAAATTACAATATGGGCAAACAATCTGTAGGCCTATCCTCGTTAAAACCATAACACGGGGTTCACAGTTACGACAGATGAGAGAAAAACCTTTAGTAAACTTTATTAGTTAAGTTATTACTGTAAATATGAATACGGTTTCTATTTTTCTTCGTGATTTACAGTCTAAAGGGTTAGTAGAGACAATGGGGTGAAAAAATTCTATTTGAAATCTTTTTAGCTCTAGTATATTCTCTTATAATTTCAACCCCTAACAACTGTAGGCCTATAAGGGTCAGAGACTTGAAAATCGCAAGCCCTCCGGAAATTGCTAACTTACAATGTACCGCTCTCAGAAATAGACCTCCAATCAAAATAAATCCCTCACAGTTGGTAACCTAAGTCATTGTCTCCATACAAGTTCCACAATATAGGCTACATATAGGCTTCATGTTTCATAATCTCAACTATATTAAATGCTTGAGTTCGAACAATAAAATAATTATGCACTATCTTTATTCTCAACTTTATTTTACCTTGGCCTTTCGGTTAGATGGAACCATCACAAGGGCATCTTTAATTTAGAATCATTTTTTATTACCTATAACGTGTGGCAAGCTTACCTAAATCATTCTTCCCTTCAATAAAGGACAGGCTAAAGAAAAAACTTCCCATGACACCGACCTTCACAGCAATAGTTTCAGGACACGGAAAAACCAAAGCTTATTTACATAGGTTTCACCTCACAGATGATCCTCAATGCATATGCAATAACGGACAACAAAGTGAATCATCTTATATATGAATGCAGGGACATACGGGAACAAAGGCGTACATTAATAGAAGAAATACAGAAAAATGGTGGAAAGTGGCCAGTGACAAATCAGAATCTTGTACATAATCACTTAAAAGCATTTTGTAAATATATTCACTCAATTAATATATAAACGACAATTAAGTTAAGTAGTCTTGCACAATGAGAACATACATACGTAACTTACATAGTGTATTATACTGATATATTGTAAAAATGAGCTAATGTAAAATAGGATGTTTAAATATTTAAAGCCATCAGGAATGATTCGTATCTAACTCAAATGTAAATATGAATTCAAATGTAAGACTGTAAGTAATATTACATTGTAATGGGGCATGCAGTTAATAAATTTAAAAAAAAACAGGCCTACTAAGTGCTTTATATAAATTTAAATTGCTACATTACAATCCTATACTCCATTCTGCTTTGTTATAATGTTCTTACATCTACAAGTTGTATAGGCCTATTGTCATATATGGTTTCACGTAATCTAAAGACCTAGGCAAAGTAAAAAAAGGCATTAAATAATTATTTTCAAGAATTTGCAATTATTTCACGGGAACGTTTGCCCTGGGTCGGAAGTGTGAAATTTGGAATACTTTGCTTAGTAGACATCACTAGGGTTAATATTCGAATTCCCTAAAAACTCAATATAAATAAGCTATGCCTTCTAAGTATTAGCAACGAACTGAATCTAATAACCGAGGGTGTGAAGAAAGATTTGTCAATCCAGGGTAGTTTCTGGTAGTGTAAATGTTTACTATTCACATAGTTTTAGATGAGATTCTCGACTCAGGAGAATTTAAAATAAAAAAAATTTAAACATGTTCAGCATTTACAACAATCACACATGAAATTATATTTTTTTATTGAGGCAGTTGATATAATAATCTCTAGAATGTCTCCAATACATTGTATTGGCGTGGTAGGGGTCTGAATATCACTTAATTTTTAAAAACCTTTTTAAGGAGGTGATCCACTTTATAAAGGTTTAAAATGCTTTATCCCAATGGGGAAAATGAATTGATGTTTACCTTCTTGTTCTTCACCTGAGTTTATTTCTTGTAAGGCATTTATGCCCTCGCCGCCGAAGCCTTACAGGACCGCGACCTGTTGGTGGAAAGCATATATAGGCTTTCCTTTTTGACTAGACAAGGACATGGAGAGCCTCCCTAGATGAGTGATCAGCCCAATACCGGAGAAACCTACAAGACAACACGAACACATAGGACGATAGGCTTTAACCAGGGCTAGGATTTATATGTACTAAAAAATGTCAAAATATGTACATATATATGTACTTAAAAATGTCAAAATATGTACATATATACGGTATGTACTAAAAATGTCAAAATACGTACATATATATGCAAATATATTTTGTACCACAACAGTATGCCAAAAAATGTTGTTTTAAATTTTCAAAAGTGATTTGTATTGGCTGAAGCTTCGTTCTACTGCACATGAAGTGATTGGCGCGTGTTTAAAATTCACTGATTCTAGTTTTACATTTGACGAGCCACTTAAGATTGCACTGATTTTACACATTTCTTCAAAGCCTAGATTTCTTGAAGACACATTGTCCACTTTACATTTGATAAGATCGGCTAAATGTCCACGTATACATTTGAGTTCACGAATCATGTTTTTCACAATGTCAATATTTCCAGGTAATGTGAGATTATTATTTTGTAGTTTCTAAATTATTTTTGTTATATTACAAAAATTTGATTCAATGTAACACATCATTTTTCACACATTCATTTCTGTACATAACTGTAAACTTATCCTGTGCTGCCATATTTTCTGTCACTGAAAACGACAATTTTATATAGTTTTACTCTTAAGAATGAAATATGCACGAATATTGCATTAAAATCACTAAATATGGACAAATATTTATTTTACATATAAATATGTACTAATGTCAGAAATATGGAAAAATATGTAAAATAAATTTGTTTAATTTGAATAGAGGACAACATAATAGATGGAGATAAGTGAAAAAAAGTGTCTATATGTGAAATTAAGAAATATGTAATTACATATAAATCCTAGCCCTGGCTATAATCCGAGGACCACAAGGACCTAAAGTTACTTGAATTCGTCTTACAGGTAACGAAAAAAAAAAAAAAAAAAAAAAAAAAAAAAAAAAGGAAAGAAGGAAAACAAAACAGGAAGAACTCCATCTAGGTAACTCGTCCCGATCAGGAATCGGGGCCCCTGCACCTCAGGGGTAGGCAATTATCTGTTCAAATTATATCGCTCGTGATCAAGTCGATTCCGAGATAATGGTGTTAAAAATGCTGTATTGTATTTCTTATGCAGTCATTTCAACTCATTTTTCCCACAATTTTAGAATTTGCCTCTGTCAATGTCTCAAAAACTTTCGATCGTAGATATCTGAAACTCTAGGTCAGTGGTTCTTAACATGGGTTCAATCGAACCCCAGGGGTTCGGTGAATCACTCTCGCGGATTCGGCGGATGTCAAAATACACCCGACTCATATGATTCGTGATGACATTGGCTGCAGGTGATCACGCAACTTTTTTTTTCCCCCCCAATTAAGAAGTGTTCGGTGAACGCGCATATGAAACTGGTGGGGTTCAGTACCTTTAACAAGGTTAAGAACCACTGCTCTAGGTATACAGCTTAAGTTCAGAGTTCAGGGAAAGTTTATTTTTCATTCAATAATGCCCACCTATGTTATGGACAGAGGAAGTAAAAATAATTTTTTTTAATATATATTTTACCGTTGACATTCCCCTTTAATTCTTACATTCTAATGGGGGCATGGGTGTCTCTTATCATGAATTCCAAACACATTGAATGTACATATTCAAGTCTGCATACAGGATCCTGCAGTACAAAAGCCCTACTTCGGATTTAAATGAGCAGGAAAAGACTAGCGAGGAAGCGGCAGAGTGAGTGAACAGCACAGCGTTGTACTGTAGCTTTTCTGTTTCAGTGCCAGATCTGGTGGAATTTCGTAATGGACTGAAAAACTCTCCTTTCCCCCCTTTCATCTCACACACAATGCACTGTGTTAGAAAGATAAGCTTTTAACTATTTAAAAAAGGAGGCTCAAACCTCACTGTACAAAAATCACGAGCAACTTAACTACAATCGCAAACTATATGGTCTGAGCCAATTAACTAGAAAAGAAAAACTTTATTTTTGTTCAGTGATCTCATACAGATGTAAATTATTCATTAAAAACATGTGTTCCATTAACAAACTTCATTGTTTAAGAGGTGTTTCGGTGTTGCTTTAACAGTTGTGATGAGAGGTTAACGGTGTTTTATTGTGGTGATATCGAGGACGCTCATTTATAACAAGGAGTCGCTGCTGAGACCCAAAACAATGACAACTCATCCGGCCTCATTAATTTGGAGGAACCTTAAACGTAAAAGAATTACTAGCCTATACAATTGACGAATGGTGTGAAGAGAATACATACAAGAAAAATTAAAGGAAAAAGTTCCTACAAATTATAGCAGAGTGCAGTAATAGATAAACCTAGCATAGCATTAAGAAAGAAGAAATCACTTGGGCTATGTTATGTAGACCTGTAATCTTTAACCCGCGGCCCGCAAAGAAATACTAACTTAGCTAAAAGTAAAAATAGTATTCTTTGACTACTATTCTCCAGGCTTTTCTCCAAGATGAATATCGTGAACTCAAAACTGAGGAACAGACTTTCCGACGTTCACTTAGGCGTAGAGAACTGCCTTCAAAATTCTTCTTCTTACATTAAATCCAATATTGACAATTTAGTGACAAATAACAGCGTCAGGTCTGATACGAAAAATTCAAGGATGTTACGGTACTGGACTTTGTATTAGGCTATTA
The DNA here is from genome assembly GCA_964059195.1 of Ectobius pallidus. Lineage (NCBI taxonomy): Eukaryota > Metazoa > Arthropoda > Insecta > Blattodea > Ectobiidae > Ectobius > Ectobius pallidus. The sequence continues at coordinate 26,812,031 of CAXKWD010000010.1, read as the reverse complement.
TTAGCATTGCAAAGTGGAAGACAAAATGTAAAACACACATGTATGATGTTAAGTAAGCCCTATAGTTACTGTAATATAAATATGATACTTTTGTGATATCGTAGGTATCATGATATTAATAAACCATTGCGGCCCTCTAAATCTTTCACCAAAAATAAAATGGCCATTTAGTTAAAAATGTTTGAAGACCGCTGGTGTAGACCATGGTAATGTCTCAGTCAACTACAAGAACGAAAATAGCACATTTCTGGCACAAAAATTAAAATCGCATTGGCTAGAAGAAGAATGATGCAAGAAGATAGCATAATAGTCACGAGAGTATTGGACGTCTATGTTATAGGACTGATAGTAACATCATAGCTTTAGTTACAACGATGAGACGGTATTGAGGGTGCCACTTCTTAAAGACATTTTTTCCAAGAACTGCCTCCACCTGCTGCCACCGTAATCCTCTTCAACCTGTCAATCAGTGAATAGAAAGGTAATTAGGAGTATTCACATGTGTCTGCATTCCAGTACAATGTTGTCAAATACCTACCACGGCACCTTTACTTCATTTGAGAAGTGGTGAATGACAGCGGCAACACTGGGGAAATCCACGCGAACACAAGAGCACCTGTTCTTTGTCGGTGCAGATTTTCGGATTAGAGAACAATGCTATTATATTCTTTTGTAGATGGACGATGGTTTGGGACGAGGTCTTCTTAAAATGGCACCAACAGTAATAATAACGATTGTGGAGAAAATACTGCTTATGGGTTGCTTCGGAGAATGTTTTAGAAAAAATGCTTCAAATAAAAGTTTTAGTTCTTAGTATAATCAACCCATTTCCAAAATTAAAAAAAAATCGTTAGAGCCGCTTTCGACAAAGTCGCAAAAAACGAAAATTTCTTCATGTAAAGTCCCCTTAAAAATAAGAGAAACTTGTCGCCAATCTTTGGGTAACATCTTCAGAAGGTCCTCACCAAAATACAAAATTTTGTTTTCACACGATTTTCCGTTCTGGAGCTAGACTGTTCAGAGACACACAGAGAGACGCATTCATACAAAGGGACATGTTTCTGAAAATAGTATTTTTGGATTAAGGAGACCTCAAAACGTGTATTAAAATTAAAAAGTCAACTTCGAATTTGGGGGTCGAACACAATACTTCCTCTACCTATAGACCCTAGTACCTATAGTACGGCCAGAGGAAGTAAAAATGTATATTAGAAGGAACATGTATCATAATTGTACCAAAAATAAAAGTTAAATTTTTATCAGTAAAACAATGCACTTCTCAATTCGAAGTTTCCACGTTGCACCATTATGGCACAACTAGGAATCGATTCCATCTTGAAGCACACATTCAATCTTAATTTGGCAAGCCGATTTTACCATTCCCCAGAAACCAAGCATATTGAGTCAGTAAAGTACCCACAAAGAAAGCAAATGGATGATATTAGCAGGTTAAAGCCCCATGATCATCAAGACGTCTATGAGGAGATAATGAAATGGCCTATTGCTGACTGATAATCATGAATGTATTATTGTAAAATAATATTAAAGCTCTCAAGTATTCTTATATGACGTATAGGCCTTTATCCAACGGCTGTAATGACTGAAATAAAACATGTTTTTAAGACTACTTTATAGTCGAGTCACAAAAAAAAAAAAAAAAAAAAAAAAAAAAAAAAAAAAAAAAGTGTAGGCTATGTTGAAAAGGCCTCGGTCAATGGAATCTGATTCTTTACAATTCAAGCGTTGAAATTTTATTATTATATGCAAGAAAGAATCGCATTCCTTGCAAAGAATATGCTTTTCTTAATTTTTACTGATGGTTTTTTAGTAAAGTACTTTTATGCTAGTATTCTCATTATTGGACCAGAATGACTGAGGTGCTTCTAGCATGGACCGATTCAATTTTAAATTATTGTTGAAGTTGGCAATATTAGTACTAACTTACGTGAAGTTTTCTGTACTGGGAAGGTAACCGCACGCATCTGGCGGAAATGCAGTGTACACGTTGCCAGCATAAAATACACCAACGTATCCATTCAGTGGATGCCAATGACCAGCATAGAGTTGAAAAGCTTGCCTGATTAAATGCAATAATCCTACTTTCCCATGTGCAATTTACTTGTAAATAAAACCTTATCATGCATCAGACAAATTGTAACTCTTGTCTTGAAGCATTGCCTTACGTATTTTATCTAAAATGTATAGGCTACTACTGTGATTATTTCCTATGTTCAAATCCCATTCTACTGAAAAAAGATTACTGAATTACCGCATGGTATCTTTATCTTGCAGTGTTTTCGTGCTCGTTCCCACGCACCTATCGTCAAGCAATGCGAAAATATTGAAAATCGATTTCGAAACTACGGCTGTGAATGCTCTGAAAGATGTACTTTATTTCCCGATGCTGAGATCTCAGGGTGCATCTGCCACTTTAACCAGGCTATTTTGCGGAAGGTACAAACTCTGAGCATGGCTGTAGTATACACTAACAACGAAGATGTACACCAAACGTGTGCGGATGTGTGCTTCTCTGGTCCTTGTACCATTGGAGTAGGCTATATTGACGACGTATGGTTGGTTATAATGAATGCCCAAGAGGCGAAAAGATTGAGACGTTCAATGAATAATTTAGTGAATAATGGCTGGAAAATTAAAAAGTGCCTAGGAATATTACGGGAGACACTGGGATTTGAACCCAGGGACTTTGACTATCCGTGCCACTGCTATACCAACTGAGCTAAGCCAGAGTTCACTTCACAGCACAGATAGAACCTCTCTCCTAGGACTGATTACCCTTAATGATCTACCTCAATGACAGAATATCTATGTCATATGCAGTAGGCCTACTGCGAGGCACACTAATTAGCGATTTTTGTGAACGGGCTTCCACTGTTATTGTACAGTTAACTTTCAAGATATATATATTCATGAACCACAGATTATTCTCTCTGTTGGACATTACAATTTCCTCCAGTATCAGAGGGATTTTTCTCCTATAATTCTCATGTAATGTCCAACAGAGATCATAATCTGTGGTTCATGAATGCATATACAGTATATAAAAAAAAAAACAATCAGAACAATACTTCAGCTGAATCCTCTGGAACACTGCAAACCATATTTTATGAAACAGAATATCCTTACCGTAATATCACTCTAAATCCTGGAAACCATAATCCTTACTAAAAACTCAACACCTGTTCAAAGACAAGACCAACATTCATACAATACACGAAACAAAAACGACATAGACCTACCACAACAAAGATTACAAAAATATAGTAACACTCCACAGTACTCAGGGTAATATTTTTTTAATCTCTTACCAGTAAACATAAAGATTGTTATAAAAAAGCAGGTTTAACAAAAAACTTAAACAGTATCTGTTAAGTAGACCCTATTACTCAATCTCTGTGTACATAGACGAGCACACGCTACAACACATTAGGTGAGTGCAATTTGAAGAACTGACCCCGTGAAGGTAGGAAGATTGACGATTCCCAGATCCATTGGATTGTGGAGAAGACATGATGATGATGATGATGATGATGATGATGATGATGATGATGATATCCATCGTGGAACTGCTGTGGCCAGCGGCACCGGACGAACAACGTCGTTGAAGGTTGGCACCATCGATTCAAAAGCAACATATCAAGGAAAACATCGCACATTTCCTCTCTGGTAAAATTGCTAAAAAAAATGCCACATTTAGTTTTCATGCCCTTAGAAGAAAGGAAGTGTACGGCAACCGGCAGAAGAGGAGAAAGTTAGCACAGGCTAGGCCGCTAATCTATATCTGGATGACAGTTTCAATCAGATAGCCTACTGGAGAATTTTAGAAAAGATGATGACTTGAAGAAATGTTTCAGGAGTTTAGAGTACGTTCATAAACTAGAGTAGATAATATTGAATCTGTGCAAATAAATACTTGAATGTATCCGCGCACCGTTGGCATGTAATATTTTCAACGACGTGCGGTCTGTACGGAATACACATATTTTGTTTAGAACAATCTCATATGATATTATTTTACATGATTTTATTTTCCATAGTCATATTCTCTAAACTTTGTATGAATGTAGTGCGTGGGGATTAACAAGATAACACTGTTAGATAAAAATACTGAAAAAGGATGAGCCCTAAGATCTGACTGTGCCAACGTACACGTAATCCAAAAGCAGGCCATACGCATTGTAACAGGTTATGCTCATTATAAGAACTTGTTTGTATCTGGAAGAATTATGATAGTTTCAACTGTAGCCTACATATATAAAGGCCTATATGTAATAACTAACTAACTTGGCACTAACATCCCTGAAGGGACAAGGCCTACCACCCGACCGCTGCGTCATCTACCATAGGCAGATGACAGGATTGGGGGCATGTGGTCAGCATGCGGACACCCACAGCCGTTAATGGTGGTTTTCATGACCGGCCTACAGATGTAATAGCCTAATTAGAATTAAGGCTAATACAAAATTTAATGAACAGTCTATCAATGAAGATCTGGTCTTCACGATGCTACACAACACATAATAATTATATTCTTGATGAACCTACAATAACTAACTGCAAAGTCTATAATGCTATTCAATAGATTACGGACATATGCCCATGACCCGCCTATTGGCGAGATTTAAAAGAAGTTTAATCGAATGGCTAGTAAGAAATCCCTTTTTTGATGTAAATGATGTAGATGTAGATTCAGATGTACATATTTTAATGTAATTGTTAAACATTAACTGATTCTGTCTATGCATCATTCATGATGTTCAAGACATTAAATAATAATAATAACAACAATTTATTATTATAAATCAATAATATCTTCAACATAAAAGTAATAACAAAAAGTGCAAGTAAAATTCAGGTCTTGTGATGACTGATGACCACCATTATCTCTTTAGAATGCATAGAAGTCTGCCGAGCTAGATTTCACACTCAGTTTTAGTTTTCAAACAATTACATTCCGAAATCCTTAAAAAATATGCCTGCAGTCTTTAGCGTGAGATATGTATGCAGTACAGCCTTCAAAATGCTGCTGATCAGAATACCAAATGTGGAAATGCCTTTAACAATTAATTTCCACAGTACATTTTTTCAGCATATCTCCGCATTGCATAACATCACTGACCAAACCAAACAACACCAACACCTTGACAATGAAATTTTTCTTGGTATTTACTAGACAGTTTACGGGTTCAAACACCACAAAGTCTGTCTGCGGTCTTTTTAACTGTCTGCTTAAGAATAGCAGAGCACTAACCCAAGTTTAATGACGGTGGCCATCCTTGATGAACTGACCTCGCTAATACCAGCCACATGTATCTTTGAACATCCTGATGATTTCTCCCAGTAATCATTTGAAAATATTTAATTCATCACAGAGGGGAGCGGAGTCGGTGCATCTGTGAGGTTGAAGAGGTTGAATAGGTTGACTTTATAGAATGTCTTCTTTGACTTAACTCTTTTCTTTTATTTCAAATCACCTTCCTCATAATAATAATAATAGGCCTATCAATTTTAGCTTATAACGTTTATCATTTTCATGTTATAGGTAAAAACAGACGGAGAAGATCAAAAAGAAGAAATGAAGAGGAATGGGCCTAGAACATAAATTGTAAAGACAAAAGAAATATGACTATGAAGGATAGGCCTAATATAAATGTATTTCAGTTTAAATTTCCAATTTTTTCCATACAAATGTTTTTTTCATCACGACACCAGACGAATGACCACATGCTCGTGTCGAGGGCAGTCCAGAAATGAATATAAATTTAACAAACAGAAATTCAAAATATTCTAAATAAAAAATTCAATTAATAACCCCTATCCACAGCAATAATTATAAAATGAGAACTTTTTTTAAAGAAACGTGAAAAATAAGTGTTTTCATAATACATTTAATTATTTTCTTAAATTTGTAGTTGTTCAGAATAATTAATTCAGAGTAATTTTTGACAATGGAATTATATAATCTGGGACCAAAACTATAGCTGTGTTTTAGACTAGCAGATGTGAAACGTTTAGGTTCAGTTATTTGGTTTCGCCTTGTATCGTATGCATGGGGGATGTGTATGTGGTATAAAGCTTGGGTTTCTATGAATGTAACTTTATAAAATATATTTATAAATTTGATAAACACTATGTACGTTAAATTCGGAAAATATTAATTTAGACGGATAGTCAAGAGATTTAGACAGATAATTAGGTTAATACAATAGGTTTTCATCACTTGTAAGACGAATGTCGGATAACTTTAAGCCCTTGTGGTCTCCGGATATTATCTGGTCGTCATTAACATCTGCATAGGCCTACCATCCGTGCCTTGTTCTGAGTGATTGTGTAAGCAACTGGTGTGTCTTATGTGTTCGTATTGTCTCGGACGTGGTCCTGGTATTGGGCTGATCACTCAACTGGGGAGGCCCTCCATGTTCTTGTCCGGTCAGAAAGTGTGTATGTGATCCACAGAAACTCCCTTCCCCGACAGGTCGTGGTCCAGTAAGGCACGGGCTACCAAACTGTGGTTGAATTTATGCTCTGTTCTATGAGGTTGTTCGTCATAAACATAAATTACGATGGCAAGTCAGTAGGCCTAAGGATCCGCACACAACATTATAATCTATTTAAACAGAAGCAGATGTCATACATTACTGTATTATTTTTCAACATATTACCCCTGCTTTTCAGTATCCTACTCTTGTTCCGGCGTTACAGTAGTTTCTGAATGCCCGTAAATAAAAATTTATTTGAATGAGCACCAAGCCATTCATGCATCGCCTCCTTCTCACAGTTCAAACTCTTGTGGAACTCTTGAGTTTCAAGGTATTGGACTCCTCTCCATAAAGTCCAGATCTTGTTCCATCGGAATATAATTTTCTTTGGTCCAATTAAATATAAAATAATTAAATAGTAGGCCTACCTTTATTCTCAACTTCTTTTTATTTCGCCTAGGCCTTTTATGGAACCACCATGAGGGCATCTTGCTTGTAGGTTACATTCAAGAAGAATAAAACTGCGTCATTATTAATTAAAATTATTCAAACTTAGTTTAAAGAGCATTTTAAGTCTTAGTAATTTTAATTAAAAATTACCCCATTGGTGAAGCAGTTTTGTTTTCTAAAATGTAATTCTACAAGAAAGATTATCTGATGATGGTTCTATGTAACCGAAAGGCCTAGGCAAAATAAATTAAGTACGGAATAAAGGTATTAGGCCCACGTAATTATTTTATTGATCTAGCTCAACGCCACAACCCAATTTAAGCTGCATTGAGAGGCCACCGATTGGTCTCAGATGAAGAGGAGGCGGTGCACGAATGGCTTACTTTTCAGTCAAACATCCTTTTTCTATGGGCATACAGAAGCTAGTGGAACGCTGGAACAAGCGGCAATGAAAATCACAGGGGCTATGTTGATAAGTAATACAATTTGAAGGTAAGTTATCCGCTGCTATTTAAATAAATCGTAAAAAAAAATTGAGGCTGTGCATGAATGCCAGTGTGCCAGAATTTTGTCCCACATGAGTTGGTTTTGATTGCCTTGTATATCTACAGGGTGTTAAAAAATTACGTTTACAACGTTTCAGGGATAATAGAGGAGGTAAAACCAAACATTTTCTTTCTGTGACAAAACTTTGGCATATGCTCCGTTTTACCGCTAGGTGGACTTAAGGGTAGATGCTTAACTGCCGTCACAACACGCACCGATTAGTTTTTTGTACTGCTTTGATCGTCGTGTCAGGAACCATCTATATGCTACATTCCCCAATCGTTGGATCGGCAGGGGTGGGGCGGTACCGTGGTGGCCACCTCGATCACCGGACCTATCTCCACTGGATATCTTTTTGTGGGGAGACATGAAACGTCTTGTGTATGAGACACCGATCGATACGGCAGAAAAATTAGTTGCTCGCATTGTTGAAGCTGCACGTGTTATTTGAGACAATGTTGGCCTTTTTGAGCGTTGCAGACAGTCCATAGTACGAAGATACAATTTGTGGAATGCCTTCAATAAACGGCAGTTTGGACACCATCTCTAAAACGACAATATTGACCTCGTTCCTTCTGGATAATACGAACAAAATTCGAATGTTGCAATTAACACTTATGTAGGCCTACACAATAAACGGCGCATATGCCAAAGATTTGTCACATAAATAAAATGTTTGTTTTTACCTCCTCTATCATCCCTGAAACGTTGTAAACGTAATTTTTTAACACCTGTATAGACACGGTGCTGTCGCACTTACACATAAGTAATTGCCGTCGATTTGGGCCGGAATCGAACCCGGTAAGTTATATTACCGTCTTAGCAAAACAGTAAATAGCCTATTATTTATGCCTGCTATTAGATTAGGCGTAAACACATTTGTTTGTTTTGTAATATATGTTTTGAAAATGCCGATTTCAATATAAAGATAAAAAAGACCATGTACGAGGAAGGTGTAATTACTTAGACTAACATCACACTACTGATGTACAAATATATCACTTCGAACGTAAGTTGTAAAAGGTTTGAGCAATAGTTCTTTCAGAGTTTCAGAGTTGAATTTATAGTTTAAGATAATCATTCATCAACCAAAGTCACTAGTGAGTTATAAGTTTGAAATCGGTTAGAGAAATTTTAATGGAGTAGCAAGTTTTCATGGATGTTAATTTTAATACGTGGATGAATATCTTCATATTTTAAGATAAAAAATTAATTTAATATGCTCATTAATTCTCGACCTTTATGATTTTTTCTGTGGCGCATATGTGCATCAATAGCAGTGAAAAGGTTAACAGAGTAATTATTTTACATAACATGAGGATTCTTATCCGCATGGACGCCAGTTATTCTACTGACAATGTTTTCATGAATTTCAGAATTAGAGCCCACTGATCGTTTCACTTCATGATTGCTTAGGGCTATGTAGTCATAGAATTTCAGCTCTGAAAGGGTTAATAAATTAAAATTGTGGCTTCGTTCCAAACATGTTTTCTTCAAGTCTGCATGAGATCAAATAATTAGGCCAATTTTAGTTATTGAACTCTTTTTATGTTAGATACGTTGTGGTCTTGTAGAATAGAAAACTATTTCGGGAACCTTAATAGTCTATTGCGCTCAGATTAAAAAATTAGTCGATGAAATGGAGTATGGAGCTGAATTATCTGGGTTATAATATCCACGATATACCGAGAAAAGCAATGGGATCATATTTTCAGATCTACTGTATTCTCAGAGGCGGAGAAGAAAAGAGAGTAAAAGGACTGTGACGGGGATGTCCATGATGAACGACGTAGAGGAAATATTTGCCGGCATTCCACAGAGTTGCTACTGTTCATTCCAGTGCTCCCCTTCTCATGCTTTCCTTTATTGGAATCACGACTCCTTGGTTTCGTAAGAAAGGTAAGAGCCACTAGAGGTTGGGAATTCCTCCCACCACCCTCCATCAAGTATTTTCTTTACGTTATTTTATTTGGATTTTGCGGCTTCTTTCAATATAAACCGGTAGCCTACTATAGACTACCTACAATGGTTATCCAAATTAAATTGCATTTTCTATGGTAAACGTGTTGTTGATGTGAACTCTGAGTTGAAACATGTATAAATAAAGCTAAGATAAAAATAAATAAACAAATAAACGAAATACTTAAGATAAGGCTGAAAAATCTCTTTAATGCAAGGGCCTCTTAAAACCCACAGGAGTAGCTTGATTGAGCTTATGTGGTGATAAAATCAATGCGAGTGAGATGAATTTCTAGAATGAATTAAAATCTATTATAAAACACATGTTACATAAGTTAGGCCTACATGTACGTACATCACTAATATTTTCGTACATATGTTATCTGAATAGGCATAAGTAGGGCCCTGATTTATTGGTGAAATAAAATGGCAGATTTCGGTGTTAACTTCCTTCTATTTCGGTGGGTATTTCGTGAAATAAATTACTTATACTGCATTGGGTGGGCACATTGCGCAATGATAAACTTTGGTTCTTTATTTAGATGAACTAACAACCCCCGCCTCATTTCAATATTCTTCTGCCCTTGTAAGAACTGAAGTAACTTTCGATTTAGACATGATTAGAGTTAATGTTCAAATACAATTATTACGAGAAATATTATCGTAATTTCTACTAAACACCATCAGATAGCCATTTGCAAACAGAAGTCCCAACCATACCACTATGGATAAAAGACGAAATCTGTTGAATACAAGTAACAAACATTCTACACACTTTTGTTGTAATCGATCATAGGCATCGCTAGCAGCAAAGGAGAGTGCTCAAACCAGGTCACAGATATCTTTGTGTAAATTTTGCAATCTTTGTAATCGATCACTAATATCGATATATCGGTAAATCTTCGATAGCCACAGAAACAGCAGAAAAAAAGCATGCTACTAAGAAATAAAAAATACAGTACACCAAAACACAATATTGTGATTTTAAGGCACATTTTCTTGCTCATTTCTCACTTTACGGGCAGAAGGGGCATATTTCGCGCTTATAGACATATTTCGCGGAATTGAGTAAAGTTCGCGATATTTCGTGGATTCAATTTGATTCATATTGGTATTTTAAGCATATAAAAGCTAAATATAGCTAAGGGAGGTTCTTTAATAAAAATTCGCGCTTATCGTTGTTACCAAAAAATACGGCTCCTAGCCATAAGGCAAGTTAGTAACATGACATAAATAGATTGTACGAGATTATAATCTTGGTCCTATCTCCAAGGAAATCGGGCTGCTTTTCGGTTTTATGCTTGAAAATTTTACATGAAGACTGCCAATTTTTTTCCCTTTTGGGGGAGATATTGAAATAGGTAGGCTTACTGGGCGTAATCCCCAGAAATACAAGCCCCCCCAGAATAATTCAAGAGACATAGAAATGAACGTATAATACCTCTAAATGTAGGTCTATGATTCATTCATTGAAAATACGAATATAAAACATATTTAGTTACGTGTTAAGTTTAGTGAAAAAAACATTTCAAAAGAAATTAAAGGCCTACAAGAAAGAAATAGACTGAACAAAGTTAGAAGAATAGATGCTATTATTCTATAGTAGGTTACAATGTTTCAATATAGAACTAAGTATGATAAGTGATAACTTATGTTGCTTGAATCAGTATTACAGTACCTGCGCCTAGAAAAAATTGTAGCTGTCAATCCGTATGATGCCAAGACTTTACACGTGACCCAGTATATAGGCCTAGTTAAACGTTTTTGCAAATAACTCCCCTTTATTACTCCACAATATGAATTATGGTACAATCATCTCAATTATTAAGACAATAATACAGATTAATTCCCTTTTATCAAAATTAAATCCCTCCTCATCTTTGAAATCAAGTTTTATGCTAATTTAACTGTGCTTTCTGCGATAAATTTACACCTTTTAGTCTAAATAAAGGTTAACAGTTTTAACTTTGATTCTTCGACTTTCACTGTAGAAGGGACTACTATTGGGTTTCCTATCAGTGCACAACATTGGAAACATCGAAGATGCAAAATATTCCATTCTACTCTTATGTGGTTTTAAAAGTATTATAAGCTTATACAAAATAGATAACACAGTTGGAGAGAGGTAAGAGGAATGAAAGGAGAAAAGAGACGGAGGAAGATGAAAGGATAGAGGAAGACAAAGAGAAAAAGTGAGTGGAAGAAATAGAAATAAAAACAATACTTGTTTCATTAGTTGATTTCAAATACAGCCACGATTTTATGTAAAAATCTTCCTTAACATTCAAAATTCTGGATATTGACATTAGAATTGATTCTTCAATTTCAATGCTTCGTTCGCCACAGAAATACAGGTATAACGCTTCAGTCATACTTAGGCCTAATTCGTTTGTGGATAAAAGAAGAAATTAAAATAATTATGACACATGGTTCTATTCCAGAGTTAATTACTGAATTTAATGAATAGAGATGACCTGTATATGAGCGGCACTTTTCTTAGAAGCCACGAAGTAGTAAAAGTTTCTCGTGATGAGAAAAAGTCACAGTGCGATGCTCATGCGTATCTGTACGATATACAGGTTCAAGGATGTTTCTTTTTCCCCCTTATCAGCTATTATATTTCAGATCTTGGCCTATGCTGCTTTTAAAAATGACGTAATACAAAGTGATTGACGTACCTACCGTTCTGAACTAACTCAAAATATATTATAAATGTAGGCCTTCCTCTAATTTAGGCCTAAGTTAATGAAATTTGACTGACTCCGTGTGGAAGATAAAACATTAATATTTACATTTATTTTCATTAATTATAGCACGATCCTTCACTTCTTATAATATCAGGATTGTGTTTTTCTTTCTTCCTTATATCCTGCAGTTTCCGTTCTGAAATTACTCTTTGACTGCACTTCGTGAATGCCTTGCGGGGGTCCCTCTGAGTCCAGGAAGCGAATTCTGGGGCCCATGGTTCACCTGAAATTCCAGCTGCATCCTTCAAGATCTTCCTCGTCTCTCTGTGTTTGGCACAAGTATACTAAAATACATGGTAAACCGTCTCTTCTTCACTGTCTTCGCAGCAGCAAATGGAATCCACAGCTAGACCGTACCTCATTCCAGAATATCTATATTTGGACATTGCTATTATAACCACTTTAACGCGTTCTTTCGGTCTAAAATATTTACTAATTTCACAATAATAATTCAGAATGTTTTTACACTAGGCCTTTACTTTGCAAGATTTAAATGGCAGCATTATTGTTATAATTTAATATAGCCTACAAAGAAAGGCCTTCAGTTTTCTCAGTCCGTTGGAATGCCATAGTAGTCAAAACATAGTAATAATAAGAAACTGTAAACACCAAGTTCACAGACAAAAGTCTAATATCAATAGGTGAAACAATAGACTATTGCAGCTAAAAAGATAGTTCAGGTTAGACGTACAAAAACTGAACAGAACTGAACTGGGCTGAGTTGATTATGACAACTTGTCAAGAATGCCTAATTGACACTTTTGTAGGGACTGTTTTAATTACTGACGATATTTTGTGTAGTGTAAACCTAAAATATAACTTGATTTCAAATATTTATCATACCGTAGGCATATTCTGAAAACTATGAATATATTACAGTTTACGTAATTTCTTCTAAGCATTCACTCTTCATTCGAGATATTAATTTCAAGTGAAATACTAAATAAATGTTTAAACTAAATTTAACATAAGAAAACCAACGATAATCGTGATAATAGTCCTACACCAACCAAAGACATGTCATTGATTTTCACCCGGGTCATCAGTTTTCTGTAAGAATACTCAGATACCAACTGTATTCGAAACAATAGATTTCTTATTTCTTCTTCTTCTTTAGAGATAACCCAATAACACATTTATAGTGTATACAAAATACTTCTTTGTTGTAATTATTAATTGTTATGCTATTCATTGTCAATTGGCAGCCTCTGATGTAGAGGAAGATTGTTAAAATAAAATACCTCTACTAGCCTACTATTGCAGGCCTTGTCTTTAAGATTAAGACTAGGCCTGCATAGAAACTAAGAGCTGCATGAATAGGCTAAGACTTAGATCTCAGAAGTCTTTCGTAAGTAGTCTATAAGTTAGTTTACACTTTGGGAGAAAAAAGACAGAAACGTTTCAGATTGGATTTAAATAAGCATTTCCTAGCAATCTTCGTAAAAGCAGTAGCGTTTTCATCGTCTAAAACTGTACAAATTAAAAATAAATGATATAAATATTATTTGAAATAATCAAAGTTCCATATTCCAGCCTAAGTACACGGTTGCATTGCAATAGTGTGCATTTAGTTGTCTCATCCTCGTTCAAAATAGCATTATTTGCGAGACAAGACATAAAACCTAAGCTTTTATATGAAATGAATGGCTTATAGCTTCATTTAGGAATAATTAAACCAACATATTTTTCTTCGGATAAATATAAATCAGAACGAAGAAGTATTAAAGAAAGTAAACAGAAAACAATATAGGACTATTTCGTTAAAACCAAAATAGTCTATTAGCTGAGAATATTTTTGTTAATTGTTATCGCTTCCATTAAATAGGCTTTTACTCACACGATGTTCATGACCTTGAGAATTGTAGTAAAATACCAGCCAGTATAGATGACAAACTTGCACTTTCGAACCACATCGGCCAGCAGTAGCAGCAAACACTTGAAATAGCAGCATACCATGAAACCTGCTTCCAGCTTCAGAGTCCATTCCAAGACCACTTGACTTAATGACCGAATTATCACAACATTCCACTTAAAGTGAGGGAGTGGAAGGGGGAGGGCTACTGGACCGCGGCACATTTCATTGTTTCTATAACCTCCTTTGATGCCGACCTATTGGAGACGGCCATTGCCATGTAATTCCCAAGCTACTAAACATCCAACTATGCAGCGAAAGAAATAGACAATCATGCCTCTGTTCTAAATCATATGAGGAAAAAATAAATCAGACATGGATAACCTCAATGTCACACAAATTCTCATATTTTTTCTTAATATATAACATGTTTACTATTTTAAAATGGAGGGTGGATTTGAATGTTTTATGCAATGAACCTATTATATTTTGACATAATATATCGCGATTCCGTTCGGAAGAGGAAAGTAAATCCCTGTTATTTTTTAAGCTTCACTACAGAACTGCAAAATTTTTATAACAAACGATAACATACGTTCAATACAGGCTATAAAGGCTATAAAATCTCCCCAAAATCATGATAACAATACAAAAAATCTTATTCTAGTTCGTCCGGGCATCGATCCCAATCATTCAGGCAAAGAGGTGTTCCATAATAACGTAATAGATAACAATAAAATCCTCAAGCTCAAGGTGTTCCATAATAAGGTAATAGATAACAATAAAATGTCACTTTAAGGTAGATTTTTTTCCTAAAATATTAACACTTTAAGTTAGTATAATTTAAATGATTCTTCCAATGATTGTTACAAGATTAGTCTACTACATTCAAGCTCAATAGGTGTCGAGCTTAAATATATTTAAATGGGATTTAGTACGTAGCCTACTGTATTTGGATCCACATCTACATTCCTAGCTTACGTAGAACGAATGATGACAGAATGTTTTCGTGAAAATGAAAACAGTACGGAATAATGACTTATTCATAAAATATGTGATGTCTGGACATAAAAATATATGGATATCCTATGGATAAAAAATAAATGGATGTAAAATAAAGCAGATTGGTGCAATAAAGGTATTCAATCTGATTTTATAACATTTGCCTCATGTAGATCAGTGTATTTTCCAGTTTGTACTCAGAGTGCCCAACAAAAAAACAAACAATTAGTTTTAGCTCATTTAATATGAGTGTACCTTTGTTACACTTCGCCATATTCAATTCAATTCAGTTCAATGTTACAAGTTCCTGTCAACACATTTTTAATCATCAGTATCAACAATCAAAACAAATCCTATAATGATTATATTAATGATCTATAATCAAATAATTTAATGATATCTCTACAGAACCAGAATTTTAATTAATTTCCCACTCAACAAAATAAATTAAATAATTTAAAGCAAAATAAACAGCAATAATAATATTAACTACTCTAGATAATGAGATGTTTAGATTTTCTTTATTGCATAATTTTTTTGGTTATAATGATTTGTTTTATTTAAGATTGCAGCCCTCTGTACTTAAACTTGGCGTTATAGCATACTCCATGTACAACAATCCATTATATCAAAACAACAAAAATAATATTTATAAAATAAAAAACTTTAAATATTTTGTTATTTTGTCGGGCAACCTGGAGAATTAATCGCGCAAGATCTCTTCCTTACAAAAATGAAATATATTTTGTAAGACAACTTCTATACTGTAGTACACAATCGACTAGAAGATGTACATGCTCGTGAAGTAGGCTAGTATAACAAACTTCCGAGATGAATTGCGTAACTATGCCTTTCATTTATGTTTTTATTATAAGTGTTTTGTGCAGTATAAGGGTTGGAGATTTGTAAATTGGCTAAATATTAGGCCTACGTAGGTAGCATGAGTGAGCGAGTAATTTACCTACCTGTACCTAAAGCTTCACCTTGGGACAAACTGGACTACGAAGGCCAAAGATCGAAGGGAATGGAGGCGACTGACAGAAGCAACATAAGAGGAATGAGGACCTTTCCCGCAGTGGCTAAGCGGGACTGCCGAAACAGCCACCTTGCCAGTCAAGAGGCCCTTGCCCTTTAGGGATGAAACGGGCTAATTCTAATTCTAATTCTAATAAGTATTTTACACTTACGTAATGTAAAATGTTTTACACACGTGTCGTAATAAACTAACCTTAATTGATTTTGACAGTATAAACACTTATTATTTTATTATTTTATTTATACATTCTATCAGTGTTTTCATCACAAAATATTCAATACAACTGCAAATGGAATTCAGTTACATTATCACAACTCTCGAACTGAGTTGAAGTGTCACATAGCCTACAACTATTCTTTGATCATTCCTAACTTAACATATCCTAATCTGCAAATGTGTGCAAATCTAATTCCTAATTAGTAAATACAAATTTACCTCTTAGCCTACTAACCTCTTGTTTCTGTTAAATCACTGAACCCAAGGAGTTTTGCTAACTTGTATTCATAAACTTCAACATCACAGTAGGAATAAAATGTCTGTGGATTTTAAATATGTCTTCCAACTTTACTTTACTTTTGTAAGCTAGTAATTTTTATTACTGTTTATTACTGTTTATAATTTAATACCGTTGTACACGAAATGCTGTACAGTGAATTTCTGCCTGTCGACAGTAGCTATTGCGTCCAGTTTATATATGAGGGTGTGAAAATTGGATTTCTACATAAGCAAGCCTAAATCAGAATTAGATCTATGCATCAGCGGATTCCAATTCCTGTTCTTGAACAACATTTAAAATTGATAAGAAGTAGTCTAACAAGATTAAAAGTCGTAAGCTTTTTCTTTACATATATTTTATCTTAAACATTCTCTCCGTCTATGTAAAGTTCCATTTCACGGGCTGACCGACTGAGCCCGTGAAGGGTAAAGAAAAAGGTGCTAGCAAGTTATGGCCATTATTGAGACATCACCAGATGCCAATGTCGTTCTCCTCCCTTTCGAACAAATAAACAAATCATAAATTTTTTTCGTTTTAACCACTAAATATACTATTATTCCTACTACTGCTTTTATCGTGTACCAATTAATCATTTACAATATTCAAAATACTGTAACATAAATAACTATTTCGGCAATAAAAAATTGGTCCATTATGTAGGCCTAGATACCGGCAGTTATATTTTATGACAAAACAACAAATGAAAGCCAACATAATATTTAGTTTCGCTCAAATCATTACTTATGAACTTCATTTCTCTCCATTCATTCAAAATCTGCAATTCCATCATAGCGAATGATTTTTTAATATAAGTTCATTATTCGGCTTTACTGTAACTTCAAGAGATATACCTTTAAATGTCTTTACAATAAGTTATAATAGATTCGATTCAATGTACGCAGAAGTTTCTGGTATGTTCAACTCTCAAAGAGTGACTTGTTCCGCTATAATAAGAATTTAGGCTACCAGAACGTTTTTCGATTGCTATTCTAAGCACAAGCGAACTCAAATTTATTATTCTAGTTTTAAAACAATTTACGATTCAAAATAACATAAAAGTCGTACGACGTTCGACCGTTATAGAAACTTAACAGGCTCACACGCTTAAGTTAAATTCTATATAACGGTCTTATCGTAAATAACTATTACATTTATTATGTCCGTTACGCGTTTTAACGCGCATTTTCTCGTCATGAAGAAAACCTATTCTGGTAAAATCCAGATAAACTTGACCCATTCTTTAAAACCAAGAATCCCTTCAAAAAACACCTAATATCACACATATTTTGTTATACATAATTACATGGAGAGGAGATGTTTGTCTTGGCAAATGATTTGGTCCGACCCACCCTTCCTAAACGTTACAGTTTCTTTTATACCACGATCTAGCGAAAAGTAGTCAAATCTCCGCCATATTACCTTCCCCGAAACGATACAAATTTTCGTGATTGGACGCTAGCGCTCTGACGTCACACCAGCGGAGCAGGTAGAATTCTGGGTAACAGGCTGACAAACACACTACACTAATATCGCTGTTCATAACCTAACCAAACCAAACGAACCTAACTTAACCAAACGAACCTAACGTAACCAAAAGAATCTAACGTAATCATACGAACCTAACCTAACTGCCACTAATGTAGAATCTACCTATCACTACTTACCTTAATGGAGAGGTGGGTCTGTCCCTGTTGGTCACCCTGCTACGTTCAGAAACAAAAAAAACATCGCATCGCCCGTACAAACATACATATCGCGCGAATGGGTCAAGCATATATGGATTATGCCCCTATTCTTTACGCGTCAAGTTCCAACTTCTAATATTTAAGTATTTAGGTAGAATATATGGGAAAATATCGTAGGCCTATCTAAAGATATATTGCGGCAGTCTACCAAATAAGTAGACCTGTTTTCCTGCGTATCTTAATACTTTGACAGAAGTCACTCAAAATCGACGACTAAAGTGATTGTAACAGGACTTGACTCCACCTGAGAGGAGGAGGTAAAATTAAATATTTGTAGGTGGAAGTGGATGGGTGTGGCGGCATATATCAAAGCGGAGGCACCCACGACAGCAGCAGGACTGGCTGATTTATCTGACCGGGGAGAGGAGACAGGGCATTTGATTGGAATCCCTTTGAATCCTCCCTGCTTCACCACATAACTTATTCCACCGCAGGCTATGTTTGCACACTCAACCCCCCCCCCCCCCCATACTCCGCCCCTAATCACCCTCCTGCTTCATAATAATAGGAGTGGCGGTCAGCAATGTACACTATGTCTGTTCTGTTCTATCCTATCCCTATAGCAAAACACACTACATTATTACCCTACCATTACATCATCATTGTTATTAGGCCTAATAGTCATCATCATCATTATAAACGTTACCTGTAAGAAGTACATGTATGTAGCGCGGATGGTAAACTCCGGTACTGACATAAAGATACAACATTCAGGTAGCGTAAAAACTAGCAATGTGTAAACTCCAGCACGAGCAATGTGTATGTAAACTCCAGCGCTAGCAATGTGTAAACTCCAGCACTAGCAATATAAAATTGTCTACTTTGTAATTTTCTTTAAACAAGCTGCTCTTTTAACGAAATCAAATTTAGATATTTCCTCCATTGTAAGAAGTGTGAAATGCGCTGATATTTAGTTATTGTTTTCACATTCTTCCAGGTGGGAATTTACTGTTAGCTGCCTCGAATCTTTATGTAGGTTTGCAACTGAACCTGTAATAGGGTGATCATGAACTTGTAGCCTAAGTGTTCGGATGACTGCGATGGAAGGAAGCATTGAATTTAGAATGCAATGATTTTACTGCATTTGTGGTTTCTTTCCACTCACCGTATGTCTCTCATGTATGTAGTAGTAAAACTACTATAATAGGTTAATAACATTACTTGCGGGAGTTTACGTCTGTACTGCATTTAACATCTCAAACCCGCGAGCCAGACTTTACGTAGAAACAATATCCACGCATTAAAAATAAAAAAAAATATAAAAAAAATAAATAAATAAATAAAAAAACTGTGCGGGAGTTTACTATCACCCGTATATACTGTAGGCTAGGTATGCCATGGCGCAGTTGGTTGAGGTACTGCGTTACAAACAGGAAGGTCGTGGATACGATCTTCGAAGAGGTCATTGCGATATTTCAATTGCCTAATTTTTCTGATGACACTTTGGCCCTGGGATCCACTCAGCCTCTAACAGATCCTGTGGTAAAAGTGTCCGGAGCGTACGGCTGACACCATGGCAACTTTATGTTCCTAATTTACTTAAATTTGAGAGTCTCAACCTCCTAGAACCTCAAGGGTCTCCTGTAATTTAGTTACAGGCTATTATGGTAAATGGGCATATAGGGATATATTATAGGTATGCGAGTTGGTGTTTAGGGTACCTAATTAACAGAATAACAGATTTATAAGTAATATGCGAACCCTTCCTGCACACTTTCAGGGTACGGATTTTACTCTCTCTACATAATAGACTATAAAGAAAGCATCATCATCGTAATAAAATCAAAATTAAGATAACACCGGGAAAACAATTTCACGACGCCTAGAAGTTGAATGAACTGTTTTTGGAGTGATGTCTTTCTGTCTGTCGATTTATGCAGGCCGATGTATCGCATTTACTTATTTGGGGGGGGGATTATAGACTATATTGATGCGACTAATATTATGTGAATACTGGCAAAACAAAATCCTTTTACCACATGTATCGTTATATATTATATTTATTTTGTCCTAGTGGTGATAGAATTAAGAGTTCATATTATACTAATCGAGTTCCTTTTAATAACATTATTCTACAACGTTTCGCGTGTTTAACTATGTGGATACTATTACGCATTATTTAGACTGTCAGATTTTATTTGGGTTATGTATACCTCGGGGATGCGATGTGACGTGTTAATGACATTATCTTCATTTTTACAACCAATTTACATGAAGAGAATGTCATACATAGTATATTGTACTAAGATGCTAAATTTTATTTGGGCAGAGAAAGTTATGTGACTTTCACATCAGATTTTTTACCTTTTTATAAATTTGTTCTTTTCAACACATTTTTCTGAGGCCAACGAGTCTTTTCGCGAATTTTCACAGCCTAGACGAGAAGAATAGAGCTTCCTTCATGAGTTAACAATATACGGATATCATTGAAAATGGGAAATAAAGTTGTTTCACTCTCTTCCATAAGAATTTATAATAAAATTTCTATAAAAATGTATGACTTCAGAATCAAAAGTCATTCAAACAATGCACTGCACCCAACTCATGTAAATCAGGCAATTTTCAATATACAGTAACAAAGGTGAATCAGCTATACTTTTAAAAGTAACTTATAAGAAGTTCCGGATTTTTCTCAGAGGAAAAGGAAAATCTTGAATCTGCTGCGATATAGATTACAACAAATAATTAAGGAATTTACTCACACAAATCCCTAATTAACATGGTAGCTTCCTAATCATTAAGTATTATTTCCCATGTATGAATAATGACTAACAAGCCTAGGCATGTTACTGAGCACAAATACAAATTTCTCCAGCACGGAAACTCTCACTCTTTCTCTGCGAATTTTCGCACATTGCTTCCGTTTGATATCAAGACACATAGATAGAAACTTGCTTGCCCAGATTAGTTTAAAAAATAATACTTTCACAAATATGTCATTCTAAGTTTATAATGCTCTGCAAGTAATAGCCAATCTGCAAACAAAGAACGCATCCTGAAATGTCCCCAGAAGCTAGGGCGACTCAGTGATTTTAAATTTAAAAATATTTCAGCCTGAAAGGACATTGACCGGGAAACGCTCACGTTAAAGAGTATGAATAAACACTTAGGCTATTTCGTTTCCTTTAACAAATTCTGCTTTCAGGCATCAGAAAACATTATCTTACTTTGCCCTATTCTCATTTTATCTTAGTGTGGACTATTGATTAATAATTCTGGAAAGTTCATATTTCGTATTTTCAAAGTCTGTCGTATTTATTAAGTTGGGACACAAGTCATTATTTTAAAATAATTTAATTTTGCTATTTGAATGAAAGCTGGAAATCAGGGGTAACCAAAAAGAATAGAATAGAATATATTTATGTTACCTGGTAAATTAAACCATTTGCTAAGGTATGCTGTATGGTGTGCATGTAACTTACATGGTGAATAGGTTTTTACTTAAATTATTTTCATTTTCCTACAGAGCTTATTTGTTTTTAAAAACAGTATAAATTAAACCCACTTTATAAAACATAACATAGGTCTATCCTATTATAGTTAACATATATAAGTAGCCCAAGCCACTAATCCAGTAATGAAGTAATCAAGTTAAAACCAACTTGTACAAACAATGAATCAGTCATAACTATTACTAAAACTTCTTAAAATTGTTAAAAAATGTGCTTAAAGTCAATATATTAAAGTATTGTACTCGTACTAAAGTGCAGATGTTTCTTCTCCGCGTTTTGACGCTAATACGTCATCTTCAGGTAAATTCTGAGTCAAATGTAGACGTGTGTTGAGATGAGGGCTGTATGGTTAGCCTATAGCCGTTATATTAGGATATGATAGGAAATTTTATGTTTTATAAAGTAGGTTAAATTTCTACTGTTTTTAAATTACTGAGCTTGGTGGATATTATAAGTTAAAGACACGGTTTTAACTTATTTAAAGATGTTTTAATCACTCTATACGAACATAAAGTATACATGTACGTTGAAATTATGCCTACGTGCTGACTCTGGTTTGCTGCAATCTGTCTTAGTTTAATATTTACATCTTTATATTATTACTGTACCTTTATTATTATTATTAGTATTAGTATTATTATTATATTAAAATAATAAATCCCTACAACGGGAGAGCAGGCAGAAGAAGATTAAAAATAATAGTAATAATAAGATGATATGGGTGCTTGGATTGGGGAGACAAATTGAGATGGGTGTTTGGTTGAGTGTTTTGTTGGGGGCTGGATTCGTTGTGGAAATGTACTTACTTCGATGCTCTGTTGGGCTCCGTCAGTTCTGCACCTATATCTTTTCCACGGCTTTTGTAGCTCAGGGTATCACACGAATCATCTGAGGGATTGGTTTATAGCTAGTTATGTCTCTATAAATGATAACTTCACTATAAACATTTTATATCGGCATTTATTCAAATTAACTGTGTTCTGCGTAGATGTTTGTGTAAATTCACCACTTCAATTGCATTTATCAAGTACTTACGTGTATTTCTGTTTTCTTATTTCTCACCAAGTAAATGAAAACTCACACGCTATCTTTTATAATATACATACGTGTTTTACAAGTGGCTTTAGTGAGAATCGCAATTATGCTAGGTAATATTTCCCGCGACTTTCCACAAGAGCAACGTACGGAGGTCTGCTCTCCTCGGCGAATATGGTGGAAGTGAGCTCCTGACCACGCTAGGTTCGCGGCTAAAGGATGCTTCTCTCTTATTGGCTGTATTTTTCATTACGTAAAACAGTTCTATTGGTTAAAACAATTCGCGGGCCAAAACTATGAATTTAGTACGTTGTATTTTCGAAATATACGTTTCTTTTACAGTTAAGATTTCAAATTTGGAATTAGGAAATAATAATAATAATCTAAACGAGAATTTTGATACCGAAATAATAATAATAATAATTTGAATGATTCGAATAAATATGAATTAACTATTGTTTATAATAAATCGAAAGGGGTGGAATAATTCAGCTTCAAAATGCCCCTGTGTTAATTTAATTATGTCCGAAAAGGTAAATAATTAAATTAACACATCATACCCCAGAATATTTATTCTTATTAAATTTAAATTACGCTTGGATTAGTAAAAATTCTAAATTAATCATTGAAATGGTGAATGATGATAAATGTTAGTGTAACAATAGGTGTATGTGTTAAACATTACAACTTGAATTAAATGAATATGACCAAGATTATTTGGATATACACAAATTAAATCAAATCAGGTTTGTATTACCCTGACATTCTTTTAACATAATATTTTAAAAAATGACAAACATTCGAACAATAAATGAAAAATACTATTTAAACATTCTTAACTCTGAAAATTATTTCTTGAAAAACAAACATGTCTAGTATATGACAACACTTCTTGTTAGTTATATATATCGAGAATTCTTAAACATTTTGAAAATATATATATATGTCGAGATTCTCATCGTCCATACTTGAAAAATTTATTTACATCGAGGCACTCATCGTCTGTAAAATATCACTATCTTATTCCTTTACACGAATTCTCTTTCCTTTGAATCACTATTATAATATGTGTACATACATCATACAAATACAACACACTTTTGACAAATAAATAAATATATACAGTATCACACTATGTTGCATTACATCACAACATTACCCTTGAATAATAAACAATTTATGTACAAACATAACCCTCTTAAATAATAAACATTTTATTTACATCAACATTAATGTTCAATCCATCAGACTTGGTGCTCCTCATAATATGGTTTCAGTAAAGATTTGTGATAACGTCCTATTATTTTGCTATTTAGAGTACTTAGCTCATATGTATGGTTACTGAAATTCTTAGTAATTACGAATGGTCCTCTATAAACCATATTCATACGTCTATACCTTCTATGGAGTGCACTGGACAAACTCTTATTTCTCAACAATACTTTAGTGCCTACTTCTGGATTCCATTTTGCCTTATACCTCTTTACTTTTGACCTTCTCTTTTCTGCCCTACTCCTTATTCTATCCAGAGCTCTCTTACATAATTCCTCATTCGACATCTTCTTGCCCTTATAGAATTTAGCTTGGGGAAGATTCGCAATAACTGGGTCTGCATCTTTACCTGTCATTAAAGTATATGGAGAAGCTAATGTAGTTGCATTTACTGAATGGTTGATTACTCTTTCTATAACATTACACTGGCTAACCCAATTTGTGTGTGATTTATGACACAATACCCTCAAATATAAAGTAATATCTCTCATGATTCTTTCCGCGAAATTTGCTTGAGGAAAGTAACTTGAACTATGGAAAATTTTGATGTTCTTTGCTCTTAGCGAATTTTGAAAATGACTACTAGTGAATGATGTGGCGTTGTCACAAAGTACGGCTTCAATATCTCCAAATTTCGGGATATAGTCATTGATAATTTTGCTCACACATGCTTTAGAAGTTGCTCTTCGCACCGGATAAATTTTCACAAACTTGGTAAAACAATCATACATTACAAAGATATATCTACAACCGAATCTGCCTTGAGGTAATTCACCATGGAAATCTAATGCTACTAAACTATTTTTAGTATCTCTAATGATATTCTTTGGTTCTGTGTCATATTTTACGTTCAACGGTTTAGCTGCTTGGCAAGTGGTACAAACTTTAAGAATTTGCCTGATTTTCCTCGCCATATGTTTGAAATAGAAATCTTTACTCAAATTTATCAATACTTTTTCTGAACCTGAATGACATAAAGCTTGGTGGTAACATTTAATTAAATCTTGTTCTAGACATCTTGGAACATAGATTTTCCATTTTAACTCATCTGAACCACATAACTTATACAAAACTCCATCAAACAATCCTACAGTATTACCTGGTTTGAAACTACAATCTTGTATATCTCCTACACTACTATTTACATTATTTATACTACTGTTATCAGCATCCATATCAGTACCATTTATGTCTGATGAATTGATCACTAACTGATTTTCTGATGACGTATCAATCTCAGAAAGTTCTTGGATAGTTTTAGCACAAGTTAGCAATTCAGCAATAGTCTCATCTTCAGATTGCAATTTCTTTATGTCTTTGAACCCTTTTATTAATCCTTTGGATTCTACACATGGCAAAGTTAAAATACACACTTCTTGTTTCGGTGAAGCAATAGTATCTGGGATGTTTGAGTGCTGGTCTAAACGGCTTAACAGATCTGCAAATATATTATCTCTTCCGGGAATGTGCTTAATCACAATGTCATATGACATGATTTCATGTATATATCTTGAAATCTTAGAATTTGTTAGTCTACATTTTTGCATGAAAGCTAGGGAAATGTGATCAGTATACACTGTAACTTGCTTATTGAATACATAATGTCTGAATTTTGTTAGTGCATAGTATATGGCACTTACTTCTAATTCCGAAATGCAAGCTCTTTGTTCTGTACTACTCAAACTTCTCGAAGCAGTAGCTATTACATGGGTTTCACCGGATTCATCAATCTGACTAAGAATACAACCTATAGCTTTACATGAAGAGTCTGTGTGAATTATGTACGGCCTATCATCGTTCGGTCTCTCTAACAAGATAGCTTTTGAAAACAACTCTTTAACTTTATTAAAAGCACGATCATGTTCGTCTGTCCATTTCCAACGAATTCCCTTTTTTAACAGTTCTCTAAGGGGTGCTACTTCCTTAGCGTAGTTAATTAGAAATCTGCTTTGGAACTGCCATATGCCTAAAAGACGACGTAACTGCTTAACAGTGCGTGGTACTGGAATGTTTTGAATTGAAGCAATACGGTTTGGATTATGTTTGATACCTTCGGAAGTTACTACATAACCTACAAATTCTACTTCTTTCTGAAAGAAACATGTTTTAGACGGTTTGACTGTCATGCCATGTTCACGAAATTTTGTCAAAACATAGTCAATGTTTGCTAAATGGGTTTCAAAATCATCGTTACTAAGAAGAAAATCATCTACATAGGAAATGATTCCTTTAGTTTCGGTTTCTGGAAAAATCACACTAAGTGCTCGTAGTAAGGCACTTCCACTTGTCTTGTAACCAAATGGGCATCTAGTAAATTCGTACGTACGTCCATTATGATTGAAAGCTGTATACTTCCTATCCTCTTTGCGTAGTGAAATTTGCCAAAACGAATGAGTCAAATCTATGCTCGAAAAACATTTTCCTTTTTCTAATCTACTGAGCAATTGTTCAATACTTTCCGGACGGTAGTTGTCTGTAGCGATATAATTGTTCATATGCCTCGCATCAACGGTAAGGCGAAGAGATTTATCCTTTTTGAACGTCCAACACAAAGGGTTGATGTATTTTGAGGTCGAAATTTCGATTACTCCTGAGTCTAACATTTTCTGAATCGTCATATCGGCTTCCTTCTTCAATGCAATCGGGATTGGCCTACTCTTATAAGTGAATTCATCAACTGGTTCGATGTCAAATTTATGCTCGTAGATGTTACAAAGTCCCACGTTTTCGGAAAATACTTCTTTATTCTTTATTAATATCGATAACAACCTGTCACGTTGATCTTCATTTAAATTGTTAGCCATATCAACTTTCTCCTTCAAAATATTCATTGTCATAGAGTTCGCGCTAGGGTCGGCTTCTTTTACATTCCTCGTACAGACATAACCTATCTCTACTTGCCCTATGTTGACATCTCCGTCAACACTATTTTCATACCTATCAGCGCAGTCATCACAATTCAATGTCATACATCTACATACTTCTACCTCATTATTTATATCATCGCAGCAAGGGCCTACTTTATGAATCATCATATCATTTATCTGAATATTTTCTACAATAAACGTCTCATACGGAATATCGTTGCCACCTAACTCACTAGACGCATCTCTTATACTCAGCTCATTGTCGAAGGGAATGCTCATCTTGTCTCCTTGTAAATTTAATATTAAGTTGTTATCCTCAAAACTTATGATACTGTTGTATTCCGTAAAAACATCAACTCCAATAATAATATCTGTAACTAATTTCGGGACTACTAAGAAAAATATTTCAAATTTCGAATTACCAATTTTGACATCCAACATGCATTGAAATTTTACCGATTGTTTTGCTCTTTTGATCGCTACTGTGCAAGATAATCCGCAGATAGGAATAGAAATTAACTTCACTTTGTTTTGAATAAGCTTATTGTATAAGCATTCGCTTATTACACTATTTGAACAACCTGTATCTATTAACGCAGTTGTCTCATAATTTCCTATCACTACTTTTATTCTAGGAGGATCCATAATAACCTCACTTCTACTTGCATTATTCTTTTCTTCACTAGGCCTATTATCTGAAAAGCTTCTTTGTGTCTGAATGCTATTTATGGGTTCTATACGTTTGCCTGAATTGACTAAACTTGCGCCAACACCATCCGAACCCTCGAGATATTGGCTTGTTAGTTTAACTGTTGTGCATTACCATTATCTTCCTGATCATGGACTTCTACAACGTCATCAGGTACATCTTCGCTACGTGTATTACTGTTGAATGGCCTGGCTCTAGGATTTAGCCTGTTTTGCTGAGTCTCAACACTTTTGACTCGCCACTTACCATTGTTAATTACTTGTCCTGGCCTAACTTGACTATCATTGCTATTGTTATTACCTCTATTATTATTATTATAAGTACGGTTCTGGTACCTCCTACGATAGCCTTGATTCTTCATCCATGGCATTTTTCGCCAAGAATTTGGATGATTACCATTTCCAACGTTTTGCCTATTGAAAGTGACATGGTTTATCTGATTTCTTCCATTATTGTTTCTGTTATATGGCCTATTCTCTGATCTATTCTGGAAATACCTAGGATTATTCCTGTTTTGATTAGGCATAGGGTCTCTGTAGGTATTCCTAGCATCATAACTTCTGTCACAATTTGCATTGCCTTCTGCCCCTACCCCAGAATTTGTAAGCCTGTTAGTGGGAGGGTACATTCTATCATTTGAATTCATATAGCTCTGCCTACTCCTGAAAATATTCCTTTGCTCAAAAGCAGCAAGCAATTCTAACATATCAGAAAAAGTTCTGGGTTTTGCTACTATCAGACTTAGTCTCACATTCTCTGGAAAGTGATTTACAACAGTCTCCAGTAACTCAAACTCATTTAGTGGAGGATCTACTTGTCGTCCTAATTCGGCCATTTCCAAAAAATAGTCAATCATCGTCTGACCTGACTCTGGCTCATACACACCATTAGCTAACTGCATCCTAATGTTGTTTCTCTTGGATAAACTCCAATATCTACTGATAAAATTTCTTTTGAATTCTTCAAATGTCGTAGTCTCATTTGTAGTCAAATTGAACCAATTCAAAGATCTACCTTGCAATGCCTTTCTTACTATGATCATGTACATGTTAGGCGGAATGGCTCTTAACCTAAAATAATCGTGAAGTTCAGTTAAGAAATTTTGTGGATTGGTATTATTATTCTCATCAAAAACAGGTAACTTAATTTCGTTCATCAGGTAGCTAGGAAAATTTGTGCCTAACTGACTAACTCCTGTGGACAAAGGTACATTAATATCCTGCACCTGGGAACCATTATGACTGTTTATCCTTTCCTGACATCTAGGAGATCTACATGGTAACTGTGAGTAAGTTTCTTCAACGACATTCCTATTCATATTGTTTCCCAGTTGAGGTACATTCACATCATTAATTACAGGTGAAGTTACAGGAACATTTAATCTATTTTCCAATACACAAATTCTACTTGTCAGTAACTCTTCATCTTTGTGTACTCTCCTACTCAACACTGTCAACTCTTCTTGCGCTTCTACAATCTGTATTTCAATGTCTTTCTGTTTGACTTTTAACAGCTGATTCTTCTTCTCTAAGTCATTTCTAGCCTCATCATTTATCTTAGCAAAACCTAACAATGTTTCGTCGAAAGCATTCATCTGCATTTTCATAAGAGTCACACTATTGTCTAGTTCCGACACATTAGCTACAATAACTTTCATTTCCTCACTAGTATTAGAAACATCTGTTTGCATTGTTTGCAAGTTAGTGCTAACATTTGAAATAACCTCTTTTACTTCTGATATATCATTATTTACAATAGTTTGAATATTCTCTAGAGCAACGGTGACGTCATTATTAACCTGCTCTTTGAAATCACCTAGCCTTTCCTGTACTTCCTTTACCACTTCTTGTTTTAGATCATCTTTCAACTTTGTCAAGTTTTCATCCAATTGTACTAACTTCAGACTAATGTTTTCATTTACATCTGCTTTTACATTATTTACATCAGTACTAACCTTATTAATGTCACTTTTTACATCATTCTTAACATCATTTATGTCTGCCTTAACATCCTCAATTTTACTACTAAGCTTATTGAACATTTGCTGCATAAAACTTTTAATTGAGTTCTCTAATTGGTCATCTGAAGATTCACTATCTTCGCGCCTAGTCACGTTTACATTTGAAACGGAAACATCTGTTTCGACCTGAACTTCCATATCAGTAACAATCTCATCTACTAACTGTAAACTACTATCAGCACTTATGTTGTCTACAATACCTTCCATCTCGGTACTAGTTAGCAAGTCCTGTCCATTTTCTAACACATCTGAACTTTCCTTCTGTGGCGACATTATTTCGCGGCCTCTGAGTTTCATTTATAATCATAAAAATAACACCTTACTTTATTTGTAGGCTTCGCAGGCTTCACAGGCTTCTTACAATTACTTTCATTCTGGAACTTGATTGTTGGCGGTTGATGTTGGATGGTCACAGCTGCTGCCTACTGCATGATGTCGAACACCTGGGCTGACCTCGTGATGGCGTGGTGATTGTTGCGCGTAACCGTACCTAGCTAACGATTCTCACTTAATTCTGTGTATCGCAATCTGCTTGCTAATGTCCCAATTAGAATATTTGTTCACAGAGTCTTTACACAGTTAGATTGTTCTTAAAAAGCCACACGTTGGTGCACCAAATTGATATGGGTGCTTGGATTGGGGAGACAAATTGAGATGGGTGTTTGGTTGAGTGTTTTGTTGGGAGCTGGATTCGTTGTGGAAATGTACTTACTTCGATGCTCTGTTGGGCTCCGTCAGTTCTGCACCTATATCTTTTCCACGGCTTTTGTAGCTCAGGGTATCACACGAATCATCTGAGGGATTGGTTTATAGCTAGTTATGTCTCTATAAATGATAACTTCACTATAAACATTTTATATCGGCATTTATTCAAATTAACTGTGTTCTGCGTAGATGTTTGTGTAAATTCACCACTTCAATTGCATTTATCAAGTACTTACGTGTATTTCTGTTTTCTTATTTCTCACCAAGTAAATGAAAACTCACACGCTATCTTTTATAATATACATACGTGTTTTACAAGTGGCTTTAGTGAGAATCGCAATTATGCTAGGTAATATTTCCCGCGACTTTCCACAAGAGCAACGTACGGAGGTCTGCTCTCCTCGGCGAATATGGTGGAAGTGAGCTCCTGACCACGCTAGGTTCGCGGCTAAAGGATGCTTCTCTCTTATTGGCTGTATTTTTCATTACGTAAAACAGTTCTATTGGTTAAAACAATTCGCGGGCCAAAACTATGAATTTAGTACGTTGTATTTTCGAAATATACGTTTCTTTTACAGTTAAGATTTCAAATTTGGAATTAGGAAATAATAATAATAATCTAAACGAGAATTTTGATACCGAAATAATAATAATAATAATTTGAATGATTCGAATAAATATGAATTAACTATTGTTTATAATAAATCGAAAGGGGTGGAATAATTCAGCTTCAAAGATAATAAATACTTTTTTATTTCAATAATACTAGCGACAATAAAATACAACCACAGCAATAATACTAGCATCTAGTAATACCCTTTTTGTAAGACGAAGCGTTTGACATCATGTGTTAGTATTTTCTCTTATCTTAAGATCACGTTTTGCCACTGGATTGTAGGAACGTCTAGTAAGTTAGGTATTGATTTATTTTCAACCATTAATTACAGTAAAATAGGTCTCGTCAAGATCAGTTAATATAAAATAGGCTACAACAAGGAATATATATAATAAATAATAAAACAGTAAAGTAATAATGTAAAATGCATGAAGAATATCATAATACTAATTGTTTATTCAGTTGCAAAATTATGCTAAATTTTTAAAATCTAATGAACAAATGTTAGGTTCCAAAAATTCACTGACTGTAAAAAAATCCTAGATCTAAACCACTGTTTCAGTAGGCCTACCCTACCATATTTATTCTACATTGGCTTTGTCATTACTAAAAGTTTATTATACAGCTCCAGCTGATGAAAATTACTGCAGTTTTACTTATCTACTTAAACGATGGTATGTTATATCCAGATCATGCTTGCCCTTAGTATTGAAGTTACGTATATTATGTTGCTTATGGCTACTGGTATGCACAACACTTCTTAGAAGTTAGTTGTGTTAATGTATAGGGATGTATTCCATGTAGTTCTGCAAGTAGAGTGTTATAGCCTATTAGATACCTAATGTTTGCTGATTTAGCCTATTACAATACATTCTGTTTATGATCTAGGATTTTCAAGAAACTCATAATTCATAGGTCATAATAAAATTGTTACTCCCAATAAAATATTAAATGGCTTGATTTTATTTTCAAAATGCTTAGTATTAACTCAAACAATCCTACTTCTTACAACATTAATTTAAAGGGAACTTACTGCTATAAGTGATGCAGGCCTATTAGTTTTTAATTTATTTTTGGACATATTTGAAATAGTCATCAGAACTTACTTTTTGGGGGGAAATACTGATTCCTTCAACAGTGGAATCTTGTACTAGAATAGCCCATAATTCATAAACATATATGAGGTTGAAATACAGTGTTATTCGCCTTGATGCTGAAACCACAGGATATGGTTGTAGCATATAGTCCTATTAGATAAATATGAATGTTACTATTATTACTACTTATACGGAAATACAATATTACTGTAACAAATAACAATATTTGCTGTATAAAATATCTTTGTAAATCAAAGATTCTTCCTTGGTTACAGTGCCTGATAAAAGGTGTAAAAGTATAAAAAGTGCTTTTCTGTCCTGATTCATTAATTATTTACATTACCTAAAAAGAGTTGTGAAATAAGAAGTAAAAGTCATAGTTCATCGACTTACGGGAACAAAACTCAACCAGGAAATTCAAGAACACGGATAGTATAAGAGGGAAGGATATACGGAGTGGAAGTGGTATAACAGTATATATTGAAGGGGGCATTAAACAAATTTAAAACCTATGCGTTGTTTTGTGATTATATGTATAGTTTATGAGATAATATGGTTAACAGTCTCCATGTATTTGCAACATCGCACATCCAGATCGCTCTTTTGGTAGCAATGACCTGCTTTGTCACTAGTATGAAAACAAACACACCACGTTACGAATACTCCCGTCCTGACATTGCCAAGATGACATGTACTACCTGGACCATGCACGCAACTTGATTGAAAAACCGCAAATGTAAAATTTATTCCTTATTCTTTCTTCAGTTAATGTACAGAAATTGGAACAGTATGGATAATACCAAATAAATCACGGTTAAAGTTTGTCATTTTTTTTTCTGAGAAAAGTAATCACTTGGGACAAAAATTATATTTGAATGTTTTGTTTGTTTCTACCTAAGGACCAAGCTGTAAAAATTTGCACAGTAATGCTACTTACACGGTGCAGAGCAAAGGGTCTTAGTATCAAACCTTATCTTAGTTGCGTCTTTCTTGTAATTATTCCTACGCAATTTTAAATAATTAAATATCATAACAATTGATTATTATAGTCATTTATAATATTTCGTGCATTAATTTGCTTTTCCACTTTGATTGGCCTAAATTTAATAAACAGCGTATTTTGTAAGTATCTGCAAACATACATCTTTAATCCTAATATACTTCGGGTGAAACAAGTTTTAACTCAATTTTGATATTCAGTAAATAAATAACATAAGAAACAGATATCCTAATGTTAAATTATATTACTTTATAGAACTAACTCTTAACAATTAAGTAAGCATTTTTATCTGTAAAACAGGGTGGGAACTAATGGCAATAAAATACGAGGGGGCCAAGTTCTATTTCTACACGGATTTTTCCCCCCTTCAAGTAGCCTAGACTATACGAAGAGTTTTAAAAAATCGTAAGTTATAACAATTATTTTTGTGAGAATTTTGAACTCATATAAATTTGATTTAATATCAGGAGAAAGTACCAGAACTTTAATCCTTTGATGATAAGTAAAATCGCTATGCTGCATACTAGAGATGGAAGAATTTATTTTGCAAATACTGTCACAAGTTTATCTGGTGGAGAAGTATCATTCTTCCCATTATTATTATTATTATTATTATTATTATTATTATCATCATTATTGTTATTATTATATTACCGTAACTATTGCTAATAACCTGTTATTGTTATTAATATAGCCGCTTAAATTAGTTCCGCTAAAAGATTATTTAGATTATTTTAATGAACATCAGCATAAAATAACATAGGCCATTTCAGTACTTATTCTACTGATAAAACTACCATGCTATTTAACAGCAAATCAGCAGTAGGCTCTAATAAGAAACATTTTTGAACCTATTATATTACAAAGGGAAATACCAACTGGAGTGTACGAAGGTGATTGGTCTTTTGATTACATCTCATGGGATAATTCGATTGTTCCAAAATCCTTAACCTCTAGGGCAGTGGTTCCCAACCTTTTTCAGCTGGCGGAATACCTCCACGGTCCATCGGTCCATGGTGAAGTAAACAAACCTTATTTGTATCGTATTCTTTCCTTATGTAGCCTATACATAATTTACCATCAAAATTGCAAATATATAAGCTTATATATGCACCACCTGTGTGACTGTGTGAGTCATCTGAGAGGGATGTAGTGGTTCTGTTGTCTGCCTCAGATGCCAAAAATCAAGAACCAAGAAAACAATCAAAACACAACTTGATTTTTTTCCATTTTTCTGATCTTTTTCTGATGGTATATTCGATGGTTTCTGATAGTTTTAGGATCCGAGTCGCGACCCACCGGTTAGGAACCGCTGCTCTAGGGTATAATATTCGAATAACCAAAGTCATAACTACAAGAAATTCTATAAAGTAAATCTTATCATTAAAGATTAAAATTAAAAAGAGCAAAGTTAATCTTTACAGTAAAATGACTATGTCAGTTCATCCTATTTCATGTTATACGCTATATTATAACTTACTACAATAAATTATATTCGATTTTTAACATACTTTGTATAGACTTAGCAGACACTAAGTGGACTTACCGTAAATTTAAGTCATTACATAAGCATAGTTCTTTATTTCCTTGTAAAAGTAATTCTATTTATGAGAGGATTTCTATCAGTTCTTGAACAAACGAATCTTGCTAGCAAAAAAAAAAAAAAAAAAAACTACGGGACGTACTGACAAGAATAAGAAAGTGGCAACAGAAACGAATTACAGGTAAACTTGGCTGGACAAGAAGAAACTAAATTGTAATTTGGTTTTTGCAATTCTGAAAACGGAAGCAGACTAGTTCACAAAACAATACACTCCTCTTACTTCTGAGCTCGTCCATGTCAGGGATAAAGAGTACTTCATAACTTAACAATTCTGATTTTTCTAGGAGACTTCTGGCTATAAGTATAGCATTTAATTACTTCTACCATATCATTTATCGTTCACAATATATTGCAGCGCACACATTGGTTCTCAGAGCGTAGTCTCTGTGGCAACCGGTTAGCTCCTGCCCGTGTATGTTGTAGGACAGTTCTTTTATTTTATTTTATTCCTTTCTTCTTTTGAGTTATAGAGTAATCCGGTTCTGACAATCGGATAATAAATTAATTGCGAGGTACTTTACGTTTTAAATCCGCTCTTAAAAGTTGAACTTATACGAAAATGTTTTAAAATCACATTAGAAGTAAACTCAGTCTTTATTTCTTCTGTTCAGTAGGCCTAATGTGAAAAAATAACATGCAAAATATAGACAAATACACTAAGCCTACCCCTCAACCTCCACCACTAGTTCCCAATTTTCCCGCTTTCTCGAACCTGAGCTGTATAGTCTTCATTAAAAATTTTCCAATCGTTTCCCAAACCTCTTTATCCACCAGTGACTCCACAAATGTCCGTTGTTCCCTATTCGATGCCGTAAAAGATATTGGTAGATATTTTCCCTCCATTTTTACAAACCTCTACAATTCGCCAGAATATGTAACCAAGGTTCTTCCCCCTTACATATTTGTATTTGTAATTATTGCTCCCAGATGTTTGAATTTCTCCACTAGTTCGACTTCTTTATCTGCTATTCTAATATTTTGGAGCGCATTAGGCCTTTTTTTACGTTTCATGACCATACACTTGGTATTTTCTATATTTGATTTCCAATCTAACATTCTTGCAGGCATCGACTTTATCCGATTATCCCAATTATTTTATGTCACCGCCCAACAGAAAAAAACGTCATCTACATAAGCTAACTTCGGGTGACTGTCATTTAATTCTAGGCCTACTTTGTTTTCCTGAACTTTCCTAACGGCATATTCCAAAGCGAAATTAAAAAGTAAAGGCGGTAATGCATCTCCTTGCTTCATGACACTTATAATGGCAAAGTCTCTGATGTAAGTTTCCCTCACGTGACTCTGTTATAAGTTTCAATTAGACATATTTTGATCAACCTAACTAAATTTTGGGTATCCCAAACTCAATGAGTATATTGTACAATCTGTCTCGCCTAACTGCGGCAGCATGGAGAGCCGAAGATCTGGTTGAAATCCTGGCTATGGCATTGAATTTTTCAGGCTAACTCTACCTTTCCACCTTAGCCTACACACGGCCAGTGCGAAAGAATTATCGTTCCAGATTTATTATATTCCCACTTTTCTCCAAAATTTGGTGAATACAATTTGATCAATGGTTATCTATTTCGCCTAAATCCACATTAGTGATATCCAATGACTTCGTCTGCATATGGGGTTAATTTTGACAGAAGTATATTAGACGAAGTTTTGTATGATGTTGGTAAGAGAGAAATTCCTCGATGGTTATTACATTCGGCCTTATCTCCCTATTTTATGGATCGCTATAATAATAATTCTTTCCATTTCCTTAGCAACTCTTTCCTTCAAAATTATAAGAATGATCATAAGGATATCTTAATTTAATCTATCTCCGCCTAATTAATGCTGTTGGAATTTGATCAACGCCTGGAGATTTGTAATTTTTTTAGTTTACCAATAGCCGTTTCTATTTCTGCTTTTCTTGTTTAGCATTGTTGAGATTTTCGACATTGGTTTCATTCCGATTCTGCAATAATTGAAGTTTCGCCTGCTTTCTAGAGTTTACTAATGCCATGTACTCATCATCAAACCATGGTTTATTTGGTTTCAGATCAAGCTGCCCTGATCTTTCTTTTATAATAAGATAAGAATGCGCACTTATGTGTAGTGTCAATGTTTATTCTTTACTATAATCCATCAAGGATTTTGTTCTCTTCTTGCAATCTTGTAGGTGGTAACGTTCACACGATTCCTCACACAGCGAGCACACGCAAGTGATATCTGGTTCATGATATGATGATCTTTCTTTTGCGGATACTTTAATATGGTCTTTAATTCTTTCTCAGGTTTTATCGATATTAATATCATCCTTAGCTTCTGGTTCTGCAATGTTTTTTTTTAGAACTGTAAATCTATTTGAAGTCTCAACTTGGTAAGCGTTATCAATTTGGTCTTCGTCTAGTTTTTTTCAAATTGAATCTCTCTCTCTATCGAAATATTACCTAGTTCTTGTGCTTAATGGAAGTTTATCCCGAACAACAGCAACTACCAGAGAATGATCCTAATCGCAGTTCGCACCTCTAAAAGTTCGAACATAAATTATAATAGAGTGCCTCCTTGCATCTATTAGCACATGGTGGATTTGATTATGAGTCTTTCCACCTGGTGACTTCCAAGTGTGTTTATGAATATCACGAATTGAGAATTTTGCGCTCTTTATGATTAAATTCTTGGCGGTGGTATAACTCGCTAATCTAACCCCACTGCCATTGCTCCTCCCTCCCTACATTCGCATTGAAATCTCCTAGTGCAATGTACATATGATAAGTCGGAAACTTATCAAATGAATGAATCTACTTGGTTATTATTAAGTATTACAGAAAATAGTTAATCTATTTCCAGTTCATTTTTATTTCATGTTCCATTATTGCAGTTCAGATACTTCGGCAAAAAGAAATAAATAAGATAACCAAATTAAATATAATAAATGACAGATTAATTGCCCAAATTTATTCAAACTAAAATCATAAAATCTCATAGCCCGTGTTTGGTCTTAAAATGACCGTGAAAAGACGGAACATTCATTATAAATATTATTAACTAGAAAGAAGGCAAAGGTAAAAAGTTTAACAACGTCATTTTAAATGTCTATTAAAATGAGATTGCAGTGGTGAGAATTGAATAGACAGAGAAGCTGGGAATTTCCCTAGCATACTTAACGGGTGTGGGACAAGGCAATGCAGGTACCCAGGTACCGTGCGTCGGCAATCTCCCAAGATCTAAACAAAGGGTAGTGATGCACTTAAGTTATTTTAAGAAGTCGGCTATTAAGTTCAGGCCAAGCTTCTGATTTTGCTACTGATACAACACGCTGTCCGGTTTTTCCACTTAAACCTTCTTAGAAATCCGAGACGCTAAGTTGTGGGTTTTGATAATAAGGGAAATCCAATTGATTTCCGTGGGAGGCTATCATATTATTATTGGTCGGGAGAATCGCCAATAAGAATTTATCTATAGTACCACGTGCCGGGATTCACGAATAATAATTAAGAAGAGTAGGGATAAATGTTTGTCCGAGAAAGTTTTCCTTATGCCTACGGTGGCGATGTAAATTCATTCTGTTTCGGGAACTTGTGTCCACCGTATTACTATTCAGTTTCGGGGACTTGTGTCCACCGTATTACCATTCTGTTTCGGGGACTTGTGTCCACCGTATTACTATTCTACTTCGGGGACTTGTGTCCACAGTGTAAAATCACTCATCTTTGTGGCCTCGTGCCCACAGTATTAATTGGACTTATAAAATTTTCGCTGGGGAATTAATCGACTTAGAAGGATTCTTACTTTCAATCGCGATTAGTTAAAATCACATACGGCAGCAATTGTATCACTAGTAACGATCTACCGAGAACTTGTAACAATATTAATTATTCACAAACAAATTTTGTAATTATTGTCAATGACTGGACTTGTATTTCCAACGTATTGAATAAACAGAATATTCCTTCAGTGTTCAAAGAAACTGCATTATTATTCAAGTAACAATAATAAGGTGTTCTTCGCTTCCTACCCAGAAGCTAGAGGGGAGTGCTCGACGATCGACTGACTGACCGGAGGCGAGTTCGACAAACAAAGACAGAAATATTCAGTATATGCATTATACTGTGGCGCCCAGGCAAACATCATCCTTCACCGAACCGCCGTACCATTTTCACTTGTGTTTTCACAACGTGTCAACATTGGCGAAAGTTATCATTCAATTCACTGTAAGAACAATGAAATGTATTATTATGCTATCATTAATAACTTACTGCATGAAGAAAGAATCTCAGTACGCATAGGTTGTAGTTAGTAAAGGCACTCACCTGAAAAAGAGAATAATACACTGTTAGGCCTGTAAACTATAATTAAAATTACTTAATACTATAATATGGCCAAATTGTAAACTGTAATCAAACTAAGAACTTCTAAAACAAAATAAGAAAAATGGTAACGGTATGAATAAAATAAATAGGGGTAATACAGTACAGTCCCGCTATTCCGAACCCCGCTATTCCGAAAATCCGCCTATTCCGAACAGAGTTAAGTAAAAATGCCAATTTTTTAAACTTAAAAACAGGAGAAATTAAAAAGACGTTCGTGAAAAAACATACATTTATTGTTACACAAAGAAGTTAAATAGAGATATACATGGAGCCTAAGCTTGATGAAATGCCTGAAAACAAATTGGAATGAAAGGTGGCACTTAATTTATGCCTTAACAAGTGAATACATTGATATTATTCATGAAATCCGCCTATTCCGAATTCCCGCTAAACCGAATGGTGTTCGGTCCCAATTAGTTCGGTATAGCGGGACTCAACTGCAATAACAAATATCCATTGGTGTAGTTTAGGGATGTGTCAGTTTGGGGTACCTTTAGAAATGAAAATTTCAGTTTTAAAAGTGGTGTATTAACATTTAATTTACATAAGCCTTTATATAGACTATGAATGGAATATCGTAATTCAAAGTGCTTAGGCAAACAGATTTTATTCATTCATTCATTCATTCGTCTGTGAAGTGTTTGTGCTTCATTTTAATTCCCCCAGCACACAACAAACGAACACGTAATATAGATACCTAACTCACGAATATAATGGAAATGGGGAGCTGATAAAAGATGACAATAACAGTAATGAAGAGTGAAGGGTGGGGTTTCTCGACATGCACACGGCAAGTCGATATCACCAAAGCGGCATTCTCTCTTCACCCAACCGACAGGAAAATATATAATTTCATAAGTTTCCCGCTTTACTAAATCCAGTCATCATGACTATGTCGATGTTTGCTACATGCATTCATAAATAATGAATCTTTAAATTACTGCATTAATAAACTTCATGTTCCTTTGAGGGTGATATAAATGTTTTTTTTGTAATATCTCTTTATTCTCTCAAAAGCTTGAACTTAGGCAAATATTCTTAACCTTTCTTACGTTCATACTCTTAGAATGAATTTAAAAAAAAAAAAAACTTAATCCCAAACTTATTCTCATTACCGGTACACAATTTTATTAATTTCTTGCAAGCCGCGAGCCTAATCAAACTTCTTCTGGGCCTTAGTTTAGAGACCCCAAGAAGAGGAGCATTTTCTTTCAAATTCCAATTATTTATTTCAAATTTTCTTTAAATTATGAGAATTAACATTTTAGCACACAGTTAATTAATTGTTTAATATATAAAGAACACATTATTGGATAAATCATGGAAAAGAATGAGTGAATTGTGGAAATCATCCAGAAACTTGCCCGGTGCTTTGTACAGGACTTCACACAAACCAGATGAAGAACAAGAAATGCTTCTTTATATATTATAATGCATTATAATAATGCACTATAACCAAATAAATTCGATCATAAGAATTTTAACCAACAAGAAATGTATAAGTTACAGATATTTAAATATTTAGGCCCAAGTTGAAAGCTGGAATTATTTTTTAAGAGACGAGTTCACTCACTAGCTCCTAGGACATGTATCATCCTTTAATACCATTTAACAGAAAAGATAGAAGCCTGTAGAAGAAGACAATGGTTGTGAAAATGGGCCTTCTATTCACCACATCCCTTTATAAAGAAATACTTGTCGCTTTACAGGGCTAGGTATATCCAGTAAATTAAAGTGACCTTAAATTAGTGAGTAGCAAATAATATTGAAGATATAATACTTAATCTAATTTCAAGCATCACTAACAGACACAACATTAGCATAATATGTTAATCCAACTGGCCTACCGAATCGGTTCATGTGTTTATTTACTTCGATTCTATTACCTGCTTTACTAATAGGTCCTAATTATATTAGTATTCGCTAAATAATCTTATTTGTGCACAGAATAAAAAAGTAATGCCAATGTCTGTAAATACTGAACATAATAGGTCATATAATCTCTTTATTAATTTATTACTTTTTTCATTTAAGTTATGTAACTATTGTTTTAGAGTAATTATTTTACTTCTTTCAAATTATACCAGAAAGTATTCACACAAGGTAATCTAGAAAGGCCTCCTAACGTCCGTACTATTTTACAGTGTTCGTTAATAATAAATCTATGTCCTGTACACAGCTCCGGAAACCATAGGCGTACCGAGGGGGGGGGGGTTTGGGGGTTTGAACCCCTTTTCCTTAAAAAAAGGAAAATTATATAATTTTTTTAAGTCTGCCCATAGATTACTTAATACATGTATAAAGCGTGGGAAGCTTAAAACTCGTTATTTTGCGTCTTAATTTTTAAAATTTTCCGGGGGAGGACCCCCGGAAGCTTAAAACTCGTTATTTTGCATCTTAATTTTTAAAATGTTCCGGGGGACGCCCCCCGAACCCCCCCCCCGTCCCTGGGGAGTATTCCTTTATAACCCCCCCATATGGTCGGCCTGGTTACGCCTATGCCGAAAACTGTTGTACAGGAAAAAACTCCAGTCATTAAGTAAGTATGTAGGCTAGATTTGAGCTCAACAAAATGAAACACAGATATAAAAAAGTAATTTAATAATAATATAACTGTTCTGGGCTTATAATGAGCAAGAATCCGAGAATCTATCAAGTAAAAATGTAATAACACGAATTCAAATTCCTTTTGTACCATTAGACTCAAAACTAGTAATTTGTCTTATAGGGTGAAGATAATGTCCTACGAATTTTTTTAATTGATTTGTTTCAGGCATCATCATGACCTCTAGAAGCTCATTTAATACAACAATAAGTGGCTTAATGTATGGAATATTAAACATATTCTTAATATGAGCTGTAAAATGAATATCACACATCCTTATTTCTTGAACAATAAGGACAAAAGTAAAAAATCTGATGTGAAAGTCACATAACTTCCTCAGCCCAAATAAAAGTTTGCAGCATTTACGCTAATTATGCAATAAGTACCTTATAGCCCCTTCTTTTAATGTTGCGACTAAAAACGCAGGCTATGGGGAAAAAAAAACAAGTGACTGCAAACGTTTATTGAACTTTCCGCTGTTA
The DNA here is from genome assembly GCA_964059195.1 of Ectobius pallidus. Taxonomy (NCBI): domain Eukaryota; kingdom Metazoa; phylum Arthropoda; class Insecta; order Blattodea; family Ectobiidae; genus Ectobius; species Ectobius pallidus. Next base: position 26,769,874 of record CAXKWD010000010.1, on the reverse strand, counting down.
AGAATAATTTCCGAAATTTATCAAATATTCCCCTCAGATATTTCTTTACTGCAAGTAGGGCCAACAGTGCATTTTTCTCACTTCACGTGCTTATATAAAATAAAATGACTTAGATGTCCGCGTATTGAATTGTTCACCAGGCAAGTTGGTAGATTACAACCGCCCTTCAAAGAATGTTTTTGAAATGGTATAAGCAATCCATGTACAAAATTTAAAGGAAATTGTTAGAGCTGTTTATGAGAAAATAGCAAAAAAAACAAAATATTTTTCATGTAAAGTCCCCTTAAATATAAGAGAAGGTTGTCGCCAATCTTCACTGCCTCAGAAGGTACCTAGTCCAAATACAAAATTTTGTTTTCGTACGATTTACAAGAAGCCGTATTGCAAAAAGCACGTATTCACAGTGGGTTGCTTATAACTACCCTTTAGAGAATTTGTTCGATAAAATGTTTCAAATAAAAGTTTTAGCTCTTGGTAAAATCAATCCATGCGCAAAATTTAAAGAAAATCGTTAGAGCCGTTTTCGATAAAATCGCGAAAAACGAAAATTTCTTTATGTAAAGTCCCCTTAAAAATAAGGGAAATTTGTCGCCAATCTTCGAATCACATCTTCCGAAGGTACCTCACCCAAATATGAAATTTTGTTTTCATACGATTCTCCGTTTCGGAGCTAGCCTGTTCACAAACTTCCACACAGACAGACACACACACACACAATCGGACACACAGACATGTTTCCAAAAATAGTATTTTTGGATTCAGGGGGCCTTGAAACGTGTATATATGCTAAAACTCAACTTCGAATTTTAGGGTCGAAAACAATACTTCCTCTACCTATAGTACCTATGGTACGGGCAGAGGAAGTAAAAACCAGTACTTAAACCAAACATTGTTGTGATATTACTTACAGTAATCACCATAAGTTGAAGACACCATTCGAACATCTATGAGTAAATAATGAATTATCAGACTTTAAATTCGATTAACTCAGAGCAATTAGAACAGCAGAAGACGTTAATAGCCAGAAAAATACTGATCGGTCATTTAAGCGTTTGGAAAAACACGCTAAGATGTGAAAGTGAAGCCACCTAGAAACGAAAGAACAAATTCATAAAATAAAGGAAGTTATCTCTTACGGAAAATCACACAATAGGCTACTCAGCATTGAGAAATTTCAGAAGTAAACACGTTGAAGGTTATCAGTAGTGTGGCTAACAAAAGATATACCTACTCTTCGGGAAGAAGTGGATATATGGGTTCGTATTCATTACCGGTATCAAAAGAGTGGCTTCTATAACAAACAAAAATCACGATCACAAATTGATAAATAAAGAGAAGAATCGCAGATATGATCTTTCGTTTGGAATTATCCGAGGAATGACTTACAGCTGAACGTCATTACTCAAAGAGCTCTAACAAACATTTGTAACGGGAGTGATTTTATTTTTGCAATCTCCACTTTCTTCATCTCTTTAAGTCTACACTAATAAGACACGTTTGACCAATAAAAGATCTGATAAGAAATGCTATCCAGTGATACATTATTCATCGCTGTAGGCTGTATTAGTTGAGAAATAGGAATTTTTATTGTAAAACCTAAGCGTGTAAAAAGAGACAAAATAGGATGGAACATTTTTAATCCTATGTGCGCAGTAAATTATTATGTTTCAGATTTTCTGGGAACAATGTTTGAAATTGATACTAATTTTCTTTTGATTTTAGCCCTGAAATCATTGTATGGCAACATGAAACTGCGAAATAAAATATCCCTTAAAGACAATAAAATGTTATGTTTCCGGAATTTCTGTTTCTTCTCATTTCAACCCCTACAGGGCATAGAGAATAATTAGAAGCAATGGGTTGCAAAATTCTAAGTCCTGTATGAGCGATAAAAGGAATATCTAGTGTTCTCTGAGGCAATAGTTTGAGTGTAATAAGTCGTTCTTCTTTGCTTCAAACTCTACCTAGGTAGATGCCTAGGCTATATAAGGACTTGACTTACAGCTTGAAAATCAAAAGTCCTACATAATTTCATTTTGAATTACACGCCAAATTCAAAACACGGACGATTCCAGACTTTATAAGCTAGTAGGCCTGGTCTATATAATTCAATTTGAGAGACTTTCATTAAAAGGGTACATAAAATATGCTTCGCTAAATCAAGAACTTTTTTTCAGGAATAAACCCAATGAAAACAGGATCTAATTAATTATTTCTTATTGGTTAAGAGACATCCACTTTATACCCTCACTATTAGCCTAAGTTATAATGGTAAAGGGCATCTAATACACTAAAAGGGTTATCTTGGTAGTTGTTCATAACACCGAATACAGCCTAATGTAGAAAGTATATCATTATTGTATCCAGCAATATAAAGAAATACCAATAAAACCTATTTGTGTATTTTAATTCCTTTAACCAATATAACTTATAGTGAGGGCATAAATTACATTATAGTTGCATTTAATAACGAGAAAGTATGTATTTTATAACAACTCTATACAGACATTATCTGATCTTCAATTAATTTAATATTAACTTATGATAATTAGGCCTACTCTGTAAATTTATTTCCTGCAAGATCTTTATATGCCCAGGCTACGTAAATTACACGTGAAACCGCTGTTACTAAACGAGTTTTTTGAATGAATGTTATTTTCCTATTAGCCCTTGTGATTGTATTACTAGTGGTGGGAAAATGTTACAAGTCAGTGTAAATTGGAATTTGTGTTGGAAAGGGACGTGAGGTATCCGCAAGAAGACAATGAAAATGGTAGGAATAGTAACGCTTGGAATTGCTCCAAATAGGTTAGAGACAACAACATTCCAGCCCAGGGAACGGATTGCATTATATGGGAAGGAACTCACTAAAAGAACGAGCAGAAACTGTTTATCGATTAATGTAGACATATCTTCATCAAAAACATTTACATAAAATATCAAATTGTTATATGGATTATGATAAGGCTGGTTATTAATAATAGGCTCCGTAACGTAGTCACAAAAACTTTAAGGCTTTATAATGAATAGTAGCCTAAGAAGAATAGTCATTATTAAGGCAAGGCATTTGATAATTTTCCATCTTTTTTATATGAAGCTTAAAAGATAGCTCGAATATATATATTTAAAATGAATAGTAGCCTAAGAAGAATAGTCATTATTAAGGCAAGGCATTTGATAATTTTGCATCTTTTATATATATGAAGCTTAAAAGATAGCTCGAATATATATATAAATGTGTATCATGAAATAATTGATTAAATAAGGGCAATTGTTTTTGCATTTTTTTCCTTTATTTTGAATTTTTCGACATTTTCAAGAGATAGGTGATTTTTTGGCAATTTTAAAGTCATTTTCGACATTTTTAGGTAATGTTCCAGTGGAGGTATAGAAGGGCTTTTCCATGTACGAAACGTTACTTTGAAACAACAGACAATCGTTTTTATTTCAGGATCCCCGACATAAATTAGTTCATATTGATTCAGGTTTATTGTAAATACCATAGCAGTTTGTCTTCTAGAAATAAATAATTTTTTCTTCCTTTTTAATTGACATACATTTGCTAGGGGCAAGTTGATGGGCATGCCAGTTCAGAAAGAATTTCTTTATCGCTAGTTTTATAGTGAGTTTTATATTGTAAATTCATATATAACGCATTGTCATCCATTAAATTGCTTTTAGCAATTCATTACATAAAAACTAATTATAAGTAATAATGGTAGGCTAAATTTATTAGTCTTTTTTTAAAATTGTGTCATTTTTCACTATTTTTAGGTCATAAAAGCATTTATTTATTTTGCATTTTTTCACTATGTTATGGTCATTAAATGCCTTGCCCTAGCCGTAATAGTCACATTAACCAGGAACTCTGAAAGGATTGAATTAATTATAATCTGGCATGTAAACTCGACAGCAATCGCAAACAGTTCAAGCCATGAAAACGTAAACTCGTATGGATGCGAAATAGGGCGTTATTCTTTCAATTTCAACCAGACATAAGACTGACAGCTTACTTATGAAAACTCTCGAGGTTAAAAATGTTTGGTCGCGTTGCAATTTTACAGGCCGCAGTTACTGTACATTAAAATTAGGAAAAGTAAAGCATTGATAAATTTCCACCTTTAATAATAATAATAATAATAATAATAATAATAATAATTAGATCTGCATATATTCAGACGATTCTTCCTGGTAGCACGTTTAATTTTTGTGTGTTTAATTACACTTTGCAGTTTGGTCTAGGTTTCTGCGTGTAAAATCTTTTGAAGTGCAAATTTTCAAAGTACAAGAAATTAAACACCGATTTACTGGCTCTCTGACGGCTGAGAGAATCTTTCTGAAATGGGTAATATGTAAACACAGCTACACAGTTATGAAAGGAAATAAATTTATAACATTCCTTAATGCACATAAACTATCGCGCAGAAAATGAGCCTTCTGTTTTAAAAGGTGTAGGCTACCTGTAAGTCTATATATTTTAACAATGACGTTTATTGCTATACAGGGGTAAACAAGAAATAAACAAACTGGAACAATGTACAATAATGATAAAAATTCTTTGCAGTCTATAACTATATAACAAATGCCAGTTTTGACCTTCTTAGGACACACTATTTCTACAGGTTATGGCTAAATTGTAAAGCGACAAACTGAACGAACTTCAACAAATTATGATAAAACTGCATTAGCGGAAATACGAGTAAATAAAACACACACTGGAAACTGATGCTGGATGGTCCAGTAAAAAAATTATTATAATACAATGTCCTCATATTTTTGCTATTTATTTTCTTTATAAATTATTGTTAAATGCTCTCATATAAAATAATACAAACATCGAGATATGATTGAAACAAGCAATGAAACGAGATAAAATGAATTCGTTTGATATTACTTAAACAGCTAAGCTTACCCATGTGCACGAATGAACAGAAAACAGAATTCAGTGAAAAAAAAAGTTTATTAAATCGTCATTTAGTCATGGTAATAACTTATTCCTTGGTTTAATATCTGAAGTAGGCATAAATGCAAATTATTTAATGATAAATAATAAACACAAGAGACTGTATTATGATATTAGATAAGCGTATACTAATACTGTTTTACAGTATTTTAAATTGGAATTTTAAATTACCAGGAACCAGCCTTTCCAATCGCATTAACAAAATGACAATCTAAAATTGAATATATGTATGGTAGTTTAGTAGTAATTATGCACATGGTGTAATGGAATTAAACTGAGTTAAAGCTGCAAGATGGTACGACGAAGTGAGCAGACATCGCTGTCGGCAGTGTAATGCCGGTTGTCAACCAAGAGCTAAGCTAACTTAGCTTAGCTTAGCTCACATACAGCTAGTGATTTCAGATATACTTGTGCAGGATTTCATATGTAGTTTTGTCGGCACAACTACATATGAAATCCCGCACTGTATGTGAGCTAAGCTAAACTAACTTAGCTCTTGGTCGACAACCGGCATGAAAGATTCTGGAATGGTGACTGATCCAACATACATCTTTACATCAACCTATCAACCATATATATATACACACACATATATCTGTACACACACAAACATATATATATATTATAAATGGGCGCAAGAGGAAAAATTCTTTTAAAACTTCGAGCGCCGAATAATACCTGTATTATTCAGACCATAGCTAACTCCGTTTAAAAGAACTCAAAATTGTTATTTTTTTTACTCTTCAACTTAAATTATAAACTTATTGTGAAAAGTCTCCTAAATAAATAAATCAGACAAAATACTTAGGGAGCATCCAACTGTCAGTAAAAAATTGATATTTTCAAAAGTAGAATGTTATTATGGTAGTCTAAAAAGTTAGGCCTAACTTATTTAGATACCTTCTAATAATGAAATTGGTGTATTTTATGCATTTTTAGTTTGATGTAAGTTTATACAATCGTTAAAGTTCAATAATAGCTATTTATGTATCATGTACGCAAAATAACGCTTTAGCGGACGAATCTAGCATTGCGGACGAGGCGTATGAAAAGCGTGTGAAAATATGAGTGATAATCCCGAGGAAATTTCAATCCAAACCATAAGCAACGAATTGGAGCTGCTGCCAGTTAAATCTCGGTGGCAGCAGACTATGAGAAGAAATGCATTGCATTTAAATGCTGGTGCATCCATGGTATGCCGTGGCCGAGTTGCTGGAGCAGTGTTCAACACACCAGAAGGTCGCGAGTTCGATTACCGAAAAGTCGTTCGGATTTTTCAATTGTCCTAATCCTTCTGGTGGCATTATGACCCTGGGATCGACCCAGCCCCTAACAGGTACCAAGAGCAATCCTAGAGATAAAGACAATCGATGCGTAATACTGACAATCATGCCTACCTTTACGTGCCTCATGTATAAAATCGGGAGTCTCAACCTGCTGGAACCCTAAGGGGAACCCTGGGGAACATTTTTACACCAAAACAAAACAAAAATGTTTCTGAGTAACCAAGTGATATCCATATCTGCCTATTACGCAGGTATCCCTTGTTCGGTTTCCACCGATGACAAATTGCCGGCTATAAATTACGACGTTGTTATTACAATTGGGATCAATAAAATCCATATTATAAGATAAATTTATTACACTTTAATAATACTGTATTTTTATTACGCAAGATTTGGTATAAATTTCTTCATAGTTTATAGCTTGTTGGAGCAATATAGCCTACATCTTGAGTTACATTTCATAACCAGACTTATTTATTAAGAATAAAACTTAACTACTTCTGTGTCAATTTAACCTACATCATGTAATAAAATATTCATGAACTCTCAAAGGCACCATTTGTCCTACTGTTTTCCTATCCCAGAATGTATTAGTAATTTTAAATCAGCTGATCTTTAAAACAAAACGCGACTTTATAGCCACATTTATCGGTTATCTTTGCAGTTATTTTATTCCATGTGTAAACATGCTAGAAGTTACCGACAGAAGTACGAAAGTGTATGTCGATACGTCTTCAAAGAATTTATTTTCATAAAATATTACGCTATAGTGTTTAGCTTTGTTGAGAAGCATATTATTTATGACATTGTTTATGAGCCTGGTTTTTGTGTCTAGAATGTAAATCAGGCGGCTAAGCTAGTGTGCACTCGAGTCTGGCTCACAGTAAGCCGCAGGAAGAGAAGAAATTCGAAAACTCGAAGGACCTCCTAGCAAGATGACATAATTAACGTCACAGAAAGTTTGTGGCTCCCGAAAGAGGGAATGAGAAAGAAATATTCTAACAACTTAACTACAACCTATTGCTTTTCCTAAGAATATATTGATATTTTAGTACTGCATTACTATTGCAGTCGTCCATGACCTCAGCTGTTGACATGCCACTAAACCCTACTACCGCTATTGCAATCAATTCTATTGAAATATCGTTCCTATTAGTCTTAAGCTTATTATCGAAAATTTAGCCTAACTATTACAGAAACAGAAACTTGAATTAATACAATTAAATTATTATTGAATTTACAATTAAATTCTCAATTTTACATGAAACACTCCCGAGTATGCTACTGTTTGTGGCCGGGATTGTAGTTAACTTTAAATAATTTATTATAAACTTTGCTATTTTTAAAATTTAAATAAGGTTTGATAACTTTTCCTAGTTTTTAAACATTTTGTTTGCAAGTTAATGAAGTAGGACTATCTTATGGATCCGTAATAATTTCGTATATTTCTCTTTTATTAATTAAGCGAAGCAAATTAATTTATTATGTATATTAATCATCAATTAATTTGTATATTAATATTAACGATTTAATATACTGTTAATATATTTATTTATCTTTATTAATTATATTTATCTAAGTATATTTATTTATCAATTAAATTATGATGATTTTGGATTTTGTTTAATGAAGCTAGGTAGGTCTATTATACAACCTCGGGCCAGAATAAGATTCCTTAGACTTAATTGCAATAATCTTAACACTTTTTTTTCTAAATTTAACAAATTTAAGTTATATAGGCGTACAGTTTATCGTAATGTTGATATCAAGAAATTTATATGATTACCCCAACGCATATTTTTACCAATAATAATATAAAACTATAATATCTATACATCTAAAATAATGAACGACAATCCGATTCCAAACGTTTGAAAATGCTAATGATAGCAACACTTTTATAATTGTCTAGTCATTATATTATCGAGAAAATGAAATAAACACAAAAAAGCTGCTAAATCGAGATGAAACAACAAAATTAAGTGGGAAATGGGCAGAACAGAAATTTACGAGATGTGTAGGGGCAGCTTAAAATTAAGCATTCATCCAACCACTGTAATTTGACTTTCGTAGACCTGGTACACAAGGGTCTATGTAATCGAAGTAAACTGTAGTTTGCACATGAGTGGCTTATTGACTGGATAGCTTCAAGAGAGAATGATACTTCATGAAAATAATGCAGCTATGAATTCGAATCCAGCATTCTACTCTGCAAGTGAGGATAACCGCCAGCAACTCACAATTCAAGCCGCCGGCCATGTGGATTGAACGTTATAGCTTAATAATTCGTGTTTAATCAGTGAGAAATTATCAAACTTTTTGCATTAGGCCTATGACTTCTCATTAGTGACGGTGGACACGAAACGTAGAAACTCTCTAACTCGCTTTCGAGAATAGGCAACTCTCTACTTTCTATTACTTGCTTAATATTACTAGTTATTTTTTTCTTTTCAGGAACTCAAGATTTTCATTTCAATAGAATGCAAAACGCAGGGAAATATTCCAGGCATTTTATAATCTACAGTATTATTAAGAGAGATTTGAACTCAGCTGAAGTTCCCCACCAATTTGGAACCTGTCAGCAATAGCAGACCTACATCCCATGGGATAAAGGAAAATCCTTGTTATGGGACGCTATACAATAGCAACATTCCATTTATAGACCGCATCTCAGAATGCAGTCTTGACAGCAGAATCAGAAGAAATAAATACCGTACATATTGATAATCGAAAATCATATCTTTATTGTTACGGCAGTTGAAAATTTTGGGCCATGAAGTATGTTGTGAGGCCAGACACCTGATCTCCGCAATAGGAAAACTCACAAAATCCTGTTATGGTGACATAGGCGCCGATTGGGGGGGGGGGACACGGTACTTTCTGCCCCCCAAACATTTAAGTTTTTTTTTCATATAAAGTCTATGTGTAACTATTAAAAATCCTATCTTGTCCTCCAACAATTATTTAAGTCGGCGCCTCTAAATGGTAATCCTCTCTCCAATGAGAAAACGCGGTTAGTATCATGGACTTCTTCCCAACTTGCTTCTTGCAAGAAGGGTTTTATGTTTAACTTTCTTCCTATTTCTGAATTTGAAATAATCTTAATAAATTGGGTATATTTAAAATAAAATATAAATGAGGCTAAAAGAATGAATATATATTTTGTTTAATTTATTAGTTTTGTTAGCCTAAGCTTTGAATTAGTAAAAATGTTTTTAGTTCAGGATCTAGTTAGATCCACAATAATAATTTGAGTAGTAAAGCAGGCCATGTGCTCTATAACAAGTTTATTTCAAAATGTAATATTTGCTGAAGTTCATAAAAATTAATCTCCAATGCTAGCACACTATTTGCATAGTAAGGACGAAATAATAATAATAATAATAATAATAATAATAATAATAATAATAATAATAATAATAATAATAATAAAGACTAGGAGCTGGTACAAATTTCGAGCACCAGGCATTAGGCGTGCTTAAACCCAATCCGAGGTTGTTTATTCAGCTAATCATATATATTTAGCCAAACGACAATCCACTCTTTATGCGGTGCTTTATTCACCGGTGTTATAGGCTACATCGTTTGTAAGAAATGTTACAATCATAAAAGATATAGCCCAGCCTTAAACTTGACATTAAATAATGCTAAGTGAAAGTAAAAGACTTCGAAATCTGTTTACTATTATTAAGAATGTATTAAAAGTGAAGAGTTACCAATAATAGTATTGTATACTATGGTTATTTAAAGTCTGTTGGGAATAGTTTTGGTTAAAATAGGTAATTTACTCCAGTTCCTTCTATTCACTAGTGGTTTACATTTATAATGTTACTACAGTCAACATTAGACATAATGGCCCTCTTTACAGTACCACCCTCGCACTGCGCCAATAAATGGAAGTGAACGGATCTTCTACATTATAAAATACGTTACTGTGCCAATTCATTTAGTGCCAGTTAATATAAGACAAGATTTTTACAAAATATAACTTGGTGTGATTATTTTTTTCAGTTGCAGAATTATTATAAAACTGGCGTGAATGTTAGAAAGATTATTTAGGAAACACACTGTACTGTTTTTCCATGAAGTGAGTGTAAATGTAGTGAGGTGGAATGTTAAGAAGTCGGACAGACAGCATGCGTGAGGGTTACTTGTTATTCGTCACATTTGTCATTGTTGTGGGGAGAAAACTGTTAGCCGGAGATGCATAAGCAATATTATGAGTGAGAGAGAAAAATGGTTATTTGCCTTTTATTTAATGTTTCTTTCATAATACAGTAGATTAAATTAATACAGCATTGTATTACACCATTTTTATTTTAAAAAACTAAATTTCGTTTTAGTGCCACCCTCGCTTTGTGCCACTAAATGTTAGAGAATGGATGGTGGCATTATATCGAGGGCTGACTGTACCATCTTTCTTGTTCTGGTGGTTTAGGCTAATTCATATTTCATTAAAGTGATGTTAAAGTTTAATGCAATTTTATGCTAAGAGTTATTACATTGTAAGGATTAACTTCAAAAAGGCCTGGATTAAAAAGGCGTAGGCAGTGGCGCAGGGAAAGGGGGCCAGGGGTCCGAACCCCCGAAATCAAAACCTAAAATTCTTTTGGAATATATTTAAGCTACATTTTGTCAAATATTTAATTATTTTATTTAATAATAAAATAATGAACTTGTAAATGTTATTTAATTTTTCTTATACTGTAAATAGCAATATGTGTAGGTAACGACTTCTTGTTTAAGTTGGCATGTCTTAGAGAATAGTAAACAAATTTCCGAACTCGTTTTTTCAGTGCTAAGAATAACGTAAAAAGTTATTTTCATTAGTTCAATATTTAAAAATTATCCAGGGGTGTACCCCAGTACCCTCCCACTCTTGGGGGGGTATGGACCATCCCCGAAATTATTTTATGTACAGAAAAATTGTTTTTGCACGACTTAACTAATTAGTGGTACTTACGAATGTTGTTGCCGTGGATCGTAAGTTGACATTCCCACACGCAATCTTGTTGCTATGTGCGGTAACTGTTTCCGTGCGGTTATGAATTTGCTTACGGCACATCATAATACAAGCCTTATGGACAAGGCCCCCCAGGACAAATATCACAATTAAAATCAGGTAATATCACAATTAAAATAATTAAATTGATATAAATAATCATCGTGCAAAAAATAGCATGCTATACTCGTGCCGTAAGCGCATAACGGATCTCGGAAATTGAAAAAAACTCTTTCCTCGATCCGTATGCATCGCTTACGTACTGATATTACGTACTGATAAGAGCTGCACCTCAGGATAGTATAGTTTTCATTTCATCGTATATTCTACAGTATTTCGTTGTCATTTTACGTTGACTTGCTATTATTTAATTTCAAGTTGACGGCTGGGCTGTATACTTTATGATTATAGCATTCCTTACAAACGGTGTACAAGACCGGTGTAAAAAGCACCGCATGAAGAGTGGATTATCGTATGGCTAAGTTCAAATTATGATTAGTTAATAAATAAGCAGCCTCGGGTTGAGAGTGGGGTTCATATATGGGAGAAGTTCGATAGGACATGGCCATAGATAATGCCAAGTGTCTCGCAGTTTGTTTCAGCTCCTAGTCTTGACGACTGCGACGATGCGACTTCAGAGGACACCGCCAGCAACAGACCTGTCCTGGTGCCTTGATCTGCCGCGAGCTATTTCTACGAAGCCGCAAAAATATTTTCTACTTTTTCTCCTAATTTGCTTTATTAAAGAAGGAGCTAGATGTTTTTTGTTAGAAAATAAACGTACTACAAAACGGTCATAACGCCGAACACAGGACTAGAATATCGACTGTGAAGAAGCGAATTCTCGAAAGTGACTTTTTATAAAAGGTCACCTTAGCAGAAAAAAGCTTTCGAATACACTCTCGTATGTTAGCTCCTTCTACTTGTGTCTGCTACGGTTCTAAGAATTCTTACTATCATTGAACTTTCCAGTGCGGGTACTTATAATAAAGTTTTAAACGTCCATTTTAGTGAATTCAATGCAGCAATGCAACTACATACACCTCTATCGACGTTTTTACCCCCAGTTTATAAGCCTACTTAATATTCTATAGGCATACTCTGGTTAGTATCTGAATCAATGCATTGCTTGATAATAAATATAAGATTTTAAGGTCACTGAGTTATGATGGTTAGCTTTTGGGTCGAAATATCTTAGTGCTTTTGATACTTCTTTCTTGATTACTTCCGATTCAAAGCACTGAGGTCAGAAGTACCACTGAACAGAATAAATAATGAATTTATGTTCATACAACACTTAAAAAAGCAAATTAATATGCCCCATTTTCAATGTGCTATTTTTTTGCTGTAATTTTTAACAAGGAATATAAATTATCTGATAAGTTAAAATTACAAATACTATTTCAAATAAGAGTAAATTTACTGTAACTGAAATATGTTATGAACAAAGAGTTTGTATCTGAACATTAACCAAACTTCTGAAAATAAATCTAAACATGCGTATGTTTCTTTCACGTCTAAAGAAATTACACAAACCAAAATGTAATTAAATTGTTGAAATGTGAAGTTGTAATTTATTTAGGCCTATGTTAACTCTAAGAATATGGCATACGATCCTGATTTGTAAGATCGTGCAGAAAACAGAAAAGAACTGAAACATGATAACAGTAAAGAGAATAGGATATTACAAGAATGTGAATTACAACAATAACTATGCATTAGCGCATCTATTTTTCACTCGTCAGAATTAGGTCTAGTAACATCTGTGCACATTCTCCTTATTCTTAAAGAAAATACAAATATTTATAATAAAGTTGGTCATTCTGGGTTGCTGGGAACAACTTCCTGTCTCTAGTGACTTCTGTATTGTCCAAATGATGCGATGCAATGTATGCTTGTTTGTAATTTCTTGTCATCTGTTCTAATCTGTATTAAAAAGAATATGTGTTTGTTTTGTATAATTAAAAATGGGGAAAACAATTCAAAATATTCAATAAAAATTCCAAGAAGACTACAAATTGCATAATATATATTTATGTTACGACTACTGAGAAGTATCATTCTTTCCCTATATTATTGTATGCAGTGTTTGAGAAAGTATCAATGCAATAATATTGGTAACTTATAGATTACCTAATAGAATTGTAGTAATAAGTGTAAAACTCCCAAATGAATCACAAGAACTTCCAGAAGCAAAATTACATAGAAGCCGTTCCATCGTTCTTGAAACACAGTTTAAGATGCGCAGTGGAGAAAAATGCTTCACTGTTGGGGGAGGGAATATTGATTTTTCTAAACCACGTGCTTTTCATGCATTTCTACTGGTGTAGACTGTAGAGGGCTGTGGAGTGACAAGGATAGAAAAGTAAATCTTCCATCCCTATCCTGCGTGAGATTTCAAGGTCATGTTTCAATTGAAATGGAACAGATTCTATAACTAAATGACGAGGAAAAAGCAGATCGTTAATGTGTTCTGGGTTGAAAGAAAAAACAAACAAACAAACTATCTAACTAAACGGTAAGCCTAGTTATTATATAGATCCTTTTCGATATAATGTAATATCCTTTATTCTTTTTTACTTTATATTTTTGCCAACGCCAGTAGCGTTTCACTAAAGTCTAAGTAGGGACATAGAACTTAGCCGGTTTCTATTATGCTTTCAATCATTCTTCATGTTTGAATAAGAGCAACAGAGTTCGTTGTGGGGATAGACATTTGGTGTTACCTGTGATGAATAGTTTACTATATCATCGTCTTTAGTGCCAACAGTTAAGCACTTTGACTTGGAGAAACATAACTAAACACAATTTCCATGGATTGCACATGACATGGCAGAGACTGATATTTGGGAGGGAAAGACGACAAAGTGTTAGAGCGAGCAAGTCAAACAATCCTGAAAGTGACTGAGTGGGCCAAGAGAAATGGAGAGGAGATGTTCATGTGACACGCGTCAGGGCGCGACAAGTTATCTGTCCTCCATACACTCATTCTACAACACGATACTAAACTCAGAGCAAACGGAATCTGAAATATTACTACCATACAAAGCATACATCAACCAAAAACATGGTGGAAAAGGCATGTAACACATTAATGCACACAAAATTACCTTACGTAAAATAATATACAATTTCGTTATGATAAGACAAAATGTACCAGTGAATATCTTGAGTCTCTTTTACTTAGCAGTAGCCAGTCAGTACTACAGTAGTCTATATTAGGATATAGCCTAATATTAATGGTAAAAGCTCTTTCGATCCCCTAACATTGCTACAAAGAATAATTATTAAACTTAATTTTTAAAACCTAGTTACTGTTGAATAGAATGTTTGTAATTTGAGTGTTTAATGTTTTTAATGTTCAACAGATTTACTACATTGATTTATTAAGCTTCATTCATAAATGTGTGAAATTCGAATTTTGTAAATATTTATATTAAAAAAAAGTATTTGATACCTTATATCACACGTCAAGTCAAACATAATTCTTTAAAACTTCTGGCGGTAATCAAATAGCAATTTCGGTCCTAAAATATGTAAAGAGAACTACTTTTAAATGCACTGACTTGAAAATTTGCATTGTCTTCAAACTTAAATCGAGCTTATTTTATTCACTGAAAGTACCCATTAATTCTTTAATAATTATCTATATTAATAAAAATTGATTCCCAAAATGTTTGACGGAGTATCACTTGAGAACGGCTCGACCGATTTGGCTCATTCTTTTTTGTTGTGTTCGTAATTGTCAGGACAAGGTTTGTATGAAAGAAAATTTTTGGAAAATCCACGGAAAAAGTAGGAAATGTGAAATGAGGCAAAGTTAGAGAGATCTGCTGTCAATTGTTTACATAACGAAAGTACTGTTTACGGTGTTCACATAGGGCTTTGGAAACTATATTATAATACTGGGCTTTAACTAATTCTGATACTATCGAAGTAATTAATACATTTTGTGAAAATAATTCTTGAAGAATAAAATCCACGAAAATAAAACAGTCACATAACTTTCTCTACCCTCGACATGGAAAATATAATTTTCTTACTTCACATTTTGATGTAGAATAAGCGGTCGTATTGCAGGGACGACTTAAGTGTGTGCCAGTGAGTATGCTATATCGGAAGTCGGTAACAAATCCTATCCACTGATACGTCACTCGTAGCTGTAGCTGTAGGCTTTGTATATAGAAATAGACCTAGGGATGTTTATCAGAGGCCCTAAGCATCTAAAAGAAGACAAAATGGGATGAACATTTTCAGTCCTACGCGCACAGTAGGCCTATATTATGTCCCATGTTTTGGGGAAGGAAAGTATGGAAGTGATATTGAATTTCCTTTTTACTTCAACCCCGAAACGGTTGTATGGTAATATGATAGTGAGAAATACAATTTTCTGTCAAGACAATACAATCTTATGTAACCGGAATTTCTTTTTCTTCTTATTTGCACTCCTCCCAGGCATGGTGTGTAGAAGCAATGGAATGCAACATTCGATATCTTTGTGAGCCATAAAAAGCTATATCTAGCGTTTTCTGAGGGAATAGTCTGAGTGTCATATGTCGTTCTTCCTCATTTCGAATTCTACATAAGTTACATATTATATAAGGACCTAGAGTTTCAACATCGAAAGTCCTCCATAAGTTAATTTTATAACTTATTACAAAATACAAACCCCGGGCGACGCCGGGCCTTTTAAGCTAGTAATTGATATAAATCTTTAGTAGGCTACAAAAATTACAAAAATTTTAGATTATTTATGTAATAAACTAATAATTTATGAATCTGAAATTTAGTTTAACTTTTATGTGTAACTTATGCTTTTATTTCTGTTTTTCGCTTATGTCTTATGTGTTACATGTTCCGTGGGAAATAGCCTGAACATTAGTCTTCTTTTTCACAGAGTGTTAACACGTGTAATTTGCCGTATCCTGTACTTAATTTTATGGCCAAAATGAATAAATAATTAATTTTTAATGGCCAATTTTTCTTTGAGGAATTTATGAGCAATAATATTTCGTACTCTAAACAAACACAAGCATGTAGGCTTATGCAATAAATTGTTTTAAATAAACGGTTTATCTATACAATGAAATTCCATCACTGGAGTGAAATGTAAATTCTTTAGTAATAAAGAAAAATAGTGATAATACTAATGGTAATATCCTATTTTAAAAATTGCATTATAGTAGGGTATCTTCATCCATATTCTACGAAAAACGTGTGCAACGTAAATATCGATTCTGTTATGTTCTTTTCTTGCTGAGAATAATTGCCTGTAAATTACGTAGTAAGGAGGGAATTATCTTCTTACAAGAACTTGCATTAAAAGTAAATTAGGCCATAAAACGAACATTTTGCCTGAGAGATTTATGCCTCTAGTTAGTAACTTAGCCTACACTGAAGAAGTCAGTTTAATGTATCTCCAGTATTCCTTCTTACAAGAAAACAACTGCTCTTGTGCAGTAAAAGAAAATGCATTCCGAAGGAACCTTCATCTCAGTAAGGGCAAGAATATTCACTGATGCAAAGAAGTTCCATTCATAATAATTTCTAGTTTTATTAATATTTTCATTTGAATAACTTGAATGGCATGTGATTCCGTGATTTAGTGGTTAGCTCGACAGAGAGGTTCGATCCATGCTACTCATTCTTTAGAAGCAGTAAACAGCTAACTTATAAATCCATAACTTATGGAAAGAACACTTTCGGAAAGTTGTTTAACTTAGGCTATAGAATCATCAGCATACAACTTTCGTAGCTTCATTTTCCAGAAACCGGTAAATGACATATGATTCGATCGCTCCCGTCGTGGTTTAGTGCTTAATTCGACATAAAGAATAGATCCATGCTAACTACATAGATTTTTCTGAGATAGGAAAATCTGGGATGAGATTGAGCCTCGTGAAGTAGAGGCTCCAGTCAAGAAAACCACCCATTATCGGCCATAAGAGTCGGCAAGCTGACAATAGCGGGATTTATCCTATCCTGCCGTCCACTAATACTCCAAACAAGGCGAGGATGGGATGAAGATGATAATGACGGCCAGATGATATCTGGGGACCACAAGGGCCTAAAGTTATCCGGCATTTGTCTCACAGGTGATGAAAAACCCCACCTAGGTAACTAGTCCCGACCAGGAATCGAACCCGGGCCCGCTGCGTGAGAGGAACGAACGCATCACCTACGCCACAGCGGTGAACGTCTTGGTTATTAAGAACCAAAAATTAACATTTCAATGACCTCATAGGTCTATTTATTATAAAGCATAACTTCTCAAAAGCTTACTTACAAATTAAACATGCAATTTAGCCGATAATAATTCCAGATTCACTTTGCAAGACAATTTAGCTGTCTTGATTTATAAAAATACGTAATTCTTGAAACAATCAATGTTTATTTTTATAGGCCTACATATTAAATACATTTTTCAGTCCATTACGCCCATCGCCCGGGCCTGTGTTTCCTTTATTGCTTGCATAAGGCAAAGAAAAAAGAATAATAGCCTAATAGTAGGCCTACACATTACACACAATAGTCTCTCTATTGTCTACCCTGAGCTGTCGGACTTCAGACATGAAAGCTATAGGAGACTGTCATCAGCACTGGATACAGATTCGCTATTTTCAATCTGGTTAGTCCCTAAAAACATCCCTATTTAGATATAGCTGCTGCACACAAATATTGTACCACAAATCATTGCAATGCCACCCAATGCAAAATGTAGCATATTCCTTAGAGTCTACCGGTGATCCTCATCCGTTTGGTAGGCATTTTTAATAACAAAGTCCCTGGATACCGTCAGGGGTGCTATGGCCCCGGTGCTTTTTTTTTTAGCTCAAAGTTTGACTACGTTTGAAGAGTCTGATCTATTTGGTGGTAAATATTTGTAATTCATGAATATGAACGTATTTTTTATCAAAATGTTTAATAATTTAAATGAAACAACCATCAAGTTAAGATGTTCAATATGTTTGTGAATTTTACAAGTGTTTACTAAGTTATAACATTAAATAGTTAAATAGTAGGACTACGTATGTTGTTCTTCAGACAGTAAGCATATTATTTGCACTTTTAAACTGACCAAAAATACGTTGAAATAGGGTTTTTTAAAGGGAAAATATCACAAATTTTCCGGGAACCCTCGGTTTGGCGGAGTGTTCCATACTCCTACACGCCCCCGGAAGGTCGCAGTTCCGGCACCGTTCCTGCATTGAAAAAATGACGAGTACACTCCTTTTTACTGTGCCTTACATTGACCAGTAAAAATAATATCATTCAGATATTTTTAGTTAAATCTCGTGTTTTAATTTTATTTCATTTGCTAATGAAAATGAATATACCTCGGACATTGTTTGGCGTTCATATCCCTAGGGCGATTAACAAACTCACGGCCTTGGTTCGTCACACTGGAGCCCTTAGGGCACTAACCTCTACATAAAATCATTTCTAGTAACTATTGCACTATTGCGATTTACAACGGGATTATATTGCTTCAGATATTCAAATCATTTTAACGCCAAATAATAACAACAACAACAATAATAATAATGATGATGATAATAATAATAATAATATATTGAACTTGTGATTATTACCGTTTTGCTATTATCATTGTTATTGCCATTCCTGTATTAACGTTCTAACTGCTACTGACTTATAGTCTATATGCGTCACCGAAAAAAATGCTTAAAAGCAGAATTATTAAATGAATAGAGTAATGATTTACGTTACAATGCAAGGAATTTTATCCACGTTTTTAAAGTCGTGGGTATCACTCATTCTCAACACTGCACCTATTAATCTGTCTCAAACTGCCTTCTTTCCCATCTGGTAAATGAGACAATTGATGCCGCAAGTGTCTGAAGTTTCCCATTACAGAGAATTCCCGACAATTACAGTGGATCTGTTTTTATCTCACGAACAAATTCCTTCCTAATTAGTCTCCTAGACCGCCGAAATAGCAAATATATGCTAATTATTATCAAGATGCCGATGGATAAAAGACTCCCTTGTCTTTGCAAGAAGCATACAAATTAATTTGCATGAGAATAAACGCATTCGTAACTTTTTTAATAGTGATAAGTCATCAAACAAGCTGAAAAATATAGAAGTGGCATTTTTAGCATAAATATATTTACGCCTGAATAAACGCGTTAAATAAGATAAATTTCAGGCCGGAGTCGGAAAACTAATAAGGCCTATTCCTTTTCAAACTTTTTGTGCAAATGGCAGGGAAACGGTAAAAATAATAATCCAGATTTTGGTTCTCAAACATGAATTACATTTTTCTGAGTTACAAAATTATTTGTTTCTCGTGATTTGCGTGTCAGTGTGCATCTTTTGTTTATTATTTCATGTATATAATATGTGACATCACGTGCACGTCTATGTGCATCCGACATGTATCTTAAACCATTCAGTTGGTTAAGTTTGAAATATGATCTCTACATCTCCCATCTTCAGAAAGTAGGCCTATACGAGCATGTAAATCCTTTTTGTAGGAACGCTGATCACTACATCACGGAGCTTACAGAGATACTTTATGAGAAAAAATCCTTCTGACACCGCTATTCGAACCCCCTGATCTTAGGCTTTCCGTACTTATGCTCTACCAATTGAGCTAGTCACAGTTCAACTCACGGCACTAGATAAAATATTTCTCCTATGATTACTCTTAATTTTTTACTTCACTCAAAGACATAACATATAGAGCAGGGTTAGTATCTCTCTCCTATGATTGCCCTAACTGTCGACTTCAATGAAAGATATACGCAACATATAGGCCTACAGCAAGGGTTGGCAACGCGACATCTGCCGGCGCCAGGCTTCCGTCTTATAGGCCTATATCGTGAATTTTAAAAAATAGTTTCACTTGAACAGGATGATTGTATAATTTTTTTTTAATCAAATTCCCTTGTTATGCAGTATCCATTAGCTGAGCATTTGAAGATCAAATCTGTTACGGATTATGGAGGACTTCTGAATACGTACAGCGATCTCCAGTTAAATTCATGACTATGTTAAACTAGCGAACTGTATGTGGTGTCAAGTTTCACATTAATGATTAAAATACTTTGCCATAAAGTTAGATGTTTATGGCATATTCATGTTTTTTTTTCTGAAAGATTGACGATAATCTTATTTTATTATTTTTAAAGTACGGTACGTACGTATTTTCTCATCTTAATTTTTTACCAAGTGGCATAATTAATTATATCTTGATAATAAAAAAAGCTTCTCACGGTAGGTCCACTATAACATTGCTTACCTGAAGCTAGAAGCTAACATATTTGAATCTGTAGAAAAATATTATTATAGTTTTTTGTTTTTATTTCATTAAAGATATGACTGTAGGCTACATTCTCAACGTGTCAAAAATGAATAGGCCTAAGTTTATAATAAAAGACAAAAATCGTGATTTTTCTGGCATCCCTAGAACAAAACATATTTAAGAAAATAGACCTTCATTTTAATAGGTTACCGACCCCTGATTACACAGTATTGTGGTTTCCACTGATACTGTAATACAATACCATTGGCCTAATCCTTCTGCGGGGGCCTTTTAACAGAAATGAGTGCCCATGTGGCAGCACAAGATTCGTTTTGTTCGTTTAATTGTTTATATTTATTACGTAAAACAATATAATTAACAATGAAGTTATTTAATTCCTGTGATTTATATAAAAATGATGTCAGTATTAATACATATAGACTAATACGTTAATTATTTTTCTATTAAATATGCGATTTAGGCCTACATAAAACATCTAGGAGTTGGGTAAATAATCACGGGTGAATCCGCGTGCACCTGATACAACTAATTTAAAATGAAAATGGTTCATGTCTGTCTATAATGATTTGACACAAAAGCTACTAAACTGATAGAGCTGAAATTCGCATGGATATAGTTTTTATACCCGAGAAGAACAATGGACTAGAGTCGTTCACTCATCTCCGCTTTTTCACCTAATGTCATGTTAATTAAAATTCAATATCAATTAAAATGAACACAAACCATGACACAATAACACTATAACAGATGCACATAAATATTTCATGACCTGCTGGTAAACCCAAAGTTAAAAACATTCAATATATTTTGTTTTTGAATATGCAACAGAAGTTTCATGACAAGAAACCTTAATTTAGAACAATATAGTATTTTTTGTCGCATAAGTTAATTACTAGCTCTTGTGTTATTGTTATTGCCTAGCTGGTTATCTGTTCTTCGTCGGTTGAAAAAAGCATTTTGCCGGGTTTTAGCTTACCCGGGAAACATCTCAAGTAAGTAACTGCTCTTAATTTTTCAGGCCGCGTGACGTTCTTCCGGTATATTTTGAGAATGACATCTAGATCCATGCAAACCTTATGATCTTGTAGTGTCTTGCTAGAACGTTGGGCAATATTATTCAAGCATCTAATTCTAATCTCTGATATCAGACCTGATCGGACTCATTTTCTCGCACAGACGACACTGTTCTGGATTTTGATGGAATATTTGAAACATGAGTAAACACAAAAGTCAAATACTGAAATAATACTGCATAACTAAAAAAATAACGTTTTTCGCGTAGAATTAGATGCAGTCAGCTGTTGTTCTTAACTCGGGAAGAACGTCTGGCACACTGAAAGTCTGAAAACGAAGTAGGCCACGACTAGAAGTCTAAATACGTGCAAAATACTTTTCACCCTACGAACGACGGGTAATCAGCTATTAGCTTATAATATAGTAAATTAAGTTAATTTAACGGGGTAGGTACAGCTTAAGCTACTGAAAAATTGACCATATTCAATCTTGTTTTCCTTTGCTGATAGGCCTATAAAGTTTCAAAGGAATACACTAAAACCCCAGGCTTTTAAATATATTCAGAGTACTTTAAAATTTTTGACTTGCAATTAAATGTATCCTACAAACCAATTATTCTGCCAGCATTTAGAGTTTCCCTCTTAACTAAAACAATTTTTAACAATTACATGCCCTTTTTTTATTATTTTAATGCTAAAAAATAGATAAAATGACCTGCATCAAGTCTGTGACAGAATAAAGTATAATAAATAATATTTTTAATTTAATCCAAATTTTAAGTAAGAGATTTTCAAAGTATTTAACGCTTAAATTATTTGGTGAAGGAAAAAATATTTATAAGAGACACATAGTGTCGGTTCTGAAAATGTAGTGTGTGTAATATTATTACACATATGGCTGAAGCGCAGCATCTTGAATTTAAATACATAATCAAAAAAATTATGCATAAATTTAAATAATTATTGTGCCAAAAAAGTTGCAGCATATTTTAAATATTGTTAAAAACCAATTTTCTGAAGGTGGTAAGCTATACCTACACCCTTTATGCAATAGCTCTATACAAACCATTAAGTCACTAAAACTTGGTAATCGAATGTAATTATGTATATTTTCGGATTCCATCTTCACCTATTAACCTACACCAGTCTTCTCTAATGGCACCAACAGCAAAATGTTCCCTTGCTGCTATATAGGCTTAGATGACCCACAATTCCGTGAAATACGTCATTAGTAATGAAGTAATTGATCATTATCAGTGATATTAATTGAACGGTTGTGATAATTCGGTATAAATATCGCCTATGTGATAATTTTAATTGCTCAACAGTTTATCTCTATAAACATTGTTTGAAGTGAGAGGTATGAATAGTAACATAGGATGCTGCATACGTTAAACATGTGAATAACAGTATTATTTATACATCAGTGCACATACCTGAACGTCATAGTATATCCTTATCAGATGTATCATCAGATCGTCACTTATCATGAGGCATAAATGTCAGAACAATGAATTGAGGTGGCATCTGCATGACTGCTTACATTAGTAACAACAGTTGTCTACTGATGTCACCTGGATCTCATTTATGAATCAGCAATTCCAGCCTTAGCTGTGTCAATGGCATTGCAATTTGCTGACCACTCCCGGAGTTACAATTCACGTCTTTGCTAAATTCAACAACATTTGCTTGGCCTTCCTGTGTTTCATAATTAATTATTATAATCGAGTAGCCTACTGTAGAATATTTTACTATGGATATCATTAAAAGTCAATTATAACATTCCTCCTTTATCCAATTATTTTGGCTTTTAAATATCGTTTTCCTTTTAAGAATAATAGGAATAAACTACAAAAAAGTTATTTGTGATAAAGTGGTAAAAGAGATATTTTATTTTGCGAGTAGGTAGGTCTATACTTACGAAACGACCCCTATGGGCGAGTGTGTAGTGAGTAGTTTAATTATTTGGAAATCCATTTATTATTTCTTTATTTGTTAGACGCATTTAATTACAACTATTTTTCATAGGAATAGCAAGGAGTAAGCAGACAATGGTCCTCATGGCTCCTCGAATCCAAAGTACATACCGATGAAGTTGAAGTACATACCGATGTAGGCCAACTCTCCAGATAAGCGACAAAGTTTTGATGTAGGTAAATACTGAAACTTTAGGAAAATACTACACCAGGCTGGCAGTCTTTTGTAGCGAGATTATAGTAAATTTACCGAGCTGAAAAACATCTCCTAAGTGTTATGATTTAAGTCATTGTAATTCTCTCGGTAAACAACAAAAGAAGAAGAGGAAGAGGGATAAAACATCGCCTAAGTGTTATTATTTAAGTCACTTTACTGTAATTCTCTCGATAAACAACAAAAGAAGAAGAGGAAGAAGGATAATTTTGATAATGATGATGACAAACGAAAACGGCGACGACAATATTATGACGATGAATACAATTTGTCCGATTAAGTTTAAAGAGTTTTATTGAATTTAAGAACTTACTTTGTTCAGTTTACTTAAAGTTAATTAAGTGAAATATAGGTCGAATGATTATTTTCTAATTAAAAATGAACAATAGGCTAAATAAAATTATATCAAAATAATCATTCAACTTCAAAGGTAATTAATTTTACAACGGAGAGTAAGTATGATGAGTAAAACCTAACACTTTTAATAATAATGAAATAATATAACGTAGTCTGGCCATGACTGTACTTTAAGTGTACACTAAGTAAAATAAGCCGAATGCTTTCAAAATGTACCTTATTGAACATAATTTATTTCTGGTGCAATGCTTCGAATACTAACAGGCAATCATCAACTGAAGAAGTGGGAGTAAGATGGAGCGCTCATTCCTTCAGAATCCTGGAAAGGGGAAGAAAGAACAAGAAGCAGTAAGGAACGCCAAAATTCCGTACAGCTACCAAGAAGAAGTAAGAGAGAGGGGTTCAAAAAATTTTCCTCCTTTCCGCACGCTAGGAATTCCAAGAATTGTGGGTAATGGAGAGATCAAAAACTCTTTTCTCATCCGAAAAGGAGAACTTAACGAAAAACCAAAAGTGGAGGGGGTTGGGGAAGAAATAACATACCTTTATTGTACTGTAAGAGACTTCTTTATGTTTTCATTAGTGTATGAATGCCATATTGGTCTTTTCTCTTGTTTCCATAGCTTCTTCAAAAGAGCACATGCTTCTTCTATTTGACTACTTTCGAAGACCCCCTCTTGTTTAGTAAGTAATGTACGATTCAGCTGGATACATCGGCTTCCTCTTTTGATACTATTAACTTCAGTCTAAAATATTAATTCAAAAACTTGCATAAGACAGCACTCATATTCAATATGAAAGAACCAACAGCCAAGAGATGTGATTTCGGTTAAATTCTGAATAGGCATAATAAGCATTAATTGAGATCAGCGATTAGGCCTAAGGGTTCCAGCAAGTAGGCCTAACAGTGGCTAGTAATGAGAGAACTTTCTTTTCAGCAATCGCGGATTTTTTCAAGGTATTTATGTTTAAAAACGATTACAGTCTATTATACATTATTATTTTTATGTCATATTTATTAACTTAAAACAGAAAAGTATAAAAAAATATTCAACAATTAAAACTGATAAGAGTAATAAAAACCAATGTTAGTAGATATAATAAAATATTTATTTATGGCCCTCAGCGACCCTCTTGCTAAAGTGCATATCAAAAAATATTCTACTATTGCTAGGGTAAGATCCGATATTATGTAGTAAAACTTATTCAGTCCCGGAGCATTTATCATAGGTTATCCCACGAGAGTTGGATTTATTACGAATATTCCATTAACAAAAGTGTAACCGATTAGACAAATAATAATTACTTTCGTGCTTTGTTGTATAAAATCAAAACTAACAGCTACGAGATCATGACATACTATGAATCAACCATGAATCGATTCAAGTTACCGTGTTGTGACAGTGCTACCAATGGTGCTTATAAGATATAGTTAACTTCATTCAGGTAAGCTAACAGCAGAAACAGAATAAAAGCACACCAACTGGCTTGCACCGAATCGAAATTGTGTTTTAATCTATGTACATTTCTATTATTTCAATTTCCAAACAAGTTATGTTGCATAAAATAATCTGTTTTCGTGATGCTTAAATGGCAGTGTGTGACGTATTAATCACTGCACACTTATGCTTACATGTTCAGTAACGAACAGACCATTTTATCGATAAAACATCATCCTCATATTAATAACGAGCATTTTATAAGATATTTATATATTAAATATTTGCACAAACACTTCTGTGTCTGTAAATTAGGAAGGAAATGCTGTTTATTTGTGTCAATATAAATAACTAAATTTCAGTATTATTCAATTTGTAACCTTTTTAAGCTGAGACTGAAAAACTTTTACTGCGCAATGTCGGATCTTAACCCTAGCAATACCAGGGTATTTATTGTTAGGCATTTGACCAAAAGGGCTCTGAGATCCAAAAATATCCTAAACATTTCATTATATTTGCTAAAATTAGTTTTACTATTCTTTATAGGCTTTTATTATTATTATTATTATTATTATTATTATTATTATTATTATTATTATTATTATTATTATTATTATTATTATTATTATTAGTATAAGTTAATGTATATGTATAAGATAGATTTATACTTACTTTTTTTTGGCCAAAGCAACAAATAAAACCTTGCAAGAAAAATAGGACTACAACAAACTGGCTAAGCAGAAACTTATCATGGCTGCATAGATTTGGTTAGAATGTTGTTTTCAGTTGGCCTACTGAAGTTATAAAGCGCATTACGAGTAGGTCTATTTATTAAAAATTAGTATGAGCGCTTATAATTACTGCTGGTTAGGTTCATGAAACAACAATTAAAATCTGGCAATGTCATTTCTTTCAAGCAATTACTCTTTTCTCTAATAAATATTTCTGTATGATTACCCTCCTAGAGCAAGTTTGTTAACGCATACATCGGCTTCAGATATTACTGTTTGTCTTAAAAATTGTCTTGTAAACATAAACCTCCCCTGCCCCGGGTCTTATTCCAGGTACTACTTGGGACTATATCGATATAGGCTATTGCCTATTACCCTTTTGGAACCCGTGTAAATCTTTGTGATAGGACTCATTCGACAACTACACAAATATTTATTACAGAATAAATGCTTCATCTTCTGCTTCAACCTTAACTTCATTGAGATCCTGAGCTAGGATGAATCGAACGTCAGACAGGTAGTTTGTCTTTTGTTTATTATGGTTATTTAAACAAATTTAAGTATGAATTTTTCTACTCAGGAGGTCTTTTACATGCCTGTAAATCTACAGATATTTGATTATAGCAGTAAGAAAATAATTAGAATAAGGAGTAAGATAATTTGCATAAGGAATTGTAGACTTCTACAGAAAAACGTCAAGTCTTGCTAAGCGGAGACTTCCATCTAAATCTTTTGGATCTTACATTTTCTGTTATCCCGTCTCCTTCTCTTATTTCTGGCTGAAATGAATAATATAACTGCAAAGAATTTAATTTTACTACTTTAAAACGATCGATTTGCTTATAGGAATGCACCTCTCTTATTAAGCTTCAACGAAATATTTCCTCGTGGAGATGTCTGAAAATACCTCTTAATATGCCAAAGAATGTTTCAAAAAGGCCTACCAAAACAAATAACGGAAAACCACCTCACTCTTACTCCTACAATGAAGGTTTACGCGATCTAAATACATAGGCATTATATAATTATGAAGTAAAGCCGAAGGCAACTAGATGGTTCATCGAAGAACATCAACACCTTTACTTAGCCAGAATAGTCATAACAACTGTAGAATAGCAAGCTACATTTGAGCTGCAACTGTCTTTGGTTCGAATCAGGCTTGGATAACGTGTTGAAGGCTTTTTCGAGTTTTTCCTGCGCAGTGAAGACAAATTTAGGATAATTTCTCTAATGTTTTGGGTTTTGAATCATCTAGCCATCATCTCATTAACTGTGCCTGTATTAAATATAACTGCATAATATATCGTTCCTGACATAAAGCGTAGTATAAGGTATTCATTAGGAATAAAACAAACATCTATATATTATCACAAAATTAATCATGATTTACGCTCTGAGGCACAGTTAAAAATAATCCTGCTTGTAAAATTTATTGAGGATGATCTGGTGAAAATACTATAAATATATATTTTTTTTAATGTAGCAAGAAACATTTGACACTATTTCAACTTTATTATACTACTCTATGCGTAAAAGTTAGAAGCTTAGCCTATATTACGATGAATTCCATGAAGAGTAAATATAAGGTTTTCAGTCTGGAATATAATCATGTATCTGGTGAAAATGGGGTAAAATGATGGAAAATTAAAAATATATTTAACATATTTTTCAAAAGACTCTCTCCTTAAATTAAGGCAATTATAAATTCGTGTCATTTCAGTAAGCATTTCTTGGATTCGTCCCCACCCAAGAACCGATTTTTCAATTTCACCTTGGCTCTTCTTTTAATAAAAGAAAGACTAGGAATGAATGCAATTTGTTCTGCAGATTGAGTTCAGTCGATCGCTTGTCTTAGCTCATTCATTATCAAGTTATTTGTACTGATTACAATGGGGAGGACAATTCATGACAGCTTTCAGTAATACCGGAATACTAGAATCCATCAACCCATCAAACCTGCATTTTATTCAAATTAGTTACTCATAACATAAAGTTAACTTCTTATTAAAGCATAAACCAGTTCGTTCTGATGTTCCTCATACCCTCATACCCTTTATCCTGGAATAGGCCTAATTTCTGTTCTAATGCAGTAATTAGCATCGACAGTTTGAAGCAGAACTTTCTAGTCTGTGCAGTCATTTGTCATTCCTTGTTAGAAACAGTAGCGTGCACACTTCCTAATTTGTTTATGCAAAATAGGACATGTAAAACATGGCAGAAGTTTAAGTCAGAAGGCTAGGAGGGCAGTTGAAACGAAAATCGAGAGATATTGATGTAGTGACATGTAGTAAAGTTCATTCCATGAATAGCATTAATATTATTATCCTTATACCCTTATGTAAAAACGTCTAATTAATTTTTTTGAAATTTATTATTAAAAATATATGATTCTACAATGAATGTAATTAAGACAACTGATGACAAACTGCTTCATCCTCAAGACTGGAGAAAGAAGGATAAATTAACTATATATGAGGCTGATTTATTGAACACGTTAAGAGTACTTAAATTATATTCAATTAAATAAGCTCTACTAAAAACTAAAATATATTATGTTCTTTGTCAGGGCGTTATAATATATTTTATTTTAATATTGCTTGTGATAATTGATAGTCTTCAAAAGACATTGTTTTAATATAACGGTAACATACGTTACAGTTAGGTGTTAATTTACGATAGACTTCAATAAAATGAAACTGTGAACATCTGGAGCGGCGTTCAGATTAAAGTAACTTTACTCATTTAGTTTCTGACGATAATCATACGAAGGGATTCGATGAATACAATATTAATTAAATTATTGATCTGCAGACATGGGGAATTTACAGATAAATATAGATAAACAGTAATGTATTTGTACTAGATAAAAAACCTCCTTATACCCTCAATATAAAGTATTTTACTTTTACTTTGATACTCTTCAAGAAAAAACTAATAGCTGCCAATATTACAGGTTGTATTTTCTTTTTATAGAGATACAGCTTACAATTTACAATATATGTTATTATTTGGTAATAGGCCTATGTTGTTTATTATGTTTTTTATAGCTGAGTATAAAACTTTAAAAACACTGTTGTTAATGGACATATAAAAAATACACCAATTATTATTTACCAGACTTAAAAAACAGCCATAAAAGTTCTGTTAGTTTATATGGTGGTAGGCCTGTATATCATATGAACTAACATAACTTTTAAGGCTGTTTTTTAAGTTTGGTAAATAATAATTTGTGTATTTTTTATAGATCAATAACAACTGTGTTTTTTAACTTTTAAACTATCTTAAAGTTTTATACTCAGCTATAAAACATAATAAACAACATAGGCCTATTACCAAATAATAACATATATTGTAAATTGTAAGCTGTATCTCTATAAAAAGAAAATACAACCTGTAATATTGGCAGCTATTAGTTTTTTCTTTAAGAGTATCAAAGTAAAAGTAAAAGTAAAAGAAAAACACAA
Source organism: Ectobius pallidus (assembly GCA_964059195.1). Classification (NCBI taxonomy): domain Eukaryota; kingdom Metazoa; phylum Arthropoda; class Insecta; order Blattodea; family Ectobiidae; genus Ectobius; species Ectobius pallidus. Next base: position 26,740,140 of record CAXKWD010000010.1, on the reverse strand, counting down.
TATATTGAGAGTATAAGGAGGTTTTGTTATCTAGTACAAATACATTAGACTTCCATCAATGGGATAAAAATTAAGTTTGTGAATATAGATAAACAGATAAACGCCATCGACCCGGGCCGGGAACGAACCCACGAATTTTGGAACAAAAAACCTGGCTGTTCCACCAAGACTTATTATTACATTTGTGATTACAGATCAAGGGGCATTTTATGATATTTCAAAACACATAAACAAGTAATTTTCATTTTTATCTCGCAGAAGAAATGTAGGCCTACATCATATATGAGCAGGAATCGAACCCGGATTTTCACCTTCGTATGCTGAGACCTGTCGACAGTACAAAGGCAAGGATATACCTGACTTCCAGGATGGATACGAGTCGGGGCTGAGACAGGTTAGTTGGGGCTTTATCTCTTTAGACTACGGCAGTCCTGGTTGACTATTACTCTGCTTTGTTGTTTACATTAAACTCATAGAATGTTTATACTCTAAGGGTGGCGTGCACCATCCAGGAGTAAATCTTACTAAAGTAGTAAATTTAAGACGGGGACCTGGAGTATACAAGAACCAGTACATCTGTCTCACTCTTTAAGTCATACTAGTAATGTGCTAGAGTGAGACAGACAAACCGGTTTTTGTTGCGTCATGTTCCCGTCTTAGATTTACTACTTTAGTGCTTCTCTTTTAGTAACTTACTCTTTTAGTTGGTGTTGGAGAGCTCAATTGATAGTTACTTCTTTAGTTGTAACTAAAGTAGTAAACGATTTTTACTAAAGAAGTAGTCGAATTCTGCGCAGAACAGAGCAGAAACATTAGTGCAGCGCAGCAGAACACGTGCATTTCAATTGCCGGTATTATTTAAGTGCCAGATAATGAAAAGGAAAGGTTCGCTGAAACAATGAATATGAATTTGGGTTGTTCCAAATATTACCAATGACAATCTTCATGTTTTAAAATAGGTCTAATAGTAATGTTTTATTCATTACTAATTTTAATTCCTTCAATTGAATATTTTCAGTTTAGTAGCCTACGTTAGGGTACTGTGATTACAATTTTTGTGCAAACTATTTCTGTATTATAATGCAAACAATTGGAATTTCCAGTTGATTTTCATAATTGATTCACTGTCAATATTATAATTATTTCTCTCATAATAATAATAAATTTCTAAAATATATTAAAATATTCTTCCCCAAAAACGATAAATCAATTATTCTACAGTTGTTTATCATAAATCTCACTATAATGAATTATTAATACTTATTGACTGTTTAACAATATTAATAAGAAGTATTACACAAAATCATGAAAAAGGGGGGATAAAAAGGATAACAAAACTAATAAGGGGCATTATGTTTCTGTCCTTTTTCAAATGCACAGAACATTTACTTAAAAAATATTACCTTATAAAAATAATAATATTACAACTGAGAAATGTAATATTTAAACAAAAAATGGCGGTACAATATTTCGGAAGCTATGAACTCCAATAATAATTATGTAGATGGTTGTGTGTTTAAAAATAATTTCAGTGACTACTTCTCTAGATCCTGTGCAGCTTCAACCTCCGGGCCCCTCCTTAAAATTTTCTTTCGGCACTCATGTTGGCATTTTTTTTCTATATAGTTTATAATGCTTCTCACTTTCCTGTCCACAGGGTTAATTAAATAGTTAGCAGCATACTATAGACCTGCAGCATCTGTTATAGTTTATTCCCAAACATGAAAGTCTCGTCTCACTCCACCATTCGAGACTTGGGGAGTCTTTAAGGAATGGTTTTACAATGTGTCCCCTTCTCAATGTACGCTAATCCCAGAGTCAGTCAAATTTTCTTCCGATGTGGCCTGTTTGGACATTTTTACACCTGGGTTAGAAAAAAGGACATATTATTCATTAACACTGCGGGTGCAACTATTGAACTTTTAGCTCTTATAATTATTATTATAATCTGGCATTCACAATGTTGTGCTTTAAGTTAAGCTATAGAAGTGTAATGTAATAAAATTAATTTACAATAATTACATTAAATCGTTTAACAATGAGAATCACCTATTGCTCAGTAATTCTATGGTTAAGTAGCAGGGGGAAGTGTTTTCTGGGTAGCTCCAAGAACGGAGGCTTTCATTTATTGGAATGTACTATACCTCGCCGATATCTGTATCCATATGATTAGCTTGAAATACATCGTCGTTTTCTGACCCAAAGTTAGGGAGAACTGCAACATCTAAAGGCCGATCCAGCTAGGAAGATATTTAAGAGCACATGAGCTCCTTGTACCGTGCAATGCAAACGTCCCTTCCACTCACTCTTCCCCTCACCTTTGGTGGACGTCTTCCTAGCTGGATCGCTCTCCGCAATGATATTTCCACATTTGACTGGCTGAAATCACATGGATGTAGTGAGAATCTGACATAGTTTCTTCCAAACGCCAAAATTTCATGTAAGGATTTATTAGCTTAATTATTTACGTTATTAAATGCCCTACTAGGTATGGTTCGCTTAATATTTATTAAATCACCTGCCACAACTCTCATTTTTGGTATACAACCTTCTTCATCTCAATAACTTATCCTCAGTTTAACTATGTAATCCATTTAATGTGATATGTAACTCATAACTCACGCAAATGCCACAGAACACACTTACTCCACAACTTTACTCCACCCCCTGAGTAGGAGTAAATATTGGCCTTATTTACTCCACAACTTACTACGTTAGTAACGTACTCCGTGTTGGTGCTCTCCACCACTTGTGGAGTAAGTTCATTTACTCTGGGAGTAAATAAAATTTTTACTTCTTTAGTACATTCCTCTATGTTGAAAGCCGCCGAGTTTAGTTTACTCCTGGTTGGTGCACGCCGTCCTTACTAAAAGAGTACGGTTACTAAAAGAGTAGCTTACTAAAGTAGTTAGAACTAAAGAAGTAAGGCTTACTAAAAGAGTAAATGGCATGAGTTTGGTGCACGCCACCCTTAGCAGCAATATGGTTAGTTCAGATCTCTTTATGTCATAATTTAAATTTTAAAATTATAGATCCATTATGGTCATTTTCAAATTAATGGATTAAGATAGGTGCTAGGTCTGGTGCAAGATATGATGTGATTCAATGTATTAAATTAGCAGAACTCCAACCCTACCACACCAAAAATCCCACCGAAATTTATAACTACTAAATAAATTTAGAGTATTATTGCTGTCAAGTATAATTCTAACTACAGACACAACAGCTGAATTAATGGACTTCACGTATATAATTAATAAACAAATAGGTAATTTAGAATTATAGGCCTATCGTGAAAATAATTTCGTACTTGCCGCCTCAAACCCTTAGGACAATAACATTGTGTGGTACATAAGTTTTTAAATTTACTACAAGTACAGATTTTTGGGAGACTAATCATCCAACCTCCCCGCGGTGTCTCCTGCATAACGCTAATAGACCCATCAGCATCTAATTACAGTACCTGACCGCAACTCGTACGTCCCTTTCAATATGTTAGACCGCAATTCGTACTTAAACGTGAGATTGGGCTGCAACTCAATTTTACCGGACTTCAATGCTAATTTTATTATTAGGATTTAAGTTTAACAGAACTTCACGGTGCTGGGTTCAAATCCCAGTGTCAGAGGAATTTTTCTCCTATAATATTATCATGTAATGTCCAACAGAAACACTAATCTGTGTTTCATGAATGCATATGAGTTATTCTCCAGAAAAGGGCAGATTCATGTCGCAATTGATTTTCTGGTGTAAAATAAGTACTTATGGATTATGAATTATTATAAGTTAGATTGAAATAAGGTCTATTTGATCCCATATTCCACTTTTTAAACAAAAGTTACAATTTTCTGCATTTTAGGGCACAGTATGTGAGATCTCACCTCCGTGTCATGTCCCAATGCCTGACTTGTCATTTTCATTCTTTCATAATTCAACAGGGTTTAATTTTTATTCCATTTTAGTGTCGTAACAAGAACAAACAGCTCAAAAAATGAGTCATTAATAACTGAAAATAAAATATATTATTTTGTAAAGACAATATTTTGCACTAAACATGCTTGTCCCAAGGTGAGACCTCACCTCCGTGAAACAATATAAAAGTTCAATTATTTCCACAGATATGGCACTGTAGTCTTTCTATTTTCCTTGGACTCCAACTTTTGGCAGTTTTATTATCATTTATATAAAGCCAAGCTGTTAGTGTGATTTTAAGTGTTGTTTTGTTTGTGTAAAAGGGCTAAATGCAGAGTTGGTAATTGGACTTCCTCACCTCCGTTACCTACACCCAACGGTAAAGTTGTTTGTTTTTATATTTACTTTTGCTACAAATTATAATAATAAGGAATGCTAAGTTAAACTCTAGAACTGAGATTTTCTAACCTCAAATGTTCCCAAGCTGTTTGACAAATTAGAGAAAAATCTCACCTCCGTTACCCTCACCTCCGTTACTGTTACTCTCGAGTCCTATCCATGGAGGTGTAATTAATGTTGTAATTGATGACATATTTAACTGTCTGCATTTTTTATTTTTGTTTAAAGAAGATACTGGTATAGCCTAATAGTTTATGACAATATATCATGTTTTGATTTAAAGTTTTGATTTTAAGGTGATAATCTATTTTAACATAGATAAAAATAAGTAAAAAGTTGTGTGTTAATCCATTTGTATGGTAATAAATATTGTTCATTTTCATGATAACATTTAACACAGTAAATTAATTCTAATTCTCACATAACTTCTATTATAATTACTATTTCATACTATTTTCTCACCTCCATGAATGCGCCATTTTCTAACCTTGTTAATTTAATGCAAAATACCACTCGGTAAGTAGGGCAAGTACCTCAGTAGTACTCTGCAGAAGGAAATATTACATCAAAAAATTACATGATCCAAAATAAAAAATATTTTTAAACAAATTCTAACATTGAAATCTGCCCTTTTCTGGAGAATGACCCATATGCATATATCTATCTTCACAGGTATGAGTTAGGGTTATTTTTTATTTTCCATGTAAATGGTTCAATTTCCAGCCCTATTAATAAAATTAGAATTTTAGCTAGATATGTTTCAGTTACGTAAAAGATCTAGACTACAGATGTCACATTATAGGCGTAGCCTATATTGATAGACCTATCTGTAATAGTCTACATCAGGCCCGCTAAATATTGCCTTCTCACACCTCTCAGCAACCGGTATCGTTCACAACACGATAAAAACAGACTTGTATCATCCCCAACTAAAATTGGCTAAAGGGTCCTTTATATGCTCAGATTTTCTGAACAAATTATGTTTACACCGGCCGACTGAACAACGTGGTTAGTGTTGCCTTCACACGTCCCGACCTCGACCGAGTTTTGACACTCAGTCTTGACCTGAAGATGGACTATTGAGTCCGAAACATGTTATCGACACAAGAAAAGTTTTTACAATGATATTTTTAAGGTTTGTTCGTTTTACATGTAAGGTGATTTGTGTTTTATAATACGCATGCATGAGCAAGTGTGAATTGATTGCGATTTTAAATTATCTTAACAAATTGAGCTAATGGAGGTAATTATAAATTTTCAGACACAGTCTTGAATTTAGAATCCTAAAGAGTGGAAATATGCATTCACGAACCACAGAATACTGTCTCTGTTAGACATTACATGAGAATATTATAGAAAAAAAATCCCTCTAATACTGGGACTCTAACCCATGACATTTGGCTTTCCGTGCCACTACTCTACCAACTCAGGGACTCGATTCTCAGCACAATTGATATATTAATTCTTGACGGTTAGTAGGCCTAAGTTTTGTTTATTCGTGAGATAACTCTCAAATAAAAATTCCAGTCAAGCCTTAACAGAAAAATAACAAAGTAATGAAATCTGATCCAATGAGAACTGTCTTATCAAAAATCTAAATCCAAGCATCCAAGGCAATGCGATAGAACAGAAGAGTGCAGTACAACCTATGTTTGTGCAGATAACCGCATGAAGAATGTTTAACAGCAAATTAATGGAGAGCGACGGCCGAAGAATGCATGAGGGTTATTAATTTTTCAGCAGCACAACTTGATTACCATCAACACTGTAACCTGCTGGTAGGACCAGACGGTTTCTTTTAACAAGTTTTATTGATTATTTCGGCAGTAAGAGTTCTGAACCTTGCACTGTGGAAAGAAATGTGTCCGCTGTCATGCTCTGGGATATAACCTGCCAACTAAAGGATTACTGATCACGCAAATTATATTACAGTATGGCAGCTTCTAAAACGATGTTAATCAAACTTAATACTGGAAATCCCTGTCGAAACTAACTTTAAATCGATAGAAAACAACATATTTACGAGTATAAATAAATATATATTGAAAGTTAAAACTAAGTTGTTAGTGTTATAGCCTAGGCCAATTTTCCCCTGTGACTTACATTTCATTTATAGTAGGCCTATTGATTTAAACAAGAACTGAATGTATCTGATTACTTTTGGATAATTTATATGTCACATATTTGCACATTTAGGTCATTTTCACATTTTTGGTAATATAGTGAATATTTTAGAGACTTAAGGTCATATTCAGGTTACATTTGGGGACACGGTCTTGTATTCAGAAACGTTAAACGGTGATATTTTGAAAAAGAAAAAATATGTCTACATTCCTGATTTTTAACATTATGCAACCTCAGTGGCATTTTCAGTAACAAGACAGTTTTGTATGAAGAAGGCCCACAATCAGAATGCAGTCAATTAACTTTGTTCGCATATCCCCAATTATGTGGGTTACATGGTTACTTAACGATGGGGATGTACTGCAACTTACCTAAGCCTGTGACCGTGGTCAATGTGCCGGAATTTTTAATATCACTGTAAATCTACAGACATGAGCCGATCCCACTTATGCACGCATAAATATCATCGACCTGGGCCGGTATCGAACCCGCGACCTTGAGCACATATAGCCAGTGCCATACTCACTGCGCTACCTAGGACGACATAACGTATTGTGACTCTGATAGGATGAGTTCACGATACAAGACTATTCTGAATGAGAATGACAATCGAAAAAGATTCCTCTTTGAGAATTTGAAGATGCAGTATTAGAAGAGAAAACAAAACTTTGAAACTTAAAATAGCATGATTCAATATTCAATTAATGTAGAAATGTCATGTGATTTATTAAATATGTTATTTTTAAGTTATATTGTCTTGAATTTTTTTTTTTAATTTAATTAGTGTATGGTAACACTGGGTACTAGTCACTTGTCTTTGTTTCACATCTCCTCTTGTGTCTTTTAACGGTTACCATTACTTACTTGTAATTCGAACAGTGCAGTAATGGATAGTGACTGTGTATTACAGCATCGGAGTTCATCAATTGAGCGCAAGCGAAAATTTTACCTGAACTGAATGCATCAATTGAGCGCGGCGGTCAATTTTGAAATGAATCAATTGAGCGCAGAGCCTTTCTAGCTTACAATATGCTGTAGTACACAGTCACTATCCATTACTGCACTGTTCGAATTACAAGTTAAGTGATGGTAACCGTTAAAAGACACAAGAGGAGATGACCAAGTAACCAGTAGGCCTATCCTGCGTTACCATACACTAATTACATTAAAAGAAAAATTCTCCAGGATCAGCGTTGCAACACTTTGAACACAACATTTCTCAAGCCTAGGGAATATTGTTAGAGCCATTCCTACATATAAAAATAGGAAACAGTATATAGAAGGATTATTTTATAATCGCGCTCAATTGAAGCATTCCAAAACTAGCCACCGCGCTCAACTGATGTACACCCAAATCTGACCCCGCGCTCAATTGATGCATGTTTAATCAGTTCGCGCTCAGTTGATGTACACCCCTACAGCATATAAGCGAGAAGGCTCTGCGCTCAATTGATGCATTTCAAAATTGACCGCCGCACTCAATTGATGCATTCAGTTCTGGTAAAATTTTCTCTTGCGCACAATTGATGAACTCAGGAGTGAGACAGATATACTAGTTTTTGTTTACTCAGCTTTGTTCTTAAAGTGAAAACAGTTTAGCTGCATACGCGTTATCTAAGCGTTTTAATAACAGTGTCCCAAGATGAAGCAAATTCGGAAATATATTTTTAATTCACAATTAACAATAATGATTTTAAATGTACCGGAAGTAACATATGGCCTAGTAATATTTATATATAAAAGTAATGATACGACATAGTTCTAGGAAAATATGTAGGCCTAGGCGTTTTCCTGCTATAGCCTACGCCTCACCTCTAAATAATAAATTAAACAATAAAACCACGTAGGCCTACTGTACTTGTGTGGAAGTGTATGGTGAAAAACGAATTTAATATCTTTAGAAAAAAGGCAGTGCGAATGAGCGGGTCCGATTGCAACGAGCCGTGAGATAACGCACTGCTCCATTGTGCGTGTCCACGCGACGCGCCATGCGTAGGATACAAAATATCACCTGCATAACTCTTATCGTCCTCTCATACAGGTTTTCTCCCCTTTCTTGCGGTACCCTGTTCTGTAAAGTATCAAGAACTTTTTTTAAATGTAGTTTTGAATTCAATACTACTTTTAGAATGCTAGTCAAAATAAATATCAACTTACACATTTTGCTGTTAGATGCTTGAATTGGGAAAAAATAGGTCTAATAGTTGATTAATCGTGAAGTTTCTAATTGTTCTATGCCGACTCTTAGTAAACGGTGAATAAGATAGAAATAATATTGCGTGTGTAAATGATATTCTATTAGATTAGATTCTATTGGTGATTGTTTATTTTTCCTGAGCCATGTAGGCCTAGTTTTCTCACAACGTTTAAATATTGTAAATAATGTATTAATTTCATTGTGGGGAAATCTATTTCCGTAAAATAGGGCTACTCTCTCTCTCTCATTGTAATATTGTAAATAGGTCTATTGTATTAATTTCAATGAGGGAAAAAACTGTTTACATAAATATTCTCCCCCAATTCTAGAAGTCTATTATTATATTCGATGCAGGCAGATACAAGCATACATTTTGCGTATAACCAATGCCAGCGGTTGGTTGGATATATAATTATTTAAAGACGGGAATATAGCCTACTGCAACTTGGGCATATGGACGTTATGTATTTTTAAAAATTGTTTCGTTTGATAAACAACAGGATGACTGTCGAGTTACTTTTTCTGTTTTTTTTTCTTTCTTTCTTTTTTTATTCAACTCCATTAGACAGTTCTCAGTAGCTGGACAATTTGAAACTCAAGTACGTTTAATACTGGTTTTGATAGGCCTATAATGAGGCACATGAGCTGTAAGTAGGAAAAAAGACCCAGGCAAGTTAGGTTAGCTATACTGTTTTTATTTTTATTTATTTGGCTATAATTAACCCAGAGTCCCTCGACCGTAGGTCACGATATTGGGTAGAATACAGAAAAATACATAATATTTCTTAACCTACACTTAAAGAAATGTCACGATTTCATTAGTTCGTTGGATATAGAAAATTATGATGGAGTGAGTGATGGAAAATGGATGAAAAAGCACTATCGTAGAAAAAATAAAATTACTACCGCCAAGAAACAATCTCTCTTTACTCTTGAGACGTATTATACAAACTACAGGCATCTCAGTGGGAGAGAGTGATTTGCAAAGAATTTCCCATATACTTGCCAACATATTAAAATGATATATGACATATGTTAATGATAATCGTGTAACGAGCGCATACTTTATAGTGTGAACAGCAGAATATCTTCTTTGCCACTGGTCTTTTTCATTTTATTTTATCCTCTTTCATTTGCAGAAAGGCTGTAAAGCGATTCACGCCTTATAAGATACATGTGTATGTACAGGCACACACACACACTTGCTAATGTTCGTGTAGACATGATGCTGTTAATGTGTGGAACTGTGTGTGAAATCTGTATGATGTAATGCGGCGTGGAAGAGGTATAAGATGCGTAATTTAAGTCGAGAGGTTTCCAACTTGGTGAGGTCTTGATCTTCTTTTCGAACATACTAAAAACATCGTCTGCCCTGTAGTGTTTGTCTCTTTTTACTTCTTGCTGAATAAAACATTATGTGTTCTGAGCGTTTCTTTTCATGTCCGCTCATTTTATTTTTTCCATTTATTTTTCTGCTTGAATCACTGCAGATCTTCCTTAAATATTAAATGAAGTGAAAACAATCCAATTTAATTTGACGCATATATTGCTGCCAGAAGTTTACTTTTTCTTTGTGTTGTTGAAATTCAGACTTGTCTACTCATGTTTTGTATTTTGATTCTTCCAGTTGTGACATAGGACCTACTAAAACGCTTCAGATTAATTGTCTATGAGATATTAAAGGACGATCCTGATTAAAGAGTATAAATATTTTAGGCTATAGTCAAGTTATTAGTCCTGACAAATTAGCTTTAACCCTTGTTCGATAGGTACAGAAAACTCACCATCCAAATGCATGGGCATCCGCAGAAATTTTGTCAAGGGGGGCCAATGAACGAATTACTGCCACTGCCACCACCACCATCACTATGCTGCTACAACCACTTTTTTATTATTATTATTATTATTATTATTATTATTATTATTATTATTTCTATTAGGCCTACTATTCATATTATTACTGATATTATTATTACTATTCACGTTATTGCTATTATTATTATTATTATTATTATTATTATTATTATATAGGCCTAATCGGCATCCTTCATTTACTGTAGCTGGACTATGGCCATGGACACAAAGAAAACATCTGATGTACACACTCACATGACGTTTCTTACTCCTTACAATTCCTACTATTCATATAATATATAAAATGCCTTATCTTGATTATAATAAAATGTTTGGCTACAAATGGTTTCAAGTTTAGCTAATATCTAGTCAGCCGCGACAGCTCGTTTTCATCCAAACAACGCGAAAATACAACAATATATGGAGACTTAAATTTCACTTCACATTAGCTGGTTATAGTCATTTAATTTAGAGGTTTATGTCTAAATAAAATGTCCAGGGAGGGGCAGTGGCCCTACCCTGCCCCCCCTTCCGGACGGCCATGTCCAAATGTCTATAACTTACTCTTCTGTGACTATCATAATTATGTGAAAGTAGTCACGAGTTCTAAATGTCTGGTAACATTGATATACGTTCTAATAAAGTTTCCTAAACTTTGTAGGCCACAGGATTTAAGAAGCTGAATTTATAAATCTGAATTTATAAATCTTCAAGTGAAATCATCAGTGGGATCTAAGTTTGAAATCAATGGAGAGAATTGAAGTAGAATAACTAGTTTCTATGGATCGCAGACATAAAAATCCTCACAATTTTGTATATAGCTTTACTCTATAAATGTACAGTTTGAAGTACAGAATTTTAACGTCATTAGCAGTGAAAAGATTAAATAATTGGAAGATAAGTAGGCTATATAGTAATGAAATGCGGACATTCTTAAATAAGAGTAATTAGCCTACTAAAAAACTTTGTCTATCAATATGAGCAGGAATAGATTAAATTATAACAGGATGAATATATTGACGGCTAATGGTTAATGGATTCTGAAGTAGACTAAGGGTTCAGTTCCTCCAACTTTTGGCTTCTCGGACGTAGGAAGGAAGAACCTGGTCGTATGAGGACACATGAATTCTGGCCTGAAAAGCAGCACCGAACAGTTGTGGGAGTCTGTCTTTTATAGCAACTAAGCCAGCATGAGCTAGCAACACAAGGCCGAATACTTAGTTTTAAATACAAAACATTATTGATTGTATGATCAATAATTCGTCGAATAGAACGTCTTTTACAACTTGGAAGACGAAACAAAATGCATGGGAATTTTATTTTGGTACGAATGTTACTTAAAGCTATAATAGACCAAAATATACAAAATAACGAGGTGGAAGATATGCTATACAGATTGTGTGAAATAGGTACACATACATTGTACCAGTGAGACTATTTGCCGCTATGTTAAAGGAACAGCCTCCTCATGTTACACGTTTGCTAGAAGAGAAGCGGTAAGCGTAGAAGACTATAGTGGGGAAAAGATAACGAGACGTACATGAATTGAACTACGTTGGGGATGGCCTTACATGAAATATCATTAGTAATTATTGCCTTATTTTAATTTTAATGTGATTGTTATGATTATAACTTAAGTATTAACACTACTAAATTTCTCCGCAAAACTGGTCGGAAAGATTCACATGGAAATTGAAGTAGCAAATTCTGAATTTCTAGGGTTAACGATAGATTGTCAATTAAATTTTAGAGAACACGTACATAATTTGTGTACATAGGAGTTCTAATTGTTTATTTAAGCTAGTGCTACTTATTTATTTCACATTGCAATAAGAAAACGTTTCTTACATGCTATTACAGCTTTGTTATTCTAGAATAAAATTAACGTTATTTCTTGAGGAGAAGCGGATCAATTCCGCACTAACAGAATCTTTGTCTTACAAAAACGCATAATACATACATACATTATCAATAGTCTATTATCTGCAAAGTGAGAAGTGTAAGGAATAACTGAACTATTTTAATTACTTAGGTAATATTAACTGTGTGTGTTTTAAGTTGTCAGAAATTCTTATTATCAATCCCAGTATTTTAAAAACGCCAAACCCCTTGATTCTTTATTTAAAACTCTCAAGATCCTCCCACTCCCGTATATAATTATTTTCAAGGCGCCTTCTTTGCTTAATCTCATAGACACCTTTTCAAAATCAATTCCGACTACCATTCTTACAACATGCTAAATAAAAACAGCATAACACTGTACAAACACTACCCAGCTTTTTGAATAGTCTCCATATTTTAAATTATTTAATTGACTCCCGTCTCACATCGCATCAGCCCCTCCCAAAAATATTTATAATATTCTAAAATCCATTTTCTTAGAAAACTGTCTATAATAATATGAACAATTTTTATTCTTTGTAATTTTGTATATCTTTTTAATAAATTTATTATTTCCATTGAATTTTATACATTAGCAAGAATAAGTTATATTTATTCACAGATTAATTTTCTATCTACAGGAAAAATGTAAATGTAAAATATTCAAATGTAGCCTATAGTGGTCTATTAAATGGCCTATGCCATAGTATAGCATGTTTAAAATATAAGACGTTTATATTGTAATATCAATTGTAGCCTATATTGTTTATTTTGTATTTAAAGAGTAAATTATTCTCAAGATCTTTCAATACAGGAAACATACCTAATTTCGCAATAGGCCTACCCATAATTTCGCAGAATTTTGTTATTTTATATATTGCAAAATTGGGGACAGCAATGGAAATTGATCATCTTACTGATCAAAGAGGGCCGCTTATCTCCTGTCTTATAGATTATTTTTCTTTTTTCCATTACTGTTCCCGATCTCGCAACAAATAAAATAAGAAGATAGGCCTACTACGAAATTAGGCACATTTTACCTACTTTGCCGACAACGTTGCAAGTAGGCCTATAATGAATCATTGATTTGACTTAGACATTGCTTTATATGAAGTACTTCCGTGTGGTTGAAAGTTGTAAGTCTGTTTATTGTCCTGAATAAATGTTACATTATATGAAATTTTGTTTTTCCACATTATTTTTTCAGTAAGCCGCCGCCCGAATGTGCACATGCTCGAAGCCGGGGGTTCAGAAATGGATATAAACACATTGAATAAAAAGTTATTTAAAATAAGAATACAATCAATTACTGCATATTCATTTTCAGTAGGCATAATAAAAGGTAAATTTTAAAAAGTAACATGGAAAATAAATATTCATAAAATACACTTAATTAATTTCTTAATTGTTCAGATTAATTAAATCGGGTCACTTTTACCAATGAAATTAAATAATCTGGGACCAAAACTAGAGTTGAGTTTTAGTTGCAGATGAGGAACGTTTAGGTTTAATTAAAGGATTGGTTTCGTATTGTACCGTATGCATGAGGAAGTAAATGAGATCCAAAGCTTGATTTCCTATTAAGGTAACTTTATAAAATCTCTCTCACTCTTTACGTGAGTTTACCTACCCCTTGTAGGTACATTTACGCAGCCCACGCTGGCCGGGCCTTACAGGACCGCGACCCTTCGGGGGAGGGAGTTTCTATGGATCACATACATCCTTTTTTGACCAGACAAGGACATGGAGGGCCTCCCCGGATGAGTGATCAGTCCAATGTCGGGGCCACCTCCGAGACACGATACACACCACTTACACACACTCAAGGCGCGGATGGATGAAGGTGATAATGTCCAGGTGATATCCGGGGATCGCAAGGGCCTGAAGTTATCCGACATTGGTCTCATAGGTGAGGGGATAACCCCGTAAAAAGCCCCACCTAAATAACTTGCCCCGACCAGGAATCGAACCCAGGTCCGTTGCGTGAAAGGAGCGAACGCATAGCGATGAACTAATTTATTAAGATATATTTCTAAATTTCATAGACACTATGTAGGCATAAATTAAATTCAGAAAACGGTAATTTAAACGGATAGACCTATTCAAGAAGTTTTCATAGCAATTATAATACGATTTTGAAAATAAATTAGTGGATAAATAGAAGTTTTGAAGCTCCTCCCCATGCATTTATGCTATACATGATCATGGTGGTGAAAAATAATTGATTTTGCTACTTCCTGTGACAGAAAACGTTTCAACAATTTTTTTACTTTTAGTTAAAGAAATTATTACTATCATTATTATTATTATTATTATTATTATTATTAGTAGTAGTAGTAGTAGTAGTAGTAGCAGTAGTAGCAGTAGTAGTAGTAGTAATAGTAGTAGTACTAGTTGTAATAGTAGTAGCAATAGTAGTAACTTAGTACTATAGAAGTAGTAACTTATTATATTATTCAGAGATGTTGCATATTTATTTATAGTAAAATTGTTTTAGAGTACAGTGCAGTATTGGTCCCGTTTGGGAAAAGCAAATTTCGGTGCTTAAGGCGGAAAGTGCTAAGAGTAAAAATGCATACGGTAGGTAATTAAATTATCAAGCATGCACTTTCTTGTTCTAGTAGGCCTATAGGATAATAATGAACGTAAAAACAATATAAAATACAGAAAACATATTCTCATAAAATAAATACCATATTTTCATTCTTTTCTACCTGAAATGATGTATCTTTGTTCGGGAATACAGGGGTATCGCCCCATTATTTATTAACTTTGGTAGCTGTCTGAATCATATGCACAGAAGCAGTGAGCGGGATATTGAACCGTTGCCTTCTTTCCGTCTACTGCTTTGTGCACTACTAAACGCACTGCACGAACTTGCTCTGGCTTTGGCAAAATAAACAATAAGCCTTCTTTCTTCGCAGTGATGCAATGCTGATAGATCTGCTGTAACTTTTCTAATGTTAAAATAGGGTACCGGGCCTTGTTCTTGCTGTGTGAAATAAAAATAGTCTTTTGTAGGAGGAAGTTATACTATAGAGAATTATATTTTTTGGATTTCTGTATAATTCTCCACAGATTATTAGAGAAATGTGTTAACTTGCATCTTTTTTATAAAATCGTGATCTGAAGGTAACATATTCAAGTGTACTTCAATTTAAATTGTTACTGAATCTCCAATCCAATTATGACATATAGGCCTACCTAGGCTAAGAATAGGCGTAATAGTATTATGTGCAGCAGCGCTTAAAGTGGGTCAGTATGATATGAAAACACATTTAAAAATAGGACATTCGCCGTCAACATATGTTTCTATGATCACCATAAATAAATGGAGTGTAAAATGGTATAAAACTTGCATGGTACGAAAAATACTAATCATGCAGGTGGGAATGAATAATCAACATTTATGTGACCAACAGCTACTGTGTGCGTCCATCTGGCTCTACAATCTTCATCATACGCAATCCCCAGCATAAATTAAAGTTCATATTCTAAAATTCAGGCAAGGTTCTACATTGCAGCCGTAGAGACATTGGCTTTAAAACTTAGTGCCCGAACCCACAGAGGGAGTTGATTCCGGTTACCAACAACCTGAGTATAGGGGGTGGGGGTGATTGCGTAGGCTGATAAGACAGTCATTGATAGTAGTACTGGGAAGTCAATCCGCTCGTAGTACGGTGCCTCTCAAATTGGTCAACAGTGTACCTTGTCATTATGCGTGTTTATAAATGTATAATACGTGTTCGGAATACCGAAAGTAAAGTGTTCTAAAACGCAAACATATATTGAAACATTTGGGAGGGACTATTACACACAAACAGGAGAACGTATCGTTTTGCATGCTTGTAATGTGAGTTTAGAGAATGAGAAGTTATTTTGTGGCCTTCCTATACCTGTAATCCGGTTTGTTTACTATCACGTGAACTAGCATATGGTAGCTAGCGCATACGCCGAGCAAAGTCTGTACAGTACAGTTGCTGTTAACATATTCGATCGGGCACTAAGTTTTAAAGCCTGGACATTGTACAGCGGTAATATATGGGGATTTTAAAAGGAACAACCCTTTAAATGGGATATAAATCGGTTAAAGAAAGGAAAAATAAGAAAGAAAAGAAAGGAGACAGGAAGATAAAAGAAAGAAAATGGGCACGGATTGTAAAAAAAAAAACTCTCGGTTAATATCGATTAGTAAAATGATTAGTGAAATGAAAAAAGTCCATGTTTCTAATGAATGACACAGGCTAGAAGATCTCTCTGTAAAACATCACTAAAACACCCTTGCTAGTTAATAAAAACCGTACAGAGAGCTCTCTAGCACTTTATTATTTTATAACTAGGACACTATTACCACACTGTCTCCCCGATCGCGAGCAGTCTCCATTGCGGACACAAAATGTTTTGGAAAAGTTATTAATATCCCAGTGTCCGGATTGCGGCGATAAACACATAAGAAAAATTAAAATACTCCATATAGGCTTATAGGCCATGGAGGGTCACACGATCCCTGGAGTATAAGCCTCCCAGGCACCTTTACCAACAAGATTGCCACAGGTACTCAATTTTATTAGAAGATTACTCATCCCCCAAAGTCGTAATGTCACCATACTGAGCAGAAAAATTTGAAATATTAGACTAATGATATCAAGAACTGAATCTACGAACTTCCTATTGGAAGCACATTGTCTCCAACTGCACGTTGGGAATGATGAAAGAACAAGTAAACAATAGGCTATAAAAGAATTATAATTTATTTTATTTACGCATTCACAGTTTACACTGTAGGCCTATGTTACACTGTTCAATACTGAAAATCGAGAAACAATAGATACAAGAAGAACAGTGCTAAAATGAAATTAAATGACCACGGAACTATTACGACCGATATTCCATACATAACTTGCGTGTAAACACTATGGTTCTATTATTGTTACATTTCTAATACCGGTACCTTTGCCTGTGTTAGATGACGCAACGGTCGGGTGGTAGGGCAAGTCCCTCCAGGGATGTAGCACCACGGAGTTTAGTTTAGTTTTGGTACCTTTATAATATCTAGGCAAAACGTACCCTAAGTTCTAGGCCTGTAGGAAGAGGAAGTATTGTAATCTAATCATCATTAGGCCTACGCAGCTCTACCAGCTTTACCTGCTCCACTCCCGTTAGCGTCTACCACAAGGAAAGCTGAGCAGCAGGCCGGTTTGTAAACTCAGTGGCGCTTCCTAATTGCAAGGGAGTAATTTTGCAATTCAAATTGATGTTAAATGAATGAACATTACCCCGACAGGATTGAACCTGACCCGCCACTGCGCTGACAGTTGGTATGAATGACGTCAACATTTTCCCCTTTGCTCCTTTTTCCGTTGCTCCCATCACGATTATTGTAGCGAGCAGACAAACTCCAAGCCAGACTGCTCAGTAACTGCCGATGTACTCGCCCTGAAGTTCAGTATTAGATTTCTGCTTTATCATAGGAACGTTTGAGGTTTCTTGAGTCGCAAAAATTTCGTTTTACAAAAAGTCTGTATGTGTTTTTGTCTGTCAGTAAATACACGAAACGTCAAGCCAAAAGTAGATGTTATAGTTCTTTTCGAGTCTTTCATATTTTAGGGATTTAACACAAAAAGGCTCTAGGCCTACCTACTGATTTTCTTTCAATTCGGTACAATAAGTACGTGTAGGCCTACACTACGGCTTAAAACTATTATTTGGACTATTTTAATAAATTACTAAATGTAGTTATGAGCAGGCAATATCTGCCAGAACCAGGCTTTTAAAGTTTGGCTTCTGAATAACACCGCTTTGCGTGAAGGTGAGGCAACTGAATAAACACTCCTGTACGGGGGATAACAGATCGTCAGTATGGATTTCATTAATAAGTACTTAATACCAAAACGAACCTGCCTCCTTGGTAGCAGAATAAACATTTTAAGCATGTCAATACTCAATGCAGTAGACCATTATCAGTGCGCATCAGGGCTTTGACTCTGCCTCCTTGCAGTTAAACAATATTTACGGTATCAGAATTATGTATTTTAGCATGTTTTATTAAGAAGATAAAAAAAACTTTATCCTACTTCATTAGTAGTGTAGTATAAGTTTTTATTATATTAATTTGCTTTTTGCATAATCAAATGCAAACATTTGCATGGGTGCGCATGGACCGTACATGCGTATTCAAAACACAAGAAAGAGATAGAGAACAAGTAATTAAATGAATAAAATACAAACTAAGCCTATTCCTCATCCTCCACTCCCGCTCCCAAGTTTGCCACTTTCGCGAACCTGAGCTGTCTAGCCTTCAATACAAATTTCCCAATGCTTTCCTCAACACTTCTGTCGGCCAGTAACTCCAAACATTTTCGTTGCTCCCTATTTGATTCCAGAAAACATATTGGTAGATGTTTTTCCCTCCAATTTTCCAAATCTCTACAATTCGCCAAAATATGAAACCAAGATTCTTCCTACTTACATGGGACAAATTCTTATTCCGTTTTCTTTTGTGATCTTAATGATTCGCCTCGCACCAAGTCTAATCCAAGCGAGCCCCAGTTTACTGACTTTGGATCCTTTTTCTATGTAATGATCCTTCCCCCACTACAATTTTAACCACGATTGTAATTCAAATGAAACCATGTTCATACATTGCTCATTTGTCTCTTGCCTATCAATATCCTTCAAACGGTTCTTAACCTTCCTCCACACACTTCTATTTCCCTGTCCATCCATCCAAAAGTATCCCATCCCTATTGTTTCTAATTCCTTCCTTATTTTAGAAGCCCGTGTCGTATTGCCACCTATCCTTAACTGTTTTTTATAACATATTGCTCTAATTAAAGACTGATACCCCAGCATCAGTTGTAAACAATATTTAATCACCCTAATTTTACACTCTATAGCAGGGGTGGCCACAACGAGGCTCGCGAGCCGCATTCGGCTCTTGAGCCAATCTCGTGCGGCTCTTGAAACCAAGCTAAGAGTAAATATGATACAGATTTTAAAAAGTAAATAGTTAATATAATTTAACGAAATCATATTACGAGGAAGTGAAAAACTTGTTTTTCATTTAGCGCAGAATGTATTTGGTTTTCAGAGCAAATTAAGACAACTTCGGAAAGACCTTGTGACTAAAACATTCGCTCATTTCAGATGTTTGAAGAAAATTACTGAAAGCCTTCCTGACATTCAGGTGGAAACAGAGGATTAATTGTGTAAAATGGCTGGTCTTGCTAAAGAAATCAATGGCAGATTTAATGGTTTCAGACACTTAAACCTTCATTTTCATTCCTGGAAAATCCTTTTACTGTTGATGTTGCGGGCGATGACTGTCCTGTTTCATCACCAATTGCAAAGGATACAGTTGGAGTAGAGTTGGAGCTACTAGGACGAAGGACGGACTAAAATGACTTAAACCAAGTGGTGTTTCGGCCATAGAAGTTTGGAAGAAAGTTCCAGAAGAAAAATGCCTACTAACAAAAGATGGTGTTAAGAGACTTAACTCGATATTTGGGGCATGTATGTGAATCTCTGTACTGAACGCTTAAGTTCATTATACCTAAATATCGATCTGAACTAACTGATGAACATTTAAGTGAACTCGTGCGAACTGCGCTTAAAGAATTATCAGCCAGATTTCAAACAACTAACAGCAAAAATGAACACTCGAAAAATAACTTGTCAAAAGTATAATCTTATTTCTTGTGTAATTGAACAATAATGTTTATGTGAATAGTAAAAACAATGTGGTTCGCTTCAAACATCTTCATAAATTTGCGGCTCCCCAAGTTAAGGTTAGTGGCCACCCCTGCTCTATAGTCTCACTAAGCACTCCAAACTCTCTCATAATGTCATTGTTTGCTGTGCCCCTCCCTACCCCAAAATCCCTTTCAAAAACTAGATTCCCCGTTTGTTTATTATTACAATTTTATTACTGGGCTATTATCAGTGGCATCGCATCGGGGCCATGACTCTGCCTCCTTAGAATGAAATAATACTGACAATAACAGAATAAACCTTTTAGGCGTGCTAATACAGTAGGCCATTGTCAGTAACATGGCATTAGGGCTATCAGTCCTAGTGAACTCATTTATTAAACTTATTCATCAGCTGAGAGAAATTCATGTGAAATTAAGATGAATTAGTTCAAATAATTCCAAATGAGATAATGCACATTCTCTTGATGAGATTTCCTACATTATTGTCTGGATTAACATACAGTGATTAATATGTAGGACTTTCACAGCGCTTTAAATGTTATCAGTCGTGTCGGAATAATATAAAACTCAGCTTTCGGCCATCCTGATGAAGGCCACAGAGCTAAGGATGGCCGAAAGTTAGAGTTTTATAATTCTGACTTGACTGATAACTCGTAAAGCCATCATTACAATTTTAAATATGTTTATAATTATCTGATTAGTCAAATGATTGCGAATTGTAATGGATAACAAGCATAGAATGATTCGGCTTTGCTTATTAATGCGATGGTGATTAATGAAGAGCCAGTTAACAAGCCTGGTCATGAGCGATTCCATCTGAGGAATTTCACTGTCCAGCTAGCAGGTGGACGTTCATGTTTACCAATACCGTGCATTCCAAATGCCTTAATGTGTCGCACTAAATGAGGTAATTGGTTCTCTACTCTTCTGCTGCTCTTTCCCGATTTCTTTATGGCTTGACCATTAAAAACCTTTACCGAAACTAGTTAGAGCTATGTAATAAAAATTACATTAAGTATCCATAAAAGTAAGAAAAACAATTATTACAATTGTCCCAGTTATGTAATTAAATTTCCACTCTGTTGGACATAGAAGAATAAATTACGAGGTTACTACTGAGAATTTTATACAAGGCTTTAAAATTAATAAAACCACAAAAGTGTAAAATGCTTTATTCAAATAAAAAGTAAAGTAGCACAGCAGCCTATGGTATTTGTGGCACTAATGTATAGGCTACGTATTTTTTTGAAGACACGAGCATGAACAAATCTTCCTTTAATTTATTCACTATTTAATAAATTTGTGGATTGTACAATTTTCATTACCCAAAGACTTGCCATGCCTAACAGTAATACATCTACATTCAGGGATTAGGCATCAATAGTGCCTCAAAAGTTTGCTGTGCCTATCTTGCTTTCGGGCGACCGGGATCTCTCTTCCCACTTGCTAAAACTCAAGCCAACCACAGAGTGCTTTCTTTCCTATAATTGTGTCAGGCTGCCTATATACGCCTAAGCATAAATGTAATTTCTGCTTTGTACGGTATTTTGTTATTTTCTCCTTTATAGAGAAGATCCCCAGCTCTTTCCTGATAGCATCGCTCTTCTTGCAATCTGTCAATATGTATCCTGCCACTGATCGCGAAAATTTCATTTCTGCAGCCTGATGAGTTTGTAGTAATTTTTTTTAGTGTCCAGACCTCGCTGCCATATAATATAGTCGAGTTGGAAAACCATTAAATTGTAGAATTTTAATAAAATGTCTCTGTGTAGATAATTTGGATGTACGAATTCTTACAATTGTACCACGCATATTTTGAAATATAGATATTTTCTTTTCTAGGTCTTAATTATAGTTATAACTTATATCCTACCAGTAGGCTAAATAAATCAACAAATTCTTCCAGACAGATAATACGAGAGAGAATCAAGTGAAAACCGCAATTAATTTCTTCCACTCTTTTACTGCAGGAAGAATGCTTGCTTGTACATTATTTTTCCACATAGTCCCCTCCCTATACCTAAGTTGCAGATACACCAGATTAGATATAGGCCTACGGAGACCTACGTCAAACGATCTGAACAAGCAAAAAAGGACTGATTTACTTTTCACTTTATTTTCAGGCCTAGAGTTTTCAAGTGCAGAACAAATATTACTATTTTATTAACTTTAAGTTAGTTAGAGGACTTCTAGGTGATCTGTCTCCATTGGGTGTACGTTACTTGAGAACTGAGCACAATTCATTAACGCGTTCAAAAAATTAAATATCATTTTAGCTCAATAGCTTTTCCAGTTTGTTTTAATAAAGGGTTAGTTAAATATGTAACGCTTGCTGAGTTAATGCATTGAAGATGAAACACCACATTATATTATAGCATTTTCATAAAGGCAATATTATGTAGGTATGTCAAATACGTTTAAACAACCCAAGCCGCCCGGCCTTACAGAACGGCGATCTGATTTGTCTGGGGGAAGGAGGTTATGGATCACATCATTTTTTAACAAGATAAGGTCATGAGTGATCAGCCCAATGCCGGGGACACCTACGAGACAAAATGATCACATAGGATGAAACTTGACAGTCGAGCACACAAACATACACTTGAACAAGCCGCTGATGGGATGAAGATGATACTAACGGGAAGATGATATCTTGGAACTACAAGAGTTTAAAGTTTCCGGAGATTTGTCCCGCAAGAGGCAAAGAAGAAGAAAAAAAAAACCAACAAGGAAATTTGTACCGACCGGGTATCGAAACAGGGCCCACTGCACTGGACAGGAATTATTATACACAGGCCTACCATTAGATATAAAGGGCCGAGACTGTAGCATTTATTCACCCATATACCACTACTTGGTCCGAGATCGAACCCACGACCTATGGCACAGAAAGCTACAGACTGCGCACATAATCACTTTCCTTGCTTAGGTTTCTTCTTTATAGACCCATCTTGTTTTATAGGCTACATAGGTCCATAGACTAATTTAAAAGGTAATTTTCTTTCTTCTTCAAACACAATATTTAATCATATTCAGTGAAAAGTTGTACAGTATTATTATTTCATATTATTGTTATTGTTATTATTATTATTATTATTATTCTATTGGAGCGAAACTTAATTCTTCCTGGAACAAAATCGCTCGAAACATCATCAGAATGGAACAGATTAACCAACCTTTAAAAGTTCTGGCAATAGCCTACTTTGAAATATCGAGGATAAGGCTGATAAAAATTCTTTGAAATAAACTCAAAAGTACCGTTATTATTACACAGCGAACATCACGGCCAGTCAAAGTTGTTCTTTTGTTGTCAAAAAGATTTTGCCAAGATATTCATTGGTCTAACTAGGCCTATCCAATCTGGAGAAATCTGTGAAGAAAAAATGCAGTAACCTTAAGTTTGTGCTTCAAAAAGTCATAGTTACTGTGTGACATGAACATTTGTTCATTCATGTAGCCTACTCAAAGTTGCAGTGAACTTTAGAAACTAAAATATAGTTGTTTAGCTGAAATTTAGACTTTTGTAGTTTACGGTTACCCAACAACACTTAAAACTAACTCCGTGGCGCTAACATCCCAGAAGGGACAAGGCCTCCACCCGACCACTGCGTCACTTACCGGTATTTAATTTATTTTATATATATATATTTATATGTGTGTGCCTTTGCCTTCCTTTATGCCCATATCTCTTATTATTATTATTTTTATTATTCTTATTATTATTACTAACTTATTATTATTACTATTACTATTTTTTTGTGCCCTCCCTTACCCCCGGAGTGCCAAGCAATGAAGCTTATCACCTCCGGTCAAACCAAATTTTGGTAACCATTTGTTTGCTGTGTTTACCTAATAGTGCCCTTATGTACATCCTGATGGGATGTGCGGTGAAATTGATATGCTTGGGCTGTGTACTTGTGTCGTTGTGTATTAGCGCGGGTTTGACTTTCTTGCCAAGAAGTAGATTGCTTGCCGTTTGTTGTGTTTGTTTAGTATCGTGTAGAGATGTTTTCTAATGTATGTAGCAGTGCGTATATCTGTGTGAGGGGATTATTAGCCAGTCCGGCATTTGCCTATGAGCAAGGGAAACCCCTCAAAAACCTCGCTCGGACTGGGATAGTGGGCATAGCCCGGCCAAAGGCCATCTATCATGCGTTGGATTATTCATTATACTGTTCTTTTTGGAGTAGCGCTGTCTTGGCGAAATTTTTGAACACAGGGAAGGTGTGTTTCTGAGTCCAGAACTGTAAGTCAGGGGCCCAGGCTTCCTCGTCTGCCCTAGCAGTTTCTAGAAGGAGGAGTCTGGCTTCGCGGTACCGAGGACAAGTGTAAAGCATGTGATACATGGTATCAGCTTCGCAGTCTTCACAGATGCATAAGTTATGGTCTGCAAGACTGAAACGTCCTAAGTTGGCGGCAAAGTTGCCGTGGCCAGTGAAAAGTTGAGTGACGAAGTGATCAAGTTTAATCCAGTGCATTTTAAGTCTCATGTGTATGTTGGGGAAAAAGTCTCTTGTGATGTGTCCATGTTGGGCTACTGCCCATCTTTGTTACCAAAGTGTATAGCTGCATTGTGAATTTGTTCGTAGGCTATATTTGCGATTTTTCCAGACGGGCATATTCGTTTTGTCCAACTTGAAGGTTACCTATAGTGAAGGGTATTAATTTTCTTGTTTTGTACCTCGATATTCTTAACCATCATCGATCTCTTAATTTAATTTACAGTTTGATTTCTCAACAGACGAGTGGATGACATGTTTATCATTAGACCCAAGGTTCGCCACCTCAAACCCGTTGAGAGAGAGGAGGGGGTTTCTTATGGTCCTTAAGTCAGTCTGTCACCTCTGTGGGGCTTGATGGCTCGAGGTGTCCGTATAGCCACTAAATAATATAGCCTACTACCACTTTATACATTTTTTTAAATTGATTAATGCCCGGTTTCTACAAACTTGTGAATTACCTATGGGTAAATTATCCATGGACAAATTAGTTCCATTTCACCCACAGTGATATAATGAGCAAGGCCTTGGAGTTTTACAGCTAATTTAATTCAGAAGGCTTTGATTCTCATTGTTTAAATCCTACACAGAGGTTAAATTTTATCCAGCCATCCATGAAAGGATAAATTAACCCGACGATTTACCATTGTAAAGATCTAGCCCGAGTTTGTAGGAACATTTTTTCTGTCATTTTCATATTTACTCAGAGGACATTTTTCTAGAAACTCGCCATAAGTGTAAGTGATTGCTATCTTTAAATTATTTGTGTTTGTGTGGTGTTATTCTTGTGTAAATTTTGTGCATTGGATAATTTACCCATAGGTAATTCGCGAGTTTATAGAAACCGGCCATTAATCATGTTACAAAGTACACCGATATAATATTGATAGGCCTACACACAGGAAACAAAACTATATACTGTCTAAAACTAAACCCCATGGCGCTACATCCCTTTGAGGGACTAAGCCTGCCACCCGACTCCTGGGTCATCTACCATAGGCAAATGACAGAATTGGGGGCATGTGGTCAGCATGACACCCACGTCCTTTAGTAATGGCTTACCGAACCGGAGCCGCTAATTCTTTATCAAGTAGCTTCTCGGTTTGTGTCACAGGCTGAGTGTACCCCATTCCAGATCTTCCTACCTCGGAAAAATCCGATGAGATACCGGGGATTGAATCCATGCGGATGTGTAGTTAGCAACGCTAACCATTAGATCACGCAGGTTGTGATATATTGTGATATATAAATTAGGATAAAATCTAGAGTAAAATTAGCAGAAGTATTTTTACGAAGTCCACTTATGTAAGAAACTGTTAGGCTATAATGATTATGTCGAAGCACAAGAATGTACCAGCCGACATTTGTTGTTTGTCAAACATTTCGATATTATGCATTTCGGCATACAATTTGACATCTTCAGTCCTTGTTATATTTTGGTATTCACGTATCAGTAATTAAAATGGAACTCAGATGAGGCCAACGGGAATGGCGTAAATTGCAAAGTTCCGCAAAGAACCAAAATAAGAACATTTCATTACAATAACTTTGATATTTTACAATAACTTTGTAGAAACAACCACGTGAATCTCACTACTCTCTAGAACTGAGCTCTGATTAGGCTTTTTTGTGTTTCAGTTAGAAAAATAGAAGTAACAAATAAGACAGCGGATAAAAACGAATGTCTGGAACCATCTTCATGTGAAAAAAGAAGTCAGTAACTAAACGTTTTAGCTATTTTACAAGCGCGTCATTTAGCTTCCACGACAAAAAAAAATATCCATGCTGCGAGAGATGAATTGCAGCATCTTCATAGTCTACATGAGGTGTAACCTAAGTATTTTCATTGCCACTCTCTCGGATTCTTACAGAATTTCTATGATCAGTCCTAAGGCACCAAAAATATATTTAAGTGAATAGAGTTTTAAATTATGAAGACAAACTGCGATTGTTTGAAGGAACTTTTCAAGGGACTTGGCCACAGTTAAGCTCAACTACTTCTTATGTATGGACATAGGACTTTAAGACACATTTGCTGTAGTTAGCTTATAAGTAAACAAAAAACAAAAAATAAAAACAAATAGCCTACATATTATAATGTGGATACAACAACATAGATTAGTTGTATAAATTACAGTTATAGATATTCTACAAACAAAAGGCTAAGCATGTCATCTGCAAGTCTTAGCATGTTATCTGCAAGCCTTAGATTCTTTAGATTAAATAAATTTAAAGATTTAACTAGGCCTAATGGAATAAGTTATAGTAAATATCTGAACTGTTTACCTTTCAGCTCACTGTAAATGTGGTAGTATCCTATTGTTTCAGACTTCAGTGGTCGCGGATACTACAGCTACAAAATCTGGAGGTTTTTTATTTTTTTTTTATTTGTTTAGTTACATTACAACCGGTGTTTCACCAACTGGTATATCACGGGATATTTACAGAATTTTACATAATTACTATAACATATTATAACATGAAAGCCGTTTATGTGATGGAGCGGAAGACGTGATTGATAAAGGTGGTTATCTGTATCGTATTGATATGATACTTGAGCACAATTGGCAACGGTAGTGACTTTAGAATAGATGGTCTTTCTCTTTCAAACTTGGAGCACTGTGTTAGTAGGTGTATGGCGGTCTGAATGTCTTCCTCACGACAGCTGCATGTTGGTGACTCTGTTTTTTTTTTAAATAGGTAGGATCTGAAGGAGCCGTGATTGGTTAGAAATTGAGTGAGCATATAGTTGGGCCAGAGGGATAGAGAAAGCCTGTGGAAGATGTTAGGGATGAATGGCTTGGTGTGAGTGGCTACTTCGGAGTTTACGTAAGTAGCATTCCAAAGTTCGATATAATGGTCTTTGAGGAGCTGTTTGCCCCTGCACAGGGGAATTGCACTGTAGTCAATCGTGGTTTTGTAACTGGCCGCCGTCTTGGCTAGATAGTCAGCTCTTTCGTTGCCCCCTGAGACCCGCGTGACCTTTGACCCAATGAAGAGTGACTGATGTGGTCTTCTTTAGGTTGATTATTATTTTCCTGATTTCCAGGGCGATGGGGTGAGTTGTGTGCTTATTAGCTACCGCAAATATGGCAGCTTTGGAGTCCACGTGTATGGCGAAGGAGGTGAAGTTTTTTGTTTGAAGTTTGATCCATTCAGCTGCCATGAGCATCCCGCACAGTTCTGCTTGGAAAACAGAGCAATTATGACTTAATCTTTTGACTCCTGTGTATATCTCACTGGATTTTTTTAAAGGCGATCACTCCAGCTCCGACATGGCTTTCCGTTTTGGACCCGTCCGTGTAGATCTGCACGTCAGCCTGTCCTATTTCTCCAGATGTATCCACTCGTATAAAGTTGTCTTTGGGGTGAACTCCCCTTTCTCTGGAAGGGGTTTCAATGTTCTTTAGTTCCGAGATTACGGCTTATGTAGGTAGACTCTTTTTTAAGGCTTTAATGTCGTTACTTAGCCGTATTGCGAGTTTGATTGGCATTATTCCTGCTATAGCAAGAAGAGCATCGGTGGACACTGTTTTGTAAGCCTTTGTGATGAATACAAGAAGTGATCTTTGTATTTGTTGTAATTTCATCTGAGCTCTTTTTGAAATATTAATACTCCACACTTCTGCTGCATACGTGACTACTGTAGGAGAGCGTATTCATAAAGTAGACTACTGTAGGAGAGCGAATTCATAAAGTATTCTAAGGTTGTGGTAGGAAATGCCCCATGTAGCTCTAGAACATCGGACTAGGTTATTACGGATCTTCAACAATTTATTTTCAAGAAACTGGGTGTGGGGAAACCAATCCAGCTTACTGTCAACGATTTCTCCTAGGTATTTCATTTTGGAGACAACGTTTATCTTTTCTTTGACGATAGTTGGATGGTTTTTGTATTCGTCTTTCTTTCTTACAAACATCGGCATTACTGCCGACTTTTCTTTGGATATTTGTAGCTTATGGGCTCAGTTTTTGTGAGTATATCCGTTAATTTGGTTAAAATATGTGTGTGAGTTTGACCTCTACACATTAAAATTATATCATCGGCACATACCACCAACTCTAGGTCTTGAATGTCGGTCAGTTGTTCTATTAGGTCACTAATGATGAAGTTCCATATAGTGGGTCCTGCCACCGATCCCTGTGGGCATCCTTTCGTCACCCTTTTAGAACATGATACATTTCCCACTGTAAATTGAGCAGTTCTGTTCTGCAAAAAGTCTTTCATTGTGTTGTAAATGTTTTCTGGACACTTCAGATTTATGAGACGAGCGAGGAAACTGGGCTGCCATGCATTATCGAAAGCTCCTGCTATGTCTAGTGCGATGAGGCAGCTCTTTTGACCACGTTGTTTGCTTAGCTGGACGAAATTGATGACTGATTTTATGGCATCTGCTGTCGACTTTCTTTGTGTGAAGCCATATTGCTGAGTTGGTACCGCTCCAGTATTTAGAAGGAAATGGTTTAGCCTTGTTATTATTACCTTTTCTAGACATTTCCCTGGAATAGAGGTTATTGTAGGCTATAAACTTATACGTTAAGTAAACCCCCACTCTATAAGTCAACCTTTAAGAGTAATTTTTGACCATTTCTTAAATCCTGCGGATGTTCATGCAGACAAAGGTTAAGCCTTGTTAGTTATCCTAGACTGAAATGTGATCTGAGACCTGTTCCATAAGACTTTTACACCGATATTATTAGCAAATACATAATAATATTAGTTAATATTTTATTAATCTTGTGTTTCTTAAGAATATTGACTAATATTATTAGTTATCATTAGTAAATGTTACTAACATTATTAGTACACTATTTCATTTACTGCAAAGGTAATAAAATCTACTCATAATATCGGGTGTTTTTCTAAGTGTGTAGGCCTATTTGGACTAAAATTCTCAAATCCTCGTTATACAGATTTCGTGATCTTAAAATATTTTAAAAAGTCACTATGATTCAATTACCGATTAATAAATGTCTATATTTCCCGTAAAAGGAATTTTAGTCACCTTATAATTTTGGAATTTGTGGTTAGATTTTAGTATGGTACATAAGCCTACCGCTACCTTGAATAAGTTGATGTTTCCGAGCTAGTTATATTATAATCATCAAAGACACTGTTCATCAAAACGCGAATAGAAAAGAAACATACGATGTGTATGCAATGTATGAAAATGTATGCCATCAAATAGGTTTGTGAATCATATAGAGATTAATATTTCATTTAAGAAGATATACATAGGCCGTGCTAATTTGAAACACTGTTGTTCAGAAAAGAATAAGAAGGAACAAATCACTAACAACAATGCAGACTTAACCTCCAAATCAATCAGTATACTAATGAACTAATAATATTAGTGAACAAATTTTATGAGTAGTGTATATATGAAACAAGATTTTGTTAACAAATAAGTACAGTAATATTAGACTATGAGTTCAAATGTTATTAACTAATATTATTTGAAGGTTCTATAAAACAAGTCCCGGCATGATTGATTTTCTGGGTTTCAGATTTCCATTTCTATGCTAACAGACCTATGGGAATGGTTTTTTTTTCATAATTTAGCATGTAAGTGAGTTCATTCTTGCGGACGTCGGAAAATGCACACCGAATGATTACAACTGACTTAAAGGCACACTGAATTGAACAACAAAATATTCCTTCATGTTAACAGACATCCGGAACACCAACATTTTATACCATTATTTCGGCAAAGGTAGAGAATTTTTTTTCTTTTACCACAGCGTAGGTCTAATATTTTCGTTTCCTTTCGTAATAAAATTGAACTAAAACAATAGTAATGATTCAAGCTGAGTGTGACTCATTATGAGTGTTATAGGCATATTATTCTCTGATTACTCCGACAATTGCCCCTTAATAGTTACTGTAGGTATGTTACGTTAGGTTTGTGAAATATGTAGCCTATTTTATAACCCAACAGTATTTTAAATAAAGAAGATGCAGGGTTTAATAAAAGTTCGTTCTGATAATAATCGTATGAACAATTTCATGGAATCTGCATGGCTTTCCATTTTTATATCCTGTAATATTAGGTACATAAAATTTATACCTCCAATTTTTCTTTATCTTATAGTTATGAAATACCAGGCTATTTCATATAGGCTTAACGCTATCTACTGAAAAATGTAGATATATAGGCCTAGTCCTACAAACTAGAAAGAAATCTGCACGGAACGAAGCTGCGCTTGCTGCAGCAATCATAGGTTAGCCTAATTCCGCGCAGGTTTCTTTCTAACTTGTAGGACTATAGCCTACATTGTAGATGTGCAGTTTTAGGGTAGTCAATGTAGTAAAACGGCCAGGATAACTGACGTGTTACTGTAAGTGTTAGTGTTAGGTCCTAGGGGGCCCAAAATAAAAACAGGAAGAAAAGGGAGTGAAAAATTGTCATAATGGGCGAAAAACATACGAAGTTTAAACGGTTAAAGAAAAAAAGTTCTCTTAAAGAAAGATTGTTTCCCCTGTGGGTAATACAAGAAAAGTAAAAAATAAAGTAATTAATATTCAGTAAGTGTACCAAAAAACCGGGCAGAAAGCTAATAAAAGCAAATATAATTAGACGTATTCACAGCCTCCAATGAACCTTAAAGATTATACATGATTCTACATATTACAGCTGTAGCCCTACCTGTGCCAGATATTGGAGGTAAGCGGTCTAGGAAATTGTACTACTTTATTTCCTAATTTCCTATAGCCCTACTGCAACAACAACCACTAATAATAATATTAATAATAATTAATAACAATACCTAGGTACGCGTAGTAGGCCTACCGCCTACCGGTAATGATAATACACGCACATGTTATACTTCCGAGGTCCTGTCAGCCTATCAAATTTATTTCCCGCGGTGGAAGACATACTACTGAACCCATAATAATTATGCTTGAACATGAACACTGTTTTGTTAAACTTTGCGCCACTGGTTCGCTCAATGAGATGACTCAAAGTAGCAAAGGTGCTTTGATCTTGGAACTAGGCAAATATAAGTGGACGATTATAAACTGTTTTTTCTTTGGAATTTAATTCGTAACTAACTTTAAGTTCAGGCCTAAACTATCAATAGCCTACGTTTAAGTTGTTGTACTTCTGAAGCCCTTGCGAATTTCGTGTGCTTACTCTTAAGATCTCCGAGTAGTTTCTATCACCATTCGCACAATTTAATAGAATTAGCGTAACTATTATTAATTGGAATTAATTACAGAAAACATATCAATTGGACCTAATATGATTTAACTGCATTTTTGCCATTTTAGTACAGCTCTGAAAATTTAAACTGCAATGAATTGTAACCCATATTAATTAATTAAAATAAAGTACATAATGCTTATTCTCTATTACGTAGATATGTTGGCTTGAATTTTCCTGTTATTACTCTCAATAAGGTTTACTTAGAAATTGAGTAAGTTATGGCCACATAAGTTACTTGAATGGGATTTTATTTAAGTAAAATTGCAGGAAAATAATGTAATGCTGGAAGCAGGGAATATAGATAATAAGTCAAGAGTTTGAAAGCCTGTCTAGATTAATGTACCGGTAAAGTATTATCTGCCATGGCACCACCTGAAATAATAGTATACTGAAGTGTAATTTGAGGACTAAATAGACAGAGCAGGCAGTTGTGCACTCAAAGAGATATAAATGCATTAAACCCTGCAGAACATTAATCCAATAATTTTAAATCACAAACGGTAGATCTCGTCCACATCCATGGATAATCTAATACAGTAAAATCTAAGCACCTGGAGCAAAATTAATTTGACAATTCACAAATTTAAAAAAATATATATCATTACGATAGTCTCTAAATCTAGCCTACTTCCTAATTTACTATTCTCAAGCCAATATCCTTAAAAATGGACTCGTAAAAGACACAAAAACAAAAAATCCGAGAAATTAAATGTAGGATCATGAATAGAGGCACATTGGCGAAACCTTTGTTCCAAATATATAAAATTCGACTTACAATAATAGGCTTAAAATATAAGAAGCAATTGACCTAGAATGTTTCAAAATTTATTTTACCAAAAGCGAGTAGGGTATTAGGCCTAAAGTAGGCCTACACTCTGCTTCGTAAAGTGGTTATAAACTTACAAAAATTGAAATAAACTATATAAAAGATAAATAATGTACATTTTATTAATAGTTAATCGTTTTCTTTGCGGTTAGGGTAAAGAAATAGAACGAAACCCACTCAAGGCGGAAAATATTCTACCCTCTACTACTAAAGGGAAACCAGGAAATATGTAGAAATGTGAACTTGTATTTGGAACTATATCTAAGTCTATTAATAAGATTTGTAATTATTATTACTGTTGTTTTTATTATTATTATTATTATTAATAATTAATTAATTAATTTCCACGGATGGAAACACTATTTCGTTACAAAGGCACGTTATACTTGTAGTTGTGCCAATCATTACCATTATGCAATTTCACACATTAATAAATAATTAAGATATATATGGTCGTGAATGTCAGTTATGAATCTGATAAATTCTTTAAAACGGCTGATTTTGTTGAATAAATGGATTCATGCATCACACTTAGATCCTTGCAGTTCAAAATTGAATCTTCTTTCAATAATGGACAGCCAAATGTAATGCGTTTCAGTTTTTGTTGATAACTGACATCTGCAAACATTGTTTCGTTCTATAATTATTTTGTACCTCACAAAATAACTTTCAAATTTCCCATGGCCTGTTAGAAAATGTGTTAAATAAGAGAAAAATATCTAGCTTGTAACATACTACATTCTATACTAAAAACAGTTCTTACCAGTTTGATCCCATTCCGATCTGGGTTTTAATATATAAGATTTGTTATTAGGTCTACTGATGAACTAGTTCTCGAAAGGGTATAAATAATAAGTTACATAAGATAAGGTAGGCTATTGATATACAATTGCTCCTTATGTGCGGGGTGTGAAAATTCATAAAGAGAGTATGTATAGTTTTTTGTTAAGCTTATATTATATTTAAGTTGCTAAAGTCCCAAAACGCCAAATAATCCTATAAACTACAGACTACATTAGCGTCATAACTTATACAAACATACATATATAGCCAATATAGGTTCATATTACATGGACCTAGGCTATTTACGTGTATGTATGTAAGCTATGTATGTAAGTATGTAGGCTATGTATATACGTAAGTAGGCTATGTATGTATATAGCCTACGTGTGTGTGCGCGCGCGCCGCGGTGTAGTCTACGCAGGAGACCTAGATATAATCTTCCATGCTACTCAATTACTTCAGTTTCAAAATATTCACTACTAAGCTTATAATAAATCTACTATAAAAACAAAGCCCTGATGCGGATATAGCCCTGCAAACCTACACTACAAAATACTAGCTATTTTATTTGCAATAGATGTGTAATTCAAAATCCATTTTGCTTCGAAAACCTTTGCGATTACATCCAGCATTAATGTTAAATGTTAATTTATATGATGATTATATGATTATTTATATGAGTAATCTAGGAAAATTTAGTTTAAGCTGCAACATTATTAGAATTAGTAATAAAGTGAAGTTCAGACATACCTATTCTACTTTTTATACAGGCTATCTCCAACTTAAATTAAATCAGAACTTAATAAATAAATTTCCTTACGTTCACTATATTATCAATGAGCATATTAATGTGAAAGTTAGCTAAAAGCTCATGAGCGAAAGCAAGTAGGCTATAAGTAAATTCTCTTTGCCTCATTTATACGCTACTTGTTGCATATAGCCTACAATAGATCATATAGCCCTAAGCCTATTACGTAATATTTACAAAAAAATTAATAAGATAGCAGTGCTCGGATTTTCATTATTTCGTGTTTTGTTCTTTTGATTTCATACTTAAGAAACATTCTTGTTCCAAGATCTAGACATTTTTTCTTACTTGTTTCAAGAACTTGGTTTCCTCTTCATCTAAGTACGAACTGATATAAAATTTAGAGATTAATTTATTTGGGTATAAACTAAAATCTTTCATACAAACATAGGCCTAATAAACATAATATACTGAAAAGGCTTTCCTTTAATTAAATTATCTTAATTCAGGCTTTCACTAATTGAAAATGTTGAAACCAAATTAGATAAATGCTCTTCAACAACGTTTTCCCCTTCAAACGTATTTTAAAAGTAGCCTAAATATTTAAAGATGACTTGTACAGATAACAATTATTAAATATGCGTGACCAGACAGAAGATTCAATTCCATAATTTATTAGCAGACGTTTTTGACTCTTACAAGTTTACAGAATGTGCGATGTATCAGTCCTGCGATCAGTATTATGACATACGTCTTCCGATCATCTGACCTATAACTTATATAATAGTCTACCACAACTTGATTACGAAAATATGTGGCAATGGATGATAAGTGAATTCATCTTTGGGAAAAATGGTTCAACGAAATAGTTGTAACTGATTTGGGCAATATTTTTCTACATAATGAATATACCAATAAATTGTAATAAGTTCGTACAGTGTTCCTACGTCTTGTTTTAGTTTTAGGCCTACTTTATTGAATTCTATGATACTTACTTCCATTTTACATGGAACATCTGCAATAGTTAATTTTTTTCACCCACTTATTTCATGCCACATAATAAACCCTAGCAGATGAACTTTAATCATGGTTCGAATGTATATTGCCTGCATCTCAAATAAATGTCGTACAACTCCTTTAAGCCTATAACTTAGCCTCGAGTAATTATTTATCCTATTTGAGATAGTGCACATATTTTCAACCAGAATTCAGTCAGCTAAATGTAGGCTATATTAGGTGAGAATAGGCTATCAACTGAAATGCTGTTTATTCTAGAGTAGCCTATGCTTATATTACCGTAAAATTTAAAAAAAAACCATGTTAAAACAAAATAAAAAGGAATTAGTCAAAGAACTAGTGATCAATATTGAAATATAAAAATTCGTTTTATTCGACTTACCAAGAAATGCTTCAAAAATTGTGCAAATTCTCTCGTATTCACGTGCATTTACCTTATATCGAATAGGACTAACAAAATGGTAGGCCAAATGCTTCGTATTTAGTATAGATTAGGCCTATACATTTAATTTTATATAATTTGAATGTTTAGTGCGCCAATAACTTATATCCTACTTATCGCCACCTCCATCATCCTTAAATTCGACGGTGATTTATTTTAAAGTAGGCCTACTTGGATTAATGATTGATTTCTGGAAAATAAATAGGAAATTTATATCCTAAATCAAGGCGGAATTACTAGGCCTATATCATGATTATTCAGCTCTTCGGAGACTCAATGGGCATTAATTTATAACTAATAACAAACAAAAAACATCAAACACCAATTAATTTCAAACAGTTTTAAGGACCAATTAGTCCATGTGCCAGACCCATCGGTCATTATAATTTGGGGGGACTGAATGAAACTTATACCACATGTTCCTGGGGTCATGTGGAGCAAAAAAGTCGGGGGGGGCCATCATGAGGAGGTAGCTTTCAAACATGGCGGCCATTCAAAATGGCGGACGACTGTGAAACTTTAAGTTCAAATATCTCGGGACTGGGTTCATCAATCTTGAATTTTGTTTTTTCAAAATGTAGGTTATTCTTCTGGCTACATGTTTGTTCTACATGTATGTGGCCAAAAAATCAGTATTTATTGGTCAAAACTCTAAAAATCGGAAAAATAGATTTTTTGACATTTACGTTTTGCGGTTTATTACTCTAACCGTTGGGTATATCGAAAAAGTGTCTGAAACAAAAGTTGTAGAAACACATCTCACCTTTAAAACGCAAAAATGAAATCGAAGATCGGATCAATAGAATCCGAGATATCCAGATTCAAAGCGGGCGGAGCGGGGTTGAGCATGTTGACCGAGCGCTCGGTGCAGCCTAGCGAGAGGCGAGACTTGGCGTAAAATCCTGCACTTTATTTATTTTCAGCCTCAGTAATTGCTTTATTACTAGAAAAATTTACATTACCTACTAATGTGCACTATTTTTAACATGATTATTAAACACTTACTCATAAATACAATTAACAATTATATCGTTTATCTGGGAAATGGACATCAATATATACCAACTCATATAATATACTGTCAAGGCTTTTATCTCCGATTTTTAAGATGAATAACTTTGCATAACTAGCTGAACGCTTCAATAAATCTTTGTTCCATTTTGCACAAAAGCTTAAATCCTTCAACTTTTCCCTGGCCAGTTAAAGCATTGATTGTGTCGCAGCCAGACCAGCAATAATACCCAACAAGAGCTGTAAAAAGCTGTTCGCCTAAGGCAGATACTATCTGGGAGACTTGCTTATCTGGTAAAACTGTTTTGTTTGTTTCCCGATACAGAAGTTTTTGCTTTTTATGGTTTTGCAAAAAGCTACAGCCAAAACTAATAAATCTGTATTGATTGAAAAGCAAAGGAATGATTCAGATGATGTAGCGGCGTTCCTTGCATGCAGCATCATTCTGGAATCAGCTTATTCTTGAGTGCAGAACAGCTCAGGAACATTTTTGCTCCTAATATAAATAATCATGAAGCAGATTTCACCAACTGCTACGAAGATTTCTAGGTTTCCAATTATGTTTTCAAATTTCAAATTTTATCATTATATTTTTGCCGTAACTGTTCATTAGAAGCGTCCTCCAACAAACCACTCTGTAGCCACCCTTGATTTCACTAAATTTGATACCTTCAGCTGTTCCGCTTTTTTCCCGCTCCAAAGATTTGATCGAAACCTCTGGATAATATATGTCAACCCTCCGACCTATATTCAAAACCTGCTTGAGAAAATTCGTTGACAATTCGTAAAACTTTTTTGTTCTCCTTTGATGGACTGAAGCACAGCCATTCAATCAATGATGCAGGCCGAATCTTCTTCCGGCAGACTGGCAGGGGTGGTGTATATTTCCAAAAAAATGGGCAAACACTGATTTGTAGGTTTTCTTCAAAGGCCCATTAACATTCGCCATAGTCCATGGAAACGGCGCCAGAGGATATCTGAACCCTTCCATCGTGTCAAGTTGTTGGTTTTCTGCAATATAGGTCATTT
Source organism: Ectobius pallidus (assembly GCA_964059195.1). NCBI lineage: Eukaryota > Metazoa > Arthropoda > Insecta > Blattodea > Ectobiidae > Ectobius > Ectobius pallidus. The sequence continues at coordinate 26,702,498 of CAXKWD010000010.1, read as the reverse complement.
TGCTGAATAGATTTCGATTGCACTGGAGGATTACTTCTTTGTTTCCAACCTTGGTTTTTTGCTCTTCTTTAGTGTACTAATCTTAAGACCCACTTTCTTAATACGTTTATGAAACCCTTCTCCTTTAGCTAGCCGAAACGTGAACTCTTAATAAGCTATTTGCCCTTGTTTTCCGAATCAATGTGATCAGAAGCTGTTGATTCAACAGTAGGCAAATGTACAATATCTTAAGGGTTGGGATCGAAGGGGTTTGTCCACTCGTCTAGAAGGTCAGTGAGAGTTGTTACGTCTTTCTCATCTCTAAGTGTCCTTGGGCTTTGGAGGTCAGGGTGGCACTGATCTAGAATATCTTGATTGCCTTGAATTTTTGCGCTGGATAGAGTGAACTACTCACATTATCTATCATAACACTTTCTTGAATTAACTAAACTAGAAAAGGAGAGCCCATATGTTCGATTAGTCCGAAGAAAAACTGAAAGTAGCTCCACTAGGGCGATATATTTCATCCGAAAGGACAACATTGCTTCATTACTTGTAAGAAGATGTATCAAGTAGAGTGCCTTAAACATGTTCATCTTGAAGTACAGAGTTATGGGATGTATAGTTCGTAGATGTATTATTGATGTTCATTTCCCAGGTAAATTGTATAATTGTTAATTGTATTTATTAGTAAAATCCGATGCACCGAGAGCTGTGGGTGCAAGGGGTATACCAAAGCAACAGCAGATGAGGAAGAGTGCAATTATAATCACTGATTACAGTGATTCTAGTGAAGAAGACTTATTTTAAGATTGTTCATAATATTATAGGCTATAAGGCATTTTATAGGAATTTTTATTTCTTAGTTGCTTACGTCCTGTGTTCATTTCAAAAAGTATTGTTAAAAGTCTCTGATACATACCTAAATTGTAATACTTTTTTTCCCTTTTTTAATTATTTCGACTATTTGAAGTTCCTTTAACGATTTCATCTTAAAAATCGAAGATAAAAGCCTTGACATTATATTATATGAGTTGGTAATTATTGATGACCATTTCCCAGATAAATGATATAATATTGTTAATTGTATTTATGAGTAAGTGTTTAATAATCCGGCGCGGTGGCTCATGCTGTAGCGCGTGAGCCTGGCATGCTTGCGGTCCTGAGTTCAAATCTCGGGGCCGGCGGATGTGTCATTCGTGGTGGACGAAGCCGTGCTTTAGGGGGTTTTTCTCGGGGTTCTCCCGTTTCCCCCTTTCATTCCACCAACACTCTCCACTTCATCTCACCTTTCCCCCTTTTCATCCTCATCCCGTTTCCACTTCTGGCATCGGGTCTGCTTCGGCAGTCAGAGCCCTTTGGGGGCCTCTCCCGTTCTCCCCGCTGCTTGTGGTCAAGAGGTTGTTGGTGGTGTGTGTCACGAACCTGTCGGGGCTCCCGGTTGGAGGTACCTCATGGGGAGGCGCTCACGTGGCATGGTACTAGGCTTGTTGGATGTAGGGGAGTTCCGTGGGGGCTCACGGGGGGCTTTGCGGGTCCGGGGCGGCCTGTGGGCACGCAACTCATCCCATCCCGGAGGTAGGTACAATACGTCGGTAACGGCTGCGGTGCTTAGGGGCGTTCCCACCCCGCCTCCCCGCCTTATAGGGCACACAATAGAATAGAATAGAAGTGTTTAATAATCATGTTAAAAATAGTGCACATTAGTAGGTAATGTAAATTTATCTAGTAATAAAGCAATTACTGAGGCTGAAAATAAATAAAGCGCAGGATTTTACGCCAAGTCTCGCCTCTCGCTAGGCTGCACCGAGCGCTCGGTCAACACGCTCAACCCCGCTCCGCCCGCTTTGAATCTGGATATCTCGGATTCTATTGATCCGATCTTCGATTTCATTTTTGCGTTTTAAAGGTGAGATGTGTTTCTACAACTTTTGTTTCAGACACTTTTTCGAAAAACCCAACGGTTAGAGTAATAAACCGCAAAACGTAAATGTCAAAAAATCTATTTTTCCGATTTTTAGAGTTTTGACCAATAAATACTGGTTTTTTGGTCACATACATGTGGAACAAACATGTAGCCAGAAGAATAACCTACATTTTGAAAAAACAAAATTCAAGATTGATGAACCCAGTCCCGAGATATTTGAACTTATAAAGTTTCACAGTCGTCCGCCATTTTGAATGGCCGCCATGTTTGAAAGCTACCTCCTCATGATGGCCCCCCCCGACTTTTTTGCTCCACATGACCCCAGGAACGTGTGGTATAAGTTTCATTCAGTCCCCCCAAATTATAATGACATAGTCAATTTTGGGGGTCTGGCACATGGACTAAATGGAGTTAGTGCTATTCTGATGCGGTCGGTGTTAAGTTACATTTTTCGAAAATATCCAAGACAAATTAATTAGGAGTGCTTTAAATCAGATGTTAAATAATATGCTACCAGAATGTTGATATAGACTTAATAATAGTGAAGGAATACAGTGTCTTTACTCGCTGCCGGTTGGCCACGTTATAGACCATAAATAGCATTACCTCCCCAAGAATTTAGGTTCGATCGGCCGCGCGATTCAAGATTGCGTCGTAAAAACAAACAATATATATATGCATTAATCCCATAAAATTTTCAAAGACTAGGCTTATGTGCTATAGCCTTCACTCTCTAGTCTAGTTTAAGTCAGTCGATGAATTTAGATTCGATCGGCCGCGCGATTCAAGATTGCGCCGAAAAAACAAACAATGCATTAAGCCTATAAAATTTTAAAAGACTAGGCTTATATGCTATAGCCCTCGCTCTCTCGCCTAGTTTAAGTCAGTTAGTCGATGATATAACCCTACCTGAATAAGTTGTCATCAAAATATTGCTCCAGTAATTCGGTATCCATTTATCATGCAACATACGCCTATATCCTTTAGGTACGGGGTGCGTTCCATGTATTTAGTAGAGGAGCTATTGTCCATAAACAATTTTTTGAGACATGTGTGACGGCGAATGTCACTTGCAGTAGCCTATCAGCTTTTGCTGTCCCAACTTTCATAGCGTAATTCTTGAGGTATAATAGTCGTTAAGACAATTTGAATTGCGCAACCAATGTATCCTATAATGAGACAGGTTAAGATGGACAACGCTTGGACTATCTCGTATCACGCGGAAAGTAAATAATAAAAATAAATAAATAAATAAATTAATTAATTAAAAATCTCTGTACCATAATATTTATTTCAAGACTAAAGGCTACTGATGAAGCAACTCAACATCTATAGGCTATTCTAGAACTTTTCAAGTATTATCAATAGTCAAAAATAAAACGATTAACTTCAATAAATATGAATAATTTACGTTCATGCAACATAGCCTAAATATTCATTGGTGAAATTGTATTCAGACGCATATCCTAATATTTATTGCTACCAGCCCGCTATTAATCATAATCTAACTTACTATAGTCTGATATTATCACTATTAATGATTATAAAATTGTAATCGTCAGGGTTTTTACCATTACTGAAAAAGATCCAGGATTCAAGTCTCTTGGGTCCTGTTTCTTAGAAATTTAATATTTACATTATATTAGTAAAAACATACGAATAATAATAATTAATATTATTAGGCTACTTATGAGTTAAAGGTTTTAAATTATTAGTAAATATTACTAATATTATTAGTAAACTCTTTCATACAATGAATAGGTAATAAAATTTACTCATATTATTTTTAATGGCGTTTTTGGACTAATATAATTAAGTTATTCTCAGACCTATGATATACAGAATTCATTAACTAAAAGTTATGAAAATGAATTGCTCTGATTCAAGTAAAGAAAAAGTATGTTTACTCTTGAAGAAATTTTAGTGACATTAGGATCTAGCATAAGAAATTTGGAACTCGAGGATAGACTTAGTAGTCTATATATCACTATGTTGAATATGTGTTTGATAGGTTAGGGCTAGATATCAGCCTACGTTCTAATAAAATAAAAAATAAAAAAAAGTTATCCATCAAAACATAAGATGTGCAACCAAAATGTGAAATAGATAACATTAAATAATTTTAATACGGGTAATGATCATAAATTTAGGTCTCTACCATTGACGCAGTCCGATTACTTACTGATAACATATTGAATACCTTTGAAACTAAAAGCTTTGCTTGGGTCACATGTTGTGACCTAAGCAAGGCTTTCGACTGTGTAGATCATCGCATTCTATTAAATAAGTTGTCATATTATGGTTTTCATGGAACTACTCACAAATTGTTTTCATCGTATTTATCCAATCGTAATCAAGTTGTTCAGATTGATGAGAAGGTCTCCGATATGGCAATAGTAAAGTCGGGGGTCCCACAGGGCTCTGTTCTGGGCCCGTTGCTTTTCCTTGTTATGGTTAATGATCTACCCTGTAATACTGAATTGAGATCAATTTTATTTGCTGACGATACCACCTTTATTAGTAGGCCTAATCATGACAACTTTGAATGTCTTCAATCTGATGTACAGAATAACTCAGTACAGATATCGCAATGGTTTAGAGCAAATAGACTTCTTCTAAATGATACAAAAACACTAAATATAATCTTTACTCTGAATAATCTTGTTTTGTCACAGCCTTGTACTGATATAAAGCTCCTAGGAATTCACATTGATAGATTTCTAACTTGGGAAACTCATATTAAATTCTTATGTAGAAAACTGTCCAGGGTTGTATATTTATTTAGAAATCTAGTTAACTGTGTTCCCTCTAAATATGTAAGGATTTCTTATTTTGCTTATTTCCAGAGTGTAATTAATTATGGAATTTTAATATGGGGAAATAGTTGTCATAGGCTACACAAGATTTATTAATATAGCAGAAGAAAATTATTAGAATCATAGCTCAAATACCTGATAGAACACATTGCAAACCTTATTTTATAAAATATAAAATAATGACAATAGTAAATTTGTATATATATACACTGTATTGTTATTTATGAAGCAAAATCAACATATGTATAATGTAAGGTCAGAAATTCACAATCATAACACCAGAAATTGCCAGTTAATTGAAATTCCGCAGCAGAGTTACTGTTATGTAGGCATTGAACTTTTTAATAAGATGCCACAAGTTTTAACTAATTTACCATATAAATTATTTTGCAAGAGATTACACTCGTGGCTGATTGCTAATCCATTTTTTACTATGTGTGAATTTACTGATTTTAATTTTTCTGTTACTGTTATGTAACTAAGTTATGTATTGGTCTGCTCTTTATTGGATGTAATCGGTGTACATTTACGTGTTGACTTTGTCTATTGCAGTTGTACAACTGTTTAACGACAATAAAATTAATTGAATTGAATTGAATACGTAAGCCATGCTGCTTTGAAGTAATACAGAAAAGAATAAGAAGAAAAAACAAAACAACCCAGTAACAGGAATTTATTTTCTAATAAGGTAATTAATATTTTGAGTTCTACCATTATCAACAAATTCTATTGAACAATTCTTTGGGTCTAGTATTACGCCGAGTATTCAGTCAGAAAATAGGTTGGCACCATACAGCGCTTTTTCAGTTCAGTAATATCGAAAGGGTGACGTCAGACATAGGATACATTTTCCTACGGAGCTGCGGAATCACCATCAAAGAATCGGCTCATCTCTTTATGCATGAACGGCAGTTCCCAACCGTAAAACAAGACACCAAGATAATTAATTTCAAGCTGATATGGCCGCAGCTTCATTTACATTTAGACTACTGGATAATCGAGTGTCCCTTTAACATTTTACTGTCTAACTTCTTTGCCTTTTATTGCTACTAAAATAATCCTAAATTCTACAAGGACCAGCTACGACATTTTTTAAATATTCCTTGCGTAAAAGAACTTGTTTTTAAATTGCTTTTCAAAGCTTCGATTACTGTTACTGCTAACCTTATTAGATTTAAATCACAGTGACTTAAATTCTTAGCATGAAGGTAAGACTGTTAAAAGAGACAAAATCAAATTAATGTCGATAACAAATCGATACAGCATATGCCTTATAGGAGTTGGATATAAATTGTTATTTAGCGCCTTCAATTGCGTCATTGTTTTTAAAAGGGTAGTCCATATTGTAGAAAACCTGAATATCCTAGGCCAACGTACAAAACACACGATTACTGGATAGTAAAAATCAATTTTAAAAGTCGTGAATGATGATGAGTCGCTTAGTCAATGCTTAGAAGAAATAGTCTACTCAGCTCATTATTAATACGTGTAGCCTAAGTCTGTGTTAGTCATTGGTCACTGACCGCGCGAAGCGAAGCCCTGCTTTTACTCGACCATTTGGAATTTCGTCTGTTTGTTTGTAAATTTGTTCGTTTCGCAGTCAGGCCCAAACGCGTTGTTCGAATTTATTCCATTTTGGTTTGAATGTACCTTGATCTCATTAAAAACGATCTATGTTTAAGCATTTTTATTTCTCTGATTCGTTTCAAGATAGCATTTTTTTTAAGATGATTCCGTTTCATGTAATGTTCAGCTTCGTTCAACGATTCTAGCCAAACGTTCATGCTGTAATAATGTGAAGACTACTTCCACTCTAGTGTCAAATTTTCTACGACTTGTTCCTTTTACGTGGCCTAATTCAATAGGCCTAATTGTTTTACCGGCATTTCGTCTGTTTGTAAATTTGTTTCGCAGTCGCGACCAAATGCTTTGTTTGGTTTTCTTCCAATTCGGCACAATGTTCTTTGAAGTCGTGAAAAAACGACGAAGGTGTAAAGATTAAGGATTAATTATACTGTGTCGGTAGGGCACCTGCCTTCCACTCCGGCGGCCCGGGTTCGATTCCCGGCCGGGTCGGGGATTTTTCAGTAGTGAAAAATTCCTTTCCCGGGTTCAGGACTGGGTGTGTGTGTCCTTAGGTTTAAGTAGATAGGGCACTGGCGCACCCCGGTAACAAATACGCTGAGAATATCCCCTTATGGGATCACCAGGGGTCGCTCGCAAACCTGAGGAATAACTTAACCCTAAAATATTTATATAAAACAAATGGGAATATGTAGACAGTGTCTATGTTTTATGCACGTTCATAATATCAATACAATAAAAAGTCAAGAGTATAAATGGTAGGCTACACATATAACTGTCACAATGATCTAGAAGTATACACAAAATCGATCGTATTATTTACTCATAGGAGTGTACTAGACAGAAAATTAAAAGAATTACAACAATATTCCTCCATTCAATTAATTAGCCTACAGTCTACTATACACATTAAAAACCAAAATTATATAATATTGTTCTCAAAGTCTTATGTTTAATTATCTTAATCTAAAATAATAATTAAATAATAACCACTGTCATTAGCTTAGTGGTGTGTTATTAGTCGTTTTTTAAATATACTTTCGATTGAAATACACACTCTATAATGCAATGTAATAAAATTTGGTTATCACCAGGGCCCGGATTCTAATGACATGTCATCTTTTTATTGATGCTGCATAGACATTGCCAACTTATGGATAAATCCTGATCATGGCCTCTAGATTATAGAAATGCATTTTTATTAGGTCATTTTTTGTCATTTTATGCAATTTTATATTTTTAGGGCATTTATTTCAATTTTAGGTCATTATTTTGTCATTTTTGTGTCATTTGCTTCCTTATTTAGTATTTAAAATGTATTTACATTGAGAGTATTAACTTTTTTTTTCGTCGCTAGCGGTGCTGTCTTTGAAGTGTTGTTTGTTTAATGCAAGAAGGAAAAATGCGGCGTTAAAGTGTTGACATGTCTCAGACGGAAGTGAGAATCAAAGAAACGCCAAAATTTTGTATTATATTATTGTTGTTATTAGACTGACTTGGCACCAAAGTCTGCCACCTGCTTGGATTTGAGAGTTCAAACTACTTTTTACCTTCAATAAACAACAATATAATCCGACAGACCACAAAAGGATGTGCCGAATTTTGACTTACCAGTGCCTCAGTGCCAGTATAAATTTCCGTGAGAAAAGAACATTCACAACATACAGTTATTTACAGTTTTTACAATTATGTACAAACTAGTCTATAACTTCGTGTGTACAATAATAATTTTTTATAAATAAAATATCAGTTTTTGGGTCATTTTTTATAATTATTAAGTAATTTTCTTTAAAATTTAGGGTCATTTTATAGGTCATTTTTCAAACAATTTTAGGTCATCAGAATCCGGGCCCTGGTTATCACTGTCTACATAATGTTTGATAATGTGTAAAAAAGGGTTTACTTCACTACTAACATAATTATTATGTTGTTATAAAGTATGTTGTTTGTAAACTGTTGCTGTGTTATCAACTTGTCTTCTTTTAGTTTCCCGTTTACAGTGAAGTTCTCCTGTCCCAGTATTCATTGTTCTAGTTTTTTTTAAGTGATTTGTAGGCAGTTTCTACTTTATACTTTACTTAGATAAACCCACTATCGGAATGAAGTTTATTAATATAGGCCTAATGCATTTAATTAAAGTGTTATCCTAAAAAGGGAATTTTTTTTTCATTTCTATAAATCGATTTGGATATAACCTAAGCTGTCATAGCCCTACTGAGAATATGCAGCCCAATTCATAATTTAAATAAAATGTTTCACCTTAGGGACTGTCATCGTTAACTTAGGCTAGACATCTCTGCCCGTGCATTTACCGAAACCTAATGTATAGGCCTAATGGTCTTGTCTACAATAAAACTTATTGAAACCTCTCGTAGCCAATATTTACTTTATCTATAGCCTATATTGAACTTTACCTATGAATATTTTTCATAGAAAATTCCATTCAAACAACGCGTATTGTTATTAACCAACAATATTTAGCAATGCCTCGGAAATCGACCAATCACGATCGTTTATCTTATAATAGACCTAAACCTATGCTTGCTAGGAACACAAGGATGCGATTTTAACTGATAAAAAGTCATCTCGTTATCAATGTGCAGTGATTAATATGTCGCATGCTGCTACTGAACAGAATAATATCACATTATTTCGTAACTTGTTTGGAAATTGAACTAATACAAGAGTTGAATAAAAACTTAACTTCGATTCGGTGTAAGCCAGTTCCTGTGTTTTTATTACGTTCTGATGTTAGCTTATCCGAATTAGATTATTACTCATACGCAGTAACTTAGGTTGATAGCCTTGGTTAGTATCTGGTAACTCATTCGAACCATCGATTGTTCATTCATTTAGTATGCCGTGACCTCACAGCTGGCAGAATATTGTTTCGATTTTAAACAAAGTAAGAAAATAATTATTATTTATATAATCCATTATATTTATTACTGGAATAGTCTTAATAAATTCCACTCGAGATTACCATGACTAGCCTATTCCAGTTATAGGCTATGATGCGTATTTGATAACGATCAATAATGTTTGGCAATGACTCAGATACTGACCAATCACGACAGTTTATCTTATAATAGGCTACGCTTGCAAGGATCGCAAGGATGCAATTTTATCTGGTAAAATGTCAGCTGGTTGCTGGACAAGTGAAGGTATGAATTTGCAATGAATAATACGCTACATGTCTTATTTTATAGCTGCCAGTGAGCAGGATAAAAACAATATTTTACAATTAGTTGAGAAACTTATTTGGAACTGAAAAGTTTAAAATCCATTAATTAAAAACGCAATTTCTATTCGATACAAGCCTGTTCGTGTGTTTTTATAGTGTGTTGATTTTAGCTTATCGTAATTAGATTAACTATTTCTCATCCCCACTGTTGGCAGCATTGGTTAGATTCAACTGTTCCACCTTTCAGTAGCTATGCCGTGAACTGACAGTTTGCATAATAACCCAACTAATAACATTATCATTTATTGCCTATGATCTGATATATTTATTAATGGAATAGGCTCAATAAACCCACTCGATATTACGAGTACCTACAGATAAATTCGCTCACGCTTAGCGTTCGCGAATACATTTATTAATTCGTAACCTTCTTTGGATTAGATCTACCTATAATAGGCTATAACGAGCTGTCCGGATGTTATCGATAAATTATTCGTTGCTCCCTAATGTATCTTGAGAGAATCCCGATCTCAAGTTATATTTATTGTGACTAATCAAATCAGCAAATATTTACAGAACTAAGCATGAAATGAATAACCAGTAGACCTAAGTTATTTTCTTTGAACAGTATACCCCGCGTCCAAAAAAAATCTGAGATCTGCTCTTTATCAGTTAACATGGCCACCATATTGCAACGGAATCAAAAAATAAAAATCTTTACACAAAGGCCAATTTCGTTTTTAAATGACTTCAAAGAACACTTATGCAAAACTAGAAAAAATCGAACGAGTCTGATATTGATGCGTAAAAAAAAAAAAACAAACTTTCAGAGAAACATACGAAATGCCGTGAACCATTAGAGTTAAGTCAAAACATACTGAAACAACGGTGTAGAAAATTTTACGCTCGAGAAAATGTTTTCAAGTTTTTATAACATGAACCGTTTGGCTGGAATCGTTGAAATAAGCTGAACATTACACGAAATGGAAGCATTAAAACGGCCACAATCTTTAGAGGAATTGAACAAAAAAATCCGTACACAAAGGCTCTTGTCTTTATAACTTCAAATTGGAAGAAAATAGAACAACGCGGTCGGTCAATTAAAACTACAGAAGATTTAAAATACATCGGCTTCCGTCATTTGTGCCATTCTAACTAAGGCTATAAGAATTTAGCCGATTGCATATTAATCTACCGGTACCCTAACTAATTTTCGTATAAAATAAATTAGGCTGGTTAGATACTAAACTCGACTGCATGAGAATAGGCATTGATTGTTAATATTGTCAATTGATGTTTACACTTGCACAAGAACACGTTTTCCAGTATAATTGCTTAGCTATACATGCAGAGATGATGCCATAGAAAGAAGATATTAATAATAACCCACTGCAAGTATACGTTTCGGTCTCTAAAACCACTCTCTACAGTGACTGTCAGATTACAAGTGTAAACTGAAGACATCTCTGTTGAAAGATAAACTGTCCCTTTAAAAAATATATTTTCAAGGTGGCAATGTGTTTACTATTAGGCCTATAAATAATTTGATAACTTTTATAATAGTCTAGTAATAACGTAATAATACTAATAATAATACTAATAATAATAATAATAATAGCCTAATAATAATAATAATAATAATAATAATAATAATAATAATAGTAATACTAACGTTAATAAGCAGTAATTATTATTTTCATTGTATATTAATCACAATTAGGATATTACATGGGACATTAGTATCTTATTTGTTTCCATTTATTTCAATATTGGATGAGGAAGATAATTATATAATAGCCTAAAATATCATTTATTAACATAAGTAGCCTATATCCCTGAAAGAGAGAAGTTGTCATTGGCGGGAGATTCAAAACCCCTTGGCGCTATATCCCTGAAAGGACTTGGCTTACCACCCGACCGCTGCGACATCTACCAAAGGCAGATGGCAGGATTGGGGGGCATGTGGTCAGTTAGCCGAGATCTACGCCCGTTAATGGTGATTTTCGTGACCGGAGCCGCTACTTCTCTATCAAGTAGCTCCTCAGTTTTCATCACGAGGCTGAGGGCACCCCGTTCCAGACCTCCCTACCTCAGAAAAATCCGAGGAGGTACCGGAGATCGAACCCCGGCCTGCGGATCTGTAGCCAGCGAAGCTAACCACGAGACCATACAGGCGGTCGGCAGATTCAAAGAATAGTAGCCTATAAGCCTATGGCTTGTCGGTTTAATCAAACAAGACTTTTTTATAAGTTAACAATACGTTTAATGTATTGTGTTTAGTTGGAAACTTTAAAAGAGTTAACAGTTGGTACCTTCTGAAAGCATGATTGAAAAGTAAGCATATAGGAGAAGCAAATCTAGATTCAAATAATAGGCCCAAGCTTGTAAGCCTATCCACACGTTTAGTTTTATGTAGGCCATGAGTGTAGCCTACAAATAAATTATTGTAGTCATTCTTAGGCTATGAAACAAGTTTAAACACTATTTTAAATTTGTTTAATTATGGTCACTTTGAATTCTTGTAATAGGCTAGAAGTTAAATCGGTAGTCCAAAGTTTTTAAACAGAATAAAAAATTGCTCTTATCCGCATTAATTTACTTACTAGTTCTGTAAGAGTAGCCTAGATGTAGATAGGTACAGACTTACCAATCTCAATGGGTTAATAAAGTACTGAATGTTAAATGCCAAGATAAACTAACCACTAAACATATAGTAGCCTAATGGATAATGTCTTAGAACTGTGAAATGATATAAGTTATGTCCTAGCTCGATCTGACGGTTTCCTAATTGAATCGGGCCTTTAATAGCTTCCAGTAATTCTATTTTATTAAGTAGCCGGTTTCATAGAATTTGAAAATGACAACAGGTCGGCGGTTTTATTTCAGTTCTCAGAGATTTATATTCAAGAATTTTCATTTCAGTTGCCCAAAAGTCTACAGTTGAATCAGCGGTAGGCCTATAGCTTATAGAGATTTCGGCCTATCTAAGAGAGCTCGTTGCATCGTATTAATGTGGTATCGGCTAGAATTAGAATGGTTTTGAATAGGACAATGGCGGTTTTTATGTTTTTTAAAATAGCATATTTATTTCAAACATTGTGTTACACCCTTTTTCTTTACAGCTCTTGCATACCTGTTAGACCTATCTAAAAATGAGAGCGGACGTTTGAATTTACATAGGCCTAGATTAATATGTAGCCTAGAAGGATTTAGGCTAGATGCGTTTGAGGATGCCGCACATTCGACAAAATGCATGGGCTTTCGAAATGCCACCATCATTGGCTATTTACATTTTTAATTCTCATGTTATAGGCTAAAGGGATGCATTTTGAATTGTTAGAAAATAATCCCGCACTTTAGGCTTCTGCTTAGTTTATTTAATTATTTTTGTAATACCTAATAAAACAGCATAGGTTAAGTTATGTTCTTTTTGTTAAGTTCATAACTTTTAATTTAATACTGCAGTGTAAGTCCTTATCTAACTTAGGCCTATAGGCCTACCTGATAAATAAGATATTACATTCAGGTTTCATTGAAATAGTAGTGGGAATCAATAGGCTACTTATAACTTGATTAGGGTGTGCAGCTCGGCAAAAGATAGATTTATGCTGCACCCCAGCCAAGCTCCGCCGTTTTGTTAGGTTAGGAACGTTTATGTTAGTTTAGGAGCAATATAACTTACTGAATAGCACGAGGTTTAATATGTCTCACATTGAATTTCTTCTGTGACGAAACCCTAAACCCCACCTTCCCAGGCGGGCCTCATTAGAGATGAGCCTAGGGAGCAGCATAAAACTATTTTTTCCCTAATTTAAAATAACTTTCCTTTAGTTTTCTGACACCCTAAAATATTTTGTGGGGTGTCCAAAATGGTTGAGTTTACCGTTGCCAACAGCCTATTCAAGTAGAGTCTGCCAGTAGTCTGCTGGGTTTGTTTAATAACCTACTATCTTTCTCTAACACACACGCAGAACGATACAAAGAAATATTGTTTAGCCTATTAATATAGTTTATAGTATAAATTAAAAACAAGACATATTTTGTCGTTGTTTTATTAGTCTATACAAAAACTGTCGACCTTTTTAAGCAAACGAACGGCAAACTTTGCAGATATTTGCAAATAGCCTATAGTACGTGCCACCAATGATGAGTAGGCCTGTGTCTATATTTTTCCGGCACGAACTTGGATCTAAATCCTCAGAATTTTGTCAAGACCGCAGTATACCGAAATGTTTACTCAAAAGTATTCTTATTATTGATTACAAGTTTAAATAATTTACGGTAACTTATAGTAGACCTGCTATGCCTTATTCTTAGTCTAGGCCTATAACCATAGGCTTATTTATGAAACACGGAGCCCATGAACTTTTAAGGATTTGAATAACGAAACAAAGTTTACTTAAGGTTAATGTCATCCCATGGATGATCTACGTTTCAAAATTAGGTTTCATTTTATAGCCTATTACGCCAATGAAAACAATCTCGCTTTAATTTCCTTCCGACTTCGCGAAAGCATAGTCTAACTTAAAACCTATTATTCATTCCCCGACACAGGCTGTATGGCCTACATTGTATTCACATTGTTCAGTGTTTCCACCCTTTCCCATTTAGAAATAAATCTGTAGGCCTCTTTATATTTCTAATCTATAATAGGTTATTGTTATTTTGTTTATTACTCCTATAGGCTATCAAATATTGTAATCTAATTAATTTGTTATAAGGAAAGTTTGTCCTTTCATGTTTAAAATGTCAGTAGATATAAGTTATTATGACACTATTATCAGAATCATTAGGCTAGGCTTACTAATATAACTTTGATTAGGCCTATAATTTTACTTAGATGCTTTATCAGATTAGGCTAGGCTTACTACAATAACTTTGATTGTAATTTGTACCATATGAATTAAGAATATTTGTTGCATTGGCTGGTTAACTTATGGATGTTATGGTAAAATGAAAGGAAAGGCCTTGCGACTTCAGCTTCGTCACATAAACACTAGATAAAAAAAATAAATAGCATCTCTAGATTACTAAGCATGTCATGTCAACACGCCCTCTGGTTATAACCGTTCATACACAGTTTCAGAAATAGCACAATGCCAACAGATCTCTATAGCCCTATTAGGTCCTTATTGTGCTTTTTTAAGAGACTACTAACCTAACAAATGCTTGTAAAAGCGTAGTAGTATACTGTTGCGAGGGTCAGAATCCACAAAATCAGAAATGCGACATAACCCGCGTGTCTGCCAATGTAATACCACGTCGTTTTTTATTTCATGAACCAGTTCCCCAATACCTACTTTGAAATATTATCGGGTTGAGCCCATTTCTGGGCTTCCGATATTGTTTACAGTGAAGGAAGTTGAACTTACCCTGTCATACTGGTGAGAGAAAGGCGGGAATGGTGTCGTTCTGGCAACGCTAGAAGCCGACGTGCTGGGGCGTTGGTAGAGGTATGGGTAATACGCCTGGTACACCACCTCAGGGCAGCTCATAGTCATTGGGGACGAACCAAAAAGCCTAGATTCCACTGTAGATCACAATATTAAAACACACCACGAGAAATACTTGTATAAAAATGTAACAATTCAACCGTCACCAACAAGTTAAAAATGTGTCTTTATAACATATCAAAGGCGGCATATAAACTTCAGTTTTGGTTAATATTCAATTCTTCACACAAAAATTCTTGTAGTTCTGAATTAGTTAACTTTCCACACTGCACGAAACATTTATCTTCCCATAAGGGTCTTCCCCATGTTTTGTGTCAACACATTTTTATCTTGATTAATCAAAGGATAATCATAGGCCTATACATGAGATTCACTGTCATAGGCCTACCACTTTATATGCCTGGCTATTTTTAAGAATAAAAACGATGTCCACAATGCACTCTTCAAGATGTTCTATAATAGCAATAAAACATAAAAATCCACGATAGTAAGATACTTCGGATTTAACGTTGATACTATAATGTTGTCCGCAATAATAATAGTAACAAAAAAAACTTCTTTTACAAACACCAAGTACACCTTCACCAGGGATTATTGGTTAATTACCCTATGATGACACACGCTAAGCAAAAAAAAAAAACAGCTTAAAAACACATACGGTCGTGCCTGCCTGAACGCGGCCCGAAACACTGACTTGTATAAGCTGCCACGGGTCCAGGGTAGCAAACAAACCACAAGTCTCCCTGCAAAATGTTCAAAATCTCTCTCCCCACTACAATATTTCCCCCACCCGCAGCCCGTCACTAAGTCCCTCCCATTCCTCCCCACACTACGTAATAATCAATGTGCCGGCCTTCTCTGTAACTTTACATCCAATCACAAACGCGTTTTCAAGTGATCTCCAACCAATGATTGACATACAAAGTAACTCCAAACCACGCCTATCATTCCTGTTCATTTTTATTTTTCACAAGGATGTTTTTTAGAAGCATTGTTGTCTACAGCTACCACAAAGTAACTTGCAACTAACCCCATAATCAAGTGCTTGAAAAGTTTTCCCTGTCCGTCATGGCTTATTACGACGTAACAACAAAATCAGGACTTCAATCTTTATGTTAACAGGACACTGCTGAAAATGCATGTTATTTTATTCCTACTTACTGCTAATGCCAAAGAAAATCAATGGAAATCTCAGCTGAGCACTCTTTGAGGAAAATCTTAGTCTCCGTTTTTGACGAAATTAAGCAAAGGGATTCGGGAACAAAATTATTTTAAAAACAATTATTTACAATAACAGTTACTATCTTATTAATATTGAAAATTCTTTTATTATTACTATTATTAACTTATTAGTATTACTACATTCTTATTACTATTAGGCCTACTAGTATTACTAACTTACTACTACTACTACTACTACTACTACTACTACTACTACTACTACTACTACTACTACTACTACTACTACTACTACTACTACTACTACTACTAGGCTACTATAGCTGCTGCTACTGCTACTACTACTACTACTGTTATTATTAGGCCTACTAGTACTACTGGTACTATTGCTATAGTGACATGATCCAGTTTTATAGGCTAATAAAATAGATCTACAGCTCTGAAAATGAAGTAATTCCCTTTTTATTTCAAAATGTGCACTTGGCTTTAACATGAACCACCCAGGCCAAAGTTTCCTAACCTTCCGAATGTCGCGGAAGCCCTGCAGCAACTGTCAATTCTCGTTCTCCATTGAATTTAAAAAAAAAAAAAAAATACATTTTTCATATGGTAAAATTAGGTGACAAATTACTTTTATAAGTTAACACTAAATGTGTCATTTATGATGGGTCTATTGCAAATAGTATTAAGTTATATCCTAAATAGGTCCAGAGATATTCAGAAAAATACGATCATACCAGTTAGGCCTAATGTTATGAATTCAACACTCACCCAGGGTTCGAATTGACGGGGGGATGGGGGATTTCCCCATCTCGTCAAATAAAAATTCCTTCCTTGCCAGGGATATATAGCCTATTTCTACATGTTATAAACGTCACTTTAAAATCCCAATCTAGTTACTGGAAAAATGCATTTATGTTTCTTCAAAATGGTATTTTTTGTTTTGTGTGGTTTTATTTTATCTAACGGTATCACCAGCACAATGCATAGTAACAAAATTTACAAGCATTTGATATGCACGTTATAACAGAAGCGCGACAATAGGCCTATAGGCCTACTTAAAGTTAGACCTATACCTTATTACTGCTTTGTGTTGGTTTCTTTTTGCCATTAATAGTAAGTCCTACACAAAATTGTTCGCTGTGACGAGTGCAGTAGTGATTGTTGTTCCAAGGTAGTCCGGGTAGGCCTATGTCTTTTGCAGAGAAGTGGATGTTCTTAAAATTGGTTAACATGGGTCATTTTTTTAAATAAAAAAGCATAAAGTAACAGAGTTTGAAACGTCAGGTAGACTAAGATGGCCATATTTTCTACTGCACAGGTAAGTTAAATGCTTCAATAGTGGCAAGGGCAAATGTCGGTGAAATAGGCTACATAGCCTATCGGCAGTGGTAATTGTGGTCTCAGCCCAATTAGTAATTTATTAGAGGATGTAAAGACAAAGTGAGATCCGAAAAATTTAATGAATTACTTTAATTTAATGAATTATTTACTTTGATTTACATTTGCATATACATAGCCTACATATTTAATACAAGTAAAAATAAATGGTGCAAAAATATGTTGCACAAACTTTCTCGCATATACATGTTAAGGGCTAGCACAGAAAAAAGTAAATTATAGGGACAATTAAATTTTATTTGTTACATTTTCATAAAACTAAGAAGTATCTAGAACGGAAACCATCAGAGTCGATCTTTATGTTCAATGCCTTTACCGTGAAATAATAATAATAATAATAATAATAATAATAATAATAATAATAATAATAATAATAATAATAATGAATGACAGTAAAACTGCATATTATTAGGACTACTAGTACTACTACGGGAAAATTCAAATATAAGTCGCACCTTGGGATGAATCGGCACCACCCAACCCACCCACCGATGCAGTTTCTTTTATACCACGATCTAGCGAATTCTTCTCTCCTCGTAACTTATTATGGAGAAACTCGTGAATGGACGTTGGAGTTTGACGTCATACCACTAGACGAGAGGTGACAGGCTGACAAACTTCGCGGGAGATATAATATGCCACATTTTCGAAACCTACAAACAGTGTATCGTACATTATTCGAAAATGCAAGGGCACTTCGCTATGGCTGGCGCCTCCGCTTCGCGCACTTAACTATGTGGTTAGTGTTATGCATTATTTAGCTATATGTAGAGGTGGATACAAGGCACTTGCGACAATATATAGGCTAAGGATAGTGGGTGCAAGGCACTTGCGACAATAAGTAAGGACAGTTGGTCACTCTGCTTCGCTCAGAAACAAAATACTTCACACAGTCCGTGCAAATGTGAATATCGAATGGGCGGAACTTAAGGGGCGACTTATAATTGAATTTCGCCACAACTACTACTACTACTTAGGTTATATTGCACGCAACTGCATGCGTGAACCATTAGTCTATAGTAGCAACTCATTCGTGTCATCTGATTCTATTGTTTAGTGATGTCTTCTTTTGTGATATTCAGTTTAAACGATTACAATATACAGTGACATAGCGGCGATGAGTTATGGAAAGTAAACATGTCCTACAAACCCGGCGTTTGCCTTTGCGAATGAGGAAACCATGAAAACCCCAAGTCAATTTGGGCGGCCACAAGGTTTGATTTGAACTCAGGACCTCTTCCCTGTTAGCCCATATCACCTCGCTGTAATTGGTTTTGGTGTGTTCATTGCGACTGAGCTAAACTGATTGCATTTCACAACAATAAGTGTACATTAGGCCTATAGTTTTCTTGTTACTAGGGGCAACAAAAGTCATTCATATTTTAATTGACATGTATGTTCTGAAATTCGCATTTAAGCCGTACTTATTTCGTTTTTATCTTGATATCTATTAAACGTATAAAGAAATGTGTTAAACAAAAAATGTTCATGTTAATTTTCTCTACAACTTTACTGTGGTAGGTTTTCGTGTATCGCCTACTGTAATGGATATAATCTAGAAAAATTGAAAATGGATACGAGTAAAGTACCCCTTAAGTCATTTTTGCAGAAATACAGATATAGCCATTATATTAGTCATAGATAAGAGTTTCCAATTTTAAATTTTTATTAAAATCGTTAGAGCCATTTTTTCAAAAATCAAAATTTTTGAAAAAGTTTTCATGAAAAGTCCCCTTAATATTTCAGTTGTAAAACTAAATTTCTGGGCGGCTCGACAACATTTCGAAAAAGTCCTTAATTCAAAAAAATGAAGTAAATACAATGAACCGTTTACCCGCTGTGCTTGTCCACAGACAGACAGACGGACAGACGTCAAACCAAAAACACGTTTTTCGGTTTCTAGGCATCGTGAAACATGCTTTCCCGGTGTTAACTCGATTTCGATTTTTTGTCACGATCACAATACTTTCTCTAAGCTTATACTACGTATATGCGAGAAAGTAACAAATGAAACCAAACATGCCCCTATATGAGCATCGCGAGTGTTTAGGGGATATAGTAGATTAATATAAATATAATTACATAATAGGCCTACTGCACAGTATACTATACATGAAAAATTCTAAATTTATGAGTAGGCCTACATGTAAATAAAAATTAGGCTATTATTAGCTTTAACCAGTGGTAAAAATAGCATTTACAACAAAAAATAGAATAAATTGGACTGAAACACTGAAAGACCAAACAAAATTAAAGTGTGCTATTAATATTAACTTATCTAATGGAAAAATGGAAAACAAATCGACCAGGGCTTTGAACAAACAGTAAAGTTCCGGAGAGGTTATAGACTATGCTTAGTAGCCTACAAGCTGTCAGGTATCACTATATTTATTTTCACATGACGATAAATATATGTAGGCCTATATGATGTATTCATATGGATTGAACTCTTCAGTTCTTAAGATTTCTGCTTGTTTTATTTGTGAAGTATTGACTGTCTTGTTCAATGAATGTATTACTGATAAAAGTATCTTTCCCAAGGAACCAAAAAAAGTTAAGTAGGCCTAATACCGTAAAGTAAAGTAAAGTAAAGTTTTCCCTATTACATGCCATGGAGGCCCAGACGGTTCCAGGAGGTTGAGGCTCCCAGATTTTCCGACATCGGCACATGAGGTGGTAAGGTTGTCAGCCGTACGCACCGGACGCCTTTACCCCAAGGATTGCTCTTAGTACTCATTTCTGTTAGAGGCTGAGTCGACCCCAGAAGGATTAGGCCAATTGATAGTAAGTAATACCGATTCACAGAAAAGGGAGTCAAAGTGACCCTTGAAACTACAGGCCCATATCGATTGTCCCAATCATGTCTAAATTATTTGAAAAACTACTTCACTCTCAACTCTCAAAATATTTTCAATATAATGGCATATTTTCTGAGAAGCAATTTGGATTCAGATTAAAGAGAAGCACTCAAGATGCAGCACTAACCTTAGTGAATAAGTTAATGTTGCAAATGACGTAGAGAGACGTTTCAAACAGTTTTCGATCATACGATATGACAGAAACATTTGACACCGTCCAGCATTACATTCTTTGCAGAAAGCTTCGTTTTTATGGAGTTGACAACAACACTTTAAATGTATTCAGATCGTATTTATGTGAAAGGACGCCATTTGTTTATAAAGATGGATTATATTCCAAGAGTAGAAACATTCGGTTTGGAGTACCCTAGGGACAAGTTAGGCCAACCAAGGTGGGGGTTTTCGGCGGTTTTCTCACCTTCATCGGGTAACTTAGCTCCTTGTGGTCCCCGGATTTCATCTGGCCTTCATTACCATCTTCATCTCATCCTCGCCTTGTTCAGGCGATTGTGTGTGTGAATGGTGTGTCTCGTCCTATGTGTTCGTTTTGTCTCGGAGGTGGCCCCGGCATTGGGATGATCACTCATCCAGGGTGGCCATTCATGTCCTCTGGTAAAAAAATAGTATGTAGGCCTATGTGATCCAATAGATAATCTCTGTCCCGATAGGTCGTGGCCCTGTAAGGCCCGGGTAACGTTGATCGCTTAAACGTCCCCAAAAGGGAGAGGTAAAACTAAGGAAATGATGAAAAAGATGAAAAATAAGTTCATTTGGTGGGTTGTTAATTTTTTTACCCCCACCCTCAATTAGACTATATAGGCTATAAACAAACCGTACTTGAGTGCTACAAATAGCCAAAATTACCGCTACAAACTAAAGCGTTTTGCATTTTAATAGCATAGGCCTATTAATCTGTTTATTGCTGTGACATTTTTACATTAAGTTATAGGCTACAACATCGTCATAAAGTTACAGGTCATCAAAATTATCAAATTTATGTAGGCCTAAAATTCTAGACTAATAAAATTCGTTTATTAAGAAAACTGAATTAAATCTGAGAAGTGTATTAATTTCGAGGACTTTTTGTAATAGCCTACAACTAAACTATTGCGTGTCACTACATCGAATGGAGGAAATTCATTCAGTTCATTTAGTAGAACATAAAACCAAGAGCATGTGACCAGCACGTCGACTTTTATGGTTGTTGGGATTTTCTTGACTGGATCTCTACTTCTTACTAATAGTCCAGGCAACGAACGAAAAATAGAAAAAAAAATCGTGTAGTTTTGAAATTTTGCAGAGTTGTTGGAGGGAGTGTCCTGAACAACATACTAAAAGTCCCCGAAGGTGGGGGGTGAGCGGGGGGGCAGGGGCTCGGGTATAGCCCAATTGTGCCAAGGTTGTGGTTTTAATCCTCGAATGTGCACTGATAAATATTCAACCAGCGCCACGTGACAACACCAATAACCTCAGATAGCCTAAGTTACAGAATCTAAATGCGCCATGGAACCTAGATGTAGTGTAGGCCTAAATGTATCCAGAATTGAAATTCGTACATTCCTACATTAATGACTGATTTCCTTTGATATTAAACACTCGACAGCATATAAGCATTATGATCACTTCAAACTCCATGTAAGGTAAGAGCTCTAAACTACTTTCCCCCATTTGGGCAAACGTAAGCAATGAAGAAATGAACAAAACCAAATATGCCGTAGAATCTTTCCATTCAATTTCAACTTTTCCTTTTATACAGCCATCCCACCATATTTGGTATATAAGGTTGTAATTTTGAACTTGATAATATTCCTCTTAGCCTATAACTAATAACAAAGGGAATTATTTAATTAAGTAATAGGCTAGGTATGACTGTTGGTTTTGGAATATTGAATAGCTTAAAAAATAGTTGATAGACTACTCAATTGGCTATTAGAATTCCAAACCTTATCAATTTGTGTAAAATTCGAACAGTGATCGTCTATGAAGAATCCATCAAGTCTGTGACAAATAAGCTAACAGCTGATTTCTATTTTCAATTATTTGCACGCTGAAAACAAAATAACAAGAGAATTTTTAAATCTCATGAAAACAGAATCACAAACCAAAAGACATTAGCTAAAGCCTTAACAGATAAGTGCATTGACCAATCATTTTTAACCATCCCTACGTAATTTCTTAGGCAATCCTAAATTATATAAATTAAGAATGAAATAATGATAATAATAATAACTTCTTCTTAAGCAATTATGAAACCTTGGTGCATTTAACACTAGTACTAGGCCCATGTCGTGCGCCCCTAGCAGGCTCACCGTGGCGCGTCTCGGTGTCTGTGGAATTATTTATTTAGAAAAATTTAATGTTTTTATTTTCATATAGGGCCTATCTTTTATATTCTATTTTCCAATAGTGGTACAAGTTTATTAATATCGCCTATTAGCAGTAGCGTAGTCAGAAAATAATTTCGGGGAGGATCGAAAGTGCCGGGGGTTTGGGGGTATTCCCGTATATATATTTTTTTTAAATTAAACTAATGAAAATAACATTTTACGCTATTTTAGCACAGAAGAACTAGATACCAAATTTGTTTACTATACTCAGACATGGGTACTTAAAAAAGAAATCGTTACCTAAGTTATAATATTTATTTCTGTTTATATGAAAAGTTAAATACACATGGAACAGTGGAAATATAGGCCTACATTTGCAAAATCAGTATTTTATAAATAAAATAATTAAATTTTTGACAAAATGGAATTTAATAGCTTAAAAATAGAGTTTTAGGTTCTGATTTCGGGGGGCCGGAACCCCTGGAGCCCCATTCCCTACGCCACTGTCTGTTAGGACTATCTCATACTTTATCCCCTCAAGCAATAAAAATAAATACGGTAAGCAATCGGGATTGGCCCTCGGGTTTTCTGATTCATAAAAACAAAGCTCAAAGAGAAAAAATAATTAAGATTCGTGTTAAGAAAAAAAAAGTTAGGCTATTGAAAAGATGGCTCTTAGGCCTAATCATAAGTTTTGGCCAATTCTCTGGGAAAACAGTAGGTCATAATCTATAATAAATAATTTGAACGCCGAGATAACAATGGCGAGTAGTAAAAATTGGAAGAAAGAATTGATTATAAAATCTCTCTCTCTCTCTCTCTCTCTCTCTCTCTCTCTCTGTCTCACTTCACATAATTTTGGTGACCAAAATTTGGTTTGACCGGAGGTTTAGGCTTAATTGCTTGGCACTCCGGGGGTAAGGGTGGGCACACAATGTCTCACTTAATAAGTAGGCCTATGGTTTAACTATCTAATGATAATGTCTTACTTCTGATCACTTCCCTTAACAACACAATACAATTGACCAATTAGCAGATAGTCTAGTAGGCTAATGATGAAACAATCGCAGATTTGTAAATATTACTTAGATAGTTCAGCTACTCAACATAAATTATTATTAGTACCGGTATACAAAACTCGCAACATAGTTTACCGGATTTTATTGAAATATGCGATTTGTGACCTTACCAGTGAAGTGGAGAGAGGCCTAATAGTTCACTAACAGAATAAAAAATAAATCAGTATATCATTTACAGATAGGCATATAAGCCTACATGTAGGCCTAACCCATTGGGAGGGAATCCCATTCCCACCTCAAATCGCACACTATATTTATCGGTCTATACGTAAAAGCAATAGTCATCTCGCGCGTATGGATAGACTATTTCCCCATGAATTATCCTAATTAAGTTCATTATTATTTTTATTATTAAAAATAGGATGAACGATGGAAGATACCCAAAAGAAGTGATGCGATGGGAACCAACGGAAAGAAATAGGAAAGGAAGACCAAGCGAAAATTGGATGGACGGAGGGATTATGGAGAAGAAAAAAAAATACAATTAATTGTATTTAGATGTACGATATATATAGGCTATTTTTATTAAGGAAACTACAGAATTGTAGAATATCCTAATTTCAAAAGCTGTTAAAATGAAAGTAAATAATTAGGTCTATAGGCTGTCTACCAATTAAAAACAAGCAATGAAAAGAAATGTAGCTGAAGCTAAACCGTTTCACTTTTATTCTTAGCGCAGCGTTTCAGATCTGCGTGGTCTACCCAGTTACTTATTACATTCAGTCTTTGGCTTAGTCTGAAAACTTAACATTGATAGATATGGGCCGTAGGCCTAAGTTTGAATATCAATTTCCATAAATGAATAGCCTATCAGTAATCTACTATTTTGGGCTTATTAGGGTTATGATTTAGAACATGTAAAGTAATAAATCATAAACTGACACATGCTCATAAACTAGTGATAACGATAAGAATTGAATTATTAAAGTTAAAATATCAAAATATCATAAAATACGTAAAACGAAATTTATGATCTTCTTCTTTTCACTAAACTGAACTGAAAGGCTTCTAACGAGTAAGTGGCTGCATAGCTTATCAACTGGTTGTGAAATATTTGTTTAAGAATAAATGCCAGTGTAACTTACTTAATCATGTTACTTGCAATAAATACGCTATTAAGTTAAGTATTTGGTTCTAAATTGATTAGATAATATTATAGCCTATTAGTCAGTAGTATAACATAGGCCTCCTATAATCTAAGTGTTATGACTGTAGGGTTCGGATGTTTATGACCTAAAGAAGCGGAAAATATGACTGCAAATATGGCCTTAAAATGATAAAATATGACTAAAAAATCCTAAATATGACCTTATAAAAGAAAGTATTCTCCAAAAATAAATGTTTGATTAGAAAGGTTTAAAGGTTTAAAGACACTTTACATGCATTTAATCAGAAAATAACTTTTTCATAGTGATGAGCGAGACCAGTCTTGGTCTTGCAGTCTTGGTCTTGGTCTCGCAGAAAATGCAAGACCGAGACCAAGACCAAGACCGCAGCAGCGTTAGCAAGACCAAGACCAAGACCGACCATGCAAGACCGAGACCAAGACCAAGACCAACCCTGCAAGACTCTGGCAAGAACAAGCAAGACTGCAAAACGCTTGCAGTCTTGCTATTTGAAATAGTTTTATAAAGTTCCGTTGTGTATGCAGCGAGCCAGCGACCGCTACTCAAAGGCGCCGCAGAGTCTCTAGCCGGGGTAGTCCCAAGGCTGGTAGGCCTATAATGTAGAGATTGCTTCATCGTGCGGTGACCAATGAAAGCAGACCCGGTGCGTGACGTATCCAAAAACGAGCGCACCATTCAAATAATGCATGTGAAATCCGTATACAATCTCTCTCACCACTACGTTAAAACAAATTACTGCAATGAAAACTTTCAATTAATCTGACGGATTTTCCTGAATGGCATTCCATACAGCTAGTTCTTTCAATTGGTGGGAGTTAAATTCACGATAAACACTCCATATTCATTTTTAAAATGTTTAATTGCAATAGTTCTCTAGTATTATGGTACGAAAGACAAACAGATGTAAAAAAGACCCCAAGCCATATGTAGGCTAGTGTGCCTAACAGAGTTGCAATAGGATTTTCGGAGGACCACTGGATTATAACCCAGAAAATATTCAAGTTTAGAATTGCAGGAATGTTGAAGGAAGCAGGAATAATGGATAGAGAAAATTGTTGCTTTATTCTTCTTATTCTTAGCTGTAATTGGCAATAACCAATGTTTTATTATGATCTGCTATCTTTGTCAAGTAGATTTCAGGAAAGTTGCCAGGTTGATTTATTATTATAATATAATATGGTTTGTTTCCACAACAACAATTCAAGTAACTTTATTTTTTGTTCAAATAGTTACAATATAATAATTGAGCTGTATTGGCTCAGAATACTACTGCAGTATACTTTATCTGCAAGTAGGAAAAGAGAAGCTGCAAATATTTGCCAAACTTCTTAATGTGATAAACACTGAATTACTACTTTATTACAAGCAAGAATGTTAGACCATATCTTCAGTCTTTAATAAATTGTTCAAGATTTAATACGGCAGCATCTTTGACTTGCACGTAGTGAAAAGAGGAGCTGCATGGATGCCAAAACTCCCTAGCTTTATACAAGCAGTATTTACTTTTTAATGACACAAAGATGCTAAGCCTTACTTGGCTTTTGTGTAATAGTACTTTGTTATGATTTGCTTTACTTAACTTTATTTGACATCTGATGAGAATGTGACTGCATTTAGCCGGACTGAAGTTAAGGGAAGTACAGTTACTGAAGTTCTATGTTGCTGCGGATCATCTTGAACTGTGGCCAGTAGCGAGACCGTCCATGGCTGCAAGCTACGCTCCCTGAAGTTCTAGAGATGTCCAAATATCCACCTCCTGGTAGATTAAGTCGTGGCTGCTAATGCTGGTTCCATGCTGAGTTGTGTAGAAACTGTACTATTATATATTCAGACTTGTGGTCTGTTGCTAAATTGGGCTGTGCCCTTACGAAGCGACGATCGGTGAGAGAGTGAGAGAAAGTCTAACGGCCAAAATGCGTTCACATAATCATCTTACAAAGAGTCAAGTTCTAGAATCCCATGGAAGGCTCTTCTAGAAGTGTCTAGTAGCTTCCATCCAGAACTAGGGTACATTTACAGAGAATGACATGCTGTAATTATTCTGTAACATAAAAAATTAATATGTGAGCATTTACATTATAATTGCAATGTATAATTACAGAGAAATTTAATAATTTCAATGCGGTGAATAATCGATTTATTCATAAAGCTGCATCTAATCGATGGCACTAATCGATAGGACGGCCTTAAGTAAGCTAATGTATTCTGTCTGTAGCGCCAAGTGAATGTTAATGAGCTGGCACTCGACTTATCGATATCAGTTCGATGTCGGCAATGCAGCTTTCTGTTGCTAATTGACATTAATTAGTAATTCTGCTGATAATAGCTAATATTAACAAGAATAGATGTGCAAAATTATTCTTTAGTTCATTATAGTACAGAATATAACATATGTTTTCTTTTTCTAAGCATATATAAACAGGTACAAGTGTGCCAAGAATTCTGGCTACTGATAATTGGCATCAGTGCCATCTAGTGATTTGTATTCATACTTCGTTACTAGTACTTGCTATAAATATATAAAAATAGGCTCTAAGCTGTACGAGCTTACATACTGGGGGGGGGGGGGCCCAGAAAATAGAAAGATTTACTGAGCAGGCAGTGGACACAGCTTAGATATAGGCCTTTTTAGTATAGAATTGGCCGTTTTGACTGTTGCTACTCTAACTTTACCATCTGGACCAGGATGCACTTCTATAATCCTAGCCAGTGGCCAGTTCATAGGAGGAACATTGTCCACCATTAATATGACTAATTGATTAGTTTTCACATTTTGAGTTTCTGTGTTCCACTTCTGTCTCTGTTGCAAAGTGTTCAAATACTCTTTGACCCATCTGGACCAAATGCATTGTGACTGTTGCTCTAACAATTGATAGCGTGACAGCCTGGACAGGTTTATAGACTGTAAGTCTGGGTGGGGGATAGAATTTAAAGGAGCACCAATGAGGAAGTGACCAGGGGTTAATGCCATGTAGTCTTGAGAGTCGCTGCTCATCGGTGTCAGTGGTCTACTGTTGATGATGGCTTCTATTCTGCATAGAAGTGTGCTGGCTTCTTCATAGCTGTAGATAGTGTCTTTCATCACCTTGTATAGAATAGTTTTCATGCTGCGGTTAGATCTTTCTACAAGTCCTGCCATGTGGCTTGCCCTTGGTGGCAGAAAATGGAATTGTATATTTAGATTTGCTGTAAAGTTCATTATATCTGTGTTAGCTTGCTCCGTCTGGAATTGTTCATAGAGTTCACTCAGCTCTCGTGAGGCTCCTATGAAGTTTCTGCCATTATCCAGGTATAGGTGGGAAGGTAGTCCCCTTCTAGAAACGAATCTTTGCAAGGATGCAATGAATGCTGCTGAAGTGGCTGCTGTTACCAATTCAATGTGCACTGCTTTGGTACATAAACATATGTGCATACAGATGTAAGCTTTATATACTGTTTTGCCTCTCCCATGATCCTTCAAAGAGATAGGACCTACAAAATCTATGGCTGTGGTGTCGAAAGCTCGGTTGGGAGTAACTCTGGCTTGGGGTAAAGTTCCCATGATTTGCTGTGCTTTGACAGGGCTATGTCTAAAGCATGTGAGACATCCTTTTAAGGCTGATTTTACAGTTTGAACTCCATGGATGGGCCAGTACTGTTGTCTTAATGTGTACAGTATGCCTTGAGGGCCTTCATGTAAGTTTTTCAGATGTGTGTCTCTGACAATGATGTCCGTAATATGGTGCTTGGCAGGTAATATAATTGGATGTTTAGCATTGTAGTCTAAATCAGTATGGTGCAGTCTTCCACCTACACGAAGTATGCTATCTTTATCCAAATATGGATGCAGTGGCAATAGTGAACTGCTTCTAGAAACACAATTATTCTTTCTAATATGTGCCATGTCTTCTGAGAAGGCTTCTTTCTGAGTAGCATGTATGATAGCATTGTGAGCTTTATGTAGTTCTTGCAGGCTGATAGGACCAACAAATCTATCAGACTTGTGTAGACAGTTGTGTTTGAATCTCAGAATATGAGCTGTATTCCTGAGTAGCTTTCTGAAAGCGGAATATCTATGCAAGTATTCATTGTGTGTACTTGTGATCATAAAGGCTTTTGCTGTCTTCTTGGTTTCTGGTATTTCTTCTGTCTGAAATACATTGTCAGTGGTTGGCCAAAAACATTCATCTTGTGTTAGGAATTTTGGACCATTCCACCATAGAGTTTGGTTATGAAGCTTGTTAGGTGAGACAGGTTTAGTGATGAGATCTGCAGGATTCTGCTGTGTTGGCACATGTCTCCATTGACAGTTTTCTGTAGCAGCTTGAATTTTGGTTACTCTGTGTGCTACAAAAGTGTTCCATTTGTGTGGAGGCTGTGTGATCCACTGTAAAGTTATGAGACTGTCAGTCCAGAAATATACTGCTGATATCATAATCTGCAAAGATAAGCTTACTTTTTGGTATAAGCATGCTGCCAACTGAGCTGCACAGAGCTCCAGTCTGGGCAAAGTAATCTGCTTAAGTGGGGCCACTCTAGATTTGCTTGTCAATAGTTGAACTTGTGTTTTGTGGCTTTCATCTTCAGATTTTATGTAGCATGCTGCTCCATATGCCTGTGGGCTGGCATCACTGAAAAAGTGCAGTTCTACATGACTGAAATTGAGTATTAGAGTGTTCCTTGGGATTCTGTATAATTCTACATAGTGAAGTTGTGAATATAGTTCATTCCAGGCCCTCTGTATATCAACAGGAGCTTGCTGGTCCCAACCTATGTCATTCAGCCAAATCTGTTGCATAATACATTTAGCTGCAGAGATGATGGGGGCAATTAGTCCCTGAGGGTCATATAGAGTGCAGATGGCAGATAGAATCTGTCTCTTAGTAGTAGCTTCTGGTAATGACTTCACTGTGTACTGTAGCAAGTCTTGTAATGGATTCCAGTGTAATCCTAGTGTTTTTACTGTATTCTGCTCTTCTAAATGAGTAAGTGTAGCTTTAGAGAGCTTTTCTTGTGGCAGTGTTCTCAAAACTTCTTGTGAGTTGGAACAAAACTGTGTTAGGTTAAATCCACCTGTCTGTAATAGTTGTGACACTTCTGTGGCTGCTAGTATAGCTTCCTGCTCTGTAGAAAATGATGCAAGGAGATTATCAACATAAAAGCAAGTAGATAGCAATTTGGATGCTGTGGGAAATCTGTTTCTCTCATCCTCTGCCAACTGGTTGAGTACTCTGGTTGCTTCAAAAGCTGAACAGGCTTGTCCATATGTGATAGTGTTGAGCTGATATATCTTCACTGGAGTGGATTTAGAATGTCTCCAGAAGATTCTTTGGAAGTCTCTTTGCTGTGGCTGTACCATTACCATCCTGTACATTTTCTCTATGTCAGCACTCACAACATATGGGTGGCATCTGAACTTCAAGAGTATGGTGTAGAGATCAGGTTGCACACAGGGTCCTGTGTATAGGATATCATTGAGTGATGTACCTGTTGAGGTTTTGAATGAAGCGTTGAAGACTACTCTGAGTTTTGTGGTTTCTGAGTCTTCCTTTAAGACAAATTGGTGTGGAATATAATATGCTTCTGGGCCATCCTGGTAGAAACTTTCGTCCACTTGGGTCATATGACCTAGGGCTTCATATTGCTGCATGAAGTCTGAGTACTGTTGGAGTATAGTAGGCTGTTTATGGAGTCTGGTTTCATTAGAGAAGAAACGTTTCAGAGCTCCAGTTCTAGAGGCACCAAGATTACCTGTGGGCTTCTTGAATGGCAGTGTTATTGTGTAGCGTCCATCTTTATCTCTCTGTATTGTTTCTTGAAAATGTTGCTCGCATATGGAGTCTTCTTCAGATCTTACTGGTTGGATAATTTCTTCCATTTCCCAGAATTTCTGCATGTTCTTGTGGATTTGTTCTGTTATGCTTAAGTGGCAACGTGGTTCTTGTCTTCTACCCTGAGTGCAGTGTATTTGCCCTGAGAGAATCCAACCTAGTCTGGTCTCTCTGATGAATGCTTTGTGTTTGTTGGTTTTGTTGATGGGTATAGTGTGTCCCATTAACAAGTTCCAAAATACATCTGCCCCTAGCAATATGTCAATGCTACCGGGTATATGAAATCTGTTGTCTGCTAGCACAATGTCATTAGGAATTCTCAAGCTGGTGACATCTATAGGTGCACTGGGAATGTCTTTGGCAATCTGGTTAATGATGAGGCACTGTAGCTGTCTTTTATAGCCATTGCCATGGGCGTCACTTATCTGTATGTGTCCAATTTCCAAGATATTGGAGGTGTGTAGGTTTACACCGGTCACAGCTATGGTGGTAGGCTTGGTTTGTAACTGTAGCCTATCAGCCAAATCTTGAGTTATAAATGTGTGCGTGGCACCTGAATCCAATAATGCTCTGGCTTTTATGAGTCTGCCATTCTGAGCTTTGACTAGTATTTCTGCTGTGGCAAGAAATGTATGAGTTTTGGGCGTGATTTGAGCATTGTTAGCAAATGCTGTGCCTGTAGCATTGCTGCTGGTAGTAGCTGGAGTTTGTCTAGTACCACTGTGGCTTTGGTTTCCGTTTTGTCTGTTAGGCAATCTACTATTGTATTGTGTAGTTGTATGTTGCCTATATTCATTGCTGCAAACCTTGTCTTGGTGTAGCAGTGTGTGATGGCGTTGTTGGCATTTATAACAAGATGTAGATGTGCAGTTTCTGACGTGATGTCCTGCTCTGAGACAATTACTGCATAGTCTATTAGTGTTTACAAAGTTCCATCTCTGTGTGTTATTGAGGTTATGGAAGTCTTCGCATTTGTGTAGCTGGTGATCTTGCCTGCACAGTATACAATTGTTGGCTGCATGGGCAACAAAGGTACGTGGGCTCACTTGTCTGTGGCAAATAGGCTTGTTCTGTGTATTGTGTACAGTTTTAGGCCTGCTGGAGCTGTCTGGTGTCTCCAGAGCTTGTCCCCTTCTCTGTAGGAAGTTACAGAGTTCTTTGAATGTGTTTAGCTGATCTACTGTGCCCTCTAGGCTCCATGCTTTGAGCGTAGCAGGGTCAAGTTTAGACGTGAGAAGATGAGTAAGCATGTAGTCCCATCTGAGGTTCTCTGGTGTGATAGATTCTATTGACCTAACCTGTCTGGTGAAGTGGTCAAGTAAGTCCATCAATTGACTGGGTGATTCCTTAGGGATCTTGCTATAGTCAATCAAAGATTGCAATAACTGTTGCAGTATAATTTTGTTGTTCTGAAACCTTTCATTTAGCAAGTTCCAAGCGGTTTCATAACCTTTAGCAGTTAATGGTAGTGTGTCAATGAGTTTGTTGGCTGGGCCTTGCAATGCTATTCTCAAATAGTGAAACTTGTGAACTGGATCAAGCGAATTGTTGCTGTGAACAAGTGAGATGAACAGTTCTCTAAATGGTAGCCAATCTGAATGCCTGCCATTGAAGTGTGGCAAATTTATCTTTGGTAGCTGAACTCTAGGAGTGCAATTAGCTTGAGTGTTAGGTTGAGTTGTATCTTGAGGCTGAACTTGTGTCATGTTAGCCTGTGTGTATTGTGTTTCATAGTCTCTAATCTTTCTGCGAGCCATGCCTACAGTTGTGTAGTATGTCTCTTCGAAAGCTTGTCTTTCTCCTTCCCAGTCAGGGTCTGAGTCACATGTTTCTATCTTGTCCTGTATTTCCTCAAAGTCCCTTAATAGTGTGTTCTCTTTAGATAATCTGTAGACTATCTCTTCAATATTGTCTTGGTCTACTTGAACTGACAAAACATATTGGTAGAATCTAGTTAACTTTCCTTTGATGACTGCCCTCTTCTGCTTGTAGTTCTTAAGTTTGGAGGCATCTGTGGCAAGTACTTGTGAGTCTGGCATTGTGAGGGGTGGTGTATGACAGTGTGTTATAAGGAAGGCTGTCACTTACCTTAATATCCAGTAAGACTGTTGTCCCTTGCACTGCTCTACCAGAATTCTTGCACCTTTTCTTACCACTAGGCCTGCTATGACTGCTCCTAGTATATGATGCAGTTAACATAGGCTGAAAATACAATAGAGTATTAGAATTGTACAAATACAAGTTATATTTTACAATCAATATACACTGTAGGTATGAGGAGTGGACAAAGTGATTATCCAAGGTGTGGATAGAATCCAGGCTCGTTGAGGACCAGAAAAATGTAGGTTTCTGGTCTGAGGAGTGGATGAAATGTACTTCCACGGCGTGGGTAGAATCCAGGCCCGGCAAGGACCAGAAAATGTAGGCTAGTGTGCCTAACAGAGTTGCAATAGGATTTTCGGAGGACCACTGGATTATAACCCAGAAAATATTCAAGTTTAGAATTGCAGGAATGTTGAAGGAAGCAGGAATAATGGATAGAGAAAATTGTTGCTTTATTCTTCTTATTCTTAGCTGTAATTGGCAATAACCAATGTTTTATTATGATCTGCTATCTTTGTCAAGTAGATTTCAGGAAAGTTGCCAGGTTGATTTATTATTATAATATAATATGGTTTGTTTCCACAACAACAATTCAAGTAACTTTATTTTTTGTTCAAATAGTTACAATATAATAATTGAGCTGTATTGGCTCAGAATACTACTGCAGTATACTTTATCTGCAAGTAGGAAAAGAGAAGCTGCAAATATTTGCCAAACTTCTTAATGTGATAAACACTGAATTACTACTTTATTACAAGCAAGAATGTTAGACCATATCTTCAGTCTTTAATAAATTGTTCAAGATTTAATACGGCAGCATCTTTGACTTGCACGTAGTGAAAAGAGGAGCTGCATGGATGCCAAAACTCCCTAGCTTTATACAAGCAGTATTTACTTTTTAATGACACAAAGATGCTAAGCCTTACTTGGCTTTTGTGTAATAGTACTTTGTTATGATTTGCTTTACTTAACTTTATTTGACATCTGATGAGAATGTGACTGCATTTAGCCGGACTGAAGTTAAGGGAAGTACAGTTACTGAAGTTCTATGTTGCTGCGGATCATCTTGAACTGTGGCCAGTAGCGAGACCGTCCATGGCTGCAAGCTACGCTCCCTGAAGTTCTAGAGATGTCCAAATATCCACCTCCTGGTAGATTAAGTCGTGGCTGCTAATGCTGGTTCCATGCTGAGTTGTGTAGAAACTGTACTATTATATATTCAGACTTGTGGTCTGTTGCTAAATTGGGCTGTGCCCTTACGAAGCGACGATCGGTGAGAGAGTGAGAGAAAGTCTAACGGCCAAAATGCGTTCACATAATCATCTTACAAAGAGTCAAGTTCTAGAATCCCATGGAAGGCTCTTCTAGAAGTGTCTAGTAGCTTCCATCCAGAACTAGGGTACATTTACAGAGAATGACATGCTGTAATTATTCTGTAACATAAAAAATTAATATGTGAGCATTTACATTATAATTGCAATGTATAATTACAGAGTAATTTAATAATTTCAATGCGGTGAATAATCGATTTATTCATAAAGCTGCATCTAATCGATGGCACTAATCGATAGGACGGCCTTAAGTAAGCTAATGTATTCTGTCTGTAGCGCCAAGTGAATGTTAATGAGCTGGCACTCGACTTATCGATATCAGTTCGATGTCGGCAATGCAGCTTTCTGTTGCTAATTGACATTAATTAGTAATTCTGCTGATAATAGCTAATATTAACAAGAATAGATGTGCAAAATTATTCTTTAGTTCATTATAGTACAGAATATAACATATGTTTTCTTTTTCTAAGCATATATAAACAGGTACAAGTGTGCCAAGAATTCTGGCTACTGATAATTGGCATCAGTGCCATCTAGTGATTTGTATTCATACTTCGTTACTAGTACTTGCTATAAATATATAAAAATAGGCTCTAAGCTGTACGAGCTTACACCATATATGAAATTTCATTTTGCGAACAATATAAATAAATTCTGCCATACAGTTATTTAATAACTAGTTTCTCTAAGCTCTCACTGGGTTATAATAATTCTTTATTGCAACCAAATGGTCATACTTTGATGAATGGAGAAACGATGGAATGATATATGGCAGGAGAAACCGGACCATCCCGAGAAAGCCTGCCCCGACCCCACTTTGTCCACCACAAATTCCACATGGATCCATCGAGATCCGATCCCGGGTCCCAGCGGTGGAGGGCGAGCGGTCTAACCACTCAGCCATGGGGCGGCCTATGACTGAGGATTTGAAACTTTAAACAGTAGCCCCCGTAACTTAAAACGCCTATTAACACGCTCAGTACCCTATTTCATTAGCGATTAAATCCTTTTTTACACCTATCATTATTACAAGCAGGCACCGTTGATGCATTAATGGCTGTCAAGGACTACGTGGAAGAGAGTCTACGAAACAAACAAAGTGTAGCCATGATAAGCTTAGACGTGGAAGGCGCCTTCAACAGTGCCTGGTGGCCCAGCATCCTTAATGCGTTAAAGGACCACGGTTGCCATGAAAATATATATAACCTTGTGAGAAGCTATCTTAGCGAGAGGCGCTGCACCCTTACAGTAAACAACAAGTATGTAGGAAGAGGTCTCAGCCGGGAGTGCCCGCAAGGGTCTTGCTGTGGACCCGGTTTATGGAACATTCAGTACGACTCTCTCCTCAATTTACGATATAAGACATGTACCAAGATGATCGCCTTTGCTGACGATCTCCTAGTCCTAATAAAAGGTGAAAATGTGCTGGAAATTTAAAACATAGCAAATATAGAAATGAATAAAATCTCAAATTGGGCTAAAGAAAATAAAATGTCGTTCAACAAAAATAAGTCTCAAGTCCTGTTGGTCACAAGGAAACAGCCAAGAGCTGTGAGACAGCTAAACATATTCCTCCAAAACGAGAAGATAATAGAAACTGATAGAATGAAATACCTCGGTATTTTAGTTGATAAAAGATTCAGTTTCAATCTACATATAGATCTTGTCACTGAAAAATCGATGAAACTAATACAAGCTCTGTCCAAATCAGCCAAGATAAGCTGGGGCCTACGCCCAGACGTCACAAGAATCATTTATACTGGAGCAATACTACCGCTGCTCTCCTACGGAGTTCCCATCTGGATAAGATCCACAACGCTAGGGCCTAAGGTTCAAAGATTAGTTAATCTAAAAATGGCCAAGGCCTTCAACACCACGTCTCATGAAGCTCTCTGTGTACTAACTGGATTGACCCCCATCATTATTAAACTACATGAAATGGCTAGATACTACAATATAATAAAAGGAAGACAAGATCCAACTCAAGAAACAACGGCGCTCGATACACCCGTAAAGTACAAAGAATGGGCTCACCCTGCAAGAAACATCCCAATATTACTAAAAGATGATCACAAAAACTACTGCGTCCAAATCTATACAGACGGAAGCAAAACGGAATCAGGAGTGGGAAGCGGAGTCGCAGTTTACATTAACACAGAATTAACACATCAATTACTTTACAGGCTAGATTCAAGATACTCAAACAATCAGGCCGAACAGCTAGCCATACTAAAAGGTCTTGAAGTTCTAAGCACCATAGACAACGCAACTGAGAAATAAGTAGCTGTACACACGGACAGTAAAATAACCATGGATCTCCTGCAAAATAATGCCAAACATATTAACCTCATAGAAGATATAAAAATGCACGTAGAGACGCTAACCCACAGTGGTTGGGAAATTCATTTTACATGGATTAAAGCGCATGCAGGGTTTGCAGGAAACGAACTTGCGGATACGTTGGCCAAACAAGCAACAACAGACTTAGAACTGGAAATAGTGTACACTTCAATACCGATAAGCACAATAAAACGCGAACTGTGTGAAGAAAGTGTTCAGGCATGGGAAACCGAGTGGCATAAAACGGTAAATGGAAGAACAACAAAATCATATTTTCCAACCGTGAAACACAGACTAAACAAATCCCTGAGGTTAAACCACAATATCACAGCTATGTTGACAGGGCATGGTAGGTTTGGCG
Organism: Ectobius pallidus; assembly: GCA_964059195.1. Lineage (NCBI taxonomy): Eukaryota > Metazoa > Arthropoda > Insecta > Blattodea > Ectobiidae > Ectobius > Ectobius pallidus. The sequence continues at coordinate 26,665,639 of CAXKWD010000010.1, read as the reverse complement.
AATATTTTCACCGTTTTAAAATTAAGGAAGATTCAACTTGCGTGTGTACCAGAAATTCGCAATCAGTGGACCACTTACTGTGGGAGTGTGAACTACTGAACTCGGAAAGAGCTCAATTCAGAAAGCACATCTTGGAAACTTTTAAGTGTTGGCCCGTTGAAAAAAGTGAACTGATACAAAAAAATCTAAAGCAATTCGTACAATTTGTGAACAAAATAAATTTTGAAGCTCTACAAACAAACCAAATACATAATTCAGGATAATATTTATAAGTGTACATATGTAGATATTTTTGAGTAGTTAAGATAAAGGAATGCATGTAGTATTGCTGCATTGCAATGGAGCATGTTGTTTAATAAAGATAATAATAAAAAAAAACCTATCATTATTAGCCTACTCTCACATATAGAATTTTTCCTGTCTACTTGAACAAAATATAACATAGCTATTCAGCTCATTCCATTCTCCTTGCAGAAAATTTCAAAATAAAGTGAAGTCTGAAAAAATCAGGTTATACGCCCGGTATTCTTCATAATTATTCAATAAAACACAATTAAACCTTAGATTAATTAAAACAGGAACTTATTTGATGGGTATTTGCTAGTTATTACTTTACAGTTACGTATCTGATTGTACTGTAGCTATACAGGCCTACATTTTGTTGAAGACAGGTAGGACACCCACTGAAAACCTTTTATTACTACTACAATTTTGCTATTGGCACATAACGGTGGCGGTGTTTAAGTTCTTGCTGCTGATTCATATTAAGGATGCATATCGAATGGGAAAAGATACTAAAAGTAGAAAATGCCTGGTCTAGAAATATTTTCTTGCATGAAGAATAGTTATGATTATTTATGACCCATTCAGTTGAAGGCCCAAAACTTGAAAGCAAATAGAAATTAATTTTTGGGGGGTAGCGGAAATTTTTAAAGTGCAGAAATGATCTGTTCACAATGTGTTATAAATTAGAACTAGGGTATATGGAAAGAGAAATATTATTTATTGCAGCCTATGGGTTTGGGTTTCGAATGGACATTGTGTGATTTCCTATAAACTGCACAATTTCTAAAGCATCTGCTTCAATGCCGTTATGTTTTGTTACTATATTATACAGCTTTAAACAGGTCAGATAGAACCTCTCTCCTATGCGGAAATCTTTTAAACATTTCATGCACATCCTGTTAATATTACTTCTTGTCTCCACAGCCGTTCAATTTGAAACTTTACAATACAATATTCATAATTTTGCACTCTCAAATAGTGTATAGCATCTCGTGGATTTTGGGTTTAAAGGTCTGCAATAGGATAACAGAGAATAGTTAAATTTACAAAGTTTACTGTTCTAGCTTATATCACCATGGACGTTTCGGCAAACAGCGTGACATCACATTACTGTTTACATGGTCAAAGCAACTAAAAGCAATTAGCTTTCGTTACTATCGCAAGCAATAACTCACATGTAATCGGTGTAACTTTAAATCATGTAAACGCCATCTATCATGCATAAAAGAACACTGCAAGACTCTTGCAACAAGACCAAGACCAAGTATGCAAGACCGAGACCAAGACCAAGACCAGTGATGCAAGACCGAGACCAAGACCAAGACCAGGGTTACCTATGCAAGACCAAGACCAAGACTGAGAGTGCAATACCAAGACCAAGACCAAGACCACCTTGGTCTTGGTCTTGGTCTTGGTCTTGGTCTTGGTCTTGGTCTTGCATTTGCTCATCACTACTTTTCACAATTTTAAGATGATTTATAGTTTTTACTAGTTCTGAACTTTTAATTTTAAAGAATTTACTCCTCTTTGCTTGCTTCATCAGCTCAAAGTAATATATTGTAAACCTTGCATCCCTGTGAAATATGAACAATTGCATTGATTTTAAAATTCAGTTACCTAGGGTAAGGTGGTACATTTTCGAACATGGTACAATTTTGAACGGACTAAGATTTTTATCCACCTTTGGGTTTCAAATGTTAGCCATCTTTTTTTTAATTATATAGCGTCCATACTGATTGTTTTGTTGACCTGTATCCGCGAGAATGATGTTTTGAGTTGTCTCATTCGGCCATAAAAAAATATTTTCCAATCGAAGGTAAGAACCCCATGCTTGAAACATGGCACGTTATAAAATTGCTTATAATTCCACGTTGTGTTACTGGAATATATTTTTGAGGACCAATTTTTAACTTATACCAATAAATAGCGTAGTCTTTAATACGTAAGTCATTGGCAAAACAATGGTCATTCGTGAGCGGAATTTCAACAATGTAGTAATTTACAAAAACTAGCTCGAGGTACAAATACGAACAAATTTTAGGTACAATTTCGAAGAGTACTTTAACCCGCGATCGCTTGCTTAAGTCTTGCATGGAAAAGCTGTTTTGCTATCACAGCATTCTGCATGTTTATTATTATTAACTGTGCAAGTCAAATATAAATGGATGGTATTCTTACATCTTTCAACAGTGGTATTATTTCAACGAAGAGTTATAAACTAAGACTTCCTCTGTAATGTTATTACATCTCAGCATTTTATGCAATACACAATAGCATGCAGCTGTTAAGTATTTTTAGTATTGCTCTTGATGTTATAACAGACCGTCTGTATGGTCTAGTGGTTCCTGACTACGGACCCACAAGTCTGGGTTCGATCACCGGTACCTCCTCGGATTTTACTGAGGTAGGGTGATCTGGAACGGGGTGCATTCAGCCTCCTGACACCAACCGAAGAGCTAATTCATTAAGAAGTAGCGGCTCCGGTTCAGTAAGCCATCAATAACTGTCGTAGGAGTCGGCATGCTGACCACATGCCCCAATCCGGTCATCTGCCCATTCAAAACGTGACACATCATTATTACGCTCATATTACTGATAAATAATAATAATAGAAAATAATATTTGGAAGAAAGCACTTTGTTCGTTGAAAATGCCACTGTTCGAAATAGTACCTACTGGTGTTTAGAATTGTACCTACTGCGGCACATTTTCGAACGATATTCAGGAAATGAAAGATCGATTGCCATGACCATTATTACAGCTGTATGACTTTGATATTTTTGTGAAGGGTCAACTACATTGCCAACTTTGTGAATACAATACAGTTGAACTTCTCTTATGTTTATTGTATTCATAAAATAAGAATACTTGTTAAGTGTTCGAAAATGTACCACCTTACCCTACGTGTATTGTTGGTATAAACATTAAGAGCCGTTTTCTCCAAATCCGATTAAACTTGGTATAAGTCAAACCCGTTCAATTTGGGTATTGGGTTTAAACAGACTTTCATTTTCTCCAAACAATTTTGGCGGACGTTTTATTTAAACGAAATGCTCGCGGGTTCAAACGATCTAAGAGGAGTTGGACCATCTTGACAGTTTACAGGCTTTGGATATTGAATGTATCTGGCCAATCAGGGACCAAGGACACCGATGTTGTGTCTGTTTCCAATATGTCTGCCGTTTGTGAAGAAGGAGATTGTGTTTTTATTTTGTTAAAGAGAACTGTGTGTGTTAAATGTGCTCCCTAGTGAAAATTGTAGTGTAATTACAGCGTAATAATAATAAATTATAATTTAAACATCTGAAGTGTTGTGTAGAGTAATTTCTTCAGTTGTTTTCTTGAACTCTTTTGGGAAGCTTTCTACCGTCGTTATTATTTTTTCCGAACCCATATTAAATTGAAATTAAATCGTATTTAAGGTACCGGGTCTTGTAATGTATGCATTATGTTAAATATACTATTTAATGTTTCTATATAATAGCCTATAATATGCCCCCCTATGTTTTAATGTAACAATGTGGGGAAAAGGTATTTTATGCCGCGCACGAGTTTTCCACTCCCACTTCTATAACATTGTGAAATATAATTTTTGGTGCAACGGTCTGTCTTACCGTGGATTTCAAGAAAACAACATTTAAATTTAATTTATTCGTTTTACCTACAAAATAAAAACCTGTTTACCCTGGAAAGATATTGATGTGGATTTACTGATGGGGATGCCACTGATTTATTGTTAGGTTAAGGGTATCTACAGCCAATGTCACCAAAAATAGTCAAACGAGATTTTGATAAAACTGAAAATATATAGGCCCTATAGCCTAATCAGTGCCTTATAGGTCACAGAGGCATATGTTCAGGTAAGATTATAATTCTATTTCCTATATCATTCATTTTAAAGTACCAGTAGGCCTATCAGTGTTGGCACCGAAATTGATGATTACATGTAGTGGTGGTAGTAGGCCTAGTGTTAATATGCCAATTTCCATTTCATCAGATTTTTTAATATCTGTTGGCTGGACTGCAATATTGCTTCATTATCTTTGATTAGTTCTAATCAGCTGATTTTTTGGAGGGATTTAAATCAGCTGATTTTTTGGAGGGATTTAAATCAGCTGATTGTTTTTGAGGGAAGTAAGGAACTGTGTTTAGTCATGGAGAAATCAACCAATTCAGGGAAAAGGAGTAAGAATTTTAGTGAAGCAGAAATTGACTTATTGCTTTCTTTAGTTAGCGCAAGGAAAGATATCTTAGAATGTAAAAAAACTGATCATGTTACCTTAAAGGATAAGGAAAATGCATGGAAAGAGTTAGCAGGAAGTTTTAATGAAAGTAGTGGACTTGTACTAAGAGACTGGAAGGTGCTTAAAGGCAAGTATGAAAACCTCAAAAAGACTTGCAAAAGAAGATTTGCTGAAGACAGAAAGTACATGTCAGGTACAGGTGGAGGGCCATATGAACCAAACATAATCACTAATACCGATGTCAAAATAAAAGAGATTATTGGCACAGTACAGCTTGAGGGGCTACCGTCAGTGTGCGATACAGATTCAACAGGTCAGACTTTGCAATTTTCATCGCTTGATAGCCAATTTGCTCCCATCAGCATTGAAGTCCCACAATTGTATGAAGTCCAGGAAGTTGAAAATGACATTGAAACACATCTTTCACCCACCAGTGTTAATATTAGTCAGCCTGAAGCATCACAAGGATTTACCATGCTTGATGATACAACTCCACATCAGGTAGGCCTACTGTACTGATAATAAGTAAATGTTATACGTCAGTAGTAACTTTTCTAGTGATTGCTTTTTCAATTTCTCTATTCAGTAATACTTGGATCTCTACAGATTTTCTTTATCTTGCAGAATACCAGTGTGCAAATTAATGAGCCTGAAGTCATTCCAGGCACCAGTCAATTTACTATAAAGGATATGAGAAAACCTACTTCCATGCCACTTCGAGTAGGCCTAAAGAGGAAAAGACCATCATTGGATAATACCATAGCTGGAAAAAAACTTGGGGTATTATCTGAAGAGAAACAAGAAGTTTTGATTTTGCAGAAACGGGCAATAGAAGACCAGATTCAGTTTCAGCGTAAAGAACATGAACTTAAAATCAAACTTTTAGAAATTGATATAAAGAGTAAAGCGTTTGACTTCGAAGTAAAAAAGAAAATTCATGAACTGGATGTTATGAATAGAGAACTGGATTTTAAAATAAAAACTAAACAGCTTTCATCTTAAATTCAGGTTACAAAAATGTCATAGGCTAGTTCTAATTACCAGTATAGTATTTCTTATATTCAAACCCAACATTATGTTCTTACTAGGTGGTACATTATTCATATTTATTCATATTCATATTGAAAGGTAAGCCAGTAAGTTAAATCTACTGTAATATGAGTTTTTAATACCGTATGAGTATGAAATTTATTTAGAAATTTTCATAATGATATGTTAATACAATTCATTGCATTCCTAAAGATAACATGCTTCCATTAACATAAATTGTGGAATATTACATTAGCTTACAAATTTACCATAAGTTACAACACTCTAAAATCTAGACCTATGTAGATTCTTAATTATAGCCCTTGTTTAGTTTGGCCCAATTTATATGTAGTCAAAATGGAGATTTTTAAAAACAGTCATGGCTTAGGCTTAATTATGGGTACAAGTGTTAAAAATAGGAATTTATTTTGTGAGTAAAAATGTTAGCAACACAAAGCTTGATGAGCGCTTTATAGGCCTAGTATGAATAAGTAGTTTCTTGAACATCAATGTTTTTAAAGTTCATTAATTTCTCATTTGTCTGTAGCTGTCATCACTCCCTCAGTTACTGATTTTGGCCTGATTGGTTGATTTTCTAGATACTTATTTTGAAATGATCATTGCCAGTGTGCTGGAATTTTCTCCCAGAATTATTGTAAATCTAAAGATTTTGGTTGATATGACTGTTGATGTTTGTAAACATTTCATGACTATCAAAAATACATTAACAGGCCTATGTAATGAAGTTGATTTTGTGACCACCTAATGATTTATATATTTTTTAATTGCATATCGGCAGTAGACTTATAAATTATTACAAAATTTGTCATTTGTATGATCTGCTTGAGAAGATATAATAACCACCAGACTGCATCTAAAAAGGTTCTACCAGTTGGCCTACTAGTATCTACATTTTATTTTACATTATCTTGCACAGATGGAATTCATTAAACTTACATATTTGTAGATCTAAGCCAATAAAGAAAGAAAGTTAACAGTCATTAAGCTTCAGGTTTTTATTTCATAAAGAAAAGTATGATTTTATTTAAAACTATAAATTCACTTAACTTCTTAAGTAATTAAATAATGCATTCTAGGGCTACTTCAGTATTGTGGCAAAGAGTCAAAGAAAAATGTGGGCCTATCAACTTAGTAGAGTATCAATTATCCAACCTAAACTGGAACCAGAGTACATCGGATCACTGAAAATTTTGGATAATGCAGTAAACAAAGATAGGCCTATATGCCAAAATATAAATCAGTGCTATTTTCAAGGTTTTCTTCTTTGTTTTCCCCTCTGCTGTAGTGTTATTTACACAGTTTTACAGCTCGATATTGAGGGATAATACAGCAAACTGTTATAAAGTCCACCAAAAATACAGTAAAGAACAAATTTCATGTACCAAGAACAGTGATGGATAATACAGAATATTGAATGATCGAAGGTCAGATAAGGTATTAACATGTATAAAATTACAAATAGATTTAAAAATCTATTCAATTTAATTTCCAAGTATTCTAATTATTGTAGGCTAGATAAATAAATTATGTACAGCATTTCTTCTGACAGCGATTTCCTTGTATCTGAGGATATAGGCCTACATTCCTGATCACATTCCATGTAGCCTACTGATGTTACTTAATCTTAAAATATGTAACCTAATTCCTATTGGACTGCAAACTTATTTCAGTTTTGTTTAATTATTGTAATTAAGCCGAAGATGAAATGTGTCTGCAAAATTGTTAGGTCTATTGTATATGGACTACATGTACAGTAAAGTTAGAGTAAGTTAAATGCAACATATTCATATCATAAGCAATAGGCCCGTAGTAAATAAAGTTGTGTTGTAGATCATTTTGCACGGTACTCTCACACAACTCACTTTAGGTTTACGATGTTGTAAGGTTCGTTATGTCACAAGGTTGATTTTCAACAAGTTAAACTGCAGTAAAAATAAATATAAAAAATTTAACATGAATAATGAGCAGTAGTGAACGATACTCCATTGCTCCAATATTGAAATGATAAGTCCAAATCTGAGTAGAGCGTGTTTTGTTTTAAGAATTTTGAATGATATATTACAAAGGATTCATTACTCATGGTATATTTAACATATTTTCACTCTGTAATGAGATGCAGAATCATATTCTGGGACAACTCTTCCCAGAGGGAGAAAATATTTAGATTACAAAAACTTGCAATAACAATAATATGTGGAAAGAAAAAAGAGAATCTTGTAAACTGCTATTTGAAAAATTAAAAGTCCTCACTCTCACAGGGGAGTCTGTATAGGCCTACTCAGTAATGTGTTATAATATGGTAGATAATATTGATAATTTTCAAACTAATTACAGTGTACATGGACGTACAACCAGAAATATGAATGATTTACATATATGCCAGCTAATTCATGAAAACTCTTTCAGAAAGGTGCTTATTATTCTGCAATACAGATTTACAATAAGCTTCCAAGAAACATTAAATTATTGTTTATTAAAAGCAAATGCAAATCTTTCAAAAGATCTCTCAAGCAATTTTTAATAACTCACACCTTTTACAATATGAATGAATTTGGCAGCTTACAGTTTTGTATATTGTTGTTATAACATGCATGTTTATTCTGATCTAACGTGTTCTATATCCTTGAGCCTTGCTCAACATAGGATCTACAGAACGAGATACCTACATCTACATCTACATTAACTTGATCAGATTTCCTCTCACTGGTTTGCCAATAAATCGTGGAAGTACTGGTGAATAAGTTGGTTTCGCCTAACGTTATTTTCTGCTCTATTTGGGAGGTTATTACCTACTTCAGGCAAGTCATGCAGTGCATTAATAGCAGCCAACTCTTCTTCAGTGACAGGAGGTATGTCTTCGTTTTCCTTGCAGGCTATATTGTGCAAGACAGCTGTTGCCACAATTATGCTTTGGATTCTGTCCTGTTTTAGCCTGATTCCAGTAGCTAGAACAGGAAATCTTCTTTTCCAAACCCCATAGCTCCTTTCCACTGGATTCCTTGTCCTTGTGATGGCCTCTTGAAAAAGTTGTTCTGCTGGTGTGCGAGTATTGGCCAGTGGTGTGATGAGATAATTTTTCACACCATAGCCACTATCACCAACAAGAACAGCTGTGCCAAACTCCCCCTCTTCGAATCGCCTCTTAATTCTTGAAGAATTGAAGATATGAGAATCGTGAGATGAGCCCGGCCACCTTGCCACAATGTCTTGAATCATGAGGGAAGGATCACATATGGTTTGAACGTTAATTGAAAAAAACCCTTTGCGATTCCTAAATGTTTCGGCATTTGCTCCACCAGGCGATTGTACTTTTACGTGTGTGCAGTCAATTGCACCAATGCAATTTGGAAAACGGGCAATCTCATAGAACCCATGCTTAACTCTAGATATTTCTTCAGGTGTATTTGGCATGTGGATGTAATGCTGCGAAAGATGCCCTAGAGCCGTGGAGACCTTCTTAACTATCTTGCTAGTTGTGGATACATGAATTCCACTGTGATCTCCTACATTCATGAGGAAACTGCCTGAAGCATAATACCTTAAAGTGGTAAGAAACATTGCTGCTGGCGAAACAGCATTATTCTTGTTAGTTTTTGTTTTAATAGCATCCTCAATACTATGTAAAACAATGTTAGCTGTGTGCTTGTGAATTCTGAACCTATTAAAAAATTCAGTCTCATCCCACTTTTCGAAGTGGTCTATTCTTGTGCGAATAACTCTTGGTCTTGGTACGCCTAACCTCACTTGTACATTGAAATCACCTTCTTCTATCTCATCAAAGATTTCAACAAGTTCTTCCATTCTGAAACTTCTAATTTCTGACTATGTATAGTCAAAAATCGAATTAAACAGTATTTCAAAACGAAACTAGTTATAAAAAGTTGCAAGTATGATGATATTCTGTCTAGTCCCAACACAATAATACTTTAAACCACAGAATACTACATTAACAGCAGTTTAAACCCTCAACATTGAGGGTTTAGCTAGATCCCATGTTTAAACTTGATGCAAAGCTTAAACTAGTGTGGGGAAAATCATTTTTACTTTAAACTCAGGATTAAACTAGTTTTATGTAAATCCAGGTTTAAACTGACTTGGAGAAAACGGCCCTAAATGAAATAAATTTCAAATTTAACTCGATCGCTTAACGCATATGCTACACTTTATGTTATAATTAGGCCTATGCTTCTTTGCGAAGTTATAACTGAAATGTGACGTTAAATTAGAAATATGGGTAAAATATGACCAAGACCACAAAAATGACGAAAATATGACTTTATATGCAAAATAGAAACTGTCCGATTAGGATAACAAATGTGCAATTCGTATTTAATTTGTGTTTGCGGTGAGAATGGAGGTCAGGATAAAAATATGACATGTCATAAACATCCGAACCCTAGTTATGAGTTTAGGCTGCAATGTTATTAAACTGGCAATGTCTAGTATTTGACAAGTATTTAGCCGAACGGTTCGCGGGCGGTTCGAGAACCATTCGGCTCGCAGATTGGGACGGCGTTTTGAGCTCGCCGCTAACAGTCTCCTGTTGGTATTTTTACGAATACATAAGATTTCTGATTTCACATTGGTAGTTGCGAACCTCTATACTTCAATGGATATCTTGTGATAGTTGATTTTGTTCTCAGTTTTCTTTATTTAATAATTTATGGAGTGGTCAGATGAAAATGTAGGAAATTGATTGATTTTTATAAAGCCATAGCCTAGCTTTTCTGTGGGATCCAAACTTAAGGACCATTAAAAAAATGAAAGAAGGTGCTGAGATTAATAGGCTATGTCTGCGAACCAATATAAGGAGATGTTAAATTTGCAGGCTTCTAACCGGGTGAGAAAAAAATGAGGATTAGCAAAGGTGTAGGAAAAGGTAGGCTAAGTTATAAAAAAAATAAACAATAGAAATGTTACAAACTTTTAAACTCTTGTTCAAAAGTTGTTTTAAGTCGTACACTTTTGTCATTGAAGACTGTTTTTCTTTCAGAACTAGCTTTCTTCAAACATTGACAAAATGAATGTAAACCTAAAGTAGATCGCCTAATTGAATTAGTCCTCCTTCTAGGAGAACAGTTTTGCAACACACGGTTTATTCTAGTGTGATGAAAAATACAAAATGCATTTATGACCTAAAAGTACTGAAAAAATGACAGAAGATTTTTAAAAAATGACCAATAAATTTACCATTATTACTAATAATTTGTTTTTTAAAGTAATGAATTGCTAAAAGCCATTTAATGGATGACAGTGCGTTATATAGGCCCCTATATATAAATATAGGCTATATATAAATAAATATATGGGATATATATATCCCATCAAATTGCCCCTAGAAAATCTGTGCCATTTAACAAGAAAGCAGAAAATCTTTATTGCTACAAGACAAACTGCTAGCCTATGGTGTAAGTTATACAATAAACCTGAATTAAAATGAACTATGAACACTTGGCGGAGATTCTCAAATACAAACTACTGTTTGTTGTCTGACATTAACGATTTGTCCATGGAAAAGCTCCTCTCTACCTCCACTGAAACATGACCTAAAGATGCCGAAAATGACCTAAAGTTTGCCAAAAAAAAAAAGACCTCTCTCTTGAAAATGATGAAAAATGCAAAATAATGCAAAAACAAATTACCCTTATTTAATCTATTTCATGATACACATTTATATATACTCCAGCTATCTATTAACCTTCGTATAAAAAAGATGCAAAAACATCAAATTCCTAGCCCTAGCGAATAGACGGAAATGCTTGTTGTGCTTTATGATCTTGTATGTGGTCCATATGCACCTTTAAAATGTTAATTTTATTGAAAAATAAAAGTTCTTTCATCATATTCATCCTTTAGGGTAGGCCTAATAGGCCTACAAGTGTTAAATGGGTAAAACTAGAAAAATCGTTGTTTTTTCATAAATATATTTTTTGCTACAACTTAATTTTAGTTTTAATATTACAGTAGTCTATACTTAGACCTAAGTTCTTAACCTACGAACTGGTACAGCCTAGGATTTACGAAACAAAATATCTTTGTGATTAAAATTTAAAAAAAATAATGTTCAGTAAGTTAGGCTACAGCCTATAGTCTGCACTTTTTCATTGTAATCAACTGAGGACGTCGAAATTTAGTAAATCCTGCTTTCTTTAATTTTTAAAAGATCTCGTCTGGATTAACCGGATGTCCGGAAGAGCTGGGTTCGGTTTAGCAGGTTTCTACTGTAGATCAATTCTTGTTATTACAGTATTATTATCTGTAATCAATGTAAGCTTATTGTATTGGTAAAATCACAACCTCTCGTGATATTAACGTTGAAAATTTAAATATTTATTCAATCACTAATATTGTAAATGTTGTGTTTCATTTACATTTTGTACTTTGTAATTTTGTTTGTAATCATTTGACGAGTCTCATAATATTTCCAACCCTTGTAACTGAATTGTCAACGAACAAACTGTGACGTGCTCAGCGGACTGTATCTCCTTGAGTAATAATTAAATAGGCGCTAATATTAAGCCTAAGCACATCACATCCCGAAAGAATGAACTACAATGGGAAATTATAAATAATAAGCCCTTGAAATAACACTGACACTAATTTTCTTGAATCACTCACACTCGATGAAGCTGGACCGATGTCTTGATTCTTGCTTTAGAATGGAGCGATGAACAATTCCGCCGTAAATAAAGAGCTTGTTGGGTTTTAACACAGCTTTATTAACAAATCCGGAGGACCATTCGACCTTATTAGCGTCGAAGACTAATGTGAATATTAGTTACAAATATAATATAAGCAGCAACTGTATGCTGTGATTGTAATTTAAGGTTAATCCTGTGAAGCTTGTATTCACAATTCACAAGACGCAAAAACAATGTCATTCAATTGCTTGCGTGCAAATAAATCAAGGTAATGTAAACCTTTAAACACTCACAGTTATAATGAATCCTTTCGAGGCGAATATCACAAAAAGGAGTAATCCTGTAGTTGAAACAGGCTACAATAAATCTGGTAGAAATCTAGCAGCAGCAAGAAGAAAAATTTCACCATTTAGCGATGAAATAATATATTAAGTCTGCTTCTATGCAGTAAACATCACTCAAGACGAATCTTTGTATCGCTGAGGACGAAATAATGTGCTTAAGGTTGAATAACCACTGCTGATTGAGTTGAAAAAAGGATTATAAAATCCACTAGAAGGATTATACTAGTGATGACGATGCAAGACGAAGAAGGAATGAATTAATTTGAATAATAATGCTACGTAATAATATTAGTAAAAGCAATCCCATTGGACGAAGATTACGAGCAATTGAGCGATTATATTAATAAGATAAAAAGATTGTGAAGCAATCATAGACAGTAAAAGCAGAATGAATAAAATATATTTATAGTTAATGACTGCTAGAAAAATAATAAATATATAGTTGAAATAAAGGTGAATTTGACATCTATAAGAAAAGAATTTGAAGATCAATTGTTTTTTGACAATAAAAATAATAATTACTAGGCGGCAGTGAAGTTAAGATTGAATAAAAATATTACCAAAGCCGCAAGAAGACAAGAATAAAATATTATAGTATTATTAAGGATAGCCATGATAACAAAACACTCTATCAAGGCTCAAGTATCAAACATAACTGAACACAAATATACATTTTATAATTACAGTATTCACTTAATTTTGTTTTAATGCGACCTAAACTGGACGTTACTTGGTTAAAGCCTAGCCGCCCTAACTACATTTATAAGTTATGACAATATTCTGGAAAAATTAAATGAAAGTCATTCGTTTATAAAAATAAAAAATAAAAGTGGTAGCCAACTGATGGTAGACTACAGTGGAACCTCGGTAATCCTAACCCATTAATCCGAAATTTCGGATAATCGGAACCAAGTTCTTTTATTAGAAATTAATAAAAAAATCTAATTGAATTTTTACCTGATAAATACAATAAAAATGGACTTGATACCAGCAACTCAACAATAAGCAAGAGGCCAAAGGAGAAGAATATATCTAGCTGAGGAAGATTCAGTGATAGTGTTTTTATAAAGTTTTTAGATTTGATTTTATAAATGTGACAAGATGTAAGACAATGCAGTTTTGGTTTTAATTACTGAGGTATCCGAACCAGCAAAGGAAGATGCCCTGAAGATGGTGGAAATACGCCGCAAGGCCTAGGCAAATATTAAAATAAAATATTGTTGAGTTGCTGGTATCAAGTCTATTTCTATTTTATTGTCTATAACATGTCTATAATATGTATTTTAATGTCGTCTAAGAATAAATAACTTAGCCTACAGACCTTAGTTAGTAGACTCAAAATGGGTTAAGTTATAATCTTCTGATGTAAGGTACTAAACTTGCTTGATTATGCGACGTTGCGCCAACCATGTCTGTTGGTGTGCCGGCAGAATGCTGTTTAATATCGAGGCCACTAGCCTTGGTTTAACGTAGCGTATAGAAGAGTAGCCTATTTTACCGAATTTGCCAGTTCGTCTGAATTTTCCGGATTCCTCTAGCTTCCACTAGCCTATATGAAAAAATCGATTATCTTCAAAAAATCTGTAACTCGAATATGAAATTACATAGCTAGTGTATGAATTGACTGGATTTTTTTTTAGAGCTACCGTATGCGATTCACCGACATAAACACGTACGAAAATTGATATTTTATTATTTTTTCATCTCAGGGTACTTCAAAAGAAGTATTTTTATGGCAAGTCAACATATAGTTACAGGCTTTGTTTATGTACAGTACAATTACGGATTGGCAACGTAAAAAACAGTTTATTACTTAGAGAACACCAATTTCTTTGACTTAATGTAACTCAAAGTTTACTCCGATACAACAATGGCTTTGTATTATCAAACCAGGCATTCGGTCCTTTTATCAGGCAGTTGGATACCAAAATGCACAGGAAAAAAGAGCAACAATTTCTTTCTATGCGCAGTTATTGCATGAACTGTACCGAAAGCAAGAGACTGACAAGGATCGGTGGACTGACATTGTACAGGTTAAACAAAAATTATGTACTTTACAAGAAGAACAAATGTGCGGTGTTATAATACGATCTCGGATACCTTCCACCCTGGATGACGAAAAAGGTGCACTCTTTCATGTTGTGCAGGAAAAACGAAGAGGAACAACTAAATTCATCCATCCAGTACAGACGAGTACAGGCGTTACGGTTAGAACATCCAGGGAATGCCTCCGAGAAGGCGTTGCACACTTCCGATCCCAATACGCTGCTCCAATAAACACACCCCCGTCTGTATCAGAAATTCTCACACACATCCATCACCAACTTAGTTTACACCAGAAAGAAGATCTCCAGCGTCCCATCACCGAAGATGAAGTGAATCAGGCGTTAGAGAGTACGCCGAAGCATTCCGCGCCGGGGCCAGATGGCCTTACGTACCAATTTTACAGGACTCATTGGAGGGAGATGAAAGGATATCTAACCTTCTTGTTTAATGAGATATACCTGAAAGATGTTCCTCTTGATGGCTTCAGTGATGGCGTGGTCACACTCATTCCCAAGAAAAAATGTCCCCAGACAATAGCGGAGTATCGACCAATAACTTTATTGAACACAGATTACAAATTATGTATGAAAGTACTAGCTTTACGGTTACGAAATATACTACCAGACATCATTGAAATCGGACAGACATGTGGAATACCTGAGAGATCTATTATCCACAATCTAGCTATAGTAAGAGACACTGTAATACACTTTGCCTTACACCCAGAAGATAAAGGTGCACTTCTCTCACTGGATTTTGAGAAAGCATTTGATAGAGTTTCACATGACTATTTATATCAAGTTCTGCAACGGTTTGGTATACCGCCGACAGTGATAAATGTACTCAATAGGTTACATACGGCAGCAACATCCAGAATACAAATCAATGGTTTCCTCAGTGAACGCTTCCCCATTAAGATTTCTGTAAGACAAGGATGCCCACTATCGATGGTTTTGTTCACTGTCAGTTTAGAACCATGTCTTCGGATGCTACACACAACATTACAACAGGAAAAATGTGCACCCTCCCCAATTTTCACGGTTCGTGCGTATGCAGACGATGTTGTGATCTTCTTGCGTGAAACGACGCAATGTGTAACATTACCCAACATGCTAGATATTTACTGTAGTGCTTCGAATGCAAAACTTAACTATGGAAAATCGATACTTCTGCCACTCGGCAGGTGGTCACCTCAATGTACAGTATTAGGTGTGCCAGTACAGACGACAGCAAAAATCCTTGGTTTGTTAGTAAGCAACTCTTTCGACGACATGGTTCATGATAACTGGAAAATCATAACGTCACATAGCCGTGCCACTTTATTTCAGCAGATCCATAGAAATCTGAATTTATTTCAACGAGTCTGGCATATAAACGTGTTCAGTTTAGCCAAACTGTGGTACGTGGCGCAAGTTTTGCCAATGCCGAAACAACAAGCAAACATCATGGACAGGGCAATCTATTGGTATCTCTGGAAAGGTTATTATTATAAACTTCAGAAATCACAATTACATAAGCCACTGACTGAAGGTGGCTTACAATTAATCGCTGTGCAGGAAAAATGCAACGCCCTGTTCACTAGGAATATACTGCTGGCACTAAATGGACAAGGAGATCCAGGTGACATACTTTTCTGGACAAAGAATCGACTTTTCACGAACCCCGAAATCAGACGGTTACCAAAATCATTACAAACAATCGGGAAATGCATAAACGTCTGTGCGGAGAAGTTCGATCCAGTGGACACTGAGATCAACACGCGCAGTATATATCAATATCTGCTTTCAAAGTCAAATGAAATACCTCGAATCATGGAAAAATACCCTCAACAAAGGTGGACACGCATATGGACCCACCTCCATAACCCGAACATACCTACCGATTGGAAAGTAGCAGCATACAGTTACATCAACGAAATTGTGCCCACAGAAGAAAAGAAGTATCGTCACAATCGCTCCGTGTCCCCAACCTGCAAAACATGTGGTTACCTTGACTCCTTAAAACACAGAGTGAAAAGTTGTGGCCAGGCCGCTTTGATATGGCGAGAAGCAAAACGTTTATTAAATACAGTATGCCCGACCCTAAATAGCCTTGACGCACAGCAGATCCTCCTTTCGCTTGATCCAACTAGTGACAACAGAGCCTTTGTGCAAATGTGGTTAGCGACTAGTTTTCTGTACTATCAACTCACTACAACAAATCACACTGTACCAGACTTTCTTTGTATATTACGGCAAGAACAACAAAAACTGTATCGTAAATTTTCTGATAGCGCAACGCCAATTATACAACAAGTGCGTCTAATAAAATTGTGACAATAAGTGGCCAATAAGTGTACAAAGGTCCTCCAATGTAAATGATCATGCAAGAACTAAATTCTGATCATGTGGACAGTTGACTACTACAGTTGACTACAGGTTCGATTATTTCATGACTACCTGTTAAAAATATGTTTTGCTTGTTAATTTTTACATCAATGTAGCTATATAATTGTTTTTTTGCTTTTCATGTTGTAAAAAAAAAAAAAAATAAATAATGCGCTAGAGTGAGAAAAAAAAAAAAAAAAAAAAAAATGTCTACGTTAAATCTGAGCGGTCTGAAATATGAGAGTTGTTTATTTGCTAACATATTTGATTGTATAGGGGGCATTAAGTTTTTTAAGTCAAGCACATCCATCAGTATTCCCCTCCGTAGTGAGGAGCAAATATTTCTCTTGCCGTGTCTCATCAGCATTCAGTCACCCCATCCATCCACGCTCCACCACCCTTGTGTTGCACGGTTCATAATACGTCTTCTCTTTGCAGCCCCCGCCCGCACTAAAGTCTTCATCTTGGTTGGAATTCCACTCTATTCTTGACATTAGTGCTGGTTTGGCGGCAGGGACGGAGAAGAGGGAGGGCGTCTCCTACTGATATTACGCCACAACCAACTGCAACACCGGCGCCGACAACCCCTGCAGCTTTCCCTGCCATCAATTCGCAAAATACGAAATTCGCAAGGCAAATACTTTTCCTGTTCTACTAACACACTCCGTATTTTCATTATCAAATCCAGTAGATAATCTACCATTTAACAAATCTACTTAGCCTATAAGTTATAACGAGGGCCCGGATTTTAGATTTTTATATGCCGGGTATTCACTTTTAAAATGCATTAATAGTTGTTTTTAGACATCTTGAATTAAAAGTAGAACTTCTAGCACAAGATACATGAAGTATAAGTTGTACATTATCGCGCTATAAAATCTTTATGTCACTTCATTGGAATCAGCTTTGGTATCTGTCACATGGAAAATACTCATTTAATTAAAAATATCTATCTGCATATGATTATTAAACAGACTCAGTTTGATGAAAAATTGACGCCTTTATAAATTTGAAATTTCTCACGGTGATTGCAAAAGTCGTTATATTTGGTGGGTGAAAAGCGTTAGCAGCAGTGTAAGAGAAAACCAATAACAGCTGTCTGCGCACTGCAACATGGCTGGCTCTACAGTGCGTAATTCATTAATCATTACAATAATTTTTATCGCTATTTCACTAATGTTAACGGCCAAATTTGCTTCACTCGCCCTTACGGCCTGGTTCCCCCACCATACCTACTCACAAAATAAAATCCTTATCTTATGATACAAGTGTTAAAAGCGAGATTTTGTTCATGGAGTAGGCCTAAGAATGACTGCGAAACGAGCTTAGCGAGTTGCATTTTACTATCCGATGCATTGTCTTATTCTTTGAAATGTACTAGAAACAGCGAGCAAGATGCAAAAGTAGACTAATACTTCAAAAATAAGTTTCTGTAGGATAGCAGTAAGTAGACTAATTGCTTAGGTCTATTAAGTATCTAACACATTTTAAATTTAAAACAATTTTAATCATGTTTAGCTTTTGACGTGTTATGTAGATATTTTTTGGTTACATAAGATTGGACTATGTGAGATGCTATGATCATGAAACGGATAATCATGTTATACTATCACAGACAGGCAGGGGAAAAAATCTGACCAAAACCTACGAATCTGGATCCTGGCTATAACTATTTCAAAATCCTTCTGGTTATCTTCATGCGCGTGTATAGGAGGTTTGTAGGTAAAGTTGCCACGCTGAAAGGATCCCCAGGCGGCTACAAAGGAAACGGAACGCTTTTAAGTCTGACCACTTCCATCATTTATAAAAGATTAATAGGAACTTCCCACCCTTAACCATATGCGGTGGTACCCACCACTACCTGCCACCAAAGTCAGGCGGTGCAATGTTATTTATGTTATAAATTTCTTCAAGACAGTACGTTTTAGCAGGTGAGACTGAGCACACGAGCTATTCTTCTGTATTTTGATTAAATCTATGTCTATAAGTTATCTTCACACAAGTTAGTGTTTTACTTAGTGCTAGCTCTTAAACTAAAAAAAACAATTATTTCCTTTGCCCGTACCATAAGTTTTGAGTTGTTAACAAAAGCACGCGATTTAAGAACCCCTGAATCCAAAAAATACTATTTCCAGAAACGGTCGAAGAAAAGTCCTAGCACCAGAAGGCATAAATTCAGCTGTCGAAGGAAGTGGCCTAGCTCACGAAGGCGTAAATCCAGCTGTCGAAAGAAAATACTTAGCACCCGAAGGCAGAAATCCAGCTGTCGAAAGAAGCGGCCTAGCTCTGAAAGGCGTGAATTCAGCTGTCGAAGGAGTAAGTTTGACTCTCGAAAGCGTAAATCCAGCTGCCGAAGGAAGAGATCTAGCTCCCGAAGGCATAAATCCAGCTGTTAGAGGAAGAGACGTACCACTAGAAGACATAATACAGCGCTCAAACGAAAGATCTAGCTCCCGAAGGCGTAAATACAGCTGTCGAAAGAAAAAAAATGACTACCTCTCGAAGGCGTAAATCCAATTGTCGAAGGAACAGATCTAGTTCTTGAAGACGTTTATCCAGCTCTTGAAGGAGGATATCTAGCTTTCGAAGGCGTAAATACAGCTGCGAATGAACACCAAAATCTTGAAGGCGTGAATTCAGCTCTCGAAAGAAAGGCCTAGTAAGTCCAGCTGTCGAGGGTAGAGGCCTAGTTCTCGAAGGCGTAAATCCAGATGTCTAAGGAAGGAGCCGAACTCTCGAAGACGTGAATCCAGCTGTCGAAGGAAAAGGCCCGTGCTGGGATGACCCGGTGGCTGGGTGCACCGGTGACCAGGGCTCTGGGATGGCACAGAGTCGCCTCCTCTTAGGCTATCGGGCGGGTCCCGTAAGTTGCGAATGCGGGCCCCACACTGTGATGGTGTGGGGGGAGGAGGAATAAGCGTTTACGTGAATACTCCTCCCCGGACAGTTAGGGGCGCCATGTGTCGTACTTCAGGGACATGGTGGTGGAGGGGTGTACTTTAGCCCTATCCTCGGTTTTCGAGGTAACAGGCGGGACCCCCTTTGTAGACTGAAGTACCAGTGAGGGTGATGCGTACTGGGGCATCTAGGATTCGGATGGGCGTGCTAAGCGATGTTATGGCGGGCAGGGTGCGCCGCCACTTAGCCTCTAGCCGTCAAAGGGTCATCTCCACCTACAAGTGGTGTCTCCCCGTTTTTGCAGACGGAGCGCTGGCCTAGTCGACTGTTGCTGAAACAGTAGTCGGGACGGTATTGAGCCGGTCTGGGTTCCCTTAGGGGTCGTTCTCTTCGGAGGCGCCCGACCGGGGCCCAGGTCTTACCGTGTTTGGTGTCGGATTCGACGTGGTAGTGGTTCCCGTACTCAGGGTACGAGGAGGGGGGTCGTCGTGTGTGCGTGACCGGTACCATAGTAGGGGGAGGCATAGTCCAACGATCCCTGCCATGACTGGATGTCGGTGGCGTTACTACGGCGATGCTCCCGACCTAGAGGGCGGGGAGGCCTAGGTGGTGCTGGATCCACCGAACGGTTCCTACCCTCCCCAAAACGCCCATCCTTAATCTCCGTGTCACATGGGCTATGCGAAATCGCGAGGCGGCCTCGACAGGTGGATATCCCTACCAGGGAATTTACTCTGAATCTCTCTCTCTCTCTGTCGAAGGAAAAGGCCTAGCACCCGAAGACGTAAATCCACCTGTTTGAAGGAAGAGGTCTAGCTGGAAGCCGTAAATCCAGTTGTCGAAGCAAAATTCTTAACACTGAAAGGCGTGAATCCTGCTGTCGAAGCAAAAGGCATAGCACCCGAAGTCGAAAGTCTAGTTGTGTAGGGAAGAGAACTAGCTGTCGAAGGCGTAAATCCAGCTCTTGAAGGAAGTGGCGTAGTTCTCGAAGGCGTAAATCTAACTGTCGAAGGAAGAGACCTCGCTTTGGATGTCGATATCCGGCTGCCGAAGGCAAAGGCCTAGCTCTCGAAGGCTTAAATTCAGCTGTCGAAGGGAGAGGCTTAGCTCTCGAAGGTGTGAATACAGCTGTCGAAGGAAAGGCCTAGTAAATCCAGCTGTCGGCGTAAATCCAGATGTCGAAGGAGGAGGTCTAACTCTCGAAGACGTGAGTCGAGCTGTCGAAGGAAAAGACTTAGCACCAGAAGGCGTAAATACAGCTGTCGAGGGAAAAAGTCTAGCTCTCGAAGGCTTAAATCCACCTGTCGAAGGAAGAGACCAAGCTTTGGATGCTTAAATCCTTCTCTCGAAGGAAGAGGCATAGCTCTCGAAGGCTTAAATCCACTTGTTGAACGAAGCGGTCTAGCTCTGGATGTCGTAAGTCCAGCTGTCGAAGGAAGAAACCTAACTCTGGATGGCGTGAATCCAGCTGTCGTTGAAAAACGCCTAGCTCCTAAAGGCGTAAATCTAGCTTCCAAGGGAACAGACCTACCTGTCGAAGGCGTAAATCCAGCTGCTTACGGAGGTGGTCTAGCTCTTGAAGGCGTTATCCAAATGTCGAAGCTCTTGAAAGCGTGAATCCAGACCTAGTAAATCCAGGTGTTGAAGGTAGAGGTCTAACTCTCGAAGGCGTAAATCCAGATATTGAAGGAAGAAGCCTAGCTCTCGGAGGCGTGACTTCAGCTATCGAAGGAGGAGGTCTAACTCTCGAAGGTGCGAATCGAGCTTCCGAAGGAAAAGTATGGCTTCCGAAGTCTTAAATCCACCTATGGAAGGAAGAGACCTAGCTTTGGCTGCTTAAATCCTGCTGCATAAGACAAAGGCCTAGCTCTTGAATGCGTAACTCCAACTGTCGAAGGAAGAGGTCTACCTCTCGAAGGCATATATCCAGCTCTCGAAGGCGTAAATCCAGCTGTGTAAGGAAGAGGCCTAGGACTGAAAGGGGTAAATCCAGCTGTTGAAGGGAAATGCATAGTCTTCGAATGCGTAATTCCATCTTACGAGGGATGAGACCTAGCTCTCGAAGGAAAGTCCTAGCTCTCGAAGACGTAAATACAGCTGTCGAAGGAAAAGGCCTAGCTCTCGAAGTCGTAAAACTAGCTGCCGAAGGAAGAGATTCAGCTCCCGAAGGAGTGCATCCAGCTGTCGAAGGAAGAGGTCTAGCTCTCGAAGGCGTAAATCCAATTGCCGAAAGAGGAAGCCTTACTGCAAAAGGAAGCTCAGGTGCTCAACGGGGAACAAGTCTAAGAACAGACGTGCGATAAGACTTATGGAGAAGTCCGTTAATAGCCTGTAAATTTAGGATTTCATGGGCTGGTATTTTAGGGTTAAATTCGAGCATTAATTCCTCTTAACATTTAGAACGAACTCTGAATGCCTCCTATTTGCCATGTGAGCTTCAGTCCCAAATGGCGGTTCAAAGATGGCCTCCAAGAATTTGTTGCCTTGTATAATATTTTCCTTATCACTAAGAAAAAATAAATATTTTTCAGTTATGAAAACCCCTTTATTCTCTACAAGGGTTACTGTTTCTATATAGGCCTATAGGCCAATTTAAAAAATATCCAATGAGTGCAGATTTTTGATGTCTATACCTATGGTAAGTTGAGGGTGGAATAGCTTGCCAGGTAAAATTTTGAAGAGAGGATTTTCGTTGCTCCCCTACTGTAGCGGTGTCTCGCATTAATATTTTGTTTTCCTCCAAAAGGATGTTTCAGGAAAATTTCTCCAATTTCAATGACATTTGGGGATCAAGTTGAAGACTGTTGAACTGTGAAATTAAAGAAAGCCGTCCGTAATTTTCTTTATCAGCATGAAAGCTATTTCTGAATATTGCAGAATATAGGAAGATAAGAGCATGATTTATAATAAATTAATAATATACTATTAGAATAAATAACAAACCAAACAAAACCATTTTATTAGTTCGCAGGCTTCTACGGCCGGTGTTATACATAAACTGATTGAACTGGCTATCCAGGTTGGGCCGCTTCGTGTTTTCAGTGTCTTATAATATTTCGGACATCTTACTGTGTCCCTCTTCGGAGAAAGATTCGCATTGAAAATAAGTGTTAAGAAATTGGAAGGCGTTTTAAGAAGAACGAAGGACGAAATTGATATTTTACAAAAAGTGGGAGTCTACTCAATTCCATGCATGTGTGGAAAAGTATACATAGGACAAACGGGACGCTCTCTGGATGCCAGAAGAAAAGAACATATCAGACACCAGAAACAAAACAACACTGACTACTCTGCCATAGCTTCTCATTCGGACGAAACGGGCCACAAAATACTTTTCGATGATATAACTCTACCATAATGAATAGACTCATTATGACTCTACTAAAACATGAAAACAGAAGATTCCATAGACTTGTTACAGAAGCCATAGAAATTATTAAACATCCCCATAACATAAACAGGGAAGATGGGTATAAGATCAGTGGCATCTGGCGGGAAACAAAACTTTAAAACTGACGTCATGACAACTGCGACTGTTTACTCTCCACAGGCACTTATTTTCAATGCGAATCTTTCTCCGAAGAAGGACACAATAAGATGTCCGAAACGTTAGAAGACACTAAAAACACGACGCAGCTGAAGCAGGATAGCCAGTTCAGTTTAGCCTATGTAAAACCATTTTATATTTTTAAGTAGACCTAAGTGTTCCTGGCAAAAGAAATTCATATTTATTGGGAAACTTCTAAATATTTTATTACTTTCGTCCAAAAGAACGTGTCTCTAAGGTTACCTCGGATATACTAATATTACATTTGGGCCCTTGTGGCGTAATATTAGCTTTTCACAGTTGGTTTCTAAAGCAGTTGTAACACATAATTATTATGCGATACACATTTATTTATTATGACTGCATTTCGTACTTATGGAAATCAGCTCCAAAACATTTAAATGTTATTTTAAACTGTGGCAACAACGCGCATCTTAAGCTTTAGGCACGTGCTATGCATTTTCCTTCCTTCTTTTTCGGCTATTGTACTCCAAGATGTTTATATGGAGGGTTGGTCAGGGATGGGGTTACGGCACTGTAGGCTATAAGACGGTTGCTGCCTGAGGAATCTTTGGATCCAGATTCGTTTAAGATTCTAATGGGATCGCTTTAACCAAGTGATATGTCAGTTCTATTTTTCCTTCGAGGGACTTGTTGAAAAGGGAGGGAAAGACTTCGCAAAGATCAAAAAGGGAAGAATAAGCCAATTGGGCACAAAATTTGTCCAATGAATTTCCAGGCCTCTATAATGTGCTGTAGATCTACGGCATGTTACTAACAGCTTTAGTTTTTACTCCACATCCTCTGCCGAATGTAATGGTAAGGAAGACGACTCGACCATAAAAGATGAACACTATAATATTAAGATTTATCCTGATGCAACATTCAACACAAAATCTCTCCTTTACTTAAGCTGGAACTAATACAATCCCCTAGACCAGCCACGGGCAAAAAAATAAGGAAGGTAGCCTATTGTACGACAGAATTCAGTCCTTCCACAATACTGCGATCTGAACCGCACTCTAAAAGCTGAAGCTAGTGAGCAATCCACGATATCTTTTAGAGAAATAAGATCTAAAAGGTTACGAATACGGTATATTGGAGATGTCGTGGTAATGTTTTAGCACGCCCCCCGCCCCGAGATTTGAGAATGAATGACCCATATTTGGACGGTGCCATCACACGAAACGGTAGCCGCACCGGATGAAAGTTTTGTCCTTCTGTATTTTTGTTAACTATTAGACAGAAACCTCGTTCAAAGGGCATTGTATTTTTTGTAAAGAGCTTTCTAGATAGGGTATGCAAGAAAGCAGCATGAGCAATTTAAAACAGTTGTATGACAACTTGACAACATGTATGTATGACAACATGTATAAAATGTATGTATGGTAATGGTAAATAAGGTACCAAGTATCTCCGCATAGAGATTTTGTTTTTACCAATTACATGTTGCACAATCCAGTTGATTCTTTCATAGTTTACATAGAATGATGCGAAACACGATTCGTGTATCACCCGGTATAATAAAATATTGTTACATTACAAAGTTCATTATCATAGTAAAGACTATTGGTCACCAATACTATCTTAACTCTCTTCTTGAAAACCTTAAACCGGAAATTTCTTACGGATTGATAACTATATTAAATATTTTCAACGAAGTTAAAATGAACATTTCTCTTTTGGGATGCAATGTATTTTCATTCCTTTTTAAGATTGCTGGAACAAAAATGACTTTAATAACCTCACCCGCAGGTAGCAGCCTAATGCCTGGAAGCATTAGCACCTGTAATTTATAGCGTGTACCGAGAGTGCCACTTAAATGGTCTACTATTTACTATAGGTGTGTTTCTACAGTAACTTCCAACAGTAACATGGAATCACTCGTTTGGGCATATCTGATTTCGTATTCTAGCAGCGACTTTGTAAATCTGAAACAGTTTCCAATCCTTATGATTATCAAATTATGATTCAAACCGTTCTCATAGGCATCCACGGCTGGGTAGACTCCCAGTATATCCACAAGAAGGCCACGACATGAGGGCCGAAACGTCGGTTTTTAACTTGTTGACGCGGCGCCACCCGGCCAGCCAAGGTTATTATGATTTAAACTGAAACATCCAAAGGAGTAGGAAACTCAATGTTACATAATTATTTTAAGGGTGAAATAGATTTGAATTTACATAGGCTATGTCTGTGCTAATTCCAACCTTCCTTTTCAGGTTGAAGATGCATTATTATCTTCAGCGAAGAAGGATTCAGACTTACAGCAAGCTTTCATGTACAACAAGTTTCGGTTGGCAAAATAATAAGCCCAAAAGATCCCCTACTGTATTTTCGTCATAAAAACTATCTGCAGGTGGAAAATGATGTTCCGATTTGAGAATTTTGAGTTGTAATTCCGAGAGTTATACAAAAAAACGAAAATTACATTTATCGAATTTATGAATATTGATAATTGTAGAAGTAAAACCATTGACTCGATCCAAAGTATGGGGGGCAATGTTGATTCTGGTGTTGAATTAATTGGTGGAGTAAATAAAAGAGAGTAAATGCTGTTACTGCTATATACTAGCATTATAGTGAATAAAATATTTTAGTAAATACCGTTGATGCGTCCAATCCTCTCACGCAGCGGGCCCGGGTTCGATTCCTGGTCGGGACAAGTTACCTAGGTGAGGTTTTTCCGGGGTTTTCCCTCACCTTTGAGACAAATGTCAGGTAACTTTAGGCCCTTGTGGTCCCCGGATATCATCTGGCCGTCATTATCATCTTCATCCTCATCCTCGCCTTGTTCTGAGTGAGTGTGTGTGTGTGAATGGTGTGTATCGTCCTATGTGTTCGTGTTGTCTCGGAGGTGGCCCCGGCATTGGGCTGATCACTCATCCGGGGAGGCCCTCCATGTCCTTGTCTGGTCAAAAAAGTATGTATGTGATCCAAAGGTAATCCCTCTCCCGACAGGTCGCGGCCCTGTAAGGCCCGGGCGGCTTGGGTCGCTTAAATCCTAAAAGGGAGAGGTAAAACTACGAAAAAGAAAGAAAGAAAGTAAATACCGTTGCTTATTAGTAATCAGTACATACTAGATCAAGTAGTACCTACTGCAAAATATGTGAGTAATAAGTATTTACTTACCAATACCAGTAAATACTGTGCAATTTTCAAGTGTGGTACAGACCTTGCTTAAGATTGTAATGCCTTATCTGAAATGCTTGTTTTTACAAGAATTAGGAAGCAAAAAGTGTACAGAGAGCGAATGGAGGCTCAAGAAGATGATTATCACATCTTTTTAGATTCAAAAAGGAAAATATGGAGTGGCATACTTCACATTTCATGGATGAAAATACTGAAACACATAGCAAACAGGCAGAAGATATACATTTTTCATTTTTAAGTGATCCAGGCTATCAGGATCAGAATTCATAGGCCTAGCGCTTAATTGTGATTGAAAATATTTTTCTGTGTATTATTACCTAAACACATTCACAATTTTCTTTTGTTGTTTTTATTTAATCAGCATGGCCAACCTTATGTAGTATTGAGGTTATATATTTTATTTAGTTTTATTTTAAACTAGCAGGTGTCCGTGACTTCGCCCACATGTATTAGACTAATGTAATCGCTAGATTTTTTAATGATACACTTAATAGGGAAAAATGAATACTGTACTTCATTTATTAAAACTACAAAGTTTTTAAATAAGTTGCATTAATTACCTAATTTTAGTATTAATTGTATTGCTAGACGTAGTAAACCAATAATTAAAACTACCAAATGAATCAAGTGCTGTCATGTTGGCATGCAGATTGAAAGTTAAATGATTATGATGAACCATAGAATTAAGAACCTTCCGCTTAAATGCACATCATCCATAAACAATTGAAAGATTAATAGTTTTAAAAACATCCAGCTTCGGGGAGCATTCTACGATTAGAGTGTACCGCCTGGAAAGAAATGACCTCAGATTCTTGTTCCAGGCTCAACCCTCCCCTCCCGTGCATAGTGAGTTTCGTCAAAATCGAGCAATGTTTCCCATTCAGACCTACATTCATGGTCTCTTCCGTCCACCTGTGTTAAAAATTTCAGATCTCTTCGTGCTGTAATGTTGTAAACAAATAAATCAAGTAGAGCAGGCTAACAAAATCAAAGCAATCGGCATCTCCATGCGTTATGCTGAAAAAATCTATTTCCGCGATGCTCTTCTTCCCCAGTTGCTATGGCAAAAGAGGAAGAGTAGGCTACTTATTAATTTTACAATTGGAAAGTAGCTTATTACTAAAATCTGGTACTGGAATGGTGGAACAAATGTTTTCTGACAGTTTTTCGGGAGCTCATGATTCGCGAACAAAATAAAAAATTGAAAATTCGGCTTCAAGGTGCATTCAGACAACCTTTAGACAATCTAAGTAAAAAATCTAAGA
The DNA here is from genome assembly GCA_964059195.1 of Ectobius pallidus. Lineage (NCBI taxonomy): Eukaryota > Metazoa > Arthropoda > Insecta > Blattodea > Ectobiidae > Ectobius > Ectobius pallidus. The sequence continues at coordinate 26,637,800 of CAXKWD010000010.1, read as the reverse complement.
TCTCTGCATGCCCTAGATTTGGCTGGGTATCGCACTTAGACATACAGACAGAAAGACAGACACTTCCTCTTATTATATAGATGTCATGGCCTACTTTAAGTAACCATGGCCAACTAGGCTACATGTAGTTTGCATAGCTAAGCAATAGTAACTATTCATGTTCATCCAGTATTAACTTATAAGTACTAGTATAAGGTTATTCACTCAAAATTAAGTGAAATCTGTTAGTTGTAAGTAACTACTGAAAGTAATTATTAGTACTAGTACTTATTACTAGTAGTAACTACTTAATTTTTATTCACTCCACCCAGTGATTAAAAGTTGTGAAAATTAGGCTAATTTTAAGTAAAATCATCCAAGGCAACCCTTATTCCCTGAGAATGGTCTCAAAGATTATCGATAAGGATTCCTGTCGGTTACCTTGGTCTTTTATTTAAGGAATAATTATATAGAGTGGTCATAAAATCCCAAGAAATTTTGTGGGAAATTTTGTACTCTTGTTTTTACATTAATGGTAACAGAATCTAAATTTTCTGCGTCCATACGAGATAAAATCGCAAAATTAAATCAAGTCGCATATGGCCTTATTAGGAGCTAAGAGCTCTACCTCATTTTTGTTGTTGGACACAACAGGAAAAATAAATACGCAAATATTATTTCATATTAGGCCTACTACGGCACTAAAAATATAAAATGCTTCATCTAGACATCAAAATAAAAAGAATAAGTACTTTGGACTGACATAAAAATAAAAAATAATTCGGTGAAGTTCGGTGAAATGTTGGCACTGAAAATTAGATGAACTTGCATCCATAAAATCCACTCTCAAAATTGGGATCACAGGAAGTCCAGAGTAGCACCAGGTAACGCTATGCTGCCAGGTGCCACCTGACCACTTAACCTCGTAGTTTTTAAATACTGATGGGTGGTCTTACTAAGAACATGGCCTTATTTCGGACACATTGTTGTTGGACACAACAGGAAAAATAAAGCTACAAAATTTGTAATAATATTTAATAATAATTCATTGTAATATTTGTAACATAGTTTAATAATTTGTAATAATATTTTGTAATATTAATAATTTGTAACATTTAATTTGATAATATTTACGATTTATCGTACATTACACTACATTACATAACACTAAATGGAAAATGTTTCATCTTTCATATGGAACCTCAAAATAAAATAAAAATTGCAAGTACTTTGGACTGAAATGAAAATTTCCCATTGTTCCCGTTGAAATTAGATGAACCTGTATCCATAGAATCCATTTTCAAAATGGGGAAGAACGCATGATCACAGAAAGTTTAGAGTAACACCATGCAATGCTGTTGTGTCGACAATTTCGGAAATGCTGCCAACCTAACCACTTGTCCTCGCAGTTTTTTAAATACTGATGGGTGGCCTGTATTAAGAGCATGACCTTATTTGGGACACCTACATTATTTTCATTTGGGCATGCGGTCCTTGGACTTCTATTTATCGAGTCGAGTTGGCCCTTAGTAAAGGTTGAGTTTGACATGCCTGACGTAGTGCGTTGTAGGCCTATATTAGGGTGCATTGAACTTCTACTTTGTTTTAAATCGGCTTACCCTTAGTGAAATCTTTTTGCGAAATGCCCTCCATATAACGTGTAGAAAATTGCAAGTTGATTGGCCAATTTCTTCAGTTGAAATCAACAGCCTACAATTTAAAAAATGGTTAAAAATTCATTATTTGACAAAAAAAGTTAATTTACGTTTATTAAATCAGCTTCCTCATAGTGTTATTTTTGTTAGAAAGGTCTATATTTTACTAGAAAAAAATCTCAACTCGATCGGCAATTCCTTCAGGGGCCAACAGTGTCTTAAAATTTGAGCAAAAAATACCCAAGAATTACTATTTGTAGAATTAAGTTTTAATGTTTCTATCTCATATGAAAGATTAATTAGATAAGAAATAAATCTTTTATGTCTGAAGCCCTTCGCTTATTTCCAAACAATGCTAGAAATAAGCAGAAGCCACCGCGGGAAGTGGCTGCAGCTAGTTCCGCCCACCCGTAAATAGACTACTAATGTTGTATAGGGTGTTGTAGTCGCCGTGGGTGAGTCGGTAGCGCGCCTGCCGGGTTCGATTCCCGGCCGGGCCGGGGAGTTTTTAGTAATGAACAATCCCTTTCCCGGGTTCAGGACTGGGTAGGTTAAGTCTTAGGTTAAGATAATGCACATTGTGCGCGATTCCTTAAATATTATAGGGTGTTGTACAGGTTACTCTTTTTCCTTTTGCCTTGAACTGCTTTTTTGTGTTGAATTCTGGAATTTTCTTTCTATTTTGCAGTGTGTCTATGATTATTTCACTCATGCGCCGTGTTTGATATTGACCAATGACGTTTAGCAATTCCTCGGATATGCAGGCCTACCAATCACGATTGTTTATCTTATAAAATGAGAATGCTATTTTATCTGATAAAATCGCCAGCTCGTTACTGGAGACGTAAGGCATCAACGTGCGGTGATTAATACGTCGCATGTTGCCATTAAGCAGCACGAAAACCTTATTTTATACAACATAACTTGTTTGTAAATTGAAATAATATTCATGTCCATTGATTAAAAACACAATTTCGATTCGGTGAAAGCCAGTTCGTGTGCTTTTACAGCGTTTTGATCAATCTTGTGATGCGCACTACTGGTAGCATTAGGAACTCGGATCGATTCATTGAACCGATTCGTGGCTTGTTCATTCATCTAGTATGCCGTGATCTTACGGCTGACAGAATACTGATAACAGAGTAAGAAAAAATTATTATTTACAAAATCCTTGGAAATTTGTTCTCGCAAATATATCGATATACTCGTAATCTCCCGTGGGATTACCTATGATAAATCCATGTCGCATCTCTTGCCCACATACTGTTAACATTTTCCACCTAGCCATTTCGCCGGGTGTACAGTCGAGTACACGGAAACTTTCAGATTTTATAATTTGTGGTGATTTATGCTTTTAAGAGAATGCATAACTTGTTCCACCAGATCAACTCCCCACCCAACCGCCTATTCTTTTTTCGTGTTGAAGGATACGCAGCAGGGGCTAATCCTGCCCTTAATGTTTTATTTATTCCCTTCCTTCGCTCCTGAACCTTAAACCGATATGTGTTCATAACTTATATTAATGTTTGGGTGCCCGACAAACTAATACGAGCCAGACTCATTCAGTGGCTGGTGTGGACATTCGTTGTGAGGCACGCTTTCGAGCCAATTAAATGAAATGTTTCATACTTCACCCCCATTTCACCGTTCACTTAAGTCTGAGTGTTTTTCTTAGGCCAATTCGTACTTGAATTCAAATAAATAAGAGATCGGCTCACCCATGGCAGATGTGGAGCACAGATGATAAGAAGATTCAATGACAACTTTAAATAAAGAAAAAAACACTAGAAGGAAACGGAAGTATCGGAAAGTTTCCGTGCACTCGATTGTGGGCTACACAGGGAATAGTTCGGCCGAGTTTAAGTCAACGATCGATGCTCAGTCGAATCAGAACTTAGTCTAAACCAGTTTAATGCAGAATACGCCTGCTCATCTGCACTTTAGCTGCAGCTATGAATACTTCTGATAATGTTTAACATACTTAATAGCCTACTAACTTGTTAATTTCTACTGCATTCCATACCTTTATTCAGATACAGCCTAATGGGTATGAGAATGGCACATCTCCCTGGTGTACACTAACAGCTTCTATTCTCATGTATGAAACCGTATTTTCCTTTATCTCTAACGTAGTGAAAAGGAATGTCTTTGAACATAAAGTTTGTATCAGCGAGAATAGTTGTATAGATCTTGTCTTCATTAACAATCTATTAGAAGTTTTAACCACAGTGTTTGTTTACGTTTTGCTCTACGTGCATATGAGCTACTAAATACGCCTGTACTGCATTCCAAGGTTTTAGCAGGAGACAGCACAGAGCAGAGAGGGTTTTCTCAGAGAGAAATTGCTGACTTCATTAACAACAGTTTCCAGGAGCGTAGAGGAAGATCCAGCCAGCCGTAAAGTATACGCTGAGAGATAAATAACTTCCCCAAAACTTCTCATTGCATTGTACTGTTGTTGATTTGGTTTGCTTTAGCTTGCACTGTTCTGATGTGTGCTTTAAATGGGATGGGGCAATACATTTATTTATTGAGTTATTTTAGGGTAACCAAACGTCCCGTTTTAACGGAATTGTCCCTTTTTGGATTGACTGGTCCCGTTTTCTCAACAAAACTTAACGGGACGCAAAAGTCCCCTTTTAAATTAATTTCTTAATGTCCGATTTTCATGAAGTCTTTTTTGTGTGGTCGGATGAGAAGAACAGGTTTAATGTTGAAACTATTAAGGCTATGGTTACTGTCAAACAATTCCGTGATGTATCTTGCATAAGATTCTATAATGTTCTGTTAGTTAAATCATTCAAAACGTATGCAGAAAATACGCAATTCACAGAAATATAAAAGAAAAAATGATTCAGATCTCGGATGCAGTGAAGTGTAAATAATGTTTTGCCTAAGAAACTTCAACTAAGCTAAGCTTAGGCAAGGATTTAATACGGTAAAAGTATTTTTATAATATATTTGTAAAGTTACTGCTCATATTTTTAGAATAAGTTTGGCGGTGATGTATGGTAGTTTAAAATTAAGAATTGCTCACTTTATTGGTTCAATTAAAATTTCATTACTAAATAGAATATTTACAACTATACCTGAGACGAGCAAAGAAGGAAACCTGAAGTAAACAAAAACAGTATGTCTGTCTCATTCTTAGGTCCTACGAGTAATGTGCTAGAGTGAGATAGGTGTACTGGTTTTTGTTTACTTGAGGTTTCCTTCTTACAACGGCCAGGCTTTAGTATGGGTTCTGTTTTCTCCATGGTCAGTGCGACGTGATAGTGCACGTGGGAGTAACGCACAGTGGTATTTACGCACAGATAAAGAGCGGACGTGGACCTAGTCGCATCTGCAGTGATTGACACAGTTGCCTGTCATATGTTGTTAAATTTCACTGCTTCATTTCGCTGTTGCTGAAAAAATTACGAGGCTGTGGCTGATTAAAAAACCTTTAAACTATCTAAGTTATGTGTATTAGGCTACCTACAATGTTGTCCAGTCCCAAATCTGGAACAAAAAAAAAGTGCGAGGGAAGGTTGATACGTTTTGTTTATTATTAATTAAAATAACCTTTAAAGATACTGCTGGTAATCAGTTTCTTAAAAGACAGACAGCTGTTTAAATTCACCCTTACCCATTCCTTTCGGTTCGATGCACATCTAGATAAAAATATGTGCCCAGAACTCACGCCAAACCTGTCCTGCGCGCTAAATCCACGAAATATGACTGTGGGTTACTCCCTCTTGCGCTAGTACCAGGATACGCCTGAGTGTCCCTTATTTTTTCAAATTTATTGAGACTTTTTTCCTCTATTGTCAAGTAGAAATAAATGTCAGTGCAACAGTGGTGTTGCAGGGTCTCATAAAAATAATATCTCTGAACAATCGGACTAGTAGACTAGGTAACAATGCAATTAAGTTGACCAAGCACCACAGAACCCCAGTTTCAAAATAACTATATTTTTCAAATTGTATGAATGAATACAAGTGTAGAACTTTAACTTCTCCCTAAACTTTAAAACGGTGGCATAGACCACTTTAACTTCTCCCTAAACTTTAAAACGGTGGCATAGACCACTGTTGCGCTGATCCCTTGTTCAAATTTAATGAATGTAGGCTACTCAGATTAAGATAAATAATTCCTATACTTTCAGTAACTGGCTACATGAAGCAAAAAAAATCATTATATTGAGAAACAGTGCGCTTACCGATTAAAGTAGTGGAGCCATCTGTTTGTGGTAGTCCCATACATTCCTGTGTAAAAAAGAAAAGCATACGAGTTAGAACACATATCAAAGTTATCATTACATGCCTTTAATCAAAATAGTAGTCTCTATTGCGATACGAGTGTCGTCAAGTGCATTAATGGAGAATCGCGGATAAGTTTTCTAGATTCTCCAATGCACTAAAGGCATGTGTACTGCATAATTTCTTCTATGTGTATTTCATAATTTTTACTTCCGCTGCCCGTACCATAGGTACTATAGGTAGAGGAAGTATTGTTTTCGACCCCCAAATTCGAAGTTTGCTTTTTAACATAAATACACGTTTTGAGGCCCCCTGAATCCAAAACATGTCTGTCTGAGTGTGTATGTGTCTGTGTGGAAGTCTGTGAACAGACTAGCTCCAAAAATGAAACTCGTATGAAAACAAAATTTCGTATTTGGGTCACTGTATTCTCTTATTTTTAAGGGGACTTTTTTCTCTCTCTTTCGTAGTTTTACCTCTCCCCTGTAGGGACTTTTATGCGGCCCTCGCCGCCCGGCCCTTACCGGGCCGCGACCTGTCGGGAGAGGAATGAACTATGGATCAAAACACAGACAGACATACTTTTTTGACAAGACAAGGACATGGAGGGACTCCCCGGATGAGTGATAAGCCCAATGCCGGGGCCATAAGGGGACTTTACATGAAAAAAAATAGTTTGTTTTGCGATTTTCTAAAAAACTGCTCAAACGATTTCCTTTAAATTTTGTACATGGAATGCTAATACCAAGAGATAAAACTTTTATTTTAAATTCTTTTTTAAAAAAAAATATCTGAAGAGTGGTCATAAGCCACCCACTGTCCACCCACTGTTTGTAGAAACGTTGTCTTGCCTGGTGAACAACTGAATACGTGCTATTTCACTGCCTCTTATTCTATATAAGAACGTGAAGTGAGAAAATGTTTGGCCATGCATAGAGTAAAGAAATAACTGAGGGGAATATTCGATAGATTTCGGAAATTATTTTTAACGGCGGAAAGTTGTTTTTTTAATTTTTGAAGTAAAACTTATTTTCTCGCGGTAGGGGGTAAATCGGAAACTTGTGTAAAGCTAAAACCATCACGGTCACACTGAAACCGTCACAAAATAGTGTCACACTCAAAATTGACCAGACTGTTTCGAAGCGGACTGCACAGAAAACAATCAACTCAATGATTAGGAGTAATCAAAGGAATTTTTTCAGACATTACTTCCTCAATGGCAATAGACAATTCCTAAGCATATAAAGGTATATTATCTATTTTATGGAACCCGGAGGTTGATTACCGCGCAAATCCAAAATTAAAAAATACAAATTTCAAAAATTTATTTTATTCAAATGATTTCCTTCTTCCGTTCGATATAATTATATGTATTCCTCTATTTCACTCTCAACATTGCCAAAATTAAAAATCCAAATATCCAAAATTTAAAAAATAAAAAATCCAAAATAAAAAAATCCAAAAATCCAAATTTAAAAATCCAAAATTAAAAAAATACAAATTTCCAAAATTATAAAACAAAATTAAAATTTATAACATCCAAAAATCCGAAATTTAATAAATAATAAAATTAAAAATTAAAAAATCCAAAAATTAAATAATTTAAAAATAAAAAAAATAAACAATTCAAAGATTGAAAATTTAAAAATTCCAAAATTAAAAGTCAAAGATCCAAAATTAAAAAGTCCAAAATCAAAAATTAAAAAATTCCAAAAACCCAATACTAAAAAGTCCAATAATGCAAAATTGAAAAAATCCAATAATAAAAAATTGAAAAAAAAAAATAATAAAAAAAATAAAGTTTTACTTCTGTCGCGTGGCGTTCCACGCACTCTTTTTTTTATAGCCTGCATTTTTAGTAGCAACATTCAAAGAAGAAGCTATAAGGTATTTATAGCACAATTAGCGTAAAATTGTCTTGCATTTCTGTACAAGGATAATATGTGAATAGGCCTACTGGCAATTTTACCGTTTAATTAGTTTTATTTCAGGCTGGATACTTAGGCCTTATATATATATACTAAGATGCTAACTTTTAGACGTGAGGTCTACTGTTCATAGAACTAAGCTACTAGTAGTAGCCTATATTAGCTGACGATACTTTAATTACATGATTCAGTTACCATTTGGTCATAACTGCACTAACACACAATTCTTCTCTCCTCATATTAGGCTACGTAGAAACTCGTGATTTGACGTTGGTGGTGTGACGTCATGCCGCTAAACAAAAGGTGACAGGCTGACTAACTTCTGGAAGATATAATATGCCACATTTTCGAAACCTACAAACAGTGTATCGTACATTATTCGAAAATGCAAGGGCGCTTCGCGCACTTAATTATGTGGATAGTGTTATGCATTATTTAGAGGTGATCGTGGTCTGATCGGGAGTGCCGAGTGAGCTAGCGGGTTGTCATTTTGGTGCATTGGTTGGTAGCTGGTATTTGGTACGATCGGGAGTTTGGAGAGAAGGAACGGTCGGGAGTGCCGAGATAACAAGCGTGTGGTCGCCATAGCAACGCATTGTTCGGAGCACCGCCGTCTCGAGAATTACACTGCCTGTCCATGCTTAATTGTAACATGGAGTTCAGAGTATTGTTAAATTGCCTAATTTCTCCAGTAGAGGCGACACAGTTCACATCCAGATAGCATCAAATTCCAGCATATTTCAGTTACCTAGTTTATACTTCAGAGGGCAACACAGCATGCGGCATGGGCGTACGGTGAAATTTTGTTCGGGAGGGGTTCAATGTAAAGTCTCAGCTCCATGTCCTTGTGCACATTGTAAATTAATACTTTTTTAATTGAAACTTATTTAGCCACGCTAGGAGTAAATCGAGAGCTAACCCAAACTTGCGTTATGAACAAATTCATCACGAAATTAGTGGGGCTGTGACGGAACGGACTGCACAGAAAACAATCAACTCAATGATTATGCTTATCCAAAATTTTAAAAAATCCAAAAATCCAAAACTAAAAAATCGAAAAATTAAAAAATACAAAATTAAAAAAAAACAAAATTAATAAATCCAAAAATAAAATAAAAAATTACGGGAGCGCGCGGGGGAAAGGTATCAGGCATTGAGTGGGTGGCTATTACTGCTTCGAGCTAGTGACCATTATAAATCCAAAATAAAAAAATCCAAAACCCAATATTAAGAAAGTCCAATAATCCAAAATTGAAAAAATCCAATAATCCAAAATTGAAAAAATCCAAAAATTAAACAAGTTCACTTTTGTCGCGTGGCGTTCCACGCACACTTTTTTTAAAAAATAACTGAACAGTTGTATTGTGATCACTATAATTAATACAGAGCACAGTCTTTGAATCTGTTTTTCTTTAGGTTTCTGCTGATTTTTCGTTTAAGCTAGAGTCTAAATAAACACTTTCTTTTGAAAAATTACCATAATACTGTATGGTGTATAGGACACGTTTTTAAAATCATCTGTAAATCCACTGGTGGAGAAGTCCTCCAATTAATGCCGACTACGTCATGATGAATTTGTGGTGCGTTCCTGATTACTGTTGACTTGAACAGGTTGATGGATTTTGGCGGGAGTACTCGAGTTGTATAATAATAATAATTTCTTCATGGATTTACAAGAAGTGGTAATTATAATTTATAATGGGCAGGGAACTATTAACTGAGTGCTACCATTTTATAAATCACGTTATAAGCATATTAAAATCCATAAAACATTTTGTACATTTAAATACGGTACCTAATCTCAACGGGGAACTATGGATAACCTGAAGTGCTGCCAGTTTCGAGATTTTGGAAACCAACATTACTTAATAGATTTTTTGCGTCATTTTTCTTTTCTTTTTTCCTCTTGTAACAAAATCAACACATCGCTTTCTTTTTTGTAGGACACACTCTGATGAAGAGCTATTCGCAGTTTTCGCACAAACATAAACTGTTTATTTATGAATGAATAAAGGAATTCGAACAATTGCGCATTTATTTATATCTAGTGGCAGTTGCTGTCTGCTTCTGTGCTCCTCCATGTCTGTCATCTAAGAAGCATCGTACATCTTGTTCAATGAGTCTGATGGCTATCGATGACTTTCATCACATAAACACTAGTGAATTTAAAAACAATCAGTTGCTTCACCAGTGAATTGTCTGGTGATTTACCAACAGGCTGATGGAAGTACGGTGGCAACGGTGGAAGTTCAATGGCATCGATGAAATTAATCGAAGATTTTAAAAAGTACCCTATACACACCACGGGCTAGAATCCGCGTGAGCTCTATATGCTGATCGCTAAGACCTTTACTGAAATCAGGTAATAACGAGACCCAAGTCTGAACTATGAGTAGTGGGTGACACTAGGAGATTTATAAGCTCTAATAAGATTTATGGTGAAGTTACACAAGTCTACGAATCAGTATATCTGTATCGAAAAAATGATTGTACCTAGGTAGTAATTTCGTAAATCCATTCCAGCAAAGCTTTTTGTATGTGTATTCAAATTTTGCAGGAATTAAGCTGAAATAAAATGAAATCATGATATCCAAACAATCATGCTACAATTCCAAAGGGAGTTTCATTTACTAGCAATACATCACTGTTATTAAGCTGAAGAACTATCAACACCACGAGGTTTTGAAATTTGAATCTTAAATAAATTATGATAAATCTTAAATAAAGCCTTGAAATGTACGAAATTGTAGAATATGTAACAACGGAACCAGTAATTTTTTTTTTATTTCGTTATATGATGTTATAATCTTAAAAATATTGCAGATGTTTCGGGGGGGGGGGTTTCGACCCCCTGAACCCCCCCCATACCGTACGCCCATGGCATGCGGTAACGTAAAGGGTATTGCAGCTGGGTGAGAAAGGTGCTGCCATCTGTAATGTCGCCGCGTACGCAAAATTAGCCGTATAGGACAGGCAGTGTATACACGAGTAATACAGTCTAGTCTAGAAGGCAGTGGTTCGGAGCATAAGGGGTGACTTACTCTTATATTTCGCCCAGACGAAATACTTAACGTTCGAGTTAACTTAAAAAAAAGGATCTTCTTGCTTCACTCGGCCCATAAAGTCTTCTGACTCATCGTATACAACAAATGCAGATCCATTTTAAAAACCCGCCTTCGGCATAAGCCCACAATTTATGTAATTGCGAAATGTGTTCGTTTCACACTGTGTTTACTGCATTTGGTATTTTCCACGTATTTTAACGTTATTAATGATACGTTTCTTTGTACCTTTGCATGTTGGCTTAATAAACATTGGATATCGATAGGCAAATAAAACCGCAGATAATTATAAAGCTACTGTACTGATAATTATTTCATAGTGGTGCCACATTTACATACTGAACATTACATTTAGTACTTTTAACACTCAACCGTACCTATAAGGTCGATAATTGAAAATTATATTCTAAATGACCATAAAAAAAGTAGGCTCTATTAAACAACACACTTTAAACTACTTATTTACTTTATATCCCAAATGACATAGGCCTATATAGGAACGTCTTTAAGTTATACCATTTCTCACTTAACATTTTCAACATTGTAAGTGCGGCAATGAACCTTCGGGTTTTTTTAAATAGATAATATTCCTTAAGCTTGCTTAGGAATTGCCTATTGCCATTGAGTAAGTAAATATGTAAGTAAATGAGTAAGTAAAGTCTCGACTACCAGTTGGCGTCTTCATGCTTTGTAAATAAAATTAATGCAAACATAGCAATTTTTCATAAGTGTCATTGTTACACCACAAAATGTGATATAAAAGAGATCCTCAATCCAAAATGTACCTCTCTGTACTTTCCATGTTGTCTTATTCTTCACTGTGCAAATGTTTGGTGTATTTGACAAGTGCTAAAGCTAACTGAGATTTGCCTGATTTTGTCATCATATTTTGTGATTAAAATAATGCTGCAGGGCACGCCAGTTCATAAGTTATTTCATCTACAAGATTCATTTCACCACAAGTGGCAACAGTCATCTTTTTTGTCCCTCTTTTGCTTGCTAGGCCTATCCCTAACTTCTTTGTTGTTCACTACTTTGCATTAAAAAAGCCTTTCAACATTTCTGCATAACTATTTTGTAAATAAACCAAATGGGCATAGAGAACAGTCATGTAGCCTCCGATTTTCTCTAAGCCCACTTAGACCTAATCTCGTCGATCCCCTTCTGCTCTTCAGGGAACACATAAGCACTAGTTCTATTATAAGATATGATCGGAGTATACACCAAAATCTGTGACTTCTTATCAAAAATTTACCGCCCACAAACATTTTGTGTATCTTTGCATTTTCGAATATTAAGAGAAAGGTATTATAACTGTTTGGTGTAAATACTGGTCACAAATAGTTGATATCTTCTTAAAATTGCAGTTCCCGAAATTCTTGTTTTCATACTATTACGAGTAGGCCTATATTATTTCATACATATGTTGAGAGTCGTATGAGGTAGACTATGGTATCGGTTTTGGGGCTGGGGGCTGGACGCTTACCCCAAGTGGTTTTCTGGCATAAAAATAATTAGATGCATGGCTGGTTTACATCTTACGCAATCATGTAAAGGATATTTTGAGCTTCTTAATATCATGATTATGCCTAGTTTGTTCATATTTGAATTGTGTACATGTATATTTTATAATCGCGATGAATTTGTACAGAATAACAGTCTTCATGCTTTCAACACTCGATATTGTAATGAATATCATGTAGCCTATAGGGGAAAAAAGCGGACTGACTAAAATATCTAAGTTGCCGATATGAGCCACTGCGCATGCCTAGCGACATTCACAGGATAGCAGGGAATGTATTGAAATTTGTTCTACAGTCGATAAATTGCTTGAATTGAGAAATAATTTCACGTAATTTGCATTGCTTGTGAAAACAAACGTTTCCGTTACATCTCATACATTTATTTCTTTATCACAAGGCTCTGAAATCAGCTACAAGAGTCGGTCCGCTTTTTTCCCCTACCTGTACCTTTTAAACGACTACAAGCAGGATGTAAATATCCCAATGTACTTAGGATAAAATTATATAATAACCTCCCCGTGCATATTAAGAATTTAAATAAGGCTTCATTGTTTAAGAAGGGACTAAAACACTTTTTGATTGATAAATGTTTTTATTATGTGGAAGAATACTTAAATGATCATTAACTATCACTGCTTTTGACTATTTCCTATGCAATGTATGTTGTCTCTTGGAAAAAATAAACTGATTAATTCAAATTGACCAAAAAAACCAGTGGCCTTTTAGAACTTCTTTAGAATAATTTTCGGAACAGATATACAAGCGTCCAGGAAAAATCCTCAGCACAAGGAGGCACTATTAGCAGTGCCACATAATCTTCACAACTTCTTGAAGCTTTTAGTTTCTCTGTTAATTGCAAAAAATGTTGCAAGCGTGTGATAAGTTAATAGCACCACCTACCCTGATTCAGCTGCTGATTTCCACCGAAAGGCTTGAAAATAAAGCAATTTATTACGGATCGTCTAAAAGCGATAGGTAAATTATACACTCGGCTACTGGTTAAATTGGCACACGCTTGTGTTGTATCTGATCATAAAGGACCACTCACGATAAAAAAATGTTGCGGAGTCTACAAACATGTTTTGTTGCTGTGTACGACGGGTTCCAAACACGCTGCAACTAGTACAAATTTTAGACGGCAGAAATTAGTGCATCAACATGTATCGCTATAGTATGAAGAAGACACGGGAAGAAGCATTGCTATAGAAATCGGGATAAGTTTACGCATAACAATCTTCTGAAGGAACTTGAGCTAACTTCATTTCCGTTCTTTAGAAAAGAACTAATAAGAGAGATATTTTGTCACTACTTTAATGTCATTGGTTCGGTTTCATGGAAAGCTAAAGCAGTATACCTATACTCATGAAATTAAAAGATTTGACAAGTTAATGTTATTGACTTACTGTATTTTATGCATTATGGTGTAGGCTATTAGAGACCTTTAAAGGCCCTCTCCAATTAAAAATTATAGTTTTGGTTCTTTACTTAGTGTTGTAGATGTAGGCCCATGAGGCAAATGCAATATAAAATACATCACTGCCCTACGACTTATAGTTCGTTATTAAATATTAAATAAATTTTATTTAGCAATGAAACGTTCCAATCTCACGCCAGCTGCGAAGTCAAGTAACACGTGATCATGCTGCTTTGCTGAGTATATAGTCTATTTCACAAATAAAACGTCTGAAATTAAACCTTATCATTTCGATCCCGAAAAAGAAACACTGAAGGAGTTGAATCTGAGCCTCCCACAGAAAATATAATACAAGATTTGGAATAGTGCAACAGCGGGGAATTCAGAGTATGCATACCAATGAAGAGTGCTACTTACTGCTGCCGTCAGTGTATAACATTTTACGATTTTTGGAAATGTGGTGTTAAATGTAGATGTACTCAATGCGGGCAGATATTTATAGTCCAGGTAAACTAAAATAAAAATACCTTCAACCTTGGCAAAATTACAACAGAAAATTTTTCAATTGCATTTTATTCACTAATCATTTCTGAACAACATATCCACAATCAGACAAAATCTGACCACGGGACACCTTAAATACAGATTTCAGAATGGTGGATTGAGTGATGCGTTATGTTAGGTTGTGTTTTTTTAATTGTCAGAGATTTTTCTGATTTTTGTGTAATTGTAGTTTTATAACAACTAATTTGAGTTTTATTTGTTTCACACTGAATTTCCTGTATAAAAATGGACAGTACTGAATTTTGTGGAATTTGTCTTGGAGGTTACCCAGGCATTGAGCTGGTCACTCATCTGGGGAGGCCCTTCTGGTCAAACAAGTATCTATGTGATCCAAAGAAACTCCCTCTCCCGACAGACCACAGTCCTGTTAAGACCCTGGCGACGTGGGCCGCGTACAAGGGACCAGGTAAAACATAGCGAAAGAAGAAGAAAACAGTAAATAGTAATCAGGTTGATTGGCATCGGCAATCGAATTAATTCCTTTTAATTAGAAATATGTAATGAATAATGGCAATTCAACTTGCATCTGCCTCAAACAGTGAAGAAATTCTGAGGTTTACCGAACTTTGGTATCCCTAATGCAATCAAATCACTGCTTTATTTGTACCCACCATCTTGCTGATTGGAGAGAGAAGAGCTCCTTTAGATTTTGTTTACTAAATGATCTTTAAAGTACGTTTGTCATTTTCAGAATATCTCCATGAGGTAGCGGAACTCGGCAAATGATAAAGGGGTAGAAAAAAACTCAAGTCACATGTTTTCAATATGGGAGCGCGAAACAGAATTCCGCCTCAGGCAGGTCAGAGATCAATACTCGTCACATGGCACATGATAATGAAGATTTAATGTTTCCGTTAACATCCCGGAAACCCACTGAGCTCTTCTGGTTTCTGATCCCGTCTCAAGAGACCAAACAATTCATATAAAAAACAATTTTAAAATCTTTCTCTACAGATCAAGACATATGCCGTTTTTCATGGATCAACTCTGAATCGGTTAACTTACAACTTCAATGTGTTGGGAACTATTTGGAAATATATATGTAGTATTTTATACACACATATATGGTATATACTGTTGAAAATAATGTAAAAACATATATTGGTAATAACTGTTGTATGTATGTTGGTACACTGTAATCTAGTGAAGTGAACAAAAATACAGAATCAACAAGGCAGTGACTGAATGGACACGAAAGGATGTGTTTGTCATTCTGTGCATTGTATATTGTATTGTATTGTATATATATTTCATTTCTGCAATTGGGCAAATGCCCGGTGGCAGAACAAAAAATTACAGTTAGCAATTACAAAAGTATGATTTACAGTTAGGATTACAAATAACTTACAGTTAGGATTACAATTTACAGTTAGGATTACACTTACAGTTATGATTACAAATAGCTTACAGAACGAGAGAAAGAAAAATCATAGAGAGGGAGAAGAAAACATACAACAACAAAAGAAAAAGATCACTATCCCTATGCTTAGCCCTATCGTAGCTCATTACTGAGTAGTTCCTACATTCTTCTAAATTATAATCTAGCTGCTAATTAAATATTTGACAACTTGTTTTTAAATGTTTTCACTCGTAGAGGACTGTCTTGAAAAACTTCTGCAGGTAGGGTATTCCAGTCTGTAATTGTGCGATTAACAAAGGAAAATTTTCCAACATCCGTTCTTTGTTTTCGGGGTCTGATTTTCATTTTGTGATCTAGTCTGCCTAAATATGTAGGATCTTCTAAACGATTTTTTATGTCGGCCCAAGCTGTGTTTCCTGTGTATGCTTTTGCTAGTGAAGTTAATCTTTTGCTGTTTGTTAATTGCTGTAACAATATCTGTAATCATCGAGTCGTTAACACTAAGAACAATAACAAATATCAATAAAATCAGGTAAACTGATGTAAAAAAGTGCCAGTATGTTTTTTTTAATCAGTTATGACTGCAATTATGATATGCAGAATATGTTTTTTTAATTGATTTACAAGTTAAGCTCCAGATTTATTCATTAAGCAGGGCTTAGGGAAGAACAAAGGTCTAGTTTTCTTTTTAATCAGATTAAAATCTTCCAGCATCAGCTGAACTGTACAGATTTTTGATATCTTGACAATCGCACACTCACATAAAAATACGAAAAAGAAAGTGAAATTGGCTGGTTTCGGGATTTGAACCATGGAACTCCATAACGTGAGGCCAAAACGTTACCATCTCGGTCACCTGGGTCAGTTTAACGGTCTAGTTGTAAGTTATAAGCGCATGTAAAACAATAGTGTTTTTGGTCATAGCTATCTCTATTTTAATTTCCAAAGCCGTACAATATCACAGTAAAACAATTGACTATGTTGTCATGATAAATGATTTGCTTTTTTTTTATATAAATTCTTTCGAATACGTATATTATCATAAAATAGGCACCAAATTGAGCATTACTCCGAAACAGGTGAACCGATTTCATCCAGTATCAGTAGACCTCTTCCCATGAACACTATAAATGTGTATACCAAATTCCATAAAAATCCGGTAAAGCGTATTTGAGTTACCGCGTTTTTAAAATAGACACTAAATTGGGTTTTACTCCGGTACCGGACAACCGATTTGGTCCAATATCGGTAGACGTCTTCCCATGTACATTATAAATGGGTATACAAAGTTTCAGGAAAATCCAATAAAGCATATTTGAGTTATCGCGACTTCTCATATATTAACATAAAAGGCAATAAATTGGGCATTATTCCGGTACTGGCAAACCGATTTGGTTGAACATCAACAGACGTCTTTCCATGGATAGTATAAATGCGTATACGAAGTTTCATAAATATCCGATAAGGCGTATTTGAGCTATTGCGCCTTTAAAATATACACTAAATTGGGTTTTACTCCGGTACCGGTCAACAGATTAGGTTCAAATTTAAGAGAGTACTTTTCATGGATGTCATAAATGCGTATACCAAGTTTAATTAAAATAGGCACTAAATTGGGCATTACTCCGGTACCGGTGAACCGATTTGGTTCAATATCAATAGGGTTCTTCCCATTGACATTATAAATGTGTTTTCCAAGTTTCATGAAAATCCGAAAAAGCGTATTTGAGTTAGAGCGCGTACAGACACACGGACGGACGGACGGACGGACAGACAGACAGACGGACAGACATTTTTCGTCCCCCACACAATCTCATAAAGTACCATACTGGCACTTAATAAAAATAGCATATACAATATATATGGTTTATATAGATCTATATATACAGTATAAATTAATTAATCAAATTCATCACATGGCGCGAAAACTGAAGAACATCTGGATTCTGAAATGATCACACAACCTTTCTTTCTTTCTTGGTCGTAGTTTTACCTCTCCCTTTTAGGATTTAAGCGACCCAAGCCGCGCGGGCCTTACAGGGCCGCGACCTGTCGGGAGAGGGATTATCTTTGGATCACATACATACTTTTTTGACCAGACAAGGACATGGAGGGCCTCCCCGGATGAGTGATCAGCCCAACGCGGGGCCACCTCCGAGACAACACGAACACATAGGACGATACACACCATTCACACACACACACTCACTCAGAACAAGGCGAGGATGGGGATGAAGATGATAATGACGGCCAGATGATATCCGGGGACCACAAGGGCCTAAAGTTACCTGACATTTGTCTCACAAAACCCCGGAAAAAAACTCACCTTGTCCCCACCAGGAATCGAACCCGGGCCCGCTGCGTGAGAGGATTGAACGCATCCCCTGAGCCACAGCGGTGGACTGATCACACAACCTATTGGTAAATAATAAATATGAGTAAGAAACCTCTAACACTCCTATTTCCTTTATTCTGTTTGGAAAGTGTTCAAATGTGAAATGTACTGGGCTGGCAATTTTAGTCCAGTTTACATACAGTTAAGGGAACCTAGTGCTTGGAGTATAGGCTTATTCCAATATTATCGAGCATCAGCTTTTTATTTATTTATTTATTTAAAAAAAAATAAAAAATAATAATAATAATAATAATAATAATTATTATTATTATTATTATTATTATTATTATTATTATTTAGACTTCGTACAACTTGGAGATGTATTCTACAGTCAGGGCCGCCACATGGGGGGGGGGGGCTGCCGGACCCAAGGACCCGGGCCCCTTCAAAATGTTCTGTTACATGAGTAACGAGAAAGAACCTTCACGGAGAAGGGAAGAGAAAACTGAATGAGATTGGTCGGTCGTCGGTGAGGGGCCCGCGACCAGTACATGGTCCTGGGCCCGACTCCGAGATGTGGCGGCCCTGTCTACAGTCACTACAGAACTAATTTGAAACAATTTCATTTCGCAGCTAGGTGTAGCCTACTGCATGCTAATACTCAGAGGTATTAACATAAATATAATACAAATGTCGTATTATGTGTGTGTAAGTTTACTTAGGTCATAGCAATAGACAATTCCTCATCAAATTAAAGGAATATTATTTATTTTATGGAACGCGGAGGTTCATAGCCGCGCTTACATGACTTCATAATTCTGTGCTAACTCCATCCACCCATTCCTCGCAAATTCTACTTTCCTTAAATCTATCCTAATGATGTCCTTCACCTACGTATACTTCTTCCACGTGGCCTTTCCCTAAGAGTCTCCCAGTCAAATTTTTTAGTCATGTCTTTCTTCCCCCATGCGCGCAACATGCCCAGCCTATTTCATCCTCCGAGCATTAATTACCCTTACTATATTCGGTGAAGAGAAAAGGTTATGGAGCTCGTTATTATGGAGTTTTCTCCAGTCCCTATTTTCGTCTCTCTTAGGTCCAGATATTATTCTAAGCACTCTGTTTTTGAAGGCTCTCAGATTGTGTGTGTGTATATACATATTTTTTTAAAATTCCACTGGGTTCATATTAGGGATAAATTTACGAATGCGTATAGAATTGAAAAACACATGCACTGCACATAATTCTATGCTCCTACTACTAATCAAGTTGTTGTCCTGAACTGAGAGTAACTTATTTGCCTGGTATAGATGTCATAACCTGTGGCACAAAACTTAACCCTTCTCCATAGTTCGAATATGGACTAAAACCGTAAGCCCTGGACTAATATACAGAGTGTGCACCTCGAATAATTTTTGTGTTTGCGTTGGTATTGAAAATATTTTTCTTGGAAGTTATGTTACAAGGAACTAAGTTATAAACATGAAGGTTTGGATCATGTGGCTGTACAAGATACAAGTAACAATTTTTTTTTTAAACAGCAACATGTAGTTTAATTATGTTCAGTGAATTGAGTTCTTTACGAAGAGTTCAAAAATGCATCGAAATGGTACCACACGAATCAATAACAATAACACAAGGCAAGATGTAAAAGCAAGAAAGCCTACTGCGGTGCTCAAGTGTCAGATTTCAATTCCCTTATTTGTATGGTCTTTGTGTGTACAGTTTTGTTGGATTAAACAGACAGCAGGATCTTTTTTAAGCGACAGTTGATTTGATTTCATTCATGGTTGGCAATTTATAGTACAGTAGGCCTAGTGAAGACTTCTCTTCGTTTAGAACCACTTTGGAAGTACGTATTTTCTTAATGAAAAGGGTCTTAAGCTATATTTTAACTCTTACGGTGAATTAATGGTGTTATTGAAAAATAATTACGTGACTAGTATCTTGTACAATGCAAGCACATCAACCAAACCTCCATCCTATGTTACCATGCAAATTGATGGATTTGTGGGATTCTTGTACTACACGATAGGTAGATGAAATACGATTCAATTTAAGAGAAAAGTCATTTTGTGAAAAAATGGGACATGTGGGGTTTCTGAAATTCATGATTCAGTTGTACTTTCCGGTTAGCTATTGGTAATATTTTAACTTGCCTAAAGAATTTCATCTTAAAGCTGATTAGGTCTAAGTTGATTTTGATTGACTTTCATCCTAAAGTTTATTTTGATCTTAAAGTCGAATATATTTTTAAACAATTTCGATTAACTGTAAAGTTTGGAGATACCAGTAAAAGGCATAATTAAATTGAAAAAATAAACAAACACACATCCCTCATTGCTCACAGAAGCCTATGAATTTTACTGTAAAACAAAGGATCAGTCCACCGCTGTGGTGCAGGAGATGCGTTCACTCCTCTCACAGAGCGGACCCAGGTTCGAATCCTGGTCGAAACAAGGTAAATAGGTGGGGTTTTTCCTCACCTATGAGACAAATGTCGCATGACTTTAGGCCTTTGTTGTCCCCGGATATCACCTGATCTCATTATCAACTTCATTCGTTTCTCGCCTTGTTTAAAGTGAATGTGTGTGAGAATGTTCTGTCTCGTCCTATGTGTTCGTGTTGTCTTGAAGGTGGCTTCGGCGTAGAGCCGATCCCTCACCCGGGAGATCCTCCATGTCCTTGGTCCTTGCTTGTTCAAAAAAGTATCCCATACCGATAATCACAGATAGCAGTATAAATAAATAACATAAAATAGCCCGACTAACGGGTAGGCTATACCTCACGAGGATAAGGGGACTGTTCTATACATAAAAGTAAACGTGAATTTAAAAGGCAAATTCTATATGAATTAGATGATGACAAACACAAAGAAAGAAGACGAAGGAAAACTTGGAATGAAAACCCACATGCGCTCCTTAATACAGACTTTTTCGTGTTGTGTCGATCTCTTTTCCTAGAACTGTTGCTTAAATTACTTTACCGTAATCACTCTCCTTAGACCTGTCAATCAGTAAACAATAACTCAATTAGTTGTAAGCAGATAGAGCCTAACTTCCTCAGTTTCAGGAAACATTTGTCCTATTTCAAATACAGTACAAATAAACTGGTCGTCGTATGGATCGGACACCAATACTGTACAGAGTAATTCAGCTGTGTATCGTAGTGATCGGCATTGTTCACAGTAAATACTTTAATTCAGAAAAAATAAAGAAAATAAATAGCCGCACTATTAGGAGACCGCAAAGTGGATACTCCAAAACCTGTACATAAGTTTAATGAACAATGTATTATTTTGTAGATAAACGATGGTATGGAAAATAGTTGTCTTAAGTGGAATCCAATTTAGTCCTACTCGAGGAAATCCAGAATGACCTCATTCAGGTGGTTCGGCATTGAGAATCGAACCCAAGTCAATTATTCAATCGCTTGCCTCAACTTAGTCGGTATGATAATTTTATTATTCTACATTTTCTCATAGGTTAATCATGAATGCAATCTTGTTCCATGGCAGTTTCTCATTTTGTGCAAAACGACAAGACCGAATTCCGAGAAATGGCTGTGATATCAATAGCATCCTTACTCAACTCTTGCACTAGATTTACGGCGTGTCTGTGAATAAATATTACTAGACACTCAACCGCGTCTTGGTGTCTGTGAGCTAAAGAGAGAAGCCGCTTTTTTCTATTGTCTACCCAGAAAACAACAAGGTTTAAAAATACTCTCGATGAGTAACGTCGCTTGTTACAGAATGTCAACATTTTTGGGTTGCATTCAAAGCTACTTCGTTTCTTAGAAATAAATTTCAAGTTAATAAAGAAATATATTCATGTTTCCATAGGTTAGGTTTCTGCTCACTTTACACGAGAAAGTTAATAATTGCATAGATCAGTTGTTAATTTAGTGTTCATTTACTGCAGCGATGTGACAAATAATTATAATATCTTTAAAATATTGCATCCAGAGTGAACAAATTATTTTTAAAAAATCGTTTACTTAGTAGTCTAATCTAAAAAATCAACAGGCCTACCTTAGTAGTAGTCTACTAGCCTAGTGCAGCCTAATGTGCGCCGGATGGGTCCGAATGACGGAAAATCAGGATATTAGAAAAAATTATTAAAATATAGCTGAATCAAAACTTTAAAAAAAAGTTTCTTTTTTTCTCTCTCTTAACCATCGTTACCTCCCTTTTCGAATGGCTTGTACACCATTGTCTGTAAGGAGGAAAAAACTCTAAACGAATGATTACAGTAGGCCTATGTAAATACAAAAAAAAGTAAAAGTAAAAGTAATTTGTGAAACCAAGTGTCAAAAAATTAAGCACGTCTAAAGTATAACTGTGCATAATTTTATGTCTTTTGGGCACATGGAATAGGTGATGGTGATAAGCAGGGCTCGGATTCTGATGACCTAAAATTGTTTGAAAAATGACCTATAAAATGACCCTGAATTTTAAAGAAAATTACTTAATAATTATAAAAAAAATGACCTAAAAACTGATATTTTATTTATAAAAAAATATCATTATACACACAAAGTTATAGACCAGTTTACACATAATTGTAAAAACTGTAAATAACTGTAATGTTTTGAATGTTCTTTTCTCCCGGAAATTTATACTGGCACTGAAATTCGGCATTTCCTTTTGTGGTCTGCCGGATTATATTGTTGTTTAATTGAGGATAAACAGTAGTTTGCACTCTCAAATCCAAGCAGGTGGCAGACTCTGGTGCCAAGTCAATCTAATAAAAATAGTAATATAATACAAAATGTTTGGGTTTCTTTGATTCTCATTTCCGACTGAGACATGACAACACTTAACGCCGAATTTTTCCTTCTTGCATTTAACAAACAACACTTCAAAGAGAGAACCGCTAGCGACGAAAAAAAGTTAGTACACTCAATGTAAATACATGAAAATGACTAAAAAAAAAGGAAGAAAACGACATGAAAATAACAAAATAATGACCTAAAATTGAAATAAATGCTTTAAAAATGTAAAATTGCATAAAATGACAAAAAATTACCTAATAAAAATACATTTCTATAATCTAGAGGCCATGATTAGGATTTATCTACACGTTGGCAATGTCTATGCAGCATCAATAAAAAGATGACATGTAATTAGAATCCGGGCCTGGTGATAAGTGATAACCATTTTTAAATCTCGGTGCGCTTCAGGCTGCCAGTGCATGCAAACTTTTGCCTTTTTTCGCAATTTCAATTTGCACATTATTTTTCCACATTCAAAATCTATTTTCTCCCACAATAATAGAGATGCACATGGAAGTTTTTCACAATGTACTTTACAATGTGCGCAATAAAGTTGTAACGGCTGACGCTGCTTGGGGTGGTGGTAGACTGATAAATATTGGGGATTATAGGTGGGATATACTGCTATGGAAACAATCGTCCCACACTAACCTACTCAATAAAGTGATCAGTCCCAAAACCTAGTGTTTAAGAAGTTACTCAATATAATAATAAATATGACATACTGCTACTATGACCCTGATTTAATTATACATTAGAAAAAACTGCTTATTGGAAACGGCCTAGGGTCCACTACCAGGGGAGAACGCAAATCGAAACATCCCCTCAAACAGGAGGACAAAAGAGGGAAGGTTAATCGACAAGCAACCAAAATATAACAAGATAGGATATCTAGAACAAGACATTTATTTAAATTTCAGATCAGAAAAACTATCAGTACATTCAAAACATTGAGCAGATGTTTATATTAAAAGAAGCAATTATCAAAATGTTCTATTTTATATTATTGCCACCGAATAGATAACTGGATTCATGATCTGTTTCCAAGAAAGGACAGCTACCAAGAATATAAAAACCTACTATTAAAAAAAAAATGTGTTTAGTCTCATTCAATGCAGAATTTAATGCCCTACAACTTTTAATAGGACCACTTTTTCGATATCATAAGTTCTTTACGAGATAGGCCTATACCCGTAAAACCGCAAAAATACCCCTTTGGGGGTCACATTTTCACCCCCCAACACGTTAGCACAACTCCGCCGGGGGGAAAACCTAGGATAGTCATATTAGGCAACAAATGAAGCCATTAAAACAATAAAATCTTTTGTAGCAGTTATTTCCGATTCGTCTAATATTCTGGTTTTACGCTACTGGACTAGGACTATACAATCAATTGCACAAAATGGATAACATAGATATTTTTAATATTAACAATAAGCGGTTTAAAAATATATGTAAAAAGAAATGAAAATTTTAAAATAATGATTATTAAAATATGCTCCATATCATTTTCTTTATTTGAATCTTTCTGATATATATAAATATATATATATATAGCCTATATATATATATATATTCCTCCAAAACTATTATATTATTAATTATATTATTATTTGTTTTTCATCTTATGTTCCCTTGTGTAATTGTCATATTTTTTGTGTTTCTGTTTTCTTTTCGGTACGTTTTTTTTTATAGTTATAGTATTAGTTTAATTATTATGAATATCACTTTAAATATTTAATATTAGAATCTGGTGTATTAATATAAGCGAGAATATTGTAATTGGGCATTAGCCTATAATATTCTTAGTACAGTAAATAAATAAATAAAATCAGGTAAACTGATATAACAAAGTGCCAGTATGCTTTTTTAATCAGTTATAATTGCAGTTATGATATACAGAAAATATATATAAGTTATATATTTTTTTAATAGATCTCCGAGTTAAACTCCAGATCGATTCATTAAGCAGGGCTTACGGAAGAACAAAGGTCTAAAGTTTGATTCTTAACCTTAATTCATATTGGTATACACTGATATACTAATTCTTAAAATATGTAAACATTATACAAAATGCATTGACAATGAAATAGTACAGTAAGCCAATAAGAAGAGGATAGTTCCACCTAGCGGTATGCAGTTTTGTTCTGAGTATAGGCTTATGCAATTTTAACGCAACGCAATAACTTTAAAGCTAGTTTCTGTTCGTGAAATAACATTTATAGGCTTATGTTATTCTTTAGGAATGATGTTGTAGGTCAATGAAAGACAATGAATTCGTTTTTTAAAAGAAAAATGTAATACTTATTTAAGCACATTGACAAAATAGAACACAAGAATGGAACAGGCTCAATTTAACACAATTGATAATAATAAAAAAAAATTTTGCTTTAGGGTGGACTCGAACGTGATATGTCTTGGTTACTAGACAAGCATCTTACCCCAAGACCAAACCACACTGCGAATGTTGAGTGTCCAATCCCAGAGAATACTATCGCGTCGTAGCTCACAGAAAAGAAAAATCACCGTATTTCGAAATTAGGCTATGTTTCAAGCCTGCTAGTTTCCTTGTGTTACCATTATTGTATTATTTCATTCATAGGTAAAATAATATTCTAGATATCCCTGTGATAAATGCTGATATGTCTCTAGCTGAAGCAAAGGTACCAACGTAAGCAAATTCTCATAGCTTAATGTTTTTTTATTTATTAAGAGGTCAGGAATTATTAATCTGACATAGGCTGAAGTAAAATTCAATGCTTTAATTTAATTGTAATCAATTTTAGCAAAATAATTAGTCATTATACAACAGCATTTCATCTATAATCGAACATATGGGAACATTTGTTTTTCATGTAGATTTCAACTGTCCATGGCAACTGAAAGAGGCTTTATACGAGCGTGCTGATTGGTTGGCCGCGAGTCAATCAAAATGCTTCGAATTGAACAAATTATTATTATAAATGTTCCTGTTAATTACTCTTTATTTCGGTACTGCGCAACCGATTAGGTCCAAATTCAATAGGCTTATTGCTATTATCGTTATAAATGAGTATACAAAGTTTCATGAAAATCCGATAAAGCTTATTTGAGTTACCGCGCCTTTTCGTATACGATACCATAAAAAGGCACTAAATTGGGTATTATTCCGGTACCGGCCAACCGATTTAGTCCACCATCAACAGACGTCTTCCCATAGACATTAAAAATGCGTATACCAAGTTTCATGAAAATCCGATAAAGCGTGTGCGAGTTATGGCACCTTTAAAATATACACTAAATTGGGTTTTACTCCGGTACCGGTGAACCGATTTGGTCCAATTTCAATAGGGTTCTTCCCATTGACATTATAAACGCGTATACCAAGTTTCATCAAAATTCGATAAAGTGTATTTGAGTTAGAGCGCGTACAGACACACGGACGGACGGACGGACGGGCAGACGGACAGACATTTTTCGTCCCCCACACAATCTCATAAAGTACCATACTGGCACTTAATAAATACAGAAAATCGTATTACAGTTATACTATTAAGTGTAATCGTAAGCCATTTATTTAAACTCACTTTTATGAATAAAACTAAAACTAAAGTAAACTCGGTGATAAAATATATGTATTTTTAAAAAGTATAATCAATACAAAAATTGTTATCAGTAAATTAGTAAAGCAAGAACCAAAAGCTCTCTCTCTAAAAAAAAAAAATCTCACATAAAAATCGTGTTCATATTTGAATAAGCCTATCTATGGGAAATAGATTTAAATTTTGATTTAAAATCAATTAAATAAATAATTTGAACAATAAATTGACATAATAACTTGAAATATTAAACTTTAATTTTGGTTTATATTTTACTTAAGGATGTAACATGACATATTTATAGAACAAGTAGTTTAGAGAACCAATATCAACACTTCGGTCATCCGTTAAGAGACGATTCATGAAGCTGAGCACTCCTGTTGCCTAACTGGAAACAAGCCCCCCATCGGAAACATTAGTCCTGGTAAATCTAACTGCAACTACATTAATTTACGCACGGGTTTATTGGTTATATCGATTTCCTCACCTCGCATTCCGATGTGTTGAACCGCTTTTAATTTCAGTTATGTGCCGTACATGTAAGTTGTGTTTATTAGTGATCAAAGTTTGTAGTATAACTTCATGACAGCAATATCCTTTTTTTAATATCGCACTTAAAAAAAAAAGAGAAAGATATATATATATATATATATATATATATATATAGGCCTTACAGAAAGATAGAAAGGGGGGAAGCGCTCGTTGGTTATCTGGTTTCGACTTGGCATTCTGTTATTTACAGTTTCCTCTAAGCAAAATTAAACAAAGAATACAAATTAAAGATTTGTTTTCTACTGCGAAGTAGGCCCTAATCATTTTTATTTTCTCAACACTACCATAGTAGGCCTACTATGGATATAGGGCCGATGCGGAAGGCTGACAAGGTTACCACTTTCACGCTTCGAATGTATACAAATCTGGGAGCCTCAGGTTCCTGGAACCCAAAAACCTCCACGGTTTATATTAGGATCATTTTACTTTTGTGGGCCTATGCCATGAAACGAAATATTCGAACCTAAAGACATGAAAACGGGGACTGGAAAACTGCATAATGACGAGCTTCATAACTTGTACTCTTCACCGAATAAAATAAGAGCAATTCAATCACGGAGGATGAAATGAGCTGGATATGTTGCGCGCATCGGGGAGGAAAGACATAGCCCAAAAGTATTGACTGGGAAATCCGAAGGGAAGAGACCACTTGGAAGACCTAGACGTAGGTGGGAGGACAATATTAGAATATATTTAAGGGAAGTAGGATTTGCGAGGGATGGTTGGATGGAGTTAGCACAGAATAGGGCTGAATGGTGGGCTCATGTAAGCGCGGCAATGAACCTCCGGGTTCCATAAAATAGAAAGGCTAATATTCCTTTAGCTTGAGTAAGTATGCAATGCAACTATAGTGCTTTCACATTCGCCAGAGGTTTCAAGGCCACAACTTCGCACGTCTAATATGCCCCCACTGATCAGAAGTCAGTATTCCCCTTTGCGCAGAGGAGCTGCGCTGTCGCACTCACTCATACGACACCAAGGGGGAACTCCCTACTGGCTTGTCATGTGACTGGCATTGGAGGGGTATGATGTTATAGGAGCGCGGTAAGAGGGGGTATCATAGGCGTGCTACGTTTGGCCTTGAAACCTCTGGCGAATGTGAAAGGACTATAGTATGTGATGCATAGCCTATGTATGCGTAGGCCTATGCATTGATTGTGCTACTTTATAATATCAATATAGGCCTAATGTATAATTTTTACGAACATAATGTAAGTTTTGAGGTTAGCATGTTTGCCGAGGATCTAAGACTCAAGCTGAGAAAATTAACAGCCGCTTCATACCATTATTTTTCCTTCTTCATTAGTAAAGTTCTTCCGTAGATTATGTATAGGCGATGGATCAACCCCTTATCACTAGGATTTGAGGGCACGAAGTTGTATGATCATATCGGTCACAGAAGTATTTTTACAGACTTAAGAAAAATTACATCAACTGTAACCTCCTGCTTCAACGAAGAAACACACACACAATCAAGGGACGTAGCCAAGATTTTGGATTTTTTGTTTGGTAAAATCAGGCCTTTACATTACATTTTAACGTCTATTTTCAGTTACAAACAAAATAGTTTGTAAACACAAAAATCACTTTTTACTGCTCCAAAATAATAACATTTTGGAAAAAGCATCAAAACGAAATCTGAAGGCTTAATTCTACAACTGTTAAAAATACTGTTTCTAATACAACATACCAGAAGGGTAGGCCTAATAAAACAGTATTTAAGAATACTAAATGAGAAGTAGGCTACATTTTAATGGCAGTGAAATGAAAAGGGGTTACACATCTAACCCATGCATTACTGCATTAGTTGACGTAAAAGTAGTAAGGCTAAGTTTTCTTTAAAAAGAAAGTGAAACAGTGTATTCATAGTGACTAAGTAAGACTAACACAATACAATTAAACGACAATTTAATTTGGCAAAATAAATATTCTTAACGTGGCCTGGGCCCCTCAAGCCGTCTCTCTGGCTACGTTCCTGTGACACAATCATACAAAATACGTTTCAACTGATATGAAAACCAAAAGAATCCTAGTAAGGCTGATCTGAATAAACAACAGTTGATATGGGCTGACGTTTTCTAATAGTTATTTAAATAATCTGGCATCGGAATAGATGAGATATTCTGATTCTGTTATTTTAATTATACCACATACATTTTCAAACATCCTTGAAAGTCAAAAGTCATAAAGTTGAGGCCCATTCCGATATGAAAGAGGAGGTGCGCCAGCAAAATTAAGTACAGTGTGCAATTAGCATTATATGGCGCGCGAAATTAGGTATGCCACGGTTTACGCTGCTCTTACTAACCCTTCATCTCCTTTCCTCACCCTCTCCTTTTTCTACATCCGAGCAGAGAGCTGTTGGAGGAGGGGGGAGGGCGATGTATATTAAAAACTGACGGTGCTCCTCTACTCTTCTTCCTCTTCTAACTCCAGAAAAACCGTCAATTCCCTCGGCGGCGGCGAAGTTTTCACGTTATTAAAACTTGTGATGAGTCGCAATTACTGGGGGAGTTTATTTCCTTCATGATATCCACTCGATGAGAGTTTTATTAAGCGTCAGGCAGCGTCGGATTAGCATCTCTCGTTTCTTCACGATTTCCTTCGATTGAGAATATTTAAAGCAAATAACTCCAGGTATTACTACATATATTATTTGCTGCAGTAAATATGTTTATTTATTTACATTGAATTGAATTGAATCACTTGCAGTCAACAAAAAGAAGATACGTTATGGACATTGTCAAATATTAAAACATAAAAACGTTAAAAAGTGAGTGTTTGTACATGTTCAAAAACATTCGCTCACATCATAAAAAGGATTTTCAGCAAGCCATCTGTTTAAAATATTCTTAAATTGAGTAAAGTTTATATTGTAAGCGACTGGAGGTAATTTGTTGAATAGCTTAAAAAATATTGAATTAAACCAATTTTTCGATTTTGACAATCTTACCAGAGGCTCAGACAAGAGACAGGCCTAGTTAAATCTTGTATTGTAGCTATGCATAAACCGACCACTGTTGAAGTTCCCAGTCCCTTCTTACCTGTTATTAAACATGCTAATTTATAAGCTTAGAGATTTACAACTGTTACAATCTTCTCTTCTTTAAACAAGGGTTTACAATGTGCATAGAACTACGCGTACATGAACTATGCTCTGGCATAGGCTACATCCACAAAGAAAAACATTGCAATCGCCTGAAAACAAAATTTCTACGATAGTGCGTAAAGTTGCAATTTAGTTACTGTAAATGCCTAGAGTAATCCTTTAAAACACAAGTGCACATAGAAATAAGCTGGCTCGTAAGTTATAGTTATTCATAACACTCTCTAAAGGTACGGGCGTATTATTTATTCTTTTTGCATCGATTTCCTTTTATTGTATTAATTTTACCCAAGTACCTCTTCACATTTTCTAGTAATGTTATTGCTTTTGCCTTTATTTAGTTCCCATGCTGATTCTGAGAAAGGCTACATCCCATTCATGATTAAATTATTAGTTTAGTTCCTTTAGATTGCCTTTCATTCCATGTTCCTAGAACTACAGTATGTGACTAATGTATTAATGTAATACAACAATATGAAGTTGCATAATTCAGTGGAATGGTTATACGCCACCATTTTCCTTCTGTCTAATTGGGAATTAATTCTTCAGTATCAAAATATTCCCATAGCAACGGCTCGGTCAAACTCGAGTACTTCCTTTCGATTCGAGAAGCCTCTTTTATACAGTGACAATTTATACAGAAACATACCGGATTACAAATGTAGTTAAATAAATACACGAATGAAACAAATATTCCTAATTAACATCGGCCGAAAGAATAGTTGTTGGTTCTGACTCCCCTCAAAATATCTATACCTATAAAAAATAACTAATATTATCACATTAGTAATTTAGCTCGTTTGATCTTACTTGCGATGAGAGCAGAATAAATCGGCCGCGCCTTGGTGCTTGAAGATGGAGTCGGATAGACGGTGAATAGCGTTCAAGTCATGTAAGTTGCTTGTCCTCGTGAAATTCGTTGTGGTGATTTTTTTTTTAACTTAGATATTAATTCAAATGTGACAATGTTCGAATTGTGTTATCTACAGTGATGATAGCACCAAAACGTCTTTCTATCGAACTGAAATCATGCCGGATCCCGAAAACATTATACCGCTACTACACTGTTCGGCTAAGTTGTTGCAATAGAGTTATTTTCTAATTATTAAATACAATGAAATATACAAAATACAATATAAATTATAAGAGAATGCAAGTACGAAAGCCGTAATACTCAAAGGGGTACAATATGACAAATTATGGCAATGACACATAATTTAGCTTAGGAAGAAATTAAATTATATTTAAAGCAGTGTAGGCCTACAAATATTCACTAATTATTTAAAATGGATGGCTGATTAACCAGTTAAATAGAACAGACTTAAATTTTGCCTGGTTTACAGTGAGCAACTCATGGGGTAACCTCCTGAACATATGTACAGCTATAGAATTAAATAATTTTCTTCATCTACATAAAATAGGTTCTGAAAGAACAGTTGTATAACTGATGAGATAAGACATGAATCATGATCTGCGCGACAACGACGCTTCGAAGTCACTTCGCACGCTCATATCGCTACCACGCATCTTCAAACCAAGCTTCTTGTCTCGCATCCCCTGTTATACCTTGTCTTCTATTAATGCAAATCTATATTAGGATGGTAAGAACTGATGGTTTCCTTAATTCTGATTAAATATTGGAATATGTATAAATTTATGATAGTTAAAATCTGTTCTTGAATAAATAAAGATCCGCAGTGAGCATCATGTAGCATTTTTTAAATTGAGAATCTTTATGTTACTGCTATTTTCCCATATGTAGGTACCATACGATACTGTATTATTAACGAAAGCAAAATATGAATTTCCAAGATATTAATTTGGTATTAAGATTTTTAAATGTCTTAATAAATAAAGTAGCTCCTCTTGAAAGCCTGAAGGTTAGTGAATTTAAGTATTTGTTCCAAGTTAATGTAAAATGTACTAGAACGCCCAATAATTTTATATGTGCCTTCGCCTCGGTATTTAATTATTTTTTGGAAGAAAATATACCTAAGTTTTGTTTGCATATAGACTTAAGCCGTTTGCCTGGAACCATTTGCCTGTGCTGTACTATGATTTTACCGTGATTAAATTTTGTGTTTGAATCTCTATGTGATGCCACAAACGAGAATAGTTTATTTTTTCTAACTATTTCCCACTGATTACGTGAACCGAAGAAGATAAACATAAAGGAAATGTAGTGTGACAGATACTCTTCAGAGAAATATATCCATCTTAGTAGTTGTTAGGCCTATAACGAATCTTCATGATATTGCTGTTGCATATAACTAACTCTGTGACGCTAACATCCCAGAAGGGATAAGACCTACCACCCGACCGCTGCGTCATTTACCATAGGCAGACGACTGGATTGGGGGCATGTGGTCAGTATGCCGACACCCACGGCCGTTAATGGTGGTTTCCATGGCCGGAGCTGTTACTTCTCTATCAAGTACCTCCTCAAATGGAATCACGAGGTTGAGTGCACCTCTACCAGACCTCCCTACCTGAGAGGTACGAGGAGGTATCGGGTATCGAACCCAGGCCGACGCTAACCACAAGACCATGCCGTCGAGCTGCTGCTGCTGCTGCATATGCTCAACTATAATTTCACTA
This sequence comes from Ectobius pallidus, assembly GCA_964059195.1. NCBI lineage: Eukaryota > Metazoa > Arthropoda > Insecta > Blattodea > Ectobiidae > Ectobius > Ectobius pallidus. The sequence continues at coordinate 26,605,129 of CAXKWD010000010.1, read as the reverse complement.
AAAAAAAAAAAAAAAAAAAAAAAAACTCATATCACACACAGAAGTAGTGTACCAATAAAGTTCACGAACAAAATATACTATCAAACCTTGCTCTGTGCAACCTGTAGAGATTTTAAAGCAGGGGTTGGTAACATCTATTTTCTTTATATGCATGGACCGCGCTAAGTGGAGAAATGAACCAGGTATTTGACTTTAAAAGGAGAGTAAAAATCATTAGATTACAGTATGGAAATATTCACCTATCCGTTATTACAAAATGTCAAGAATAAATCTGCAGAAGATTTTTGATGATTCGAAGAACTAACCGGGTGCTAGGAAATTTCCCATACAAACTCTAAGGCTAGTAGAAGGGACGGAGTAGACAATATTTCGAATAGGTACCCACGTAGGCTGCTGTTTGCGAGTCGCAAGTACAGAAAATTCAAACTAAGCGTTTAAATCTCCCGCTTCTGCCGGGGAAATACAGTGCGTTCTTTTGAACTTGTAAAGGGCTTTACGAGGGGTACAGCAAGCGCTTTACGGCCGCTGCAGCCAAAAAGAACGGCGAAGTCGATCAGCTGAGAGCTTGCTCAATGAAATACCGGTACTTTGTACTGCCCTCCAGCATGGTTAAGACACGTGCAAATAACAGTTAGCCGGGATGGAAATAATAATTATTGTACAATATGATATAGGCTATAGGTAAAATCAAATGGTAGGCCTACTAACTGTGCTGTAGGAGGCGTTCGTAGTTGGGAATTTGAACACTGATGTTAATACCACCAAGGAAATTTTCGGTCAGCACATACTCCGCCATGACAGTTCGTGCAACAAAAACTTGAAGAGAGATTTGAGATCGCTGCACTTACTGTGAAGCGGACGTAAAGCGGAGCTGCAGCGAATTTTAATGCAGCAATGGTCAAATGCTTGAAACAGTTCGTCCCCCTATCAGAGGTACTCCGTTTTGTAATCAGCTCCTACCTTGTCTAGAAGATTTACAGGAACCGGCCACGACTGCTCAGCGTATACACCAGGTGATCTTCGTATCTCGGGTGCTGGTTGGGTAAAATTATTATTTAAGGGTTCTTACTACTATGATTGTCCAATGAAGACCCAAAGTTGACTGGTAAGATTATTATTTATTAATACCAAAAATCACTTAAATCAGTTGAAGAATTATTGAGCTGTAGTTTGAATGTCAGGGGGGGTAGAATGATCTAACCTCACTATATAATGTTTTTATCTGACGTTCTCGTCCTCTACTTAATGCAGGATAATGTCTCCTTTTTGGATCCGTCGACCAGTGGTATAGGCTGATTCTACAAGGTGGTATAGGCTATACTGCAGCCTTACCGCAAGTACCTACGTAGTCAATGATTATACTTGGAATAATACTGTTAGTGACAGGGATCAGTCCCAGATCACTAAATATCTTAGTGAAATATAGGAGAAGCCCTGTGCTTCCCTATAGAAATATTACTTATAGAATGTGGACCCCCACGCTAATCGTGTGGTCCCGGCAGAAATATCAAAATACTCCTGCAGTCTATGACGACTCGCCAGGAAGTGCTACTACAATCTCTATATCATTCTATCCTCCCAACGTTCCTTCAATATACCCCTACTTTTCACACACAACAAATAAAAACTTATGTTACTACATTTTGAGCTTTTTCAATTGTAAACTCGTTTTTCATTGGCTAGCAGGCTCTAAGCGTCTAATGCTACGGCTCTGCTGCTCCTGGGTTTAACGCATTTCTCTCTTCTCAGAATTTAATGACAATTCTGCTAAGAGTTATACAGAGTTTATTTCCCAGTGCTATTTCGTAGAGCTCGTCTATTGAGTGCCTCTTACCTCTATTCACACTGTTTTTAGTTGAAAAGAACTCCACTTCAATAATAATAACTGTCTCGTGTCCCCTGTGGTGAATGCATACAGAAGATGGATTTTACTTGTAAAATACATGGAATTCCGTCTGAGACATTTTGTGTGTTAAAGTCTAAGTTTCATTTCCATTCCCAGCTACTGTTAACTTTAATATATTTTATACTTGTAAACTTTTAATATAATATTTCAGCAATGTAATATTCTTACTCTGACTATTGTTTTTTCAGTAAAGTAATATTTTTAATCTGACTATTGTTTTTCAATAATGTAATATTTTTAATTTGAATAATATTTAAATCTATTAGCATGTCATGATCATGGTATTTATTTGGTTACCAGGATCGTGACTTCATCATGCTTTAGCTTCGTTTTAAAAAAAACAACGCACTGGCAGTATTAAGAATTTAATTATACATGACTCAGTTACTTACCTTTGCAAGAAAAGACATTCGCTGATCTCGTAACTCTAACCAATGTCAAGGGACACACGTCACTTTGTCACTTTACAAAAATTGTTTCTAGGCAAACTAACCAAACTGTTTTCACCTACTGTATGTACTATACTTCAAATGTTGATTGAAAGTTTGTTTTTGTAAATGTAAGTAACTGAGTCATAAATCATTAAATTACTATCGCTTTATACCTGGCAGTGGCAGATGACTTTTTTAAATTGTCGTGATCGAACTTTGGTTCATGATCAGTTTATTTTATACACGTTTTTACCCAGAGGTTGAGTTAGGTTCTGGCCAGTAGGCCATGTAACTATTGATGTGAATCTGTTTCCTGCAGTTGATGTGTAAGGGCGCCTGTTTATTTCAACTAATATTCATTTTTGATGAATTAGCGGCGGTGAATCATTGTAAGTATATGTCAACTTCGGCATTTGCCTTTACGACTGGGGAAACCATGGGGAAAAAATCAAGTTAAGTTGACAGGCCATGGGATTTTAATTTGGGATCTCTCGAATGCGAGTCCAAGAAACTGTAGTCCCGGCAATCTCGCTCGAAAATAAGTTTCTATTCAATTAAAACCTCCCTCTATAATTTTTAAGAATTTCGAGAACGACTAGGTTGTATAAAAACTAGCACTGTTTTCAATATATGTTTTATTCTATTCCAAAATCTTGTGTTAAGAATATGACAAATAGCCTATTTAATTCAGTATCTAAATATAATGTTCTTAAATCATTGCTAAAAATATTAAAATTACTACCAGGCATGGTGTGTAGAAGCAATGGGTTTCAAAATAATTCTAAGTCCTCTATGGGCGATTAAAAATTATATCTAGCGTTTTCTGAAGGAATGGTTAAGTTTGATAAGTTGTTTTTCTTCATTTTAATCTCTGGATACCTATATATGGATCTAAGAGTTTGAAAATTGAAAATCTTCCAAAAGTAAATTTCCACTTAAAAGCAAAATACAAAACTGAGTGAAGGCAGGCCTTTTAAGGTAGAACGAAATACAAGAAATTGAGATTAGGTATTACATAATTATTTTATTTTCTGTACACACCAACTGTTCAGTTATGTTTGATACTTGAGATTTGACGTAGTTTTTTTTTTATTTTCCTGGCCTTCTATAATAATCTTTTAATAATTATTCTTGTCTTTTTTCGGCCTTGGTAAGATTTTATTCAATGTTAATTTTTCTCACGGCCTTCTAGTAATTATTATTTTTATTGTCAAAATACAATCTTTTGTCTTTAAATTGCCTAATCGTTTTTATCTTCGTCCAATGGGATTGTTTCTTTAGTATTGTTACAAGTCATTGTTTTCAATTAAAAAATTACTTCTTCATTCTTCTTCCTTCTTCGTCTATTGTGTAATCCTCTGAAAGGATTTTCAATTCTCTCTGGACGTAGCTAGCAGCAGCTATTTATACTTATTCGCCTTGGAATCTGTTTGCAACGATTCAAGGATTTATCAACATTAATTTTATCTGCACAGAAGCAGTTCTAATTATTATTCGCCGCAAAATGGTGAATTTCTTCTACGTCGCTGCTAAGCTTCTCTACTAGCTTTAATATAGCTTGATTGGACCTCAGGATTATTTCCTGTAGTGTTATTCGTCACAAGAAGGAGTCATTACACAAGTGAGTGTTTAAAAGATTTTAACATTCATAAATATTTGAATATTGCTTTGATGCTACATAACACGCAAGTTAATTTATTGACATTAGCATTGCGTTTGTGATTTGAGATTAAAAGACATCACAAGATTAACTGCAATCACATTTATAGCATACAATTGCTATATGTATGCTTAATTAATAATTACAAGTTCTCGACGTATCAAGTCGAGTGGTCCTCTGGAATTTTAAATAAATCTGTATTGAAACCAACAAGGTTTTTTTATTTGGCGGATTCAATCATCTCTGCTTTTAGAAGATCTTCAAGTCATCAACCAAGAATTAGCGAGTGATTGTGCATAAGAAGAGTTCAGTGTCGTGTTACATCGCCTATGGTCTTTGTTTCTTGTAAACCTATTATTTTATTCTCTATTCGAATGTATGGCGTGCATTTTGATTTTAATCAGCCCTAATTATCTATCATACAGTCCGCTGAGATGCACGTTCTACATTTTTGGATCCTTTCCGGGCCGGATGGAACCTCTATTGTAACAGACTTATTGTAAACGACACTATTTTTTCATTCCGCCCGGACTTATTCAATATAAGTTCATTCTTTAAAGCTGTTGGTGCTCCAGATATTGCTGTTTGAGCACTATATTTAACTATATTATTGACTATTGAAGCACATTGTTCTTCTCCTGACCATTTAGGTCAGTTTGAGCGTAGTAAATATTACTACATCTCTATCATTCAAGCTAATTTTAGTGCTTCGCCTCCGTGTTTTACACGTGTGAGGCCATTTTCAACAGCTGATTTCACTGAATGTTTTCAAGGGTATTTGTATTTACACACTTGTACTTACCTTTGTAAAACCAGTTACACTTTTTCATGTGTTACACGCTTGTACTTACCTTTGTAAAACCAGTTACACTTATCATGTGTTTTGTCCGATACGCGGGCAACTATTAATCTTTGTATTTGTCCCGAATGCGGGCAACAATTGACCTTAGACTTAGCTCAGGTTCCCAACTTCAATAAGTGAAGTATTGTGATTTTTTGGACAATTAATTGCGAATATCACATCATGGATAATCCTGAGGCTGTTTTAAAGTCCCTTAAGGCTAAGCGTACTCCCATAAAGGCGAAGATCACGCGTAAGGCTAATGATATCCTTAATTCAATTATTGATGATGAAGGATCTTACCAAGACTTCTTGAGTTTTAAAAGTAAACTAGACCAGTTTGAAAATGAATATGATAAGGTTCAATCTGAAATAGACGAGCTAGCTTACTCTGAACATGAAGTAGCTTACAGGTTAGAAGTCGAGGAAGTTATTAAGCGAGCTACTCGATATTATAATAAACAAGTTAGTGCTTTCAAAAAGGCTGCGGCCGACCGTAAAGAGGCCGAGGCTATGGCTAAAGCCGAACGCAAAGAAGCTGAAGCTAAAGCTATTGCCGCCGAGGCTAAAGCTAAGGCTCTTGCTAGTTTTGAACGGTTAAGGGTTCAGCTCTTCAATACATTTCAGACTATACATGAATTTGAGATTCAAGATAAACTCTCATACCGTAAGGCTTTGTTCCATCGTTCCGAACTTCAAAGGCTTATGGATAGATATAGGGATGAAAGTCCTCAATTCTTTGATGTTTCGGATCAGGAGGCTGAGCAGCTAGAACAACATATTCAAACTGAATATGCTGCTGCCTTTTTATTTATTGATTCACTCATTCTCGACAACAAGTTATTGTATGAGTCTGAACAATCTCAATCGATTAGTCAGCGTTCATCGCTTGACTCTCATCTCCCTAATTTGCCCAAGCTCCCGGAATTAAAATTACCTCAATTTTCCGGCGATCCTAGGAATTGGATTGAGTTCAGGGATACCTTTACATCCCTCATCATAAATCACAGCCACATTTCAGATATGGATAAATTCCAATATCTGAAATCATGTTTGTCACCTGAAGTGATGACTGTTATACAAAATATTCCCGTTTCATCTGCTACTTTCGAAGTAGCTTGGAAAACCTTAGCAGAAAGGTTTGACAATGATCGTTTGATTGCAAATACGCACTTAGATCATTTATTCTCTGCACCCTCCATAGTAGGGTCTTCCGCAGAGTCGCTTCAACGCTACTTGGACCATTTTGTAAGCACCGTGCATGCTCTGCACGCTTTGAATACTGAGGTTTCCTTGTCTGACCTCATCATTTCACGTATAATTGTGGATAAGCTCCCTGTGAGTCTAATCAAGGATTGGGAGTCCTCAATTAAACTTGGTAGTCTCCCTAAACTGAGAGATTTGTTTAGCTTTTTGGAGTCGAGAGTCAGGGTGTTGCAGATGACGGAGGCAGCCCTGCGTAGTCAGTCTGCTAAATCTGCGCCTATTTCTGCTGTCACTACCAAAGCTAAGGTCAAGCATCAGCCCACGAGAAACAATTGTATTTGTTGTCATAATGCGCAACATCCTCTTTATCACTGTGACGAGTTCAAGACAATGAAATTTGCGCATCGTGATCAATTTGTGAAAGATCACAATTGTTGTCGTGTTTGCCTTGGCGCAAACGGCCACGAATCCAATTGTAGTAACTATCGTTGCAGTGTTTGCAACGCAAAACACAGTACTTATTTGCACAATTATGCTGCTAATAATTCGCCGGCAGAAAATACAGTCAATGTAATGTCCTCTGGAAACTCACAGCAAAAATGTCTGCTTCCCACGGCCACTGTGGTAATTCTCGACATAAATGGTCGTGCTGTAGAGGCTACAGCGCTTCTAGATAGCGGTTCTGACTGTAACCTAATCAGTAATAGATGTATAAAGAAGTTTTTAGTCTTATACCCTCAAAATAAAATACTAAGATATATGAACAACACAGGAAAGAGGGGACAACCTTTTACAATATAAATTGTTATAATATAATTTGTAAATTATAAATCAATAATATTTTATTAGTTGATTCTTACATTGTATGATATATGGCAACTTGTAATTAAAGTTAGCAAGATAAAATTCTAAGATTAATATTGGATTGGCTATACATAAAACATCTATATCATATAGTCAAGAGTTAAAATTTTTTTGATCAACTTATATATTCAAGCGATTACATATGTGCATAGTCCATATAGTTGAATTAATATATGAGATCAATATATAGGATCAACTTTGGATTGTTATAGCTGTTACATTAATGGTTATAATGGGTAATAAAATAAGTAGCAAGAGTAATTCTTGCATGTCATAATGTTAAAATGTCACATTTAAAATTAAAATTAATAAATATCTTGAAATTGTGATTAAAAGAAGAGCTTACAAGCATATACTTGTGCGTGACTATTATAATTATATTCTATGATTTTGTAATTAATACTTGAATGTCCAGATTCTCGTAATTATTGTTCACATATATACATGTATACAAAAGCTTGATGCTTCGTGATGATAGATTATTATAAGGTTGTTAAGGTTGTCCTCATTAAAATTGTGTTGTAGATGGTAGTTGTAGATGGTAGTTGTTTTTCTTAGCTAGTACTAGTCCAACTTTCATCAGATAGCTACTAAGCTTACAGACTGAAGATGGTACATATACTGTACCGAAATGTACATATCTAACTACTAAGAAAAACAACTACCATCTACAACACAATTTTAATGAGGACAACCTTAACAACCTTATAATAATCTATCATCACGAAGCATCAAGCTTTTGTATACATGTATATATGTGAACAATAATTACGAGAATCTGGACATTCAAGTATTAATTACAAAATCATAGAATATAATTATAATAGTCACGCACAAGTATATGCTTGTAAGCTCTTCTTTTAATCACAATTTCAAGATATTTATTAATTTTAATTTTAAATGTGACATTTTAACATTATGACATGCAAGAATTACTCTTGCTACTTATTTTATTACCCATTATAACCATTAATGTAACAGCTATAACAATCCAAAGTTGATCCTATATATTGATCTCATATATTAATTCAACTATATGGACTATGCACATATGTAATCGCTTGAATATATAAGTTGATCAAAAAAATTTTAACTCTTGACTATATGATATAGATGTTTTATGTATAGCCTATCCAATATTAATCTTAGAATTTTATCTTGCTAACTTTAATTACAAGTTGCCATATATCATACAATGTAAGAATCAACTAATAAAATATTATTGATTTATAATTTACAAATTATATTATAACAATTTATATTGTAAAAGGTTGTCCCCTCTTTCCTGTGTTGTTCATATATCTTAGTATTTTATTTTGAGGGTATAAGACTAAAAACTTCTTTATACATCTAATATTTCCCTCAAAGAACCAAGATGAAATTTATCAATAATAATCAGTAATAGGTTATTTAAACAGTTAGGCTTGTCTCCTTTGCCTCATCGCACTACGCTGGCTGGTGTACTATCCACTAATGTAAGCACACAAAGGCTTGCATCGATATCACTTAAATCTCGTGCCACTCCTTGGTACTATGATACTGAGGCTATTGTTATCCCAAAAATCTCTACATCCAAGTTTCCAAAACACTCAATTGACATTCAGGAATGGAATATTCCCCCCAATCTGCAATTAGCAGATCTGCAGTTTAATAAACCTAAATATGTTGACCTGCTCTTGGGAGTTGAAATCTTTTCCCAAATCATAGTTCCTGGTCAGATATCTGCCCCCAACTATCCCACCATTCAGAATTCCAAGCTAGGCTGGTATTTATCAGGCAGTTTGCCTCCTTCTCCTTCTCCCCAACGTCCTCATACTCATTTGACTCATTGCGAGAAGCGATTCAATCAGAATAAGTCTCCCACATTTAACCCTGCTAATTCCGGGGAAACCTTTGCCAATTATTCAGCCTTCTTAACTTCTGATGAAGATGTTAGTAATCAACTCACTAAATTTTGGGAGTTAGAGAAGGTTTCTAATTGTGCTCCTTTCCCTGACGAGTCCTTCTGTGAGAAGCATTTCTTAGACACTACTCGGAGAGATTCTGATGGGAGGTATATTGTGAAGCGTCCCTTTCGTATTGACCCAGAGACTTTGGGCACTACTAAAGCCCAAGCTTTAAAAGGGTTTCATTCTTTGGAGAAGCGAGTATCTTCTAATCCCTCTCTCAATTTAGAGAATTGCAAGTTTATGTCTGAATATGAAGAACTGGGTCATATGGAACCTGCTATTGAGGATTGTACTGCTAAGTACGAATATGTAATTCCTCATCACCCTGTATTTAAGCCATCCAGCACTACCACTAAGTTGAGGGTAGTGTTCGATGCTTCGGCGAATAGAGTTGCTGACATCCAAGAAACTACTTCTATTGATTCTTGGTCGCATGTTATTTCTAAAGACACACCTGCTTCCATTTCGTCTGATAATGGTAGTAATTTCATAGGCGCTAAGGTTGACTTACAGAATCTTGTCAAGCTACTTCAATCTAATGGTTATCAATCTATTATTCAGGATGCCACTTCTCACCTACATATTAAATGGAATTTCCTACCTCCTCATTCGCCACATATGGGAGGTCTTCATGAAGCTGCCGTTCGTTCGATGAAAATTCATCTTAATAGGATGGCACCTTCTTTTAATTTTGACTATGAAGAGATGTCTACTCTTCTCATTCAGATAGAGTCTCTATTGAATTCACGCCCTCTTACCACCCTGTACGAGGACGTCAATGACTCTACTTTTATTACTCCTGGCCATTTCCTCATTGGAAAGGCTATTATATCTTTACCTAGTCCAGATCTTTCTGGCGGGTATACTCTCCGTTCCCGTTGGAACAATCTCAATCATTTAGTGACCTGTATTTGGAAGAGATGGTCATCTGATTATCTCCATTCGCTTCAAAGGAAGTCTAAATGGACTAGAACTATGCCTAATGTGTCAATAGGCACTCCAGTCTTAGTAATGGAAGACAACGTTCCTCCTTTGAGATGGATTATGGGTGTTATTGAAAGGGTTCATCCTGGTCCTGATTCCCTTGTCAGGGTGGTTACTGTTCGTACCCCCTCAGGTTCATTTAAGAGGCCAATTGTTAAATTGGCACCCTTACCTATCCATGACTCAGAAGACTGATAGTTAGTCTTTGTCTTCTAGGTACCTAATGTATTCTTAGTTATTGTTATTTTATCAATATTTGTTTTTTGTTTTTGTAGTTCTTGTCTTTCTCAAGGTCAAACATAACTTCGCATTCTATTTAGATTATTCCACAAGTGGAATAATCGCGGGCAATATGTTCAGTTATGTTTGATACTTGAGATTTGACGTAGTTTTTTTTTTATTTTCCTGGCCTTCTATAATAATCTTTTAATAATTATTCTTGTCTTTTTTCGGCCTTGGTAAGATTTTATTCAATGTTAATTTTTCTCACGGCCTTCTAGTAATTATTATTTTTATTGTCAAAATACAATCTTTTGTCTTTAAATTGCCTAATCGTTTTTATCTTCGTCCAATGGGATTGTTTCTTTAGTATTGTTACAAGTCATTGTTTTCAATTAAAAAATTACTTCTTCATTCTTCTTCCTTCTTCGTCTATTGTGTAATCCTCTGAAAGGATTTTCAATTCTCTCTGGACGTAGCTAGCAGCAGCTATTAATACTTATTCGCCTTGGAATCTGTTTGCAACGATTCAAGGATTTATCAACATTAATTTTATCTGCACAGAAGCAGTTCTAATTATTATTCGCCGCAAAATGGTGAATTTCTTCTACGTCGCTGCTAAGCTTCTCTACTAGCTTTAATATAGCTTGATTGGACCTCAGGATTATTTCCTGTAGTGTTATTCGTCACAAGAAGGAGTCATTACACAAGTGAGTGTTTAAAAGATTTTAACATTCATAAATATTTGAATATTGCTTTGATGCTACATAACACGCAAGTTAATTTATTGACATTAGCATTGCGTTTGTGATTTGAGATTAAAAGACATCACAAGATTAACTGCAATCACATTTATAGCATACAATTGCTATATGTATGCTTAATTAATAATTACAAGTTCTCGACGTATCAAGTCGAGTGGTCCTCTGGAATTTTAAATAAATCTGTATTGAAACCAACAAGGTTTTTTTATTTGGCGGATTCAATCATCTCTGCTTTTAGAAGATCTTCAAGTCATCAACCAAGAATTAGCGAGTGATTGTGCATAAGAAGAGTTCAGTGTCGTGTTACATCGCCTATGGTCTTTGTTTCTTGTAAACCTATTATTTTATTCTCTATTCGAATGTATGGCGTGCATTTTGATTTTAATCAGCCCTAATTATCTATCATACAGTCCGCTGAGATGCACGTTCTACACCAACTATTCTGTAACAGATTATTATATCATAGTAACTACAGTAGGCCTATTTTTATAAATATTTCAACCCAATGTGAGCTTTAATGACTGTAACAAATGAGAACAGAGCACACTAAACTAAACTAAATTGTTGCTACCAGAGACGCTGGGGCAGCGATAGTTTTAACATACAGGGAATCCCTTTGAAATTTCAAATAATTTAAAATTAATAATTAATATATAAAAGATTTTTGGATATTTCTAAATGCTTGTCTTATTTACTTTACTGTTTTAGTTTTGGTATAAAATTGAATCTTTGTCACCTGCCTCAGAATTCTGGTTGCCAATAGCAATCTGGTGACCATATATTTCACGCCCTGTTATAACGTACAGTGGGTCAATTACAGAATCCTGGATAACATAATATACATTCCACCAGGATAAACAGGTGACGATGTCACTCTCCTCCACTTAAAACATTTGGTTCTGAAGATATGTTGAGATAAAATTAGCATCTGGTAAACCTTATTTAATCAGTTAAGATGGCTTCTTGGCTTATCAGCCGTGTCAACATTATAAGGTTCGAGCTTTCGGCCATCTTCATTCTGTGGCCTTCCACAGGAACCTTACAATGTTGACACGGCTGATAACCCGAGAAGCCATCTTAATTAATCAGCACCGTTAAAGCTTCAAACCTTATTTAATCAATTATTTAATAAATGGATCAGAATCAGAAATGCACAAGGTCGATCATTCCCAAGATTTAGAATGTTTCAAAAGCACACAAGGGTGTACCCGCACTAGATTCTAGAAATTTACATTGCTCATGACTATTCTCTTCCCTCTTTACTGTGGATTGTTTTATTTTTTGATATTCTATACAGTTATGTTAAATTTTCCCTTTTCAAAAAGTCTTTCATAATACTGTATCTTAATGGTCAAGTTAAATCTAATAATTAGGTTTCTAATAGGTATCATCACAAAACATAAAACGAACTTTACTTAAAACTGGAAATGGCAAAACAAATAGTGTGAAAGCATAAAAGTAAGTAAGCATAACATAACAGATTGTTGTTAAAGAAGGTACTGGTAGTTTCAACAAATTTGTCCAAAAATTAATAACACTATGAATTAAACAAATGAAGATATTTCTGTTGATTGAATGCTGTAAATAATTTTTTGTGACATTAGATAAATATTTCAAACATTTAAAATACCAAATAAAAATCTTGAAGTCTTCATGGTGAAATAGCATGGCAATATTGCAGGTCGCAGAGTGAGACATTAATTTCTTCAGATGGATCTGGGCTAATTGTATGTTTTTATTCAGGATGAAACATGCTTACTGGTGGCTTTTCAATTGTAGATTATGGCAAATAAGGCATGAGAAAAGTGAGAAAATTAACAAAGAATTCGTACAAACTGTAGAGAAGTATTCATGCATTTACAATATGGCATTGAAGAGTGCAGTAATCAAAGGGAACAAGAAAAAAAAAAACTGGATTCATTGTGGATGTATAACTGTGAGCTACTGTTCTTGAAAAGTTATTTTTAACCCCCTATGTAGATTTTCCTATTAAACAATAATTTAAAAATTAATTTCAATGATTATTATATTTTAAATAGGACTTTTATAAAATGCTAAAATAGAGCGATAGTCCAAAGTGATCAAAAGCACCGTGCACAACCATTTCTGTTACAAGAAGTCGTGGGTCCAATTTCATTACAAGTTGCACAACCTCATAAGGGTTAAAGGTATAACTTACAGTATCTTTCTCTCTAGAAAAAAGTTTACCAGTATTTTGTCTTTAGCAACTGTGGAATATGAATACTTAGTAATTTTTTCTGCCTGTACGGTCTGGAATGCATACTGGTAAACTTTTTGGGTAGATTTTATAAATTCATGTAATTTTTTACCAAATACTCCCATGTGAATATGAATGTGACTTTTACTGAATGAACTTAATGTGCATTCAAACAAGAACTATACGGTTAAAGGTCATGAGTGCACATTCTTTAAATTGGTCAGTCCTTCTCTATGTTGCTTTACAGTCATTATCATATGTACACCAAATTCCTGAGTCCTGAAAAGAAGACACTAAGCAAGCAACACAAAGAGCAAAGAAGGATACATCAAGATGGAAATAAGACCATGTTAATCTCAGTTTGGAAGTGTATTACTTAACTAAGTGTGTCCAGTTCCATTAGAAATTTTAAACCAAAAGCATTATCATATTTTTTAGATGTGTACTTTAGTCAGTAGGATAGTTATAATACGAGGGCTGTTTTTTTTTCAACCTCAGATGGGGCATAAAATGAAAACCACAGTGAAAATAAAAACTGTTTTATTTTGAACATTTAGGTACACCTTCTAGCTACTTCTGTACGTAGTTTCGTTCCGATTGAATCATTTGTCCTAGCGTGGTACCATTTTTCCAATACCCTCTTCATAGAAGCTTGCCGCCAGCGTATTGAGAAGTGTCCTCACGGCATTTTGAAGTGTTTTGAAGTTCTTCGTTGGTGTGGAAGCTCTGTCCTTCCAGATCTTTCTTCAGCTGCCAAAAAAAATGGAAGTCACTCTTCACGGGAACAAGTTTTTGAAATCCATCGTGACAGGGGATGAAACGTGGATTCGTTACGACAATCCAGAATCCAAAAAACAAACCAAACAATGGATGCACACAAATTTCCCGAACAAACCTAAGATCTGGCTTCCACACCAACGAAGAAATTCAAAAAACTTCAAAATGCCGTGAGGACCCTTCTCAATACGCTGGCGGCAAGCTTCTATGAAGAGGGTATTTGAAAGTTGGTATCACGCTACGACAAATGTCTCAATCGGAACGAAACTACGTACAGAAGTAGCTAGAAGGTGTACCTAAATGATCCAAATAAAACAGTTATGATTTTCACTGTGGTTTTCATTTTATGCCCCATCGGAGGTTGAAAAAAACAGCCCTCGTATATTTCCGGAAATCATACAAAAATATGCATATTTCAAATTTGGTTAGTATATTTCAATTTTTTTTGTATTTTGTAGTATTGTCACTAGTGAATTTGTTTTAGCCATAAGATAATTGTAGTATGTTTTATAATTGTAAGATAATTGTAGTATGTTTTAGAACCAATGTATTTATGTCACCCCTCCAATGAGCTTTGCTCTTTGGGGTTGTACTATATTATATATATATATATTAAATTAAATTAAATTAAATTATTAAATTAAATTAATTTCATTTTAAAATTGGGATCACCAATATTTTAATAATGGGGTGAGATGATATAAAATCCCTCTTAATGTCTTTTCGCAAAGCCCTGTCCAACATCCCTCCAGTCAGATTTAATGATTTCTCCTCTTGTTGAATGTATGGAAAAGGTATAATGCTGACACAAAAATTCTGTTGACAAAAGAGTACCGGTAAATTTTTTCCCAGGAAAAGCACTGTGAATATTACTTCTTTCCTATACGCATTAGTTGTGTCAATTTCCTTATTCATTCATTCAATATTACTTCCTTCAGGGCATAATTTTATATTGTATGTTGTTTGTAAATATTTATATTGAAGTTAATTGTTAAACTACTGCTTGATGGCTCATTTTAAATTCCTGTCTAGTTAATAATTACATGTATATACCTCTTTTTTTAATTACTGCAATTATTCTATAATATTGTATTGTAATTAAATATTTGGATTTAAGTCATTGTAACAAAACAAGGTGGCCGAGGTGGTAACGTCTTGGACTCGTATTCGGGAAGTCCCAGGTTCAAATCCCGTGGCCGGCCAATTTGACATGGGTTTTTTCATAGTTTCCCCAGTCGTAAAGGCAAATACCGAATTGGATATTTACATATAATGAATTATCCTCATTAGAAAAAATAATAAATAAAATAAAAAAATAATAAAATAAATTTCATCCTGTATCATATCCATTTAAATTACATATCAGTTGAAATTTACTCCACCGACAATAGAAACAATTGACAAGCAATTATAATAGTTCCATGCAATATTGTACAGACTCAGATCCCGAACTTCTGATATAGCCAAGAAGCTAAAAGGAGTATAAAGGCAGCTGAAATAAATAAAAAAAGGAACTGAGATTCTGTGTATTTACATTTAGTCTAATATCATCTTGTGTGATAGGTGGACTTAAATAAAAATAAAATAAAATACCTGTAGGTGATTGGGCTGGCAGATTACCAGGGGCCCACAAGATGATGGACCGCAGTCATGACTTGTTAGACAATTTTTATTTTTTATATCATAGGCCTACTGATATTTTTTTCAAGAAGAATTTTTAACATTAAGATTTAATGCATGGTATTCTTGCTATTCTTAAAGTTATTACCATAATAAACTCTTACAAAATAGGGGGCCCCTCAAAATCCGACCTTTGGGTCCACGTCCCGAGGGGTGGGCAACAGGAAGTAGGGGATTGCCTATTTGGGTGATGTACGGTGGGGGCTGTGTCCCCCGTGACCGCTACGGTAGCCGAGAAGGCCAAATAGGAACCCTGAAAACTGGCGAAAGAGGCAACGGTCTGGTCCTCCAGGCTTGGGGGTTAGGCAGAGGGCTAGCAACCCGCTCTAGTAAAAAAAATATTGCTACGTTTCCCAAGAAGGATGATGCAGGACGGATTAAACGGAGACGACTTTGGCTGCGAAAAAGGACACTGAATTTTGGCACCTGGAACGTACAAGGCATTCATGAGAAGACTAATGAAATAGTAAGAGAGCTAAAACTTTTGGAAATAGATATCATGATACTTACAGAGACAAAGAAGAAAGGAGTTGGGCAAGGAATGGTTGATGATTATATATATCTATGGAGTGGGGTTGCGAAAACAGCAAGAGCAAAATCAGGAGTTGCAGTCCTCTTGAAAAGGAAATGGAAGCAGAATATAGTGAATTGGAAAGAAATTAATGATAGGATAATACAAGTAACAATGTGTATATATGGCATAAATTTAGATATTATAGGAGTATATGCCCCAAGTAATGATGCCTCAATAATGGACAAAACAAACTTCTATGATGACTTAAGGGAAACTGTAGATAATTGCCCTGATGGACATGAATTGTTAATAATGGGTGATTTTAATGGACATACTGGAAGAAGAAATAATGATGAGACCGTTGGGCCTTGGGGAGAAGATAAAGAAAACGATAATGGTCATAGATTAAGAAAGCATAACCTAGGCATTGTTAAGTAGCCTATAATTATGCTATGTAAGCAGCAGTGATACACCAGCCATTAATAATGTAAATATCATAATTACAATGATAGGGAATAAATCATGGAATTAAGAAAAATAAATAAGAAATATTAAATAGTGAATATTATATATAGGTAAAAGGGAGAATAACATGAGAAGTAATGTTATTAAAAGATACAGAAAGCAGGTGCAGTAGAATGAGTCAGCCTGGGCCAGACCAATTCCGGGGGATTTCAAGCACGCTAGGTGTCCAGCATTGAAGGAAAAAGTGTTGAAAAGGGATTATAGTTACTGAAAAGAAGATTCTGAGTAAAAGGAGATGGGAAAGTGTACTTGTATGCATATACTAGGAATGCCATACCATTTCCTGGAATTAAAAATACGTTGGCATAAAACGTGTCTTGTTGTAGGAGCTGCAAATGTTAAAAACTCAGAACCAATTAGAAAAGAGGTAACATGTAAAAAGACCAAAATTTGTATTAACAGTAGTTCTTATTTGTTGCTAATAAAATAGGGGTTTTTGGACGAATGGGTGGGAGAGGGAATGGTCACCATGTTGAAATATTCATTCTGTGGACTACCGGCACATACGGTAGGCTGGGATCATCATATCTTTTCAATACAGAGGTTGCCATAGGGCTGCCCTCTGTAATTTTTATATTATAAGTATCGGGATTGACCCCGGTACTAAGTCTGATTTAAATTAACGTCAGTGAATAGTATGCATTTTAGGTACGGCTTTATTACAGCCAGTACCAAACTTAGAATCAGTGAAAATACTGAAGTACTGTGGATCGACGAACTTTTACGTGACCAGATAAATATACCAGGTTGCAGCTTGATAAACTAGATACTATTTGATAATTTAGGAGGGAAGTAAGGAGACCATTCTGTCGAACAGCCCTTCATCTGAAATACCCCAAGGGAATTAACATTTATAACCCATCCCATTTATAGTTGGTGGATAGAATAAACAATTTTCATACCAGTTTAAAATACACTGTTATTATTTAAATTGGTAATAACGACCCCCATAATATACCCCACTAAAATATTCCCTGTAGACTAAAGAAGAGAAATTCAATGTAACCGACTGAGTGAGCCGAGGCCAGCCCAAAAACATCGACGAATTGTAAGTACTTTTATTATAACGACTAGTGGGCTGTTACAAATTGATTCAATTTTGCAAAGAACAGGAATATGTTATAATGAATGGAAAGTTCAAGCATAGAGATATACACAAATTTACTTGGATAAATCCATCAAAAAAGCAGAAGTCAATAATAGACTATATTATTACAAGAAAAGCACGAACAATTAAAGTCCAAGATGTGAAAGTTAAGAGAGGATTAGAATGTGGATCGGACCATCATGCTGTTGTTGCAAAAATTGCATTCCCCCTAAGGGCAAAATGTAAGCCAGTAAAGGATGAAAATGGTACTGAAATTGATGTTATTGAGACACCGAGATATTTGGTTAGTTTATTACAAGAAGAGAGTGTTAAGACTCTGTATCAAAACAGATTATCCCTCAAATTGAATGGAGTAAATGAAGATTGGGAGGCGAAAGAGTTATATGAATTTCTAAAACAATCTATAATGGAGGCAGCAGATGAGTCCTTAGGAAGGGAGAGACAGAATAGAGGGAGAGCTGAGCTGATAACCAAGGAAGCATTGGAAGCAATTGGGCATAAGAAAAGTCTTTACAATAAATGGCTTATTTCAAAGTCTGATGAAGATTTAGAGCTATACAGAGAAAGCAAGAGAATTGTGAAGAAAATGGTTAAGTCATGTAAGAATGAAGCATGGGATAAAATGTGTGGAGAAATAGACCATACTTTGGGATATAATAGATCGGCACAAGCTTGGAGAGTTTTGCGTAGAATGAGAAGCAATAATAATCCTTCACCAGTATTGCAGCTTATAAGCATGCATCAGTGGGAAAAGCATTTCCAAGACCTGCTAGTCGAGAAACGAATAGAATGGAAAAGTGAACATGACTTACCCAATGTTACGAAGGAATTGGAACCAATTTTAGAAGAAGAGGTTAGAGAGGCATTGAAAAAAGCCAAAGGTGGCAAGGCTAGTGGACCTGGTGGCATTACGGCAGAGTTGTGGAAATGTGGGCCTCCTCAATTAGTAAGGCTCATTACTAAGATGTTCAATCAAATCATTGAGGGAAATGAAATTCCAACAGACTGGAATATGTCATATATATCTGCTATTCATAAGAAAGGGAGCAAGAAGGACCCCAATAATTATAGGGGAATATGTGTTATGTCATCTATCAGTAGGATCTTCAATAGTATTCTGAAGAACAGATTAGAGGAAGAAATTGAAGGAAAGATATCAGAAGATCAGGCAGGGTTCACTGTAGGGAAGAGTTGTTTGGACCATATATTCAGTTTAAGACAGATAAGTGAAAAATTGGGTGCTAAGGGTAGAGAAACACACTTGATATTTATTGATTTAGAAAAAGCATACGATTCAGTTCCCGTAAGTAAACTATGGAAAGAAATGAAATGCATTGGGGTCAGTCTACCATTAATAACATTAATTCAGAGGTTATATCAGAACTGTCAAGCTGCCATTAAGATAGGAAAGAGAATATCAAGAACTTTTCAAACAACCAAAGGCTTGAGACAAGGATGTAGTATGTCTCCTACCTTGTTTAAAATATATATTCAGCAGATACTGGATCATTGGAATAAATCATGTCGAGGAATGGGAATTCCAGTAGGACAAGAGATGGTACACTCGCTATTGTTTGCAGATGATCAGGTGATCATTGCTCAATGCCGTGAAGATGCGAAATTTATGGTAAGGAAACTCCTTGGAACCTTTGAAGATGGGGGATTGAAAGTTAATATGAGTAAAACTGAATATTTGGTAATAGGTGGAAATGGAAGAAACATCAAACTACCACAAGGAATCATTAAATCGGTGAAAGAATTTAAATATCTGGGGTCAATTCTTCATGAGTCTGGAAGCTGTAAAGCGGATGTGGATTATAGAATAATGCAGGGTCGAGGAGCAGTCAAGATGCTGAATGGAGTATTATGGAATAGGACAATAGCATTGCAAACAAAAAAGAGAATTCTCCAGGTCATAGTAGAAAGTATATTGACATATGGAGCAGAAGGTTGGAGTTTATCGGAGGGTCAGAAAAGCAAGATACAGGCAGTTGAAATGGATGGAATGCGGAGGGGTGCCAGAGTGTCCAGGTTGGAGAAGAGAAGGAATGAAGATATTAGAAGGATAATGGATATGGAGGAATCCGTGATTGAAAGAATTGAGAATCGAAAACTACAGTGGTATGGCCATGTGAGAAGGATGGATGAGAAGAGATGGCCAAATATTTTACTAAAGTGGTCTCCAGGGGGCAGAAGGAAACGGGGACGACCTAGAACACCTTGGAAGTCTGGAATTTCACGGATGATGGATGAGAGGGAACTGGTGGAAGGAGATTGGAATGATAGGTGTAGATGGAGAATGGGAATAAAGGGTAACCACTGAAAAGTGGATACGCCCTCAAAAGTAAGTACAAAATATGGGTCATGTATTAATGCATTTCTTATTATAGATGCAATTAGTGGCTTGGAACAACGACTTTATATTGTACCAAGCTCTCAGTTAGCGCAATCCTACACCATCTCTGATTAAGCAGGTGGATGGTTTTATGATTTATCCATTATTGCAAGCAGGCAGCAAGATAAATATATTAAACAGATTTCAAAACCCTATTGAGCCGACTGACTCTACTTAACAATGAAGAGTTCTTACTAGCCTATTTCCACCTGGCATTTTATTATTAAGACACAAACTCACAGCATGTTATGATTTCTGACCTCTTAAGAAGGTAATGAGATAAAGTTGCCATAATGGACGTTCATTTTAATTCCCTTTCAATCATGATAGTCAGGGGTGCCCACAGGGGGGGTTAAGACGCAGACTGCGTCATTGAAATTTCTGGGGGGGGGGGGGCAAAATATTATCATTTATGAATTTTCTGGGGGGGTTGAAAATTGTAGCAAAATTAGAGTTTTATATATTAAAAATAAAAACAGTCAAGTTCTATAACTTCAAAAGGTCTCTTCTAATTCTTTATAAAGATAAAATCAGGTAAACTGATGTAACAAAGTGCCAGTATGTTTTTGTTTAATCAGTTATGACTGCAATTATGATATGCAGAATATGTTTTTTTTTTTTTTTTTTTTTTAAATTGATTTCCAAGTTAAGCTCCAGATTTATTCATTAAGCAGGGCTTACGGAAGAAGAAAGGTCATCTCGGCCACCTGGGTCATTTTAACGGTCTAGCTGGATAAGCGCATGTAAATCAATATGTTTTTTGTCATAGCTACCTGTATTTCAATTTCCAAGGCCTTATAAGATCACAGTAAAACAATAGGCTATGTTGTCAAGATAACTGATTTTCATTTTTTTAAATAAATTCTTTCGAATACGTATATTACCATAAAATAGGCACTAAATTGAGCATTACTCCGAAACAGGTCAACCGATTTTATCCATTATGAATAGACGTCTTCCCATGGACATTATAAATGTGTATATCAAGTTTCATAAAAATCCGGTAAAGCGTATTTGAGTTACCGCGTCTTTAAAATACACAGTAAATTGGGTTTTACTCCGGTACCGGTCTACCGATTTGGTCCAATATCAGTAGACGTCTTTCCACGTACATTATAAATGGGTATACAAAATTTCAGGAAAATCCAATAAAGCATATTTGAGTTATCGCGACTTCTTATATATTAACATAAAAACACTAAATTGGGCATTATTCCGGTACTGGCCAACCGATTTGGTCCAATATCAATAAACGTCTTCCCATGGACATTATAAATGCGTATACGAAGTTTCATAAATATCCGATAAAGCGTATTTGAGTTATTGCGCCTTTAAAGTAGACACTAAATTGGGTTTTACTCCGGTACCGGTCAACAGATTAGGTTCAAATTCAATAGAGCAATTCTCATGGACGTCATAAATTGGTATACCAAGTTTCATGGAAATCCGATACAGCGTATTTGAGTGATGGCGCCTTTCTATTAGAAAGGCGCCATAATCTATTAAAATAGGCACTAAATTGGGCATTACTCCGGTACCGGTGAACCGATTTGGTTCAATATCAATAGGGTTCTTCCCATGGACATTATAAATGTGTTTTCCAAGTTTCATGAAAATCCGAAAAAGCGTATTTGAGTTATGGTGCGTACAGACACACGGACAGACGGACAGACAGACGGACAGACATTTTTTCGTCCACCACATAATCTCATAAAGTACCATACTGGCACTTAATAAAGATGAAGAATTTCGACAGCCATGGGCGCCCATACTCGGGGGCGGGGGGGGGGCGCAAGGAAAAAATGTATATTAATAATTATTATAGTCAGGTGTTTTTCTTTTAAGACAATTATTTGAATTGCAGAAGTTTTCCCAAATCGACAACATGGAAGCAGAATCCACAGTGGATTAGGAAGGGGGGTTCAGGGGGTTCGGACCCCCAAAATTCTATATTTGTATTCTATATTTTGTATTTTAAAAAAAATATTTAATTAAACAAGATTTGTTGGTGTATCAAATATGATATAGCATTTATTTTCTTTTCATAACATAATGAGTAGGCCTATTATGTCCACTGTTCCATGTGTTATTCAACTTTTCTTATAAATAGTAATAAGTATTATAACTTAGGTAACAATTTCTTGTTTAAGTTGCCATGTCTTAGAGTATAGTAAACAAATTTGATAACTAGTTTTTCAGTGCTAAAATAGCGTAAAATGTGATTTTCATTAGTTCAACATTTAAAAATTTCCCTGGGGTGGACACCCGACTTAGGTAACATTTTCTTGTTTACATTGGCATGTCTTAGAGTATGGTAAACAAATTTCCTACCCAGTTTTTGAGTGCTAAAATAGCGTAAAATGTGATTTTCATTAATTCAATATTTAAAAATTTTCCGGGAGTGGACCCCCCACTTAGGTAATGATTTTTTTATGTACATTGTCATGTCTTAGAGCATGGTAAACCAATTTCATAACTAGTTTTTCTGTGCTAAAATAGAGTAAAATGTGATTTTCATTAGTTCAATATTTAAAAATTTTCTGGGGATGGACCCCGACCCCCTTTTTGGGGGGTATTCCAAACCCCCCCCGGCACTTCCGACCCTCCCCGCAATTATTTTATGGCTACGTCATTGTTGCACTTATTATATTATTAATATAATGTTACAAAGTGGCCCAAGAAGTTAAAGCGACAAAAAATTAATTAATTTAAAAAATTGCCCCCTCTTTGGAAAATATGATATGGGCGCCCTTGTCGACAGCCAAATGGGTTGAGGGTGAGCAATGAAGTTTGGGGGGGTGAACAATAAAGTTTGGGGGGGGGGTGAGTCATGACGTTGGGGGGGGGGGGGTGGGCACCCCTGTGATAGTTACATTACATTCAAAAAATCCTTACAGAAATGGTAAAATAATGTATTTGATATAAATTCTCATTTCGCAGGTCCTCTTGCAGAGTCTTTTTTAACAAGCAGGATATTTATGAGATTTTCAAGCCTGGCTGCTGGATAAGATATTAAAAAAAATAGTATTCTGTGAAAAGCAGGACATCTAGTCATCCTAATTTCATCAGTAAGTTATTTTCTCGACAAATTTTAAGAATGCAGCTGGCACTTAGTAATAAGGTCTCCAAAGTGTCTCTTATTATAGTGAAAAATCACTTACTTCTTTTCATCCGCTTATCCAAAAGTTTTTCCAGCTTTGACCATTCCTGTCACAACTGCCAATGTGTAGCATTCATTTTCCGAACTTAAAATAATAAACTATCTGAGGAGCATCAGGGATCAAGAAAGATTAAAAGCCATCCTTAGCTAGGAAACTGGACTCCAAAGAAATAATAGATAACTTTGTCAACGTCAAATCTAGGAGAAATTTTAAAGTAAGAAAATTATATTAAACATAACCCACTCAGCACACATACGTAAAATATATGTAAAAATTGCGTTATCCCTAGATCTAGTTAATGTATATCACACATATTGGTTAAATAAAATCTACGTTTAATATACGCTCAAATGTCCCACTTTTTGATGTATGTCGTACGTCTATTCATGTCAATACAGACATATAATATATATCAATTATACGAACAATCGCATACATACTATTGATGTACAATATCTATACGTAAAAAATATGTCAAGATGATCTATCAAACGTATATTTTATATATAATTTATGTAGCCTATATAGGGCCTTTGGTTCATAAATGTACACTGCTCACATACATTTCACATATACTATCAATACATGAGATATCAATAACTAAAAATGTCATCAAGAACACTTTTTGTGCTTACTATCTTGCAGTTTTTTGGGACTTCTTGCTGAGGTATTTTGCAATTATTTATTGTAAGCAAAACACTGAGATCGCTCATAACACACACTGAATCAAGAATCTTCGGAACATCATCATTAACATCCATTAAGCACAGCACTAGCCTTTCTACTACCATTATGCTAATCCACTGCCCTTTAAGTCCTTCTGTTACACTTAGGAAGTACTGCATCACATCTTCCAAACAATGCAGAGCTTGTCATTCAGCATAACTTTTAAGTTCTTTTAAGCTTTCTGCAACTGCTTGGTTTAAATTTTCTTCTTCTGCATCAATTAATCTTCTGCATGATGGACCTGGTCTTGACAAGTACTCAGGCAGATTAGGAAATATTGATGGTACTGCACCAAGTTTCAGTTTAGGGCAAGTTCTAGGAAATGTTTTTATTTCACCGTTAACTACAAATGTCTCTGTTCTTATCACACTCTCTTCAGGAAAATACTTCACACAAATAACAGGCTTGCTTACCCCTGTAAAGTCTGTAGGAATCTTTCTATGCCATGTCTTCTTAAGTTCTTTGTCTTTTGGAAAAGAAAATGTACTAACACTTTCATGTTGTGACTTGTAGTTACTTTTACAGCCAGCAACACTACAGCACCTAGGCATTGTGAATTCCTGAAACAATTAAGAAATACTTTAGCAGCGTTATCGTAAATTATTATGATCAGAGCTAATTACCACAGCATCTGTATTATAATTGAGGCGCCTAGAAGCCAAGGGAGGTAAGTGCACTTTTTACACTTTTGAGAAAATACAGCAGTTAGCTCCCTTAGCCACCAAACAAACATGCTAAGTCTTGATGTGGTACTTATTTCCACCAGTAGATATCAGCACCTAGTAGTTGTGTAGCAAATCTCCCTTGTCCTCCAAACAGATGTCATTCTCAGCCATACAGATTTGTATTTAACTCTATTTAACAAAAAGTGCACTTATCTCCCTTGGCTTCTAGGCGCCTCAATTTTAATTATAACTCTGGCCGTGGAAGCCTGCGAACTATGTATTATAAATCAGTTTGCAAGTCGTTGAGGTTATGATAGGCCTATTTATGTGTGTGAAACAAGTCTTGCACAGGGACTTACCAGTACTGTTTTCTGTGTAAATGTTTTTCTTCTGCCTCATTTAATCTTCTACATGAAGGACCAGATCTTCACAAACATTCAAGTAGGCCTACATTAGGAAACTTATTCTAGGGTATTCACTGCACGTTGCGTAATATTTCGTCATCTTTAAATACACACACATGTACATTTATTCTTCGTTTCTATGTTATATACATAGGGAGTAGTTGCAACAGAGCAGTGCAATTCTCTCCACACACAATTTCTTGTTAATAAAACACTATAAAAGATAAACTTATACGCCACACAAGCACCCAACAGTCAGCCATGAACCAGGAGATCTACATTGCTGACGTCACAGACAAGATGGCCGCCAGTTATAAAAAATAGTCCATGAATGTACGGATGTAATCATTTTAAACCATTTTTTAAATTAATTTCTGATTAGCGTGAGTAAATTTTATTGCGTTCCCTTAATTTAACCAAATCGATTTACTAGAGTAAAACACAATAAACCGGTGTTTACAATGTCCAATTCTAGACGTAAAATTTACGTATAGTTGGTACGTAAATTTGATGTTACAAATGAACAATCAAATCGATTTTGTTTTATATTTAATCTTACTTATGTAACAGTAACTTTAATTTTGATATATTATAAATATAAAGCAGGATTAAATTACAACAGTTTTATACGTGTATATATTGGACATAAAATATACGTATAATTTACGTTTTGACTTTGACCAATCGTAAGATATATATGTAGCTCTAAAATATACGTATATTATACATATCGTGCTGCGTGGGAACCTAGAAATAAGTGCTAATATTTTGCATGTAAATTATACTTTCAGTAGCCTATCAGTAGGCCTAATGTATTTCAAATTTAAGAGCAGAGTATTACCGTACTTGTATTAGTATTATTAGTATTTCATTTACAAGCCCAAAACAGGGGGCCCACCAATTAAGTTTCTCAGGGTCCTTCTTGCCTCTAGTTGATGCACAATAAACAAGATGAGATACCATTAAATCTGATTGGAGGAATATTGGCCAGAGCTTAGGGAAGAATGCTAAGTGGGAATTATTACCATCCCTATCCAGGTTGATTTACAGGCATGTAAAAGAACTCCTCCGAGACAAAATTCCCACATACTGCCGCTTATCATAGGCTTATCATAGTAGGCCTACACTCCGGCTTTAATAACTATACAAACAACTAACCAGCATCCCATTATTTAACTATTGGTAATCCCAAATTAATAGTAAAGTAACATAAAATATATTACAATAACTTCCAAACTGTTATTATCGAGCTGTTGTATACATTTTCATGTGCCATTCCTTGCTCTTTGTGTTACTTCTGCCTTTCAGGAACAAGAAATTAACGTAATTATGGTAAAAGCCAGAAAAAACAAGAGGACTATCCAGCTTAGTGAACAAAAGCATAGGCCTACTAAAGGTATAAGATGTAGAGAAGCTCTTGTTGGAATTAATATTTAGTTTATTTGGGAAAAGCCATGTACACATTCACCATAGCAGTGGCAGAAAGAATAGGTGACTTTCTGGTTGTTTAGACAAGTTTACCATTCCACTGTTTTCCCAACTGCTTATGTTCAGTGTACCTGAACCTCGCCCCCATTCACCTTACTCTTATATGAATGTCAGTTATTGTCGAGTGAAGTAGCCTATTGTTATAATTATTGGAGAATGTTACAATCAAAGTTGGAAAAAATGTGTGGCACACTCTAGGGACTCCAGGAAGAGGCTTACACAAAAGAGAAAGGCAGGGACACATTACTGAAAGAGGTGATATAAATTTTGATAGTTGTAGTAACAGTTCTGATGTGGACAGTTGGGTGCATCAAATTTCCACTTTTTGTTCGTTTGTTTGTTTGTTTGTTTGTTTGTTTGTTTGTTTGTTTTTTTTTTTTTTTTTTTTTTTTTTTTTTTTTTTTTTTGTTGTAAATGTCTTACCCTAAGTCATATTTTTTTCAAAATGGCCTCCATATAATGCAGGTCGATTGGTCAATTTCTTCAGGTGACACCAACATCCTTAAGTTAAAAAAAAAACACACATTTGTTGAAAAAAGTTCAGTGTTTACTTTTATGAAATCAGCTTACCGTTAGTGCTATTTTTGTGAGAAAGGATTTTACTTGGAAAAAAAAAAGTTTGAACGCTCAAGTCCTTCAGTTGCCACCAGTTCTTAAAATTTGTACAAAAAATGCCAAAATAGTTATTGTTTTAATTGTTTCATAAAAATAAGTTTCAATATTTTAGTCCCTTGAGAATGGTTAATTGAATAAGAAACAAATCTTTTGAATCTGTAGCTCTTCGCTTATTTCTAAACAGTGATGATGGAAATAATCTAAAACTCACCACGATGAGGTGGCTGCAATTCGAGTTAAGAGTGCCTACTAATGCTCATTGCATGCTGCAGTTTCATATTGTTACTCTTTGCCTTGCTTTTTTGTGTTAAATTACAGCATGTTTTCTCTCAATTGTAGTGTTACTGGGATAAATCCCAGTCATGCCTCTTGGCCATATACCGCTGATGCCGCCTCTATGTCACCAAATTCACCATTCCTTCTAACTTACAGGATGAATGGGATATGGTAAAGATGCAATAGCTTCATCAGCAATGGTGCAATCTTCACATTTTCTTTTAGCTTCATGTCGACCAAATAATCATAATATAACTGCAATGTGAAGTTACTAAAGCTTATATTGTCCATATGAGAGTTGTGAGTGACAAACTCTCAGTAGTAATCACAGGCAGTATATCCATTAGAGAGTACTTGTCTAATTCTGAAAGTATCTGAGAATAAAATTTTCGACACTCCTCAAACTGTGGTTTACTGAAAACATATGCTGCATGAGTTTTAATCTCATGTTTACTGACAAGATGGATGAAACTCGCTCAATGCTTTTAAATGAATTAAGCCTTTGGAAATTTTTTAAAAACTTTAAACAATTTAATAATTTTGTCAGAAAATCATCAGAACAACATGAATTTGGTAGGGCCTCAAATTAATGAAAAAGAGATGAAAATGTGAAACTCAGTTTCTGTTAAGCTTAGTTCCACATGAGAGTTCTGAGCAATGATAGTAAAAGTACAAAAAAGTAAACGAGCTGAATTACAATTACCTGAGAGACATTTTACTTATTTACAATTACAAATTACTTTTTCAAAAAATAATCAGTAAAATTACAATTACAATTATTTTACAAAATGGCAATACCAGTAGGCTACCTAAAAATTCCTATTTTTGTTTTATCATTTGCTTTGCGCACGAAGTCAGAAACTATTGGACCATTCAGAGGTAAAGCTACTTTGGATGTTACAAAGTCTTAATTTATTAGTAAACAACCAGACTCTATTGCTCTATTTAACTTTGAAGTTGAGGTTAGTTTGAGCTTAGTTTTATACCGTGGAACACATAACCTTCATTTCAAAGAAAGGGCTATAAATAAATTTATAGGTTGATAAAAGTAATTTTAGTTGTTTAACACATCTTGAAATGAATGGAAACCATACAGAAATGTAATTACATGTAGTTTTGTTCCCCGTATAGATTGCTCTGATTGTGGTCGCCAATAAAAAAATCAAGTACATTTGACTTCCGGTCATCTCAGCTGATGTTGTGCCATAGAAGTTAACTCCAACTCAACTTTCATCGCAAAAATGCTGGCTTTTCATTAGTCAATATGTTGAATGTCGCATCGTATGTATCGCTCCATTGTATATTAAGCTTAAAGTGGCCATGACAGTTCATGTAGCAAAACCTGTAAAGCAAGATCTGACTTCCCTTCACCACCACAGCAGTGAATGTAAAGCAAGCTGCAGCAACCATAAAGCGCTTTAAGTTTGCTTTAAAATAGAATGCAAGGTTCACCACTGCTGCAGTGACCGCAAGCAGGTATAAGAAAGCAATGTTGCCAACTTCTCAATTTGATACATGTCGATTAGTACAATGTAATGATTACAATTTTATTTCCAGAAGTAAATTATGAGTAAAAAATACATTTTAAAAAAGTAACGAATTCAAGGAAATGAGACCAAAAAAAATAATTGTTACATGTAATCAGATTACTTTTACTCAATTCTCACCACTGGTAGTGAGTGACAGAAACTCTTGACAGTCATCTCAAGTGATCTGTTTACTAGAGAGTGCTTGTCCAATTCTGAATGTGTCTAAGAGTAAAACTCTTGACATTACACTCAAAATTGTGTCCATTAAAAAACAAGTTTTCATCTCACATTTACTGACAAGATGTATTAACAGCAATGTATTATTCCCTATCATTATCAACATAGACATTATGGGATCTCCCTTAAAACATATATTGAACTATGCATTTAGAAGAATTTAATAATCTATGCATTTTGTCAGGAAAATCATCATAACATCATGAAGTATGAATAAATTTTATAGCACTATGAAGTAATAAGAGAGCATGAAAATATGAAATTCAGTTCCTGTTAAAGATAAATTAAAGGTGACCATGCTTTTTTATCATCAGGAAGGAGATTTTTTTGTAGCATGTCGAAAATCTAACTAACTACAAAAGGGCTCTACATTCTGAGATATTTGAGAAATTTAGTTCCTGTTGGGAATACTGGGTGAGATGTTTTTGTTTCCAGATACTGTAGTCAGTATCTAGGAGGCCTTGGTGACTGTTGTTGAGAATTGAAGAACAAATATGGCATGAGGTTTTGTTATAAAGGAAATAAAGCTGTGTTCTTTTTTAAGTATATTTAATTATTTTCCATTCGGTGGAGGGCCAAACACTCGACATTTGGTGCCCAAAGTGACAGCACGATAGTGTTTTTGTCATTGTTTTGTGATTACTTCCACAATGGAGAAAATTAAAAGTAGAAGAAAAATTGAAAGAAGTCTGTTTACCAGAAATGCAGCTACAATGCAGAAGCTTCTAGAAGAGAAGAAATATGATGAAGCTTGTGCAGCATTTGATAATATAGAACGATATTTTGAGAAGATAAATGTGCTGAATGAACAAGTTATGGATTATATGTTGGACAATGGTGCAACTGAGGAAGCATTAGAAGAAGAGGCATTAGCTGCTGATGAGTATCGTAATAAGTATACACTGTTAAAAGTACGGTGCTCAAAAACTGATTCTCAAGATCAACTATCTGTTGCAAGTGAAGAACCGTCATCTAATGTTCAAACAAATAGGAAAATCAAGTTACCCACCATTGAATTTCGCAAGTTCGGCGGTGAACTCAGGGAATGGCTGCCATTTTGGAACCAATTCCAACGTATACACAATAATGAAGAGATTGCCCTGGTAGATAAATTTTATTACCTGATGGAAGCTATTCTACCAAACTCTAGAGCTAGATCTGTTGTAGACAGTTTCCCAGCTACAGATGATAACTATACATTAGTGATTGAGGCACTTAAGAACGGTTTGGTAGGGAGGACCTTCTTATTGAAGTATATATCAGGGATCTTCTCAGTTTGACCCTTCCTGCAAATAAATCATACCGTTCACTGACGGATATGTACGATAAACTGGAGTGTAATTTGAGGGCACTTGAATCTCTTGGTGTTACAACTGGAAAGTGTGCAGCAATCCTTTGCCCTTTGTTAGAATCATGCATGACTGAAGATTTCTTAAGAGTATGGCAGCGGAGTTCATTATACAGTGATATATCTAATGCAGAACAAAGGCTTAATAAGTTCATGTCATTCATGAAAGCTGAAGTTCAAAATGAAGAACGCATCCATGTTGCCATGTCAGGTTTTAAGCAGTCAACTGATAGACAAAAGAAAGTTCAGAAAGACAGCAGTCCAAAATCATATTCAAGACAAGCCGAAGTTCCTACAGCCATGGGTTTACTCTCATTACAAGAAGATAAACGTTCAGTTTGTATAATTTGCAATGATGTACAGCATAGTAGCGCTGACTGCTACAAAGCTCGAGATATGCCGCTCTCAGTGAAGCTTGATATCATTAAAGCTAAGAAACATTGTTTCATTTGCGTTAAGCCAAACCATATGGCGAAAAGATGTACCTTTAAGCATAAGTGTTGGATTTGTGACAAACGCCATGTTATCTTATTGTGTCCTGACTTAAAGAGAAACAAGAATGTGGTTACCAGTACGGACGTTACCAAGCCCGAAGAAATGACTGTGCATAAGGATGAAGCTCTTGCCAATTTGACATGTGATAACAGTGTGTTGCTTCCTACGCTACAAGTGAAAGTACGAGGAAATGGTTCAGAACGTATTGTGAAGGCAGTTCTTGATACAGGGTCACAACGTTCTTACATTTTGAAGAGGACAGCACAAGAGATGAACTATTCACCTGTTGGCAAGGAAATAATTGTCCATTCACTATTTGGAGGTCAAAAGACTGGAAATTGTGAGCATGATAAGTATAGAATTTATCTGGCCAGTCTCAGTAATGACTTTCTGTGCAATTTTGAGGTATTGGACGAAGACAGTATTTGTGATAATGTACCTCTTGTTCAGGACAAATCATTGGTTAATGAAATAGTTGGTCATACTAATAATTTTCAACAATTTATCGGTAATCAAGGACCAATAGAAATCCTGATTGGTGCTGATGTTTCTGCTAGACTATTCACTGGTAATATCAGAAATTTATCTGGTGGATTGGTAGCTATGGAGACTAGGTTGGGATGGACAATTTTTGGTAAATACCCCATTAAACAACCTAGGGTTACAACTGCTATGATTGTAACTTCAATGCTAATTAATGATTTAAATATCTCAGATCTATGGATATTGGAGCTGATAGGCATTACTGATCCTGCAGATAGGAAAACTAAACTTGAATTGCAGGCAGAAGTTGACAAGCATTTTGAAGAGACTGTGAAGGTAAATTCTGAAGGTCGATATGAAGTCCAGCTTCCCTGGAAGGACAGGCACCCTCATCTCCCATCGAATTACATTCTTGCTGAAAAATGACTGGATTCTACAGTCAAGAAGTTAAAAGCTAATTCACTGTACTCAGAATATGAACATGTTTTTGAAGAATGGGTTGAAGAAGGTGTAATTGAAAGAGTTCCTGACTCAGAAATTGCTAGTGACAGATGTCATTATCTTCCTCACAGACATCCCTAGTAGCACACTTCGTTGGCCCAACGGAGGGATTTGGTTGGCATGGTAGGGGAATGTTGGGAAAAGGTTCGTTGTAATTTCCTCCTTTGGGCCAATTCATGTTTTGGTTGGCGTTGCCTACCGCCCTACCGTTGGGGTTAAGATTGTTGGTCCAACGTTGGAATATGATCGCATTTATCTTCTCACCAGTCTTCGGCAATTTCCGGCATGTTCGTAGGTCTTGGCAGAGCGCCGTAACGGTCATTCCTCATTAGCCATCTTGATATGTACAGAAGTTAACACTGTTTTGATTCTCATTCATATTTCATACATAATATTAGGTAAGCCCTTTGGTTGTTCTCTTAAAATAACGTTATCATTTTTACACAATACTGTATTATGAGTGTTGCATTCATATTATAATTGAAGGTTCGTTCAACGTTACAGTACTGTAATTTCCTATTGCAAATTTGTTTCAGATGATTTACATAAAGAAAGGCAGAAGGAAGCAGAAAAGGAGCATCATATAAGCAACGCAATTCCAACTGAATTGAAACGCAGTTCAAGATCAGCAGTTCTACAGTTCAAAATCTACATCAACTGCGGGATTTTCAAGATTTCAAACTTGCAAGTAGCCTAGGCCTAAATAATTTTCAATCTCGTAATATGTAACTTGCAGTTAGGGTAGGTAGTCGAAGATGGATTTCTCGACTGCTGACAGCAACTGTACTTTGTGAATGGCGTACATTATACTCACCACATGTTTTACTTTGACTACCGACTACAGACCTAATACGTTAATTATATAATCAACTCTACCAAGTAACTTGCATTTACATTATGTTTGAATAACCGTCTAAATCTGATTAGGCTTAACTTGATTGCTAGAATGCTTTTCCATCAAGTTGTTTCATCTATCCCTATAGGCCTATATGTGCACTCAATAGATTAGGTTATTTAAAACATCTTTACGAAATCATGTGAAATCTCTTCACAAATTTCTAAAGAATTCTATCTGTTCTATTCTTAATTTAGGCTTACATTCAGTCACAATTTTGGTTATAACCCCAATAGGCTACAGTTTGTAGAATTCAATTTAAAATGAACTCTAAAATGTTGTGTGTAGGCCTAATCAATTTCGCTAATGATCTTAACATCAGTCTTTGTAAAAGTAAAATATTACTAGATTATGGAATAAAATGGAAATAATGGAATTTTGTGCCCCACGCGTTCCCCTTTCCACTCGCCTGGCTGCTTCCCGCATGCCACCTGCCACGCTTCCCCGCAGGTCATGCCGTCATGCCTGTTGCCGCTGCTCAACGCCTGTAATGCGTAATTGCGATTGGCATGTCACCTAATATTTCACAAT
Organism: Ectobius pallidus; assembly: GCA_964059195.1. NCBI lineage: Eukaryota > Metazoa > Arthropoda > Insecta > Blattodea > Ectobiidae > Ectobius > Ectobius pallidus. The sequence goes on along the minus strand of CAXKWD010000010.1, from coordinate 26,571,734 downwards.
AAAAATAAAATACCCTTGCACCTGGTATTCAACCCAATTCTGTACTAATTCCATCCTACTATCCCCCACAAATCCTATTTCCCTTAAATCTACATCCTAATATTTTCTTTCCACCTACGTCTAAGTCTTCCAAGTGGTCATTTCCCTTTGGGTCTCCCACTCAGCATTTTTTAGATGTCTTTCCCCCCCATACGCACAACATGATTAGCCCATTTCATTCCCTGTGATTTAATTTCCCTTACTATATCTGGTGGCGAGTACAGATTATGAAGCTCGTCGTTATGCAGTTTCCTCCAGTCCCCATTTTCATCTCTCCCATAGGCCCAAATATTTTCCTAAGCAGCCTGTTTTCGAACACACTCAGATTATGTTACAAACTGCATCTTACAGTCAAAATTGTAATTGAATGTAAATTAAGAATATAATAAATAGAATTATTATGAATTTTGAAGAGATTTTATACAAATTTTTAAAGGTTTTTTAAGCCTATATTGAAGTCTTTTAAATATTATTTGATAATGAATAAGCTAATCTAAGTGCATAGGTCTATAGGAATAGATGGAACAGCATTTTAGAAATAAAGCTCTTACAGGTTAAGCTAATCAGATTAGACTGTTTTTCAAACATAATGTAAATACGCCTTTTAACCCTGTTATGAACTATGTTTTTAAATTATACAGGCAAATAGAATGGAAGTTACTTGATAGAGTTGATTATATTTCTAACATATAGGCCTAATAATGGTGATGCTATAACTGGTCACAAGACAGCTGTATAACAAATTAACTAATCACAGTAGGCTAAAAGATTGCACATTGTTACTTATATGAGAATATAAAGATTAACACCATATAATATTGTAAACGTTAATGGTAACATTCTTGGATTTCCTAGACTATATTGAGGGCATAAGGTGGAAAGATCAACTTACATAAATCAACTATTGTCACATTGCATAAAAATGAAGTTTATTAATACATGTTATGTAGTTCATAATATATATATATATATATATATATATCTGACTTATCCATAACTTGTAAAGCAGCAATAACAATAAACTATTCATTATTCATTTCTCTGAATTTTATTTAGCCTATAGCCAAGATTCTTTCCTTATGTTATACCATGTATCGCCATTTTTCTGAGATATAGAATTCTGGACCAGGGTGCACATAGCCTCATGAAGACGAGGAGCCACTTGATAAAGAAATAGCGGCTTCAGTCATGAAGACCACCATCTGCCAATGTAGAAGAATGGAGGAAGAAGATGCAACATGAGTAGTAGGCCTTGTCCCCTCATGGGATGAAGTTCTCGACCATTAGTATTACAGTGCTTTCACTGTACGACTTGGCCGGCAATCGCACGGGCCGACTATCCGTGACTCATGCATCAAGCGCCCAAGTGATGCCTCGTTGTCTCACCGCTGAAGTCTAGCATGTGATCTGATTGCGTTCACACGTGAATAATTATTACAGCAGTGTTTGTGTTTTTTTATGGTTAAATTGTTTTTAGTTTTGCTTGAATTGTTTTAAAAATGCCACGACATAATTATACATTAGAACTACTGCGTGTGAATAGCAATTTCCTCAAAAGGTGCCGTAGATGTAATGATGCAGAAGGACGGCATTTCCAACATCTCCTGTGATAAGGTAAGTTTGTATTTTTATTTTATATTTTCATATTTTATTGTGATTACAATTACGGAAATATATCGATTCGCCTGGAGTACCGTGATCTGGCCCCGCATGCGGTTAATCTGTGTCGGTGGAGCGGCCCGTGCGATTGCCAACCAAGTCATACAGTGAAAGCACTGTATAACCATCAATAAGCCATCCAAATCCAATGATTTCCCTATATTTCTCCATTAGGTCCTGCTTTTTTGTCTTGGTTTCATGTTTATTTTATCATAATTAGGTAGTTTATAAAATATTTTCCTCAGCAACTGCAATTTAGGAATGATTAGCAAGTTCATGCAAATCTTTCGCACTTCGCCCCTTTTGATAGGTGCCCAGGAAAACTAGGCATTTAGCTAACTAATAAATTCATTCTTATACATTCACAAAATACAGTATACGGTTGAATTAAGAGCAACATATGAACTGTATACTGTGTTTTGTGAATCTGTATGAGTGAATTTATTAGTTAGCTAAATACTTGGTTTTCTTGGACTATTATCAAAAGGGGTGAAGTGCGAAAGATTTGCATGGATTTATAAGTCATTCTTAAATTGCAGTTGCTGGGGTAAATATTTTATCAACTACCTAATTTTGACAAAATAAACATGAAACCAAGGCAAAAAGCAGAACCCAATGGAGGATTGTAGGGAAATCGTTGGATTTTGGTTGGCTTATGGATGGAATTATGTTGGAATTCGGATGGCAACAGTTGGCATTCTGTTGGCATTACAATGATGGCCCAACAGATCGCCAACGAACATTCCCAACTGTTGGGATTTTGTTGGATATTGGTTGGCTACAGTTGGCAATTGGTTGGGTAAAATGCACTTTGCCAACGGAACCCCGACGGACATTCCTAACCGTTGACCAACGAAACATGGCGATCATTTCCCAACATTGGCCCAACGATCTGTGCTACTAGGGATGTTGTCAAAGAAAATAGTACTACAAAAATTAGGCCTGTGTTCGATGCATCAGCTCGTGAAAAGAACAGTCCCTCATTGAATATGTGCTTGGAGAAGGGGAGAGCATTGATCGAAGAGATACCCCCACTTCTTTTAAGATTTCGTCTGAAGAAAGTAGGAGTTGTTGCCGACATCCGGAGAGCTTTCTTGCAGATTAGTATATGTACTAATGATAGGAATTTTCTACGTTTCTTATGGAAGGATGAAACAGGGAATATAATTGTTTATCGACACAGGAGAGTTGTGTTTGGTGTTGTTTGTAGTCCTTATTTGCTGAATGCTGTTATAAGACTTCATCTAACAAGAGTTCTTCGTGAGTGCCAACTTGAAGTTTCCCCATATTCCGAGGCCACTATTAGGAGTCTTTCGGATAGCTTCTATGTTGATAATGTGATCACTAGTCTTGACAATGACAGGCAGCTTAAAGTATTCATTCAAGAAGCTACATCAGTTATGGCTGATGGCAAGTTCGAATTACGAGGATGGCAGTTCACAGATCCAGATGCTTCTCCAGAGACTTGCCTCACTAATGTACTTGGTTTAGTCTGGGATAGAAGAGATGACACATTGGCAATAAGTCCAGAATGTTTCCAAAATGTTCCAGAGAAAATTACCAAAAGGACTATTCTTTCTGCAGCCCATAAAGTGTTTGATCCAATTGGTTTTTCATCTCCTGTGACTCTTGTGGAGTTTGAAGATTGGTTGGGATGAAGAGGTGGATCAAGGCATCGCAAACAGATTTGCAAGATGGGCAGGTGATGTAGCATGTTTGAAAGATGTGAAGATCCCAAGATGGCTACCTTCTAACAGTGAACCTGGTGAATGGAGTGTTCACACCTTTTGTGATGCCAGCAAGGATGCCTACGCTGCAGCTGTATTTTTGAGGGTAGAGACGAGTCAGCAAGTAAATGTACAGCTGATCCAAGCAAAGACAAGGGTTGCCCCTACTAAAAATACAGTCACTATACCTCGCCTAGAATTGCTAGCAGCTATGATTGGTGCTAGACTTCATGCATCAATAATTGCAGACCTTCCTACAAGGTGTGAATCATACTTTTGGAGCGATTCATCCACTGTCTTAGCATGGATTAAAAGGGAAGATCAGTGGGCTACATTTGTGGGAAACCGAGTAGATGAGATTAAAAAGCTGACTCAAATAGAACAGTGGCATCATGTTCCAGGTATCTGCAACCCTGCTGACCTGTCATCTAGAGGTTGTTCTGGAAAAAAGCTGCTTCAGTCTTCATGGTGGGAGGGACCTGAATGGTTGTACCAACCACTACCCTAGTAGCACACTTTGTTGGCCTAACGGAGGGATTTGGTTGGCATGGTTGGGATATGTTGGGAAAACGTTCATTGTAATTTCCTCGGTTAGCCCACATTACGTTTCCGTTGCGTCATGCGCTAAGTCCTACCGTTGGGGTTATGACGTTGGCCCAACGAGGGCTCTTCCTACCGTTCCTACCGTTGGGGTTATGATTGCTGGCCCAACAATAAATCTCGTTGTAATGTGATCGCATTTATGTTAAAATTAAAAAGTGTTGAAATAACATTATAAGCGTTAAATTTTCATTTCCTATAAAATAAAACAGTTTTAATTCATTAATTATTCGAGCTCTTTGTGCGCGTTACATGATAAAAATTTACTTCGCTCCACCTCTTCCTGCTAGTCTTCGGCAATTTCCGGCGTAGTTCGGGTCATCACGAACACAGAACAGAAACTTGATCACGAAGACATGAAGATACAACAGTTATTCGCCATCTTGATATGTTGAAGAATCCGAATGGTGTTTTTACTTCTATTAATATTAGGGCTCTTTATTTGTTCTCTGAAAATAACGTTATCATATATTCACATCAAATATTCAAAATACGAGATGTATATCCTTCTTACTATTTATCATGTATTACACATCTCTGTAGTAAATAGGCTAGAAGAATTCTCGATTTCTATTTCAACCATCACTAATAGCGTAGTGGTTAAAGCGATAGACTATAACGCTAGCGGTTCCGAGATCGAATCCCCATAGGTGCGAATTTTATACGATAGGAACAGGTAGGTAGGGTGAAGGAGAGAAGGTAGTTAATAGGGAAAAGAGGAGAAAAGGGATGAAAGGGAAAATAAAAAATTAAATTTTGTGTGCTTCTAGTATTTCCGCCAGATGTCTCTGCGCTGCGCTGCGTAGTAGTTCCACCATTACCTAATAGATGTCTCTCAACTGTTGGGATTTTGTTGTATATTGGTTGGCTACAGTTGGCAGTTGGTTGGATAAAACGCTTCTTGGCAACCGAACCCCGACGGACATTCCTAACCGTTGACCAACGAAACATGGCGATCATTCCCCAACATTGGCCCAACGATCTGTGCTACTAGGGTAAGTAATTGGCCTTTGTGTGACGTTGAATTTGAAGAGGATGTTATAACTCAAGAAAGAAAGAGTACAGTTGTTTCATCTATGCTTTGTAAAGAAGCTGATCCCCTTCCAAGTAATTGGTACTATAAATACTTTTCAAAGAGTGAAAAAATTATTAGAATGATTGCTTGGATGTGTCGGTTCATGAACAATTGTAGAGCTGTGGGCTCTGAAAATTATATGAAGAAAACAGGACCTCTTTCTACTGAAGAAGTTAACTCTGCTGAAATAAAGGTCCTGAAATTAGTTCAGAAAGATGCATTTTCTAGCACTACAGACCCCAGAATCTCCAGTCTTCAACCCTTTGAAGATCATGATGGTCTTTTCCGCATACGTACTAAGATCTCCAACAGACCTGATAGCCATGACTTTCGGTATCCTGTACTTCTACCAAGGAATCATCCCTTTGTGTCAAGACTGATTATGGATGCTCATGTTCGAAAGTGTCATATTGGAGTTCAGAGTATGCTTTCAATTATGAGAGAAAGATTCTGGGTGATAGGTGGAAGAAGAACCCTGAGATCAGTCTTAACTAAATGTATTATCTGCAAGCGCCAGGAAGCTAAACCATTAGGAGTTCCCACTCCACCACTTCCAGCAGAACATGTAAGAGATGCTGCTGCCTTTGAAATTTCAGGCGTGGATCTGGCTGGACCCCTTTTCCTGAAAAACTCTGAAAAGGCATGGATTTGTTTATTCATGTGTGGAGTTACTCGAGCTGTCCACTTAGAGCTACTCTTGTCATTATCAACAGATGCCTTTCTGCAAGCATTCCGGCGATTTGTAGCGAGGAGAGGAAGACCAGCTGTAATTTTTAGTGATAATGGGACTAATTTTTCTGGTGCTGAGACTGCTTTCAGGCGAATTGATTGGTCAAAGGTGCTCGAGTACTGTTCGGTTGAGAGAATAAAGTGGAAATTCAACCCTCCAACTGCTTCCTGGTGGGGAGGTTGGTGGGAGAGGTTAATAGGCCTTGTAAAAAGGTTACTTCGGAGAACACTAGGACGTTCATCTCTCACATATTCGGAGATGGAAACAATATTATGTGACCGTGAGAGTGTGATAAATTCGAGACCTCTGACATATATAGCTGATAATTCAAATGAGCTAGAAGCCATAACACCTGCAATGTTTATTCAGGATGTTCACGAAGTGTCTGTGCCTGAGATTGATATTGTTGAATCCTCTAGCTTAAACAAGAGATTGAAGTACAGATTAAAGCTCAGAGAGAATTTGAGAAAAAGATTCCGCAGTGAATATTTGGGTCAACTTCAACAGCAGATGCATGCCAAACAATTTGGAAGTATTCAAGTTGGTGATGTCGTCTTAATTAGCAATGACAATTTGAAGAGACTGGACTGGCCTTTAGGAAAGGTGATAGAAACTATGCCTGGAAAGGATGGAGTCATCCGCCTTGTTTGCTTGAAGACTGCATCTGGAGAAGCTCTGCGTCCAGTTCAAAGACTTTACCCCCTTCTAGAAGCGAAAGTTAGTGGACCATCATCAGAGATTAAATCTTCTATTCCAGACTGTGAACGGAGAGAGCAGACTGTGAAAGAGGATAGTGATGTATCTTGTGGTCGTGTAAATGATGAAGAAGAAGTAAAAAGAACTCTATGTGGAAGAATTATTAATGTTCCAAAAATATATTTTGGACTAAGTTGAATTTGTTTTATGTTAATTAGTTCCAATGAGCAGAATTTGTGTTCCCATAACTAGGTTAAGTTAACTCCAATTTATCCGTTAACTTGGTGGGAGAATGTTGGGAATACTGGGTGAGATGTTTTTGTTTCCAGATACTGTAGTCAGTATCTAGGAGGCCTTGGTGACTGTTGTTGAGAATTGAAGAACAAATATGGCATGAGGTTTTGTTATAAAGGAAATAAAGCTGTGTTCTTTTTTAAGTATATTTAATTATTTTCCATTCGGTGGAGGGCCAAACACTCGACAGTTCCTAAAGCCTTCACAAAAATTGTTTACCTCCTTACTCATTCAGTATCATAATTATTACCAATGCCCTTTGAACTGGGGAGTCTACTACCTTTTCAAATTTTCAAAAGCCTTTTGCTTTACAAAGAAAGAGCTACTAGGCTACTAGCATAACTTACATCAAATGATAAATGTAAGCATACTTTTAGAGATTATGATTCTAGGACAACACCGATTGTGCTGTGAATGGGATCTTGTTGTTTTAACCCTCCAGCAGGCATGCTGTTGTGAAAAGCACAACAGCAGCAGTTTTTGTGCATTATCGATCCCTTAACCTTGAGCTATTGCACGAACCTATAATTTATTCCATTGCTGATGCTTATTCAACAATCTTATTATGGTTCCAGTTTCTTTGTTTAGCTTTTTCAGTTGATTTTCTGAACTTTAAGTGACGAGATGTTGAATGTTGTAAAAAATACAATGCGCGCCTGCTCTTGTCACAGATCAACAGATGCATGTTTAGTTCAAGCAGCCAATATGCAGAAAAATATGTCTTTGTGAAGTTGCCTCTGACTTTATGAAGGAAACTAATATTTGTGAATTATTCCAGCAATGTTCAAGAATGTGAAAAATATAGCCAATGGCCATCATCTTGTAATCTTTGAAATGGAGTAAGAGGCACACATTTTATCTCCAACTTAAACTCCATCTTTTGTCATGTTGTAGTGAATGTAATCATAAGAAGTTAGCAGGTCTTGTGAACGGTCTAAAGCGAAGCTCAAATCACTGCCAGCCAATCTCACCATATTTCATATAAAGTTTTGAGCTGAATTATCAACTTCTGAAGATTAGATCCTTTAACCTCCAGCAACAATCATAACCGTTGGGTTATGATTGTTGGCCCAACGTTGGAATATGATCGCATTTATCTTCTCACCAGTCTTCGGCAATTTCCGGCGTGTTCGTAGGTCTCGGCAGAGCGCCGTAACGGTCATTCCTCATTCGCCATCTTGATATGTAAAGAAGTTAATGCAGTTTTGATTCTCATTCATATTTCATACATAATATTAGGTAAGCCCTTTGGTTGTTCTCTTAAAATAACGTTATCATTTTTACACAATACTGTATTATGAGTGTTGCATTCATATTATAATTGAAGGTTCGTTCAACGTTACAGTACTGTAATTTCCTATTGCAAATTTGTTTCAGATGATTTACATAAAGAAAGGCAGAAGGAAGCAGAGAAGGAGCATCATGTAAGCAACGAAATTAGAACTGAATTGAAACGCAGTTCAAGATCAGCAGTTCTACAGTTCAAAATCTACATCAATTGCGGGATTTTCAAGATTTCAAACTTGCAAGTAGCCTACATGGAGCATGCATGATTATTTGTCAGAATCAAGTTTTTCGAGAAGTAGGGCCTACCCAGTAAAAATGTTAAGGTATAAATATTTTATTTATTATTAAAATGTAGATGCCCTCATTATATAGTCTAAAAAATCCAGGGAATGTTGCCAGTAACATTTAAATATGATGTTAATCTTTATATTCTCATATAAGTTATAATGTGCACTCCTAGCCTTTAATTGCCGGTACTTCATTATTAAGCTCTATCCACAATGTGCAGTTGGTCGCTTGAGAGCTGCCCACAATATGAAGTGAACATTGAGGATAGGGAAACATTTTACAGTACAAATAATGGGAAGGAATCGATTTATAGTGCATAATATGTAGGCTATAATAAATACATCTTGCTTTTCATAGTAACCTAATCTATTTCTTTGCACTAGTAGGCCTAAATAATTTTCAATCTCGTAATATGTAACTTGCAGTTGGGGTAGGTAGTCGAAGATGAATTTCTCGACTGTTGACAGCAACTGTACTTTGTGAATGGCGTACATTACTCACCACATGTTTTACTTTGACTACCGACTACAGACAGCCAACTGCACATTGTGGATAGAGCTTTAGGCCTAATACGTTAGTTATATAATCAACTCTACCAAGTAACTTGCATTCTATTTGCCTGTATAATTTTAAAACATAGTTCATGACAGGGTTAAAAAATGCATTTACATTATGTTTGAATAACCGTCTAAATCTGATTAGCTTAACTTGATTGCTAGAATGCTTTTCCATCAAATTGTTTCATCAATCCCTATAGGCCTATATGTGCACTTAATAGATTAGGTTATTTAAAACATCTTTACGAAATAATGTAAAATCTCTTCACAAATTTCTAAAGAATTCTATCTGTTCTATTCTTAATTTAGGCTTACATTCAGTCACAATTTTGGTTATAACCAAAATAGGCTACAGTTTGTAGAATTCAATTTAAAATGAACTCTAAAATGTTGTGTGAAGGCCTAATCAATTTCGCTAATGATCTTAACATCAGTCTTTATAAAAGTAAAATATTACTAGATTATGGAATAAAATGGGAATAATGGGACTTTGTGCCCCACGCGTTCGCCTTTCCACTCGCCTGCCACGTTTCCCGCATGCCACCTGCCACGCTTCCCCGCAGGTCATGCCTGTAGCGCTGCTCAACGCCGGTAATGCGTAATTGCGATTGGCATGTCACCTAATATTTCACAATAAAAATAAAATACCCTTGCACCTGGCATTCAACCCAATTCTGTACTAATTCCATCCTACTATCCCCCACAAATCCTTAAATCTACATCCTAATATTTTCTTTCCACCTACGTCTAAGTCTTCCAAGTGGTCATTTCCCTTTGGGTCTCCCACTCAGCATTTTTTAGATGTCTTTCCCCCCCATACGCACAACATGATTAGCCCATTTCATTCCCTGTGATTTAATTTCCCTTACTATATCTGGTGGCGAGTACAGATTATGAAGCTCGTCGTTATGCAGTTTCCTCCAGTCCCCATTTTCATCTCTCCCATAGGCCCAAATATTTTCCTAAGCAGCCTGTTTTCGAACACACTCAGATTATGTTACAAACTGCATCTTACAATCAAAATTGTAATTGAATGTAAATTAAGAATATAATAAATAGAATTATTATGAATTTTGAAGAGATTTTACACAAATTTTTAAAGCTTTTTTAAGCCTATATTGAAGTCTTCAAATATTATTTGATAATGAATAAGCTAATCTAAGTGCATAGGTCTATAGGAATAGATGGAACAGCTTTTTAAAAATAAAGCTCTTACAGGTTAAGCTAATCAGATTAGACTGTTTTTCAAACATAATGTAAATACTCCTGTTATGAACTATGTTTTTAAATTATACAGGCAAATAGAATGGAAGTTACTTGATAGAGTTGATTATATTTCTAACGTATAGGCCTAATAATGGTGATGCTATAACTGGTCACAAGACAGCTGGATAACAAATTAACTAATCACAGTAGGCTAAAAGATTACACATTGTTACTTATATGAGAATATAAAGATTAACACCATATAATATTGTAAACGTTAATGGTAACATTCTTGGATTTCCTAGACTATATTGAGGGCATAAGGTGGAAAGATCAACTTACATAAATCAACTATTGTCACATTGCATAAAAATGAAGTTTATTAATACATGTTATGTAGTTCATAATATATATATATATATATATATATATATATATATATATATATATATATATATATATATATATATATATCTGACTTATCCATAACTTGTAAAGCAGCAATAACAATAAACTATTCATTATTCATTTCTCTGAATTTTATTTAGCCTATAGCCAAGATTCTTTCCTTATGTTATACCATGTATCACCATTTTTCTGAGATATAGAATTCTGGACCAGGGTGCACATAGCCTCATGAAGACGAGGAGCCACTTGATAAAGAAATAGCGGCTTCAGTCATGAAGACCACCATCTGCCAATGTAGAAGAATGGAGGAAGAAGATGCAACATGGGTAGTAGGCCATGTCCCCTCATGGGATGAAGTTCTCGACCATTAGTATTACAGTGCTTTCACTGTACGACTTGGCCGGCAATCGCACGGGCTGACTATCCGTGACTCATGCATCAAGCGCCCAAGTGATGCCTCGTTGTCTCACCGCTGAAGTCTAGCATGTGATCTGATTGTGTTCACACGTGAATAATTATTACAGCAGTGTTTGTGTTTTTTTATGGTTAAAGTAGTTTTTAGTTTTGCTTGAATTGTTTTAAAAATGCCACGACATAATTATACATTAGAACTACTGCGTGTGAATAGCAATTTCCTCAAAAGGTGCAGTAGATGTAATGATGCAGAAGGACGGCATTTCCAACATCTCCTGTGATAAGGTAAGTTTGTATTTTTATTTTATATTTTCATATTTTATTGTGATTACAATTACGGAAATATATACAATTCGCCGGGAGTACCGTGATATGTCATGCGCCTGGCCCCGCATGCGGTTTATCTGTGACGGTGGAGCGGCCCGTGCGATTGCCGGCCAAGTCGTACAGTGAAAGCACTGTATAACCATCAATAAGCCATCCAAATCCAATGATTTCCCTATATTCCTCCATTAGGTTCTGCTTTTTGTCTTGGTTTCATGTTTATTTTATCATAATTAGGTAGTTGATAAAATATTTTCCTCTGCAACTGCAATTTAAGAATGATTAGCAAGTCCATGCAAATTTTTCGCACTTCGCCCCTTTTGATAGGTGCCCAGGAAAACTAGGCATTTAGCTAACTAATAAATTCATTCTTATACATTCACAAAATACAGTATACGGTTGAATTAAGAGCAACATATGAACTGTATACTGTGTTTTGTGAATCTGTATGAGTGAATTTATTAGTTAGCTAAATACTTGGTTTTCTTGGACTATTATCAAAAGGGGTGAAGTGCGAAAGATTTGCATGGATTTATAAGTCATTCTTAAATTGCAGTTGCTGGGGTAAATATTTTATTTTATTGTGACAAAATAAACATGAAACCAAGGCAAAAAGTAGAACCCAATGGAGGAATGTAGGGAAATCGTTGGATTTTGGTTGGCTTATGGATGGAATTATGTTGGAATTCGGATGGCAACAGTTGGCATTCTGTTGGCATTCTGTTGGCATTACAATGATGGCCCAACAGATCGCCAACGAACATTCTCAACTGTTGGGATTTTGTTGGATATTGGTTGGCTACAGTTGGCAATTGGTTGGGTAAAATGCATTTTGCCAACGGAACCCCGACGGACATTCCTAACCGTTGACCAACGAAACATGGCGATAATTTCCCAACATTGGCCCAACAATCTGTGCTACTAGGGTATATCATGTTTTGATTTAAAGTTTTGATTTGAAGGTGATAATCTATTTTAACATAGATAAAAAATAAGTAAAAATTTGTGTGTTAATCCATTTGTATGGTAATAAATATTCTTCTTTTTCATGATAACATTTAATACAGTCAATTTAATCTAATTCTCACATAACTTCTATATAATTACTATTTCTTACTATTTTCTCAGGGTATGCCGTAGCGTAGTGGCTGAGGCACTGCGCTACAAACCGGAAGGTCGTGGGTTCGATTCCCGATTAGGTCGTTGAGACTTTTCAATTGGCCTAATCCTTCTGGTGGCACTATGGCCCTGGGGACGACTCAGCCTCTAACAGAAATGAGTACCAGGAGCAAACCTGGGGTAAAGGCGGCCGGTGCGTATGGCTGACAACCCTACCACCTTCATGTGCCGAATGTCCAAAATCTGGGAGCCTCAACCTCATGGAACCCTCTGGGCCTCCATGGCCTGTATAGGGATCACTTTACTTTACTTACTATTTTCTCACCTCCGTGAATGTGCCATTTTCTAACCTTGTTAATTTAATGCAAAATATCACTTGGTCCAAAATAAAAAATAATTGTTTAAAAAATTCTAACATTGAAATCTGCCCTTTTTTGGAGAATGACCCTTATGTTAAAATGTTCATGTTGTAAAGTTTACAACATACGCCTGCTCATGTGACAATATTAGGCATGCCTGCCAGAAGGTTAACATTGTTGTATCGTACAGTTTGTAGCGAAGTCAGAAATACATTGAGAAACTTAACTTAATTCTGTACACTTAGTTTCCTTATTTTAGATTCAAGGAACCTGGCTAACACTATAAACCAAAGATTAAATACTGTTTTGTTTCTATGCTAAGCAGTATGTCATTGCACTACTACCGATTTAACTTGGTTTATTGCAAGCAGTCAACCAACTGTTAATGGCAGGTGGGTAAAATTAACACACTGTTAAAACATATTTTCGTTTTGATTCTTTTATAGAATGTGGGAAAACAAATTAATTTCTTCAATTTTATCATCTCCCCTTTATCAGGAATTATGGGGTTATTTTCAGTTTAGTAAATGATTAGGTTTTATCCAAATAAACAACCAAAACAGTGTTGGTCTTGTTAGAGCTGGTGTGTAATGCATGTTTCAGCATTTGTGGTATTCTTTTCAGACAATTCTATAAGTACTGGTTCTGAGTACCGGTGAGTAGCCCTACCAGCCTGACAAAAGCCTTGTGCCATACAGATATGAGACATGCATCTGATGACGATGTTGCGGATGCTCTTGAGTTTTAGGTTGTCATGGAGATCAGTGGCGGCTCGTGGCCGGAAAATTAGGTGAAGAGGAAAAAAATGCCACATGCTTACGTTAATAACCGAACTCACCTATGTCTTGTATAGCAAATCAATCCTTCGATAGTCCTTTATGGCTGCAAATTTGTCGGTGATATCATCATAGGACGGCTGAATTTCTTCTAGCTGCAGTAAAGGTTCTTTCTGAATTGAAATATTCGCTAAACAAGATACTTGTCTGGCAACATTTTTGATCCTTCATTTAGTAGGCCTACGTCGTGATCTGACAGCTGGCACAATGATGATTTGATTTTAAACAATGCGGGTAAGAATATAGTTATTATTTATAAAATCTGATACATTTTATTCATGGAATACTCTTAATAAATCCCAATCGGGATTATGAGTTTCATTAGATAAATTCGATCCTGCTTTTCCGCCGCGAATCTATTGATGTTTATCGTAATTATTATTCTCCTAATCAGATTATTCAGAATATTCCATTCATGCGATGCGGACTTGAAATTGACTAATAATCTTTAGCAATGCCTCGGATATCGACCAATGACTGTTGTTTATCTTATAAGTTAATATGCTTGCAAGGGTCGGAAAGATGCAATTTTATCTGATAAACTTCAGCTCGTTACTGGATACTTCAAGGCATTAATATGCAGTGATTAATATGTCACATGTCGTATGATTGCCTATGAAAAAATATGCATTGTAGGAATGAAACGTCGTGATTCAACGTTGTCGTCCTATGGCGTCCTATCGGTGACGATCTCCGAAGATGGTTCAGTGTTGTGACACGTAACAGTGGGCTTTCATCACAGTACACAGTAGTCTTGGTATATGGTGACACACATTAAATAAATTAACTTCTAGTCTCATCCCTATGCCTCACTTTTGTGCTACAGAATCGAACGCCTATGATTTTTTTTCCGTTAATGATATTTAATTTTATGAGAAAGAATCCAAGCTCCTCTACCGTTCATACTTCAATGAAGTATATGGTTGTTTATAAACACCTTTTAAATAATTAATTGAAAATTGTTAAAAATAAAAATTCTAGCTCTTTAGCGTCTATGCAAATCGTTGGAAAATTTAAACAAAATTGTTAGTTTTTTTTTTATAAAATCGTGAAGAATGAAAGTCTGTTCTAGCCTCGCCCAAAGATGTAAGACTTAAAAGCCTGAGTTTGTACAAACGATAGCTGGCTTATAACTACCCTTCAAAGTATAAGGATACCGTATAAAAGTAAGAAAAAGTCGTCAATCTCCCCAGAAGATATCTAATCCAAATACGTTTTACACGATGTTTAGTTCTCAAGCCACACAGACACGTTCCTGAAAATATTATTGGACAGAGGAGAATTCAAAACAGGTATTTATGTTATAGTCCAGTCAAAACAAGGTTTAACCTAAGAAAAAATCCGAAAGTTTTGAAACTTTGCACACTTATTTAAAGGTACCTAAGGATGAATATACCAAAAGTCCTCGTGAATATGAGGCGAGCTCTAGCGGCAATTACCGAAAACAGGGCACTTATTTTTGTTTTTTGTTAATACCTCGAGAACCGTTGGTCGGAGATAAAAGTTTGCTATATAGATAATTGAAGCTTATTAAATTTTCAACAAAAATGATTATATACATTTTTCTTGTATTTCCAATGGTTACCGAGTTATAGGGCGCTAAAGGATAGCGTTTTTTTAAAAACTACGCTAGCGCGGTACAATATGGCATTTCTAATAATATTTGACAATGGTTTACCATTTTTGTTATACCAAGGATGATTCAGGAGATAAATTTCACAGCTTTCTATAAAAAGGAAGACATGATGTATATTAAACAATGAAATACATGAACCAAAAAAAAAATGCTGAGGATATTCCAAGGAAAACTGTGTACAGAAAAATCAATCAACTCTTGATCGCTTCTTGGTAGAAGGTCCTGCAATCTGCTCATCTTCGTCAGCTTCTGAACTTGCTGCCCTAAACACAGTAAGAAGAGGTAACTATGCATGATATGATGATGTGAGAGAACCATTATACAGATTAAGAACATGTAGGTAAAAGAAAGTAGGTAAGCGAGCGGTAAAACAACGTATGAACATGACAACCGATTTATGTATACTATTTCAAGGAAAATGAATAACAAAAAAATACAAATGTGCAATCTCACCTGACTTCTGGTTAAGCGTCCAGCAAGCACAGTGTTTTGATCTTCATGTACCAAATGTTCAGTGTTTGTGCTTTGCACTGAACGGTCTGTTTCTTCAAGGCTTATGGCATCGGGATCATCAGGGTCATCAAAGTCTTCTTCGAGGGTGGAAGTAACACCATTCAAGTATTCGCCATGGTAGTTGTGACAAATGCTTGTACACATTATTCCTGACTTTTCGACAGCCACATCTGTTCCCACATCCACATGTATATTTGCAACAAATGAGGTTGAGGACAGCTTCAGGTGCTGCTGGATTCTCTGTTGTTACAGGGATCAGCCGATCGCTTTTCAACTTCCAACCACACTGCACAGGAAGAAGTTCATTCCAAAGTAAAAATTGAATTTGATGGTACACTCGAAATGCGTGTTGTCTTGCTGCTCCTTTTGTGGGCGGCAGAGCAGAAAGGTCGGGTTTAGCATTGGATACAGATTTGGTGAAAGCATTGTAGCGGTGCATGTTAAGAGAGGTTTTCTTCCTGGGTGCATTGTACAATGCCAGGAATATTTTGTTTCCAGCAGCAGCTACAGCCTCACGGGATGAACTTGGGCTGTTAAATATATCAGCAATACCTTGCAGTACAGCTTGCTTCTTGAAGAATTTTAATCAGGAATGTTTCCCATTTCGATATGCAGCCGAAGTCGTATCACATCCGCTGAACGCATGCACAAGAAGTATGCTGTTCTTCATTCCCAAAGTTTGCAATTGCTGGTTTCAATATACTTGCCTTCCTACTTTTCTATGGCTTGGTTTCACAAATAATATGTTTTGTTCAGTCGGAGTTAAGACCATGAGGAGAATAATAAGATCTACATCTTCACCCGACTATTGCTACTTCGTCACAAGTGAAGGACTTCACGAGTGCTGTTCGGACGGTCAATGTGTCAGCATCACTGGATGCTTGTTCTGTTTCAACTTCATGGCTGGTAAGGGCAATTATGAGGAATGAAATTAGTCTACATTTATTCTTTTCGTTAGAAAGAAAATCATCCTGTTTGACTGTCACTATTGTTTTCTCTCCAAAGTTTATGTCAACTGACCTCCTTGTTTTGTACCTTCGGTTCTGTTCAGCTCTCTTTGTACTGGGTCGGGTGGCTGAATAAACATCAAACACCACCGTGCAGCCGTTGCCACCATAATGCTTGAGAACATAGGCTACATAACACTAGCAGATGGTTGAGATTGTTGGCGAATCTTTGGGCCACACCACCTTGTATAATTTAATTGTGTAATAGTAGGCCTTCAACCAAAACAATGTCAATATAGACTAGGTTTATTTCTTCTTTTAATGGAGTAGGCATCGTACAAGGTAGATTTCTTGGTATTCCGCATTCCTGCCTCCTCAAATAAAGACAATGGTAAAATAGTACGGTAGGTACCTACTTTAATTTGCACCATCGTGCGCTCCTCGACGGTTTTAGAAAAAACGCTATCCTTTAGCGCCCCATAACTCGGTAAACATTAGGAATACGAGAAAAATGTACATAATCATTTATGTTCCAAATTTAATAAGCTTTAATTGCGTATATAGTCAACTTTTACCTCAGACAAACGGTTCTCGAGATATTAACGAAAAACCAAAATAGGGGTCCTGTTTTCGCTAATTGCCGCTAGAGCTCGCCTCATATTCATGAGGACTTTTGGTATATTCATCCCAAGGTACCATTAAATAAGTGTGCAAAGTTTCAAAACTTTCGGATTTTTTTAGAGGTTGGGTCATTCTTTTAAGTTTTTTGCCTGGACTATTAAAAACATTGATTTCGAACATTTATTACCTTTGGTACGGGTAGAGGAAGTGAAATTGGTGCTTTGTTATTAATGGAGCTGTTAGCAGAAGAGGAGTAGGTATGAAACCCGCCACACACACTGTCATAGTAGCAGCTTGCTGTGGTAAGCACGCGCATCATGAAGCCGAAGGACGACACCTTCGTGGGTAGTCTGATCCCTTCAGCATGGACGTGGGATAAGCGAGAAAAATGCTGCTTGCAGCATCAGCTAGCATCATTTTTAGTGGACCAGACTACCCATGGAACAGGGGAAGTGAATCAAGGCTGCTTCGTGCTTCTTTGCAAGACTCGAGAGCTCTCTGGCGCCTCCTGCTTTAACATCACTCGTGGCGGGCAATACAAAATTACATAAATACATTTATAGTAAAAACCAACATTCGAGATATGGGAAATAACCTTAAAAAATACGTATTGTAAAGGAAAAATACTGGTGAAGTGCTACTTCACCTAAATAGCCGCCACTGATGGAGATGCAGAGGCCACAGGGTTCATTTGTCATCATTCCCAATTTGTGTAACATCATCTTGTCTTAAGCACAATACCACAACTGTTCATGTACCACATCTGTGGTAGCATGTATCAAACATGAATTTCCAGTCAGAAAACTTCTTTACTTCAGCGATGGTGGTGAGTCAATATAAATTCTATAAAACCTTTCCAACCTCAGCAATCATCACAAAGACTATGGCTTTGATGCAGAGTGGAAGATTTATACAACATTGCATAGTAAGAGTCCATGTGATGGCATTGGTGGAACTGTCAAGTGTTTAGTTGGACAAGCAAGCATTCAGGCAACCACAGTCGGACACATTCTTACTGCTTCTCATTGTATGACTGCTGCTGTGAAAATATTCCAGGAATTAAATTTTTCTGTGTATCTGAGGTGGATATTAACCAAAACAAGAAAAACTTCAACTTGCCAGCACGATTTGAAAATGTAGGCAAGATAACTGGTACAAGGTCCTACCATTGCTTCACCCCGATTTCGACAATCTTGTTAAAAATGAAAAGGATATCTGCTGATGATCATTTTGTTATTGTAGGCAAAGAGCAACCACTGACTGTTGTGAATGATGCTGAATTACAGCCAGGAAAGTATGTTTCATGCATTTATGACAAGGACTGGTTCGTGGGCTGCATTGTTGAGCGGTCAGATGAAAACTGTGATGTCTTTGTCAACTTCATGACATGATCTAAGGCTAGACTTCTCTCGTGGCCTGCTTCTGTTCGTCAGAATGTCTGCTGGGTGCCATTCCAGAATATTATATGCATTGTGTCTTCACCAGAGCTTCAGGGTCATAGTGCAAGGTTTTATAAGCTCTCTGATCATGATACTGAACTAATTCAGAAGAAATTGCCGTCATTTGGACTGTGAACTCAAATTATTTTGACAGAACTTCCTAAATTGCGAATACAATCAAATTTATGTGTTTGGAGGAGGAATATTTCACAATACCTGCACTGTTAGCAACAACCGTAGTTTAACATAAGCTGCAGTGGGGAGAAAAACATCTACATTTCATAAAATTATTAAAATATGAAGGAGATGAGAAAACAAGCTGAATATTTGGCCACATGATTAACATATATGTATAATTTATTGTGTAGAAAAAATTTCTTTACTCTGGGTAATTGCACACACAGTGAATTTGTCAGTCAAATATTGGTCTAAAAGTGCATTTTTTGAGCAGGAGCTCTTTCTAGAGCCCTTTTACTTCTAAAGTAAGACTTTGGTATAGTCAAGAAACCTTCTGCAGATGGCCACATCCTCAAATAAAAGGAATCCAGCAACAATAGCCTGTTGTGAATCATTCTAGTATGATAGCTGCCTTATGAAAATTGAAAGTTTCATTTTCGTACACAAAAAGATCACTACTTTGGAGGCCAGTAGCTCAGAAACTAGAAGAGGTAGGCTACACCTTTTCTGATGGCAGATAATGAAAGCCTGTGTTGAAATTGCCCAGTATAGCAAATTTCAGGGAGATATCGTATTCCATTCCAGAGATATTGGCTTCCAAAAGTAGATGCACAGGAACATGTGCAATTTGCAAGTGTCAAAAATGGACAACAGACTTTTTTTTAAAGGACCACAGCACAGAAACCCTTAGGAATTATGGCCTAGAATTTGGCAATTGAGCCAATCCATAGTGACGGGTGTGACATTTGGACAGATTTCATTACACTTATTTCTTTCTACCTCTGAACCATATTGCAGGAATGTCATCAAAGTTTTTTGTGTTAACATACCAACCCATTGGAAGTACAAAATATGATCTAATGTTTTTTTCCAAGGCTGTATGCTTGAGCTGGAAAATATATTGTGCATGTGACGGGTGTGACCATAATTGGACAAAGGTTTTTTCTTATGTAGGTTTAATTGAAATTTCTGTGAATTTATTAGCTTCACTATATTTGTTTTATTTTTTCAAGTAAGAGGACTGATCAACATACTGAAATGCATAATTAGATTTTACAAAAATATTTATATAGTTATTAAAAATTTACTTTATCAGTGTGACGGGTGTGACGTGACGGGTGTGACATGTCGGATGTGACAACATCAACTCATAACCGAGACTTAAACTAAACTAAACTCTGTCCCTGGAGGGACTTGGCCTACCACCCGACCGCTGCATCATCTACCGTAGGCAGATGGTAGGATTGGGGGGCATGTGGTCAGCATGCCGAAACCTACGGCCATTAATGGTGGTTTTCATGACCGGAGACGCTACTTCTCTATCAAGTAGCTCCTCAATTTGAATCACGAGGCTGAATGCACCCCTACCAGACCTCCCTACCTCAGAAAAATTCGAGGAGGTACCTGGATCTGTAATCTGCAACGCTAACCACACTTTGCACCTTCTGCCTCTGTACCATTTTGCATGAATTTCATGAAAATGTTTTGTGATAATATACCAATCCTGGGGAATCCCAACACATGATCTCAGCATAAAAAAGAATTCCCTTGTTAGTCTTTTTTCCACTCTGTCCATATTTTTAACAGGCTTGTGTAAAGTTGTGAAGTGAAATGTTCCTCCGGTACTAGTTAGGCAGTTTTCGTTGTCCTCTACTCTAAAATCCTGGACTACTTGGAAGCCTGAGCTCTTCACAAACTTTTACTGAATTGATGTGGATCTGGTTATTCTTGTCACCAGGACATTTTTGTTGTCTCTCATACAAAAATAATATTGTGTAGCTATATTTAGATTGGGTGATTGTTTTTCTATCTGTTCTCCTTCATTTGTTTCCATGTGGGCCTACTCATTTCATCGGCTGTTAGAGGTATTGTCTGTCTGAATTTCTTAGCAGTTCTAAGATACACAGTTACCAGTACAAAAATCAGGCACAGAATTAATTAGGCTATCACTTCTCACTTAGTTTATTGGGGTACAATGTCATGATGCTGGTTGAGGCACTGTGCTACAAACCGGAAGGGCACAGGTTCAATTCCTGATGAGGTTTTTGAGATTTTTCAATTGGCCTAATCCTTCTGCTGGCACTATGGCCCTGAGGTCAACTCATCCTCTTACAGAAATGGGTACCAGAAGCAATTTTGGGGTAAAGGCAGCCAGTGCATAAGACTGACAACCTTACCTACCTTCATGTGCTAAAAGTCTAAAAATGTTGAAGGTTGAACGTTTGAACCCTAAAAGCCTTCATGGCCTCTATAGGGGATCACTAGATCTTTACCTCACTTCTTTACCAACATTAAAACATTTGTGGCATTTCCACTGGTCACCTATGTCATCCATAGCCAAAGCTGGTAGATCGTAGTTTCTTCGTCTTGCAAAGATATTCTGTTCTCTACCACGGAAGTCCAAGAGCCATTTTAAAGATAGTATTAATGCAAACATATGATTTATTCAACATCTGCATGAAATAATCACTATACAAAAGCTGCAAAAGGCATTTTACACAAATGTCACACCCGTCACACAACATATGTCACACCCGTCACGCAACATGTGTCACACCCGTCACATCAAAATTAAGCCAAAATAGTAGGCATTTCAAAATTATATTTTAGGTGTGTCTTCTGTATTGAAATATCTTAACTTTTACCAAGTTTCCATTTTATACAATGATTACTTGGCTTTCTACCCAAACTATTACATGTTTTTAGTGACGGGTGTGACAAGGTTACGTTGAAAATTGATTTGATGAATGTCTTCACTTAAACTGATCATAAAAATTTGTTTTATGATGACAAAATCTTCACTTATTTGTGCTTTTGTGGGTGAAATTAAAAATTGCAGCAAATCTACTGATTCCATGAGTATAATGCAGTACTAGCCAACATGTTAAATTATAAATTTCAGTCAACGAAAAAAATACACATTTCAGCAGTTGTTATTATATAGATACCTTTAATTTAATAGAATTGTGAATCTATTTTCAAATTCTACAGTCTTTTCCCTTTACCTTGATATATAACATGTCTATGTCACGTAAAAAAAAGATGTAACCACCTTTGTCCACTTTCACATGGATTGGCTCAATTGTTCATTATATATGTAAAGGTACCAGCACAATTTTTTTTAGTCAAATCTGAGTCGGTCACCAAGTGAAATTTCCAGACTTTGGTTGAGCTCATATGGAATGACCCTATAATGCCCTCTAAACTTAAATACATTAATTTTCCCTTCACTGCTCAGCATTCACTCGTGGTGTGGTGGTCAATGCTGCTGGTTACAGAGCTAGTGATCACTAGTTCGAATCCCGTCTATCCAAAATTACTGTTAGGAATAGGTCCCAGATAGGTAGGTAGGGCAAGGAGAAGGTGAGAGAAAGGGAGGAAAAGAGAGGAAAAGGAAGAGAAAAAGAGAATAAAGAAAAAATAATTTTTTCCCAGTTTCACCTTTTCCATTACTAGCAAAGCCATCTAGGAGGAGACATTCGAAACCCTAAACCACTCCTTCCCAGGCAGGTCCCATTAGAGTGTTGGTGGGAGGAGCCTAGTGCACGACCTAAAACTATTTTTTTCCAACACATTTTCCAGCATCACTGGCTTTTTTTTTTACCACGGTTAGTGTAAAAGAGTACAAAATAATAGGCTAACCAAAATAAAAATATTTGGACAGTAAATTCACATTGATCTGAATATGGCATGCAAACTGGCAAAAGATTGGGATTGTACTTTGTACAATCAGCATACTCAGATTAATCTGAATACACATATAAACATAATAAATGACAGTCAGCGTTTCAGTATCACAAAGTAATAAAAAAAACTACATCTCAGCCAATTCATAAAATGTGGGAATTTTTCCCTCAAAGAGAGAAGTTATAAAATTATTGTAATTGGGTGCTCAAAAATAAGTTTAAAACCACAAATTCTCTGAATATTAAGGATTAGTTGTATCTGAAGTGGTTTCATGTGTAAAATCTCTCAATTTACTTATTTATTGTGTTGATTTGCATTTTTTTTGCCATTTTTAGCATGATTTTAACACTCTTTAATACCAAGTAGTCAAGAATAATCAGCTATGTCCATTTTCATTTGAGAAAATATACATCTTAAGGTAAAATTTGGTATAAGATTAACTTAAAAAAATAAGTGTGGTTAATTACTATGTAAAATAACAAACAAGTGACTTTTTGTCCCACCCGTAATAGTGATAAGTTTTGTTAAATTATTGTTGATGAGTTAAATAAATGTTCTGCAACCTGGAAACAGTTTATAATTTGTATTTAATCCCTCATACCTTCATCAATAACAACATTAAGACCCTAACAGTAATAGGAGAACAGCAAATGAACTTTTGTTTTGCATCATTAAAATCAGTGTCCTAATTATGTCCCACCCGTAATAGATTTTGAAAAACAAATTTAAAATATTTAAAATAAATTTTAAATAATGCTTTGCATGTAGTGTGGAGGAGAAGGCATTGTAAATTTTACAGAATGTGAAGAATCAATTCTAGTTTATTATTTATGATATGTAATAAACAAAAATAGTTTTTATAATTTTTTTGAATGTCCCACCTGTAATTATGATTCAATGCATACGTGACAAAGTTGGTTACATTGGTTGTTAATATTGTAATGGGATTTCTATGTGATTTATTTGAAAAAGGTAATGTGACTGTAATTTTTGGTATTATAAAATAAGAAAAATAAATAAATAAATAAGTAAATAGCCTACGTGCCTATAAATTTATGGGTTCCCCCTTGAAAAATTTCCAACTTCAGTACTGATCGCAAGCTACCTTGAAGGATTGGAACCCTTTGGCAGTTTGATTGTGCTCTTGATGGAGTTTAGTGATGTGAATCCAAGTGATTTAATACCTCTCTCTGAATTGTAGTTTTTGTCACCTTTATAGATGTATGGGAATAATACGTGTAGGAACTAGTACTGTTTTATATGCCGATGACACCACTTTTATAAATTTGAGTACAGATTTTAAGACTATAGAAAA
The DNA here is from genome assembly GCA_964059195.1 of Ectobius pallidus. NCBI lineage: Eukaryota > Metazoa > Arthropoda > Insecta > Blattodea > Ectobiidae > Ectobius > Ectobius pallidus. The sequence goes on along the minus strand of CAXKWD010000010.1, from coordinate 26,547,781 downwards.
TAGTTCAGAGTGAACAATAGCTCAAGCATCATGGTGGTTTAGAGTCAATGGATTTATGCTCAACACTAACAAAACCCAATATTTAAATGCTAGTCTTATTGGCTGGTTACCATCTGAGGATTCAATTAGTGTGATATTTTTGGGGGTGTATATAGATTCGAAACTTACTTGGGAACATCATAAATAAAATTCATAAGTGTGAAGTTATCAAGAGTAATTTATTTACAAAAACGACTAACCAATTGTGTACCTGATAATTACAGTAGGTGTGCGTACTTTGCATTTTTTTTAGGAATATTATAATATGGTATTATACTGTGGGGCAACTCTAGACACATCAATGAAATTTTGATGCTACAAAAAAAGGCAGTTAGAATCATTACTGGTTCTGCTTACCTAACACCTTGTAAACCATTATTTGTAGAGATGAAAATATTGACGGTAAACAATCTTTATATATATATAAGTTATATATATTGTGTACTGATTCACACTAAGAATAAGTTGAAAAGTCTTCAGATCAGGAGTGATATACATACATATAATACACGTAGCAATCAACAGATCAACATACCATTTTACAGATTGTCTAAGTCAATCAATAATCATGATGTAATGGGACAAAAACATTTTAATAAACTTCCACTTCATTTACATGATGCCCCACTAAATGTATTTAAAAGGAAATTGTATACTTGGTTAATTGATAATCCTTTCTATAACATTAACAATTTTTTTGCATGTACCAATGTTTTTATACTGTGATAATTGTATAGCAATTAGTTTATACATATTAATATAAGTGTATTCTAATTATGTTGTGTTAAGGTCTATATTATGTATGGTTTTAATTATATTTTGTAGTATTATACTACGTTTTGTACTCTTTGACGTTGTCCATTGCAGAATTTGCCTAACGACAATAAAATGATATTTATTTATTTATTTGTTTTATGGTAAGTTGTCAAATCAGACAAACAATAACTACTGCGTAGGCAATAATGGATAAATATAATTATGATACCAAATAGTTAATAGGTAGCGATGCCAGTGCTAAGAAATTTAGGAAAATTGTTTATTAATGAAATAAAATTGGAAAATGTAGAAAAGGCGAGTTAATACTTTATATAATTCACCTGGACATATACCGATACTCTAAGTGGAGAATTTCATTGGAGGAAATTATGTGTATCCAATAATGCACTCTAGAGAGCAAGTTGAATGTTTTAAAATTCTATACCGGTATATAAATTAATAAAACTTATAAGCCGGGGTACTTACCTCATTCGCTGTGTTGAATGCTCGCTTGAAGGCACAAGGAATATCTACACAATTCATTCGCGGGTCTTAATAAAATATGAAATTATAAATGTATTACCTGCACTTGGGTTAACCATTTCTTTGAATGTTGTTCCATAAAACTTGACTTCTATCTGCTAGATGTCTCTGCGAGTGTTTAAATCGATGTCGATATCGAATCGAAGAGGACGGCACAGTAGTACAGTCGTACAAATACACATACAAGTTATATCCCCGTAATTATCCTTGCAGAGACCTTCGTAGTTTGTTGTCACATTGCAAAAATATTAAATTATGTGACATCAGATAGTCTGTAAATGATCATGTAAATGATAAATTTTCTCTCAGGGGTTGAAGTAATCTATTGTCTTGGGTAATTAAACCGGTTTTCACAAAGCATATATTGGCAATCTTGAGTGTTTTGTTTGTGTTTAAATATGGCGACAAGACGGTGCCAGAAGAAAGGTTAAACAAATGATAATTCTTAAACTATTTAGCTCACGTAAATTGAAATGAGCAATGACTACTGCTGGACAAAGTGTTGAGATAATTAGCTGTTACACTTGTCGCCTGCAGCACTTTAAGCTCAGAAATAATGCGATTTTTTGCACAGTATATATTCATTTCTAATTTCGTACAGTGTTAATGTTATTGCATTTAGGTAAGTTTCTAATTTTATAGTGTTCATATCTAATGTGTGTTACAGAAGGAGGAAACGAGGAGGAAATAACATGTTTGGGTACCCGTACTTGATTTCAATTGCTACAATTAATACTGTTATTTGCAGTAGTTGCGTATACGTTCCTTGCAATGAGTGTTATATTATTGTCTAGACAACTCGCGTTCAAACCCCAGTAAATATCTGAGTACCGGTATTTAGAAATGAATGTTACACCCATCTCAATTCATATTGATACAATAACATTTCATATTAGCCATGATATTTAATTAACAATTATCCTCACAGTGGCAGTATTCATGGTGAAGTTCTAGATGATACTTTCCATTATTATTCATGTAGCTTATTTACATTAATTTGTGCTAATAGCAGGAAACTTCATATAATAGGTCATAAAAAGAGATATTTGTTTACCTTGGATAATAGCTGTTGGTTCTTGAGAACTCTGGGTTCCATTCTTAGCTGGAAATTATTACGATACACTCATGAACTATTAGTCAATTAAGCATAGGACATGTTAATTTGTTTTTATTTTAGCACTTTAAATTGAAATAGAATTGTCAAGCTATAGGCCTGAGCAGTTCTTGCAGCTTCGTTCCACGACCATAATAATAATAATAATAATAATATTTTATTGTCATTAAACCTGAAATACAAGCAATAGACAACGTCAGAAAACATAAAATTTAAACATATTGGATTCAAATAAATTAAATGACTCTAAGTGTAATTGTAATTGAGCACAATTTCAAGCTTATTCAGATGTTAACTTCTTTACATTCAAAAAATTCGTCAATTTTATAGAAGGGATTTTTGACTAACCAGTCATATAATTTAGATTTGAAAGTGTTAATTGAAAGTTCCAACAATTCTAATGGTAAGCTGTTATATAGTTTTAGACCCATTACTTCATAACTATTTAAGGATTTCGAAAGTCGATGAAAAGGTATGTCTACACGTTTACCGTTTCTAGTGTTATGGGAGTGTATATCTTGTCTAAGCTGTTTGTCTGAAAAATTACGTTTAACATGTATCAGCGAGTTGTAAATGTACACATTGATAACAGTCATAATTTTTAGATTGACAAACAATGCCCTACAGTGGTCTAACTTATTTGAATTACTAATTATTCTGATGACTTTCTTTTGGAGCAAGAGAACTTCCTGAACATGACTGCTATTGCCCCAAAACAGGATTCCATAGGATACAACACTTTGAAAATATGCAAAATAGGCTGATCGTATATAGTTGGGTGGTACATAACGTTTTAGATTTCTTAGCAAGAATATAACTCTAGACAGCCTACCAGTAATAAATTGAATGTGTGGTTCCCAGGTTAGGTTTTTGTCAATATAAATTCCTAAAAACTTTACCTTATCTACGTTATTATTTGGGGGGAATTCTCTTAGGCTGAAAAACAACTCTTGATTTTTTTCTTCATTTAACAAAAATCCATTTACTCTAAACCAGTATGAAATTTGTGACATGGTATTATCCGTCATAACTTTTAGTGAATCTAAATCATAACTAGCATTGAAGAATGTTGTATCATCGGCATACATAATTACATGCGTTTTTACAAAAGAAGGCAAATCGTTTATCATTAATATAAACAACAATGGTCCTAAGACGGATCCTTGAGGGACACCACATTTAATATTAGCAATATCCGATCTCTCTTTCTTATACAGACCACTTGAGAACGGTTTTCAAGATAAGATTCAAATAATTTAAGACTTGCACCCTTAATCCCATAATATTCCAACTTACTAAGTAAGGAATTGTGCTCAACACAGTCAAATGCTTTACTCAGGTCACAAAAAGTGGCCTGAGCAAAGCACTTATTTTCAAAGACATTAAGTACCTTTTTTACTAAAGATTCTATTGCATCGACAGTAGACCTGCCCTTCCAAAAGCCATAGCCTACTGTTCTTCACGGATAATATCCGATTCGTTCAGATAATCACAAATTTGCATATACATGACAGATTCTAATACCTTGGATAAAATCGGTATTAGAGAAATGGGGCGGTAGCTCGAAGGGCGATCTCTTTCACCTTTCTTATACATAGGTACAACTCTGCTTAATTTTAGTGGATTTGGGAAAACGCCCTCCATTAAACACTTATTTATGACAAATGTAAGTGGAAATATAATACATTCTATTATTATTTTCAGCATATTACATGAAAAATCATATACATCAAGACTTTCTGAAGGTTTAAAATTTTTAACTATATTTAAGATTATATTTGGAGTAACTTCCCGAAAAGCAAAATTGTTTTCAGTATGAATAGAAGTAGCCTTAGACTCTTTAAGCAGGTTTAAAGGGGTGTCGTTAGGTCTTAAAATGTTATTACTGAGATCCTTCACAGATTTAACACAGAAATTATTAAAATCATTTGGAGATATTGTGATTTGATTGTTACTGTTATTTTTCGACACAGAGTTAATTATTTGCCAAGCTTTCTTACACCTGTTTTTTGATAATTCAATACTTCTTGTATTATACATTTTCTTAGCTTCGCTCACTGCCTGCTTGTATTCCTTTCTAACTTTACCATAGCTCCACTTGGCTACATTAGAGTTGTACTTTTTATATACATCATAATATAGTAGTAACCTATTTTTCATAGTAGTTAATTGGGGGGTGTACCACTGATTTTTACTTTTTGATGTAACCTTTTTGCATATGTTGACCTTACATTTCCTCTTAGGTATACTATTTTCAAATGTGTTCATAAGTACATTAAAGAAATTCTCAAAAACTATGGTTGCCGGACAATTTTGAAAATCACTACAAAACTTTACCCAATCAAAATCACAGAGAGCAGATTTAAATTTTAGAATTTTGTCTTGGTTGATAGGTCTAGTGGTAGCTATTTTAAAATCTGTGGGATTACACTTGTCGGGGTTGATTTGTTTAATCCCTATCCATAGACACTTGTGATCTGAGAAATGGAAAGGCACTACATCACTTTTTAGGTTGGCCTTATTTATGTTGGTAACTATATTGTCAAGACATGCTGTTCCTCTAGTAACTTTATCATTAATATATTCAAAGTTAAACTGCCTGAGGAGATTCCAAAAATCAGTCACACTTTTCTGGTTTGCATTCATGACATCAAAGCTTGAATTTAAATCACCTCCAATTACTATTTTATACCTTTTCCAATGGGGCCTATTAAAAAAGTTAAACAGACATTCTAATTTTTCGAGGAACACCGTTGTATTCCCCTTTGTTGTCCTGTACAATACAACCACAGCCAATTTAAGACACTTAATGTACATCTGTTGTTGCATCTGCTAAGCCTACTGAGACCATGGTTTCTACATTCATTTATCCAGACAACATATTTTTGATAAATCTATTTCGTCTTTTTCCGTTTCCTCTGGTTTCAGCAAGTGAGCCCCCATAAGATTTTAAAGACGTTTACATTTCAAAAGGATAGTTTTGTTTAGATATCCTACAACTAGTGATGTATTTTGGCATAGGTGAAAAGGACCTAGGCCCTGTTTGACAAATTTTGGGGACAGCACAAATTACAACTATAAGATTATTACTTCATTGTAAGTTTAGGGTACTATTTTTGTCAGTAGCTTTATACACAAAGGTACCGTAGGTAATAAATAACATTGTTGGTAGAGATTGTTGCTGATATTTTTATGTCTGTATCATCCCTACTTACAAAGTGCCAGTTAACAACAATGGGTTTGATCATACCTTACATTATGAACATAAGGCTTGGAAGAATAGCTATAAATCTGCAATAAAATCTCTCCACTCCTAGTTCACCATTTCCTAATTTATGTGAGATGCTGTGAAGGAACAAGAAAATATGACTTTTCACAATTTTCCAGCAGATCCCGCCTTGAAAGATAAGTGGAGATTGGTTGTATCTAAACAGGGTGAGGAAGTAGGTTCATCCTAGCTATCTAGTAAGGTTCTCTATCTCTAGTAAGTATACAGTTTGCATTTCATAGAGGCTGATTTCAACATATTAAGTAGGCCTACTACTAAAAAGAGACTTCTGCTGGCATAAGGGCAATGTAAGTCGCCTGCAAGCTCCCCTTCCACTGAACAATAAAAGACCCTTGCACCAAACATAATATTTCACAACTATAAACAACAAAATAATATTTCATAACAAAAAAAAGACCCTTGCACCAAAAATCATATTTCATAATTAAGTTATAGAAGTAGGAGTGGGGGACTCAGGGGCGACCTAAAGTTCCTTTTTCCCCTTCTGCCTAATAGAATGCCATCAGTATTTCCCAGCTATCCATCTCATAAGCAGAAGAATCTCACCAACTACCAAACCAGGGGTGCCCACAGGGGGGGGGGGGGTTAAGACGCAGACTGCGTCATTGAAATTTCTGGGGGGGGGGGGCAAAATATTATAATTTTATGAATTTTCTGGGGGGGGGTTGAAAATTGTTGAAAAATTAGAGTTTTATATGTTAAAATAAAAACGGTCAAGTTTTATAACTTTAAAAGGTCTCTTCTAATTCTTTAGAAGTGAATAGTCAATAAATTAGTGCCCATACCCGGGGGTGGGGGGGGGGGCGCAAGGGAAAAAATGAATATTAATAATTATTAGTCAGGTGTTTTTATTTTAAGACAATTATTTGAAAGTCAGTAGAGACATAAACAGTTTGCTGAAGTATTAAAATTAAAATTAGTCAAACATTAAAAACACTTGTTGCTCCACTTACATTATTTATGTAGAACCGGTTTCGAGGGAAGCAGCTCCCTCATCCTCAGCTGATGGTTGACTGGCACTAGGTTGATATGGATCTGTAGTCGACGTCGTGCTGCCACCTGTCCTCTTCAAGGTTAAACTAAACATCTCGTCCACCGTAGGGACCTCAAAGTTCATGACCCTCTCTCCATTTTTTTTTATGAAGATCCTTTCCCAAGCTCTTAATTCCAACGGTTGTTTAACATGTTTCAATAATTTTATATCCTCCTTAATATGATGATCATATGTATAAGCGTGATATGCTGGGGCCGAGTTTTCCGTATGCAACAGTCTGACATTCCTTAAATGTTCCTTCATTCTTGTTTCTAAATTTCTCATAGTTTGTCCTATGTAAACTTTATGACAGTCTTGACAATCTATCTGATAAATGCCTGATCGTTTGAATTCTGGGGTGCTTTTTCTTAGTGGGTGATTTAGTAGATTCCTGAGATTAAATTTATTCTGTGGTGCTAATTTTATGTTCAAACCTTTAAATACTCTCTCAAATTTGTGAAATAGTCTCGGATGAAAGGTGAACTTTTTAAATATTGGTTTCTTCTCTTCTGTGTTAGATAAAGTACAGGTATCCTTAATCATTTTCCTTTTTTTATGTCTGAAAATCATCTTGTCAATGAATTCCATTCTGAACCCATTCCGGACCGCAACTTCCTTTATGTGTAAATATTCTTTGTGGTATTCATCTTTAGATAGAGGGATATGTGTTAATCTGTGTATCAAACTATGGAAAATAGCAAACTGATGTGACCTTGGGTTGTAATTGTTATGTTTAATGTAATTGTCCACATGAGTATCTTTCCTATATATCCCAAACTCCAATTTCCTCTCATTTCTGATAATCTTTAAGTCTAAAAATGATAAACATCCATTTTCTTCAGTTTCAATCGTAAATTTGATGGTGTGATCTTGTGAATTGAGTAATTCCAATGAATCATCCAGAAATCTAAGTGGAACAATCGCCAGAATATCATCCACGTACCTGCACCAGTATTTGAAAATATGTGGAAAAGCTTTTGTGACCTGTGATTCGAAATGACTCGTGTATAAGTCCGCTAGTAGAGGCGATAATGGATTTCCCATGGCTAATCCAGTGGTCTGTTTATAATAACTGTCGTTAAAACAGAAACTATTTTGACTGATGCATAGGTCGACTTGTTGAATTAATGGTTCCTACGCAATCAATTTACCACAGAACAAATGGAAGGCTACAACAAATTAATAGCTAAATTGTGCTAAAATAGCGTAAAATGTGATTTTCATTAGTTCAATACTTAAAACTTTTCCGGGGGTGGACCCCCGCTTAAGTAATGATTTCTTATTTACATTGGCATGTCTTAGAGTGTGGTAAACAAATTTCCTAACTAGTTTTTCTGTGGTAAAATAGCGTAAAATGTGATTTTCATTAGTTCAATACTTAAAAATTTTCCGGGGGTGGACTCACTGCTTAAGTAATGATTTCTTATTTACATTGGCATGTCTTAGAGTGTGGTAAACAAATTTCCTAACTAGTTTTTCTGTGCTAAAATAGCGTAAAATGTGATTTTCATTAGTTCAATACTTAAAAATTTTCTGGGGGTGGACCCCCCCCACTTAGGTAATGATTTATTATTTACAATGGCATGTCTTAGAGTTTTGTAAACAAATTTCCTAACTAGTTTCTCAGTGCTAAAATAGAGTAAAATATGATTTTCATTAGTTCAATAATATTCAAAAATTTCCCGGGGGTGGACACCCAACTTGGCATGTCTTAGTGCATGGTAAACAAATTTGCTAACTAGTTTTTGAGTGCTAATGTAGTGTAAAATGTCATTTTCATTAGTTCAATATTTAAAAATTTTCCAGGGGTGGACCCCCGCTTAGGTTATTATTTCTTATTTACATTGGCATGTCTTAGAGTATGGTAAACAAATTTCCTAACTAGTTTTTCTGTGCTAAAATAGCGTAAAATGTGATTTTCATTAGTTCAATTTTAAAAAATTTTCTGAGGATGGACCCCCGACCCCCTTTTTTGGGGGTTTTCCAAACCCCCCCGGCACATTCAACCCTCCCCGCAATTATTTTCTGGCTACATCATTGTTGCACTTATTATATTATTAATATAATGTTACAAAGTGGCCAAGAAGTTAAAGCGACAAAAAATAAATAAATTAAAAAAATTACCCCCCTCTAGAAAATATCATATGGGTGCCCTTGTCGACAGCCAATCAGGTTGGGGGGTGAGCAATGAAGTTTGGGGGGGGGGGGCACCCCTGACCAAACAGTTGGTAAGTGAAGCATAAGTGTTTTAGTTCAACTCATACTTTTATTATTTTATTATGGTTGCTAGACCGTTTAAGTTCCATCAATATAATGATAATATTTCATGCTTTGTTTTTACTAGGCCTAATTGACATTTTAAGGGACTGCCATAGGAGATAGAGTCTAATGAACAATGCAAAATGAGAACAAAGTCAAACAAAATAGTTGGTAGTGGTCTGTTCAAGTATGAATTTGAAAAAATCAATATAATTACTCTTTAGTATCAAGAGGATAATGTCTTTTAGTATCTTTTTCAAACAAAACTAGGACCATGTGTGAACAAAATGATATGGAATAATGCCACAATCTCCAGCCTCTTCTGTGGTATGGCGATCATTAGGGTGACCAGGTGTACTGGTATTTGCTGGATAGTCCCTTTTTTAACCCCTTATCCTGCAGCTTGGAAATCTCATTTATCCTGCAAAATGAAACTTTATAGGCCTATCTGAAATTTACCATTTTAACATTCCTATAAATATTTTTTACCTGAAGGCCTAACAACTTTTATGATTGGAAGATAATTAAACTAACGTCCAGGCATGCAGCTGTATCTCATTAACACCTAAGGAGATGAGTAATCATATCACACTTTGTGTTTTAATGTCTTAACGTAACAAGCAGTGAAAATTAATAATGCTATGTAGAAATAGGCTAATAAGAATGAATAATAATAAAGTTTAAGTCAGTGTCTTTTTTAACCCTTAAATTGGTAATGTAGATGTAGATGTAGATATCTTGTCCTGTAGATCCTGTGTTGAGCAGGGCTCAAAGATATAGAACATGTCAGATAAAAAAATACAAGCATGTTATATCAATAATATACAGAAACTGTAAGCTGCCAAATTTATCCAAGCTGGAAATATTCCTCCAAATTGTAGAAGGTGTGAGTTATTAAAAATTTCTTGACATGTTTTGAAAGATTTGCTTTTTCTTTGAATACATAACAATTTAATGTTGCTTGGAAGCTTGTTACCATATCTGTATTGCAGAATAATAAGCACCCTTCTGAAAGAGTTTCAACGAGTTAGTTGGTCTGTGTAGATCATTCATGTTTCTGGTAGTACGTCCATATAGGCCTACACTAAAATTAGTTTGAAATTTATCAATATTATCCACTATATAACACATAACAGAGTATATATACTCCGCTGTAAGAGTGAGGACTTTTAATTTTTCAAATAGCAGTTTACAAGATCCCTTTTTCTTCTTTCCACATATTATTCTTATTGCCCGTTTTTGTAACATAAATATTTTCTCCCTATGGGAAGAGTTTCCCCAGAATATGATTCCGTACTCATTACCGAGTGAAAGTATGCAAAATATACCATAAGCAGTGGCGTAGCATGAGGGTAGACTTTGAGACTGAGTCTACCTAAATAAATTGCTAAGAAAAGTGGAATCATAAATAAATAAATAAATAAAAGCATTGTCAACCAAGTTATTAATCATTATAAACCCATTAGTACTATCATTAAAATTATTTCGCCGCTGCATACCCCACTTCCACTGTTATTATGCGTCAATTGTGTTTCCGCGTGCTTAGGCAGCCTCGAAATCTCATGATGCGGCAGTAGAGGCGAGTTGAGACTGGATAGTGGTCAGCCAAGTTCTAGTCTCATTTAAGTGCAAGTTATATGACTTTTCCCACTAAATGTTAACCTACATTGTTGAGAGAAGGCAGGCAAATTTCTTGTGCAAGAGCGATATATGGCACCACCACAGAGACTAGAAAGATTTATCGGGGTCGTAGTCTCATCCCTCAGATACTTGCTCCCTTGAAACCAGGGTAACATAAATATTACATTCTCATTGCTGACCTAAACTGTGTGTTTTATTATTTCTCAGTGTTGCGTGGACAATTCCACCGATATACAGTTGATCACCTGTTTTTGGTTCTGTCTTATGAAAAAACGTGTGAAACTAAAGTAAATTACCAACTTTTGAGCTTGACATTGTCTTGCATGAAAATAACCAAACTTTTCAAACATCTTAGTACAGTAATAGTAATGCTTTGTATAGGTATAGGCCTACATGAAATCGAATACATGTGCAAACATTCCCGGTAATTAAAACGCTATTAATACTTGAGAATTTGTGTGTCATTTAAACAGTCATTATAAATTTAATTTTAAAACATAGTTTACCCAGAACACAATGTCAAGCTACGCCACTGACCATAAGTAATGCATCCTGTTGTAATATATTATTCAAAATTCGTAAAGCAAAACACACTGAACTCAGTTTTGGACTTATCATTTCTATGTGTGTCTTCCAGTCAAGATTTTGGTCAATTTGTAGTCCTAAAAATTTTACATTGCTAATTTCTTTTATGATTTGTGTTTGATAATTAATTTCAAGATTTGTGTCATACAGGATACTTTAGTTTGTATTATAATTGTAATAAAATAACATAAAAGAAATTGGAAGAAACATTTCAGTTTCATGTAAAATTACAGAATAAGGTACAAGAAATAAACTTAACGGTTAACAGTTTTCATTGCAATCCATAATGGTTTTATAAATTGCTTGCGAAATTGAGTCTTGCCAATTTAAGGGTTCATTAATTTTAATGCAGATTATTTCATTTCTTAATTGCATCCATTAAAGAGAATATATTAGTATTAAAGTTGGTTGCTATACAAGACCATCTATATAACAGGTAATACTTTATTCAGATAGGGGGGGGGGGGGAAGAAAGAAAGAAAGAAAAAGAAAGAAGAAAAAAAAAGGTTGTCTAGTGTGTCTTGACCACTTTAACTTCGGGTTCTGCTTTTTATGTCTGAAATTCTCATCACCCTAGCTATTATATCTGTCCTAGTACTGCCATTAATGGTCAAGCTGTGAACCATGTCACGAACTTTGTAATTGCTTAGGCTATCAAAATTATTCTGCACTGCATTGCCAACAGAGGTTATTGGAATCTGTAAAGATCTATTCTGAGCCCTTTCTATTTGAGCTTTGTTCAACATCCACTTCTTTATCATGTAGAATTTTCCTTATTCTTTGTGCATCATAAAGTTTGGTTCAAGATTTCATTCATAACTTCATTTTCTTTATTATTTCATATTCCAGTACAGTAATTAGGATTGCCAATTCATTGTACTGCACTGTTTGCTTGGTGTCTCTATGCGGACCATGTGGATAAGTAAGCATCTTCTTTGTTTCATTTTCCTTTCATTACAGCTTTGTTACTGTTATGCTATAGGCCTACTGTGATGCTACTAAAAAGCAATGTGCTATAATGAGCCGATGTACACAATTATCAAAATTCAGATAAGAGGAGATTCAAATACGGTAATACCCACACCCCAGTTTTTCGTTCGTGATTTTTTTTTTTAAATATGCGGTTAGTATTGGAGTATATATGGTATTCCCACACTCCGCAAGGAAACAATAAAAAAATTGCATAATTCCGAATAGAGGAAATTTCCAGAAATGAATGTAATCAGAAACTGAGTATCGCAGTATAAGACGCACTCCGTTTTTCAGACCTATTTTCAAAGAAAAAAAGCACGTCTTATACGCTGCCAAATATGGTAATAATACAACATTATTTTCCAAATACTTTATTACCATTCATTACCTTACATCCAGTGGCGGCTCGTGACATTTAAAACTTATGTGCTACAATAATAGCAACGGCAACAATATTTATAATAATAATAATAATAATAATAACAGAATGAATTTACAACAAATTCTCACATCAATGATATTCCTTTTATTTTTGCCAAACTTCTGAAGGCGTATAACTATGCAATCACTTGTCTTCAGTTCCCAACAGCATAGCCTATTCAGTTCTACCGACTAGTGCAAATTTGGTATTTAAAAGCATGTGATGGTTAATTGGTCGTTATTCCGGTACCGGTCAATCGACGTGGGAAAAATTCCTATGGAGTTTATAAGTTTCATGAAAATCTGATAAAGCATATTCCATTTATCGCGCGTACAGTCACATGGACGGACTATTGTCCCATTCACTTTTTCGAAAAGAAGGCAAGGGAAACGAGAGATTACGGTATTTATGATATTACAGCCACAAATCAAGTTATAAATGTCATAAACTTTCCTACTAAACTACCTTAGGTATTCCCGACAGTAGCTTCCTTTCGCTTTTTGTGTTAAGTATAATTCCGTTGCTGGTCTACCGGTACCTATTTGCTTAATTTGTACTTTATATTCAAAAGATACAGCAGAAGTTTTTAACAGACTATCAACTGAATTCACGTTCCAGCACTGACCTCGGAGAAGGGAAAATTTAACATTCCACGAGTCCGCGTGTCACCTGACTAGCGTCGCCAACACATTGATTGTAGTTTCCGTAGCTGTCTGCAATGGAATGCAGCTTAATTTCATATTATCAAAGTTAACATAAATTTATAATTTTATTAACTAGAGAAATTGATAGCAACTAATGTATACCATGTTTCCAACACAAAAATTAATGCTTCGTAATTATATTATATATTTTTTAATGTATAAAGTTTTAGGTACCAAATACGTAGCCTAAGTTGGCTATTCTGATCTGGGCTTATCTAGTGGTGAGCACAGAAGGGAGCAGTTCGTCGAGATTTTCGATGCATGCGGGGAAGTGAAAATGTGGTTAATGCACGCGCAGTTGTCTCCTTTTCAAAGCAATGTTGTGCTCAGCCCATCTTTCCTTTCATTGGTGGGTGAATGATGACGCGTGGCGAGGCGGAAGATTCAAACGTTTCAACAATACACAACGGAATTATACAGTAGCTATTACATTAAAACATATCTTTTGGTATTTTTTAAACATTTTATTTTCCCCTTATTTTCTGTGTGCTGTAGCACGTGAGCCCCTGCTTACATCTCCACATAGTCATCGCCATTATTCAGGCACTTGTCATAACGGGAAACCAGTTTTTGTATGCCTTAGACAAAGAATGATGCTCCTGTGATAAAAGCCAAGTAAGCACAGTATCATTGTCGTTGAAATGTTTTCCACCAAGGAATTTCTTCAGATGAAGAAACCGATGAAAGTCACTTGGAGCCAAATCTGGACTGAAGGGAGAGTGGTCGAATTATGATTATACATGTCTAATGTTTATCTGAATGAGAAATTTTGATATTCATCATAAACAGTGATGTGAAGTAATTGAGTAAAAGTAATCGGATTACAGTAACAATTCCATTTTTGGTCCCATTTACTTGTAATCAATACTTTTTTTAAAATGTAATTTCTACTTGTAATTTACTTCTGGAAATAAAATTGTAATTGTTACAATTTAATAGTCATTAGTATAGTATCATTCTCACGTGCTATATTGTCATCATTACAGTTTATGCAACTAATATCCAAATTAGAGTTAATATTAACAAAAAGTTACTCAATGTTTCCGAAAATATTCTTGTTGATATGTTTTTTTGTTTGTTCATTAATAATTTGGGCTTGTGCCCAAAACAAACCAAAAACAAGGAAATTTTTAGTTACTGCCATTTTGTAAGGTAATTGTAAATATAATTGTAATTTTACTGATTACTTTTTGAAAAAGTAATTTGTAGTTGTAATTAAGTAAAATGTTTCTCATGTAATTGTAATTCAGCCCAATTACTTTCTTTTTGTACTTTTCCCATCACTGATCATAAACATGTTTATATACTAAATAGGCCTATATTCCCCTTGTAGGTCCAGCATGAGAATAACATTGACTCGGGTATTATCAGCTGCTTGTTTGATGACTATCATTTTACTGATGTGGACTGTGTTAAGACAAAACCATGTTAAACAATTTACTCAGACATGCCACCATCCAGAGCAGTTCCAAGAAGAACTGCATAAACTTGCTAACAGGTATGTATCCTATAAGACTTGTCACCAGTGCCATGCTAGATCTTGCCTTATATGGTTCAGTATTACTAATTCTAATATTCTGTTGTTGTAGGTATTATAGTCCTTTCATATTCGCCAGAGGTTTCAAGGCCAAACGTAGCAAGACTATGATACCCCCACTTACCGTGCTCATACGACATCATACCCCTCCAATGCCAGTCACATGACAAGCCAGTAGGGAGTTCCCCCTTGGTGTCGTATGAGTGTGTGCGACAGCGCAGCTCCTCTGCGCAAAGGGGAATACTGTTGACTGCTATCAGTGGGGGCATATTAGACGTGAGAAGTTGTGGCCTTGAAACCTCTGGCGAACGTGAAAGCACTATAATGTGGTTTTAATGCAGTGTAGGAAAAAACAGTTTTTAAAAAGAAACCTTAAAAATTTTTTTTGTTTAAACCACCTTTTTTTTTTGCATTGATATTGTATGATGGAAAATTCTTAATACTGTAAAATACCATCTTGTTACTGCTGAACTGTAACAATATCCCTGGCCTTTTCAGTAGAGAGGTGTGACATTTCAGATCTGCTGGTGGTTCAACTGCAAAAAGCAGGTTGCTAGTGGCTCCTATTGCTGGGCTGCAGGCGGTAACACACACAGGCTTCTAAGTTAAACCCAAAATGTAACAGATCTAAAATTGTTCTAGTTTAGAGAGAAAATAACAGCCAAGTTCTTTATAACCAAAAATAAAAATTCCATGTATTTTTATATATTTTTATCAACAAACTAACCTTACCCGCAACCTCAACTGACTTTTGATCCACACTACAGCAAAAATCACCCGTAACATCAATTGCAGAATGGTTTTGTAGGACAAATTCATAAGAAATCAGGAAGCAAACTACCCAAATCAACCAGAGCTAGGCAGGGAACCTTATTCAAAGTAATATCAAATAAATACTAAATAGTTTAGCTTGAACACACAAGTAATTCAGCTGACACTGGCTGGATACCATTTATATGATCGTTGCTGTTCCAATAACTGTAAAAAGGTACAGAGACTTTATTTTGCTATGTGCTGCTGGAGCACCTTTACCATCTGACAAATTACTTCCAGGCCGCCGGACCGTGCATTCTCGGCTCATTGCAAAAATAGTCTCTCTGTAGTAATAGTAGCATATATTGCTATAAGTATCTGCCAGTATTAGTGAATGATTTCAGTGCTTTTTTCTCCTGAAAATCATGTTTTTAAAAATGACTATTTCACTGTGTTAATTTTCCTTGAATTTAAATTAAAATGTTTTCGTGTGAATCTCAAGAAAATACTCGGTCACATGGATAGTATTTGGTTTGATGAGTGTTCAGTTATGTTTGATACCTTGAGGTTTGATAGAGTGATCATAGTCATGGACTCATGGCTCTCTTTAAGAATCATTATAATATTAATCTTGTTTTTAGCAGCTTTGCTAATATTTTTATTCATTGCTAATATGCGCACGGCCGCCTAGAAATTATATCTTTCTTATTGTCAAAACAATTGATCATAAGTTCTTCCTCTTTATTGAACTCAATTTAACGTTTATTTTCCATATTTTATTATTTTAATTAAACAATAACTATAAATATATTTTATTTATTCTCTCATTATGACTGTCAGATTGCTTCACAATCTACATCTTTCTTTAGGAATATCATTGCTGAATCGTTCGTAATTTTGCCTCCATGGGAATGCTTTGCTGTCATTGTTGTATAGCCCTTTTTTCAAACCTTAAGATTTCCTTCTATGTCGCCATTATTCTATCCTCAAAAAGGATTGTCGTCCCTTCTGGACGCTGCCAGTATTGGTTTTAATCGCCTAAAGAACCTTGTATTTCATTACTACGAATTAAGGATTCCTTCATCATCATCTATATTGCACAGAAGCAATTATCAACGTTTTTATTCAGCTCAGAATAGCTGGTTTACTTAATGCTGCTACCAAAAATTTCTCCAAGGCATGATATTACATAATTCGACATCAGGATTGGATTGATGTGATATTTTAACTGCTTAAAGGAATCTTCACTATCAAAGTGAGTGTTTGAAACTTAATAATTCATATACAGTTTATAACATTGTCTCAAACTGTATTTATCATTAGCTGTATTCATCTCACTACGCAATGTCAATCAGTGACACAATTTTAATTGCATGATAATGTGTGAATCAATAGCGCAGAAGCTAATTATGACCACTATGAAAGCAACATAGACTTGCTGTATGTGTATACATTAATTTATGTCTGTTCTCGACATTTATTGTCAAGTGGTCCTCCGGAAACATCATTAATAAATATATTCTTAGCCAGTCTTGCCTGCGTTATTTGGGCGGAATAAATCATCACTCGCCTTGCAACACAACTTCATCATAAGAAGACCTCAAGCCAGCATCTATCAGTGATTGTGACATTCAAGAAGTTACAGTGTCTGCTATACAATGCCTATGGATCTTCATTATTGTAATTTAATTTATCGTGCTCTCCCAACGGGTTATTATGTGAGTTTGTTATTTCTAACTACTATTATTGTTCCTATAGTTCCATCATAAATGTACAATGAGTGAAAGTTAATCAAGAAAGACACCGAATCTGATAAGCTACTGATTTTATCTTATGGCTGATATAGAAGAAAGCCCTACTTAAGTTTAATAGGACTTAGTAAAACGGATATTGAGACATTTACATCACATGAAAATTCTGGAGAGCAGTGTACACATTGTGGGGAATATTTCCATTCTGATAGGAGCGTAAGAATCCACGTTACCAAAGCTCATCCCACAATACACAGGGACATCCTAGTTCATAAACATAAGACCTTTACTTCAATGAGCTCTCTGGAAGACATCAATCTAAACCATGATGCCATTACTGATACAACACAGCCGAAAACGAATGATTTCAACAGCGTGAACTCAAATGGAAGAATAAATCCAGTGAAAATTAGGTGATGCTGAATTTGAAAAAACTGTGACGCAACCTTTCTACCTTAGCCTACAATGGCCAGTGTGAAAGAATTATTCCACTGTGACCTACTAGCGGTTTACTATGAAGCCTGGGCTTTTAAGTACTTACAGGTTGTAAGTCGCCATTGGGTTGGTATCTCATATTGAGAATGCCTGGTGGTATACCAGGATATGTGAGTCAGTTGGAGAATTTAATGTTGTATCGCCGTAGAGATTGGAATTTTTTGGTGAGTTGAAAGCATGAAAATCAGTATGTTCACATGTAAAAATCGGTGCCTTCAAATGTGAAAAGTGAAAGGATGTCTTATACCATGAGTATACTCCTGGAAAGAAATTGTTAAGACAGCCTGGAGATCTCATGAATAGCAACTAGAGAACTACCATAGAAATGGCAGTTAATGTCTGTCCACTGTGTTCAATATCCTGGAAGGTACCACTGTTGGTATTACTTGAGGTTAAAACTCTTGGTTATATCTAGGGTTCGGATGTTCATGACATATCATATTTTTATCCTGACCTCTAATGTTGCCGCAAACTGAAATTAAACACGAATTGCACTTTTGTTATCCTAATTGGACCGTTTTTATTTTGCATATAAAGTCATATTTTGGACATTTTCATAGGTTAGGGGTCATATTTCGGTCATTTTTTAATGTAACGTCATATTTAAGTCATAAATTCGGTAAAAGAGCACAATTGCACAGGTTATATTTTGGACATTTTTATAGGTTTGGTCATATTTCGGTCATTTTTTTAATTTAACGTCATATTTCAGTAATAAATTCGGTAAAGGACCACAATTGCACAGTATACTGTAGGCACTAAATCGTAGAGTTAAAATTTTTTTGAGAAAGAGTTACTAATATTTTGGTTTGACTGTAACTAGAATGTGAAGGGACAATAAACAAGTGCAGGTAGTTGGAGCACAATGCACGGGATTTTACCTCCTTCCTCCTTGTTAACAACTTTCAATAGAGACAGTTTTAAAAGATTTTCAGTTCACACTTGCAGTGGTATCGGGAAACATCAAAATGCCGACTAATAAGTGTTCTGAAAGTGTAAAACTAAAAAGTTTTGTTAAAGAGTTTGGAGAAAACCACTTCTGCACCGACGGGAAAATTTTGTAGCGCAAAGTGTGTGAAATTAAAGTGACGGCTGCAAAACGATTTAATGACGTTCTTCAAATATGCACCTGTGACATCCTGTAACGTCGAAAGGAGCTTCTCGCGGTTTAAGACGATATTAAGTGACAACAGGAGAAGATTTCTATTCGATAATCTTAAAATGCACGTAGTTGTATAGTGTAATGCAGACAAAAATGGAGACTGAAAACTGGTACGTAATAGCCTACTTTGAAATTTATTTAATTAATTTAATGTTTATGCCCAATTAATAGGTAATTTAATTTTTAAATTAATGCAATTTTTCATGTTTTATAGGGACACGCATGGACTACAAAATATTATATTGAAGTGGTGAAGCAATCACACAGAAGCAAATGCTTTAAAATTAGATGTCCATTACAAGCAAAACTGTGAATAATATGTAAAATTCTTAAAAACACGATCCTGATTGCATTCATGCGATGTAGTAATTTAGTTTCATTAAACTTTTAAAAGTGGAACATTTATTATTAGAAAATACTTTCTTTTATTAGGTCACATTTACGATTTTTTGGGTCATGTTTAGTCATTTTTAAGGGCATATTTAAGGTCATATTTTCCAGTTTTTTAGGTCATAAACATCCGAACCCTAGTTATATCTTAGGTTTCTATCCGTTCAGTGATATATTAAGAATCTGATTGCTGTTGCATTAAAGAATAACCATATTGCTGTGTGTGAAGAAGTACATGGGATTATGAAAACATAAGTGATGGAGATTTTATTCACAAAACTTCACTAAAATTATAAAACTGACCTGGATAATTGTTTTGAGAAATTCAACTTGAGTATGTTGAGGATGAGAATGAATTAATAACATAACTTCAGTGTATAAACTTCCACATTAATTATAAAGTACTTGGGATGTCGTAAGTTAGATTGTGAGGATAGACATTCTCTTAATACCCCTGCCTCAACATCTGGATATATCATCACATGGAACTATAAGCCGTGGGGATCAAGCCTACTCAACAATTTTCTGGGTATTATTATCGTGTATTGTTGTTGAATTTAAGCAAAAATCAAGACTATAGTTGACATACATAGTACAATCTCCTCTTGATCCAGTTCATTTATGATCGTTCAAAATTGTTCAGTTTGTTAAATATTTAAATCTTACACCATAATGAATAGAATGAGAAAGTGTGATGACTCGGCCGTTAAAACAATGGTGGGTATAGGGAGAGCGGCGGTCCACCGAAACACTGGCAGCACCTTCGTTTGCGTTTCAACTTCTCAATGCTGCATCATGATAGTTTGGCATTATATGATTAAACTCGCAATCTTTAATTAACCCTTGGACCTATTTCTGTGAAATTTGTGCAGAAATAATCTGCACAACACAGTCCTTCTGATGGTTAAAACAGAGACTTAAAAAATGTGGACATAAATGTTTTTATTTCATTATATAAACATCACCAATTACACAAAATTCATGGAGGGTGAAACGGAATTTGACCATGCGACAATTTTTTTAATTTTTGTGTCCCGTAAAAACTTCAAGCCAGAAAGTTTTAGTGAAATATTTCAACTTTATTTTAAATTCAGTACCACCTTTATATCTTGAATGGTTTACGAGTAATTGAGTGGTAATTATTCCAGGCGCTACAGCTGTCTGAATGATGTGGGACGATCGTGAAATGTTGAGGGTGAAGCAAATTTGACTATGCGACATTTTTTATTTTATTTTTGTGTCCAGAAAGAGATCAAGCGTGTAAGGTTTAGTGAAATATTTGGATCTTATTATAAATCGAGTACCACCTATATATCTATAATGGTTAACGAGCAATAGTAATTACTCTAAAGCTAAAGCTAAAGCTATCAGAATGGTATTGAGGTATTAGCAGGCATCTTTCCCGTAAAATACCAGCAATAACGTACATTTTTTTACATAATTTATTCGTGGACTCAATAATAATACTATATTAACTGACTACTTGTACCCATACTGCAAGATTGACCCGCTGGGGAAAAGGAGTGAATGAAGCTTTTTTCTAACTTAGTAAATCTGCACTACTTTTATTTATGCATTTATTGGATTATTTATCATATTTTCTGTTCACTTATGTTAGTAATTTTTATGTATAATTATCATAGCAAATGTCTTATTAGTGTAATATATTGTTCCTTTTTTTAATATAATTTAACAACATAAGACGTACATCAGTTACAGCGAACGGCGAATGGTCGCGGGTTTGAGCAAATAGCGGGCTGTAGTTAAGGCAAGAGGATTTAATTTTTTTATGAAAAAATCAGGGAAAATGCTTTGAAATATTGTGTGATATATGTAGAATGCATTGCAAAACAATTTTTGCGTATGTGCGTCTTTATCGGATGTTGAGACGCCAATTTTAAAGATCACGCGCCCTATTTTTGTAGTGCTGCTTATGAAATTTTCCATGCCCTGCAATTCACAAACCATCCCTTAGTTTATATTATCTCTGTTCACATAATTTGTACACAGATCTACACTTTTGACCGTGTTTCACCTACATAACTTACCCCATACAGCCAGGAGAAAATTAATATTAATATAATCTTGCTTCTTGTTTCTTGCAATCTGAGAAATTACTGTTACACACGGCCATGTTTATTTATGGAGATGAGATCTTCCAAGACGTGTAAAGCAGCCCGAAAATTGTCGAAAGTATCTAACAATTCAATTTAGATAAGGCGAATCATTTTGAAATAGATTAATGTATTATTTTGTTTAAGAGTGTTTGCAATTTTTCCTGTACCGCCCGTAGTAATCTTGCTCCCGTGAATCTCAAGCAGAGTAACTGCTACCTAGCGGCGGAACCAGTGAACTACCTCAGTCATCACACTTTCTCCTCTATTCATTATGCTTACACCGTAAAAACTGTTTCCATAGCCTCTGCCGAAAGATCTTTTTATGCATTGAAGAGACTAAAGACATTTTTGCATTCAGAAAAACTTAATCACATTGCTATCCTAAATATAAATAAGGAGAGCGCAGGAAAGTTACAATTAGAATTTAAATGATGCTGTGATTAAGACAACCACAGGAAGGACATTTAATGGACAAGGTAAGGAATTGTGATGTAAGACAAGAGTGTGGAGTACAATACATTGGTGACTGGTTAATAAGAAGAAAGTCAGAATGGGACGAAAGAGTAGAGAGAATGAGTTAAGAAAGATTGGTTAAATCAGCAAGGGACAATAAACCAAAGGGAAGAAGGAGCTAAAGTCATCCATGAAAAAGATGGTGTGATTATGAAGAACAGACTATTGGTCTAAGGAAAGAAGAAAAAAATGATGATGCTTGTGACAAATTATTAGGAAAAGTCTAGTTAGGAGAAACACCTAGGTACTGTACGATGACCTTCTGATAGCATATTTATCTGCCTGGTAGAGAACTTATCTGGAAGTCGGCCAAGAATTGAATACTATGATCTCCTGACAAAAGCTGTCTGGAAAGTCAACTCTCAGTTAAGTTAGCAGAAGGATAGAATGGTTGACAAACTACCAACTGCTAGTTACGGCAGTTTGGTGGAAACAAGATGGCAGCATTTTGAAGCTTCGTAACTACTTGAATTTTAGAATTGATGCTGGAATATTTAACTTACAAAAAAATGCCGTTGTAGGCTTACATTTGAATGATATAGAATTGCACAAATCAATTAATGCACTTAAAACAATATGTTCTTATGTAATTTAACTGTACAAATACAAATTCGAGTTGTTGTACCTAGCAGAGGCTGACCAAACCACAACAAACACACCTCTTCACTCAATGAGCTTTGG
Organism: Ectobius pallidus; assembly: GCA_964059195.1. Lineage (NCBI taxonomy): Eukaryota > Metazoa > Arthropoda > Insecta > Blattodea > Ectobiidae > Ectobius > Ectobius pallidus. The sequence goes on along the minus strand of CAXKWD010000010.1, from coordinate 26,525,026 downwards.
ATCTTTTTACGATTTTACTGCATTCTTCCTGATAGCAGTTTGACGGTGGTATTACAAGACAACTTCCAGTTAAGCTATCTGAAAGTCTCATACTGGGAGGAATTGTCAGGAGATGGCAATACATACCATCATTTTGCAACACTCCATGATATATAATGGTGAGTCCATATGTACCCACCATGCGTAGTGATATGAAAACCAAAATAAGAAAAAAAGTTTTTGACCCTATCCAATGTTTTTCAAAAATTAGCACCACTGGATGTAATGGTGGATGCAAGAAATACAATTCCTCACCTCTTCGTAGACGGATTTGGGCCCTTGTAAAGACTTCATATGAAACCTATAGTGCTGCCATTAGAGGATCAATCTTTATATTATATGCACCTTAAAAGTATAATATTCTACTCTCATATCTACTATACTTGACTGCGTATTTTTCTATTTATATTTATTATGTCTGTTATTTGTTTATATTTATCTATTATATTCCCAGGCAGGTGCAAGTACTTTGTTTCCAAGGTTTGTCAACCTCTAGTACCTTATTCATTATTGTCAGGTATACTTTTGCGGTTGGCAGCCTCTCAGTGGAGGAAACTGAAGGATTTTCTTTCTTAATATATGCTGAAACTTCATATTCTTTCTTTGAAAGTAGATCTAGTAAAACAGATTTTGCTGTATCCATGCCCAAAAACTCTCTTTTCAGTAGCAGGGAAGAAAGGATGGTGGAAGAATTAATACTTAATGAAAACTCGCATATACACTAAAATGCTGTAAGTGAAATAAAATTTACTCTAATTACTCCTTTTTTTTCCCCATTAATTTTCAGAGTTCATAAGGCCTTATCATCTTTAAGTCTCACTCACTTCCTGTGTTATGGCTCACTGTGGGGCCAGATTAGAATTTCACGCTCTTTGCCTTGGGAAGCTGATGTAGAGTTCTGCCTTCTCAATGAAGAATTATCAAAATATGATGAACTCTTCCTTGTTAGAAAATTTAAAAAACAAAATCTGCAGTTGACATATAACTCAGGGGAGGGTATGTATATAGCAGTGGACCCTGCATTTATTGGAGGCAGTGTGCGACTGATTGTTTTTGAAGAAGATCCACTGGTAAGTGTTATTTGATATATTAAATTCTTTTTGTGTTCTAATATAATATTTGAATGTATAACAGTAATCATTGTTTTTCTTTACTAGTGTTGAGGAATTTTGTGTGCTTAGCCACTTAAATAGTGAGTTTATTTGAGGTAGTGAATTGGATTTTACAAGCTGTGAACAGTGCCATATCGTATAGAATCAACTATGCAAAAAGAAATCACTTTATGCATTGTGAAGAGAACAGTTACAACATAAATTTATCCTTCTTGAGACAGAACTTTGAGATTACAAGTATCATGAATATAATTTTCTCTTTAACACATTCACTACTCATTACCTGCCAGGACTTTAAATGCCCCAGCCCAGGGACTTTTAAATGGCTATTTAAAAATACACTTGAATTTACACTACCTCACTATTTTCAGTTTTTCTTGAAAACCATATGAAATTATTGCATAAAAATTTTACGTACTTTTAGGAAAACTTCTATGTTTGTTGAATGGCCACGGAGCTGCAGCAGACTGGATTAATTCATCACAAGAATCATTGTTGAATAATAATTCGTCTATCTCCTCACCTGATAATGGCCTATGCCTTTAATTATGTTTATCTCTTTTGTCACTGCACATGGAATTACCACTAAGCCTAATGCAAGCCATTCTTCACGCTACTGACCGGCGTCGCGAAACTGGTCTTCAAAAGCACATGGAATTCTTTTGTTGTCAGGAGGTCAACAACATAATTTTGAGGGTTTCTGTAAATCCAGCAAGTGTATTTACCCACCATCTATTGCCGTAAATGGAAACTAGCAAGTGTATTCACCCCCTATCTATTGTCATAACTGAAAACTACCACCTTCAACATTTCCTTGAAGAAATATACAAAAAATTGGCGCGGGCACTTAAACGCCAGCTGGCGTGGACGGGAGCGAAGTGCTGGCTTTTCTTCCACACCATATGGCGTGCACGGTAGCAAATGTGTTAAGATTAAAGATAGATTGAAACTTGTATACTGACAAATGGACAGTTGCCATGAAGCAATAAAACACGGCCATATAGATAGAACAAGGAAAGTTAAACAACATGTAATGAAAAAGAATTGTATAGAAAGGTAACTAAGAGAGTTTTTAAGGGATATAAAATAATATTAAATGTAAAACATACAGCATCGTATAGTATGGAGGCTAAAGCTTTAAAACTCCTAGGAACAAGGGCTGTGAGTAATAATGCAAGCGCATTTAAGAGAGGATGTGAAAAAAAATAAAACAATTATTTTAAAACATTATCAGTCTTATAGAACTGATATGTGGATAGGAAAAGAAACTTAGTTCTTTTTGTGCAAAATAAAATAATGAAGCAGAAAACAGGCAGATTACGAAAGTGATTACAGTGAGAGAACACTATCTAGTTACTCTTTCAACACAGTAGGGAGTGCCATGTTTATACTAGTAATGCTAGTTTATTACCAATTCAAGCAAAAAATACCACTTGATGTACCTGTTTCGTATACAATTATTAATTCATCATGACAGGTTTCATTTTTCTTTTTATAATGTACAACAATAAAACCTCTTTCATCCAAAAATCAGTTTAACCATAAATAAGATAATTTCAAGATGAAATTTACAAGTTATGCTATCAACTGCATTTACTAAATGTAAACCCTGTTTACAATACTCAGTCTAATCATATTTATATTTAATTTCAATGTCTTGTGGTAAAACACATGGAGAAAGCAGAAAGCAGTTAAAGTGGTATCTATTGTTTACATGGATAGGTAGTCTGTCCCCACATTCCCATGAAAAAGCTGGGTTTACCCCTCTTTTTATTCATTTAGACATCATTCATGTTTTTAAGAAACCGAACAAAATGTGCTGTGGTTTTCAGCCTTATGCATAGGTCATCATTACCCTAGGTTTGCTCCTGGCACTCATTTCTGTTAGAGGCTATGTCAACCATGAGCCATATTATCACCCAAAAGATTAGGCCGATTGAAAAATATCAATTATTGGAGAGTAGTGCAGTTTTTTGTATGCGTTTTGCTCACAAAGGTGAATGCCGGATTTTCAGATAGCGTCTATCCTGAACATTCCCTTATATTGTCTGTAAATGTTTGGGTTGTCTTAGGGGGAGGACCCTGCATCATGCTGATCACACACCAGGGTTTCCTCTAAGTCTTGTATGAATATATGTGTGATCCAAAAATTTGACCGCTCCCCTATGGGCATTGAAATATAAGGGGAAGTACCATAAAACAGTTGAGAGAAGAAATATATTAACATGTTATAACAATGATATAGAACACCTTTAAAGATAGAGGTAATTGTTACAAAAATGTAATGCATGTTCATGTAATACTCAATGTAGTGGAAATTTAATGTGAATCTGAATTTTTTTCAGATAAATATGTTGCGACGAGTAGGATGGAAGCGAAGAATGTTACCACCAGATTGTGAAGGAATGACAATGCTGGAATGTTTCCCTCCAAGACTTATAACACCACCTTTGCCACTGAAGGAATTTGGTGGTTTTGTCTTTCCTGTGCCAAGAGAAGGAATAGAGATACAGAAATATCACTACCAGGACAATTGGTGGAAAGAAGTGTTACCCAAGAATTGCTGAGAAAATGAAGAAAGAAACAATGCAGGTTATGATTATTGTTAAGTACTGTCTATTTCAAAAGACTATAATGCAGTATTACTTCCTTATAGGGTCCTGCTGATTAAATATGGGTTACTGGAACATAGGGTGCAAAAAATCAAGATTTTTATTAAAAATATAAAAATCAATAATTTATTGAAATCTGATTTATTTGATTTAAATCAGATTGTTTTCTGAGTCTTCTAAATGCATAATGCAGCAGAAGGAACTGTTTGTAGCATAAGAGACTTTTACAACTTAAGTCCTCTTTCTGTTTTTCACTAGCTGCAGTTTTATGCTACCGGTACATCTAGTTGTTTTATTGATTAACTCTGAACACGATAAATTCTATTTGTGTGTTAAATAAAGAAAACTTTTATTTTGCTAAATTAAATAGCAAACATGGATCCAATTCCATATTTTAGAATCAACAAATCTCATTTAATCAGTTATTTTACTTTCTTGTGTAAACGTGTTGTTGAGACTGTATTATAGTAGGTTCTTACAGAATTAAATCTAAAACAATTATCATCAGCGTAAAATTAGACCTTTATCGATAATGCAGGATGTAAGCAGATTAAGTTATTATTAAAGCTATCAGGAGGAATTGAGACAAGAAGCTTGAATTTTCAGCAATGTTGTTATTTAAAATAGTTTTAAAATATTTCTAATACTATAAATATTCAAAGCGAATAGTGATAATATGAACTAGATATACAATATATCGTTGCTCTACTGCCATAAGGTCTTATGTGCATTTCCCCTAGAAGGTTGTATACGCAATATACTTTTGGTTCTGGAAGTATTAAAAAAACACATAACCACATGGAATACACATCTACAATAAGTGAGAGTGGTTTTCAACATAAAGCCTTTTGGCACAAGATAGTTCGCACATGTTTGAGGTGAATGAGCACATGAACTCATTTTCAGTGGAAACTCGACATACAACCTTCTGGCAGTGAAGCAACGATATTACGCCACTGGTGTATTGTATGATACTGACAACTTGTTTCTTCAACCTGTATTAAATTTTAATCAGAAAAATGTATCATTACATCAGGCATGAGGATACAGGCAGAAAACTTTACGTACTTGATTTATCCCCACCACCTCTATAGGAACAGCAACAAATGCACTCCCATCTTTTAACTTCTGTTTACATACTAGATGGCACAGCAAACAGTACAGTGGCAGAACTTGATTCACCTATTGTCTACGCAGGGTGTGAAATTTTGGTTGCAGATTTCCATTGGCAACCAGAATTCTGAGGTGGGCGACTTAGATTTTGAAAAACTGCTATCTTATTTATGTTTATTATTTTAATATCAACAGAAAATTTTATACTAGTTTATTGCCACAGGCAGTCTTTTGACATAAAAGCATGTCTAAATATTCATACTTACACGGAAGTATTTAGAACTATTTGGAAGTCTTCGATATGATTTGAATTTCCCATGCAACTTTGATTGGATTTGGTTCTCTGTATTTTAGCCAATCATTGCTCTAGTTCCTCTGGTAACAAAGGAGTTTGTGTTTGGCTATTGCTTATTATAGCCATTAAAGCTTTCAGTTAGTTGAAATATTTCCAAAATATTTAGTTTGTTTTAATAATTTGTTCAAATTAGTTGGTACCATGCGAAAAAAAAAAAAAAAAAATACAAACTGCTGTATTGGCCCGAATATGACGTCCCTGAATTTTTGAAGTGTTGTTACGGATAAATAAATAAAATAGCTTATTATTACTTTTGTTTAACATAAAACGGAGTTTTGAAGTTCATGTTGCAACTTCTTCTCCAGCCTTTATTTACGCATTGAGACAATGAAGATGCTTTCCAATAAATAGATGTGTTAAAAATTATTACAAAATCAGTGGATAAAGGTTAAAATTAAAACACAACGTTTCAACTCTGCCCTTGAGTCTTCTTCAGGTGACTTCTCTCACAGTATTGATCATGAAGAAGATCAGTACTGTGTGAGAAATCAACTGAGGAAAACTTAAGGGCAGAGTTGAAACGTTGTGTTTTAATTTTTTTTAACCTTTATCCACTGATTTTGTAATAATTTGAAACACATCTTTTTATTGTATTTGACTCAGTGGAAATTTGGGAGCGATATGGATGTTTTTTGAAGATGCTTTCTTTTCCATATGGTCCGCCATGACTGGTGGTCAAACTTAGCTTTACGCATAGAGAATAGAGATGCCAAGCAAGTAACAGTACAGTACAAGGTGGAAGCACAAATTCAGGAAAAATGAAGTTCGGTAAAATTTGGTAAAGTTCGGTGAATTTCTGTGTGACTTTGACCTTTGGTAGGATGCACGTCATTTGTCTGGGGATACTCGCTGCACACGTGCAAAGCTGCATTGATGAATGGAGAGTTGTTGAAAGTGTTAGGCCGTGTGTATAAGATGAGTCTAGTTTTTATAACCACATTTTGAGGGAAAATCATCGTCTTATATTCGGGCTCCAAGGTGCATGAATTCAACATCCTGAAAAGGTGGTAAAGAATGCATTAAGGTGGGGATTGTCTCTACAGAGAGTGGCAATTACCTAGATGAGGAAGTTACTTCTCTTTGTGAGTTCTCTGTTTCAATTGCATCGCATGTAGATGAGGGTGGGATTTTTCAAATTAGAACATCAGAGTTCAAATACGAGGGCTGTTTTCTTTTTTCAAGTTCTGATAGGCCATAAATAAGAGCTGTATTGAGATAACAATACAGATGATTTTATTACCAAAACATTTGTACAGTCATACTTATTTTTCTACAAAGTCACCATGAAGGTCATAACGAGAGACCAGCTTTCCTATACCCTCTGCAAAGAAGTCTGCCGCCAGTGAGCTCAGGTAGGTCCTTACAGCGTCTTGAAGTTCTTAGTTGGTAGCGAAGCGTTGTCCACCTAACCACGCCTTCATTTCTCGAAAGAGGTGATAGTCACTGTGTGCTAGATCAGGACTGTAAAGTGGGTGGTCAAAGACTTCCCACTTGAACTTTTGGAGAAGTTCTTTTGTCACATTGGCACTATGCAGTCGTGCATTGTCATGGATCAGAACCATGCCAGATGAGAGCATGCCTCTTCGTTTGTTTTGTATCGCTCTCCGGAGGCGACGTAGGGTCTCACAGTAGACTTCCTTTGTTATTGTTGTTCCCTGTTCCATGAAATCAACAAGAAACATGCCTTTTTCGTCCCAAAACACCGTAGCCATTGTTTTCCTCTTGGTCAAACCCTGTTTGAATTCTTTTGGTTTGCTGGGAGAGTGCGTGTGCATCCATTGCTTTGACTGTTCTTTGGTCTCTGGATTGTCGTTCAGGACCAAAGTCTCATCTCCAGTAACAATAGTCTTTAAGAAACTGTTTCCCTCATTGTTATACTGTGTGAGAAATGTTAGGGCTGACGCTATTCGCTTCATTTTGTGGCTCTCGCTGAACATTTTGGGGACCCAACGGGCACACAGTTTTCGGTATCCTAGCTCGGTGGTCACAATTTTGTACAGGGAAGACCGTGAAATGTCTGGAAATTCTGTGGAAAGTTCACTAATCGTAAACCTCCGTGTCTCCCGGATCACTTGGTTAATTCGGTCAACCAAACTTGCAGTAGAGACAGATTTGCGTCCTTGACCACCTTCGTCATGGACGTCTGTTTGACCTTCGGCAAATTTCCTACACCATTGTTTCACAGCACTGTCACTCATACAGTGTTCACCGTACACTGCACTCATCCTGTGATGAATGTCAGCAGCACTGCATCCTTCAGCTTGAAGGAAACGATTCACACTTTGCAACTCACAATTGGCGGGAATATCGATCGTAGTGGCCATTGTTATTCACCCATAGCTCGGCGACGACTGAGGGATTGGAGCCAGCACTGGCAGCAGTTGTAGCACGAGGGAGCGGCGCAATCGTACAATGCGCAGACCTGCTTCCTGCCACTACGCAATTTACTTTTAGAAACAAACGGAACTTGAAAAAATAAATAGCCCTCTTACTTGGGGTCTTGGATGGACTCAAGTGGAAGTAGTCGCCTGGATATACAGTGGAGGATAGCACAAGGAAGAGCTTGTACAAGGATATTGCATCCGGTATTATGAAGCCCAAGTATGACACTTGAAATTAAGAAACTTTTACATCATACCTTATTTGAAAGCATCACCTTGTATGGCTCAGAAGCATCGGAAATGACCAAGACACAAGAACGGAGGATGAAGGCAGCAGAGCTAAATTTGAAAGCACCAATAGCTGACACCTTAAGAGGGGATTTTGTGGGTTTTTTGGTGTGGGTATTTTACAGGGAAGATTTACTTGAAATGATCTTGTATAAACCATTTATAAGGTTTTTCAAATAAAATGCATGCATTAAAATTTCTTAATAATGACTTCTTATGGCTGGAGAAAAAAATTATATGAACATGATTTTAACTCTAGTAGCTGACATTGCAATTCTTAGTTATACCTAGAAGCTGATACTCCATTGCACTAGTAGCTGACATTTGCAGAATGTTACATTAACTCTTATCTAAAGCAGATGAAAGCTCTCTTATAACAGTTTCAAGGCATTCTTCATATAGGACATTTTTTGGTTCTCTATTGAGGGGCTATACCCTTAGTAATCTATTTCAGAGACAGGTGATTCAATTTTATTTTTACTTTTTTTTAACGGAAAAGCACAATTAAAATAATGCTTTAGTGATTCTATGAAACGTTCAAATTGAGCATTAGTATCGGATTCGTGATACATATCTGACCAGTTTTCATTACGAAACATTTGTTTGAATTGCTGTAAAGTAATGTTATGTATAAGGTGTTTATTTACAAATTTAAAGGAAGATTGTTTATGTCTTAAATTTTCAGTCTTGATCTTGGCAAGTTGTGCATAGTGATCAGATATTCCCATGTTTATACCTCTGTTGTAATTTCAAATATATTGGTATTGCATATAATTTGATCTATTAGCATTTCGCTGTTTATCATGACATTTGTGGGAGATTTTATGAAGGGAAATAGGTTGTATGATTTCAGGAGGGAATTTAAGTTGTTTCTTTCACTACTATGTTTAAGGACTTTTTATTAAAATCTCCACATATGAAAACATTAGCTTTTTCCTTAAAAAAGAGGTCAAGCACACTTTCAAGGTTCTCTAAGAAACTATTAAAATTACCAATGGGCGAATGGTAGATACACAAGACAATAATTCGAGGCAAACCTAGATTGACTGCCACACACTCAAAAATTTTATCTTTGCAATAGGCATTAACAGCATTTACAGGTTTGGCTTTGATATATTTTTTTGCAAAAATGCTTACACCACTATTTTTCAACTCAGATCTACAGGAAATAGAAGTACACGATTATCCAGGTATATTTGTATATTCTACCTGTTCACATTTAACCCAGTGCTCTGTAAAGCACAGAATATCTGGTTATTTTAGATTAAATTTAGTCAGATACTCAATATAATGAAGTTTGTTTGAAAGACTTTAAATATTTTGGTGGAAAACAGAAAAAAATATTATTAAGGCTAGGTTCATTTAGCAATGTGAGTGTTGAAAAAACATTTATTGGCAAGTATGATTTCTCGATATTTTCGAATTCTATACTAATATGAGATTTAGGGCATTCTTTTCCTAGTTTTTTTTTTCTGGTTATCATCTTGATTATGTTCATTGTTATGTCTAGGTATGCATTACAAATTATATTTGCTAATACTTTTTTGCCATAGTTATTAAAATGCATGCCATGCCTTCAATTCAATTCTTTATTCGCCGTAGGGATACAAGATCCTTGGCTTCGTCATAATACAGTAACTTACTTATCCTATATCTATTGTAAACACAAAAAGCAACATAAACATAAAATTACTACAAATATTACACTAAAAGATTAATAATTAGACACATGGACATGTCACATAAAAATAAAATTAAGGAGATTAATCTAAGCAAGGGTACATTACAAGAATTACGATTTTTACAATTCATCTAAACTATACAGACATATTGTTATTAAGAACCCTTTTAATTTAGATTGAAACTGTCGTTTTGAGATACCTGCAATTAATTTGATTTCAGCTGGCAATTTATTAAATAACCTTACACCTTGGTGTTGTACATCCTTCATTGACACATTTTTATTTATATTACACCTGTGGTAATTTATATTGGTTCTGGTATTATGCTCATGGATTTGATTGTTTTTTTCGAGTGCATAATTATCTATTAAATACATAATTACCCTATACACATATAGAGAGAAAATGGTGAGGATTCTTTTACTAATGAATGTCTCCCTACATGATTCCCTAGCATTTAAATTGAACATGATTCTAACACTCTTCTTTTGATAGATAAGCAGCCTATTCATGTGAGTTCTAGCAGCAGCCCCCCATATAACAATGCCATGTAATAGATGAGGGTATAGACAGCCATAGTAAATAGTTCGGAGAATGTCAACATTCTTATAGTTGCTAAAATATCTTAATAGATAAACTGTTTTACTAATTATATTACATATATAGTCAATATGTTGTGCCCACGTTAGCCTATTTTCAACAAGGACACCCAGAAATTTATGAGTTTTCACTTCCTCAATATTATTATTATTATTATTATTATTATTGTCAGCTATTCCAAAGCTATTGTAATGCATGATCTTAGTTTTCTGCATGTTACATTGTAAGTTTATATTCTGGAAATATTCAAGCAATAGAGTTGTGATTTCATTTTGTGTTGTCTTTAGACCTTCTACGGATTTATCCCAACACACAACTGTAGTGTCATCCGCGTATGTCACAACAGAAGTATTTTGCAAATGTTTAATATCATTAATGTACATAATAAACATTAATGGGCCTAGTACCGAACCTTGTGGTACTCCATATTTCACATCTTCTATTTTTGATTTTACCCCTTGAATAAGATTCCCCATTTTAAATGATATTTCAGTGTATTGTCTTCTCCCAGTAAGGTAGCTTCGAATTAATTCCATTGGTAACCCCCTTATGCCAAAGTTTCCAAGTTTACTAATCAGGATTTCGTGGTCAACACAGTCAAAAGCTTTGGATAGATCGAAAAATAAAGTGCTAACCTTCTCATTATTTTCTAAGTTCTCAATTACTGTGTGTATATACTGATTTATGGCAGAGATGTGGATCGTCCTTTTCTGAAGCCATGTTGAAAATTTTGTAGCATGCTGTGTTTATTTAAATAATTTTCTAGTCTTATCAGGAGCACTCTTTCAAATAGTTTAGCTATTTCTGATGTAAGGGTTATGGGTCGATAGTTGTCAACATGTTGTTTATCTCCCTTTTTGAATATTGGTCTTACTACCCCTAATTTTAGTATTTCTGGAAACTGACCTTGTTCAATAGAGTAATTTATTAAATATGTTAGTGGTTTAACTACTGCATCATTACAGCACTTTAACATCCATGGACTTATTTCGTCCCAACCACTGCCTTTTTTATTTGGTAGATTATTAATTATTTTGATTATTTAATTTTCCGTGGTTGGATTAAGAAAGAAGGAGGAGCTAGCTGAGGGATTAGTGTTTACATAATTAGTCACTAACGGTAACTGAGTGGGAACATTAATAAAGAAATCATTAAATTTTTGACTTATAACAGTCGGATCATCAGTAACAATCCCATTTGCATTTAGTCTAATATTTTCATATGAATTATAGGGTTTTCTGGTTCCATTTATCAAATTCCATGCTGTTTTACTAACATTTTTGGATTTCTCCATTTTCTCTCTATATGCATTAGCATTAGCCATTTGTAGACTATTTAAATACTCTCTTCTTACAGTTTTGTACTTATTTTTATAGTATTCCCATGATGTACTTTTATATAGTGCATACATGTCTGTCATTCTCTCCCTTAGTTTAACTGTTTCTACTGGAATTTTATTTATAGTTACATTGTTTATCACTACTCTTTTTTGAGGACAAGTGGCATTTAGACTGATTTTGAATATCTTAAAAAATTCATTCCACTTATCATCAACATTATTACCAATACACAGACTACTTTCCCAGTCTACACTAGCTAAGTTATTTGCTAAACCATTTATGTTGTCACATTTAAGATCCCTTATGATTTTGATTTCTCTAGTATCTTTCACTTGCTTTGCAACAATAAAGTCCACTAGTTGTGCGTAATGATCCGACATGTGGGTTTCAAATACAGTGGAGTAAGTGTTGGTGACATTTGATGCAATATGATCTATGATAGTGGATGAGCTGTTAGTCACTCTAGTTGGTTCCAAGATTATGTCTTTAATATTGTATGTATTAAACATTTCTTTTAAGTTATTATATGTTCTGTCATAAAGATCCACATTGATATTAAAATCACCTGCTATGATAACTTTTGAGTTTATAGTTACGTGGTTCATTAACATACGTTCCAGCTGTGAAAGAAATACATTAACAGGTGATGAAGGCGAGCGGTAAATTCCAAATATGCCAGTGTTTGTTGACATTTTAATTGCAGCTGCCTCAAAGGCTATACATAGGCTATTTAGATCAATTTCAGTGACTATTACTCCCTGCCTTGCATATATAATTACGCCCCCTCCACGGTAAGTTGTTCTCGCATATTTGGCACCAATAAAATATTTATCTACTGTGCATACTTCTTCGCTTTTTGTACCATGTTAAGTTACGACACAAATATCCGGTCTTACTTCGTTCAAAACATGAGTTAATGCCAAAAGCTTAGTTTGTATGTACTGAATATTTAAATGAACAAGTCTAAGTTTATTACTATTTACATTATGTTTTCTAATTAAAGGCCTGGAAGATTGTATTACCCTCATAGTTTCTTCTAATCCTATGCACAATTCCCTCGTGTTTGGTTCATCCACCTCATTACATGTTAGTTTCCCTTAAGTGTGGAAGATGCTGCATTGCATAGTAGTCTACCAAACTTATAGGCTCCCCTAGGATTTAAATGCACCCCATCTCCTGCCAAATCATTATCATTGATCCAGCAGTTGCCATCTACCATAGTATACCCTTTTACCAAGCATAGCCAATCCAGTTCATTGTTTATTCTGTTTATTTTCCTGAGTGTTACATCCCTTCTGCGTAGTAGTCCACTTATTACTATTTTAATGCCAGGGGAAGCTGATTGGATACTTGTGGTAAGGTCATACACATCACCCATTATCTCTTCTGCACTAACATTAGGCCTAACATTGTTAGTGCCTACGTGAACCACTGCTACCTTGGGCTTACATTTCTCCATCTCCATTTCTTCCACTCTGTGTCTAAGTTCATCAACTTTAATGCCCGGAAAACAATATAGGCCTACTTTGTGTCCTTGCTTTTTACACTCCTCTCCAGAAAATTTGAGGAGAGAGTCACCTATCACAATGACCTCAGGTTCCTTGGTATTTTCGTGATATCTTTCTGTTGAACCTAACCTCACTTCATTAGATTCTGCACAAGGCCTGGTGTACATACTACAAGGTGCAGAAGAAGCCTTGATTAACTTTACATGTTAAAATCTTCTATTGAAATAGCTGTCATTAACCATGTTGATCTACTTGGGAAAATTTTTCTAATGTCATGTCTTGTGGGGAGATTTACCTAAATAACATTTGTGTTTGATAGTTCCAGCAACAATTTTGTTCTAAGGACACACTAATTTTTTCAGGTTTTCCACTATCTGCATCATTTGTACCTGCAATGAGGACAACAAGTCATTCTTGTTGAAGTCCTGTGCACTTCCCAAGATCGGACTACAGTAGCAACTTGGTCTATCTTTGCACTTGGCTTTACTAAGGCAATTGTATCTGGGGTGTTGTTAGCACTGTTTTGGGAGATCTTAGTGGCTGTCATTGTATATAAGCATTCTTCGTGTGTTCTTCTTAAAATTCCATTTTGACAATCTTTGTTCTCTTAGATTATCCTAGAGATTTGAATGTGAACTTCATTTTTTTCTTTATTCCTTCAATGTCTTCATTTCCTATTGCAGCAAAACTGTTTTCTACAGTTAGTACTTGGTTTCTGCTGTTTATATTTTTTGACCAATGAATATACTTCCTGTTGCGTGTAATGGCCACCCATTGACATAAGTGGAGTCAAAAGTGTTTTTGTTTTTCAACTTTTCTCAATATTCAATGGTCACCCATTGTTTATCACACCATTCTGGAGTATTTCTGTGTGGAGGCATTAGGATAGGCCATTGGTTATGTTGATATGTTGATAATTTCTTTCTTCTCTGAGCTTCTTAATATCTTCGGTCAATATCTTTATTTTTTTTTTCAAGATTGAAGTTCAATCTGTAGGCATAAATGTATTTCTGTTAGAGATTGAGAGTTTGCATTACCTAGCCTAAGCACATCGTAACATGGCCATGTTAAATCATATAGCCATACTTTATGTGATACTTTGAGTGGGTCAATGGCACAGCACTTCTGAAATGATACCGTATATCACATCCGTCACATGTTATTCTATTTTGCACTACTTTATTACATTTTCCACAATTAATATTCTTTAAAATTTTGGATTTCACGGATCTTGTTTTAGACATGACTTCACTACTCAGTGCCATCTTTGTGTAGCAATTCTTAAGTTAAATTGAAAGTTAAAATCTTTGTGATGCAGTGTCGGAAAATGTAGAATAATGTATCTTCTTAAAAAAACAGTACAAGATACCGTATTGGCCCGAATATAAGACGATGTTTTTTCCCTGAAAATGTGCTTTTAAAAACTATACTCGTCTTATACGAGCAGCCTAAGACTCAACAACTCTCCAATCATGAATGCAGCTGTGCACGTGTGTAGCGGGTATTCCCACGCAAATGGCGTGCGTCCGATCCAAGGTCAAAGTCGCACGGAAATTACTGAATTTTACCGAACTTTATTGTTCCCGAATTCGTGCTTCTCCTTTTACTGCCGTGTACTGTACTGCTTGGCATCTCTATTCTCTATGCATACTGCTTTGTTTGACCACCAACATGGCAGACCATGTGGAAAAGAAAGCATCTTCATTGTCTCAATGCATAAATAAAGGCGAGAGAAGAAGTTACGACATGAAGTTCAAACTTCTGTTTTATGTGAAGCAAAATGTACTAATAAGCTATTTTATTTATTTTTTCGTAACTACCCTTCAAAAGTTCAGGATCGTCTTATATTCGAGGTCATCTTATTTTCGGGCCAATACGGTACTCATCACAATGTTAAAAAATTAGCTGGAGCTTACCCCCAGCCTCCTCAAAGGTTCAAAATTTATCTACCCACAGAACAGCCATTTTCTCTGTTACTAATGAACAGATCAAGTTCAACTTTTCTGTGTTTTGTTTGTTATTAAATGGGCCACAATAATGGTTCTCTTCGTCTTCGTATTTACGTTTAACCTAATAAATTTTGATTATTTTAAATGAATGTGTGGAAATGATAGGTTTTTTACTTTAGAGACTTTTTATTTTGCGCTATTTTTTTCATGTTGTATTAAGTAAAACATTTCCTATAAAACTATAAAAATTATTGCCTACACTTTTATGAATGTACTCATTTGTTTGCTTTTTGCATATGTATGATGGTAATGCTGGGAGGGGGAAGAAAGCAAGAAGGTTTGCTGTTCGACACTGCTACCCAGTTGTCGTGTGCAATCTGACTAACTATGCAAGAAATAGTTGATCATGAAATTTGTGAATGAAGGAGATATATTGGGATTACATCTGGTACAGGATGTGAAGGAGATAAATGAAATTAGGGTTATAAATTCTACAACTTTAAAAAAAAATGGGTTTACCGATGGTTCATGTGATACAGTGTCTTGAAACAGGTGCCAGTTTTGCCCATCCGGACACGTTCCATAAGTGGTAGATAATGGAATGACACTAAGTGATAAAGCTTAGGGAAGTCCCCATCCTCCGATCCAAAATTGGCCATAAGCATTAGAAATTTTGTTCAAAAAATCATTTGATATTGTTTTATGTAATTTAGTCATTTTCTTGTTTTTTATGTGCTGTAGCACACGATCATGTAGAGCAACATCCAATTCTGCAGTGAAATTTAACAGATCTCTGAAAAGGCCTGGATTAAGTGACTCTTCTGTGTTGCCATGGCCTCTATGTGCTAATTCAATATCTCCACAAAACTCAATGCTGTCAGTTATTTTAGACTATATATATAGCAATTTTTATGCAGTTGATCATTGTGTCTAATAATGGATTCCCTGTTCTCTGTAGGATAACTTTGTGAGAGCATGTACTACCTGTGCGTGATTTCTTGAGCGCTCGGCTCCCTAGTCCTCATTCGGTAGGTTTCGTTCAACTTCGTAGGTAAAGCTGACAACATTGAAACACGAAGTACGCTATACACCCTGACATCTAGTGGCGTCAATACTAAGCTTTCATTCTGTCTCAGGATCCTTATTTATTTATTTACATTATCTTTTCTGACGCATGGAGTTATGTGGAAAAATACAATTTTTCGAATTGCTTATTTCACAAACACGTCATTGTACATCCAACACTTTCCTCACCTCTTTAAGAATTCCGTATGTGCTAATTTCTGATACTCCCGTGAACTCCGATGTCAATTTCATGGACTGAAAGTTGAGCGAACTTTTCACAAAACGTATTAAATACGTTTAAAATTAGGCCTATAGTTTTCTCCAATTTTAGATGCCTTACCTCTCTTATGTTTTACAACACGAAATGGTGAAGCATGTTCTGCTAAGACTCTTCTTTATGCTTAAAACTAGTCATCCACTGTAAAAATATTGAGCCTATTTATATAACATTCTCTTCCCGGAGGAAAATGATTTATTTGATAACTAAAGCCTTATGACGTGTTATTAATTGTTACGCAATACCGTCACCACGTTATATTATTGAACTGCATTAAAATCGTTGTCTATTAAATGTCACTACATAAAATAGCGAGGATGATTCATCGGAAATAATTATCCAATTCGGCATCCACACTTACGCTTTTGACGTGCGCTTACCATAAGAGCGATTCTGCTGAAATGTGATTTCTTGGGTTGACAACACTGCAGAAAGACTGGCGGAGTAGCTATGTTTTGTCCCCCCCAACCCTCACTTCCCCGTAAATCCAGCGCCCAAGATATGGCACGCGGGTAGTATTCTGCTATGAATGCATGGCTGTTTAGCATCTTTCACAAAGTTGTAATTACAAATGGCTATTTTAGGAAATGGGGTATGCCTTATCACAGTTGATGGAGGTACTGTGCTACAAACTGGAAGATTGTGGGTTTGATCCTCGATGAGGTCAGGATTTTTCAATAATTGGCCTAATCCTTCTGGTGTCACTATGCTGGCACTATGGCCCTGGGATTGACTCAGCCTTTAACAGAAATGAGTAGATTCATAGATTTATTGAACCATTCAGTATATACAATAGGTCAAGTCAGTAAATAAAATTAATTAATACATTAAACATAAGTTAACATGGTGGAGTGGTCTGCTTCAAGAAACTCCTTAGTCGTATAAAATGGATTCA
Source organism: Ectobius pallidus (assembly GCA_964059195.1). Taxonomy (NCBI): domain Eukaryota; kingdom Metazoa; phylum Arthropoda; class Insecta; order Blattodea; family Ectobiidae; genus Ectobius; species Ectobius pallidus. The sequence continues at coordinate 26,507,810 of CAXKWD010000010.1, read as the reverse complement.
TCAGTAGCCAAGTTTTTAGTGCTCTTGTAAACTTAGTAATAGATAAATTGCGCATTGGGGCAGGTAGCAAATTATAAAATGCAATACCAGTAGATGGAAAGCAATTTAAAGTTTTAGCGAGTCTATGCCTGCTTACATGTATATTCGTGTTGCTTCTAGTTGCATAGTCATGTACTTCAATGTTCGTAAGGAAATTACCTTCTCTTTCCTTGATACACACCAGACATTGCAATATATATATGTTGATAACAGTCAAGATTTGGTTAGCTATAAAAAGAGGTTTGCAATGTACAGTTGCATTAGCATTTGACAAAATTCGCACCGCCTTCTTCTGCAGTTGAAGTACCGTGTGCACTTTGGTGGAGTGGCCCCACAACCTGGTGCCATATAGGATGTGGGATTGAAAGAACACAAAGAAGGCCAACTTAACGAATTCATATGGGAACTCAACCTTCAATTTTCTTAACAAATATAAAACCTTGCTTAGTTTTGTGCAAAGTGCTGCGATGTGATCATTCCAGCAGAGCTCGGAGTCCAGATTAAAACCCAACAGCTTAACTGAATGGGTTGATACAGCATCACTGGGAATGTGATTCCTATTTATGGTGAATAGCATTTTTTGAGTTTTTGCCTCATTCAAGACAAGCCCATTTTGTTCAAACCACTTAGATGCTTCATTAACAAGATTGTTTGCAGAGGCCACTGCTAAAGTGGGGTCCTTATGACTCATGAACACGGTAGTATCATCAGCATAGAGTAGTACACCCTTGTTTAGCTTAAAACCTAGGTCATTCATAGCAACAATGAAGAAAAAAGGCTCCAGGATGGAGCCCTGCGGCACACCAAGTGTCACTCGTAGGGATGCTGACTTCAAACCCTGCCAACTAACGATCTGTGTCCTGTCCACTAGGTAAGATTGTAGCAATTTCAGAGCACATTCAGTTAAGCCATACTGGGCCAATTTCATCAAAAGAATATCATGAGGTATACATTCGAAGGCACGCGAAAGATCACACAAAACTGCTGCAGTAGCACACTTTACCTCGAAGGACTCAATGATAGTTTGGATTAGAGACTCAACTGCGAGAACTGTGGAGCAGCCTTGGGCCGGTGTAAGCAGATGGTGTTGCTCGAAGTAGTTATATAATTGATTAAGTATTAATGCTTCAAAAACTTTAGCAATTACCGGAATTATGGATATTGGTCTATAGCTGGCTACAGAGTCGTGCTGACCCTTTTTATACACTGGGACCATTCTGGAGACTTTGAGCAGATCAGGAAACACTCTTTCAGCAAAACAACAGTTCATAAGATAGGCCAGAATAGGAGCGATTAAAGCAATTAATCTTTTAAGAAACACAGGGGACATATCATAATATCCTTGGTGGTGCTAGACTTGAAACTGTACACAGTCTTAATTACATTGTCCGTGTTAACTGGTTTCCACATGAAGGGGTCTTGAATTTGGAGAGGTATATGTTCAACACACCTGTTGACAGAGTCATTATTATCAATATCACTCACTAAATTCATAACCGAATTCAGAAAATAATTATTGAACTCATCAGCTGTTGCGAAATCTGTATCTCTTGCAGAGGATTCAGGTATGGATTACTTTATCAAGCCCCACGCTGTCTTACAGGGATTAGGAGAACTCATCACAGATCTAGCCACTGCCTCTTGTTTAGCCACTCTCACCTTGGTGCGATACTGCTTTCTGAGAGTTCTCAAGAGAGGAGTGAGGTTAGGATTACTATTTGATAAGTCCCTTGTTAATAGTATGTATTTCTTGAGCTCTCTTAATTCAGGGGTGTACCAGAGTTTTATTGGGACTGAGGTCTTTATGTCCGACATCACTGGCGGAACAGTCCGTTCTATCAGTGGAAAACAGAGATCAAATTTTTCTTTGAAAGCATCAAAGAAGCTATTGAAGACATCATTAGCTGACAGTCCTTGTGCAATTGCGAACCAGAGTTCAGCCTGGCTTGCGACACATTCATAAAACATATCGAGTTTGGCCTCATTATATATGCCAGTTCTTACAGTCACCGTTTTATTCACTCATACGATATTTGGGTCACTGATTGTGCCAAAAGACATCAAGGTGAGCAACACATGATTATGGTCTGCTATTAGGTCCGGTGATACACTCACTTCATATTTCCAACAGCCAAGATTAGTGAAGAAAGTGTCCAAAGACGCCTTGCCCCTGGTGGGTTCCACAATGCTAGCATATAGATTAAAACTACGCAGAATGTTAAGAAAAGTGTGCATGTCCCCAGAGGGATAAAGTAGGTCAATGTTGTGATCGGTTCCAATAATTATCAAAAGTCCTTTAGAGGTCAAATAATTTAAGCATGATTCGAGAAGATTGAAAAATCTTTCTACTTGACCATTGGGTGAACGGTACATTGCCACAACTATTATATTGAAGTCTGGCAATACTGCTGCAGTAAATTCACCATTTTCTCCTCAGAATACATACTCAGGTCTAGGCAGGTGTAAGGTAAAAGGTAAAGTGATCCCTATACAGGCCTTGGAGGCCCAGAGGGTTCCAGGAGGTTGAGGCTCCCAGATTTTTGGACATTTGGCACATGAAGGTGGTAAGGTTGTCAGCCTTACGCACCGGCCGCCTTTACCCCCAGGATTGCTCCTGGTACTCATTTCAGTTAGAGGCTGAGTCGACCCCAGGGCCATAGTATCACCAGAAGGATTAGGCCAATTGAAAAATCTCAACAACCTCATCGGGAATCGAACCCGCGACCTTCCGGTTTGTAGCGCAACGCCTCAACCACTACGCTACGGCGTACCCCCTAGGTGGGTGTGCCTAATTGAATTTTTAACATAAACAGCAACACCACCGCATGAATTTCTGTGACTAAAAGAAGCTGCAAGTTTATATTGAATAAGTTGCTATAAAAACACATCTCTTCCTCGAGGAGCCAGTGTTCACATACACACAAAACATCCAACCTATTATCAATTCGTAATTCAAGTTCAGGAACTTTATTCCTTAATGATTGAACATTTACTGTGCAGAATTTTAGATAACCCGTGTCCTTTTTCTCACTATTTGATTCACTGCTGCATATTTCACGTTCACTCTGTAGTCAGCTCTGTTCAGTTGTACTCTCCTGGATCTGATTGGGTCTTAATTTCCTGAAGAATTCAGTTAATATGCATCCTTCTGGCCAGATGTCAGCACTGAACGCATCTTTGAAATCCTGTTCATCGAATTCGATGCGGAAAGACGCATATGAGTCATGTTTGGTCTTCATTTTTACTACGCACAATTTCGGAAACCGTTCACTGACCAAATTTGCTATGGACAAGGCTGAGGTATTGGGCTGAAGCCTACTAAGGAAGATTGCTTTCTTCTTGGCAGGTTAACAATAGCTTTTATGTTGTCAATTTTCTTCGTTCCACATAGAATTTGTTTATCCACTCTTTTTTTAGCTTTTTTTACGACGTCCACCCAAGTGGCAGGGTTCACTTCCTCTCCTTCTATGAGTGTAGCCAATTCAGAGGACAATGAAAAGTTGCTGCACCGTGCGACATCTACATCATTTGGAAGGTTTGCTTCTTCTGCAGACTTGTGAGGTCGAGTTCTAGATGGCCGTGACTTGTCATTTGAGTTATTTTGTTTGAATTCATTTGATTGAACCAACAATTTTAATTCATCCATTTGTTTTTCCATATCTGCTTTCAGTGTAGATACAGTGGATTGAAAGTTACTTAATTCAGCTGTTACCTGATGTTGAAAGGTTTCGAGATGTTGTAATGCTTCCAGAGTTTTCCGGCAGCCAATGCAAAGCCATTTGAGGCCTGGGCTCTTTGTAGTCATTAATGAGCCGTATTTCATTGTCTTTAAGGTCTGTGCAGTCTGTATGAAAGAACTGATCACAAACTCCATTGCAGTATACACGATTTTCTTTGTTTTTAATAAAATTAGAGCACTTGCCATACACAGATCCCGTACCTGCCGCCATCTTGTCATGGGTCTTCCCATGAGTAGCAGGAGCAATCCTGGGGGTAAAGGTAGCTGGTGAGTGAAGCTGACAACCTTATCACCTTGATGGGCTGAATGTCTACATATCTAGGAGCCTCAACCTCCTGCAACCCTAAGGGCCTTCACGGCCTGTACAGGGACCATTTTACTTTACTTTTATTCTAGGAAAGGGATGTAAATTCATGGATGTGCACCCCACTTGGTATGACAATGGTTAAAATATTAAAAAAGTAAAGTGGTCCCTTTGCAGAGTGTGAAGGCCCTGAGATGTTTAGATATTCGACACATGAAAATAGTAATAGTACCAGCTGCCTTTTCATTTCTGATAGAGGCTGAAGGATTGACCATTGACCTTCCTGTTTGTAGCACAGTGCCTCAACCAATTATGCCATGATCTACCCCAATAAAATATTAGTAATGCTAATGAATGGGATAAAATGCACTTACGGATTGAATCTAGAAGGTTGATTATTAAGAGGGCCACAGTGTGGTGCAAACAGTACATACATAACAAGGGAAGGAGAAAGTTATTGGTTTCAATGTAAAACAGTTTTTATATCTAAACCTTTTGTTTTACAGTTCAACACCGTCACATTTGATTCTGTCTATAACACACTGAGTGAGCATTCCTATTAGTTATTTGCTTCAAGACTCAATTGGTAAGTGCATAACCTGTCAGTTCCCAGAAATTAGCACAATTATTATTTTAATCTAACGCCAAACTTAACTTATAGTTGGATTATTTATGTATTATGTCCAGAGTAATTATATATAATTTTGTGGTTAGTTTCAACAGTTTCAGCAATTAGAGAATAATCAAAGTTAAGGATGTTCATTCTACCTTAGGAAAAAAATTCTTGTTCCTGCACTATGGTCTATATATAACTTGGGTAGCACCTATGTACTTTTTAGTTCATGCTCAATCCTGAAAATCTAACTTCATTGTAAATAATAATTATGTGAAGTCTGGTTTCAAATGTCCTGAGAGGCTACTAAAAAGCAGCTGATCACTTTCCACTTGTGGAAAGGATAAGAGTAAACAATATAAAAATTTTCTCTATTCTTCCAGGTAGGGACTAGTAAAAGTTGGAAATTAGGATGGAAAAAACCTACAAAGGTGTAGAAAACTCTTATGGCCATAATAATAGTGTGATAATGTGATGTTGATGTAAATCTGAATATCGATTGGACTCTTTTTAAGTGTTTTGTCTTCCTATCTTTGTTCTTCCTTTTTGATATTATTCTGGACTCTATTTCATGTATTATATGTAATCTATTTTAACTAATATATATACTGTAGATGAATAAGTCAGAAACAACTATTATCATCAACGTTGTTCAGAACTTAGAAACATTTGTATTTGACACCTCATCTTAAAATTTTTATGTCTTCCTTTCTTTCTCTTGACAAGGGATTTATACTGAGAGGGCTGGTAATTACTGATAATTACTTACTCTAATAAATTGACTTTGAAGAAATACAATTAGGTCTTAACAGACATATGAAGTGCCCACCACTTATTGTGATCACTTCGGGATGCTGTTTATCTGATAATATTAACTGATTTAAGACAGAATTAAAAGCTATTTATTTATACATACAAGATAATAATGTAACTGTGAACTGTCAGCTCATAACACAGTACTAGACAGCAAGCAACTATTTTTGAATCAGTAATTGTTTCTGTTTTCCCTTAGGAGTACATTAACCAGTATTTCATACTCATAGTGTTTTTGGGATTCTACTGACCCTCTGGTTAACACCACATAGCAAACATTTAACGGCTGTCTGTTCAAGTCTTTTCATTTTACACTACCTATCACAGCATTTCAACACTGTGATCTTCACAAATCAAAAGCAGTTAAACTGAGGGGTAACATGTTTTATTGCTTAAAACAGAAAGTTAGAGAATGCCACTCTCTGTACCCTATCCTGTGAATTGTAACAGTATCGTTACTTCCAACACAACACAGTGCAGTTGAGTTAGAAACAAAACCCTTGAAAAGAAATTTTGAATGATGTACAGTACATGGAAATAAAACCACGAAAAGGAAAACATGATAACATAAACCGAATCTTTGATCACAATAAATAGCATTTCTTCGATGTATCAGTATTAAACCGAACAGGACTTAATAAAAGTGATAACATTACCTAACTGATAACATTATTTTGCAATTATGGTACAATATGTGGCGTTCACTGTAGTTTATTTCATTTGACAATGAGGACCAAGCAGTTCTTTTTTAACTTAAATAAATTTTTCCTGATTGTCTTGAACCATGTTCATGCCCTAACTTTCTCTGAATTTTTACTATTAAAGCTTATAAAATATTCTGTGTTCCATTTGTTGGCCTTTAAAGTACAAGCAAAGTCACACCTCTCTATAATGTCGCCCCTAGCAAGTTGTATACAAGGATTAATGTTATATTCAGGGGCTGTAATATACCACATATTAGGAAGATATCATGCAGAAAACCATGCAATCTTCAGGATAATTCAAGAAACAGACATGCAAAGAAGATAAAAAATTAATCACAAAATAATTTAAGAATGTAATTTTTTTTTCAAACCTTGAACTACTGAAAAATTGCTACGACGATTAGTTTAACTTTATGCATCATGCCAAGCTTTGAGCCTGCCAGAAATTTCAACCTCACAGATTGTAGAAAGAGAAAGAAAGAGCAGGTTCACCACATACCTGAGGCAAGTCCAAAACCATTTGCTTGGTATGGTGTTTTAACTAAACTTACTTTATGCTTTGCACTTGTAGTTGGTCCTGTTCTCCATACTTACTAACCCTTTCTCTTGTGAGTTTAGTAAGAATAGTAAAGGCTATGAGACCTGATGGTTCAGAAGGACATGAATTACAACGTCCTCCCTTCAACAGGGTTTTTAGTAATAAAGAACTTTAAAGTATAGCTTATTTATTATATAGTGAGTGAAATTTAACTTACCAAACATGACTTTTTTAATTCTAATATTATTTAAAAAATTTGCTGGGACTAAAGAAAAATATCACTAAATGCAGATTTCTCACTATATTGATCTTTGTTATTCAGAGGCTTGACTGTATAAACTACCAGAATTGAATAAATGTTTCAACAAACTATCTTTCTGCTCTGCAAGTTAATTGCAATATAGAATTTAGTTTAATATTTTGTGGTGTAATAAAAAATCTTAGATTTTTGTTTGTTTAAATCCAATGCGAGCACATGTATAATTATTATTACTGACATAAATACATTATTCATATAATAGTATTAGTAGTTCATTTGATATTCCAGTAACCCTAAAATCTCATGGACTGTATTTTAATGTTGTTAAACTCTTTTTTGATTAATGCCTAAGAAATATCATAGGAATTCATTAACATGAATCAATTAATATTTGTAGTGATTATATAAGGGAGTGCTAACAAGATGATAGCGCTATTCTTACAGTATTGTACAAATTCAGTTGCAGGTATAGTTCCGCATTTAGCAGATTGTTTGTATTGCAACTTCAGAATTTTAAGACATTTCAAATCAGATATCAAGTACATATTGTATGTTGGTATAAAGCAGTAATTTGTGTGGAGCGAAATCAGTTATTTATTTATTTTTATGTATTTATTGTGATCAGAGGATGATGTAAACTGGTACCTTGAAACTTTTAACAAGTTCACATTTTTTTGTGGCCAATGTTTCAATCAGTTCAGGTTTGTGGAATCCTCTTAGAGAATATAATGGGAGGAGAGTTTGTTAGGTATCTCCACTTGTATCCCACATTTCTTTGCTTGTTTCATTTATCATTTGTATAATTATTTTAGTAAAAAAATATTCTTGTTCACTGCACATGTACTCAATAATACACAATAATAAACAACATTACATTAATTACTGGATTTAAAATGAGTTACGGGCTATAGAACACTGAATTGTGGGAAATAATGCATGAATTAATAAACACTTATTAAAAACACTCACTAGACCTAATAGTTCACTAATCTTTGGTGTATTACTTAGAACATATTTCAAGCAGCTTTTCTCAACCTCAGTTCTTGACTGCCAGACTTCTGTTGTGCATAAACAATTGTCAAGGGTAACCAAATGTCGATGTTGCAGTTTCAGGAATTTTGTTCACACCAGATATGTTGAAATTTTGGAGATTTTTCTTATATTTTAATATAATTTTTAATACGTGCTTATTACTTGAGATACTAGTTCACTATGTTTTTGCTTTACGAGTGTATTAAAGTAATCCATTGTCACTCCTGGATTTCAAGGTAGTGCTATCTCCTCTCATTATATAATTGAAAGGTATCCCCCTACAAGTGTGGGAAGTGTAGCCCATTTCTCAAAGTGAGATGGCCAAATGGTAGTGCTATGTTATTCTAGTGATGTGAATGATGAACGAATATGTCAATCCTATATGAAACAATGTTTTATAAATTGCAATACTAAACTTATAAAAGAAGGGTAATATTCAATTTGTGAACTTAAAATGAATTGCTTACTTTTTGAAGTAGGTACTAGGTTATTTAATACAAAAAATTAAAAAAAAATGAACAATCCATAATATTGATAATGAAAAGTAAATATAAATCAAAATTATCAGTTTAAACTACTGTGTGAGCTGCTAAAAATGGATTAAACTATATTATAGATAGATAGATTATTAATGAAAATAATTGTGTTTGTAACTTTATGGACACTTCTTTACTGTAGCCCTTACTTGGTTTCAGGGCTAATAGAACAGTAACCATGACAGACATAACAGAACCTCTTGTATTAGGGAATAGAGTATCTTTCCAACTTTCATACGTATCTTACAGGTGTTGTTTTCCGTTGATGATATGGCAGATGTTTGAATATCCAACAAATTGGGATGCAAATGTTCATAAGACTAATCTTTTAGAAAGCAGGCAATGATACACTCATTCCCACTTTTACAGACAGCCTCTAGCGGTTAAATCTACAACTAGACAATGGTGCTTTTTACAAATGCAAACTTTGAAGGATGCTCTTCTCATTGATGTAAGTGGTTCTGCTATGTCTGTGATGGTCTCAGAGTTTTATTGACCCCCAAAACCAGGTAAGGACTTTAGAATCACTCTGTACAGAATGCAAATGGTATAACTGAGTAGATTTTAACAACTTATTCCTTGAGGTAGAAACAAACAAAATTCCAACATTATATTTGTCCCAAGTGAGTATTTTCTCAGAAAAAAAATGCCCTAAGCTTGAACCATGTTTTATTTGATAATTATAATTATTGTCCACACTGTTTTAATTATTTTTTCACATTAGCAGAGGAAAGAATAAGGAATAAATTTTCCTTTTACAGTTTTTCAATATAGTTAGTAATTTCGTGCATATTAAATACAGTGTCATCAGTAAGTCTCTCTGCAGCTCTGGTTATGTACACCGCTCAGTCGAAGATTGCTATTTCTCCCAGTTTTGCTTACAGACCTGTAAGGAATATGTTACAGGATGAAATATCGGTCCTGACTCATGGTAAGCAAACGAGGCATATATGGTAAACATTTTCAACATTTTGTGTAAATAGATGAGTTTTATGTTTTTATTTATCCAAAATGGCATCAGTTCATTTCATGACTGACCAAAGGGGTCCTGAATACGGGTACTGTATGCCTCAGTATTACAATATTAACAATATACAATATAAATAGCATAAGAATGCAATTAGGATTTACTGATTTAAGCGTCTTAACTCAGCTGGAGGAGTATTAATAATCTTCTATTTAAGTGGAATACAAGTGCCTGTGTAGGATACAAAGAGAGTCCTTTATTATCCCCACAAGTATGGTACGCACAAGTTCCATGGATATTCCTAGGGAGAGAAGATAATTCCATGTGAATTTCGGTAAAGTGCCTCTGCTACCAAACAAAAGACCAGTCACTGACCAATGACTCAACTCGATGCCATAACGTTGAGCAAGGTCTGGAAGACGATGGTTCGTAAATTGATTTCTTCTCTTCGTGAACTGCAGAAGCCTGGTTCACGTCAATTTCAAATCTTATGGTAGGATCTAATACCAAAGCATTTCCATTTCGATGATTTATGGCTATAATGTCAGCTCTCCTAGTTGAACCATTTGTCGAGATACAATGAACCTCCTCATAGACATTCCATTTCATCTGCTTCAGAAAACTGGCTAGAGTAGTTCACACTTTGTGATGCCTTGTAGTGATAAGAAGTTCGTTTTTGGGGCAGGATCCCAGTACATGTCCTAATAATAAACACTATTATATGTGGGAATCACAGTGAAGTAATCAAATATTACAAAAAAGATTGCTATGGAGCACTCAACTTCACTAATTTACATGTACTTACACATGACGCGTTTCACAAGCATCTTGCTTGTATCCTCAAATGAGGTCCACTGCCGGGTCCGCTGGTTGTTCACTAGGTGTCGTTGTAGGTCGAATCAGCCTGGAGATGAGATCATTGTCCTTCGGAATGTCGAAATTTACTAGATTGTATTTATTTTTCTGGATAAAAATTTTCTCCCATATAGTCAAATCTATTGGTTTATTTACTGTTTTTAGTAGTTCAATGTCCTCCTCGAACTCATGCTCTGTGGACCAATAGTGATGAGCAACTGCTGATTTATCTGTTTGTTTGTATTTGATGTTCCTTATGTGTTCTGCGTGTCTAACCTTCAAATTCCTTTTTGTTTTTCCAATGTAACATTTGTCACAGTCTTTACATTTCAGCCTATATATACCCGAATTTCTATTGGGGGGAATCTTGTCTTTTTGTTCTGATTGCAGCAATGTTTTGATGTTACATTTGTTACTGGGTGCTAATTTGATATTGATGTCTTTGAATATTTTGCTGAATTTATCATGTAATTTTGGGTGGTATGTGAACTTCTTGAAAACTTTATCATCTTGTATGTTATTCAAAGTGCAATTTTGTTTTATTAACTTCTGTTTTTTAAATTTACTTATTTTCCTGTTAACTAACTCCGGATTGAACCCATTTGTGCGTGCTGTATCCATTATCTTTAGATATTCCATCTCATACTCATTTTTGTTCATGGGACAAAAATGAGTATGAACAAAAATGAGTATGAGATGGAATATCTAAAGATAATGGATACAGCACGCACAAATGGGTTCAATCCGGAGTTAGTTAACAGGAAAATAAGTAAATTTAAAAAACAGAAGTTAATAAAACAAAATTGCACTTTGAATAACATACAAGATGATAAAGTTTTCAAGAAGTTCACATACCACCCAAAATTACATGATAAATTCAGCAAAATATTCAAAGACATCAATATCAAATTAGCACCCAGTAACAAATGTAACATCAAAACATTGCTGCAATCAGAACAAAAAGACAAGATTCCCCCCAATAGAAATTCGGGTATATATAGGCTGAAATGTAAAGACTGTGACAAATGTTACATTGGAAAAACAAAAAGGAATTTGAAGGTTAGACACGCAGAACACATAAGGAACATCAAATACAAACAAACAGATAAATCAGCAGTTGCTCATCACTATTGGTCCACAGAGCATGAGTTCGAGGAGGACATTGAACTACTAAAAACAGTAAATAAACCAATAGATTTGACTATATGGGAGAAAATTTTTATCCAGAAAAATAAATACAATCTAGTAAATTTCGACATTCCGAAGGACAATGATCTCATCTCCAGGCTGATTCGACCTACAACAACACCTAGTGAACAACCAGCGGACCCGGCAGTGGACCTCATTTGAGGATACAAGCAAGATGCTTGTGAAACGCGTCATGTGTAAGTACATGTAAATTAGTGAAGTTGAGTGCTCCATAGCAATCTTTTTTGTAATACATGTCCTAATGTTTCTATCTCGCTGCAATTAGGATAACGACAGCGGGTTGTACTAGACCTGCCAGGCACAACACGAACTGCAGTGATGTTGCATGACATTTCTAAGGCATTCGTCCATTCTGAGGATGACAATCCATTTCTCTCGCTTACCCAGGAGTTAGCCTTAGGAACATCTGCATAGAGTCTGACCCCTTTGCCTCGAAGAGTAAGCGTGCACCATGTGTCAAATGCTTGATTGCAAAGCTCTTTCCTCACACGTCGACCTGACCAGTCTTTTGCTTCTGATACATTTATTTTTAATTTTGTAAGTGCTGATGATCTTTCAGTTTCCAGATCTCGTAAAGAGTGAAGATGTTCATCATTTATATTAAGTAGAATCCTGCATATATTATGGTGCTGGATGAATGCTTCCCATGTAGCTCTCATTAGGCTTAGTCCTCGAAACTTTTTCGGTGCATATAACATACTATCTGGGCAATCATATGGTAGCCCTATAATGGCTTTTGCTGCACCCCTGATTATCTTGTCTATATCATTTAAGAACCCATCTCGTAATTTATTAATGGGAGCACACTGCAGAGGATAGATAAGACTTGGCCAGATGTACTGATTGATGATAGAAATCTTTTGGTCTGGCTTGAGCAAATTAGAATCAACTAATCGTGATATATCTGACTGCAAGCTTTTAATGACAGAGGCTTCATCAAAGACAATTTTGTCATTGAAGTCCACTCCAAGATACCTAATACGTTCATGAGGGTCTGTAATAGAGCATATGTCCAAACCATTCATAGTAGTAATTCTACGTGGTGATAGTATACCTTTCTCTATGGATATTAATCTGCTCTTGAGTGGATTCAATATTAGACCCATTGAAAGAAAAAGACTCTCAGCTAAAGTGAAGAGCGATTGAACACCATTGTTATCAGCTGAAATCAGTACTATATCATCAGCAAAAGCAATACAAGAAAGCTTGGTCAAATTAGGATCTGCTGAAAATCCATATTCCTCTGATACTTTATAATCAGTCAGTTCCTTCAGTATGTGATCAATTGCCATATTAAAAATTATGGGCGAAAGAGGACTACCTTGAGGAACACCTTTCTTAATTCTGATAGGTTTTGTTTTATTAAACCCAACCTCAATCTGTATTTCGTTGTCTACTATGAGATTTATAATTAGCTGACGCATATTATCTGGCATTTCACATTTTCCTAAAACCCTTTTAATGTGTTCATGTCCAACCGAGTCATAGGCTTTACTCACATCAAGGAAGGCAATAGAGCAGCGTGACTTTCTAGATCTTGACACTTGAAGACACCCGTTTACAAGGGATGTGTTAATGTGTGTTCCTGGTGTGGATATGAAACCTCTCTGATGGCTTGAAAGAGAGAGATAATCACGAAATATTTTGTCCAAAACCCGCTCAATTATCCTTCTTATAACAGAAAAAATTGTTATGGGTCTCCAGTTCTTTAGGTCTTTACAATCATCACCCTTATGGATAAGGGCAGTTCTAGCCTGCCGAAATTTTGTAGGAACAAAGCCCAACAGAAGCATGGCTGAACCTAGCAATGCTATACATTTTTCTGCTTTTAGGTGTCTCAGAACTCTTACTGTTACTCTGTCAGGTCCAGGAGCTGTATCTAATTTAATTCTGAGCAATGCTATGTGAACATCTTTAGCAGTAATCTCTAGCAAATCAGGAAAATTTGATGTAGAATTATGTGAAGAAAGATCAAAAGGAGTCATATTATTATTTGAGCCAAAAATATTTGTGAAGTATTCTTCAACTTGTCGTAAAGGCACAGTACAAGAAGACTGCATGTCAGATTTCATTACATGACGAACCACTCTCTTTCGGTGATTATAAAAATTGTACTGAGCCAAATCATACATATATTTTTCTCGTCGCTGTTCCTTCTCTCTTTTAGACCGTTTCACTGGATTTGTTGTATCGGAATACGTATATCGTTTGTTAGCTTTACCCTCCTTACGTCGCTTGAAATACTTAACAGCAGGGTGTTCAGGTCCTGGTAATTTTTGAGATGATGAAACCAGGAATTCTATAAAGTCATTGGTAACATTGTCGAGAGCCTCGCAATCTTGATCAATTATAATTTTTTTTAATTTCTCTTCCCATGATGACATCAATTTTCCAATATACGAGTCCCCAGTGGTAGTAATAGAATCTGATGGCTCATCTGGTTTTTCTGAGATTTCAGGTTTAGATACAGCACAGTCTTGGATGTAGGTACCAACAATAGACCGACTGTGTTCAGTAGGATGGGATTTGCTTATATGAATATTGACTGACTTAAAATGCTTTCCACAGTACTTACATATTTGCATCGGAAGACAAAGTTCATTATTCCCAGGATCAGAAAGATTTGTGCTATTGAGCTCATTGTCAGCTGGTGTGTCCAAAACTGAGACATCATCTTGGGAGGAACTGTGAGTCCTAGCAATATGTATATTTAATCCCCTTTTGGAAAATTCTTTCCCACATAGATTGCATGTCAGGAGTACAGAAGGCTCACCAAATGAAGTAGATAATCCAACATTATCACAGCTCATAGTAGTCAAAAAGGAAACAAGAGTTCACAATAACATAAAAGAAGAAACCAATGCCCAAACGAAGAGCTCACAATAAAATGGTAATGGCAGTGTTGTTAATAACAAATGTTAAAACTTATATGTTGTGAAGACTTTGAAAAGTTATACCATATTATGAAAATCTCTCGTAACTATGTAGATAAACAACTTACAGATTCTTATCAAGTTGGTTATTTCAGTATTAAAGTTTATAAACAACAAATATTCGCGAAGCTAACATTTCCACAAATACATTTTTATAATTCCTTTGTCTTGATGAGCTTATCTTCTCAAACAGTAAAACATTTATTTGATATTATGGATTTATTAAGTCAATGAATTCCTTTCCAGTTTAAGCTTGTCATGGCCTCCTATTTTATTTCTTACTTCATAAATTAATGTAGCAGATCATTATATTCATATTATACCCAACTGAATTCAGTTTCATAGCCGATTCTCACCTGCACGGTCTCAAGTGCTGGGGAGAGATTTTTTGATGGCACTGTACAAAGGTTATATTATCTGGATCACATGATCAGGCAAAGTCAAGGCAAATGCATCTTGGTATATTTGCTTTTATATATGTGGCAGAAATTATTGCCACCCATAAGAGTTATCTGGCAGTGTGCAGTTGCAATTCTGTAGAGCCTTTCACCCTACTTATCTCATTACCACCATAAACTTAATCACAAAACGGAAAATAGGTTTCATATTTATTTTAATGTTATCCACTGCTCCCTTGAATCTATACAGTTAGAAAAACTTCCATCCTGTACAGATTTCCAGTTTACAGTATAATTTCAGTATACAGAGTGTCTTGGTTTAGTGATATGTATCATTTATTTCAAAATATAGTCTGAAGAAGATTTGTAGGATAGAAGAAAACCACTTACCTATTACAATCAAGAGAATAATTAACTAACTAATGGAAATGAAGGAAAATAAGAAAGTTAATAATGACATGCCATTCATTTGAAACTGGTGGGGAAAAAGATCAGTTAAAGAGAGCACAGCAAAATTTAATAATAGTTTTTCTGTTTTACTGACTTTCCTTTCCTGGTATTTCTTCTTCATTAACCTTTCTAGTCTAACTTTGACATTATTAGATTGCATAATTATAGATTGGGTTAAATTACTTGATTTAGATGTGGTTTAAATATGTGTTTTTTTTTTTTTTTTGTGTCTGTGATACTTAGCAAACCAAAGGAGACTGTAGAAGTCAAAATGCGTTCAAGCAATTCTTCACTTTGTGGGCTGTTATGTTTTCTACATAATTTTTTTATTTATTTTTTATAAAGGAGAATCATTTGAGGTCATATAATTATAACATAAAAAGTATAATATAAAAGTTATAAATAGCTGGAGCTATTGGTTATAGACATTTGTTTTTGTGAGCTCCAAGTTAGAATTCCAGGTGTTTTATTGTGATTTAAAATAACCCATTCAAGCAGTCTGGATAGAAAAGAATCCACAGCAATGGGGTAATTTAAAGACCTAATATTATGTGAACTGAGATTAAAATATTAAATAAATCACAATATTAAAAAGTAATGGAAACAACTTTTCTATTGATTACAGTTATCAATAGACACTAGGGCCCGAAAGAAAGGTGGTACAGGTGACGAAAACCTGAAAATTTTAGCTGTGTGAAAAGCTGAGGAAAAGGTGGTCTTAATTATTTTTAATTAAAAATTATATTTTCTTAAATTTAAAAATAAAGTCACTTATTTCCTGAGCTAGTTACAGAATTGAGTATTTTTACTGTTTGAAATAAAATTTTCAATCACTCTTTTTTCTTCTTCTGAGTCTTCCTAATTTATTCAAGATACCTATAACACTTTAAATACAGTCTTCTACCATGTCAATACCTCTCAGTTGTGTGAAAAGATGAGTGGTAAAGTGCTTTTCATATTTTTTTTAGAAATTTAGTTTTCTGCATTTCAAAAATAAAAAAGTCATTTATTTCCTGAGCTAATTACAGAATTGAGAGTACTTTTATTACTTACTTACTTACTTACTTACTTACTTACTCAATGGCAATAGACAATTTCTAAGCAAGGTAAACGAATATTATCTATTTTGTGGAACCCGGAGGTTCAATGCCACACTTACCTGAGCCCGCCATTCAACCCTATTCTGTGCTAACTCCATCCAACCATCCTCGTAAATCCTACTTCCCTTAAATCTATCCTAATATTTTCCTCCCACCTACGTCTAGGTCTTCCAGGTGGTCTTTTTCCTTCCGGTCTCCCAATCAATATTTATGAGATAACTTATATCTTTCCTCCCCCATGTGTGCAAAATGTCCCTTTTCTATATGAAATAAAATGTTCAACCCTTGTCACTTGTACCACCTTTTTCTTCTGAGCCTTCCAAATTTATTCAAGATACTTTTAACATCACACACTTTAAATGCAGTCTTCTACCATGTCAGTAAACTTAACAAATATGTGGATGTTAATGTGATCTTGATATTCATAATCTTTTGACATTTTTCTCACAAAATGCCATAAAGTCCTTCTTGCAGGGATTCTGTGATGTTTTCTAGATAAGTCATAATGATAAGGGATCATATCGGGCAAGTTTGGTGTGCTAAACTATTCTCAATTCTATATTCTTAAAAGATTGTTCTCATGATTGGCTACATGACTAGTCTTTCAAAATTTTTATGTCCACATTTCTTTATTTCTCAAGGGGTCATTGAGGAGAGACTACTGCTTTGCAGGCCCGACGAGAGGGAGGTGCAGCCGGGGCTGCAGCCTAGGGGCCCGAGCCCCAAATAGGGGCTTCAGCTTAAGTTATGTTCTATGTGTTTATTTTATCTGCATTGTACTGTCGTATAACGGTGACACGGAATTATCAGTTAATCTGAAACGGATTAATCTTGAAGAAAAATTGCTATTTTTTAAAAGTAGAAGCACAAATCCTTTTGGATTCAACAGTAGGCCTCACTAACGTTCGGCAAATCCTTTTGGATTCAACAGTAGGCCTCACTAACGTTCGGCATTTAACATTTATTTTTAGAAAATACGTTCTTTTATGAAGTCATATTTAGGATTTTTTTAACATTTATTTTTAGAAAATACGTTCTTTTATGAAGTCATATTTAGGATTTTCAAAAGATTAAACTGGTACTTATAGATAAAATTGTTCCTAATTAGAACATTTTAATGTATTTTTCCGTTTCCTGCCCGGCATCAGTTAACCGATTTGGTCCAAAATCAATAGGCTTCATCCCATGGGCGTTATAAATGGTATACAAATTTTTTTTTTAAATCCGATAAGGAGAATTTGAGTTATTCCGCTTACAGACAGTCAGACAATCCTATCTACCAGACAATCTCATAAAGTACCGGTACCATTCTGACACTTAATAATCATGTAAAATCATTACAATCTTTTTGTTGCATACATTATAAAGGGCGAGTTGGGTAGTGAATTTAATATTTGACGGGGACCCGGGAAAATTTTTCCCTGGGGCCTTTGCTTTCTTTCCACGGCCCTGCCATTTTGCCTAATAGTAACAAAGTAATGTTTGGAATTGCAGAATGGATTTTTACCAAGCACCTCTGTTAATGTTAGTGTACATTTTTAGGTTGGTATTATTCATATTATTTTTATGTATAAAAGATTCCATTTGGTGATTGTCAAAATGAAATAGATGATGTGTGTAATACAAGAGAAAAATACATCAACAAGAACACAAATAACAAAAATTAATTCCATTCGAATGGATTTTCATTCGTATGATAAGATTCCTTAATATTGTGTATGGCAAGGACCTAAGGAAACTGGCTCTCAATCTGGGGATTTTACTCATATTTAAGGAAAAGTACAGTATAGTCCTTTAGACCAGTGAAGCTATTGTCTTGCTGATTACATTTATGGTTACCGGTACCATAATTATTCTGAATACAAAAATACAAACATATCTTTTTTCATAAAAATTTTGAATTTGTTGTTTATGTTTTTACCTTTGGTTTGCCTAATGACTTCCTTCAATAAATTTTATATTCATAATGTGTACAAATAAGTGGTTACCTGCCATAGAAATGGGGGGGAAAAAAAAAAACACACATCTTGATTGAAAATGCCTTACCACAGGCCATGAACTGTTTATTTATTACTAATTTATAACACAAAGTAATTCAAAATCATGTTCTGAATATCAGTAACTTTTCTAAACTTGGTGAAACTTTAGTCTGTTTATATATATATAAGTTAGAAAAGTTAGCCTTTCAAATTTCAATCCATCACTGCCAATTGGTAGGCCTACATCTCCTCCATGTTCATGCTTAAAGATTGTAAAGAAGTTAAAACAAATTGCAATAGGTAGAAGAGAATGTTCTTTGTTCTTAATAATTTCATCATACTGGGGAAATGGCTTCTGCTGTTGGAAGAAGATAGAGCTAACTTCGAAATATATGTGATTTTCCTTACATTTTAATGAAAAAATTATCTCTGGATACTTCGCTCATTGAAAATGAGCCACTGTTTGATTCCAAAACATCAGAAAGAACCACTCTTTTTAACCTGACTAGATCTTTTTTCAGAGTTGACTTTTTCATTGGCTCCCTCTCCTCCAACATTATAATTCTGATACTTACGTCCACCTCAGTGACGATTGTCAGCATGGTGCTTCAGCTGCAAGGGATCCTGTACTGAAGCATTGGCCTCCATGTCCCTTGAGAATTAATCCATATTTCATCGTGAATTGAGTTGTTAGAATAGGGCTATTGATGTGCATGTGTGCATCACAAAAATCATCACATAAATTAACTATGAAATTTACAAAGATATAGAGAAGAATTTCTTGAATTGAATTTCATGTTTGCTATATTGCTGTGAGGCATTTCAGCAAAAAAAAAAAAAAAAAAAAAAAAAATCTGAAAATAACGGGTGTATTGTCTATAATTTTTCTATTTGTTGAGACAAAATTAGTTTTGCCTCTTTTATATTTAAGTAATGACTATTGACATTAGAACATCATTTTGACTTATCTTGGTATTATCCTGTAGTTGCAATGGTAAAGCACTAAATTTACAGTTATTAAACAGAAAGGATATTCCCTTTTCAGTTTAGATCATCTTATGATCAAGTACCGCTACGTCAGTCAGTTTCTGAGATGTGTCACAGAAATACGACCAAATAAAACTAAACATGATAGTTCAGCAAAGTTTTTCCTCCTTTATAGTGTTGTAATAGTTGTAAGGTCTACCAAAATCAGAAATATAGCTTTATTTTTCACTTTCTCCATATAAAATATAGAGAGCATCTTCTATTGGTACCGTAGCTAATTACTAGGGTTCAGATGTTTATGACCTAAAAAAGTAGGAAATATGACTGCAAATATGACCTTAAAATTGACTAAATATGACTCGAAAATCGTAAATATGACTTCATAAAAGAACGTATTTTCTAAAAATAAATGTACCGATTCAAAACGTTTAATGACACTAAATTATTACATCACATTAATTCAATCAGATAATCACTTTTTAACAATTTTACAGATGACTTACAGTTTTACTTGCAAAGAAAGAACTTCTAATGTTTCCAGATACCACTGTAAATGTGAACTGAAAATATTTGTAAAAACATGTATACTGGAAGTTGTTAACAACAAGGAGGAAAAGGTAATTGCGCTATTACTTCTTACTGTCCCTTCACATTTCAATTCTAGTAAAACCAAAATATTCGTGACTCTTTTCCACAAAAAATTTAAGTCGACAATTGAATGCACATACTGCATAATTGTGTTCTTTTACCGAATTTATAACTGAAATATGACGTTAAATTACAAATATGACTGAAATATGTCCAAAACCACGAAAATGACCAAAATATGACTTTATATGCAAAATGAAAACGGTCCAATTAGGATAATAAATGTGCAATTAATGTTTAATTTGTGTTTGCGGCGAGAATGGAGGTCAGGATAAAAATATGAACATGTCATAAACATCCGAACCCTACTAATTACATTTGTCCTAAATTGCTTAAAGATCAAACAGGGGGACAGGTGAATTTGGTACCTTCTACAAATGTTGATCAAGATTCTAGATTTTTTGTACAACTACTAATTCTAAGAAAGGAATACAAGATGTGAAGTATTATCATGATGTAGGCATCCTATACTTTTTGAGATGTGATAATAAACAAAATATTAATCTACAAGCTTGGTTAGTGTTGCTGATAACGAATTCGCCTGGAATGATATCCACTCAGCCTCATGAGGACAATTGAGGGGCTACTTGATAAATAATTAGCAGCTCCAGTCATAGAGATTGCCAATAACATCTTTGGGTTTTGGATTGATGACCACATGCGTCCCCCCAACCTGTCATCTGCCAACATCAAAGGGCAGAGGTAAATAATGCACTGTTCAGGTGGTAGGACTTGCCTTGCCATGAGATGTCTCACCACGGAGCAAATCCTCCCCAAAATTCAATGTACAAAACATGGAAAAAAAGATATTCATTTAAATATATGCATTCAAAATTCTCATAGCGGAGATGAAAGCTGGAAAATGCTGTTACATTTTTAAACAAAGATTTTTAATTTTTTGTCACTGGCGCAAATAATTTATTTAAAAAAAATATTTGATGACAGAAAAATCTATGCTTACTATTATTAGTAACAGCTTACAGAACATTCCTAGAAATGTTCGTACTTCTTGCATGAAAACTGCAGAAGGATACTCGTTAAATATTACATTTTTATTGATAGGTATAAGAGTCTTAATGCTTTGAAACTTAGTTGACATAAATATTAGGCTCTTTGATATGGTATATTTTAAATGTTCTTAATTCTGAAAATCATGTTTCTACTTGATCACATTTTTTATATGATTATGTTTTCACACGACTTTTTCGTTAAAAAGACATATGTTCAGCTTCTTCCCCTCAAAAATTTAAAATTTTGGATTTATTTTTCAATATTCTGTAAAATTTTGAATCAAATTTCTGATTTCTATTTCTTTAACTTAAATTCAACCTTTTCCAGACAAAGAGTGATATGTTTATTATTCTTTAAAATGAACTGAACCATGAAATTTAAATTAAATTCTCTAAATAGAAATATAAAATTGTTTGTATGTAAGCAGCCAGTGGGGCATCTTGTATTACTCTAAATGAGGTGTTTTAAATCATATCTATTCCTGAAAATACCAAAGATCCTATTAGGTCTAATGTTAAAGATAATGCACATATTTTACACGAGTATTGTGACGGTTGTATTGAAATAATAAGCACATTTTAATGAAGCAATAAAATTATTATGAAACTTACAAATGTTTCATTAATTTTCACGAATTTCCAAACACCATCCTTTAATACAAACCATTGCTAAATCAACCTTGCAGAATTTCCTTTCTTTCCTTTTGTCAAAGAATAATGTGGAAACAAAATGCCAGAGCCAAGAGTAGGATGAGGGGTGGTGAAGAACTCTGTTAGTGGTTTAAAACCTGACAGTCATCTCAATTCTTTTTTGGAGAACACTTTAGAGAAAAAATGATTATGAAGGCACAAAATGCATTTTCAAACCCAAATCTGAAACTTGTGTGTGTGGTGGAGTAAAAGTTTATGCCAAAATCTTAATTTCCTTAAGGCTCATGCTCTAGGACAGCCCTGTTCAACTTTAGAGGAAATGGGGGTCGGGAAGATTTATTTGAAATAGTCATCTTGAAGGCAGCACCGAAATTACTTGATTTTGGTTCATATTAGTTTAACGGGTTCACTTATCACTTAGAAAGAGCACCCATGAAGACGCATCAATCATGTTTCACTGGTAAATGTTATAAACATTTTAAGAAAAGTATGTGTAACAAAATAATACAGAGAAAATGTTTGTTTTCACAAAACATAGCTTTTGTCTCGCCACTTCACCATTCCAATGATAATATGGATAGTAATAATACAATTTAATAATAAAAAGTCCAGCTGATCTCGTGATCTGTGAGATTAGTAGTTCCTGATCCCGAAGTATTTTACTTATTTTTTCATAAATTTCACTTTCGAAAATGCACTTTCACAAAGGCAGGCCTGATTGTTTTCAAACTTAAATCTGAGAAGCAAAATCCCTCAGCTCGTGAAATTAATTGTCTGAAAGACATCTAGAATAGTTATCTCATTTTCTGTTCTTTTTTGAAGAAATGGATCAGCTTGAAAAATCACATATTTGAAATAAAAACTTTGATAGTTGATCCTCAATGTTCACCTTCAAATGATCATTAGGAAGGACAGTATATCTGAAAAGGATAATTTCTACTTTATGTTATCAAAATCAGGAAATATTGAAGAAAATTTTTTAATTATTTCAAAATATTTTCACTTTCTAATATCAATCCTGGTCCAACCATTTTTATTCAAAAGCATTATATAATTATTAATTCTATATATGAATGTAATCCCACGAAAGTTTACGAGTTTATCGATAGACTGGTTCATTTTTTCGGTTCTTTTATTTAACAGAAAACTATAACCATGGCAGATCAAGGAGAAAACGGTTGATCTTTTCGCGGAAATTAAACAAGTAGAATGGATTTAATTTTTAAATTAATAGATCAAGCTTTAACTGTAACGATTTATATTAAAGTAAGTAAAAAACTTTATGTTCTTTTAGGGTTTTATCAGGTTTCTGAATAAATTTTCTTTATGTTTCTAGCTATGTTTCCTTTTTTCGGTTCTTTTATTTAACAGAAAACTATAACCATGGCAGATCAAGGAGAAAACGGTTGATCTTTTCGCGGAAATTAAACAAGTAGAATGGATTTCATTTTTAAATTAATAGATCAAGCTTTAACTGTAACGATTTTTATTAAAGTAAGTAAAAAAAAAAAAAGATTTTGTTCTTTTAGGGTTTTATCAGGTTTCTGAATTTTTTTTTATGTTTCTAGCTATGTTCTCTTTTAAACAATTTTAAATCAAAGGTTAAAAAAAAATTCTGGAGCAGCACCCCCACTATTCTAGCCACAAGCCGCCACTGCTGAGACTGCTCCTGAAGTTGTCTGGCTATTTAATATTCACAATAAAGTTATAGGTGACGTTATGAGGTGAACAAGTCCATAAATCATTTCGGATTTAAATGCATCATTAAACAGCACAAACGAACACACAAACATAATACTCCTTCTAGACATTTAATTATTGCAAACGTTCATTAGTGCATTGTATTATCCTACCACTGTCAAGATGCCAATTTCTCCCGGATAGAAGACCTATTCAATTTGCAGTTAACCCGTTTTCGGTTCATAATATTCTACTTGCTGAATTGAAATTTATTATTTAGGCTACTACCCAGATCACACTTGATAAAGCTAAAAAAAAGACCCAAAATGTGTATGAAATTTCTAGTTTATTCGTAAGATTTGTGTCTATTCTACATTTTTGTTGCTGAACCAATTATATAGCCTTGTAGTTAGATAACAGGTACATACGGTTAAATGCAAACAGCAAACTCCGTCTTTCTGTATCCAAATTAAAATTATAACAATAAAAATTTATTTATGCTTATTTAGAGTTCGGATAATATTAAATGTAAGTAAATGCACAAAAAATTTATATAATGCAAGAAATAACGCAAAATGATAAATTAATTACTTTAAATTAAAAAAATACCTAAAAATATGAAGTGTGGAATAAAGACCTTAAAATGGCCAAAAAATGGGGAAAATGACAAAAAAATTACCCTAAAAATTACAATTTTTACAATCTAGGAGTCATTATCAGAATATCTGCACTAGTGGGCAACGTCTATGATGTACCAGTTAAAAAATGACATGTCATTAAAATCCGAGCCCTGGTCATCACCTACAGGAGATCTGCTTAGAAGAATGCAAATAAAGTAAAGAGAAACTACTACGTTGTGGCACCCAGATAAAAATATCTGCTGGTCTTTTATAACAAAGTTTTCACTGAAAAAGGAGTTTCACTTTTAGGCTTTTCAGTAGGTGTGTTAGTAGGATACGGTCCGCTGCGGGGCGAAGCGTGCCGAAAAGACAAGGCATGTATGTGTGAAGAAGGACACTTGATCTGCAAGGAAGTATGACTGAGCACAAAAATGTCAACACATACATGTGAGTGTTTGACGATGTTATTGACCTGATTCAGCATCACCCACCACCTAGCTCTTAAGTGAAAATGTGGAACGCTATAAAACTGACTAACTGGTCTTATAAATAACTAAGATTGTCATGCTTTCCTCTCATTTCTTACTCCAGTGCAAGTGAAGCTACATATATGGGAGTTTGTATAGTAGGCTATGTGTTCTATGGCGTGTGTAAGTGAATTATTTACAACTATCTGCATTAATGAATTCTGCGAGTGTGCCACATGAGTGTCAATTAGGGTTATTAAACCATAATCTTGCATGAGGTTTTAAATCATGGTGTTTGATTACTCGATTACTGAACAGGCAGTTTTTTTGTTAACATTATCTTGCCAGCAGTGCATTGGCCTATTTCATAAAAGACCAATAATTACGACGGTAAATCAGACCGGTAAATATACAATTACTAAGATTTATTGTTTCATAAAGCACTTCTTACGGTGGTAAAAAGCAAACCGTATTAACAGTAAATGACAAAAGAGAAGAATATACAATAATTGCTTTCAATATTCTTTGCGTTCAGTACAAGAATATTCATGGTCTACTATAGGCCGTGATACCACAGTATGTGATAGTGTACTTGTCATGTGTACATAAAACAATGGCTTCGATAATCTTGAAAAATTACAAACCCTCAGGAAATCCTTGAATAATCTTATTTTGAAAGTTTAGAATGTATAGGGCCCGGGCGGTGTGGGCCGCTTAAAAGTCCCTCAAAGGGAGAGGTAAAACTAAGGTAAAGATAGACAGAATATATAGATTAATACCAAACGACAAGGATTATATTTGAAGTAAGTTAATAGAACATGAGACAGTGCACTGAGAAATTATAGGCAGGTCTAAAGGCTTCAGTCCCAAATCAGTGAAGAGCTTTCTTTGGTGACAACTTATTCAGAATCGTTTATTACATTCATATTATTATGCTCCATGTCAACAAATTCTTTTCTTGATCTAAACATTTTTGAACTTCTGAACTTACAGGGAGCATTTGTTCGTTTTCATCACTAAATTAACTGAAAACATGGATCAATCTTTTAACTTGATTAGAATTAGTTTTAAGGTGATTTTAGGTTAAGATTGTATTTCAATAATGTAAAACATATAAATATAAGCATGGGACTGCCCCGGAGCAAGAACTTGTACTCTTTCGGGGTTTCAGGACCTTATATTATCTATGTATTTATGTAATCTTAAAATAAATAAACGGATAAATTAGAATTCTAAATCTAAATCTAAATTTGAACCGTATAAAACTTTTTACGCATCTAGAGAGGTGGGTAGAAATATTTGCTTATCTACCGCGGTACAATTCAGAATGACTAAGAATCATGTATAGGCTATAGCCCTATATTATTATGTACTATTCTTTATCATAAGGCAACCCCACAAGTTGAGGGAGACTGATAAGATATAAATATGAAACAATGATGAATTTTTACTGTGCTAAATTACAGAATTCAAAATAAGTTTACCAGGACAGGTTTCCCTCACTTTTAATGAAGTCACTGAAGTCATGGAAAGAATTTATTTTGAATGTTTAGATATTTTATAAAACTGTTTTACACAAAAATAAGAAATAATTGGGTGCAATTGATTTTTATTTTATTTTATTGCATTCATAAAAATAGCGAACTCGGTAAATTATTTATTCATAATTTTCCATAAAGTATAGGCTAGTATTAATATCATATTCATGATAGAACTTAGTATTTTTTAGATGTGATCAAGTATTTCCGTTCAAATTCCAGCAAAATTTATGTCGAACAATTGTAAGATTTTGAACCAGTTTCTTATTTGAAGCCAAATGACTACAGAGAAGTCACCTCTTGCAGATTATATTAAAACCTTATATTTATGTTTTAATACCGATATCTTTTGATAAGTTTGGCGCCAGCCACCGGAAGAAATGTTATACCTAGAATGTAAGTGGGTCATTCTAAAAAAAAAAAAAAAAAAAAAGACGTTTTGGTGTCACAGGCCTGGAAAAGACACTTCTAATTGAGATATCAAGCAATTTGTTTGTTCTTTTTCCCCCTTTCAAATTTCGCCCCAAACCCAAACCCATGCGAGTTTCATCCCCACCCTCAAAAATTTCTATGTATAGCCTACACCGTGGAACGTAACACGCTCATGTTTATGTCAAAAAACGTGGGAAAAAGTAAGGATTATGACTATTACAACATTTTGACTTCTTGACATGAAAAAGGCCCAAAATGAATCGCCATTCGCGGATAATGTTAGCTCAACATCCAAATGAAACTGTCTAGAGGATGTTTCAGAATTAAAAAAAAAAAGAATCGAAGCCAGGAAGTTCATTTGAATCTTTGTCACAGGAAACCGCAATAAGGAGTGTTACCCGATCTAGTGCTCCTCAAAGAAGAATTAAGGGGTGGGGAGGAGGGTGATGTAGAGGGAATGCGGTATTGCGTGATATTTTACCCCTACAACCAATTTCCGACCAGGCATCGAGGAGAGAGTACAGCAAGAAAAGTGAAAATAAGATTGAGGAAAATGGTTTTGGGTAACACTCCTTCACGTAAATTGCTGTGTCACGTATTTTGTAAACTATTTTCATTAGTCTCCAGCATTCCAAGACAAAGGCATTGCTACCTTACAACAGCTCAGTCCATTTCTATCTTTAAAAAACCTGAAAAAATGTTGAAATAGGACATGAGCACTGGTAACACTCATTAAAAATTTAATACGTTCCACCAACTTCAAAAACTCATATAACTTACAATTACAAAACGAGAAAACACATGATTCTTATGGGGTTTCGTAAACTACGCGTACAATAATGGTATGATGCCATGGAAAACCAGTCGTTCAGAAAAACCGAAGTTGAATGTTCAATCTGGAGATCCTGTCGAGGGGACAAAACGGCAATTTGTTTGAGAATGACCCAGGTACATCACAGACATCGATTAGAAACCAACCTTCTCGTAACTAGGGTAGCTTATATTTGTTCGATACTGGCATTAAATTAGATTGACTACTTTCATAGTATAACTTGTTGAAGAAAGTAACAGCCTGTATAATTTGCGTGACTATTAATATAATCGCTTTTAAAAAGTTAGGTTATAAGAAAAGTTAAAAGAGCGTGTTGGGAATGCATCAAAATATAGCATGAGAGATAAGAGTTTGCTGGGATATTTATAGAGAACTATTGCATTACTAGGAAACGAAACGGAATATGAGTACCACATATGGCTATTCATAGCATCCCTACGACCTTAAGTTTGCACTAAGACATATTCCTCGCCCATGTATCACATTTCTAAATGATATTTTTTGTACAAACAAGGGTGCAGTTTATAACCTATTTTACATTCGAGCATTAGGCCTATACTTTGAATTGAATATTGCGGCCACTTAAACTGAAACTGTAATAGTCTTTGAAACATACTCTCATGAAGTAACTGTTTTAATTACTAATATCTTAATTTCGTATATATATTCACAGATGCAATAAAATGTCATTTCTTGTGAAAATTGAGTTAGCTACTATTTAAAACAAATATTCTGAAATGTAATATAACAATATAGTAATGCACATGATCCAAAAGAAAATATTAGCTCTAAATATACAAAATATTATTGTAGACCATTTTCTATAAAAAATTCAGAATTACTACTCCATAATACCATAATAATAATAATAATAATAATAATAATAATAATACGCAAGAACGGGTTTTCTAAGACATGGGTTATTGAATTTCCATAGTCTTAAGTTTCTTTTATTGGCCTTAGGATAAGCTGAACAGTTATGTCCTTAGTTAGCCTAAGTGATGTGCTGTAAAAAGAAATGTAATACTTATCTAGAATCCAGAGAGATGAGATCTCAAATCCTTTTATGCTTGATGACTTGATAACATTTTTAAAAAGTTACCGGTATATCTTTAATCCATTGAAAGAAACTGCAACAATATTAACACATAGGCCTACTCCGATTTATTTTATATTTTGCGATGATCGAAGTCCTTAAGAATTTTTATTGGCCCTCGATTAATTATGGAGGCCTTGCTCTAATGGGAAAGAAGAGCATAGCATAACCTATTTCAATGTATCGTATCAAATTGTCGATCCCTTCGATTTTGTTATTCCGCTCTGCTTGATTCATTTGTTTATGACGTCACACAGAGATTCAGAAGAGTGAGATATAAGTAAAATAGTGAAGATAATACTAGAATAGTGCATGCACACTTTAAGAAAAGCCTACATTGTAAATAGGATGTACTGTTGTCATGAAAAGATGAGCTAAGATTGCCCTAATGCAAAAGCGTAAATAAGCTTGCTAAATGCAGCGCTTACACTGCATGTTTTCATTTGTGTTACAGATTGTTCTATTTCTGGCAGCAGTGAATCTTGTAATAGCCCAATATCACGGTTCAGAATACAGGGGAAGTCCCTACAAAGGATATGGTTCACCAACCCTACGAAGAAGACCTCCGGTAGGGCCCCCTATTAGGGGCGGAAAAGGCGTCATTATTCACGGCAAGAAGAAGGGGGGCAAACGCAAAGTTCCTCCTAACGTGATATATGTGACGCCCCCTAGTGCAAGTTATGGGGAGCCTGTTGGTAGTTTATATGACCCAAATACCTATTATGCAGGTCTAGGGAATCACAACTTGGGCATCTATCACGGGAGTTCCTCTAACTTATTGGGTAGTGGGGGATCTAGTCACTTGGGAGGTTCTAGTTTTTCAGGTGGTTTTGGAGGGACCACTAATTTTCTAGGAGGGCATGGAAGCGATTTAGGAAGTTATGGAGGAGGCTCAAGCTTTCTAGATAGTCATGGAGGTCTAGGAGGAGGTCACGGGTTTGAAAGCTATGGAGGAGGACTTGAAAGTTATGGGGGCAGTCTCGGCACTTTAGGAAGTTTCGGAAAAGGAGAAGGAGAATACGCTGGACATGTGAAAATGCAGGTAATGTATATCTGGACTGGATGGTACTGATCCAACCGCGCATATTTCAATGGGAACCTTTCTGTCAGCGACTCCCGATAGGTGGCAGCAGGGTCAAAAGAGGTCCAAGCATGTCGTCTGCTGTCCATTGAACATAATGGTCCAGACTATTTAAACATCAATCAGAATGCCAGAAAACATGTTGTGGCGATCATTTGTGTAAAACAGAGGTGTACACATATGCTTTACGAAATATATGGTTATAAAATATAAGGAAGATTAAACGGATGCTAATAGTTAATAGTCTATGATTTCCTTCAAATCTCCTCGTTCAACACTTTCAAATCCTCAGAATTGACTCACTATCTTAATCATTTTTACAAAGAATAAAACTTAACAAGAAGTAGTATTCTCATTATCTACAACAGAAGGTCATGTTTCAAATATCTTCATCAAATGGCAAGATTCACTTATGTTCTGTTGCTTTAAACAGAAAGTTCGCCCAGCAGGAAACTCAACCATTTATTCTCTTTCAAACTATGATACAAAATTACTTCTATGGACAGTATTTGATAAATACAACTTACTTAATTTATCAACTTCATAACAAAAATTCACATATTTCTGTTTCACATTTTTATAATTTGTATAATAAAATTATTAATATTTTGATTAAATTCGTAAGTTTTTTCATTGCAACATTAAAACAAATCGTAAAATTGAAACAATTTCAAAACTGAATTATTCTTACAGACATTGGTTGTTCTTGTAAATTGAAGATTAAAAATATATATATATATATTTTAAAGAAGACGTCAAAGCATATTTTTCCTTTCTATACTAGCAATTGGCACTGGCTATTTTTTCCCTCTAAATACAAAAAATAAAAAATAAAAAGATAAATAAATCAACTACACTGTTATTATATACAACTCACTTTTATAATGCACATTAATGATATTAAACCACTATATTAGAACTGGAATTACCGATGCACGTAGATATTTTAACTCGAATCGAAGAGAACATAGTATTTTGAATTATTAGCATATGAGAACCCAGTACAATGAATAACAATTCCCTGCGAGCCATAATTCTGAAACTTATGCAATATAATTCTAAAACAAAAAGTATGAACCTATATTATGGATGGGCGTTGACGTTAAAAATATTACGCATTTAGGCCTATAGTAATAATCACAAGAAAATAATTTCCTTATTACCTTATTTTGAGATTCCAGCTTCTTTCAAATTACGTTGACTTCATGAAAAGAACATTCTATTACTAATATGATACACTATTCAAATACTTTTATTTTTATTTGTTTTCCACACAAAAACTTAATGACAGCTATAATTCTGGAGCATGTCTTATTCGTAAGCCTTTAAAGGATATTATTTAGAAGCAAGCAAACGTAACCTAAATTTATTTATAAAATATTAATGATAATAGGAATAAAATATTTACACATTTGTATCCAAGTTCTTTACTTTCTATAACTACTCTGTTATATTAATCAAATATTAGCATCTGTTTACCACACAGTAAATCCATAACCGAAAGCTGAAATATATACAGAATATTGTGAAAGCAAACAACCATGAACCTAAATTACTTTTTAAAAATGACTTACAGTTACAGTATAAAGAATTTTTTAAACATATTTACGACTATGGTTATACATCTAAAGAAGATGGGATGTTTTCTTTGTGAAGTACTGTACAACAAGTTTTAAATGTTTCATAAAATTTGAAATATTTCTTCACCATTTAACGAATACAAATGTCATCGCGATATACAGGAATAATTTTAATATTTTGAATTATTTGTCACTAAGCTACACATGTCTCTGCCACTGCAAAATAATTATTGTTCCTGTTTTTGCTGACACACCCCACGGGTTCTTTTCGACTTAATAATTACAACCAATTATTACTTCAGACAGACATTAATTATTTAATTCTTTTAGCAAATCAATACTTTTTCTGGCGATCTCACACTCTCCTAGGCAGAATATAGGTATCTGATTTCTGGAATATAGCTTAAACGTTATTAATCGCCAGTTTTTATAGGAAAGCCAACATCTATTGATACGCATAAGTATATGGCAGAAGGATATGGCAGGGCCTCCTCAGACCCTGCTGCGCTCTGGTGGACAAATTTTTAACTGCACGCAAAAGGTTCCCATAGGTTATCTCTTGGATAGAATATAGCAAAATTCCCAACACCACAGCAATCTTAATTTATCATAAATACCGTATTTTACGACCATAAGACGCACTTTTTTACCTTGAAAACAGAGCCTTAAAAGTCTAATGGTCCGAAGTACACTAAAAAATTGAAATTATTGTAAATATTACCGGAATACCATAGTTATGCACAAGGTACTGTAGCCAAAACAATAAGAGAGTTACAAATTTCAACACAGTCTATATATCACTGTAATTGTTATAATCGTAAAATGAGGGTAGCTGGAAGTCAGGTAGGCTATACAATGCGAAAAGAAAAGAACGTTGAGTTCTTTTATACAAAAGGAGTGTCTTCGCCGGGTGGTTTAAATGAATGCAATGACCTCTAAACAGCCATTTCCCGTTACACTTGCCGTGTGCTGAATTGAGGGTTTGAGGGTGTAAAAGTATTTTCAGTCTTTCATGAGAAATCATTTCAGTTGTTAAAATTTACCCGATGTCACCTGTACAGAAGAGATTTACGTACAATGCAGATTTTAAGTTAGAAGTGATTGCCACAGGTTCCATTGTACAAGGTTATAATTTGTTTATGTAATGAAGTATATTATTCCTTTTAAAATGTTTCGTTTAGAATCACATTAAATTTCTTTTCCTTTAATTTTCCATCCTAAAATTAAGATGCGTCTGATGGTCCGTAAAATAAGGTAGTTCTTCCCCCCCCCAAATGTTAAAGTAGTTTTACTTAGGGAAAAGAAGCACTAGCCAATCGATTAAGAGTTTTACACATTATGATACGGAAATTAGGCCTAAGTTGTTTTGGCCCCTTGACTATATTCATGGAAATTAAATAAATATGCCTAATATCACAAATTTTTTATGCTACCTGAAAATGCGAAAAGTGTAGAACGTATTTTTCGCTTAATTTTCATGAGAAGTGTTCGGTCTATTGCTAGAAAACAGAAGAAACTAATTCTTTATTAAGCTCTTTTCGATAATGAGTTACGCTGCTGTGTGCTTGATTGAGGAGGCACGGGGATACAAACCGGAAGTTGAGAGTTTTGATTACCGATATGGTCAGTAAGATTTTCAATTGGCCAGTCTTCCAGTGGTACCATAGCCCTTGCAATCTTCTCAGTCTGTAGGCTAGAAGAAATAAGTCCAGAATCAATCACGGGGGTAAGAGCGGAATTTGCGCAATTGAACTTACAACTTCGTTAACAGATTATCTAAAAATCTGGGAGCCTTAACCTACAAGAACTTGGCGGACTTCTGTATAGGGAACGCTTTTCTGTTTTCTGTCGACATGTTTAATAATAGCCTAAATAATAATCAATGTCTTCCTCGCAATAATTTTCCAATGAACCGTGAAGGAATCCTGATTCTAGTATTCAATATAAAACTATAATCACGATAAATAGCAAGCTAAATTACATTAAATATAAAACCTTAAAATGATGGGACCTATTAGTATTTTATATCAAAATGAATCTCAAATGATACCCTATTAAATCATGCTTAACATACAATTATTAAATGAAGAATATGGATTAAAGACAAAATAAATTAATATTAAATATAAGAATATTACGGGGTGTAGAAAGGACCAGACAAGATTCCGAGTATGTCACAATGGCTAGCTCGCTTGTACCATTCATTCACGGCGGGTGGCCGGAGACGATCATTGTTAACAAATAGTGCTCCCTTTATGTGAAAAGTGACACAAAGGCTATGAGAGCCTAGTCAAAGGAGTATACTAGGAATAGTACTTGGGGAAAGAGCACAGAGTGAACATTCTCAGAATATTGATGTAATAACGAGAACAGGAGGCAGTGGAAATTTGTGAGTTGTAACTCGTAGCGTCTTTAAAGCGTGGGTCTAAAGGGCCAATCAAAAAGAAGCTACTAGCTAAAATATAGTTAAATTACTGTAACATAGAATTTGATTTGTTAATATAAGAAGTGGGGAGATTGCTGTGAGTGCCACGATGTAGAACTTTGCCAATGTTAAGAGTACAGTGTTCTCCCGGACCCGTCACGGGTTGAACGCATAGCCCTTGTCAGCTTAATTATTCCGAGTGGATACCATTGTATCCCACTCGTATTTTTATATTCACGTTGGGGAAGTTACCCAACTTGGATAAGTAATCTTTTATAGTAAGATACCCAGTAAACGTGATTTGTGGTAAGAGCTAAATTACGGCTATTACCGATTTAAATTCAGTGGATCAGAGTAAGTACTTGGTCGACGAATTAACATTATTATAATTATTCCAAGGGGAGTCATTATATCATCACGTGATAACCAATAGGAAGGAATAATAACTGATAAACTTTTGTGGCTACGTTCTACATTGGAGACATTATAAACAGTATCAACCACGAGTAGATTAACATACTTATTAATTGGATTTGATATTAATTGTTTAATAAATCTACTCATACCAATATTAATTAGTTTGATATCTAATTACTATAGTTAATATTGCCATTCACCAGACCCACATTTATACCCTGCAGAAACGTAAGAGTTTAAATCTTGTAGCTTGATGACTAGACCGAGGCAGGTTCAAAGAAGCTCAGCAAATGTAAGTACTACATAAAAACATTATACTTATCCAGAGTGAACCTTAATAGTGGCATTTCCCAAAATCAAAGGGGGTGAACCGCTTCAACCGTCATAAAACATCTTTGATAATTTTCTGCAATAAATATAACTTTACATTGAAATGTCAGATTTTTTTCTCCAGAAGCTGGAACATGATCAAGGCACCATGACAATCTGTGAAGTTGTTTGATATCCGCATTGTGTAAGCTTAAAAGTTTCTAAGGAGGTACAACACAATAACAAAACACAGCACACATTTAGTGTTTAAAATACAAGAAAGCTCATTGGATTTATTGTTGAAGGTTCAATAGGTTTCTTTTGTTTCCTTCTTTTTTCATATTTTGTAGCGGAGATAGTATGTTTGCAGCAGGATGGCTAATGAGGAAGATTAACCTGTCCTGGACCGGGACAGGAAGGATTAAAATATAAATCAAAATAAAAGTTGATGTAAAATATTATCACCCCCTCCTGCTGGATGGAAAAAAAAAGATGTACTTCGATTTCGATATGTTAACAAGCCTGATATTGTAATTGCACCAGCTTGAACCTAACCTTGATGAAGTATTGTGTTTAAGTTGTACAGGCTCATATCCAGAGTGATTATCTTGTTTTTACGTAATTTCAAGAAATAACATCTAACACCATTTGCATGGGAAAAGTTCATAATAACATTCGTGTTTTATTTTGATGGATGTAGATTTTTGATTGCTAAAATTAATCTTTTGTTCTGGTGTCAATTAGGCTATATAGCTCATGCTAGTGTGCTTCAGCCTATGTATCTATGGAGGTGAGTGTGTGCGCATTTGTTCATGTAACCTAGTAAAGATCCCGCACGAAATCTGTGCCGATTGCCTCCTTCATTGCATTATATTTTCGTGAGAACTGTAGCGTCGATTGGCCTGCTACCTATCTCTCTCGCACAACAGTACCTCCCTTTCTATTTGTAAAGGCCAAGCTACCTCTCTCTCTCGCACAATGGCATGTCTCTCTCTAGCGAGTAACGGTCTCATCGGCACAGATTTCGTGCGAGATCTTTACGTTGTTTTTAACCGTCCAAAATGATGCGTTTCAGGTGTATCGAGGGCCTACAGTAAAAGCCGGCTACAAGCACTTCGCTCCATGGGGTTATTACGTCATCCAACCAAGTGACGGACATAAACAACATGGCTGGGGTGGATATCTCTGAATGTGTTTTAACTAATTTATTTTATTAAATTATATAATAATTAATTATTGTTGTTCATTTACATATTTTCCCCTCCTGTTTTATTTAACAAGAATAAACCAGTTCATATGGAAAATAAAATAAGGTAAACTGATATAACAAAGTGCCAGAATGCTTTTGTTTAATCAGTGATAATTGCAATTATGATAGGCCTTTGCAGAAAAGAAGTTGTTCTTATAAAAGATCTCCGAGTTAAGCTCCAGTTCGATTCGTTAAGCAGGGCTTATGGAAGAACAAATGCCTAAAATTTGATTCTTAACATTAATTCATACTCGTATTAACTGATATAAGAAATTTAAAAAAAATGTCAACATTTCACAAAATGCACTGGTAATAATATTAATGATATAAGTGTAGGCCTATGATTCGCTGACAAGTTTGTTTTAGGTTTAAAGCAGCAGCATAGGTTATGAATGAATTGAATTCAATCTGAAATCAATCTTTCAGGATTCAGGAATTGCATTAGGTAGGCCTATATTTGCTTTCACAACAGCGTTTAAACTGAAAAGTACATTAAAATATAATATAAATATCGTTAGCCGTCCAATTTGATAGAATGCATAATATTATATCAACAGCAGTTGCATAAATTATTGAACGGCTAGATGGGTTTTAAATATTTTATTTATGTTTATTTATACTTATACTAGCATGTGCCCGCGGCTTCGCCCGCGATAATTATTTCAAGAATTAAAAATTAAGAGCATAATAGTTAAATCATTACATTTATTAACACCTAAATCGCATGGACTACATACCACGATCAGATAGCATCGACTGGTAAAAGCGACCTCAGATTCGAGTTTCTTGGCCAAGAAAACCTCTGTATAGTGAGATTCGTCCAAATAAAACAACGTTTGACCATATTTAGGGCTTACAACATTCAAGCGATCGCGAAAGTTTTGTTTTCAAGGTTTGACAAAAATAGCCAAAGCCAACTGTAATTGATTTGACATTGAAATGTATAACTGAAAACTTATGTTTTGAAAACGCAAAAAATGCACGTTTTTTGCCAGTTTTTCACTCATAACTCACGAACGAAAACTAAAATTAAAATTCCGGCTTCGAGGTGCATTTTCCGACCCTTCAGCACACCTATGTTTAAAATTTCAGATCTCTGCGTTCAGTAGATTTCGCTGGACATCGAGGAGAATTCCTTTTATTAATATAGATAATATGAATTATAATGATACCTTCTCTAATTTGTCAAACATCCATTTAATTTAATCCAAGTCCACCTGATACCACTGATAACAATACGTTCTGTGAATTTGTTTTGATAATTCTATGTAAAAAGGGATTAAGTATTTTCAAAAACATTTAATTTTTGGCATTTAGAATCAGAATTTTTCAAAATCCTTTCTTAGTGAGCACCTACATTATGAAGCGAAGGTACTGTCAAAATTCCAAGTCTCTACCTGTTATAGTTTAGGCTGTACGTTGATTCCTGTCATTCAGTCAGTCATTCATTCAGTCAGTCATTCATTCAGTCAGTCAGTCAGGACAAAGCCTTTTATATATATAGAGATTTATTTATTTATGTATTTTGATAAGCGTATGTGAAGGAAAAAATGGGATGACAAAAGAACAAAATTACAACATATTTCTCAATCTAAAGCAAGACGTGATATAATAAATTTAAAAACATCTGACTGCATTGGAGTCAAGGCCCTCACTGATTAGCAACGCGGCTTTGTAGTTGAATTATGATTTCCCTTTTAAAAAGCAAGCAACCTTTATTAGTTGTTATTCCAGTACCGGCCAACCGATTTGGTCCAAAATAATTAGGCTTCTTGCCATGGGCGTCATAAATGCGTATAGGCTACCCAGTTTCGTGAAAATCCGATAAAACGTATTTGAGTTATCGCGCGTACAGTCACATGGACAGACAGGCGGAAAGACATTTTCCCGTCCTCGACAGAAGTTCATAAAGTATCATTCTGGTACTTAACTTAATAAAGAAGTGAAAACATTTCCTAAGGATTAATAGAGGGCATTGAAAACAAACCAGTAGCTTTTCTCTTAGTTATATCCAGTGGTGCATTTTACTTATAGGCCTACAACTTATGAGTACTGTAAGTTGTTACTGTAAACCTATTCGACATCATTTTTATATAAGTATTGCACAGCACTAACGATGCAATTTTAACTGCCAAGGACACAATGTTGTCTTTTGAAGATATTACCTGTACAAGAACACTTACAAGATAACGATAGAATGACAGGTAATATTCTAAAGGGAAATTCCTATCATAATCCTATATAGGCTATAACTTATATATATATATATATATATTTTGTTATATATATATTTTGTTATATATATATATATTTTGTTATATATATATTTTTTTTCTTTCTTTCTTTCTTATTGGATCTGAAAGTATAGAATGCAGATCCGTAGTTAGAATTTAATATCAGAGTGGGCAAACTTTTCTCAGAATGGATTTAATGGAACAAAAATGAATTTGGGCTTTATGTGGAGTAATAAAACACGACCTGAAAATGCTTATATGCACAATTAATGTTAACATGTACTGAAGAAAACTTCAATTGAACGCACAAAGTGTCTAAAAGCACCAAAAGTTTCCTTAAGCTTTACTTTAAAACAATTGGCCTACATCCAAAAATTCTTCTAGTAGGCCTACCACTGCCTGAGTCCTTCCCTTTTTCAAAAAGTTTAATTTTCTCAGAACCTTTTCTATTTTCACTTTTCACACTAAACTAGCTATTTTTGAGTGAGGCCTTACAAATCTAATTAGGACAGAGATTCTAGATTCACAAAGTGCTGTATGGATGCTGTAATACTACATGCAAAAGTTCTTACTGCTCCTAACACAGTGGCGTAACGGAAGGGCTCGCAGACACCGCGATGCAGGGGGCCCCGAGGTCCTAGGGAACCCGAAGTGAAAACAGGAAGAATTAATTTTAAGTAGTAAACGTTTTGGGTTTAGTTTCCTTCATTACGCTCTCCGCACATTCGTCCCGCACTACTTACCAACTTCCGATTCTAGGTAAGTGACAGTTAGGTTAAGAATAGTGATATTAATGTTAGTGTTATATAGAGCTAGGTTTGTTGCAGTTAGGTTAGGAACAGTGATATTAGTGTTGATCGCCATCAAGCTTTCAACCTCAACCTTGCTTCTGGATCCCGTGACCCATACGCAACTCTTGCCAGTTGTAATTCTTGTCTTCCAGCAGCCATTTTTATGTTCAGAGAGTGCCATTTATAAGGTAGAAAAGTGACATCTTTATTATCATTTTCCCAGTGTTTCAGACACTTTCCAGAAAAAAACATTGAATTACTATAATGGTTTCGATGGTTTATCCACCGCTGTGGGTGAGTCGGTAGCATGCCTGCCTTCCACAACAGCGACCCGGGTTCAATTTCCGGCCTGGTTCAGGACTAAGTATTTGTGTTTTATGTATAAATGTTAGCAATGGAACACCCCGGAAACAAATCCGCTAAGATAGTCCCCTCAAGAGATCACCAAGGGTCGCTCGCGACCCGATGGACAAATAATAATTCTATGGTTTATGAAGAACACATTAAGCTAAAAATCACAGACTTTTGAACTTTTTCTGTGAATAAACATGGTGCGTAGGCTAATCTTGGAAACCATCCCAGTTTTGTATATAAATACCGTGTATGTGTCCATATTCTTACGTCTGCATATACCATGTCTGTGTCTTACTCTGGCTCGGCGAGTTTGGCTGAATCTTGTGTACGTGTGTCTATGTGTATTCTATTAAATGGTAACGTTATTGACTTATTATAAACAATACAAAACGTAAAACAAAAATGATAATGAACAAGGTGTGTGGAAGTAGCTTAGAAATCTAAATTTGAATTGCAATAAATGAGTTGAAGCTGTCAGTAGTAATTCTGTATCAAGAAGCAACCCAAACAATCTGCCCTCCCCATCCCAGCTTATGAAGTAAGACTAGCCACCAACTGATGTCTGTGGAATCGTCCAACCAACAAAATATTCGTAACCATCGTATACAAACATACAGTATACTATAATGTATGCACTGCATTTAAGCGTCTATCACAATAAGATAAATTTACTCCATGGAGAGAAACTATGGAAGTTTTTGCAAGGTGTCCAGCTTCGCGTTTCTCTAACCCTACTACTTTAACGACTGTACAACCGTATTGAAAGTAATAATGATTTCTTACCTTTATGTTGCATCTGACTGCCCTGGATATTTCCCAAACGCACAAGAAAGTTAAATCCCTGACGATATCGTCACTGAATGAAAGTACAATAGACCACTCACACAAAAATCACTATGTCGATTCGTGCATCGATGCAAATAGCGTCTCTTCTACCAAAGGACACACAGTGATACCAACCTTTGCCTACACCATTATGCACGGCTTGGAAAAAGACGAATCAAAACTATGAGCCATAGCAGCTGAAGTAGTAACCAGACCATCGGGCATTCACGGAACGTCTTGTTAAGAGCTTTAATGTATATTTTGTCATTACAAAGTTTTCTTAGTTTTATTTCGGTAGGCCAATTTAATAAATTTCAATATTTTCATACATGTCATTCGTAAAAATTGATAACTCAATTTGTTCTCTAGAACAATTTTCGATTTCATGTGATTATCCTAATTCAAGATTTTTCTGCTCATGAAATAAATAAGATACCCGATATAAGTTATGATAGGTTTGTTCCTACAGCAAGAGCCATATCATGTACTGTCATGTGCTAACACGCTGCGCAGTTGCCTGGAGTTTCTGCCAAGAAGACAAGAAATAAACGCAGATACGGTAACTTATTGTGCAACTCTTCAACGACTTCGATGCGATATCCGAAACAAGAGACGTGGCAAGTTGTCTGAAAAGATGTTTTTGATTCACGACAATGCTCGACCTCATTCAGCTGCTCAAACGCAGGCACAACTTCAACGTTTTTGCGATAGATGGCAGGTAACGGCTTGCAGGCAGCAAGTATGGCATTTTATCCAAAAAGCAACGCATAATAAAATACATGAAATGGACTCAATTTAATACGACAGTAATATTAACAGGAACAGAATTGATTTTATTTTAAATACAGGTTGTTTATTGTGCAGTTTGAATTTCTGCTTTCAAGGGTTGAAGATATTAATCGATACCACAACAATGTTATAATGAAATTCAGTATCTTAATGTATAGTCTATCATTGTGATACTGTTACGTCACATGTAGAAAGCGTAATATAGTATGTTCAAAGAAAAACTTTATAATGATACAATGTCCGTTTGACGTGTGCAGTTATCATATTGGAATAGAACGCGATGTGAAAATGAATCATGTAGGCCTACCACTTAAAAAATCAAATAAAGACTTCAGATTCGAGATGGGAACTGACGCTGGGAAAACTGTCGCTTGCAAGTGCTCACGTCTAAATGCACAGGCTGTACCGGAGTAAAACCCAATTTAATGTCTATTTTAAAGACGCGGTAAATCAAATACGCTTTACCGGATTTTTTTGAAACTTGGTATACACATTTATAATGTCAATGGGAAGACGTCTATTGATAATGGATAAAATCGGTTGACCTGTTTTGGAGTAATGCTCAATTTAGTGCCTATTTTATGGTAATATACGTATTCCAAAGAATGTATGAAATGCAAATCAGTTATCATGACAACATAAACTTTTGTTTTACTGTGATCTTATAAGGCTTTGGAAATTAAAATACAGTTAGCTATGGCAAATAACACTATTGCTTTACATGCGCTTATCCAACTAGACCGTTAAGCTGATCCAGGTGGCCGAGATGGTAACGTCTTGGCCTCACATTTTGGAGTTCCATGGTTG
The DNA here is from genome assembly GCA_964059195.1 of Ectobius pallidus. NCBI lineage: Eukaryota > Metazoa > Arthropoda > Insecta > Blattodea > Ectobiidae > Ectobius > Ectobius pallidus. Next base: position 26,466,520 of record CAXKWD010000010.1, on the reverse strand, counting down.
AAATCCCGAAACCGGCCAATTTGACTTTTTTTTTTGTATTCTACATATCATAATTGCAATCATAACCGATTAAAGAAAAACATACTGGCACTTTGTGACATCAGTTTACCTGATTTTATTTATTTTTTGTATAAGTTGCTCTCTTTCTTCTTTCTCTCTTTCCTCATTGAGGAATGCCTATTTCTCATCTTATTCATTTCCTAAGGAAATAGCCTGTATTATTTGATGTTAGGTTCAGTTTCTTATGTCACAAGATATCGGAATGCTTAAACTTATTGTACAGCCTGTCAATGAAATCATTGATAAGAATTATCTGTACAATTATTGCGCCCGTCATGTAATGACAACTACTTTCACGAAAGAGGTAGATTGAAAAAGCCCTGTGGCGAATAAAAATAGAAATACATATATATTTACCTTCAGCTATCAGCATGCATGAGAGCGATTTTGAATTCTTTATTATTTATTCCTATGTTATGTTATTATTAGGGACGGGATTCTTAGGTTTTTACCTATTTTTTTCCTTACTTCCAAAACAAAAAGCGATCATACACTTTTTCGAATCATGTCCATAGGATTCACCCACATTAATTCTGTGGCACCTAAAAATACCTAAATGGGGTATAAAAACCTAAATGTACCTAAACGGGATATAAAACCTAAAATATATAATTTAGGCTACTTTTTGTCTTTTTTGTTTGTCAGTTGATAAATCGATATTTTGCGGAGAGACAATTTTTGTCGGGTTGAAATTAACACCACCAGCAGCGTTTCGTTCAACCCAATGTCGTCTAGGATGACAGTATCAAGAGAGGAAGTGTAAGAGTACCGGCGTATTCCTTTTAAAATATTCGTACGAACAACCATTGTTGACGTCATGTGAGGTTGAAAGGACATTTTCTGCCTTCAAATGTATTCTAAGAGATAACAGGAAGAACTTCACAGTTGAGAATCTTGAAAGATATTTAAGTATTATGTATTGAATCCTATGTAGCACATTCAAATTCATTAAACCAATTATTCTACCCGAAAACGATATTTTGGACAAAAACCTAAAAAAAAAACTATTTCACCTATTGGAAAACCTAAAACAGTGTTTTTAAAAACCTAAAAATCCGGTCCCTAGTTATTATGTTATTTCATTGTCTGTCCAAATACTTTTAACGGTGCCTTTGATATAGCCAACTACCCTGCAATATTGGTTTAACATGATAAAATGCGCCAATTTATGAAATCGTATGACACTACAGAGGTTGGATAAAAAGTTCCCATTTTTATTTTGTGATTCCGTTTTGGCGTATATGGATGAAGTTTGTTGATGAAGAGGATATTGATTGGTACTATGCTACTTTCAAAAAGTAAACTTTAATTTCGTGAACTTTATCCTGACAGAGTAGTGTTTTATAGGCATGTTAGGTTTCTGCGTTTGAAAATGGACAGTTCTCCATAAGTTACTCGTAATTTCGAATTATAAACAAAATAAAAAAACTGGACGACGCCGGGCCTTTTAAGCCAATAATAAATAAATGTGAGTCTAATCATTGTTTTATTTTTTCATCCTTCTGCTTAGCACAGATTGTTTTTTTAAGACAGAGAATATCGAAAACATTCCTTTTTCCAACATAAAATTACATGACCAGGTACATAATTAAGGTAAACAATTCAATCAAGACACTTAAAGTGTAATTATAAAAGAAAGGTCTAGCTTAATTTGTGTCATTATATAGGTGGTTGTTCAAACTTTTCTGTACTTTTTTCTTTGGCATTCGGCACGAATTTATGATTAGCATGAGAAATTTAGTCTCGCGCATTTAAGAGGTACTTTCGAAATAACAAAAAATGCTCATCATGACTTGAATGATTATGAAAATAATATATCCACGTGTGTTTTGATAGTGGATAGACTGGTTGGTGGTTGGTCTCTGGTTATTTAATGGGGTTGTACTGGGTGGATGCTGTTGTGTACTTCTGCCGGACCAGTCGAATGTTTTGAAGCAAGGTAGCAAGCAGATCAGTATGAGTCTTTCTCGCATTCTGGACGTTTTAATACTTCAGTTCCGGCGGATATCTGCAATATAAATTAAATTAAATTCAAATCAGATCACAATCTGGATAGTTCACTGGAGAAAGATCACAACACCAAACTCTTCAGCATAAGGCCATGAATCTCTCACAAATGAGGAATATTAAGACTCCAGGCGACGCAACTTACTGGTGACTTTACAATTATTTTTAGGTACCTAGAGTATTGTTGGTTCATATATAATTTTTTTTTTCTTCTGGCTAACTGGAGTCGATTTCACATCTGACAGTTGGATCCAGTATGCATAAAACGGAAAAATACGTTAAAACGTTCTAATTAAGTAACCTATTTACAGAAGATTTTTAAAATCTTTACCGGTGAACTCGTTTTCTTACCATGACTCATCACGATTTCATTCTGTATCATATTCGTTAAGATTCAATATCAGTTGAAATTATTAGACTCCATAAATATATCAGCAATAGAAAACGGACTCACATCCCGCCTGTATGTTGAGCATAAGCAGAGCTGCGCACAGAGTTATTGATGGCACTGTAGGACGATGTAAACAACTACCACAAAGTAGCAATAAAACATGTAAGTACACAATACCATATAGCTAGAAGTATAATTTTTTGGTGAAATAAAACGGCTGATTTCGGCATTAACTTTCTTCTATTTTGATGCACATTCCGCGAAATAAATTATTTCATACACTAGGCGGCCTACAATATTTGACATTAGACAAATAAAATTAATCCATTTATTAGGCCTGCATTAATACTCAAATATAGTGTTTAAAAAGTAGGGTCAAAATTATTTAGCAATTAAATTAAATGATAGTTTCAGTGTTGAAAGATAAAACAACACATTTTACAGTTTAAATCAAATTTTGAAATGAAAAATGTAGCGATATTTCGTTAATTTAATTTGTTTAGTGGGGTTATTTTAAGCTTAGTTAAATTTTGTTAAGATAAGCTGCTTTGATGAAGTTCGCTCAAATCGTTGTTACCAAAAAATACAGTCCTTAGTAACATGATATAAAAATGAAATTAATACCAGTCACATTCTCAATAGTTCAGTCTGTGGAGAAAGATCACGACACCATACTCTTCAGTTCGACGCCATGATTCTCTCACCTCAACAATTCAGAAAAAAGTGGAACATGAAAACTCAAGAGCGATGCAACTCACCAGTATTGAAGTTATGCGGTGCTTCCCTACTACAGCGTCCCTTTTATCTTTCTCACCATGGACCCACCTCCGGATATCTTCAGGGTCCATGACCTCGGCGACGCCGTTTCGGTACTGAGGAGCTTCCCTAGTCCAGCGTCGCCTTATCTTCCTCGCCATGGACCCACCTCCGGAAATCTTCAGGGTCCATGACCTTCTCGGCGACGCTGTTTCGGTACTGACGGATGAAGTCTCCCTCTTCGGTTAACTGCAACATATAAAAAGTTAAATTAAAACCAGTTCACATAAAACCACTGGAGAAAGATCACGACACAATACTCTTCAGCATAAGGCCAAGAATTTCTCATTTGAACTATTCAGATATAAAATAAAAACATATGGACTCCAGAGCGATGGAACTCACAAGTATAGAATTATATGCGGTGCTTCCCTAATCCAGCGTCTCTTTAACTTCCTCGCCATGGACCCATTTCCGGAAATCTTCAGGGCCCATGACCTCGGCGACGCCGTTTCGGTACTGAGGAGCTTCCCTAGTCCAGCGTCGCCTTATCTTCCTCGCCATGGACCCATCTCCGGAAATCTTCAGGGTCCATGACCTTCTCGGTGACGCTGTTTCGGTACTGACGGATGAAGTCTCCCTCTTCGGTTAACTGCAACATATAAAAAGTTAAATTAAAACCAGTTCACATAAAACCACTGGAGAAAGATCACGACACCATACTCTTCAGCATAAGGCCAAGAATTTCTCATTTGAACTATTGAGATATAAAAGAAAAACATATGGACTCCAGAGCGATGGAACTCACAAGTATAGAATTATATGCGGTGCTTCCCTAATCCAGCGTCTCTTTAACTTCCTCGCCATGGACCCATTTCCGGAAATCTTCAGGGTCCATGACCTCGGCGACGCCGTTTCGGTACTGAGGAGCTTCCCTAGTCCAGCGTCGCCTTATCTTCCTCGCCATGGACCCACCTCCGGAAATCTTCAGGGTCCATGACCTTCTCGGTGACGCTGTTTCGGTACTGACGGATGAAGTATCCCTCTTCGGCTGATAACTGCAACATATAAAAAATTAAATTGAAACCAGTTCACAATCTGAATAGTTCACTGGAGAAAGATCACAACACCATACTCTTCAGCATAAGGCCAAGAATTTCTCATTTGAACTATTCAGATATAAAAGAAAAACATATGAACTCCAGAGCGATGGAACTCACAAGTATAGAAGTTTATGAGGTGCTTCCCTAATCCAGCGTCTCTTTAACGTCCTCGCCATGGACCCATTTCCGGAAATCTTCAGGGTCCATGACCTCGGCGACGCCGTTTCGGTACTGAGGAGCTTCCCTAGTCCAGCGTCGCCTTATCTTCCTCGCCATGGACCCACCTCCGGATATCTTTAGGGTCCATGACCTTCTCGACGACGCTGTTTCGGTACTGAGTGATGAAGTCTCCCTCTTCGGCTGATAACTGCAACATATAAAAAGTTAAATTAAAACCAGTTCAAAATCTGAATAGTTCACTGGAGAATGATCACGACACCATACTCTTCAGCATAAGGCCATGAATCTCTCGTCTGAACTATTCAGTCACAAATGAGGAGCATTAAGACTCCAGAGCGATGCAACTCACCAGTATTTATGTTTATATGGGGGTTCCCTACTGCAGCGCCGCTTTTTCCGCCATGGACCCATCTCCGGAAATCTTCAGGGTCCATGGCCTTCGCTAGGACGCTGCTTCGGTACTTTTAATTTAAGCCTTCATCTTCGGCGGGTAACTGTAACATATATAAAAACGAAAATAAAAACAGTTCACAATCTGAATATTTAACTGGAGAAAGATAAAGATAAAGATAAAGGCCATTAATTTTTATCTCAGCTATTCTGTTAAAGGGAGGAACATAAACATTCCAGAGTGATGTAACTCACCAGTATTCAAGTTATACTGGGCTTCCCTACTATAGCGTCGCTTTCTCCGCCATGGACCAATCTCCGGAAATCCTTAGGGTCCATGACTTTCGCCGGGACGCTGTTTCGGTTCTGCATTGATGAAATCTTCGTCTTCGTCTGAAAATCTGCAACATCAATTAAAATGTAAATTAAAACTAGTTCACATTGTGAATAGTTCAGTGAAGAACGATCGTGACTCCATACTCTTAAGCACAGAGCCTGAATATTTCTTCTGAATTATCCAGTTATAAAAGCAGAACTTCATGACTGCACAGCAAGCTAGCTCACCAGTATTGGAGTTTATACATGCCTTTTTTAGGGCATCCGTTACATCAATTTTACTTCCATTGAGTCCCATGACTTTCGCCGAGTCTGTTTCTATGGTTTAAATAAAAATCTTAGTGTTGCTCAGCATCAGGTTGTATTTTTTCCTTAATTATTAAGTGCCAGTATGGTACTTCATGAGATTGTGTGGGGGACGAAAAAATGTCTGTCCGTCTGTCTGTCCGTGTGTCTGTCCGTGTGTCTGTACGCGCCATAACTCAAATACGCTTTTTCGGATTTTCATGAAACTTGGAAAACACATTTATATTGTCCATGGGAAGAACCCTATTGATTTATCAGAATCATTTGCCTGGGTTAGCCTGGACCCTGTGTCTTTAAACCTCAAGGTATCTTAAGCATGTTGTTTTGTGTCATAGTTTATGTGTACGAAGATCTATCTACAGTTAATTTGAATGTGGCCTAGCCGTTTCATATGTAAGAGGTTTGAACGAATGCTTCAATCATGAAATTAATTAATTTGAAGTGAATATAGTGGCCTTTAATAACATTGCTAAATGCAAAATATCTGGCAGAGTCGAACATCCAGCCTATATCAAATAACCGTCACGAGAAAGCGTTTAAGATCAAGGAGAATAGACCAGTATCTTCACTCATTTTATATAAATAATACATTAAGGTCGTTACGTCAAATAATTATAATTAGACAGTTTCCAGTGCTTGAAGAAACTTGCTCTTTCAATTAAGATATGACAGATTGCTTATCAGATCCACATATGACAAAGTTACGATGCATGTAAACTTCGCATTGTACTCGTATTTACACGCTTGTCAGACATTAGCCACCCAGATATGAATATGCTTTCCCCGAAGGAAAGTAATAGTACGTTTACTTTGTAGGAGTAACACATACGAGGCGCGTTCAGAAAGTAAGTTTCCCTGGGACCGTTTACAGACATAGGCGTAACCAGGCCGACCATATGGGGGGGGGGTTATAACATCCGGGAGAGGGGGGTCCAGGGGTCCTCCCTCGGAAAATTTTAAAAATCTAGATGCAAAATAACGAGTTTTTCGCTTCCGGAGGTTTCCCCCTGAAAATTTTAAAAATTAAGACGCAAAATAACGAGTTTTAAGCTTCCCACGCTTTATACTTGCATTAAGTAATTTATGGGCAGACTTAAAATATTATACAATTTTCCTTTTTTTAATCAATGGGGGGGTTCAAACCCCCAAACCCCCCCCTCGGTACGCCTATGTTTACAGATACAAAACACAATTTCAAGGAAATATTTATTGCAACAGACACAGCCAGTGTTCAGCTATTTTTCAACATACTCGTTACCGATATTGAAACATTTGTATTACCGTGGCACCAACTTTTGTATACCTGTGTCACAAAGTGTGCCGCCTGGGATTTGAACCACCGTGTGACAACCACCTTTGCCTCTCTGTTATTCTCTGTCATTTCGTGAGGCGTAGGAAAAATGGAAATCACCGGGTGAGAGGTCCGGGTTTTAGGGTGAATGTTTAAACACGTCCCAGCCGAACTTCTGCAGGAGACTTGGTATGAGGTGTTCAAACATCCACCCTACAGCCGGGACTTCGCTCCCAGTGATTTCCATCTTTTCCTAAACCTAAAGAAATGACAGGGAATGAGAATGACAGAGAGGCGGAGATGTTTGTCACAGCGCAGCGGTTCAAATCCCTGGCGACAGACCTCTACGACACTGGTGTGCAAAAGATGATTCCACAGTATGACAAATGTTTCAGTTCCGGTGGCGATACGTTGAAAAATAGCTAAACATTTGCTGCATCTGTTGGAATATATATGCCCATGAAATTGTTTTGTTTCTGTAAACGGCCCCAGGGAAACTTACTATACGGACGCGCCTCGTAGTATGAATCAGCCTTAATTTTATAGCAATTAGGTCTACCATAAGTGAAGTCAGTTATACATTACTTCAGTGTTATTTTTCTATTATTAATAAAAAATGACCAGTTCACGAGCAGTTGTGTGAATGAACTAACAGAGAGGAAGTGACGGTTAAATGTACTTACTCTGGCCGCAAACAAGTAAGCTCCAATCCATTTAAATTGAAGTTGCATTTGAAGCACGAAAAAGGAAGCAATAATAATCTATGGATTACTGTATCTAAAAGTATGAATGATGGATTTTAATATGGGCTATTATTTGTTGCTTATTTGGCATGGAATTATTTACTTATTTATTTAATTTTTTTAAGTGTAATGATAAAATAATTAATAAAAAAGCCTGCCTGAAGATATTTTACCTCTTACGGATAAATTATGCTAGAAAAGGAACACGGTTAAGTAGCAGAATATTTTACTCGCTTGTTCAACCATCCTGTAACACGCTTATTGCTAAGACACATAACTGTTGTGGTATCGATTAGGCTAATATCGAACATGGGACAATCTTCAAGCCTTGAACGCTACAATTCAAACTATATGAGCAAAAATCCGTATATAAAAGAAAATAAATTCTGTTCCTGTTAATTTTAATATCATACTAAATTGAAATCATTTCGTCTGTTTTAAGTGCGTTGCTTTTAGGTTAAAACGCCAAGAGAAGCTATGAGTTCCCCGCACGCCGTCACCTGGCAACTACCGCAAAAGACGAGAACTTACTAACAGCTGATCGCCGAGGCCAGCCACTCGTTTATTTGATGAACCTGAAAATTCAAAACTTAGGCATTTAATTATGACTAACAAAAACCGTCGTGTGCAACTTGCCTATAATGGTAACTAAGAAAATCGTACGAAAATCGCACGCTGTGTTCGTTTCATAAACTACATAGGCGTAATCAGGCCGACCATATGGGGGTGGGGTTATAACATCCGGGGGGTCTGGGGGGTATGAAATATCCCCCAGGGAGAGGAGGTTCGGGGGTCCTTCCCCGGAAAATTTAAAAAATTAAGCTGCACAATAACGAGTTTTAAGCTTCCCACGCTTTATACTCGTGTTAAATAATTTATAAGCAGACAAAAAAATGGTACAATTTTAATTTTTTTTAATCAATGGGGGGGGGGGTTGCAAACCCCCCCCCCTCGTTACGCCTCTGATAAACTACACACTCGTGTCTTAATAAACGCCATTATAGGCTTGTTTGCATGATGCATTATTAACCTAATACGATATGTGATAGAACTACTTAGTATTTTCTTACTATATTGACACCAAGGATTAAAAAGATTAAACATTCCACTTTTATTTAAAATAACTTTAGAGAGTAAAATTATTTACGTATTTCTGAGATTTGCATTTCCAAGAATAATTTACATTTTCCCGGTCGCTAGATGGCAGAAACATCACTACGCCATCTATGAACTAATGGCAGTACTTTAAGAACGGAGAGTATCGACCGAGCAAGATGTATTTACATCGAGGCTACCATGACCAATATGGCGTAGGTTTGTATATATTTTGTGTTAGTAAAGGGGTGGAATTGTGAACATCTCGTGCTTGATAAGAAGAAAGGAATATAGAGGTAAGTTAAAATGTCGTTATAAAATTTCACAAAATCATCAGTGATCATAATAATTTAGACATCGTTACGTGTCTTGGCGGATCCTTCGAATTTGTTATAACCACCTTGCAAGACTCGTCAGAGATCATCGCGTGGTGACTGAGTAATCTCATCAAAGTTTTATTAAACATCTCAATTTAGGGGACTGCTTCAGTATGCCAGTATCTATAAAGCATGATATGTTGAAAGTGTAGGAAAAATGAGGCCTATACTAACCAACGTTTCTCATTACAATCCACAATGAAATAATAATTTTTAATTATAGTAATAGCAATAGCAATTGTAGTATTAGTAGTAGTAGTAATAGAAGTCGTAGTATCAGTAGCAATATTAATTATAGTAGTAGGAATAATAGTAACTCTGTTTGAATATAATAATAATAATAATAATAGAAGTAATGCAATGAGCGGATTGTGTAGGAATCAAACACATCGATAATATTATTGATACAAAACCTAAAAAAAGAGGAAGTAGAAAGCATGTAAGTTTCGAAAAATAATGAACAAATTTTATTTAATTAAGAATCCATTTAAATTTAGTGGGTAGGCTACACTCACCACCGGAGGTGTTTAGTCGTTGGATGGATGTTACCATAAAAGCATCTGGTCATTTAGACGAATGTTTTGAAAGGCGTTACTAACTATTATACAATAATTATCAACATCGTAAATTAATACAGTTCCCTACAATATTTTAAAAATCATACTAACAGTAAAAGTTGTTTAAATTTTATATTAAAGAAATAAAATGTGCACTAATAAATCACTCGTAGAACGAGAAAGCTGAAATTATTGAATACATTGTAAATAACTTATGCTATAGGTCTACGCATAATTTATTTTTCTAAGACTTAAGCGTTGTTTTCTATAATGTTTCCTGTTTCAAATAAAGCGGCCACTTCATTAAAGAAATTCAAAACAGAAAATTAATAAATCTTGCTACTTGCACTGGAAACTTTAATTTGCTATTACATGTCTATAGTGTTAAGTGTTTAAGCTATCAAGTCAGATGGGGTGCAAAACCACAGTTCAGAGTCCGTAGGAGGTCTACTTAGTACAAAATACTTCAAACATGAAACTAGGGACTACAGACTAGAAGTAGGCATGCCAATCGTATTTTTCTTTCAATGATCAAAGATACGAAGAAGTGATAGGTGAGATTAAAACGGTCGTTATAACTTACTATTTTTCAAAAAGTAAAACTATATTTTGTATCTTTATCATATCAAAAGTGTATAATGGTTTGTTTTGTTCAAGATGGTTGTGGCTAGTTCGGACATTAGAGGCTGCATTAAAAAACAATAATAATAATGATAAAAATAATGTAGCAATAACAATAATAAAACTAATTGAAATTATAATTATTGATTATTTATTATCATTATTATTATTAGTATTATTTTATTATCATTATTAAATTATATTACTAAAATGATAATAGGCTTAATTACAATGCAAAGTTTATCCACTAGAGACATGCACACAATTCGGAAACACTAATATTTGGCTTCTAAGTACCATGAAACGTGTTTTCCCGGTGCCATCTCGATTTCGATTTTGTATATATGCGAGAAATGGGGGGAGAGAACTCATACGTACCTACAAGAACACATTCAACGAACGTGAAATTCAAGACTTTCTATTTTATTAGATGTAAATGTACTGAAAATTACTGATTTCAAAACGACACGTATTCTGTGGCATGTTGTCGAAGTTATTTAATTTTTATATTTTATTTGGTTTCCGTTAATTTTGATTATTTCCTTTCATTCACATAGATCTACTTAATTTCCGATCTTTGATGAAAAATATAATTTTATATCTGCCTTATGAATTGATAGGCTAACCTTTAACCTTGGGGGGGGGGGTATGAGGTCTGAGAGACTGCAGCAACACATAAAACGCTGCTACTGCTGGATATCGTCTTTACAAGTGGACTATTTACACTACCTTCTCGAGATCCTTTATCACCCAAAATGAGTCACTTACCCATGATTGTTAGTGGAGTCGTACTAGAAAAAAAACTGTAATGGTCTATTGTTACGTCAGTTAACTATTTTGTGAATATCAATGAATAAACGGCCGGGACACAAACAAAGTTTTTGGTTTAAGACTGTGTAATGACAGTTATGATGAAATTATTTCGGTGAAATTTTTCACTGAAAGTAGAATGACTTTATCTGCTTTAAATTTGTTGATTTTGAAGCGGGAATTTGTTTTGTGAATTTAATTTGCTTGGATCGTGTAAGTATTAAAACGTCTCATTTCTAAGGGGAAAAGGTTGTATGTTGCAATTTTGAACACAACTACTCATTATGGTGAGCTGTGATTAATATCTAGTTGGGACTGTTATGAATGACCGAATAAACTTCTGTGATTTTAGCTATTATTTGTAAAATTAATAACATATTTTCGGAACTGTGCATTTCATTGAATTTATGGTGCAGTGACTCAAATGTATGACCTGAAAATCCCATAAAATGATTGTGCAAGAATCATGCTTCGTTAATTAAACTTAGGAGTCATTTGCTTGAATGATAAATTACAATTAATATTTTGTAAGTTTTCAGGTTAAAAGCTCCTCAGCTTCCAGTGGTGACTCAGACCTTATGCCCATGTTAATGTAACAGAATAATCACGTTAAATAATTAAGGGTTAAAGATGACACACAGGCTACTGAATGGTTGCAAGGGACGGTTTCTTTTGCGCAACTAGAACTCAAATTATTTCACTCACCTGTTTTGAATGGTATTTTGTTATATTTCAGGATATGCCGACGGAAGTAAACACGGAAACAACAACGGCTTCCATGGCCGAGATGTCTCCTGAGATAGAAAACCACACGGCACAACTCATCGAGACTATGAACGAAGATGGTGAGCTTATGACAAGTTTTGAAACTTATAATCAGGGATCGGAAGTTAATGTTCTATCAGAACACAAAATATGCATGGAAATATGCTCCCAGAATCGATCAAATATGCTTTATCATTGAAAATAATTTTAATATTTATTATTATCTGTTAGCTCAATTGTTATTAATTGCAGAAAATAACGTAAATTGTATAAATTACACTATAAGACTTTTAAAAATTTAGATCAATGATACAAATTTTTGTTAATTGAAAACTATTCCTATCGGCAAAGCAATGAAAAGGTATACAGCAGAGAATATTCAAGGACACCTTACTAAATAATAAAGGTTTTATTAATAAAAGAATTATCTTAAAATCTAAACTAAACTCCTTGGCGCTACATCCCTGAAGGGCAAGGACTATCTTAACTAAAGTGAATTGTAGCAGGTTAAAATGTTATTGTAGATGTAAAGAGTGAAACAATTTTTGTTGTCTGCTAGCAGGGCCGTGTAGCCTACAGAGAAAAAGACATCTCTACGATGCAAATTATACTCGCAATAGTTGTGAAAAGATCTCTTAGCCAAATAAGTACGCTGTAAATGTTTGAATTAACACATGTGCATATATAGACCATGGCTACCAATAGCAAACCCTCGCCCCCCCCCCCCCGTGGGATTTTCTGACACACATGTTTTTTGTTGGTATTGCCGTCTAGTTTAAGATTTTAGTTGTTTGCCCCTTATCAATTACAGCATTTACCCGGAAAACCGCGGAAATCCGGAGAAAGTGAGTTTGTTCTAATTTTTTATTGTTCTTTGCCCCTAATATTCCCAGGGATTTCAGACTCACACATTTTTGTTCGTATTGCCATCTAGTTTAAGGTTTCAGTTGTTTGCCCCTTACAAATTACAACATATCCCCGGAAAACCCGGAAAACTACGTAGGCCTAAATACGGAGAAAATGATTGTTTTATTTATTAAATCTTTGTTCTTTGCTCCTAATATTCAAAGGGAATTTCTGACTCGTATGTTTTTTTGTTAGCATTACCATCTAGATTAATATTTCAGTTATTTGCCCCTTATCAATTACAGCATATCCCCGGAAAACTCCGAAAACCACGGAAATCCGGAAAAATTGACTTCGTTTAAATTTTTGAAAATCTTTGTTCTTTGTTCCTGGCATTCAAAGGGAATTGGTGAATCATATGTTTTGAGTTGGTATTGCCATCTACATTAAAGTTTCAGTTGTTTTCCCCTTACAAATTACAGCATATCCCCGGAAAAGCACGTATATACGGAGAAAATCACTATGTTTTCTTTTTAAAACTTTGTTCTTTGCTCCTAATATTCGAAGATAATTTCTGACTCATATGTTTTTTCGTTGGCATTACCATCTAGATTAAGGTTTCAGTTGTTTGCCCCTTATAAATTATAGCATATCTCCAGAAAACTCCAAAAACCACGGAAATCCGGAGAAATTGACTTTTTAAAAATTTATATAAAATCTTTGTTCTTTGCTCCTAATATTCCCAGGGAATTTCAGACTCATATGTTTCTTTGTTGGTATTGCCATCTAGTTTAAGGTTTCAGTTGTTTGCCCGTTATCAATTACAGCAAATCCACGTTAACCCTGAAAACCACCGAAATCCGGAGAAAATTACTTTGTTTTAATTTTTAAAAATCTTAGTTCTTTGCTCCTAATATTCAAAGGGAATTTGTGACTCAAATGCCTTTGTGTTGGCAATGCCATCTAGATTAAGGGATCAGTTGTTTTCCCCTTATCAATTACAGCGTATCTCCGGAAATCTCCGAAAATCACGAAAATTCGGAGAAAATGAGTTTGTTTTAATTTTGTAAAAATCTTTGTTCTTTGATAATAATATTCCCAGGGAATTTATGAATCACATACTTTTTTTTGCTATTGCCAAATAGTTTAAGGATTCAGTTGTTTTCCCCTTACCAATTACAGCATGACAAAGAATAATGGAAAAAATCCTGTTGCTGAAGGGATGAAAGCGATTGAAAACCCTGCAGCACACCCTTTACATTCTAATTTGACATCTGTGAATGATAATTTATCTTACCAAACTTTCCACAGTCACTATCAAACTTTCTTGACTGAAGTTATAGAAGGGACATTGGGTAAAACAGCACAATTTTGGATTGGTAATATGGACAAAATGTCTTTGATTTTGAGATTTCAGCGAGCAACTAAAGAAAACAACTTTGACTTACACTTGGCATGTTTAGAAGATATGATTCCCATTTTCTTTGCATGTGACCATCACAATTATGGCAGATATCTCGTAGTCCACATACTCGCCCTTCTGAACCTGCAAAGGACACACCTAAAGCAGAATTACTTCGCAATAACGGTTTCAGTGACTGTAGATCACAAGTTCCGAGTTCTAGAAATTCAGTGGATTTCCATGTTTTTCTGTGTTTTACGGGGATATGTTGTAATTGACAACGGGCAAACAACTGGAACCTTAATCTAGATGACAATGCCAACAAAAAAATGTAAGTCAGAAATTCCCTGGGAATATTAGGATCAAAGAACAAAGATTTTTAATAAATTAAAAGGAACTCATTTTCTGCGGATTTTCGTGGTTTTCGGAGTTTTCCGGGGATATGCTGTAATTGATAAGGGGCAAACCACTGAAACCTTAATCTAGATGGCAATACCAATACAAACACATATGAGTCATCAATTCCCTTTGAATACTAGGAGCAAAGAACTAAGATTTAAAAAATTAAAACAAAGTATTTTTGTCCGGATTACCGTGGTTTTCCGAGTTTCCTGGGGATATGCTGTAATTGATAAGGGGCAAACAACTGAAACCTTAATTTAGATGGCAATACCAATACAAAACCATATGAGTCACCAATGCCCTTTGAATACTAGGAGCAAAGAATTAAGAATTAAAAAAAAATTAAACAAAGTCATTTTCTCCGGGTTTCCGTGGTTTTCGGAGTTTTCCGGGGATATGCTGTAATTGATAATGGGCAAACAACTGAGACATTAATCTAGATGGCAATACCAACAAAAAACATATGAGTCAGAAATTCTCTTTGAATATTAGAAGCAAATAACAAAGATTAAAAAAATAAAACATTGTCATTTTCTCCGTATATATGCTACGTGGTATTCCGGGTTTTCCGGGGATATGTTGTAATTGGTAAGATGCAAACAACTGAAACCTTAAATTAGATGGCTATACCAACAAAAAATATGTGAGTCAAAAATTCCCTGGGCATATTAGAAACAAAGAACAAAGTCAAATTAAAACAAAGTAATTTCTCCGAATTTCCGTTGTTTTCCGGGGATATGCTGTAATTGATAAGGGGCAGACAACTAAAAACTTAATCTAAATGGCAATACCAACAAAAAATATGTGATTCGGAAATTCCCTGGGCATATTAGGAGCAAAGAACAAATAAAAATTAATACAAACTAGCTTTCTCCGGATTTTCGTAGTTTTCCGGGGTTTCCGGGTAAATGCTGTAATTGATAAGGGGCAAACAACTAAAAACTGAAACTAAATGGCAATACCAACAAAGAAATATGTGAGTCGGAAAATCCCACGGGGGGGGGGGGATGGGGGGGTATACGGTATATGGGGGTGCCCACGCTCTAATATTAAAACTAGCAGTTGCCCGCGTCTTCGCCCGCGTTTATGAATTCAATCGTTAGAATTTTTTAAATCATTTATTTCACAGGACAATATATAAAATATTATATTAGGTTATTTATTAAGAATGACATCATCTTTACATAAATTGCATGAATTAAACAAATTTATTGGACCTAGGAAATAAATGATTGAAACTACAAAAGCGAGTCATATGCTGTCATATGGGCATAGGCCTATAGATTCGAAATAAATTCTTATGAAAGAAAAAATCCTAAAGTACTTAATGATATTTATGGGACTTTACTGCCATATTAGATAATTTACAATTGTTGGTAGTTCAGAGTAATTATGTTCAGCTGGAGGAATATTTTGGAATCATTCAATTGAGTTTTATCCATAGAATCAAGAACCTTACCCTTACATGCAAATCATTCATAAACAATAGCTGGGTAGAAAGATTAAGCTAAAAATCCGGCTTCGAGGTGCATTTCAGGATTAGAGAGCTCCGCGCGGGGAAAAATACCTCACATTAGAATTCTCTGCCCCCCCCCCCCAAAAAAAAATACCCCAGCAAGGAGAATTTCATCCAAATCAATATATCCCCTTTTAGACTTTACATACATGATCCCATTTTCGTCTACCCACATTCAAGATTTCAGATCTCTGCGAGGCATAACGTTATAGTGATTCTATCAGAGCGGGCTTATAAAATCGAAGCAATTGACAATTAAAAAAAAGCACCTGCTGTTATTTCGAAGTTATGACCACTGACCTCTGTATGTTTCAGCTCAATGGCTATGACAAAAAAGCAATTAATTTCACACTTATCGAAATGTAGCAAAAACGGATGCTTCAATATAAAGAAATCACGTTGTTTGCAATTTTTCGTTCTTAACTTGCAAACTAAAGCGAAAATTTAATATCCGGCTTCCAGGTGCATTCGGATACCCTTCAGTCCATCTATGTTAAAAAAAGTTTAGACCTCTGCGATCCCTAGATTTGGCTGGGGATCTCACAATCAGATAACCAGTCATTCAGACAGACAGACAAATACTCTTAAATTACTATTATTAGGTTACTCTAATTATATAGAAGATATGATGCAAAAAAGGAGGCAAATTAATAAAATATGAACAATTGTTTTAATGGCGGAAAATTAATAAAATATGAACAATTTTTTAATGTCAAACAGATATGATTAATTATCATAAATGCAGTGATATGCAATGGTATGCTACAATATACAATAAAAAATCTTATCTTCTTTCATGTCTTGTGCAAATTTTAAGTTGGGATGCAATAGAGTGCACTTCATAAACTTCCGGACCTGCTAATAACTCTTCTACTTCTGAGGAGGTGTAGTTAGAAATTAGGCTCTTCATATGGGATCGACTCTTCTGCATATTGATTTAAATATTGACTATAACCTCCACAACTTTGAATTTAATCAAGCCACTATAGAGGCTATAATCGATGAAATGGAGTATTACACATCCAATTCCTATTAAGGAAGTTAGATATTTTATGTTTTATGAATAACCTCTGTGTTTTAAATTCAAGTTGTGGAATAAAATAAGAATACTACAATAATATTAATAAGAAATAAATTATTTAATAGGCAGTTAAAAAGGAATTTACTGAAAATGCAGGCTACTTGGAGACTGGGCACGCTTCCACTTTATGAATTTAAAATCCTACTTCAGATATAAATTTGCTTTGAAATTTCGTGTTGCTTAATTTAATTTACGTCAATACTTATTAAGAAGGAAATAGTATACAAGATAGGCCTTACACACTGAAAGATTCTTTTCTGGTATACGTGTCATATGTACATAACACAAAATAAAAACATATTAATTAGAAAGCGTAGAATTTATAAAACATATGATAACTAGAGTGACAAATAAACTTTCTCAAAAATATAAATTTTCAAAGCTCAACTCAAATCTATTTTCCGTCTATGTGGCTTTTAGCGGTCACTTTCTCAAATGACAAAGATTCGTCAAATAATTCATCAGGCCTATGTACCGGCCTGTTACACTGCTACAGGCATTTAAGTAGTGACCTAATTATTAATGAGAGAGCGATTCTATGGTGTAGATGTAAAAGATGTAAAAGTATTTGTGTGAATTTAGTTTAGGAGATATTTGTGTTCTATTATAGTAGATTCATGGTTTATGGGGATTTAGTTTTAAATAGAATTTATTGCTTCAGTCAGATATTGAAAGTAAGGTATTAATTACTTCTCTGTAGGCCAAAAATTAAAGTATGACTTCCGCTAAAAGTTCCCTAAAATTTTGGTACTACAATACTGACTATAAAAGGTGATAAATAACTATTTCCGCTCTTTTTTTCCGTGTGGATTAATACTGAGGACTATTTAGGAGTTTTTCACCATTTTAGGGGACCTGCAACATCACAGTTTGGCAGCACTGCTATGCATTTCCACATTGCTGGAAAATTTAAAGCAACTTTGGAATCTGTTTCAGAAGGAAGGAAGTAAGAAAGATAAGGAATGTGTTGATGAGCGGAGAGAAAAATATCATGGTAGAAATAAGAGCGTGAGGTGTGGGGATATGCGACATACTGAAGCGGGCCCACGTCCAAAAATCCATCGCACGAGTCTTGGCACGAGAATACTACGCCTTGTTCCAAAATCCCAACTACGGTCTTGAACGCCATTATCACAATTTATAATGTACACATTGCCATCCCGTCATTATATACAAGATCAATACATCAAAACAAAAGTAGGCTATCTTTCAAAAGCAAAAAAGATATATAAATAATATTCCTGTCACAGTCTTTGGTCTGGCACAGCTATTCCGTACAAGTAGTTTCACATTAACTGGTAAAATGTATGTGTTTCTTGTTCAGATAAATTATTTCTCGTTCATATACGTAACAAGGTCACTGACAAAAGAACGAATTATATTCCCGTATTGAAAAATGAAAATGCAGAGTGCAACGTATACAGTATAAAAGTATGGCTGTCATATTTTACTAGGAACTTCAGTGATCATTGTTCACATTTTTCTCACATGATCGGATATAAACTTAAGAACTGTTATTTCTGTGTATGTATTAGTTTTATTGTAATAGGTTTTAAAAGAATATTCCAAATATACCTTGAAAAGCAGGTCATATACTGTACATGATGTATTACTATGTTTCCTTATAGGAAAATATTAGTAAGACTATAAATCAATCCTACATTAAAATAAAGATGTGCTTATCTTAAATTCAATAACATTTTAGTAATCTTATCAATAATTCTCTAAACAAATAAAGATTTAATAAGCTTTAAAAATAATGTAAACTATTTATCAAATACTGATTTCAGATTATTTGATTCAATTTCTTTGCTTCTTCCACATGAAAGTTGCTTTAACATAGAGAGTATACCATTACAATGAAACAACTTTGTTAGTAGTTAAATTATTCAGTTGAACCGTCTGGTCAGGAACCCTAGTAAATTAACAACAATAACTGAATTTAAATTGTTAAACTGTGTGGGAATATCATCTCACTGAGAATTGTTGTAATAATGGTTTCGGTAGAATTGAATGGAGCCCCGAAACACAATTTCTATTTTAAGGATTAATGGAAAAATGGAATTTTTTTTTCAAAATTGCGCCAGGAAGCCAAGAATTTTATGTCATGCCCAGCTCATCATTTCGGGTTCTTCTATTTATAACAGTAAATGCTAAGGTAAATTTGACAACACAAGCACATGGAAGTTGGAACCTGATTGGATAATATTGAAAATCACATAGGTTATGCTTAACATGGGTTAGTGGTCACACTGTTGTTCAAGGCAATGAACGTGCCGAAGAACTAGCAAAACACGCTGCTGTTAACTCTCCCACTAACATACAATCTCTGTCCTGTATCTTTTTTAAAGAAATTTGTTAACAGTGGAATCGTGAATAATTTTGTACCGAAAACTGTGTTCTCCCCCACCGTCCAGGACAGACAATTTATAAGGACATGACCACAAATTTTGTACTCAGTCAATTTTTAACAGGTCAAGATAAATTTGCATATTATTTACACAGATTTAACATTCAAAATTATGATGCATGTAAATGTAGAGAGGTCCGTCGCCGTGGGTGAGTCGGTAGCGCGCCTGCCTTCCACTCCGGCGGCCCGGGTTCGATTCCCGGCCGGGTAGCATAAAATCCCTTTCCCGGGTTCAGGACTGGGTGTTTGTCAGTAGGTTAAGTCTTAGGTTAAGATAATGCACATTGTGCGCGATTCCTTAATTATTGTAAATGTGGAGAGGGCAGCCAAATAGTGCAACATTTATTGTTTGATTGTGAGCTCTTTTGGCGGGAAAGATACCAACTTATGTTGTTACCACTGCCTTCTAAACTGTATTAATCGTGTATACACTGCCTGTCCTATAGGCTAATTTTGCGTACTCGGCGACATTACAGATGGCAGCACCTTTCACACCCAGACTGCTTCTTGTTTTTTGCTACGACATTGTTGATTATGTAGTGCTGTCACCGCCGTCTCATAATCACTGCCTTCTAAACTGTATTACTCCTCGAGACGGCGGTGCTCATAATATAGTCTATCAATGCGTCCAATTAATTTACATTTATTTTAATTATTGCTCCAAAATTCCATTTCAAGGTAAGTGTCATTGTAAGCTCGTACAGCTTAGAGCCTATTTTTATATATTTATAGCAAGTACTAGTAACGAAGTATGAATACAAATCACTAGATGGCACTGATGCCAATTATCAGTAGCCAGAATTCTTGGCACACTTGTACCTATTTATATATGCTTAGAAAAAGAAAACATATGTTATATTCTGTACTATAATGAACTAAAGAATAATTTTGCACATCTATTCTTGTTAATATTAGCTATTATCAGCAGAATTACTAATTAATGTCAATTAGCAATAGAAAGCTGCATTGCAGACATCGAACTGATATCGATAAGTCGAGTGCCAGCTCATTAACATTCACTTGGCGCTACAGACAGAATACATTAGCTTACTTAAAGCCGTCCTATCGATTAGTGTCATCGATTAGATGCAGCTTTATGAATAAATCGATTATTCACCGCATTGAAATTATTAAATTTCTCTGTAATTATACATTGCAATTATAATGTAAATGCTCACATATTAATTTTTTATGTTACAGAATAATTACAGCATGTCATTCTCTGTAAATGTACCCTAGTTCTGGATGGAAGCTACTAGACACTTCTAGAAGAGCCTTCCATGGGATTCTAGAACTTGACTCTTTGTAAGATGATTATGTGAACGCATTTTGGCCGTTAGACTTTCACTCACTTTCTCACCGATCGTCGCTTCGTAAGGGCACAGCCCAATTTAGCAACAGACCACAAGTCTGAATATATAATAGTACAGTTTCTACACAACTCAGCATGGAACCAGCATTAGCAGCCACGACTTAATCTACCAGGAGGTGGATATTTGGACATCTCTAGAACTTCAGGGAGCGTAGCTTGCAGCCATGGACGGTCTCGCTACTGGCCACAGTTCAAGATGATCCGCAGCAACATAGAACTTCAGTAACTGTACTTCCCTTAACTTCAGTCCGGCTAAATGCAGTCACATTCTCATCAGATGTCAAATAAAGTTAAGTAAAGCAAATCATAACAAAGTACTATTACACAAAAGCCAAGTAAGGCTTAGCATCTTTGTGTCATTAAAAGGTAAATACTGCTTGTATAAAGCCAGGGAGTTTTGGCATCCATGCAGCTCCTCTTTTCACTACGTGCAAGTCAAAGATGCTGCCGTATTAAATCTTGAACAATTTATTAAAGACTGAAGATATGGTCTAACATTCTTGCTTGTAATAAAGTAGTAATTCAGTGTTTATCACATTAAGAAGTTTGGCAAATATTTGCAGCTTCTCTTTTCCTACTTGCAGATAAAGTATACTGCAGTAGTATTCTGAGCCAATACAGCTCAATTATTATATTGTAACTATTTGAACAAAAATAAAGTTACTTGAATTATTGTTGTGGAAACAAACCATATTATGTTATAATAATAAATCAACCTTGAAATTATCCTGAAATCTACTTAGCAAAGATAACAGATCATTGGTTATTGCCAATTACAACTAAGAATAAGAAGAATAAAGCAACAATTTTCTCTATCCATTATTCCTGCTTCCTTCAACATTTCTGCAATTCTAAACTTAAATATTTTCTGGATTATAATCCAGTGGTCCTCCGAAAATCCTATTGCAACCCTGTTAGGCACACTAGCCTACATTTTTTGGTCCTCAACGAGCCTGGATTCTATCCACACCTTGGATAATCACTTTGTCCACTCCTCATACCTACAGTGTATATTGATTGTAAAATATAACTTGTATTTGTACAATTCTAATACTCTATTGTATTTTCAGCCTATGTTAACTGCATCATATACTAGGAGCAGTCATAGCAGGCCTAGTGGTAAGAAAAGGTGCAAGAATTCTGGTAGAGCAGTGCAAGGGACAACAGTCTTACTGGATATTAAGGTAAGTGACAGCCTTCCTTATAACACACTGTCATACACCACCCCTCACAATGCCAGACTCACAAGTACTTGCCACAGATGCCTCCAAACTTAAGAACTACAAGCAGAAGAGGGCAGTCATCAAAGGAAAGTTAACTAGATTCTACCAATATGTTTTGTCAGTTCAAGTCGACCAAGACAATATTGAAGAAACTGCACACAGACTATCACAGGATGAATCGTTATTAAGGGACTTTGAGGAAATACAGAGTAAGATAGAAACATGCGACTCAGACCCTGACTGGGAAGGAGAAAGACAAGCTTTCGAAGAGACATACTACACAACTGTAGGCATGGCTCGCAGAAAGATTAGAGACTATGAAACACAATACACACAGGCTAACATGACACAAGTTCAGCCTCAAGATACAACTCAACCTAACACTCAAGCTAATTGCACTCCTAGAGTTCAGCTACCAAAGATAAATTTGCCACACTTCAATGGCAGGCATTCAGATTGGCTACCATTTAGAGAACTGTTCATCTCACTTGTTCACAGCAACAATTCGCTTGATCCAGTTCACAAGTTTCACTATTTGAGAATAGCATTGCAAGGCCCAGCCAACAAACTCATTGACACACTACCATTAACTGCTAAAGGTTATGAAACCGCTTGGAACTTGCTAAATGAAAGGTTTCAGAACAACAAAATTATACTGCAACAGTTATTACAATCTTTGATTGACTATAGCAAGATCCCTAAGGAATCACCCAGTCAATTGATGGACTTACTTGACCACTTCACCAGACAGGTTAGGTCAATAGAATCTATCACACCAGAGAACCTCAGATGGGACTACATGCTTACTCATCTTCTCACGTCTAAACTTGACCCTGCTACGCTCAAAGCATGGAGCCTAGAGGGCACAGTAGATCAGCTAAACACATTCAAAGAACTCTGTAACTTCCTACAGAGAAGGGGACAAGCTCTGGAGACACCAGACAGCTCCAGCAGGCCTAAAACTGTACACAATACACAGAACAAGCCTATTTGCCACAGACAAGTGAGCCCACGTACCTTTGTTGCCCATGCAGCCAACAATTGTATACTGTGCAGGCAAGATCACCAGCTACACAAATGCGAAGACTTCCATAACCTCAATAACACACAGAGATGGAACTTTGTAAACACTAATAGACTATGCAGTAATTGTCTCAGAGCAGGACATCACGTCAGAAACTGCACATCTACATCTTGTTATAAATGCCAACAACGCCATCACACACTGCTACACCAAGACAAGGTTTGCAGCAATGAATATAGGCAACATACAACTACACAATACAATAGTAGATTGCCTAACAGACAAAACGGAAACCAAAGCCACAGTGGTACTAGACAAACTCCAGCTACTACCAGCAGCAATGCTACAGGCACAGCATTTGCTAACAATGCTCAAATCACGCCCAAAACTCATACATTTCTTGCCACAGCAGAAATACTAGTCAAAGCTCAGAATGGCAGACTCATAAAAGCCAGAGCATTATTGGATTCAGGTGCCACACACACATTCATAACCCAAGATTTGGCTGATAGGCTACAGTTACAAACCAAGCCTACCACCATAGCTGTGACCGGTGTAAACCTACACACCTCCAATATCTTGGAAATTGGACACATACAGATAAGTGACGCCCATGGCAATGGCTATAAAAGACAGCTACAGTGCCTCATCATTAACCAGATTGCCAAAGACATTCCCAGTGCACCTATAGATGTCACCAGCTTGAGAATTCCTAATGACATTGTGCTAGCAGACAACAGATTTCACATACCCGGTAGCATTGACATATTGCTAGGGGCAGATGTATTTTGGAACTTGTTAATGGGACACACTATACCCATCAACAAAACCAACAAACACAAAGCATTCATCAGAGAGACCAGACTAGGTTGGATTCTCTCAGGGCAAATACACTACACTCAGGGTAGAAGACAAGAACCACGTTGCCACTTAAGCATAACAGAACAAATCCACAAGAACATGCAGAAATTCTGGGAAATGGAAGAAATTATCCAACCAGTAAGATCTGAAGAAGACTCCATATGCGAGCAACATTTTCAAGAAACAATACAGAGAGATAAAGATGGACGCTACACAATAACACTGCCATTCAAGAAGCCCACAGGTAATCTTGGTGCCTCTAGAACTGGAGCTCTGAAACGTTTCTTCTCTAATGAAACCAGACTCCATAAACAGCCTACTATACTCCAACAGTACTCAGACTTCATGCAGCAATATGAAGCCCTAGGTCATATGACCCAAGTGGACGAAAGTTTCTACCAGGATGGCCCAGAAGCATATTATATTCCACACCAATTTGTCTTAAAGGAAGACTCAGAAACCACAAAACTCAGAGTAGTCTTCAACGCTTCATTCAAAACCTCAACAGGTACATCACTCAATGATATCCTATACACAGGACCCTGTGTGCAACCTGATCTCTACACCATACTCTTGAAGTTCAGATGCCACCCATATGTTGTGAGTGCTGACATAGAGAAAATGTACAGGATGGTAATGGTACAGCCACAGCAAAGAGACTTCCAAAGAATCTTCTGGAGACATTCTAAATCCACTCCAGTGAAGATATATCAGCTCAACACTATCACATATGGACAAGCCTGTTCAGCTTTTGAAGCAACCAGAGTACTCAACCAGTTGGCAGAGGATGAGAGAAACAGACTTCCCACAGCATCCAAATTGCTATCTACTTGCTTTTATGTTGATAATCTCCTTGCATCATTTTCTACAGAGCAGGAAGCTATACTAGCAGCCACAGAAGTGTCACAACTATTACAGACAGGTGGATTTAACCTAACACAGTTTTGTTCCAACTCACAAGAAGTTTTGAGAACACTGCCACAAGAAAAGCTCTCTAAAGCTACACTTACTCATTTAGAAGAGCAGAATACAGTAAAAACACTAGGATTACACTGGAATCCATTACAAGACTTGCTACAGTACACAGTGAAGTCATTACCAGCAGCTACCACTAAGAGACAGATTCTATCTGCCATCTGTACTCTATATGACCCTCAGGGACTAATTGCCCCCATCATCTCTGCAGCTAAATGTATTATGCAACAGATTTGGCTGAATGACATAGGTTGGGACCAGCAAGCTCCTGTTGATATACAGAGGGCCTGGAATGAACTATATTCACAACTTCACTATGTAGAATTATACAGAATCCCAAGGAACACTCTAATACTCAATTTCAGTCATGTAGAACTGCACTTTTTCAGTGATGCCAGCCCACAGGCATATGGAGCAGCATGCTACATAAAATCTGAAGATGAAAGCCACAAAACACAAGTTCAACTATTGACAAGCAAATCTAGAGTGGCCCCACTTAAGCAGATTACTTTGCCCAGACTGGAGCTCTGTGCAGCTCAGTTGGCAGCCTGCTTATACCAAAAAGTAAGCTTATCTTTGCAGATCATGATATCAGCAGTATATTTCTGGACTGACAGTCTCATAACTTTACAGTGGATCACACAGCCTCCACACAAATGGAACACTTTTGTAGCACACAGAGTAACCAAAATTCAAGCTGCTACAGAAAACTGTCAATGGAGACATGTGCCAACACAGCAGAATCCTGCAGATCTCATCACTAAACCTGTCTCACCTAACAAGCTTCATAACCAAACTCTATGGTGGAATGGTCCGAAATTCCTAACACAAGATGAATGTTTTTGGCCTACCACTGACAATGTATTTCAGACAGAAGAAATACCAGAAACCAAGAAGACAGCAAAAGCCTTTATGATCACAAGTACACACAATGAATACTTGCATAGATATTCCGCTTTCAGAAAGCTACTCAGGAATACAGCTCATATTCTGAGATTCAAACACAACTGTCTACACAAGTCTGATAGATTTGTTGGTCCTATCAGCCTGCAAGAACTACATAAAGCTCACAATGCTATCATACATGCTACTCAGAAAGAAGCCTTCTCAGAAGACATGGCACATATTAGAAAGAATAATTGTGTTTCTAGAAGCAGTTCACTATTGCCACTGCATCCACACTTGGATAAAGATAGCATACTACGTGTAGGTGGAAGACTGCACCATACTGATTTAGACTACAATGCTAAACATCCAATTATATTACCTGCCAAGCACCATATTACAGACATCATTGTCAGAGACACACATCTGAAAAACTTAAATGAAGGCCCTCAAGGCATACTGTACACATTAAGACAACAGTACTGGCCCATCCATGGAGTTCAAACTGTAAAATCAGCCTTAAAAGGATGTCTCACATGCTTTAGACATAGCCCTGTCAAAGCACAGCAAATCATGGGAACTTTACCCCAAGCCAGAGTTACTCCCAACCGAGCTTTCGACACCACAGCCATAGATTTTGTAGGTCCTATCTCTTTGAAGGATCATGGGAGAGGCAAAACAGTATATAAAGCTTACATCTGTATGCACATATGTTTATGTACCAAAGCAGTGCACATTGAATTGGTAACAGCAGCCACTTCAGCAGCATTCATTGCATCCTTGCAAAGATTCGTTTCTAGAAGGGGACTACCTTCCCACCTATACCTGGATAATGGCAGAAACTTCATAGGAGCCTCACGAGAGCTGAGTGAACTCTATGAACAATTCCAGACGGAGCAAGCTAACACAGATATAATGAACTTTACAGCAAATCTAAATATACAATTCCATTTTCTGCCACCAAGGGCAAGCCACATGGCAGGACTTGTAGAAAGATCTAACCGCAGCATGAAAACTATTCTATACAAGGTGATGAAAGACACTATCTACAGCTATGAAGAAGCCAGCACACTTCTATGCAGAATAGAAGCCATCATCAACAGTAGACCACTGACACCGATGAGCAGCGACTCTCAAGACTACATGGCATTAACCCCTGGTCACTTCCTCATTGGTGCTCCTTTAAATTCTATCCCCCACCCAGACTTACAGTCTATAAACCTGTCCAGGCTGTCACGCTATCAATTGTTAGAGCAACAGTCACAATGCATTTGGTCCAGATGGGTCAAAGAGTATTTGAACACTTTGCAACAGAGACAGAAGTGGAACACAGAAACTCAAAATCTGAAAACTAATCAATTAGTCATATTAATGGTGGACAATGTTCCTCCTATGAACTGGCCACTGGCTAGGATTATAGAAGTGCATCCTGGTCCAGATGGTAAAGTTAGAGTAGCAACAGTCAAAACGGCCAATTCTATACTAAAAAGGCCTATATCTAAGCTGTGTCCACTGCCTGCTCAGTAAATTTTTCTATTTTCTGGGCCCCCCCCCCAGTATGTAAGCTCGTACAGCTTAGAGCCTATTTTTATATATTTATAGCAAGTACTAGTAACGAAGTATGAATACAAATCACTAGATGGCACTGATGCCAATTATCAGTAGCCAGAATTCTTGGCACACTTGTACCTATTTATATATGCTTAGAAAAAGAAAACATATGTTATATTCTGTACTATAATGAACTAAAGAATAATTTTGCACATCTATTCTTGTTAATATTAGCTATTATCAGCAGAATTACTAATTAATGTCAATTAGCAATAGAAAGCTGCATTGCAGACATCGAACTGATATCGATAAGTCGAGTGCCAGCTCATTAACATTCACTTGGCGCTACAGACAGAATACATTAGCTTACTTAAAGCCGTCCTATCGATTAGTGTCATCGATTAGATGCAGCTTTATGAATAAATCGATTATTCACCGCATTGAAATTATTAAATTTCTCTGTAATTATACATTGCAATTATAATGTAAATGCTCACATATTAATTTTTTATGTTACAGAATAATTACAGCATGTCATTCTCTGTAAATGTACCCTAGTTCTGGATGGAAGCTACTAGACACTTCTAGAAGAGCCTTCCATGGGATTCTAGAACTTGACTCTTTGTAAGATGATTATGTGAACGCATTTTGGCCGTTAGACTTTCACTCACTTTCTCACCGATCGTCGCTTCGTAAGGGCACAGCCCAATTTAGCAACAGACCACAAGTCTGAATATATAATAGTACAGTTTCTACACAACTCAGCATGGAACCAGCATTAGCAGCCACGACTTAATCTACCAGGAGGTGGATATTTGGACATCTCTAGAACTTCAGGGAGCGTAGCTTGCAGCCATGGACGGTCTCGCTACTGGCCACAGTTCAAGATGATCCGCAGCAACATAGAACTTCAGTAACTGTACTTCCCTTAACTTCAGTCCGGCTAAATGCAGTCACATTCTCATCAGATGTCAAATAAAGTTAAGTAAAGCAAATCATAACAAAGTACTATTACACAAAAGCCAAGTAAGGCTTAGCATCTTTGTGTCATTAAAAGGTAAATACTGCTTGTATAAAGCCAGGGAGTTTTGGCATCCATGCAGCTCCTCTTTTCACTACGTGCAAGTCAAAGATGCTGCCGTATTAAATCTTGAACAATTTATTAAAGACTGAAGATATGGTCTAACATTCTTGCTTGTAATAAAGTAGTAATTCAGTGTTTATCACATTAAGAAGTTTGGCAAATATTTGCAGCTTCTCTTTTCCTACTTGCAGATAAAGTATACTGCAGTAGTATTCTGAGCCAATACAGCTCAATTATTATATTGTAACTATTTGAACAAAAATAAAGTTACTTGAATTATTGTTGTGGAAACAAACCATATTATGTTATAATAATAAATCAACCTTGAAATTATCCTGAAATCTACTTAGCAAAGATAACAGATCATTGGTTATTGCCAATTACAACTAAGAATAAGAAGAATAAAGCAACAATTTTCTCTATCCATTATTCCTGCTTCCTTCAACATTTCTGCAATTCTAAACTTAAATATTTTCTGGATTATAATCCAGTGGTCCTCCGAAAATCCTATTGCAACCCTGTTAGGCACACTAGCCTACAGTCATATACTGGAATAATATTACGTTCTAAACAAATAACACAAGTATCTGTGTCTGTTTAATGCTTATTTTGATTAGTGATTGCTGCAATCTGGGTGTGAACTGTGTCGCCTCTACTGGATAAATTAGGCAATTTAACAATACTCTGAACTCCATGTTAAAATAAAGCATAGGACAGGCAGTGTAATTCTCGAGACGGCGGTGGTTGTTACTAAGCAGAACAGAAAACAACTATTCAATCCCACTTACAGTGATACTTTCAAAGAAAATACCTTTTTATTATTTCAATTCACTTATAATAATATATATAAATCCTATAATTTAAGTTACTGTTTGCAACTTAAATTTTGTGAACCATTAATAATTAATAATTCTAATAGTATTCTTAGTACCTAGTTGTATTATTTTGTTAACCTTAGCTGTTATTAATTTAGTTTGGTTTATTGCTATATAATTAGTGTTATCTTTTGTAAATCAAATATGGTTTTTAATTTTTCTGCCACAATTTCACGTGCAAGAACTGTGTAAATACATATTATAATTATATACTTAAAAGGATGTATGAATTTATCAGAGATATAAATAGCAAAATATAACCCTAATATATCCAAGGATACAAAAAGGGTTTTTAGTTTTTGGATATTCAATAAATAAATAAATAAATAACATTATTATAGATTGGCTACACAGTTTCTCGGGGTTTCCTAAGATTGAGTCTTGTGGCTTGACATCATTGTGGAAGATTATGTTAAGTCCAAGTATTTCCATTTTTCTATTAGCTTCAGGTACTTAGATGGACTGAATTTATAGCATTTTCATGATTTAAATAGCATAAACGTTGTCAAACAGCAAAAAACAAACCGGAGGCTCCCCTCAGTGTAAACAACACTAACAAAAATAATGTACAGTTGGAACCAAAGATGAAACCACCGGACTTCCAACCATTATAACCTGTGGCCAACACCGAGCAAAGGGCGACCGGTCGCCTTGACAATTTTTAGCCCTCGACACTACTTCCATAAGAGAATGTACAAATGAATTTCAGTAGGCTATTCCAGTCCCCTGTATTAAAGCAGATAACTGTTCGTGAACAATGTGTACTGTACTGCAGTTAGTTTCCACCTATTAAGCTCAGTTTGACAGTAAATGAAGATGACAGGGGAGAAGGAGTCTCTTGGATATAAGGTATTTTGCTCTTTAGTACATTAAAAAACGCTTCCATTTCGGCATTGGTCACACGCCCTAATGGCTGGAGTTTTAGTCAAACCACCGAGCAAGTAAAATTTTTTGATGCAAATGTTCCTTAATGTTTCTCTGATTTAAGTTTTCGACGTTTTCCAGCATTCAGGCAAACAAAAAATGCACTTAGAATTGAGGTATTGACTTAATAAAGCACCAAAATGAAGCTTCAACATGTAGCTATGTTGTACACTAAAATTAACTCAAATTCACAATTCGTCACATAGGCTTATAGCTGATGACGTATTACGAGTTGAGCCCACTTCTATGCAAATGGACGACATGCCTGTGAAAACAATAGAAATCGAGGAATATATGTTGATAATAAATTTAATAATAAAATTGATATTATTATATTTACAATATATTATATTATATTTACAGATTCTTCTGTAGTAAAAACGAATATATTTTTCAATGCGATTTATTTCGATTTTTTCTGAAAGTAAATTACTTTTTCTGAAATTAAAATTAATTTTGTGATAAGTTACTTTTTAGAAACTTAAAATTACAATTTCCGAAATTGGAAATTACTTTTCTGCTAAATAATAGTTGAAAAGGAATTGTATATTTCAAAAGATGAATGCACATACATAACGAAAAATGTTAACCAAGACTAAGCAAGATATATCATTGTAAACAATAACGCCAGTTACAAGATAAAATTGGCCTATGTGCAGTGCATACATAAGTTACTAAAAAATAATGGGCCATGGTGTGTTTTTAAAATACATCATCCGAAATCCCATCATTCATTAGCATATAAAATAATAAATTTATTTTCCTAATATAACAAACTATGTCTTTCCAGAATGGTAATATGTATCCGTGTCTCATATATTTTTATTTTGAGTTCTTACGTGCATCATTCGATGTTGTAATAAATTGTATTCTATAACGCTTCAGTGATTCCAAACTTTTCAGAGCACGACTAGAAAACTGATGTGAGCAATTATATATCCAAAATAAAGTAAAAAAAAAATGTTATCCTTCTTACATAAGTCGTTCAGTTTGTTATATCGAACACAGTTCAGTTATGCACGCCAAAGCCCATGCTGAAAAAAAAAAATCTTATGTGAAACACCCGAATCCTCTACCCTCTAGGAATTTAACAAACATTTAGAGCAGTTTTTGAGAAAATCTACAAAAATTACATTCTTTTCATTGTAAAGTGGTTGTAAAAATGAAGAGAAATTCGTTGCCATGTTTCGAATACCATCCCCGGAGGATACTCAACCCCAATAAAATCTGATTTAATGCACTCACATTCTATATAATTCTTTTTCATTCTGTATCTTTTCTGAATGTGAAATGAGAAAGATGGTTGACCTATTGCCCATGATTAGGGTAAAGAAACGCGTATTAAGTTGTTTCAACCTGATACAAAGACTTACCGTTCACCAGGCAAGACTGGGGTTGCATGAACTGTGGCCTGCTGTTAATTATCCCTCCGAGATTCTTCTTCTTCTTCTTCTTCTTTCTCGTAGTTTAACCTCTCCCTTTTAGGATTTAAGCGAACCAAGCCGCCCGGGCCTTACAGGGCCGCGAACTGTCGGGAGAGGGATTTATCTTTGGATCACATACATACTTTTTTGACCAGACAAGGACATGGAGGGCCTCCCCGGATGAGTGATCAGCCCAATGCCGGGGCCACCTCCGAGACAACACGAACACATAGGACGAGACACA
Organism: Ectobius pallidus; assembly: GCA_964059195.1. Lineage (NCBI taxonomy): Eukaryota > Metazoa > Arthropoda > Insecta > Blattodea > Ectobiidae > Ectobius > Ectobius pallidus. The sequence continues at coordinate 26,434,633 of CAXKWD010000010.1, read as the reverse complement.
CCATTCACACACACACTCACTCCAAACAAGGCGAGGATGGGATGAAGATGATAATGACGGCCAGATGATATCTGGGGACCACAAGGGCCTAATGCTACACGACATTTGTCTCAAAGGTGAGGAAAAACCCCAGAAAAAAACCCCACCTAGGTAACTTGTCCCGACCAGGAATCGCTGCGTGAGAGGATTGAACGCATCCCCTGAGCCACAGCGCCGAGATTCTTTAAAACGAATATTTCAAAAAAGAGGTTTTAGAACTTAACACAGGCACATTATGTACAAAACTTAAAATTCTTAGAACTGTTTTAGAGAAAATTGCTAAAAATGAAATTTGAAATTTTCTTCGCGTAGAAGTGGTAACAAAAGTAAGAGAAAACCGTTGTCAATCTTCGTGTCACATGCCCAGAAGAACTTGATTTTTCGTTCTCGAGTTCACATATACAAATATACACAAACATATATATGTATGATGTATTTTTCTTGTAAATTTGTACTTCAATTGTGGTTTTTGGAATCATCGTAGAGAAGAAGAGAAGAGCTGATGGTGTTATCTCTACCAGGCTGATTAATGAAATAAAATTCAATTTAATTCTTCAAAACTAGTTCAAACAAGTCATATTTTTCTACCGCAAAAAGAATGGAAAACAGCTTATCGTTTTCCATTTTATGTATATGGTGCACGGAATTCGTGATTATTTTCTGACGTCTGTGTGTATAGGCCTATACACATTTACAGGGTGTTAGGGATTACTTACTTCAGAGTATATGGGAAAAATGTATTTATAATTTTTTTTCTATTCTAGTTTTGTGTATATTTTAAATGACATTCTTTTGGAATCGTGGAGCGACGCTGACAGCTTGCTTGACCAAGTCTTTCGTGATATGCATGTAGGCTACAGTTATGTAGGGCATTCCTTGTTGCGAAAGATGCAATTTCCTAGGATTGTATTCTAGCGAAACCCAATAGTTGTTGCTTTAGGTAATCTCTGTCACCAAGTAAAATTACATAAATTACACCCCTTACAGTCTGGGTACAGAATACATATGGTATACAAGTAGGTATTTTTGTAATTTAAGCATACTATATTGTGTCTTAGCTGGCTCGGCGATTGTATTTTCGTAATATAAGTATGCTGTTATGTATTAGCTGAGTTTTTGTATTGTTGGACAGTTATTTAGTGATGTCGTCATTCTTTGTTTTTGCAGAACCATGGTGTGGGTCATGGCAAGATATGCAACACATTCTCTTCCAGCTGGCCAATGCATGCTTTGTCATCTCGTACGCCTCTCCAAGCAGTGTGTACGGCGTCTTATTCATGCATTCTGCACTTATTTTCGGTAAGTAAAATGACATAGTATGAAAGATGCATCTGTCAAGTCTTTTACACTTTCACACGAAGATGATATTGGTCATTTATAGAAGTTGTTATGCATTCTATGACTTCATTTTTTGTTAAAACGGAAACGTTGTCAGGGACAGAAGAAAATTGCCGTAAAACAATAATGAATTTTTTTTACTTCCAGGTTTCATGCTATTCTCATTTTGGGCCTGGAACGTGATCTGTGCACCAGACATTTTCTCTTGGAACTTTAGCTTTATGCTCCTGAACATGGGTCAGCTGGTATATATAATTTACCAGAGAAGACCAGTCAAGTTCGACGAAGAATTAGAAGAAGTTTACCAGACCCTCTTTCACCCTTTTAAGGTAAGAGCCATTGAATGCTAACTGTTTGAATGAAAGTGTGAGTTTATTTCATTCGAAGGAATCAATTTAATTTATTACTTGAACCAAAAAATGTTACAACTGCTGGAGCTAAACACTGTTCAAGTTTTGGCCCAAGACTATTCAATTCATTTATTACCAACCATCCTGATCTAAATAGCTTAAACAACAAACAATTTAGGTCTAAAATTAAAAAATTTATATAATTATTACTTCTGTTATCTACTATTACTGTTATAACATTTTTCATATTAAACTTTAAAATTTGGATAGAACTTAATTTCTTTGTTTTTATTTCCTCTGCCCGTACCATAGGTACTATAGGTAGAGGAAGTATTGTTTTCGACCCCAAAATTCGAAGTTGAGTTTTTAGCATATATACACGTTTCAAGGCCCCCTGAATCCAAAAATACTATTTTTGGAAACATGTCTGTGTGTCAGTGTGTGAGTGTGTGTGTGTGTGTCTGTCTGTCCGTGTGGAAGTTTGTGAACAGGCTAGCTCCGAAACGGAGAATCGTATGAAAACAACATTTCGTATTTGGGTCAGATACCTTTTGAAGATGTGATTCGTAGATTGGCGACAAATTTCCCTTATTTTTAAGGGTACTTTACATGAAGAAATTTTCGTTTTTCGCGATTTTCTCGAAAACGGCTCTAACGATTTTCTTTAAATTTTGCACATGGGTTGCTTATACTAAGAGCTAAAACTTTTATTTGAAACATTTTTTCGAGAAAATTCTCTGAGGGTAGTTACAAGTCACCCACTGTTCACCCACTGTTTGTAGAAAGTTTGTCTTACGTGATGAACAACTGAATTCGCGCTCTTTCACGGCCTCTTATTCTATATAAGAATGTGAAGTGAGAAAGATGTGTTGTTGGCCATGCATAGAGTAAAGATGTATCTGAGGGAAATATTCGATAAATTTCGGAAATTATATTTTACGGCAGAAAGTTCAATAAACGTCTGCAGTCATTTGTTCTTTTTTTTAAGTTTGTTATATAGACTGCGCTTTTAGTCGCATCATTGAAAGAAGAGGTATTTATAGGATAATCAGCGTAAAATTGTGTCTTGCGATTCTGTACAAGGATATTGAATACTGCTAACTTTTATTTGGGCAGAGGAAGTTATGTGACTTTCACATCAGATTTTTTACTAAAATTTGAACAAATAAATTTTTATGTATTATTATTGTATTACCTCGTACCTTTGTATTGTAAATAGAACATGTTCTAACCTTTTATACATAATATTTTGTCATACTTCTCCAAATTATGTATTGTTTTAAGTATTTGTTTAGTATAAGTTTTTCGAATATATTGAACTGAGCCACCCCCGAACACAAGCTCTGCTTCTTCGGGTGGTGTATCAACTTTTTTATGTATTTTTCGTGTAATTTGGAACAATAAATTGTAATTGTAAATTGTAATTGTATTTGTTGTGGATGCAACGACATTTTCTACTGCTTCATGACCTATAAAATTTTATCCCAAAGGATTTTTTAAAAATGTTTGTTAATCTGCTAACATGAAACTCTCGTCATTATGCAAACATAAATGTCATCGACCCACTGGGCTGGGTTCAAACCCGCGAAGTTTGGGACAGAAAAGTAGTGCCTAACCGAAAGCTATATTCAGTACGAGATTATTAATTGGCCGAACGAAGCTAGGTCCTGTTTTAAGTCGACCGTTTGACTTTATCCATAAATTTGTGTTTTACAGACTTACGACCAAACGCGTTGTTCGATTTTCTTCCAATTTGGCGTGAATTTTCTTTAAAGTAATTAAAAACGGCGTATGTGTAAGCATCTTTACATATAGGTGGTGGCCGTTTTATTGTGTGTAATGTTCAGCTTCTTTTGACGATTCTGGCCAAACGGTTCATGCTATAAAATGTTGAAGACTACTTCCAGTCTCAAGTGTAAAACTTTATACTTTAGACTATTTTTGTACGCGTATGAGGCACAGTCTAAATTAATTTACTAGTATTGAACAGTTCTGTACTTACATTTCATAAGGTGCAAAGACTCTGAGAGAAAACTTTGTCTTCCGGGTTATACCTGAAAATAATAAATATTAAGCTTTAAATTTTGTAGTTAAATTAAAAATGAACTGATAACAAACAAAGATATAAACACTGTCCCGACTATAAAGCCTTTACATCTGTTTTGACACCAGAAAGACAAAATGAATGCATGGTGTACCGGTATTCATTCGTTGGGTACATATACTCAGAATTATTCCTCGTATAACTAGATCGGTAAGACCTGAGCCAAACAGACGGATGCGCAGTAGGCTACGATGAAGTAATCTAGAACTACCTGACCTTCATATCACGTGATGTTCCCTGCCAGTTCGTACTGTACAGACCGTGTAAAAGCATCTTAGTTAGCCTCACAGCATTCAATAGTGAAGTGTGATACGTTAATAAGAGCAATGGAAGGCGAATGTAGTTATTCTAGCAAATAGGTTGGTGGTAGTAAAGTGATTCACAGTCAGAATAGGGACATACTGTGGAACATGGGCGTACCGAGGGGGGGGTTTGGGGGTTTGAACCCCCCCCCCCAATTGATTAAAAAAAGGAAAATTGTATAATTTTTGTAAGTCTGCCCATAAATTACTTAATACAAGTATAAAGCGTGGGAAGCTTAAAACTCGTTATTTTGCGTCTTAATTTTAAAATTTTTCCGGGGGAAGACCCCCGGAAGCTTAAAACTCGTTATTTTGCATCTTAATTTTTTAATTTTTCGGGGGAGGACCCCCGGACCCCCCAGACCCCGCGGATGTTATAAACCCCCATATAGTCGGCCTGGTTACGCCTATGCTGTGGAATGTATATAGGTTAGGGCTATTGTGAACCGCATAGTTTGGAATGAATAGTACAGTATATGCATTCTATTTTGCCCCAACTCCATTGCTACCGGCGGACGATAAACTATCTGCGGGTGTTTGGTTCAGGTCCTAGCGTCCCAGTTATACTTCATTCTGATTTTCAGTAGTGGAAAATCCCTTTCTCGGGTTCGAGATTGGGTGTTTGGGTTGTCTTTAGGTTTAAGTGTTAGGTGGGGTACTGGCGCACCCTGAAACAAATCCGCTCAGAATATCCCCTTAAGGTTCATTGGGGGTTTCTTGCGACCCAGTGGAACAACAACTAGGCTACTACTACTATTACTTAATTCTTATAGATGCTGAGTTAACCCCAGGTCCACTTGAATGATTAGGCCAATGGTAATATCCCAACGACCTCATGGGGACCTTTGTGCCTTTGTGCCTTAACCAACTGCGCCATGGCGTACCCCTCGATGTGCCTACTACTCAATACAAATATGCCGCACAGCACATATTATAAAGATAACGTGTGCATGTCACCAGATTTCGTGTGCTACCAACTTCACAAAATAAAAACATATTTAGACAGAATGTCATCGGCGGTAGCCTAGGAATGCACTCCAGAGCCGGATTACTAGGTATTTTCATTATAATTATTAATCGTTTAGTTTATGAATTATTCCTGCGTGAGTGTTAATAAATATAATGTTTTAATTATGTTGCACTTTAATTTTTAATTTCTGAATTAATTGTCGCGGGCGAAGCTGCGGGCACCTGCTAGTGTAACAATAAGAGGAAGTGTTCGTCTTTTAGTCTATCTGTCTGTCTGTGCGCGATGCTCAGCAAAATCTACTGCACGCAGAAATCTGAAATTTTAAATATAGATGGACTGAAGGGTGTCCGAATACACCTCGAAGCCAGATTTTTAATTTTTGCTTTCGTTCGCGAGTTACGAGTGAAAAACTAAAAGAAAAGGTTATATTTTTGCGCTATCGAAGTATCAGTTTTCGGTAATAAATTTCAACAATCAAATCAATTGCAGGTACCTTCCTTTTTTTTTTTTTTTTTCATAACTTGAAAACATGAGCATCGAGATTTAATCAATATATCGCATGGATTTGTCGATCGTTTCGATTCTGTGAGCTCAACCTGGTCGATTCGTTTGTTTTTAAGTTAATGTCAAATACAATAGACGCGCTTTCTAATCGTGGAATGCACTCCAAAGCCAGAGTTTATCTGTTTCATAATAATTATTAATCGTTTAGTTTATGAATGATTCGCGTGTAAGTTATTTTGCTCTCGATTTTTAATTTTGGAATTAATTATCGTGGGCAAAGCCGTGGGCACCTGCTAGTTAAACAAAAAACAAATAAAATAAAATATGCAAGTTCATGTTATGAAGCGGACTATAGTTGTACAGCGACCTCAATACATGTCACACATGCATTGTATTTCGTCTTGTTGCTGGCTGCTACAACTATAAATATATTGTCTTATGCTATACAGTATGTTGAAGTTATCTAACATAAAAGAAGTTGAATGATGAAGTAATATTCCTGTTATACTTCTTCCAATGAACTTGCCATTATATCTAACATAAGCTATGTTGATTTTTCCACATTCACTATCCATTTATCGGTTTAAAAATTGACTGTCCTTCATGAGCTCCCCATGAAAAAAAAAAATCCTTACACCCTTACCAAATATGTATTTATTTAACCGATGACTTTATTTAATTTGGAGGCTTTTAATAGACTGATATTTTAACATATTTTATGGAACTGGATACTTCATTCTTGATTATATACTTTAGTTGTAAGACAATACTGACGAAACCACATGTACTGTTGTATATTTATGGAGAATAAAGAATATGAATATGAATACTTTACACGGTGCATTTGGCTATCATATGGAATGCATTTTACACAGATTCCTAGTGGTTATAATTTAGATTCGGATGTTTATGACCTAAAAATGTGGAAAATACGACTTTAAATATGCCCTTAAAAATGACAAAATATGACCCAAAAATCCTAAATATGACCTAATAAAATAACGCGTTAAAAAGTTTATATTTAAAACGTTTCAAGACACACATCACACGAATTCAATCGGATAATCACTTTATAACAATTTTGGTGATTTACAGTTTTTCTTGTAGTGGACTGTTTTTAAAGAATTTGCTCCTGTTTGCTCGTTTCATCAGCTCCAAATACTCGTAATATTTTGTAGACCTTGCATGTCCCTATACAATATGAATAATTGCATTAATTTTAAAATTGAAGTTACTTATTAATCTGGCATAAACATTAAATTAATTAAATAAATTTCTACGATAATTAACTCTACCAAATAGTACATACACTGTATAATTGTGCTCTTTTGCCGAATTATGACCGTATAAATATGACGTTAAATTATAAATTTGTCTTGAAATATGACCAATACCACAAAAAAGAAAAAAATATGACTTTATATGCAAAATAAGAACGGTCCGATCAGGATAACAAGCGCGCAATTCGTGTTTAATTTGCGATTGCGGCGAGAATGGAGGACAGGATAAAAATATGACATGTCATTAACATCCAAACCCTAGTTATAAATATCAACATGTAAAGAATTCCTGTTATCAAAACAATAAGAATCACATGCGAAGTGTCATTCGTCTTTCTGAAGCTGATTTCATATTTACAGCACTTGCAGTAATCAGGACGAACTGCACTAATCAGAAAATAACCCAGTATAGATCACAGACATAGTTTGCGTGTCTGTCGCTGGTTGCATGCAACGGTCTTCTCTCATGTTTGATCACTCTGCTCTCGCTAAGCTAGAACGCTCCTCCTTCTCCTATTCCAGGCGAGATTATAGCTTTAATGGATCTGTGTACTCAACAATCGATATAATTTGAATCTATAATCCAAGAGGATTCCACCCCATGGATAGCAAACACATTGCACTATGCATAACAGGGATCAATGCTGACAAAACCCTTAGCTTGGTTAGGTCAGGTGCATTAACAATATCTTAATGAACATCACAGCGAAATCTTTCATTATAATAAAAATTCCCACTTAGTCCTTGTTCTATTAGAGGCGTAACTGAGTAAAATAGGCCTTGCATTGTTGTTTTTATACATTTTACTTAATACCGAAATAGAAGATATTCGTCTGAGAATATTAATATCTTCTATTGATATTATGCCGAATAAAAATATATTATGTTCCACGTTGTAGATTTTATAACTAATCTTTTTCATCCCAAAAGCAAACACTGACTCCCACAATAATTCTCCTCTTTACAATGTGCTCCGTCTGTACAATCAATTGCACAAAATGGACAATATAGATATATTTAATACTAACAATAAGCGGTTTAAAAGTATCTGTGATCAAAATTTGAAAACTTTAAAACTGTAATTATTAAAAATAAATAAATAAATATATATAGGTCTATGCTGTATATATTTTTTCCTCCAAAACTATTATAGGCCTATTATTTATGTTTTCGATTTGTTCCCTTCATTGTGTAATTTTCATATTGTATGTGTCTCTTCTTTTTTCTTATTTGTAATATTAGTTTAAATATTTTTAGTATTACTCTTAAATATCTAATATTAGTGTTGTAGTGTTGTAATATTAGTCGTATTATCACCATAATAAATAATAAATAAAAAATCAGTTTGACTTCTACTTCTAAACGCACAAAGAAACAGTTTGTTATCGTAGTTTATAACAAACTAATATTATGCATGCATTTCTGAGATCATTCCATTTTTGGTCATATTTAGTTCTGTGTGTCAGTTTATGCAATGCGAGTTTAGAAAAGTAAGAGTAGTCTACTAATAATATTACAATGTGAATTTTCCTCATTGAAATGACATAGCCATATTAGCGCACACTTATCCTATATTAGGCCTACGCCTCTTGCGCATTCAAATCCCATGGCTGACTACTTTGGTTGTGTGTTCTTTTTCAGGATTTCAAGACGAACTGATAAAATTAAATAATGATAATATTAGAAGACCCTACTAATTTTAATTACACCTTTCAGAAGTTCAGACTTAAATTTGCATAATTATATAAGCAATTAACAAGACAATTCCTCGGTGGGCTCTAAGTTTAGAATCAATGACGATAATTTTAGTAGAAGAGCTAGTATCTATAAATTACAATCATAACAAGATGAAAAACACCCTCATATTTTACATAAAACAATAGTCTATTAATCTTCATATATACTTTTATACCGAATTTTTTGATGATGAATAAAATTTATACGTCAATGCGGTACCTACATGTCGCACCCCCACTAGAAGAGTGTTACATCTCTGAAAATATCCATTTCGAGATAATACCATACCCAGATGCACAAATATGTGTTCTAGAATCTCGATAAGAGTTGTAACTTTAGCTCTTCAAATAGCCACTTGGTAGCGTTTGTAACGCTTTTCGGTTTTGTAGTTGCGGACCTACGAATGGGCGACTAGGGTTACATTTCGGAACAACTCAGTTCGGTGCTGGCTTCCAAGGTGGCGAGACAGTTAATAGTGTTGCATCTTGAGATATAACGGTCTTCGGTTTTGAGTACGTTGATTTCCGATGTAATATGATGATTAGTAGCGTTACATTTTAATACAACTCTAAGCTGTCCACCTTTGATTTTACCATTTATAATTTGAAATATGAAGAAACTCTCTGCAAAGTTTGGCACGATAGAGAAAGCAACAGGGGATCAACAGAAATTTCAATTTGCGTATTCAAGTACATGCAGGCTGTCTAATCCAGTTGATTTTATATTTTATTCAGACAGCTGTGGGGGTCAGTAGAAGAATAAATTCTTATTTATAATGTACATGTATTCTTTTTCTATGTTAACAAACGTGAACAGCATCATAAAAAAAATATCTCATCAAAGGTCACACACAAAATGAGGATGATGCAGTACACTCTTTAATAGAGAAAGAAAACAGGAGGGTTCAAAAAGCTGGACCAATTTACGTTTCTTCACAATATTACCAAATAATTAGAACTGCAAAAAAAGACAAACCCCTACTTCAAAGTTGTTGAATACGGCCACAAGGACTTTATAAATTTCAAAGATTTGTCTGAAAAAGTAGGGAAAAAATTAATGACAACTGTAAATTGCAGCCAATCAATTTCAAACTTTCGAACTTGGAAATACAATCCCATAAAATGTTATTATAAGGCATTTCTTAAATCAAATACTTTCGAGGAAATGTTTATTTATCAACACAAGCAAAAGGATGAAATGATGCGCACCACCCAGAAGAATCTTCCAGTGCCTGTGAGTGTGAAATGGAGACCCTCCAAACTTGGAAGGAAGGGCAATTTACAATTCCTCGCCTAGTATTTCTGCTCGAAAGAAACAAAGTTTGATTACTCTTTGGACCTGCAAAACCATTCCACGGGCTTATTGCAGTTTCTATGCCTCTTTCCAATGTACTTACAAAATAGTTCCCGATTCAGTGTTCGTTTTGTTATTTTAATTTTTTTATTATTTAATCTAATAGTCAATTGCTGTTGTCTATGAACATGCAGTTTGTATTCAGTTATGAAGGAAAGCATTTTAAGATGAATAACGTAGGGACTGCGGCTGTGATATGTGACAGTATTTCTTTTCTTTTTTTAAATATATTACAACTCTATTTTACATAAGTATAAAACACTGCTTTTCATGATATTGATAAATAATTGTAATATATTCTTAATTTTGAGAATACAAGTACATGTTCAATTTATATTACTGCTGACTTAATTAATTTGTATCAACCATAACAAAACAAATATTTTCTTTAGTATAAACGAAAAAATATTTTAAAATCAATATTATAATTTTAATATTAACGTTACATCTCACGGCAATGCGACTAGAGCCTTTCTCGAATATAGTTACATCTTGTGAAATTATAGTAAAATATCCACTTAAAAAGCACTTTCTTTCAAAAAAAGTGATAAAGTGTTATGACCAAACTATACGCTATAAAAATATTACAAAAAAGTATTCCCTGTTTTCACCAGCATGCTTTGAAATTTGACGAAACTTCAATCTCCATTTCCCAAAAGTGAGATATTTGAAGATGTACCACTCTTCTAGTGGGTGTGCGATGTCTACAAATGGGATCATCTTTCTTTGTTAAGATGGTGTGAACATACCGAAAGGCCTAGGCGTAATATCGGTACTACATGAGCTAATGGTACCACACATTATATTTTATTCTGTATAACATCTCATCTAATCCTGACAGCTACTTCTGTGTAATGAGTTGAGACCGGAGGTTAGGCAAAATGCCTATTCTTAACCGTTATAGATATAAAAATGACTTAATAGGAGTTCAAGAAACTATCCTTAGAGCTTTTTTTCATAAAGTTAACTCTGCGTATTTTAGCATATTTCAACTTATAATGCCTATAAATGCCTATTTCCTCTTTTCCAAGGAAAAAACAGCATTTTATTGAAAACTTACATAAAAATGAGTGAAGTCCATGCAATTTGAATCTCATGGGTTAATGACATTAATTAAATTTGTTTATACCCACTGTCAGATGCCTTAATAAATTATAAAAAGACGTAGGAATGATTCTTAGTGGTGAAAAAAGTGTTTCAATTGATAATGATCCACAAATTCTTCCACTCTACAAGTGCGCTCCGATAACATCAGTAGAAGTGGAAAGGTCGTTTTCGGTATTAAAAAATATCCTACTGTCTGATAGGAGGCATAACCTAAGAGTAGAGAATTTGAAAAAGTATCTGAATTTGTTATTATGTGCAATCAATGATGTTTGTTAATGATTGGCAAAAGGTGTTTGTAAAGGTAATATTGTGCGTCGAATGTGGTACCGGTACAGTGCTCTAATGAAATGAACAATATTGTTTATACAGTGTTTCGGTTAGATCCATCCATATTATGTGTATGGGGTAGGCCTATGTTATTTTGATTAAATACTGCATGATATAAATGTTTTATTTCAAATAGTAACAAGAGACATCCAGAATGAGTTCATGTTTTTTGACCTACTGTCTCCTTTTGCATGCAACTGTAAATGTTTTAGGACTTATTTTGACAGTTTTAGTGCCTATTTTGCAATTTTTAAGTGCCTTTTTGCCTGCCTATTTTGAAATTCTTATGTGCCTAACGTCCGGTCTCTACTAGAGAGAGTAGAGAGTAGAGAGTAGAGAGGTAGAGTAACTGAGTGAAGTGGACAGTCCCTTATTTTCCACAGTGTCGCGCCTGATACTGCAAATTTGAAGTTTAACAAGTACCTTACTCTGGAATGTTCTGGTATCCAAACTTCGCTACTATTTATGAGTTATGACTTACCTGTACTACTATTTCTCTTGCTACCACTGCTTCCCGGATGATCAACACGACATTCGGATGAATTTTTTTTATACATTCTTATTAACAATATTATGTTTCTAAAATACGAATTGTCAGTTTTAATTAGTTATAAATGCGACGTCACTCTGTCATGACCATTTGAAATCAATATTTATAACATTAATTATTTCCAGGTACCAAGATTACTGTTCAAAAAGATGGTGAGTTCTGACTTCGCTCAAATTATGTCTCTACATGCTGGAGAAGCCTACGCCATGCAGAACTTAACTAAGACTGATAGGTTGGGGCTGCTTCTATCTGGAAAGGTGAGTGATTTCAATGCCACTATAAAAATACAAATTTTGGTGGCTGTCAAATATAGGCACAGTTAAAGCGTGGATTAAATATTAGCTAATAACATTTTTATGATAAAAGTGTACTTTGAGGCTTCTAAGTTATAAGAGGATGTGTGATATGAGGGTTCCTTGAAGTTCATTAAATCCAACGGAATTTTTTGCATTCCTTATTCCCAGATACCGTAAACACGGATACAATCTCACACAAAACTTGGTAGGCCTATATACAATATATCATATAGTAGTAGTAGTAGGTCCGTAGATCGCGAACGATCTCTGGAGATCCCCTAGGTTGTGCACAGCAGTTTAGGGTGCCAGCCTAACATTGTCTCTTGTTATGCATTTAGTAACCTGTTGAACAGCATCTCTCCATTCAGATCTAGATTCTGCAAGCCTAATGATTTGTGCCCATTCCATCTTAAGGGTGTCCTTAATCCCGTCTGTCCATCTAATTCTACTTCTGCCTTGTTTCGTGCTGCCTTGTGTGATGCCTAACATTAGGTCTTTTTCCAACGAATCATTTCTTCTGAGCAGATGACCGAAATACGTCAGCTTGTTACTTCCTCTGCCCGTACCATAGGTACTATAGGTAGAGGAAGTATTGTTTTCGACCCCAAAATTCGAAGTTGAGTTTTTAGCATATATACACGTTTCAAGGCCCCCTGAATCCAAAAATACTATTTTTGGAAACATGTCTGTGTGTCTGTGTGTGTGTGTGTCTGTGTGGAAAATATCTGTGAACAAGCTAGCTCCAAAACGGAAAATCGTATGAAAACAAAATTTCGTATTTGGGTCAGGTACCTTCTGAAGATGTGAGGATAAGATTGGCGACTATTTTATCTTATTTTTAAGGGGACTTTACATGAAGAAATTTTCGTTTTTCGCGATTTTCTCGAAAACGGCTCTAACGATTTTCTTTAAATTTTGCACATAGGTTGCTTATACTAAGACCTAAAACTTTTATTTGAAACATTTTTTCGAGAAAATTCTCTGAGGGTAGTTACAAGCCACCCACTGTTCACCCACTGTTTGTAGAAAGTTTGTCTTACGTGATGAACAACTGAATTCGCGCTCTTTCACGGCCTCTTATTTTATATAAGAATGTGAAGTGAGAAAGATGTATTGTTGGCCATGCATAGAGTAAAGATGTATCTGAGGGAAATATTCGATAAATTTCGGAAATTATATTTTACGGCAGAAAGTTCAATAAACGTCTGCAGTCATTTTTTTTTTTTTTTAAAGTTTGTTATATAGACTGCGCTTTTAGTCGCATCATTGAAAGAAGAGATATTTATAGGATAATTAGCGTAAAATTGTGTCTTGCGATTCTGCACAAGGATATGTGAATACTGCTAACTTTTATTTGGGCAGAGGAAGTTATGTGACTTTCACATCAGATTTTTTTTTAATAGCAATTGCAGTCAGGGAATTTCCAGGATTGACTTCTTCCAAAATGGATGCATTTGTTCTTTTGTCTTACGCAGCATTTTCCTCCATGTCCATAGCTCGAATCGGTCTAGTCTCTTTTTTGTCCTCTTTATGAAGAGTCCAACTTTCACTACCGTACAGCACGACTGGGAATACCATGGTCTTTACAATGGATATAATATATTCGCACCTAATTATAATCCTTGCACCTAGGGACACATTTTTACTTCCTCTGCCCGTACCATAGGTACTATAGGTAGAGGAAGTATTGTTTTCGACCCCAAAATTCGAAGTTGAGTTTTTAGCATATATACACGTTTCAAGGCCCCCTGAATCCAAAAATACTATTTTTGGAAACATGTCTGTGTGTCAGTGGGTCTGTGTGTCTGTGTGTGTGTGTGTGTCTGTGTGGAATATCTGTGAACAAGCTAGCTCCAAAACGGAAAATCGTATGAAAACAAAATTTCGTATTTGGGTCAGGTACCTTCTGAAGATGTGAGGATAAGATTGGCGACTATTTTCTCTTATTTTGAAGGGGACTTTACATGAAGAAATTTTCGTTTTTCGCGATTTTCTCGAAAACGGCTCTAACGATTTTCTTTAAATTTTGCACATAGGTTGCTTATACTAAGACCTAAAACTTTTATTTGAAACATTTTTTCGAGAAAATTCTCTGAGGGTAGTTACAAGCCACCCACTGTTCACCCACTGTTTGTAGAAAAGTTTGTCTTACGTGATGAACAACTGAATTCGCGCTCTTTCACGGCCTCTTATTTTATATAAGAATGTGAAGTGAGAAAGATGTATTGTTGGCCATGCATTGAGTAAAGATGTATCTGAGGGAAATATTCGATAAATTTCGGAAATTATATTTTACGGCAGAAAGTTCAATAAACGTCTGCAGTCATTTGTTTTTTTTAAAAGTTTGTTATATAGACTGCGCTTTTAGTCGCATCATTGAAAGAAGAGATATTTATAGGATAATTAGCGTAAAATTGTGTCTTGCGATTCTGTACAAGGATATGTGAATACTGCTAACTTTTATTTGGGCAGAGGAAGTTATGTGACTTTCACATCAGATTTTCTTTAATAGCAATTGCAGTCAGGGAATTTCCAGGATTGACTTCTTCCAAAATGGATGCATTTGTTCTTTTGTCTTACGCAGCATTTTCCTCCATGTCCATAGCTCGAATCGGTCTAGTCTCTTTTTTGTCCTCTTTATGAAGAGTCCAACTTTCACTACCGTACAGCACGACTGGGAATACCATGGTCTTTACAATGGATATAATATATTCGCACCTAATTATAATCCTTGCACCTAGGGACACATTTTTACTTCCTCTGCCCGTACCATAGGTACTATAGGTAGAGGAAGTATTGTTTTCGACCCCAAAATTCGAAGTTGAGTTTTTAGCATATATGCACGTTTCAAGGCCCCCTGAATCCAAAAATACTATTTTTGGAAACATGTCTGTGTGTCAGTGTGTCTGTGTGTCTGTGTGTGTGTGTGTGGAATATCTGTGAACAAGCTAGCTCCAAAACGGAAAATCGTATGAAAACAAAATTTCGTATTTGGGTCAGGTACCTTCTGAAGATGTGAGGATAAGATTGGCGACTATTTTCTCTTATTTTTAAGGGTACTTTACATGAAGAAATTTTCGTTTTTCGCGATTTTCTCGAAAACGGCTCTAACGATTTTCTTTAAATTTGCACATATGTTCCTTTTACTGAGAGCTAAAACTATCATTTGAAACTTTTTTTCGAAAAAATTCTCTGAGGGTAGTTACAAGCCATCCACTGTTCACCCACTATTTGTAGAAATTTTGTCTTGTGTGATGAACAACTGAATAGCGCTCTTTCACGGCCTCTTATTCTATATAACAATGTGAAGTGAGAAAGATGTATTGTTGGCCATGCATAGAGTAAAGAAGTATCTGAGGGAAATATTCGATAAATTTCGGAAATTATTCTTTACGGCGGAAAGTCTGCAGTCACTTGTTCTTTTTTTTTTAAGTTTGTTATATAGCCTTGCGCTTTTAGTCGCATCATTGAAAGAAGAGATATTTATAGGATAATTAGCGTAAAATTGTGTCTTGCGATTCCGTAAAAGGATATGTGAATACTGCTAACTTTTATTTGGGCAGAGGAAGTTATGTGACTTTCACATCAGATTTTTAACGTTGTTTCGTTTCGTAAAAATTAAAACTGTAATGTCTGGGAGATAGTGCTGGTCCCAATATATTATAGGCCATATATAGGCTATATCTACACACACCATTACTTATACAATGATAGGCCTATTCATACGGACCCTCTTCGTGGTCTCGTGGTTACCATCGCTAGTCACGGATGCACAGGCTGGGATCCAATCCCCGGTACCTCAGGTTTTTCTGAGGTAGGGAGATCTGGAACGGGGTGCACTCAGCTTCGTGATACAAACTGAGGAGCTACTTCAAGGAATCATCGTTTCCAGCCGTGAGTTCGGCATGCTGAGCACATGTCCCCAATCCTGCCTCTGACGAAGCGGTCGGGTAGTAGGCCTAGTTCTTTCAGGGATGTAGCGCCTCGGAGTTTGGAGTTTTAGCCTACTCCCACTACGGAATGAATTCATTAATGTTAACTAAATTAACTGAAACCGGCGGTTTCAGATTGGGAAATTGGAAGTCGAGTTATCGACGTCAGATAATTTAACTGAAATCTCGGGTTCGATTCCCATCCAGGACAATTTTTCCTGTACATAATATTGTTATGTAACTTAGGCTACTATGTCATGAACCGAGTTGCTTATGTTAGTTTTCGTATCCGCCGTTATGATTAGTTAGTTCCATTTAAGTTACTTTCTTTTAATATACTACTCTAAGCTATGGTATGTAATAGATGGGAAAGATACTGTACAAAAGATCGTAGGCCTAACAACCGGTAACTTATGGATTTCTCCTCTTTCCTCTGCCATATCTCACGACTCTCATATATAATGGATCTTCCCCCTCAGATTTTCTCGGAGGAATACTGTGAAGTTGCACGATTGCAATAGATAGCCTACGATTGAAATAGGTAGTCTTTCTACGAAATGTACCTAAAAGAAACTATACATAAACACACGATCGTTGTACTATCAGAGTCTTCTAAAACTGCATAAATATAATTATTTTTAGTCGCTTAAGATATATAACCTCTTGATGTTCTTTTCAGGTGAACGTTATGTCAGATCATCAGTTTTTACATCCCATCATGCCATGTGAATTTTTAGACTCACCAGAGTTCGAATCTAGCAGGGCACAAACTGATGAAAAGTTCAAGGTGAGTAAGTACATTTAGCCTATTCACAGTCAAAAGAACTAGGCTCTCTCGTACTGTTTTAACTTATGTTATTCTGCACAGATACATTTCTATTCTGAAAAATGGAACATACATATGATCGTCCTGGTTAAACTATTGGATTTTAAATTAAACACTGAAATTAAATAATGTCGGGATTATTTTGGTTCCAATTTAAAGCAACCCTTGCAACCAGATCTTCAGTGCGTGAGGTTAATCTGAAATAGAATTCTGGCGTAATTGTTGAGTGGGGTACTCTGTACGCATGTAGATACATAACAGCATGTGCTATGTGTCGCTGCGTAAAATCAGTCTAAATAAATTTGGAGATCTCGAATTGCATGCGCAATCAGTGCAAGTAAAAAAGTAAACATTTAATTGCATGCTGGATTTCTAAACGCACACTTGAATTTGTTGCTGCTGTACCCTTGTACTGTATGTCTTTTAATTGTCGAGTAAGAACCAGATACGAAGAACGTGCTGAAGGTTGATGAACAACATATTGTGGAAGACTGAAACCACTCATGCATTATAATTCCTCTATGTTGGTATGACCTGTTACTTCTCTCCTTTCTCCTTGCAATTCTGTAGTCGTCTGGGAGCAGCCGTTAAAAATGCAGTGTAAGTTTACTCACGTGTTTCATTGATCACAAGTAAACTACGTAATGTATCTTCAATATTGTAAGAGAAAAAAGGGGTTGATATAAAGTGCCTTTAAGTGGTATAAAATTCAGCAATACCTATACAATGTCATTACATTATGCGCAATTATAAATTTTTTAGAGTATTTCAAGTATAAAATTAAATTCAAAATAATAAATTTTATTTAGGCCTAATATAGTGAACGCATTCTTGACGTATCCTCAATTAAGTCTGCAATATGCATGTAGATTAATACAGATTGTATATTTATACATTACTTTTGTTATCAATTAAAATTATAAGAAAATAATTAAATTTTAATGATAAGTATTATTAATTAAGTATTAATATGCTTCAACAGTTTATGAAAATGATATTTATTTTGACTTGCAACACCTAAAAAAGGCGTTTTATTTTTATATATTCAACTGAGTGACTGTTAAACTGTAGCCAATATGTTCGAAAGTACGTCATCAATGGTTTCAATGTTTATTTTCAAAAGGCACTACGTAGGCCTAATAATACGGAAAGGTTGGAATGTTGCAAGGTACTTTATAAAGCTTATGTTAAAATTAAAGAACATTGTGTTATAATATAGAATAGTATGGAATATGGGATACCTTCATGGCACCCAATTCGGATACCTCCTAAAAAGCCTTGGCACGCAACTAGGTATGATCCTAGATAGCAGTGGCGCCCATTTTGGAAATATTCTCCCTCTCCACATGAAATTTGTAAACGCTGTATAAATTAATTCAATCCTGCGTATGCACTTATGTATTCCAATTCACAGTTATTGTAAAATTGTTTAAAATGGAATGTATTAGGCTAGTCTTTATACTTATTACTTATTATTTATGGCCAGAGAAATGTGTACAGATTATAGAATAGAATAATAATAATGATAATAATAATAAGCCTGTACAATATCAGTGGGATATATCTAGATTCAAAGCTTTTCTGAGTAAATGCTTATCAACTATGTGTGTAAAAAAACTCTGAAGAATTTTATTCTTGTTTATGAATTAAATAGAAATCCATTCCATTTACGTAGTCTATGTTAAAGGAACATATTATTTGCTTCTTCCAAAATATATTTAGATATGATCTGATTCTATATGGTAGGCTAATGGTCCTCAAAACAGAGGCCTACTGAAGATACAATAAAAAACAGTAAGCATATTAAGCAATTCCTCAGCTAGAGAACACTGTCAACCTTTTTTGTTAATTCTCTGCAGTGTCTGAAATATCTTGTTATATTTAACTTTGCAATTTTTGCACTAAGCAAGAAATAAACTTATAACAAGAGAGATCAGATGTATTATCATAACACTCGTTTTAAGTAGGTACAAAAAGAACTATGAAAATATAAGACAAAAATTGTTAATAAATTACGTCGTTCTAAATTGCAATTGCCATTGAAAGAACTGCAAAAAAGATTTTATAGTCTACATAAAAATAAAAAATCCATTAAATTATGCTTACGAATTCCTCCAATTTCATAAAATGGAACTCATAACATTTTAAGAATATGACAGTAACATTGTTATCGAAATGATATATATACTAGCTTAAAAGGTCCGGCGTCGCCCGGGTTTTGTATTTTGTAATTTGAAATTAACTAATGAAGGACTTTCGATTTTAAAACTCTAGGTCCTTATAGTATGTAGAAACTGAAATAAGGAAGGACGACTTATCACACTCAAACTATTCCCTCAGAAAACGCTTGATACAGCTTTTTATGACTCATAGAGGATATCGAATTTTGCACCATGTTGCTTGTACACACCATGCCTGGGAGGGGTTGAAATAAGAAGAAACAGAAATTCGAGTAACATATAATTTTATTATCTTTACGGAATATTTTATTTCTCACTTTTATGTTACCACACAACCGTTTCGGGACTCAAATAAAAAAAGAAATTCAATAGGCCTATCACTTTCATATTTTCCTCCTAAAAGACCTGGGACATAATATACTGCGCACAAAGGACTAAAAATGTTCCATCCTATTTGTCTCCTTTTAGTTGCTTAGTGCCAATGATAAACATCCCTATTTCCCACAGCTATGAACAACGTATCAGTGGATAGGATTTTTTTTATTGACTTCTGCTAAAGCATACTCGCTGGCACACACTCAGGCTGAGACAACTGAATTAAGCTTTCCCTGCAACACGACCTCTTATTCTACACCAAAATGTGAAGTGAGAAAATAATATTCTCCGTGTCCAGGGTAGAGAAAGTTATGTAACTGCATCGTGGATTTCATTCTTCGATAGCTTCTCTAATTTGTAAAGTCCAGTTACTTGTAACTTCCAAAGCCTTACGTGAACATTGCAAACAGTACACTATTGTCATGAGAACTGAATTTTATTTTCATTAGCCTAATTCAGTATAATATTCTCAGAAATTATATAAATGTTCAAGGGAAGGAGTGGTTTGTTTGAATTTTAAAGTTGACCGCGTTACTTTCCGGGATGAAGTTATGTATGCAAAATTTCGTGCAAATTGCTAAAAAATGTAGATTTGTATAATGAATATACATACATACCGACATATCCACACACGCACGTACACACTTTCTACTTTATGTATCAGACGATAACTTAATAACAGCCATTTTGTTTTTCTTTTTATGAATATAAAATCTCAAAACTTAAATATTGAATTAAATATAGTTAAACAAAAACAGTCGTATGGTACGCAACTTGCCTATAATGGTAATTCAATTACTCGTATCTTGATAAAATTGATAAAATTTCCCTATAGGCTCATTGCATAATGTTCTAACTCGTATCCTAATAAAATGGTATTTTAATAGGTTTATTGCATAATATACTATTTTACTATGACATTGAGGATTCCATTCTTGGGCCAATTGCGTAAGTAAAACTTTTTTCATTCGTTGTAATTTTTTGTTAATTACATTATAGTTGCCTATTATTTTATAAATTTCAGTGTTATTTAACATTATATGGTAAAAATTACTATACTACGTTTGAATAGTTGATTAATTTTTCATACATTCAACTGATAAATTAGCTTTGAAACTTAACACCCCTAAAACTCGACAATGGAATTCTCCAAGATAACGTACGAGTTACACTAACGCAATACATTTGCTAAATGGAAACAGTATATGGATAAATTCATTAACATTAGGCCTATTGTCATTTTTCACATGCTTAGGGGCTTTGATAAACTTCCATATTTCTCAACTAAAAATAGAAAGCCTACAGCTATGAATAACGTATCAGTGGATAGAATTTTTTACCGACCTCTGATATAGCATAGACCTACTCGTTGGCACACCTCAGGCTGACAACTCGATAGACTATGATGTCCCCGCAATACGACCTCAAAATCATCAAATTGTGAAGTGAGAAAATAATATTCTCTCCATCCTAAGGTAGAGGAAGTTATGTGACTTCATCACATTGAGCATTATTTTCGTGGATTTGATTCTTAATTATTTATTTTAACCAATGAATTATTGCTATAGCTTCTCTAATTTGTCAAAGCCCAGTATGCACGTCCAAAGCTACCTGTGGTCACTGCAAACAATACACTGTTGTCATGAGAACAGAATTGCATTTGCTAAATTGTAATATTTTCAGAAATTATATAATTTTTCAAGGAAAGGAGTGGTGTGTTTGAATTTCAATGTCTACCGCGTTACTTTCCGAGTTGAACTGGGTAAGTGTGCAAAATTTCGTGCATATTGCTCAAGAAATGTAGATTTGTGTTGGGAACGTAGGCCTACATACCCACATATTCACATAAACCCATACATACTTTCGATTTTATATATTAGATTAGTGTTGGTACTATTAAGTGACAATAAGTGCTATTATTATTATTATTATTATTATTATTATTATTATTATTATTATTATTATTATTATTATTATTATTATTATTAACTGTACTCCTTTCTTCTTGCATGCCACATCACCACAGTTTCCAAAGTTCCGCAGAAAATACCAGCTAACACTAGCAATATCGAAGGACGTGAACTTAAGACCTCTCCGCATTACAGTCAATAAGAAACTACTGCAAGCCATGTGTGCCGAAAGAGATCAATAACTAAATAATAATCGAAGGGATGTTTTGTATGCACTTCACATTATCAAGATCTTTTGTTGATATTTTGCTGAAATTTTCACATTAAAGTTTGTTGCATGTCAGAAATCTAGAGACACAGAACTGTCGCATTTACTAGCACAAATGACATCGATGTGGATCAACTTCGCGATCTTGAGAACATAAAGGCTGTCCCTTATTGGCTATTGACGATATTTCGCCCACAACCTTAGTTTTGCAAGGTATTATTGAATAAATATGTTTATTAATCTTTTCACTGCTACTGACGTATAAGAAATTGCATAAAAGCAGAATTATTATAACGATTTCATCTTAATGTGTGCAGATGTTTATTTTCGTGGTACGGTTGTCATTCATGGACACCAGCTATTCTTCTGAAAATATTCTATGATTTTACTTGAAAGCTTATATGAATAGGAAATATGAAGGGGCGAACTTTTGCGAGCAATGCAGTCAATATGACCTGCTGGATTGATCAGTTGGGGTGCTTTAATTTTATCTTTCACCTGCCTTTCTTGGTCTTACGAATAAGAGCAGCATTTAAGAAAAATGTAAATAAGACTTTCTTTAGGGATTTATTATTATTCTATGTAATTTTACTTTAACTTATTCTAAGTATCTTTGTTTCAAGCAATGTATATATTATCATTATTCAACTTGAAATTATGGCATGTAATGCATGTAATATTACTCCGTAATGGGGCATGCTGTAATAATAAATTAAAAAAAAAAAAAATAAAAAAAAAAAAAAAAAAGCCATTGCCTGCTAGCGAGGACTTAAATGAACGAATCACACAATAATTATTAGTTCATAAACGGACTTCCGATTGTATTATCTGCACACAGGGTCCCCTTCGAAGTCACAAGAACCTTTAAGGAGGGACATACACCTTTGGGTGAAATTCATAGGTGAGAAATAGGCGAAATTCATTATTTTTTTCTCAGCAATGAATAGTTCTGTAACCTTGTATCTGGTATGTTCTTTATTAAATTCCTCTACAATTAGGCTACATAGTATTTCCAGAATTAATTAAACTTTTACAGTTATGGGTAATTATAGTTACAAAAGGCAGCCTTCCATGATAATTTCCACAAATGGCAATATTTTTTAGTTTTCTTTTTTCTATCTATTTTTAAACATTATATGAACAACATTATCTACAATCATTAGAATATCTACATTGTAAGTATTTAAAAAAATCTATTTTTTAGATTTTCTTTTAAATTAAAAATATATATTTAAAAAACTATTAAAGTCACATGAATGGTTGCAGATAATTTGTTCATCTGATATATTATCAAATACACAGAAAAATAATCACTCAGAAATACTGATATTTGTATATTATCAAGGAAACGGCATTTCAGTAAATGAAAACGTGTTAATTACTCGTAACTTTAATAGTTTGGTTAATTTTGAAAATAATATGCAATTGTAGAGGTAGTCAATAAAGATTAGGCTATGTCAGATTGCGAGGTTGTTGAGAAATTAATTACTGAGAAAAAAAATGAATTTAACCTATTTTTCACCTAAGAATTTTACCCTAAGTTGTATGTCCCCCATAGACAATGGACGTTAATGTGAGCGGTGCTTTTTTAATTAAATTCCAATCCAGATAGCGCCTTTTTCGGGAGCGGAAACCCCTGGTCCAGAAGGGCTGGTCACGGGATTTGAACCTACGATTTCTACTATGAAGTATAAACACTCCATAGGAACATGGGCTACTCGAATGTTTCTTATATATTTTTTTTTTCAATGTAAAGAACTCTAGCAATTTATATTTTCATATAAAGCGTAAAATGGCGATTAATTATTGCAATGCCAATTAAAATATAATTAGCCTAAATGAGTCCTTTTGGGTAAGTCCTTTAGGGTTTACGGCAAATGGAAGCATCATTATTTTTTGCATTTTTTCATAGCAAATGTGATTGAGTATCTAATGCCAGTCCCGTTGTTCTGCCGCACTTGGATCTGCCCTGAGGCGGAGAGATGGCTTGGGTGGGCCATATGCACAAGCGATAAGTGTGAAAGAGTGTTTTTGTAGTTTGGGGCAAGAGTGATTATAAAGAGGCGAAAGAGAGAGAAGGAAAGCAGGTGACTGTATTGGTCTAATCTTGTTGGAAGACACCTAGGGGACCGTCAGCCTTAACGTCCCTATCCGACGGACGAATCATTATCAACAGAGACAAAAGCACAGCGGAGAACAGACTAGACTAGTGATTAGAAGCTGTATATCACCACCTCCCCTAAATCCAGCCGGGTCCAGATTAAAAACCCAACCCTACTGGGACTCCAACCCGGGCCATAGAGCTGAGGTGGAAGGCAGGCGCCACGTTGGCGGGCTGCATACATAAAAATACGTACAAAACCATGCAATAACCACGAGTAATGCAGACTTAGAGATTAATTACGTATAATTATGTATGGACATAGCAGGCTACTTCAACTCAAATTATTATCATTGATATAAAGATTGGGTGGGATGATGAATGTTGATGATTGATAGAGCTTCAGGCGGAGCAATATTTCAAACCACACTACCGGAACAATGCTTTCTGCTCATGTTAGTCCTAATTATTTGAATGGTATTACCTTCCCCTACTAATTAGACTACTATAACTTGCATCAATATGTCTCGAGTTCAGTATTACGGTTCAAATTACATGTGGTGTAATACAAATATGGTCCTTATTAGTAGATTCTTAGAGAAGAATGTAAATTTAACGTATACAAATTTTGTAGGACAAAAATGAGAATTCAGTTAAAAATGGGGGAATTTTATTTATTGTAAAAAAAAAAAGAAAAGAAACGGACAAAAAATCGTAAATTAACGGGATTAAAGTCTAATGCATGCTATATATAAAGCTTTATTCTTTTGTAATTTCGTATTTATCTTTAAATTCGTTTGAAATTAGGGAAAATAACTTTTGTTTTCATTGTTTTTTCTCTAGTCTGAGTAGCTATTTTCTTAAATTTGTAAAGTAAATTTTAGCAAGTTTAAGAGAAATAACGAGATTTGATAATACAGTAATATTTTATTTTTGTGTTCTTTTGTAACGTAGAATTTGTTATTCTTAATTTTGTAATAATTTTTAGTAAGTATAAGTAAAATAAGTATATAATATGCCCTAGATTTGGTTGGGCATTTCACACAAAGAGGCAAACATACAGAGAAACACACAAACTAACTAAATTCATGGCGCTACATCCCTGAAGGGATTATGCCTACCACCTGACCGCTGCGTCATCTACCTTAGGCAGGATTGGGGGCATGTGATCAACATGACATCATCCACGGTCGTTATTGATGGTTTCCGCTACTTCTCTATCAAGTGGCTCCTCAGTTTGTATCACGAGGCTGAGTGCACCCCGTTCCAGACCTCCCTACCTCAAAAAATCCTAGCAGGTATCGGGGATCGAACCCGGGCTTGCGGATCCGTAGCCAGCAATGCTAGCCAAGAGAAGAGCAGGAGGTCAAGACAGGCAAACACTTGTATTATTATATTCAGCATTGGTCTTCAACCCGCGGCCCGAGGTTTAATTTTTGGCGACCCAAAAACAAATACGAATATTAACTACAATGCCAATATTGACAATTTAATGACAAAGAAACTGTGTCATATTTCACGTTGAATTGAAGAATGTTACTGTGCTTAGTGCTATTCATTAACATTGCAAAGTGGAAGACAAAGTATAAAATACACACATGCATAACGTTAAGCAATCCCCATAGGCTATTGTAACATAATTGAAATATTTGTCTTGCGTAAGTATTATGTTATTATAATCAATATATCAGTAGTCTTTCACAAAAAAATGATTATTTAGTTAGAAAAGGCTGAATACCACTTTTATAGAGAACTAGCATGTGCCCGCGGCTTCGCCCGCGATAATTATTTCAAAAATTAAAAATTAAGAGCATAATAGTTAAATCATTATATTTATTAACACCTAAATCACGTGGACTACATACCACGATTAGATAGCGTCGCCTGGTAAAAGCGACCTCAGATTCGAGTTCCTTGGCCCAGAATACCCCTGTACAGTGAGTTTCGTCCAAATCGAACAATGTTTGACCATATTTAGGCCTATATTGATTATCCCTCTTCCGTGTAGGTTGAAAATTTCATATGTCTTCGGGCCTTGATATTCTAAACAAATGAATCGTCTAGGATGGACTTACAAAATCAAGCGATCGCCCGCGATAATTATTTCAAGAATTAAAAATTAAGAGCATAATAGTTAAATCATTATATTTATTAACACCTAAATCACGTGGACTACATGTCACGATTAGATAGCGTCGCCTGGTAAAAGCGATCTCAGATTCGAGTTCCTTGGCCCAGAAAATCCCTGTATAGTGAGCTTCGTCCAAATCGAACGATGTTTAACCATATTTAGGTCTATGTTGATTATCCCTCTTCCGTGTAGGTTGAAAATGTCATATGTCTACGGGCCTTGACATTCTAATCAAATGAATCGACCAGCGTGGGCTTACAACATTCTAGCGATCGCGATTCTTTTATTACCACGGTATGACAAAAATAGCCAAAGCCAACTGCAATTGATTTAACATTGAAATGTATTACTGAAATCTGATGCTTCGACAGCGCTAAAATCACGTTTTCTGCCAGTTTTTCACTTACAACTCGCGAACGAAAGCTAAAATTAATAATCCGGCTTCGATGCGCATTCGCCCACCTTTCAGCCCATCTATGTTTAAAATTTCAGATCTCTGCGTTCAGTAGATTTCGCTTGGCATCGTGGACAGACAGACAAACACGTTCTTTTATTATTTTAAGATAGCATGTGCCCGCGGCTTCGCCCGCGATAATTATTTAAAAAAATTAAATTAAGAGCATAATAGTTAAATCATTATATTTATTAACACCTAAATCACGTGGACTACATGTCACGATTAGATAGCGTCGCCTGGTAAAAGCGATCTCAGATTCGAGTTCCTTGGCCCAGAAAATCCCTGTATAGTGAGCTTCGTCCAAATCGAACGATGTTTAACCATATTTAGGTCTATGTTGATTATCCCTCTTCCGTGTAGGTTGAAGATTTCGTATGTCTACGGGCCTTGGCATTCTAAACAAATGCATCAGCGTGGGCTTACAACATTCAAGCGATCGCGATGCTTTTATTTCCACGGTATGACAAAAATAGCCAAAGCCAAATGCAATTGATTTGACATTGAAATGTAGGCCTATTACTGAAATCTGATGCTTCGACAGCGCTAAAATCACGTTTTCTGCCAGTTTTTCACTCATAACTCGCGAACGAAAGCTAAAATTAAAAATCCGGCTTCGAGGTGCATTCGCCCACCTTTCAGTCCATCTATGTTTAAAATTTCAGATGTCTGCGTTCAGTAGATTTCGCTGGGCATCGCGGACAGACAGACAAACACGTCCTTTTATTATTATGCCCGCGGCTTCCCCCGCGATAATTATTTCTAAACTTAAGTGCATAATAGTTAAATCATTATATTTATTAACACCTAAATCACGTGGAGTGTATTCCACGATTAGGTAGCGTCCTCTGGTAGGAAAAGCGACCTCAGGTTCCAGTTCCTTGGCTCAGAAAACCCCTGTATAGTGAGTTTCGTTCAAATCGAACAATGTTTGACCATAATTAAGCCTATGTTGATATCCTTCTTACGTGTAGGTTGAAAATTTCATATATCTGCGGGCCTTGACACTCTAAACAAATGAATCGTTCACGATGGACTTAAAAAATCAAGCGATCGCGATGCTTTTATTTCCAAGGTAGGCTATGAGGTATGATGACAAAAATAGCCAAAGCCAGCTGTAATTGATTTAACATTGAAATATATTACTGAAACTGATGCTTCGAAATCGCAAAAAATACACGTTTTCTGCCCGTTTTTCACTCATAACTCACGAACTAAAGCGAAAATTAAAATTCCGGCTTCGAGGTGCACATTCCGACCCTTTAGTCCGCCTATGTATAAAATTTCAGATCTCTGCGTTGAGTAGATTTCGCTGGGCATCGCGGACAGACAGACGGAAGACAGACAGACGGAGGACAGACACTTCCTTTTATTAATATAGATATCACAACACAAAGTAAAAACTGAATCTTGGCCAAAGACATCACCATTACTCCATTAACTGATGTAAGGAAGTGCCAGAAAGCACTTGTCTAATCAGTGATAATAGCAATTATGATATTCGGAAAGTGCCAGAAAGCACTTGTCTAATCAGTGATAATAGCAATTATGATATTCGGAAAGTAAATTATTTTTTAATCGATTTCAGAGTTAAGCTCCAGATCGATTTATTAAGCAGGGCTTACGGACAAAGCATATGTGTAGTGTTATTTGTCAAAGCTAAATGTATTGCAACTTCCAAAGCCGTATATGAATAATAAAACAATATGTTGTCATGATAACCGCTTTGCACTTAATAATTTCTTTCTATCAGGCACCTTAGGTACCATAAAATAGGTATTTAAAGGGCATTACTTCGGTACCGGTCAACCGATATGGTCCAATATCAATAGGCTTCTTTCCATAGACGTTATAAATGCGTATACCAAGATTCATGAAAATCCAATAAATCGTATTTGAGTTATCGCGCGTACAGACAGACGGACAGACATTTTCACGTCCCCCACACAATCTCATAAAGTAACATTCTGGCAATTAATAATTATAATCCGGGATGCTTTCGGCCGTGGCGTAGTTAGTATCGCGCTGGCTTTCTGTTCCCAAGGTTGCGGTTTCGAACCCGGCCCAGGTCGATGGCATTTATGTGTGCATAAATTTGACAGGCCCATGTCAGTCGATTTACTGCCATGTAAAAGAACTCCTGCGGGACAAAATTCCGGCACATCGGCGACGGTCACAGACCTAAGTAGCAGTACATCCCCGTCGTTAAATAACTATACACCAACAACCGGTGTGTTGCCTCCATTAATTTACATTTCATACTGTGGTCCACGTATACTGCTGACTGGAGAAAATGGGTTGTCTTGATCTCATCACAAGTAATTACAGCACACTTGTGCGGGCAAACTAGAGGGTCGGATAATTTCCTGCGGTTCTGGCCATGTGCATCGACGCATAGCTTTCAATGAAGCGCGTAATCAATCCCCAGGCCTCTGTACACATAACTTCCTTCCACATTTCACCTGAACTCCGCTGTGTGTAATAATCTATAATAACATGGGAATTGGAATGTAGAAGGTGAAAAGGGTATGGATTTTTCACATTTTTTTTATCACATTAATAAACGTCGTTGAAAGGTGCAATATAATAAATTATGATGTGAAACACATAACTACCTCTGCCCAAATGAAAGTTTTGCCTCTTAGTAGCTTATAATTTATTACGAATGGCATTTTATTCACGTAAGTTGCTTGTAAATATGAAGACAATGTCGTTATCACAACGCATCACATCCCCTAATGATACACAAGCCAAAAAATCTGATTAAGGGGAGCTGGTACTTAATGCTAGGAAAAACATGGGGAATATGGTTCATGTTCAGGAAGTCTTAAATCAGGTGTTAATAGTCAATTTTAATTTTAAATTTTATGCTTTGCATGTGCACTTTGTAGTTTGCAATAGGTAAAGAATGGTTGTTCTACAGCTCACTGTTTGATAGGAAATAGTTTTTAACATCTAGGGGATAATTATTATAAACTAGGGGATAGGAGTTTTGCTTGCCTTCATATAATTGCAATTTATTCCATTTCTATTGCTTACATTTGTGAAATTTGGGGAACTTACAAACAATAGGTATAAGTCTACACATTCTATCTTGAGGTGAAAAAAATGCAGGGGTGAGAGGAGCTGATATTGCATGCAGTATAATAGACTGGCTATTGCAGAAGGCGGTAAGTTGAAATTGACGTCATTTCTGAAGGGTCGCAACTACTAGAAAATATAAAATCAGGTAAACTGCTGTAACCAAGTGCCAGAATGCTTTAGTGTATCAGTTATAATTGCAATTATGATACCCAGATAATTAACTTTTTTAAATCGATTTCCGAGTTAAGCTCCAGATTGATAAGTTACATTAAGCAGGACTTACGGAAGAATAAAGGTCTAGCTTTTCTTTAAAAAAAAATAATAATAATAATAAAAAAAAAATAAAATAAAAAAATAACATCGTCCAACATTAGCAAAACTATACAGATTTTGTGATATCTTGACACTCGCACACTCACATAAAAATACAACAACAAAAAAGTCAAGTTGGCCGGCTATGGGATTTGAACTAGGGACTTCCAGAATGCGAGTCCTTTCGGCCCCCTCGCTCAGTTTAACGATCGAGTTTCATAAGCATATGTGAAATAATGGTGTTATTTGTGTCATAGCTAACTGTACTGCAACTTCCAAAGTCGGATATGATTACTCGTAAACAGTATGTTTTCATGATACCTAATTTGTATTCAATAAATTCTTTCTAATATATTACCATTAAAATAGGCTCTAAATTGGGAATTACTCCGGGACCGGTCAACCGATTTGATCCAATATCCATAGCCTCCTTCCCATGGACGTTTTAAGTGCATATGCCAAGTTTCTTGGAAATCCGATAAAGCGTATTTGAGTTATCGCGCGTACAGACACACTTACAGACAGATAGACAGACGGACAGACATTTCTCCGTCCCCCACACGATCTTATAATGTACCATATGATACTGGCACTTAATAACGTGTGTAGTTTTATGCTGGTACAGAATGGAACTAACTGTAGTTCGTACCAATTTTAACTTTCGCTATTAAACTAAATTTTTCTTTTATTGAAGCAGATATTGTAGTAGAATATATCGCTGAAGAAATGAATTAAGTAATATATTTCTTTAGACAATATGTCCCTCGGTCTTCAGAATACAGAAAATAGGTTAAAAGTCGTAGTATTGTACACGAACGTGAATATGCAATTTCACAAGTTACGAGAGTGTATTATTAAGATTTTATTTGGGTTATGTATCCTTCGTTGATGCGATGTGATTGCAACCATTTTACATGAAGAGAATGTCACACACAATATATTATACTAAGAAGATAACTTTTATTTGGGCAGAGGAAGTTACGTGAATTTCACATCATTTTTTAAAATGGTTCTTATGTTTATGTTTCAGGTATCAATAATTGCTGCTACTGCTTGTCGGTACCTCTACTGGCAGAGATCTTCGTTAGAATACCTGTTTGTAAAGGAGACCTACCTGGCTACTGTCCTCACTACGCTAATTGCAAGAGACATAACCACAAAAATATACGCAATGAACAAAAAGGTAAGAAGTCTTATCTTGTATATATTATTTGGGTGCAATAATTACAGACACAAATAATTTTAAGGCAGAAGTTAGGCAGAAATCAGGAAATGCCTGTTTTTATGCAGTTCAGATATTCTTATCCTCTCGTCTTCTGTCCACAAATCTAAATATTAAAATTTATAAAACAATTATCCTGCCGGTTGTATTATACGGCTGTGAGAAATGGCCTCTTACTCTTCGGGAAGAACATATTCTTAGAGTGTTCGAAAACAGGGTGCTTAGGAACATATTTGAGCCTAAGAGAGATGAAAATGGGTACTGGGCAAAACTGCATAACGACGAGATTCATGACATGTACTCTTCACCGGATATAGTAAGGGTAATTAAATCACGGAGGATAAAATGGGCAGGACATGTTGCGCGCATGGGGGAGGAAAGATATCTCAAAAGTACTGACTGGAGACCCGAAGGGAAAAGACCAATTGGAAGACCTAGACGTAGGTGGAAGGACAATGAGGCTCCGGTAAGTGCGGCAAATGAACCTTCGGGTTCCATAAAATAAATAGGGCCTACGGTTTCTTTAGCTTGCTGAGGAATTGTCTATTGCCTTTGAGTAAGTATGTATGTATTTGGCCCCTGAAGGGGGAAGGCCGGTTGGGACTACCCTAAGCACTTCAGCCTTGTGGCTCATTGTGCCAACCTCCGGAATGGAATGATTTGCAAGCCCAACGGTCCCTCGACAACAGACCCCACCGCGAGCCCCCACGGAACTCCCCTACATCCAATAGATACCTCTACCATGCCACGTGTGCCGCTGCCTCGGTACCTCTTATAGAGCCCCCTGGTTGGCAGCACACCAGCCAGCAACTTCAGGACCACAAGCCACGGGGAGGACGGGAGAGGCCCAAAGCAGGTGCTGGGGGCGAGGGTATACCTGAAACCGGGAAAGGAAACGGGATGATTATGAGGGGGAGTTTGAAGATGAAATGGAGAGTGTTGGTGGAATGAGAGGGGGAAACGGGAGGATCCCCGAGAAAAACCCCCAAAGGTCACGGCTTCGTCCACCACGAATGACACGCCCGCCAGGCCCGGGGATTGAATCCGGGACCGCTAGCATGCCAGGCCCACGCGCTAAGCATGAGCCACCGCGACGGCTTTGAGTAAGTAAGTGTATGTATATATATATATATTGTATATATATATACTTATTTATAACTGGAGATTTGTGTTTGTCTTTCATGCAAATCTACAGTTTTATTCCGATCTCGATGAGGTTTTGCACACTTAGTCTTCGAAACAAGAGGAAAAGCACTGTCTACATATGAAAAAAAAAATTATACCCTTATTCTACGCCCTTATTATTGCATAACGTATCGTTATGGCCCTATACGGGTGCTATGCGTGGACAAATGACGTAGCATAAACGATATCCAATTTGTCGAGAATTTAATAATTATGTGTCATTACTTAGGTGTGAATAAAATTGACTAACCTTATCATCGAACATAATGTAATTTGTAACTTAATACACATTAAGGTAAAAGTGCATTTAGTTTATCTAAATTATTTATCTTTAAGGTAAAAATACATCTATATCTGATTATATTACAAAGTAAGAATATTCACCTATCTGTTTGTGTAATATAAAAATGTAGCCTACAGTTTTATTCCGGGGTATCCTGTGGCGTAGTTGGATTAGGCACAACGTTACAGGCCGGAAAGTCGCGGGTTCGATCCCTGATGAAGTCATTGGGTTTTTTTAATTGGCCTAATCCTTCTGATGGCACCTTGACCCTAAGGTGATTCATCCTCTAACAGAAATGAGTACCGGGAGCAATCCTGTGGAAAAAGTGGCCGGTGCATTAAGGCTGATCTTCTTCGTCTCAAAATATGCAATTCTCAACCTCCCGGAACCACATAGGGCCTGTATAGGGATTACTTTACTTTTTGACCGTTTTAATTCGATCCTGATGGAATTTTGCACACGTAACCTTCGTGCCCTTCTCCCTTTATCGCCGTTCACGATCAGTCGGTCCTTTTTCCAGAACCATTGAAATCATCGGAGAATAGAAAGAGTATTGGTCATACAAACGCTGCCGCCTAGTGACGGAAGGCTATGAAAGGGCCTAGAGTTTGAAAATCGTAAGTAGACTATTCCCTAAGTTTATTTCGAAGTACAAGTAAAATGCCAAACCCGGGCGGTGCCAGATCCTTTAAACTGTCTAGAATATAGTACAGCACAATAAATCTATTTCAGGTCTATGATCTAGACTAGACTAGCATCTACGATAAAATTGAAGGTTCAGTAACTTAGATTATAATGTGGCTTGGTTCTAAAAGGGCCAATGTCATAAAACTTGCTTTTGAGATAACTGAGTTTGAAACCTTTGTAGAAGTAACATTTTTCCCTGAGAACTTCCGACATAGGCTTCTTAGGTTTCTGTATTATAACTACTGGCAACCGAAATTGGTACTTTTATTAAACGAAAGATAAAGACTAGCCGAGCTCAATAATACATAGATCTCAGTTTAGCAAGAAATTGACATTGGCCCTTTTAGAACCAAGCCACAGCTGAGTTGTTATAGAATTGCAGGTAAAATATAGGCGAGAAAGATTTAAAGAGACATTCACACGATTTGCCCAATTTATTTATCGAATATAAACAATGGTATTCATTGTCTTCTAAATCAAATACACAAGGAATAAAATGTTGCCTGTCTTAAACTTATATAATTAATATTATAAATGTTTGCCCATTTTCGTAGATTTCAACAGCATAGAGATAGCCATTAGACAAAACATAATCATATAAACAGGCATATAAAATTTGTTATTTATATTAGGTAATCTAAGTTAGTACCGGTATATTGTCGACCTGTGAAGTGAGAAAGAGGGTTCTAATCCCAGGGTAGACTATTTAAGGGGGGAGGTTCGGATTTCATTTTCCTCCGGTTGTACGAGGGTTGGAAGTTTAATAGTAGCAACACATCTATAAAATCAAGGTGAATTACAGGAAGTTTAAATAGCTTTTGTTGGATGTTGGTTGGATATTCAGCATAGGCCTACTCCAAATCAAATAGGAGCCTTCTATCACTACGAATGCCAGGAGAAATTGAGCAGGCTCTATCAACCGGTCTAAAATCAATTTTGGTTCTAACAGAAAGCCAATGATTAAAAATAATTCAATACCTTAAAATTATTCTTGATTCTCAAGAATCCCATACAGAAGAGGAGCAAGATGAGTTAAAGCCTGTCACTTGTTCTTCACTTCCTTCTGGCGGAAGTTCATTTAAGCGGAGCTTATCTAATTAGCCTATCCTTTGTATGAGAGGTTTCATTGAACAATACGTAAGAACAAGATAGTGCAAAACAGTTCTTGATGGAACTAAGCAGCATTCATGGAGTATTTTGTATTTAAATCATAGTCACATTAAGATTAATTTGTTGATGTTTCACCAACAGAAAAAAAAAAAACTTGGTTTCTAGTGATTTACTATTCTTATTGCCACTAGAACGAAGAAAATTAGTTCTACCGTGCCTACCTTAGTCCACCACTGTGGTTCAGGAGATGAGTTCGCTTCCCTCAAGCAGTGGACCCGGGTTCAATTCCGGTCCGGACTAGGTAACTAGGAAAAGTTCTCTTCCGGGGTTTTCCTCACCTGTGAGACGAATGTCAGATAACTTTCCGCCCTTGTAGTACCCGGATATCATCTGGCCATCATTTGATTATCTTCATCTCATCCGCGTCCATTTTGTTTATCATAATTCCCAGAAAGAACAACCAAAATTCGGTCCCGCGTCCCAGCATTGGAAGGCGTGCGTCTAAACATTCAGCCATGGGGCGGCCTCAGTACAAAGTAAAATAAACACGAAAATCACATTTATAGGAAAGATGATTTAAAGAATGAAATGATTCCTATGTGCCCACGACCCTTCACTTAGAATTATTTTACTGCATTATCTCAAGATTGTGGTATTAATGAAGGGCAACTTTACTTAGTTCTATAAGATGAAAAATAGTAGGCTATATTTAATATTTTAAAATTTTCCTTGCTTCTGTAACTTTATTCATTGCGGATTTCTGTTCTACACAACAGTGGCGACCCGTGGCTGTGAAGTTAGATGAAGAGCTAGTAGAAGAGAACAAAATATTTGCACACATGCTTGCACAATTTAAAACTTCCTTATCTTCGTCTTTCCAATGTGAAAATTGTGTTTCTAACACTACGAGTATATCATAAGCAGATTATTCATATTTAAAACATCACGGCGTTGAACTCAATCAAGAAGTAACCGAAAGCTCTGCCCTGGTAGTAGGAGAGCGTGGAGGGAGAAGTACTCTTCACCAAATCAGCCAGCCTGATCTCGCACTTGCCGCCATAGCGCAGTACAAAAATAGAAAATACATTTCAAGTAAAAACCAACATTCGTGATAAGGAAATTAAACTTTAAAAATAAGTATGGTAAGGTAAAAATACTGGTGAAGTGCCACTTCACACAGTTCCCCTGAATAGCCGCCACTGCTATACAAATAAATTGTTAGAAAGTAAAACTTAGAAGCTATATCACAACGATAAGGTTTATAGATTAGTATCACTTGTTCAACTTTTGTCCAGCTGCTCACATTATTTACAGAGCTAAAAAGTTAAAATGCAGGTGGACAAGCCGGGCGGTGCCAGGTAAAGGCATGAGTGTAGTAGAGGCTGATGACGGATTACGAATTCGCATGTGGCCGCTAGCACTTGACAAAAGCAAGGTGGTGTGAAGGGCGCACTTCCACTCATTTGTACTACTTATAGTCTGATAACATCGCTATGTAATAAAGAATAAATATAAATAGCCTTGGTAGATTCAAATATATTTTCAGGCTTTATGCCTTTGATAGGCCTATACTGGCACGAGTGCAGGTAAAGTTCCATTAAAAATTAATACGAGCGAGCTAGGCCTATACAAAAATTTTAAATCTACCGTAGACCCTTTGATGTCATGAGGTAAAATTTAAGCCCGTATATACAGCATAATTATTACATAAACTTCTAAAAAAGTAGACCTTACAAAGAACCTTGGGTGTTCACTCTAAATTATTTCTAAGTGAAAAATATAGGCCTAGGTAGCGTTACAGTTGAGGCCGCTGTGTTTGCGGCTGGTCGGAATTTGTGTACCTTTTGCGTCGGTTCCATTTTTTTTTCTTTTTTTAAATAAATGATCGGGTTTTAAAGACAAGCTCTTCAGAGGAGAAATGGGTTCATCTCTCTTTTGTAAGTTTTAAAGTGCGGATTTCATTTATTTAAGACTTCAATTAAACATTCAGCAAGTATCCCTCATACCTTATTCAGATTTGATCAGGTCTTTCAGCCCACAATGCTGTCAACAGTATTTTATCCCCGTTTATGCTCTTTTTTCGAATTTTATTGTATTTACTAAATGCCTTGTTTCACGCTAAACATCCATCGGATAGTCTACAGAACCTCCCAGTTACAGTGCTGAGCAGAATGACCAGCTATGTTCCTTGTACCTTATTTAGGCCTGTACTGGCAGAGGTAGCTCTAGGTTAGTGACAGTTACGTTAGCAACAGTGATAATAGTTTAACAGTGGCATATTCAATTGGACATGTTACTGCATTTGGCATATTAAACCTTGCGCGTGTTTTCTTATGTTGGTAATTCCGTCTAGAATGCAGGCTATGACATCATACATACGTCAGCTGGGAATCGACTGCAATAGCTACACTAACCGCAGTTTAAGAAAAGGAACTATCGTATTAATAATAATTTTGATAATGATACATGGTTAAAACGAAAATTACACAGGGAGGCCATTTTATGCGGAAACTTCTTAACAGCATTGCCCTTGCTCACACATTCCCCGCTGTTATGCTTGCACCGGCGGGGATCGTGTTCCGTTACTACCGGCAAATCACTTTAGAAACAATACAAAATAGAATAACTCAACCAATTTATTATCGAAATAGGCGTACATGTAGAGGCTTATTACTCACCATTTATTTGAGATACTGTTGAAAATGACATTTACGAGAAAATCTCCGAACGCGCCTTCTATGGTTATTTCTCAATAAGTAACATTCCACCAAATAAATTCTATGTACCGAAGCAACCGCTTATATGCTTTGTACAACTGGGATGCAATGCGATGCTAGCGCGGCAATGCGGCAGTGATGCGAGGTTTCCTCATAAAATGGACTCACTGTACATGATAAATATTAATTTAGACGCAGTAATAAAACAATGCTATATATAGAAGTGAACCCTTTGCGTAGAATTCCTCAAACATATTCTAAGACTACAAACCGAAAGAAAAAAGAAAGTAGAATGACCAATTCCAAAAGCAGGGAGTCGAACAGGACTGCTGATTTGTTGTACCGGCACGCAGAGATATGATTTTTCTTTACATCTGTAGACTGAAGGGGGGCATGAATGTAGGCCTTAATAAGAAAACATTGATCGATTTGGATGAAACTCACTACGCAGTTTTTATTTGGGGGGGGGGGCAGGGAACTCGAATCTGAGGTCTTTTGCCAGGCGGCGCTTTCTAATTGTAAAATGCACCTCGAAATCGGATTTTTACCTTTGCCATTATTGCACGTTTTAATTGTTTATGAATAAAATTCATTGATTAACACAATGATTAATTTGTTTATTATTCAATAAATATATTAAAGAAATATAGCGATTGAATTAAATACCGCGGGCATCTGCTAGTCATAAAATAAATTAACTTTAGAGCAAAGTATCCAAGGTCGTATGAGTGATAAAATAAATATTCTTTTTCCATTTATTTTGCAGATCGTGACAGATAAAGGCTCGCATTTGGACATTAGATTGCCGAGCATTACATCTTCACTGACATCCGCCGCTGGAGAAGTGAAGAGCCCTCCAAGAGGACTGAGACAGAACACGGTGCTGCATGGAGTATGCCCTATGTCGCCTGATTCAGGTAAGATATATTTCCCTTTTTGTGGACTTATGTAAGCCTATGTTTTCTATTTTTTAAGTATTCATATTTAATATTCCGGAATGCAAATCCTATTCACTGAATCTCATTCAGTCTTAAGTCGTTAAAATTTAAGTGTTTTATTCATTGCACGTTTTTTCAACTGTTGTCTATACAACCTGAACCAAAATAGATTTTTGCTTGATCATGCTATAATACGCTTATTGTATGTGACGTAACAATATCTTAATATGCATTACAGCAGCGTTTCTCAACCTATGGTCCCCGGACCACTGGTAGTCCGCGAAGATGGTGCAGATGGTCCACAGACATAATTAAAAAATATCATAAAGCAAGTGGAAAGTAAAGAAGTAAAATTTTTCACATATTTCGTTATAATGACCTATAACTAACACTCCAAATATTAAAAAATATAGGCCTTCTTTTAAAAATGGGATGTAAAATTAGGGGTCTGTAAAATATTTTAGACATTTTAGAGGTCCTCGGGTTCAAAAAGGTTGAGAAACGCTGCATTACAGTATTGGCGTTTATTAAAGTGTTGTTTTTGTTATTACTGTAACGATTTCCAACTATTGTTGGGAGCTGACGAGATGATCCGTGATTTGGTGGTGGCATGCAGGGGGAAGACGGTGTTGTGCTATAACTGCAAGTGTAGGGGAGCGCTGCTATTGGCTGCAGATAAGATCCCCATAGTCGTGCCAGGGATCATCTCGTCAGCTCCCAACTGTAGAAATATCCGAAATCGCTTAATATAGTAGCCGGAACAATCTTCAAGCCTTGAAAGCAACAGGCATTTAAAATAACGTCAATTCTGGTTATGTTGATTTTAATATAATAAACTGAGTTCATTTCGTGTGTTTTGACGTAGGCCTACTTTGCTTTGAGGTTAGAACGTCCAAGCTAAGCTCTGCTTACTGCATGCCTTTGTTGCCTGCCGTCTATCGCAAAAGACAAGATCAACTATGGTCAGCTTAGGTGAATCGTTTGATTTATCAATTACAAAAAATTCTAAAAATTAAAAACTTGAACCATCTACTTATTATGGTCAAACAAAAAGTCTACGCAACTTGGTAATTAAGACGATCGCGTTTTAATGAATGCCATTATAGGCTCGTTGCATACTACTGTAGTTATGGAATAGCGAGTTTTAAGTGGTTAGTGTTTTCACTGAAGACTAAAGAAAAGGCAAAGATAGGAAGATCGACTACAGTAATTATGGAATGACGAACACTTTCTTCTTCAGTGTCAGTCATTTGTACTCTCGATCTCTGGAGATCTTTCTTGTTACAAAACGTTGATTTCAACTACAAGAATTGAAAACAAGTTAGGCCTGTATTGAAGTGACAGTTAAATGTTTTGGCGAATTATTTCCAGCACATGCAAACTTTCCAATAATATGAAATGAACATAAATCATGTACCTGTTACTTTTGACAGTTTTCCCTATGGCTTCCGGGTAGAGGTGTTTAATCCCTTGGGAGAAAGTAGCTCTCAACAATGATTTCACTGAGGGCAAGAATCACTTTTATAATGTTCGGCACCATTTTTTTTATTTTTTATTTTTTTTAAAGATTTCACATACAAATTCTAGAGTGATAGGGAAAAGCGAATAAGTCAAAATTCCAAAGTTTTAGGAGAGACAAAGAACGATTTATTTTCACAGCAATTTTACAATATTTAGATCCGTCCACCCAGATAGTTTTACAGAGTATAAGATAATGTGTAAAAATATATGGGTGGACTGATCTAAATATTGTTAAATGCTGTGGAAATTATTTTTTGACATTCCTGAAACTTTGGATTTTTGACTTATCCGCTTTTTCCCTATCACTCTAGAATTATATTATACAAATATTAAATAAAATACAAAAATACAAATACAATAGGCCTACAATACAAGTGATAAACACCCGAGAGAGCAGAATGCTCTTCGGGTTTACAGTATGAATTGCACTGACTTGTCTTAATCGACAGTTCTTTCTACTTTTGTATCCTGTGGAGATAATACAGACTGTTAGTTATTAAGTATTGTGGAAGATATGACTAAGTGACTAAGAATCCTCAAAGTTATAATATTAATTCGCATTAAACTTACGTAATCTTGAAAATACTTTAGGAAGAAAAATCCTTTGACACTGGGATTCGAACCTATGACCTTCGGCTATACGTGGCGATACTCTACCAACTGAACTAGTCAGAGTTCGTTTCACAGCGCCAGATATAGTCTCTCCCCTACGACTAATTACTTTTAATGGTCTACCTCGAATCGATTCGTGGACTGTTCATTTATCTACTATAACATGATCTTACAGCTGACATAATATTAGCAACGAAGTGAGAAAATAATTATTGTTTACAAAATCAGTTACAGTTTATTCGTGAAATAATCTTAATAAATCCTACTTGAGATTACGGGTTTCATCAGAAAAATTTGCTCCAACTTCGTTCTCGCAAATATATCGATAAACTCGTAATAGGCCTATCTCGTGGGATTACCTATGATAAACTGTTTTCTATCGCTTTCTGAATGTTTGAGCTCTAGTAGCTTATGTCCCTAGTAAATGAGAAAAACGGATATCAAGTTGAAAAATACTTGTATTCATTACTTTCAACTTCTAAAACCTACCTTCCTTCGCTTTGACAGGTCTTTATTTGCAGAGACAATCACCACTATGGTTTGTTATTTTAACGATTTTTCTGTCTGCACATTTCGATATTAAATTTGATAAGAAAATCTGATGCCAAAAAGCTAGAATTATTTGACAACAATAAAAGGGAAGTAAGACCAATGCCAATAAAAAATAAACGCGAAGTGAGAGCAATGACAATAAAAAATTATAGCAAAATAAGACCAATGCCAATGAGAAATATAAATTCAGTTATATTACACTTAATTTTATAAATTACACTCTGTATTACATTGGAATGAAGGATCGCATAAAACATAATATGATTTTTTTGGTCCATGAATATTTTATTTGATTTAAAATAATAAATTTGTGCATTTTATTTATTTACTTATCTGTTTGTCCACGAAAACTTATTCGGTATGTCGAAAACAAGACCCATTATAACTAGCCTACAATAAGGTTGATGTCAGTGTGTCTTCATCGTCCGTCACTCATGATTCCGTCGTGATCTCTTGACCTCCTCCTCCTCCTCCTCCTCCTCCTCCTCCTCCTCCTCCTCAATGATCCTTTGCATGGTTTACTAGGAGATCGTTTCTTCAATGCATGAAGTCAACAGCTTGTGTGCCATGTGATGTTCCATTCCTCCGAGAAGTCATTTCTTCCTACCTCGTTATTACTTCGTCAAAAGACTAAAAACAGGATTTTCCTCGACAACCTCCTAGAGACAGTTTTAAAGGCGTTCTTTCCGACATCTAACACTGATGTCGTACTGCCAGTCAAATTAAATAGTGACAAGGAAAGCATGGTTAATGATTTTAATGATTCATTGTGATTTTCATTGATTCACATACATTATAACATTATTCTATGTATGATAAAGTGTAGTCAAAGTGCTTGGACTTGTTATCCTATTCCAAAATGAAATTTAGACTTTAATCTTTCTTCTGACGGGTAGACTACTAATTTTAGTTAGGCCTACACTTGTGGAGAATAATGAGTGGGCCTAGCCTAATCAAACTAAACTCCGTGGAGCTACATCCCTGGAGGGACTTGGCCTACCACCCGACCTCTGCGTCATATACCACAGACAGATGGCAGGATTGGGGGGCATGTGGTCAGCATGCCGACACCCACGGCCGTTAATGGCAGTTTTCATGACCGGAGACGCTAATTCTCTATCAAGTAGCTCCTTAATTTAAATCACGAGGCTGAGTGTACCCCTACCAGACCTCCCTACCACAGAAAAATCCGAGGAGGTACCGGGGATCGAACCCGGGCCAACGGCTCTGTAGTCAGCTACGCTAACCATAAGACCACGCCGGCGGTCATAGCCTAAGCATGTAACTTGCAAATAATCTTCCCTGTCAACCCTGAACTATACTAGGTCCTATATAAAACTATAGGCCTACTATACTATACCACATAAAACTATAATATTGCATGTAAATACAGTAGTACCTTGTGCAACAAGTCTATAATGGCATTTAATGAGATACGAGTATGTTTATGAAACATACGAGTATCTTAATTACATTATAGACAAGTTGCATGAGACTGTTTTTCTACCATAATTAGTCTGAATGTTTAAACTTTGAGATTTTAGATTTACTCAAACAAACTGCAAGCCTGCCATGACCTTCGCTCAGATGGTCGTCGTAGTAATGCTTGTCTTGTACGAGAGATGGCAGGTCATGACGTCGGTCAAATCGTAGCTACCTTATGGTTGATTTGTTGAAACGAACGTATTTTACATCACAAATTGAATTCATTTTAGTATGCCATTAAAATTAGCATCAAGGGAATTGATTTTATTTCAAATCCAGGCTACTTATTACTTGGTTTTCAGCTCCTACTCTCAAAGTCTCAAGATCGTTTCGTGTTCGATAATAATCGATACCACACCGATGTCAAAAGGAGAAACAGTTTCTTAATGAGTATCATTATAATACCGTTACATCACACGTAATAAGCGTATTAGTCCTATAGTATAGTCGAACAAAATCTTCTTTATACTACACTATATAAAACTATTGAATAGTAGTAGGCCTACATTATGCCTAACGTCCACTACCATGGGGAAGTTGGTAGCGTGGCTGCTGAGTTCGATTCCCGGCTGTGTCGCGGAGAAACAATGGCAAATCTCCGCGGTATCTTGCCTAAAGTGTCTTGAAGGAGTCGTAGTAATCATTCCATGACTTGGTTTGAGATCTGGACCTGCCTTCGGGCAGAACACTAACCATCATCTTATGCCGAACTTTCCTTGAATGTTACAGTATCGTTTTACTTCAAAGTATAAATAGGCTGCAGTCTTTGCTGGAACTTTCCATATAATAATAATTATAATGTCAATGTTTACTGCCAGGATGGGAACAATCACTATATAATATTAAAAAGTAATTCTTTCACCTATCTTAATTAATGAATTTTCTTCAACTGGATTAAGCTCTATGTACAGTCGGTCAAATAAAAAACGTCGGGCGGTATTTGATTAAGTATCACGAACGAGCATATGCGCATGTACAGGAAGACTTAAGGTTAGGTTTACACCTGCCTCTTGTCTATCCATGTATTTTCTTGATTATTTAGTCAGTTTTGTTCCAAAACGAACATGTATAGAAGGCTGTGGTTATATGTCTCACATCCGCCATATTCTTGGTTGCAAATTCTTATAATATTAATAATTAATAAATTCGCAAGGAATATGATTATTCAAGGAGCATTTTTTAAAGATTTTATTTTATAATACCGGTACTTGTAGTGCAAAACCAATTACTTACGTAATTGCAACCAATCTAGCATCGAAATACGGCCAGATCAACGTTTCCTACGAAAACTTCCGGTCGCATTAAGAAATATGGTCTTTAAGAAATATGGAACCTTCTCGATGCTTCAGAGGCCGAAAAATGTAGGTCAGTTACAGCCCTAACTACACTTTCTTTCAAGCTAGCATTTGGAGGCCTATGTGGTGCGATGACACAAAGCAAAATGAATTATGACAATATATTAAGTTAAATATCGTGTGTTGCGCTTTCCGCGCAGTTCATTTTTTCCCTCGTTGTTCATTTTTTCCCTCCTGTCGCATGGCCTCATATGTTCCGAGAATGTCCTGTATTTTATGTTTTTTATAGGAAACTTGTGAACTAATGCGT
This sequence comes from Ectobius pallidus, assembly GCA_964059195.1. Taxonomy (NCBI): domain Eukaryota; kingdom Metazoa; phylum Arthropoda; class Insecta; order Blattodea; family Ectobiidae; genus Ectobius; species Ectobius pallidus. The sequence continues at coordinate 26,390,886 of CAXKWD010000010.1, read as the reverse complement.
TAAAACTTTAATTTTTACTGCATACGAGTCCCGACGTTTTTTATTTGACCGACTGTAGGAGGCCTCTCTTCACAGAAAGAAATGTTATTCCTTAATATTTTTTAATACAACATTCCACTACTACTTTGGAGCATGATTTTACCCATCTAGAAATACTGTGCAATGCAAAAATTTACGGAAAATAGGCACATTTTATGTAACATTAATATATTTAAAAAAATATATTATAATTTTAAACCCTTATCCACTATGGCTGCAGAGAAAAATGACTCCTGAGAAATGTGACAAATATATTATTTATTATTTTATTTATACTGGTGAAGTTAAGTGTCATGAGCCCTTCCCTTTCACTTCACCAGAAGTAGGTACATATTAAGAAAAACACAACATTTAATTGAAACCTATAGACGTTACAAACAAAAAGTGTTATATAATGTTATATAGGCCTAATTATATTTAATAAAAAGCTACAATAAAATTAAGTCTAATTTTAGTAGACTTAGTAGTGTAGTAACCTAACACTAACAGTGACAGTTTATATTATGAAACAATAAAGTATTCTTATAACCAGTTAATAGAATTAGAATTTTTAATTATAAAACAAACGTAAATTTTTAATAATACGGAATAATACAGTAATCCTGGACACATTTTATGCCAACGAAATAATGACTAGTAAAATTAGTATGAAATTTGTTTCTAGCTTGTGTATAGTTCGAGAGTCTCTGATATAATGGTGCAACAAATTCGAAATGAGGGGGTTAGACACGATAAAAATAAAGAATAGAATGGTGTGTTATATGTCGGCCAATAAACTATAGGTTTTGGTTATGCGTTCGTGAAGTAGAAAACGATACTTTAAGTAAGCAGGAGAAATTAATAATATAGGCGTATTGTGTAGGAAATTAGAAAAGTCTCATAGCAAGGTTTGAAAAGACTGCGTGCGTCACATGGTCTGATAGGCCTATTACAAGTAAATGTAAAACAAACATTATGAGCACGCTCTGTCAGTAAAATTTGTTTTTAAGTTGGTCAACTGAATATCCCAATAATCGAAATGAGATATTGTGGTAGAATTAAATTTTTGTATAATCAGGCTACGCTGAATGGGTACTTACGTCAACTGCTCCAGTCCGGAAGATGGTTTGGGCGCCTGAGTGATCCTTCACTCGAATTTATTTGTTCCACCTACCCAGGCTATCAGCGGTGCGAGCAGTCGATCTTATTCTCGGGTTGATGTGAATTTTGCAGGAGTGCTATTCTCTACTAAATCAAAATCCGTAGCACTGGTAAAAATTAACGACTTTATTCCTTTTGAATGTCTAAATATATGCAATATAATTTGTCACTTACACTGTCCTGAAGTACAATGATATCCTAGGTTAATAATCCTGGTGGTAAACACTTTGAAGTTATTTTATGTGTGTGACCTATTGCAAATCTTTACACTGCACAAGTGATTTGTGCTACTACCTTACACCTTTCTGAGCTGCCCCTAAATGGTAGTTGTCTTACCATTATGCAACTGTACATTTTACTTGTTGTAAGTTTATATTTATTCTAACCTATTCACACACATCTCCAAATTACCCGTACAGAGTATTTTCCTACAGTGTAACCTCTCGCTTTTGAGGTTGGAAAAAGAGAATGTTCTTACATTTCCAAAATACACTATCCAGTCTATTTTGAAAATTTAGTTAACGCCTACTCTTTAATTATTTCAATTAGAAGGGCTGGTTACACAGCTTCTGCTGCATTCCATTGGTTAAGCCTATTAACAATCTCAGCCAATAGAAAAATTACATTTACTTGTAGAATCTTCTCACACTGCTTAGACATGATTACGCATATATTATTTCCGCATGGGAAAATCGAAACACATAAATATTTTATCTGATTTTGCAAACTTAAGAACTAAATTACCCCTATACACTTATTGTTAAACATGGCCAATTATTCCTTTTCGGCATTCTACACAATATCCCAATAAACCTTCTCTCTGCCTCTAAAATTCTACAAAACATTTAGGTTCCTACTTTTATTGCCTTCTTCCTTGCTATTGAAAATGCCGAACTACCTGCTAAAATATTCCGTGAGAAACTGTTTAAAATCTAGCTTACACCATATCTAACATGAAAACTAATTTAATTCCCTTATTTCGCTAAAATGAACTTATTTAGAATTATTACTAAATGATACGTTCCTAACTAAGTAAAATAAGTAATCCAATTATTATTTGATTAATTACCTCATAATTAATTTACATTGCTATTAAATTCCATTTCATATTTAATTAGCATTGTTTATTAAAATATGCCTCAATATCACTAGCGCTTGGATTAGATTTTTCTTTAATATGCTAGGGAGGAAGTCGTTAATATATTGTGTTTTAGAGAATGGAGTAGGATGAATATAGCTGTCGTGTCTGTTCCAATTTAGATCTGAATCCATAAAGAGGCGAAAATTCTTTATCGATAAGCTTTGAGTTTACAAAAGTGCCATTTTTTTACATGCGTGATGTATGCTATTAACACAGTATACTCATTAATATAGTAACGAACTCAGTCCGTTTTCTGCCAGCCGAATGAACGCGCTTACACCTAGCGATCGTAGTGGCCATTAACTAACACTACAGTAACTACTGCGGGAAGTATGTAATTAAATAGGATGTTGTATTTATTAGAACAAGCGCATTTCGAAAGGACCTTATTGCTCTGCTGTAAATTGAAGTAATATTAAACGAAGAAATCCTGAACTGGATGTTCACTTTCCCATAAGATCCAGAAAGGTAAGAACGAAAATACGTAATATTTATTGTTGGCCTACTGGCTTACTCGTGACACGTGTTCTGGTGTGGTTATGTTTCAACTTACTTTAATGTAATGTTTTATATTTCATTCTGTTGTAATGATTTCTGGTGTAAAAAATGGTTCATTAATGGTCGACGAGATCTAAAAGATGTAAAATATTTTAGTGAAAATTGCCGTCTATGCTTGGAACACGTCGGAAAACAGTCAATTTATTAATTCCTATAAGAACTCATTAAATAAAACTGCTGTACCGACGATGTTCTCAATTCCAAATGCTCCAGGACTTTTTGTTTTGTTTATTGGAGTTCATCCTGCAGTAATTGACCTTATTGATGTCTATGTTGCCAAATAAGATGGAGAAACAAAGACTACCCTTTAATATCATTATAACTTAAATGATTGTTTTAAAGGAAAAATACTAGGCCTACATACCGTTCTTACCAATAGCCTATTTAGGTATTGTTTACCTGTTCTTAACCAGAGTATAATACCCGTTTTATTATTTTAAAATTTAAAATTAAGATTAGCAATAAAGAAGAATATTGTGCATTTTTCTCTCTTAATATAACATTTTTGGGATGTGTTAATGTATTCCCCCAAGTTATTTGTTATGATGAGAATGTAGTTTTAGTTACTAGCCACATGGAGCGCTAGTGTCGTCCATATTGTCATATTGTCATAGGACTTTTAACACACATTTTATTTACTGTATTAATACATATACTGTGTATTATTGTTCACTATTCTCAATTGCTTGCGATTTTCCTGTTTAAGGTAAGTCCAAAGTCGAATAAACGGGAGACATATTTATTTTAATTGGTAGATCTAAGGCCATAAGGGTATTTTGGGTATACATAACGGTTATAACACCCATCATTACATACGCCGCCGTAGTATGGTGGACAAAAGTTGAACAAACCAATGTTAGAACCAAGCTAAACAGTCTTCAGAGGCTGGTTTGTCTTGGGATAACAGGGGCAATGGTCAGTACACCAACAAAATCTATGGAGACCATTCTAAACTTGACCCCCTTGGATCTATTTATCCAAGGAGTTGCAGGAATGAGCGCCTACAGATTAAAAGCCACAGAATATTGGAGCCCTAATCATGTAAAGAAAGGGCATACAGAAATATCTTGAAACATCAAGGATAAAACACTAATAATGCCGACAGACATTACGGTGAAACAATACTCCTTTGCAAAACCCTTTGATGTCATAATCAGGACAAGGAAAGGATGCAATGCTAAGGAGCAGGGAATTGGAAATGGAGATCCAATGGATCCAAAAGAAAGCATGGCACAGGAGCTGGAATACATGGCATTAGACCAAGAGCTAATTATAAAGTAAGCCTTTGCAAACTTGCCACAGTGTTTCAAGCAGAGGTATATGCCATAATCTACTGCCTACTAGAGAATATAAGAAGAAATTACAGGGGAAAAAGAATCCTTATATTCAGCGATAGCCTTAAAGTCTATAAACACGACCAGCGTTAAATCAAATCTGGTGTGGAACTGCATACAACAACTCTGGAAACTGGCAGCACATAATACAATTAAACTCATATGGGTACCAGGACACAGAGGTGTAGAAGGAAATGAAAAAGCAGACCAATTAGCAAAGGAACCTATCTATGGTCCATGTTCGAGCAAGCAACATGTTTCCACTTTAGAATGTTTCAAACTGTCCGCTTGCAATGTCCCGCTTTGATTGTCTTTTTGTTCCCGCCTCAAGGCATTGTGGGATCATGCATGACTTGCTAATTTTCTTTGTTATATGCGGTGGCTTAGCGTCACCCCATTCAGTATTGTACGAGACCTCACTCAGATCGCAAGTGTATCTAGTAGGCTCGAATCATTCCCGCTTTTTCTACCAAGTTTCCTTAAACTTGCTCTGGAAGCGGCGAATAGTCACAATTGTGCGCAATTGTGGCTCTCAGTAATTATTCATACATAATTACATATAATTCATAAAGTTCGCGAGTGAATTCTCCGAATTACAAAGGTTTGATATTTCGTAACAGTGGTGCAACACACGCTACCTGTTTCAGTGCTTATATCAGCTTTTACGACTAAACTACATACAAAAGTTTAGTGTTAACTTCAAGTGCAATTTAATCTACGCATTTTAAGCTATTATTTATAAAGTTTTTCAAGAAATTAATATTTACAGACACGTGTGAAAACGTACTCTTGCATCTTATGTATCAGTGTTTATTTTCAATTCGTTTCAATAATTATTGTGTGTGAATTTAGTAAGTTGTGATTATTTCATATTTAAATTGTTCTCCTTAAGTATTCCGTGGATTCCTGATCCCAGAGTCCTGAGGTTACGGTCTATTTGCTCTCAATTTTGATTCATTCGAATCTGGTCCTCATTAGCTATTCAGAGGTGGCTACTCTTTCCTATCTTATGCACTTCCAACTGAAGTCCCTTCCAAACCTAAAACCAACATTTCATTCCTATTTGGGACGTATCTTATCCCGATCCCAAACAGTCCAGAACCTTCTCTTGACATCATAATGAAGACCATGAGAAGTGCAGTAAATAACTGGATACAGGGCAAGATAACGAGATCTTGGGAAATGGTTCCAGGTCTTGAATTTTCTAAGAAGATGATACCAAAGCCTTCTAAGAAATTTACCAACAACTTGTTGAAGCTAACAAGAGAACAAACCAGAATAACTGTAGGGTTATTAACTGGACATTGTCATCTTAGAAAACATCTAAACAAAATGGGTATCTATAAAGAAGAACCAATTTGTAAGAAATGCGGCATGGAAGAAGAGACAGCAGACCGCATTATGTTCGAATGTGAAGCTCTTGCAAACACTCTGTACTTTCTCTTCGGCCCCCCGGGATCCGAGCTGGAAGCTATCCATAATGATCCCATTAGAACTTCGATAGGCCTGGCAAGGAAAACAAAGGTTTTTGATGAGATCTGAACAAGGGGTCTGCGTAATATGCCAGCCAAAGAGACAGGCATCCACGCAATGGACAGAAGGGCCACCCCAAGTTAAGAGAAAAAAGAAGGCCATAAGGCATGGAAAAATCATGCCAGTTAAGGGATCATTAGCAATTGTAAGAGATCCGAACAAGGGGTCTGCGTAATATGCCAGCCAAAGAGAGAGGCATCCACGCAATGGACAGAAGGGCCACCCAAAGTTAAGAGAGAAAAAAGAAGGCCATAAGGCATGGAAAAATCATGCCAGTTAAGGGGATCATTAGCAATTGTAAGTACTTCATGGGAAATAAAAATATTCTGCACCCTGCGCGTATAAGCAATGAAGTGATAACATGTATTTCCAACAGACTTCCCATTTCCATATGCTGCAGTTTTAAAATGTATGACATTATATAACCATCACTATTCTGCAATATCACACCCTCTTTAAGTTCATTTGTATAAGAAATTGGAGTTTGCCGGAACTGTTAGATGCACTCATTCATACCATATAGGATGTCAAAGTAAATAAAGAGGATTCAATCGTGACAGCTAGTTGACAGATTTCATTTTCGGAATTGGATTGTATCACTGTAGAATGTCTGAATAAAACACATAGTGTTCTATTTTAGGGAACAAAAAATATGAACACGTCCTGGTTTCATCATTCTTATCTGAAAGGTAAGACATCTTTAATTTATTATGTATTAGACCTATGACTTTTCCGGAATTTGCGACGGACTAAGTAGATGATTAGGCCCATATAATTGTAAATGCAATCGTATGGGTTTGGATGCCGTAATTGTTCTGAAAGATGGGTTAAAATCTTCAAAACTTTTGCTATTTTCAGCTTTCGCGCATGCTTCTGTATCACGCTGAAACCTTCACATTTTTACTTTGTACTCTCCTGTCCATGTATCGTTATTTTTGAAGCCGCCCTGTTTGCTTATTCTCATAGACTACTTTTCAAAGTTAATTCTGACTACCACTCTTACAACACCCGACATAAAAACAGCATAGCACTGACAAAACACTCTACCCATCTATTCGAACCTTCTCCATACTACTTATGCTCTAAGGTATTTAATTCACTCCCCTCTCATATCACATCACAAAAAACAGAAATTTCATTTAAGAAAATGCTCAAATCCTTTCTTTTATCAAACTGTTTTTATAATATAAGTGATCTCTATTCTTTGTAAGTGTGTATATACTATATTCTTAAATTTATCATTTAATTTGTATAATTAATCTTCCATATACTGTACTGTAAAAATAGAGCTAGAAATAATATTAAAATGTATAATGTAGTAAAATGTAGCATGTTTAAATATTGTACATGTATTGAATATTTGTATGTAAATTATTAATTTGTAAATGTGTGTGTTAAACTTTAAGAAATGTAGTTATAAGTATATGTAAAATTATAAGTGTAGGTTAATGTAAAACACTGTACTGTGTAAGAAAATAAACTAACTAACTAACGCATAGAAACTAAAAAACATAAATAAATTACTCCGCCTAATATTGCTTTTACTAAAACTGATGTGTCTACATCAGAAATCAATCGCATCACACCTTATAGATATTCACTGGGAGCGAGAGAAATATAAAGAGCTGAATTTTTACTATTGATCTATCATCAACTTATTTCTTAATCTATCATCAAATTATTATCAGCTTTTTATTATTCTATTAACATTTTTAATATCGGTCTGATGATATAACTATTAAAAGAAGGGTAATAATGTATAACATAAAAATACGGCGCAAAAATCAAAAGTTTCTAATTGAAAAATCAACTTTTTCCAAAATTTTTATCAAATTTATAAAAAATATTTGGTTTAATGTGAAATATTAAGACAACCAATACTATAATCCATAACATAAAAGAACAAAAAGTTAAAATTGATCCATTTATTAGTATCAGAGATAATGTCCATTCCGTAAATAGTGACGTTTTGAATCTTTCAGAAGCATTGGGGTTCTAAGCTCCAGGGTGATTTTTGTATAAAATAATGTTCCTCTGGTAGTAGTCAATCGATGGGATAAAATTCAGTTTTACCCTAAATATTTCCGAAATTTGATATTGCTGGGTCATAATTGACTGAGCTATTACTATTCATTGTCGTTTCCTATGAATTTTCAAGTAGGTTATCTAAATTTTGACAAATTTTATTATGCTATTTGGTAATAATTATTATATTATGTTTGAAAAATTGTAGCATTGTCTAAATTTTTAAACGATAAATTACCTGCAGCACTTAAAACCCTAAAGCTCGTTACCAGAATACTCTGGTAACAAATACAATATACAAATAAAATAGACATAATACAATTACTATTCGCAATTTTGAAACTCGTAAATCATTTCGCGTGTGCCCGCGGCTTCGCCCGCGATAATAATTATCGCCCGCGATAATAATTATTATAATAATTATTATTCCAAGAATTAAAAATTAAGAGCATAATAGTTAAATCATTACATTTATTAACACCTAAATCGCATGGACTACATACCACGATCAGATAGCATCGACTGGTAAAAGCGACCTCAGATTCGAGTTTCTTGGCCAAGAAAACCTCTGTATAGTGAGATTCGTCTAAATAAAACAACGTTTGACCATATTTAGGGCTTACAACATTCAAGCGATCGCGAAAGTTTTGTTTTCAAGGTTTGACAAAAATAGCCAAAGCCAACTGTAATTGATTTGACATTGAAATGTATAACTGAAAACTTATGTTTTGAAAACGCAAAAAATTCACGTTTTTTGCCAGTTTTTCACTCATAACTCACGAACGAAAACTAAAATTAAAATTCCGGCTTCGAGGTGCATTTTCCGACCATTCAGCACACCTATGTTTAAAATTTCAGATCTCTGCGTTCAGTAGATTTCGCTGGACATCGAGGAGAATTCCTTTTATTAATATAGATAATATGAATTATAATGATACCTTCTCTAATTTGTCAAACATCCATTTAATTTAATCCAAGCCCACCTGATACCACTGGTAACAATACGTTCTGTGAATTTGTTTTGATAATTCTATGTAAAAAGGGATTAAGTATTTTCAAAAACATTTAATTTTTGGCATTTAGAATCAGAATTTTTCAAAATCCTTTCTTAGTGAGCACCTACATTATGAAGCGAAGGTACTGTCAAAATTCCAAGTCTCTACCTGTTATAGTTTAGGCTGTACGTTGATTCCTGTCATTCAGTCAGTCATTCATTCAGTCAGTCAGTCAGGACAAAGCCTTTTATATATAGAGAGATTACTTTCATGGCGAAAAAAAATATGGGAATTAGCCTTTCTTAAATACTAAACTTCAATATTGTTTTCGACCCGCATATTCGAAGTTGAGGTTCAAATAACGTTTTTGAGGACCTATGAATCCAAAAATACTATTTTCGGAATCATGTATGTGTATGTGAACATAAAAGCTCCAGTACGTATCGTATGAAAACAAAATTTTATGTTTAGGTCAGGTTCTTCTGAGGATGTGACACGAAGATTGACAAGTTACTCTTATTTTTAAGGGGACTTTACATGAAGAAAATTTGGTTTTTCGCGATTTCCTCGAAAACGGTTCTAACACTTTTCTTTAAATTTTGTACTTGGGTTACTTATACTTAGAGCTATACTTTTATATGAAACATTTTTTCGAAAAAATTGTCTGAGGGGTAGTTATAAGCCACCCACTATGAATACGTGGCTTTTGCAATATGGCCTCTTGATCTATATCAGAATGTGGAGTGAGAAAATGTATTGGTCATGCTTAAAGTAAAGAAAGCTATGAGAGTACATTAATAAGATTTTATTTGGGTTTTGTATCCTGCGGGGATGCGATGTGATGTGGTAACGACATTCTCTTGACTTTTACAACCAATTTACATGAAGAGAATGACATACTTTTTTGCCTATTTGTAATTTATTTTTTTATTTTCATACATATTTAATACAAGTAAAAACAAATGAAACCAAACATTCCCCTATATGAGCATCGCTCGTGTTTAGGAGATATAGTAGTTTAATATAAATATAATTACATAGCACTGCACAGTATAGGCCTACTATACACGAAAAATTCTAAATTTATGAGTACATGTAAATAAAAATAATTATTAGTCTTAACCTGTGGTAAAAATAGCATTTACAACAACAAAAAATAAAATAAATTGGACTGAAACATTGAAAGACCAAACAAAATTAAAATGTTCTATTAATATTATCTAATAATTTTTTTTATTTTCCTCTTAAAATGTTTAAGATTGTAATTTACATATTCAGGGTACTCAGCAATAAAATTTTTATACAATTTCAAACCATAGTTTTGACGAAATATGGCGTTTCTTCTTGTATTTTGACAATGACTGTAGGAAATAAATTTAGATCTGTTTTTATGGTAATATATTAATATATTTTAACTATAAAGCTGTTCGATTTTCATAACATTGAATTCAACATAAGTTATAATAGCTTTGATGGGTAATCAATATGTTTATTTAAACAAATTTTTATTATTCTCTTTTGAAGTAATATTAATTTTGTACAAATGGCCTTAGAAACGCTACCCCAGCCAATAATTCTGTATTGGATTAACGATTCAACTAGTGCTAGATATACTGACCGAAATGTAGAAATTGGAAGTAAATTTCGAAGGATAACAAATTTGTAAATAGTCTTGCATATTTTATTTGTGATAAATGCTTATCCCATTTGAGATGTCTATTAATAATAATTCCTAAGTATTTAACTTCAGAAGATTCTTTTAAACAAAGGCAATTACACACTTGCTTAGAATTACAAAAGGTTTCACGCAATTTTACATTTAAAGCTGGGTTGGGTTTGGCGTTTACTATTGAATATAAAGAAAAGCTTATAAACGTTGATTTTGAGATATTAAGTTTGAATCTAACCATTTTAAAATTATTTTTAAGGCTTGATTGGCGTTTTCATACGTTTCATTCCAATCTTTACCACTCATTATTGCTACCGTCTCATCAGCATAGCCTATGCATACAAACTGCAATTGAAATTTGACAAATCGTGTCATTCATTTGTTAATGTATAGTAGAAACAGAACTGGACCTAAAACAGTACCTTGTAATATTCCTATATTAAGTTCTCTATATTATCTCTATATTATCTCTATATTATCACTCTATTATCACATAATAATTATATTATATTAAGTGGCTAACTTTTATTTGGGCAGAGGAAGTTATGTGAATTTCACATAAGATTTTTGTCTATCGTCAGGGATAGTTTTTGAAGGCGGTTAATTTATTATTAGTTAAGGGCTAATAGGAGGAATTAATTTTTATGTATTTACGGGCTTTTAGAAAATATCAACTTTATGTGACACATGATAGTTATAATTTAATGTTATTTCAAATTAATAAAATTATTCACTATATTCAATTAAAGGCAGTGCTTAAATTTTTTGACGTGTAAAACCGCATATGACGAGAAAACTCGTGGATGTAACTGAAATACGTAGCCCTGCCAAATTATTGATCTATTTTATTTTAAGTTTACTAAACTAATAAATTATATAGTAAACTATTTGACAATCAAATAATGAACAACACTAAGAACAACCGAAAAAGAACCCTAAAAACAAATCAATTAACAAAATACAATCAATTACAATATTTATAAACGAAAATTTAAACAAAAGAACAATAATTATATTTCATTGTGATGACTGTATGCTTAAAATTTTGCAAATATTCCTGTAAAATACTGTTCTGGATTAAAACAGATTTATATCAAATTAATTAAATAGATTATTGTGCCAAATGCATAGTCTTAAAAGGAGAAAATTCCTGTAGTAATTTGGTCATGCATAATTTATCTAAAATGTTCTATTACGTCTAATTTACAGTTTACAGAAGGAGCATACAGATGTAATTTTGATATTAATTTATACAGTTCACCAGTATAGATTAAATTATACAAAAACTTTAAACCATTAACTTTGCGCCTAACTATTGAATCAGTGTTGAAAATTGATAACAACATATAGTAGGGAACAGTGTTGTATTTTGTTGAATAATATCCAAAACTTCTAAAAAATAAGCATTTAATTTTTTTCATAGATTCTAATAATTTTAAATATTTTATCTGATGAGGGTTCTACAGAACAGTGCAGTATTCTAACACAGCCCTTACAATAGACAAGAATAATATTTTTAAAGCACAGTATTCTTAAAATTAATTGAGTTTCTAAAAACAAACCCTAGGAGCTTTGTTGAAGTTCACGCTAATTTAGATTGGTACTTGAGGTACTTGTACAGATAACGCCTAGATTGTTGAAACCACGGCCTCCGTACAACTCCACCTAAACAGAAGGCCTTTGCAGGGGCCGAGATTAAAAAATACTGGTGGACTTTGGAGGCAATGTAAAAGTTTTGTAAAATAGGGTTGTAAATACCGGTTAAATTATTAAGTGCCAGTATGGTACTTTATGAGATTGTGTGGGGGACGAAAAAATGTCTGTCCGTCTGTCTGTCTGTCCGTGTGTCTGTATGTGCCATAACTCAAATACGCTTTTTCGTATTTTCATGAAACTTGGAAAACACATTTATAATGTCCATGGGAAGAACCCTATTGATATTGAGCCAAATCGGTTCACCGGTACCGGAGTAATGCCCAATTTAGTGCCTATTTTAATAGGTTTTATTAGAAAGGCACCGTAACTCAAACAGGCTGTATCGGATTTCCATGAAACTTGGTATACGCATTTATGACGTCCATAAAAAGTACCCTGTTGAATTTGAACCTAATTTGTTGACCAGTACCGGAGTAAAACCTAATTTAGTGTCTCATTTAAAGGCGCAATAACTCAAATATGCTTTATCGGATTTTTATGAAACTTCGTATAAACACTTATCATGTCCGTTGGAAGAAGTCTATTGATATTCGACCAAATCGGTTGGCCAGTTTTGGAATAATGCCCAATTTAGTGCCGTTTATGTTAATATATAAAAAGTCGCGATAACTCAAATATGCTTTATTGCATTTTCCTGAAACTTGGTATACCCATTTACAATGTACATGGGAAGACGTCTACAAATATTGAACCAAATCGGTAGACCGGTACCGGAGTAAAACCCAATTTAGTGTCAATTTTAAAGACGTAACTCAAATACGCTTTACCGGATTTTTATGAAATTTGGTATACACATTTATAATGTCCATGGAAAGACGTCTGTTGATATTGGGTAAAATCGGTTTACCTGTTTCGGAGTAATGCTCAATTTAGTGCCTATTTTATGGCAATATACGTATTCGAAAGAATTTATAAAAAAAAGCAAATCAGTTATCTTGACAACATAGCCTATTTGTTATACTGTGATCTTATAAGGCTTTGGAAATGAAAATACAGTTAGCTATGACAAAAAACACTATTGCTTTACATGCGCTTATCCAACTAGACCGTTAAACTTACCCAGATGATAACGTCTTGGCTTCACATTCTGGAGTTCTGGTTCAAATCCTGAAACCGGACAATTTGACTTTTTTTTGTATTTTCATGTGAGTGTGCGATTGTCAAGATATCACAAATTTGTACAGTTCAGGTGATGCTAGAAGATTTTAATCTGATTAAGAAAGCTAGACCTTTGTTCTTCCGTAAGCCCTGCTTAATGAATAAATCTGGAGCTTAGGCCTAACTTGGAAATAAATTAAAGAAACATATTCTGCATATCATAATTGCAGTCATAACTGATTAAACAAAAACATAACTGGCACTTTGTTAGACCAGTTTAGGCTACCTGATTTTATTGTTTGTAAAGTGTGCCTAACTGTAGTGAGTCATGTTGCTAAATAACTTTTAGGTTTTATATTTCCTCAAGATGAAGTTCTTTAAAACAACTGGATATCTGCAATACATCGCGAGCATTTTATTCCGCATGAACATTCAGTGGTAAGTATTTAGTAGGCACTGTAAGGCATTCAGTACAATTCCAGTCAACAAAATCTCAGAAAAGCAATGAAAAGTGAAAACATTTGTTACAGTGTTAGGCCTATTTGAACATATATATATATATATATATATATATATATATATATATATATATATAGACGGGAACGGTTATTCCTATTACTGCATCTTAGATTAGGTTATGTTAATCTATTACACAATATTTAATTGCATGTTTGTGAATTTCATTTTAATCTCAATGAAATGAGACATACAGCTTTTCATTGAGCGCTAGTATTAGGCTGCATCCTACCTTTATTTTTATTGTTAATTATTAACTGTATTCGACTTTATTTTACCCGGAAAGTCAATATCATCGTACTCAGAAATAGCCCTACTCTAGGCCTATAGCGGCTTTGACTTTTTGTTCAGTCTGTATTGTAGCAATTATTTCCGTGTTTACTCTTTATCATCATACAAGTCTCGTCATTTCTACTTCATATTAAATTCTCATCTGACAATGGCTGATCATTAGTTGAGATTTTGATTGGAATTCCTTTAGACCTAGGACTGGAATAGGATCGATTAGGGAGTGACATAATATAGCTTATCAGATTAATTGGCAGTAGTTTAAATCTCAGTCCAATTAGTGGTAAGGCAAGTTTGTAAGGGTCTCATCACAACATGCCAATAATCTGCGAATTCCTTTGTGAAACGCACTCCGTGGTCAGCGATAATCAAATCAGTTTATGTAATATATGATAGTGTTCAGGAGAGAAACAAATTATTCGACACGTAGAAAGAGCACAGAAAATATAGATAATATAGAATTATGAGAAAATAAATATTGATAAACCATAGGCCTATGGACATTTACATGCATTTCTCTCATATTTATGAACTTTTATTCTCGAAAGCAAGAGTACAGAAATACATAATTATGTAATTATTTTAGCTATCGTGTTATAAATACGAGAATTTTGTCATACATACACACACACACATCTCTATATATATATGAGGCTCTGTCCTGACTGACTGAATGAATGACTGACTGAATGAATGACTGACTGAATGAATGACTGACTGACTGAATGACTGACTGACTGAATGAATGACAGAGAATCAACGCAGAGCCTAAACTATAATAGGTAGAGACTTGGAATTTTGACAGTACCTTCGTTTCATAATGTAAATGCTCACTAAGCATGGATTTTGAAAAATTTTGGTTTTAAATGCCAAAAATAAAATGTTTTTGAGAATACTTAATCCCTTTTTACACAGAATTATCAAATCCAAACCACAGTTCACATGACAACAGTGTATTGTTGGCAATCTTTATATAAGGCTTTGGAAATAAATGAAACAAGACTTTGAAAATTAGAGAAGGTATTAAAATTTATATTTGAGTAAATTATGTACCTAAAAATGTTGTAGATTATGTAAAGTAATCAGTAAATTCAACCTTTTAATCGAAATGTTCGAATTAATCAATATGTTCTTTACAGCTTACAAGTTTCGCGGGCAAAACCTTAATGGGAAAACATGGAATGATTTGGAAGAAAAACACTGTGCGGGGGTTTTTGGGCTAGGGAAGTCTAATCTGAGGTCTTTTTTACCCGGGTGGCCCACTTTGATCGTGAAGTGCACCTCGAAACCAGGTTATTAGTTTTTTTTTAAATGATCAATCGTTATAGTAAAATTGTTTATGCATGATTTGGGAAAGATTCATGACTCTATGGTTCATTTTAATCGTTTCATTTGGAATTTATATGCCCATATGGTAGCATAATATTCGTTTTGTTCTTTATTCATATTTTTAACGTTAAACAATATATTTAAGAGTAAAAATATATAATTCCTCCAATTTATATAAAAACGATGTCAGTGTTAATAAATATAGTGTTTTAATTATTTTTCTGTTAAATAAATGATTTAAGCACAATATCTAGTAGTTCAGTATGTAATCGCGGGCGAAACCGCGGGCACCTGCTAGTATACATATATATAACACATACATACACAAATTGTACAGAATGGTCCTAAACTATATGTCAAAACTGTAAAGGTAGGTAGAGGGGACCTAACTAAGCATATTTCGTATAGGAATGTGTGTACGGTAATGACACATTAAAGCACTAGCTTGTAAAGCAACATGAATCACAGAAAACTGAAAAGACAAGTATAGACAAAATAAAACACAAATTTATTAACAGTTTACAAGAGGTGCTCGAAAGGCTTTTAATATGACCCAAAAGAATAAAATCCAAACAGGTTAAATCAGGAGAACGACGTGGCCAGGGAACAGGACCGCCCCGTCCTATCCAAAGCAGGCCGTAGACAGCGTCCAGGTGATTCCTGACGTTTCGACACACACAGATTTCGTAAAGGATCTTCTCACACCACAATCTAATTACAGCATTTAGTTCTGTATAGACATCCTTGTCCCAGTTGCCTAATAGACTTTCACTATGGCGAATACTATTGAATATTACCAAAACAGAAACAAAAGTATGCTCAATGTTGCTATACACTTCGTTTGTACGTCCTATTATGACATATGCAGTGTAGCTATTTAGACCTCTCTGTGTTACATTAAGGATTTATGTAGAGTCTACCTTGAAGTTATTTAACTAATAATTGTAATATATGACAATCAGCATAATAAGAATCTGCAAACCTATAAGTTGAACCTAAATTCCAAATACAATCCCTACATCTAACCTGAATTGTTAGGAAGGAAACTAGGAAGCATAGGTGGGGCGCTAACCCTGAAGGTCCATTGTTACCAATCTGAAGGGATAGGGCAGCATAAATAACGACTCCAGAAAGAACACGTAAGATCCAAAGAAGAATATAATGCCTTTAATAGCAAAATCATTAACAATCTCAACAACATTATAATCTGAAAATCTTAAAACCTTAAAGATTAATACAGTCCCAATATACTAAGGGATCAAACGACTAGAAATCTTGAACAATAAATAATAATTAATCAAATAATTATAACCATTTTGCTTGCTCACTACATCAATTAGGCTATGTGTAACCTGAATTATTATCAAACGTTAAGCACCTACAGTTTATAAGAAACGCTGATCTTTAAAGAATAACCTAATAAGGCATAACAAATTACAGTCAGTAAGATAGTAGCAATATTAAATAATAAGGTGATACCAACTTTGGAAATCACAACCTCCAGAAAAACCTTAATAAATATAAGGCACATTAGATATGACATACGACCACAGAAATGAAACTCAGTGTTAGCGATAGAGATATAATTTGTTATTTATCAAAGGAAGGCCCTAATAAGTCTGATCTATTAATAAAATAATCATATTGAGTATTATTAATAGTAATTTAACTTGATATATGTCAACGGTTACAGGCCTAATGAATGTGACCCATTAGTCAAAAGACAGGCTGAGAATTTATCTAATAGCGAAACGATTGTGGCCTCCTGGATATGACCTAGTAATCAAAAAGCCAGGTTGATAATTAATATTAATAATTTAATTTAATTATTATTATTAGGTTAAAATTTAATAATATTAATTTAACTTAATATGTGTGAAAAGATTCAGGCCTAGTAATCAAATATATTCAGTTTTAGCGGTTTAGTATTTATGTAACTCTGAAAGGAATTAGAAACACCCATTACAATTTTTGAAAACTGAATAATGAGAATTGTATTGTATGAGGAATAATTAGAATTGGAATTCAAGGTATATACTATTAATTTAATTATAACTGGGTGCTCAGATTACTGAAGCTACATTTATAGCAAAATGTAATTCTTAAACCGACATATTTAATGGAATTATAGTAATAATAATTCAGAATACTCAATGCTATCTTGTACTTATGAATTTCTGAAACTTAATCACTGAGCACAAGTGTAATTTACTCCTTTAATTAATACAAGTTGAATTTATTGCAAACATAGAAACTTTTGTATTGAAAATAGTCACTAAAAGTTCTACATTTGGTTGCTTCTGTCCTAAAAAATAGCCTAGCAAGACATGTAGAATTCAGAAGAGCTGCTCCCGAATATATGCATATGCATAGTAAAATATTGATGTCACAAGTTTATAACAACATTATATCTGAGGAATTGTGGTGTTCAATAAGACTCGATAGAACTGAAGATGGCGCATAGAATACGCCAAAATGCATATTCTTTTTAAATAGTGACACATCTTGGTTCCACACAGAAGAAACCAGCTTTCATCTACATCTTTATATGTGACATCAATATTTTATTTGTGTCTGTCGTATAAATGCTGTTTTTGAGTGAATCCAGATAAGTTGTATGTTAAGGGTTAAGGCGGAACTTTATTAAATATTACTTTATCACATTTTCAGTACTCACACCTTAATTCCAAGTCCTTCTGCAACGGCCAGTAACACACACAACACACTCCCAATGTAGGTACAGAACTCACGAACGGAACTCTAGTTACTAAGAAAACTCTAGTTACTCCGTGCACAGAACAACGGCTCGCGCAAGCGCACAAACACTGCACACAAGACAGAAAACGGCGCTTTTGAGAACTAGAAATTTCAATTTCAAATACTGAACCGGGAAAGCGGCTACAGCGGCTGTGTGGTCTTGTGGTTAGCGTCGCTGACTACAGATCCGTCTGCGCGGGTTCGATCCCCGGTACCTCCTCGGATTTTTCTGAAGTAGGGAGTTCTGGTAGGGGTGCACTCAGCCTCGTGATTCAAATTGAGGATCTACTTGATAGAGAAGTAAATCACCATTAACGGCCGTGGGTGTCGGCATGCTGACCACATGCCCCCAAGGTTGAGATAACAGACTATCAATAAAGAGAAGTGATATTTAGATATTATATTTAAGAAAATCCTACAGTTCTAATTTTTGTTTTCGGTTAAAGTCTTGGAATATGAACACTTATAAGTTCTTGTGACGTTTGCTGGGCTTATTTAACACGTTTAATGTTTCATACAGAGAAGTTCAATCTATGATGACTACTATTTAAGGCAGGGATATTGAACAGAAAATTAACACAGCACAAAATTCTCATCATCTAGAGATTTTGCTATATATATGCTATATATGCTGTAGTATGTTTTCTTTGCATGTAATTCCCCTAATATTCAGGAAGTTTTCATTTCATATGACCTAAATTATTAATTAACTTACTATTTACAAAATAATATTCTTATATACTTTATTAAAGGAGCTAATATCTTATGCATGATAGTATAAATTGAATAGGCCTATATAGTCTCAATTTTCGCTATTGATTTATAAATCAAAGAGCATGAAATTGATTTGAATTGGCGTAAACTGTGTATCTATAACATAAACGGCCGGGTAGGCCTATCACACAAGATTCCGCACCATTTCTAGCCTTATAATACAGTAAACATATAAGTCTGTCCATGAAATCTCGAGAAACAAAAGTAAAGTTAACGAAGAACGGCTACACATAATCGCTGATCCTTCGGAGTACAAGTGGAAGTAAGAAGAGTAAGAGTTAAGGAAACAGTAGGTAAGTCGAATCGATAATTGCGAGTACAAGTCATATTGGGGTTTGAGAGCGAAGCGTAGCGAATTGGAAATATAAAGACAAAATGGTTAGAGAAAATCTAGTGTGCCATGAAATACGATGAAAGGGATACAATAGAATCTCAATTTACTAAAATGAATAACTTGTTATGGATAGTATGAAGAAAGAAAATCGTGTAGTGTTTACTGGGGCTGAGCAATAGAAGCCTACTTTTAAACTTTACGAGGTAGAATTTTTTAAGTCTGTCACCTTCTTGTAGGCCTATTTAATTCTGACGCTAGTGAAGAATACGAAGCCTAGTACTTAATATTAACTGTGGGGTTAGCGGCATTGTCCATAAATAGTTCCCTGATTACTCGAGAGGAAAATCGCATTTCATAGTTCATTGGCGCACAAAGTCAACTGTTGTTATATGTTCGATTTGCATTACCTACGAGTCACTTGTCTAGATGGAATCTGCTGAAAGTATGAAGGGACAGGCCTACAATATTTGACGTTTCGTAGTGCATACCGGTATAGAACCCGATAAAAGCGAACACAACCGAACCCAAAACCGAATAAAAAATAAAATCTCCTAATATTTAAAATATTCCTCTTAATTGTTTGCTGGTTTTAATATTACAAAATTTGAATTATTTAGGCTCAAAAATATTGTGGAAAGTGAAAAAAAAGTTTATGTCACATTGCTAATATAAATTTCAGACTAATTACTAAATTACTACAAAAACATTAGACATTACAATGTAAGAATGTTATTTCTAAATTATTGACAGAAAACATTAAAAATTACACTATAAAATACTAAATATAAAAACTAATCGTTACAATAACTTTAAGATAAGGGTTCCAAGTTACTAAAAAAACAGTGGAAAACTCTAGTTACTAAGAAAAGAAAGAGAGAACAACTATATTACATTATCTCGAATTAATTTGTTTTCTCTCTGAAATATATTTAGCGTTGATAGCTTCTGACTTTGCGAGGAATGGAGTTCCAGATGCAAACAATTGATACAGTGAATAAGGTTGAAAAGGATGATGATCTGTATAAAGAGATAGAAAGGACGTGTCTATATTCTGAGAGCGTGTTTAATAATAATAATAATAATAATAATAATAATAATAATAATAATAAATCGTTATTTAATCTGGCAGAGTTAAGGCCTTAAGGCCTTCCCTTACACTGAACAGAGACAGAAAAAAAGGAACAAAGAAATACACAGTTCTATAAGTAGTAAGAATACACTAGGTATATACATAAGTTATACAGTACCGATAGTTAATTGAGTCTATGCTATATAAAATTAAACTATTTTAGCAAAATATGTTACACTAGGAAAAGAAGTAACTTAACTTTCTTTCTTTCTCGTAGTTTTACCTCTCCCTTTTAGGATTTAAGCGACCCAAGCCGCCCGGGCCTTACAGGGCCGCGACCTGTCGGGAGAGGGATTATCTTTGGATCACATACATACTTTTTTGACCAGACAAGGACATTGAGGGCCTCCCCGGATGAGTGATCAGCCCAATGCCGGGGCCACCTCCGAGACAACACGAACACATAGGACGATACACACCATTCACACACACACACACACACACACACTCAGAACAAGGCGAGGATGGGGATGAAGATGATAATGACGGCCAGATGATATCCGGGGACCACAAGGGCCTAAAGTTACCCGACATAAGTAACTTAACTTAAGACCTACAAATACAAGAAACAATAAAAAGCAAATGTTTTATACCTAAAAACTTAGCGTTTTTTAAATATATATTAGTTTAGCGTAGTTTTAAATGTTGACAGCGTTTAGGGCGTGATGAGAGGATAAGTTTGGGAAGCAACTAGATAAATATGATGGGGATGCTGTAGGAAGACTTTTGAAGGAGACAAAGACTGTGAATTCCTCTCCGATCATTCAGACATAACCATGACAATATTTCGAAGGAATGCGGTACATGGTCGAACACACATATATTACAAATGAAGCGTACGCAAACATTATGGACACGTTGAAACCTTTGGGTTAGGTTAGTGCTCAGGTCTGTACACAGGATATCACAGCAATGTGGGAACGATCAATAGTTTACTGCCAAATCATTTCACCAAAAGTCCCTGTCGACTCTTAAGGCTCTTGAACTAATGAAATTACTCTTGTCACACTAGGAAACAGGCTTTACGCCAATAGTGTAATTTGGTAACTTACTAAGCTGTTATTGGGGCACAAAACGCGGAAAAACTTAAAAAAAATATTTTCATTTCAAACTTCAAGTTCTTTAAAAAACTCGAAATCTTGGGTCTGAAACTCACATCTTACATTTCCGGACCAAAATTCTACCGCCCTTTCTCTTAGTATGATTAGTGATTAGACGCCAGCACACAACTAAATGAGCGCCAAAATTAGACATCACATTATAATATTTAATTAAACTATTTGTGAAAAGGTAAACATTACAATAATTATATAAATACAAAGTCTGTTCAATATCTTAAAACTAGTTTTAGCTGAAAATATTTCAACAAGCAAACAAGAATGCTGTAAAGCTATGTTACGTGATACAACATAGCTTAACAAGCACCTAGCCTATTATACATTATTAGTTTTTTCTTTATTTTATAAGTGCATAATGTTAAAACTTATTAACATTTGTATGGATTTAATAACTCATCTTTTTTATTCATTTATTCATACATTCATTCATTCATTCTTTCATTCTTTCTTTCTTTCTTTCTTTTTATTTCTTTTTCTTTCTTTCTTTTTCTTTCTTTCTTTCTTTCTTTCTTTCTTTCTATCTATCTTTCTTTCTTTCTTTCTCTTTACCATCGACGCTAAAGAAAGAAAGTCACCGAGAACACGAGAGATGTAACTTCACATAATTTATTATAGGAATATTAGTTTGTGGTAAAGCGTTCGTATCCACTATAAAAATAGTGTCACAATTGAGTCATTTTTCATGAAGTTACATAAAGCCGATGCCCCACGATCCAATTTTGGCCCAAATATTTATACCGTCAGATTGGATCGTGTGACATGGGCGACTGCCAGTGCACACAATTTCATACTATATTTTCCAAACAATTGTATTGCATGCAACGGAATAGAAACCTTTCTAATTTTCTAACCAAAAATATGAAATCAACCAATGAGCGTCATTCTATCCCCGCGTGACCTGCGTGACAGAACATGGCAGCTTCTTAGTCCATGTGCCAGACCCATCAGCCATTATAATTTGGGGGGACTGAATGAAACTTATACCACATATTTCTGGGGTCATGTGGAGCAAAAAAGTCCGGGAGGGCCATCATGAGGAGGTAGCTTTCAAACATGGCGGTCATTCAAAATAGCGGACGACTGTGAATCTTTAAATTCAAATATCTCGGGACTGGGTTCATCAATCTTGAATTTTGTTTTTTCAAAATGTAGGTTGTTCTTCTGGCTACATTTTTCATCTACATGTGTATGACCAAAAAACCATTATTTATTGGTCAAAACTCTAAAAATAGGAAAAATAGGTTTTTTGACATTTACGTTTTGCGGTGTATTACTCTAACCGTTGGGTATATCGAAAAAGTGTCTAAACCAAAAGTTGTAGAGAGATATCTCACCTTTAAAACGAAAAAATTAAATCGAAGATCGGATCAATAGAATCCGAGATATCCAGATTCAAAGCGGGCGGGGCGAGGTTGAGAGTGTTGACCGAGCGCTCGGTGCAGCCTAGTGAGAGGCGAGACTTGGCGTAAAATCCTGCGCTTTATTTATTTTCAGCCTCAGTAATTGATTTAATACTAGATATATTTACATTACCTACTAATGTGCACTATTTTTAACATGATTATTAAACACTTACTCATAAATACAATTAACAATTACATCATTTATCTGGGAAATGGACATCAATAATTATTACCAACTCGTATAATATAAGTTACTGTCAAGGCTTTTATCTTCGATTTTTAAGATGAAATCGTTGAAGGAGCTTCAAATAGTCGAAATAATTAAAAAAGGAAAAAAATAACTTTTTCGATATACCCAACGGTTAGAGTAATAAACCGCAAAACGTAAATCTCAAAAAACCTATTTTTCCGATTTTTAGAGTTTTGACCAATAAATAATGGCGAAACAAAACTGTAGCCAGAAAAATAGCTTACATTTTGAAAAAAACAAAATTTAAGATTGATGAACCAGATATTTTAATTTAAAGATTCACAGTCGTCTGCCATTTTGAATGGCCGCCATGTTTGAAAGCTACCTCCTCATGATGGCCCCCCGGACTTTTTTGCTCCACATGACCCCAGGAACGTATGGTATAAGTTTCATTCAGTCCCCCCAAATTATAATGACTTGGTCAATTTTGGGGTTCTGGCACATGGACTTGCGTACAACAGATTCTCTCCGCTGCTAGCGCTCGCTCGACCAGCGAACATAACAAAAAAAGATAAAATGATATAATATTAAAGTCAAGAAGATTAACAGATGCTAAGACTTTTAATTTACAACATTATTGACAATAACCATTATTACAACCGGCATAAACGCTGAGGTGCTCTGGAAATTATGAGAAAGATTCAGTAAAAAAAATGTTACTGGTGTCAAGTACATGCATATCGACCGCCATGTCGATTGTAGTAGCTATCAATTTTCGTTTCGGGAGAACACTGTCGCTATAATTGTACGAAAACGCACTCTCGATATGGACAGTCAGAAATAATTGTATAGAAATGCTACTTGATACAACTTTTTCAACCAACAAATTGGATCGTGGGACATCGGCTTTACATTCAATTTACTGTAATGGTGATTCGAGGTCGTCTTTCACCTATTGGGAACTAAATCTGGTTCCATTAAGAGAATTTCTCTGACAAAATAATATTCGTATCGAGAAAATAAACTCTTCTTAGGAATGTTATAACTAGACTTCGGACTTTTAGGTCGCTAAAAATGCTGTTTTAGGTACCTAAAATAGGCTCTAAAAATTGTAAAATTGGTTCTAAAAACCGTAAAATAGTCTTTTATAAAATCGTTAAGTTGCCAATTTTCTGAAATATCTCAATTGCAATGCAGAATATTATATATATTGAATTCACCATTAATCAATAATCACGATAAAACACATATAAGGCAGAATTATATAGACCTATTACTAGGACCTGTATTACTACCATAACAGTGAAAGCCTAATCCATGCGCCCAGAAGATACGCATATCATACTAGCATATTCAACCCCTTGTATCCCTCAGTGATTCAGAGAACTACTTTTTTTGTTTTTGTTTTGTTTTTGTTGTTGGATGTGGGAGTCGGGAGAAAAACACTAAATTTTCTTGGGAATTCCAAGGAATTTTTCTCCTGAAGACGAAACATTCCTTACTATTTAACCATGTCACAAATATGTCATGTACTGCACATTCCGAGCTAAACATTTAGTACGAACTGAAAATAAATGCTAGAATTTGTAACAAAAAATAATTTATTTTGAACTTTAGAGAAAAAAAACAAGCAAAAAGGCAATATTAGGCTCTAACGTAAAAATAGGCTGTTTTAGGTCCTATAAAAGTATTAGTTTTAGGCATAGTCACTTATGAAACATGCATATACAAGTTTTCGTCCATATATCAAGCATATCGATGTGACGAAACACAGGGGTAGAGTAAAAGCTATGGAGACGCTGAAGATACGCAACAAAATTCCGGAAATCTCTCTCAACTTGTTAGATACGGTGTATAACGCAGTAGTCAAATCAACAATTACATACGGGGCAGAGATTTGGGGGTGGGAACGAACAGAAAAACTTAACCAAGTGCAAAGTGGTTTCTTGAAACAGATAGTGGGGGTGGGGAAAGGAACGGCTAATAGTGGCATTCTAAGGGAATTTGGGAGCCACAGGGTATTAATAGATTGCAGGATAAAGGCACTCAAATACTACCTGAAGATTATGCATGGAGATCAATCTCTTATCAGGGCAATATGTTATAGGGAACAGCTGAAGCTGAGAGGCCAAATAACGTGGGCGGGAAGAATACGCAGAGGCTTGGAAGAAATAGGCATGGGATTTATAAACGAAAGAGGCAGGAGGAACAAACGAAATGTTTGGCGGAAAGTCAGGAATCGTCTAAGAGATATTGACAGGCAAATAACGGAAGGGGAATGTAGGGACAAGGTTGCTCTGGAGATCCAATCAATGATTAAAACCAACTGGGGAACAGAAAGATATCTATATGAGGGGAGCGCTGAAAGCAGGACGGGTTTAGCCTGGTTTCGTCTAGGAGCCTGGAAAGCGCTGAAACGCGTCAATGCAGAAGGAACCAGAATATGTCCACTATGTGACAAGGATGAGACAGCACAGCATATTCTCTCGGAATGTGAAGTCACTGAGATACTTAGGCAACGATATCTGCCAGACTCTTGTGTTGTCTCTAGAAGAGGTCATATGGCCATATTCGAGCTGTTGAGTGACACAAAATTTTCTGAAGGGGTGGGTAAATTCATGTCTAAAGTCCGACAGCTCAGGGTAGAAAAGGATGTGAGGGAGGGGCAGGGGGAGTAATCTTTGTCTATGTATTATTAGGTGTTATATTGTATTACTATTGTATTATTATTGTCATAGACCTATACAACTTTTTGTCTTCTTTCTTTTCTTCATCTTTATATAGCATTATTATGTAAGTTATAGTATTATATTGTTTTGTATTATTAATGTTACTTTTCTCTTCTTTTGTTTGTTTTTGTCTTGTGCATAGCAAAAGCACGAACGGCCGTCTAGGCCCGTGCGCTGGATTTATTCTATGGATAATGTATCTAACATGTATATAAGAATAAAGATGCACCTTACCATACCATACCACTTAAGGATTAAAATAGGTTTTTACCTAAAATCCGAAGTCTAGTTATAACCGTCAAAAAGCATTAGCTCAAGCACCAACTTGAAAGAATACCATTGAAATAGAGGCCAGTGAACTCTCGTCATACAACGGACCGTGAATTAATTTCAGATCTGAAGAGACGTTTAAGGTTCTGCGAGAAATTGCAAGTAGATAATCCTTCACATTAGTGAAAACTCTTCTACAGTCATTTACGAGTTGAAATCAGGATTTACTGCTATTACTGGAGGAACAAAAGAAGATGTGGGAAGGTTTTTTTTTTAAGTTGAAAATGCATACTTAGATGTCATTAATAATATTAATTTTATATTATTGACATCGAAATAAAAAAATAAAATAAAAATATACCCAGCCCATTTCATCCTCCGTGATTTAATTACCCTTACTATATCCGGTGACGAGTACAGATTATGAAGCTCGTCGTTATGCAGTTTTCTCCAGGCCAAATTTTCATCTCTCTTAGGCCCAAATATTTTCTTAAGCACCCTGTTTTCGAACATTTTCACATTATGTTCTTCCCGAAGATTAAGCGAACTTGTTTCACATCCATATAATACAACCGGCAGGATAATTGTCTTATATTTAGATTTCTGGACAGAAGACAAGAAGATACGAGTTTCTGAACTGCATAAAATCAGGCAATTGAGTGTACTCTTAACTTCGGCTTTAGTATTATTCTTATCTGTAATTATTGTTTCCAGATATTTAAATTTTTCCACTTGTTCGAACGATTCACCGGCTATTGTAATACTTTGTTCTAACCTTAGGAAGACTAAAAGCACCAATTTCTTAAAATACACACATATAACTCGATCGGTAAGACCTGAGCCAAACACGCGCAGATAGCTGATCGTCCGCCGGTAGCAATGCAGTAAGAGAAGAGGAGAATGCATATACTACACTATTCATTCTAAACTGTGCGGTTCATAATAGCCCGTAACTTTTGAAAAATAAATAAAGTATTTATTTTTTATTTTTATGAAATGTCATCTAAGTAATGGTATGTAACTCACAGAATATCGCCGTTGGGTCTTCACTATTGAATGCTGTGAGGCTAACTAAGATGTTTTTGCACGGTCTGTTATAGTATGAATTAGCAAAGAACTTCACGTACTATGAAGGTCAGGCAGGTCTAGATTACGCCATCGTAGACTACTGCGCAGCCGTTTGTTTGGCTCAGGTCTTACCGATCGAGTTATACATACTCGTACATACTGTACATACATAGACTACATACATACAAACAAATATGCATACATACATAGATACAAACATACGTACATACAGATAATTACTTATATTGAGCCTGTTGTATAGGAATGCGTAGTGTCAAACAAAAACGCGGACCTCAGTTATAGATATACAGCATGCATCATGAAATATTTGCATATAAATAATATAGTATTTAAGCAGAAGTGTCGTGATTTGTTGCAGGTTCTAACGGGGCGGTACCAGTAAAAGCAGATGAGCCGGAAGAATAAATAAAACACTGTCCAATTCATCAAGACTAAACACATTTTCCTTCCTAGAATGCTCAACAATACGGAGGCTGTTGCATTTTGAAACTTTTACAAGCACTTTCTGAGATTTAAGCAAAGTCTAAAATTTGCCATTTTAATAGCGTGTCGTAGCTTTTGACGATCAGAGAGTATTAATTATGCACAGTAAAATGCACGTTAATACAAATGTTAACAAGCATTTTCTGAGATTTAAGTGGAAGCCAAAACCTGTCATTTTAACTAAGTTAAATTTTATTATATTAAATATTAAAGTAGGATTTCTGAGAAATTAATATGTGGAGGAGAACCGTCCCATTAGTCAAGAAGGGGAAGTAAACGACAGGAATAAGTCCACTCTGATTAAAGTAAATTTAACTTTTCGAAGTTCACAGCCCAGGCGAAAACGAAGTGTTAAGTAAATTTTTTTAATGGAAGTTTTTTAAGATATATCTTTAAG
Organism: Ectobius pallidus; assembly: GCA_964059195.1. Taxonomy (NCBI): domain Eukaryota; kingdom Metazoa; phylum Arthropoda; class Insecta; order Blattodea; family Ectobiidae; genus Ectobius; species Ectobius pallidus. The sequence continues at coordinate 26,362,832 of CAXKWD010000010.1, read as the reverse complement.
ATATAGATATTTTGTATTGAAAACAAAAATGAGTTCATAATCATTCATAATATGTTATTTAAAATACAAAGATCATCAGTTATATTGCATATCGTCAAAAGTAGATTATCTTAGATACTTTTATTATCCAATAAAATGCTTAAACATATCATTCTCTCACATCACTTGCAACGAGTTTTTAAGCATGAAAATAAATTAGAATAGAGCTACTGTTATTAGTCTTAACTTTTTAATATGAGGTAAAAATGGAGGGCAATATAGAAGTTTAGGCCTATAACTAAATAGGCTATAAATTACTTATCAATAGTATAGTAGTAGGAGAAAAGTAAAGCGTTCCATATCAGGCTGTGAAGGCTTCCAGATTTTAGACATTTGGTGCTTGAAGACGGTAAGGTTAGCAGCCCTACCCATTGGCCGCCTTTACCCCAAGATAGGTTTTAATATTTGTTTCTGTTGGAGGCTGAGTCGATCCCAGGGTTATAGTGGCACCGGAAGGATTAGGCCAGTTGAAAAATCTCAACGATCTCATCGGGATCAAACTCAAGACCTTCCGGTTTGTAGCGCAGTGGCAGCAGTAGTAGAGGTACGCTTATATAGACTACAGTACATATATTATGTATGTATGTGTGATTAATTATTAAACATTTACACTGACAAGCTCGCAAGTATAAGTCTTCCTATATTTAAAAATTAATATATACAATTATATCCCATCAAGTAGATAAGACTGTTCATGTTAAGAAAGAAAATATTCGTTTGATCGAAATATAATAACGTTGATTTCCAAGTAGACTTCAAACTTAAAGGAATGTTTTATTTTTTTTTCGGAAAATAAGCTATTATCTATTCAGTTTCAGAAGTTCAGTGCACATGAACAAACGCACATGACTTAAACCGCAGCACACATCATGCTAAAAGACAAAATAGTTCCGTGGTAAATTTGATTTTTGTAATAATAAAACGACGATTCCAAAATCAAGTTAATACCAATTTTTCTGTGTATGGCAAGACTTGGAACTCATAACACATTAAGCCTATAATCATTCAGTTTGAGAGAAGCATTATTTCATGTGTATAATTACATAATGACATAATATTTTGGACTCAATGTTGGGGTTAGTAAAATAATTTAGACTACCTGCATTTAAAAAAAAATTTTTATTAATGTGCTGCTATAAATAAATAAGGGCTAAATTCTACTATATGTATATCAGTTAAATTTTAGTCTTGCAATATGTATTATCCAGTTATTAAGTGGTAGGCCTACTTTATGGTACTGAAGGGGTATTATGGTGCTTGATGAGAATGTATGGTTTACAAGAAATGTGTGTCCGTCCGTGTGTCTGTACACGCGATAACTCAAATACGCTTTATTGGGTTTTCGTGAAACTTGTATACGCACTTATAACGTCCATGGGAAGAAGCCTATTGAATTTAGACCAAACCAGTTGACCGGTACCGGAGTAACCACTAATTAAAAGTCACATCCTTTTTAAAGGGCAAATCATAACTTCACTACAAAGTCGCGTTGCTAATCACTGAGGGCCTTGAGTACAATCCGGTCAGATGTTTGTAAATTTATTATATCACGTCTTGCTTTAGATGTGGGGCATTTGTTGTAATTTCGTTCTGTTGTTATCACACTTATTCCCTCACATATGCTTATGAAAATAAATAAATAAATAAATACAAATATAAATAAGTAGAAATAAAAGATTTAAAACATTTGTAGTCGTTGAATAATTGAACGCAACTGCTGCTGATATAATATTGTGCATTGTATCGAAATGTACGGCTAACTGATGTCTACATTATATTTTAATGTTAGTATTTTTCAGTTAAGCTCTCCTGTGCAAGCAGTAGGTCTAATGAAATATTCTTACCAAACTTTAGACCTTTGCTCTTCCGTAAGCCCTGCTTAATGAATCGATCTGGAGCTTAACTCTGAAATTGATTACGAAAATAACTTATCTTCTGCATATTATTATTGCAATTATCAAAACAAAGTATTCTGTCACTTTGTTACATCAGTTTACCTGATCTTAGTTTAACATTTAGATCGTTACTTACACCATACTTACGCAGTTTAGCTTAATATGCACATGATGCCACGAGCTCAGGTCTATCCGATTTGCATAATAAAATTAAGAAGGGAATAGCGTACTTTAAAAATTGAGAAACAGGAAATAATGCGTAGAGGTAATGTCTTTCATAGATTTTAAAAGATACTCAACACTTGTAATCGATAAAATTGTAAAACTGACATAATTCACTGGTACATCTACCAAAAAATATTTGGAAAGTGCCTTGTGAGTACAGAGGACTCCGATTAATGTAGCCTAAATAATCGCAATAAAAAGCATCCCGTACACTATGATATTACGAGGATCATTCAATAATTAAAGAGAGAAACTGACCTGGAGAAAAAACAGTTTATTTTTACAAAACAAACTCTTCTTACTTTTCAACATAATCCCCATCAACACTTATGTACTTTTCCCAACGGGTTACTAGCTCTTTTATACCGGCTGCAAAGAACTCTTTGTCTTGGTGTCTGAGCCTATTTCCCAAAAATTTCTTGACATCCTCTTATCCTGGAACTTCTTTCCACGTAATGCCGGTTGTCGACCAAGAGCTAAGCTAAGTTAGCTTAGTTTAGCTCACATAGCTGTTCGGGATTTCATATATAGTTGTGCCGACCACAAACTAAACAAAGCTAAGCTAAGGAAACTCTACGAGCTACGTCAACTGGGTTAGCTGTGTACAAATCGGTTGTTGACCAAAAGCTAAGCTAAGTTAGCTTAGTTTAGCTCACATAGCTGTGCGGGATTTCATATGTAGTTGTGCCGACCGCAAACTACACAAAGCTAAGCTAAGGAAACTACGTGAGCCATGTCAACTGGGTTAGCTGTGCACACAGTCCCACGCTGGGTAAGCTAAACTAGGTTTCCCCCTCCACAAGACGTCTTCTATCCCAGTACTGATTTTGTTATCGGCGCAGTTGAGACGAGTGGACACTATGGAGCAGTTCATTGCAATTATTAAACAATTTCCAATCTTGTGGAACACACAGGTAAAGTGATAAATAACAATTTTAATCGTTCGTTGGTATTGTATTTTAATTTTATTAATAACACCATTCATTTCGAACAATCCATTTTATTTTATTTTACACAGGTGAAGGATTACCGCGACTCTCATAAAAAGGATGCAATATGGAAAAGGATAGTGGAGGAATTTAAACGACCCAACTATACCAAACAGTAAGTTCAATTTATATTTATGTTATTAAAATAGTTACAAAATAATTCTCTGACACGGAATGCTTCTCTAGTAGCCCGTATGTTATCGTTCAGGCGTAGTACAGATTGGAGTGTCTCCTGTTCTGCATCAGCAAAGATATTTGTTTGTGTCGTTTTTGAAGAGGTTAAAAAATTATGCAAAACACAAGTTGTTTTTACAACCGTATCCACTAATTCTAAATTACATTCAAAAGGCCGGTGAAATACACGCCTTCGAGCTGCCAATATACCGAAGGCATTTTCGACGACATTACGTGCTCTGCTAAGGCGGTAATTAAAATTTCTTCTTTCTCTGTTGTTTTGGCATGTAGCATGTGTGTACGGTCTCATAAAATTTTTCCTTAAAGTAAATGCCTGATCACCTATAAATACATAGGGTATTGGATCACCACTTGGTATTAAAGGTTCATCATTGGGCAAATGTAATTGGCCATTTATTAACTTTTGACCAAATACACTGTCAGCGAAAATTCCTCCATCACTGAATCGGCCCATTGAACCAACATCGATAATAATACATTTTTTTTGTGCATCGACTATTGCAAGTAAGACGATTGAATAAAATTTTGTATAATTGAAAAATTGTGATCCTGAATGAGGAGGACATTTTATTGCGATGTACTTGCCGTCCACGGCCCCGACACAGTGTGGAAATTGCCATTTATTATGAAAGTCATCTGCGATTTTTATCCATTCTTCTTCAGTTGGTACTTTCATATAAATTGGTTGCAAGTTGTTCCAAATTGCAGTGCACACGTCTACTACAATTCTCGAAACTGTATTATTACCCACTCTGTAGTTATAGCCAATTGTTCTGAACGAATCACCGGTTGCCAAAAACCTGGAACAAAAGTATAATGATTGTTAAATTTAATACCTATAGATTATTTTATTAAAATGTTATATTTTAAATAATGTTGTCACAGTTGAAAATGTTCAACAAAATTTAATATCAAATATTATATTTTTGTTACAGTACAAACTGCAAAGAATGAATGGAAGAAACTATGGGATGGCCATAGGGAGTCACTGAAAAGGATGAAGGCCAGCACAAGTGGGCAAGCTGCTCCTCCAGAAAAAATTTTGAAATACGCCACAGTGCTAGAATTCCTTCTTCCATACATGAGAAATCGGAAGCGAACTGGTAACCAACCCAGCGAAACCCATGAAGTTTCTTCTAACCATTCTGAAGATATAGCTGAAGATAAAAATATTCCTTCCTTGGAAGATCCTCAACGAAATGACACGCAAACGCAGGCGGATGTCACCACTAACCCAACCCACAGCAGTAAGAGAAAAAGGAACGATGAATCATTACACGATTTGTTGAAAGAAATTGATGATAATTACATGCGGCGATGTGAGGAGAGGGATAGAAGAAGAGCTGAAGAAGTAGAACAAGGAACAAGAAACCGGCCTCCCTTAAATATGTTTTTCGACAGTATGTGCGAGACAACCAAAACGTTCCCTGATTAGTTACAAAGGGATGTGAAAAATAAACTTCTCACTATAGTGAATGAAGCAGAGGAGAACTATGAACATTTTCTATCGGCACAACACCAGCAACAGAGCTACTCGTCGTCTCCATCTGCCTATTCGACACCACAGAACCAAACTGATAACTTTGCTAATGTATAGAAAGTATTTTGATTTAGTTATTGTGAACTATTTGTATTCTTAAGAAAATGTAATAATATAAACATATAATAAATCAAACAATAATAATAAATATAGTTTTATCACTTACCTCAAAGCAATAGCCAATCTTTCTTCTGGAGTAATCGCTTTTCGATAATTAGTATCCTGTTTGGTGATATCCGAAGCAATCAATGATAACAGCTCATAAAATTGTGGTCTACTAACACGATAATGTAACTGGAAATTTTCGTCATCTAATTCGTTAAATAAAGTAACAAACTCCCCACTTTCTTCCCTATGTTGAATATGATTGCTTAACCAATATCTGGGATTCCGTCTTTTCTTGTTTAAGTAATAAGCCATGATTAACGCTCTTTTTCTATGATGAGTATTGTAATCATCATCAGAACTTTCCTCTTCGATCATGCTTGCTGTAACATGTACCGAACTCAGCAAACCACTAACAACTGATCAGCATTCACTTAGTTTTTGGTGGGCATCCAATTTTAGGTTAGCTTAGCTGCAGTTAGCTCAGTTGCAGTCAGGTTAGCTTAGTAAGGCGTAGCTTAGCTCTTGGTCGACAACCGGCTTCATGCCTGCTTCAGTGGACCAAACAAATGGAAATCAGAGGGTGCTAAGTTGCAACTTCAACAGGCCGGCCACAATGGTGTTCGTCAGTCACTGATTCTCGAGCACTTTTGAACTGATCTACCCACATGTAAAAATTTCCACGGTTCATAAAACTTTCACCATAAACTTCAGTCATTCTAGAGTATATATTAGCTGTTTTTTCACCTTCAGCAATCAAAAAACGAATCTCAGAACGTTGTTCAACCAATATAGAATTTTCAAGAAGACCCGACATCGATAAACTTAATTTTGAGGTTATAAACAGAGCAATGTAGATCTATCAGCTGATTAGAACTCATCCCAGTGATGCCAACTTAAAATCCTAAATCTATCAAACTTGTACTACCAACCGCCTTTTCCCCAGACCAATTTGTCTGTTTAATAATTGAATGATCCTCGTATTTTAATCTTGAAGTATTAATAATTTTAAGCTTGAACAACGAAATAATGAAGTCTTTGTTTTTAACGTATTAGGCATCAAGTGTAATTAGCACACGTGGACAATGTATGGAAGGAAAAGCCAACGTAACCAATCAAATAACGTTAAGGGCTGAATGATGTTCAGCAATGTTTACATGCACAAGGTGGCGAATGGATAATAGCTGTAGCTGCCAGAGAATAATTCACCAGTTCACATCTCTCTCAATAATGTGGAAATATAAAGTGTTTGCAGAAGAAAGGTACCCCAATTTTAACTCTATTCAGGGCGTAACACAAGAAAACAATTATTATTCTGGAATGATAGGGCATCACTAAGCTAAATTCTTTTATAGAAAAAGTATGGTAAAAGAAGGAATTTTTAAAGAAATTTATAATGCTCATATGTATGACTTTGCCATGTTATATCTATATTGACTTGTAGTTTGTTTTGACAAATAAAATATTAATTTATTTGAAATCTCATTTTGGATTTACTTTTACCCCCGTAAAATAATAATTATTAATGCTGATTTGTTATGAAACAGGAGAACATTTTTTACTTCCTCTGTCCATACCTTAGATACTATAGATAGAGGAAGTATTGTTTTCGACCCCCAAATTCGAAGTTGAGTTTTTAGCACAAATATACGTTTCTAAGTCCCCTGAATCCAAAAATACTATTTTCGCAAACATGTCTGGATGTGTGTGTGTGTGTGTGTGAACGTCTGTGAACAGCCTAGCTCCAGAACGGAAAATCGCATGAAAACAACCTTTTATATTTGGGTTAGGTTATGTTCTGAAGATGTGACACGAAGACTGGCGACAAGTTTCTTTACATGACTAAATTTTTGTTTTTCGTGATTAAAAAAAAAATTAATAAAAAATATAAAAAAAAAAGCTCTAACAATTTTGTTTAAATTTTGCACATGGGTTGCTTATACTAAGAGCTAAAAATTATTTCGAAAAAATTCTCTGAAGGGTAGTTATAAGCCACCCACTCTGAAACGCGCTCTTTGCAATACGGTTTCTTGTAACGGAAAATCGTACGAAAACAAACTTTTGGCTTAGGTACATTTTGGGGATGTGACACCAAGATTGACGACGACTTCCTCTTAGTTTTAAGGGAACTTTTGACGAAGAAAATTTCGTTTGTCGCAATTTTATCGAAAACAGTTCTTACGATTTTGTTTAAATTTAACACATGGGGTGCTTATACTGAGAGCTAAAACTTTTATTTGAAATATTTTTTCGAAAAAAATTATCTTGGAGGGTATTATAAGCCACCCACTCCGAATACGTGCTACTTGAAAATATGACCTCTTGTTCTATATCAGAGTGTGAAGTGAGAAAAAGTATTGACCATGCTTAAAGTAAAGAAATTTACGAGAGTACATTAATCACATTTTATTTGGGTTACGTATCCTTCGGGATTCGATGTGATGTGGTAACGACATTCTTTTCATTTTTACAACCAATTGACATGAAGAGAATGTCATACGTAATACTTATATTATTCTAAGAGGCTAACTTTTATTTGGGCAGAGTAAGTTATGTGAATTCCATATAAGATTTAGATGGATTTAGACTCTGCCGTACCACGTACGCACGACTCTAACATTTTCACTGCTACTGACGTATAAATGCGTCTCTTAAAACGATGTTAAAAGCAGAGATATAAGACTTCTAGAATGAAGCTTCATATAAAATGTGAAGATCTTTATTCGGGTATTTTTATTACTTACAGCAGTCAGCTATTCCGTTTAAATTTTTTTATTGTTATAAAACTTAGTGCGCGCTTATGGTTTCACTCAATGTTTGCTTATAATATGAGCATTCAAACTCAGCTCTGGACTAGGGATGAGCATCGATGTTGAAATCGGCGGTAACCATCGATGTGACGATAACTTCGACCTGAAAACATCGATGTATTTAGAGAAAAAAACATCGATGTATATTTTAAAAAGGTCATGTTTCAGAAAATTAGAGAAAATTCGTAAATAAACTAAAATATTTCCACGAAAATTATCGATGTAAAAAATATGTTTTGGGAAATTAGACTCCTGGAAATAATATTATATCTTAGAACCAAGGTAGGCTTATTAATCTTTTTTTATTATAAAAACATCGATGTAGGGGAGAACCATCGATGTAGCAAAAACATCGGTTGCTTTCCATCGATGTAGACAACATCGATCATCGACAAGAAAACATCGGCCATCGATGCTCAATCTAGTGATGAGCAAATGCAAGACCAAGACCAAGACCAAGGCGGTCTTGGTCTTGGTCTTGGTATTGCACTCTCAGTCTTGGTCTTGGTCTTGCATAGGTAACCCTGGTCTTGGTCTTGGTCTCGGTCTTGCATCAGTGGTCTTGGTCTTGGTCTCGGTCTTGTATACTCGGTCTTGGTCTTGTTGCAAGAGTCTTGCAGTTTTCTTTTATGCATCTTACAGTGATCAATGGCGTTTACATGATTTAAAGTTACACCGATTACATGTGTGTTATTGCTTGCGAAGGTAACGAAAGCTAATTGCTTTTAGTTCCTTTGACCATGTAAACAGTTATGTGATGTCCCGCTGTTTGCCGAAAAGTCCATGGTGATATAAGATAGAACTGTAAACTCTGAGTGTAAATTTTAAAATATGCTCTGTTATGCTATTGCAGAACTTTAAAACCAAAATCCACGATATGCTATATACCAGCGTTACTCAACCTTTTTGAACCCGAGGGCTTCTAAAATGTCTAAAAAAAATTTTCGGACCTCTTAAATTTTACATCCCATTTTTAAAAGAAGGCCTATATTCTTAATATTTGTGGTATTAATTATAGGTCATTATAACGAAATATGTGACAACATTTTCCTTCTTTACTTTCCACTTGCTTTATGATATTTTTAAATTATGTCTGCGGACCATCTGCACCATCTTCGCGGACCACCATAGGTTGAGAAACTCTGCTATATACTATTTGAGAGTGTAAAATTATGAATATTATATTGTATTTCAAATTCAACGGCTGTAGAGACAAGAAGTAATATTAACAGGATGTGTATGAAATGTTTAAAAGATTTCCGCATAGGAGAGAGGTTCTATCTGACCTTTTTAAAACTGTATACTATAGTAACAAAACATAACGACATTGAAGCAGATGCTTTAGAAATTGTGCAATCTATAGCAAATCACACAATGCCCATTCGAAGCCCAAACCAATAGGCTGCATAAATAATATTTATCTCTCCATATAGGCCTACCCTAGTTCTAATTTATAACACATTGTGAACAGATCATTTCTGCCCTTTAAAGATTTCCGCTACCCCCCCTAATTACTTTCTACTTGCTTTCAAGTTTCGGGCCTTCAACTAATTTTGGATCATAAATAATCATAACTATTCTTCATGCAAGCAAATATTTCTAGACCAGGCATTTTCTACTTTTAGTATCTTTTCCCATTCGATATGTATCCTTAACATGAATCAGCAGCAAGAACTTAAACCGTTATGTGTCAATAACAAAATTGTAGTAGTAAAAAAAGGTTTTCAGTGGATGTCCTACCTATCATCAGCAAAATGTAGGCCTGTATAGCTACAGTAGAATCAGTTGCGTAACAGTAAAGTAATAACTAGCAAATACCCGTCAAATAAGTTCCTGTTTTAATTAATCTACGGTTTAATTGTGTTTTATTGAATAATTATGAAGAATACCGGGCGTATAACCTGACTTTTTCAGACTTAACTTTATTTTGAAATTTTTTGCAAGGAGAATGGAATGAGCTGAATAGCTATGTTATATTTTGTTCAATTAGACAGGAAAGATTCTATAATGTGAGAGTAGGCTATGAATATTAATGATAGGTGTAAAAACATATATCATCGTTAATGAATTAGGCTACTGAGCATGTTAATAGGCGTTTTAAGTTACGGGGCATACTATTTAAAGTTTCAAATCCTCAGTCATAGGCCGCTCCATGGATGACTGGTTACACCGCTTGTCGTCCACCGCTGGGACCCGGGATCGGATCTCGATGGATCCGTGTGGAATTTGTGGTGGTCAAAGTTGTGCTCGGGGCAGGCTTTCTCGGGGTGCTCTGGTTTCTCCCGCCATATATCATTCCATCGTTGGTCCATTCATCATAGTATGACCATTTGGTTGTAATAAAGAATTTTTATAAATCCTCAGTCATAGCTTTCTTTTAACCCAGTGAGAGATTAGAGAAAATAGTTATTAAATAACTGTATGGCAGAATTGTTAAGTTTTATTGATAAATTATGTGGTCAGTATTTATATTGTAAGCAAACTGAAATTTCATATATGGCTTAGGGCCTTTGTTACATCTGTTTGTCTTTCGTACCATAATACTAGAGAACTATTGCAATTAAACATTTTAAAAATGAATATGGAGTGTTTATCGTGAATTTAACTCCTACCAATTGAAGGAACTAGCTGTATGGAATGCCATTCAGGGAAATCCGTCAGATTAATTGTAAGTTTTCATTGCAGTAATTTGTTTTAACGTAGTGGTGAGAGATGTTGTATACCGATTTCACATGTATTTTTGAATGGTGCGCTGGTTTTTGGATACGGATAGCGTCTCGCACCGGGTCTGCTCTCATTGGTTACCGCATGGTGAGGCAGCCTCTACATTATAGGCCTACCAGTCTTGGGACTACCCCGGCTAGCGACTCTGCTGCGCCTTTGAGTAGCGGTCGCTGGTTCGCTGCCTACATAACGGGGCTTTATAAAACTGTTTCAAGTAGCAAGACTGCAAGAGTCTTGCAGTTAGGTCTTGTTCTTGCCAGAGTCTTGCAGGGTTGGTCTTGGTCTTGGTCTCGGTCTTGCATGGTCGGTCTTGGTCTTGGTCTTGCTTCCGGTGATGCGGTCTTGGTCTCGGTCTCGGTCTTGCATTTTCTGCAAGACCAAGACCAAGACTGCAAGACCAAGACTGGTCTCGCTCATCACTAGCTCAATCCTACTCTGGACAAAAACTCATAAACTCATAAGATATTAATTTATAACTCAGATTCCCTCAAGTCTCTTCTAATATTATTTTATACACACCAGGATTCCCAGATATGGCTATTTTTAGTCAGTGGGCCAGATATGCATGGAATGAGGCTAAAGATATTCCGGAAATTTAGCCACTTATTTTTTCGGCTAATTGTGACTAAATTACTGACCTGATGAATTTAATCATTATGTAATACTAGGAGGTGCGCGCGGCTTCGCCCACGATTCTTTAAGTCCAAGATTAAAAATTAAGAACAAAATACTAATTAAAACATATTTAATTTACTTTCACGCGAATCATTCATAAACTAAAAGATTAATAACTATGACGCAATAGCTAAAAATCCTGCTTTGGAGTGCATTCCACAATTAGAAAGCGCCTCTATTGTATTTGACACTATAAACCAGCTGTGCACAACCCGCGGCCCGTTAAATTTAAACGTAAGATTAATTAATATTGAATATGATTTGGTTTCAAAATTCCATTAACGGACTAGTTCTTTAACACACTAAACACGTCACTATCAGTGCCATTGATTCAAAGAATTTTTAGTTAATTCGGAAGAAGATTATGACGATGTCTTATATTTCACACAAGTTCGATGGCTAAGTGCAGGTAACATGTTGAAACGAGTGTATGAACTTCGGGGAGAAATTCGTTTGTTTTTGACAAATCAAAACTTTAAGGTGGACGAACTGGACAGCAGTGATTGGATTTCTGATTTGGCATTTCTGGTTGATATGGTTCAGCACCTTAATGAACTGAATACAAAAATGCAAGGCAAAAACCACATGATCCATCATCTGTTTTATTTAATCAAATCTTTTGAAAGAAAACTGGAAGTTTGGCAGACACAATTAAGAAGTGGAGTATTTGTCAATTTTCCGACAATGAGAAAAATGATGGAATGTACGAACAGATCTAATTTTGGGAAATACGTTGACCTCTTGAAAAATCTCACAGAAGAGTTCAACACCCGTTTTCAGGATGTTCGGAAGTTTGAAAAATCATTTGAATTACTTTCGTGTTGATATTGAGACGGTGCCTGAAATTTTTCAGATGGAATTAATTGATATCCAGAGTAACACAGAATGGAAAGCAAAATTTGATGGTGTATCACTCCTTGATTTCTACAAGCTGCACAATCTGTATGGCCATGCATTGAAAATGGCAACTTTATTTGGTAGCACGTAGGTCTGTGAACAGTCATTTTCGGTTATGAAACAATTGAAATCTAAAACACGATCCAGACTTACAGATGAACATTATTTGGAAGCGAGTATGCGTATTGCAGTATCAAACATGGGACCTAATATTGAAAAGTTGACAAAACTGAACCAGTTTCTCATTAAAAGGTGAATAACATTTGCGTTATGACTAGTAATTAATTAGTAAGCATGCCAGTAAAAGGCATGTTATTACTATTGTTGTTTTATTGAATATTATACTATTACATTAAATAATGATAAGTCCTCATTCAGAAGTCAGGTATAATCAGGCCTACAGTGGAGGATTGGATGATGGTACACTGCGGCCCTCTGTGAATTTTTTATAATAGAATGGCCCTTGGTCTAATTAAGGTTGTGCACCCCTGCTATAAGCAAACGAATCGTCCAGGGTGAGCTCACAGAATCGAAACGATATTCCTTGCGATATATTGAAAATCGCAATGCGTTTATTTCCAAGTTATGACAAAAAAGGCAAAGCTATCTGCAATTGATTGGACAATTGAAATGTACTACCGAAAACTGATGCTTCGAAAGCGCAAAAAATGTACGTTTTCTGCCAGTTTTCACTCATAACTCGCGAACGAAAGCGAACATGAAAAATCTGGCTTTGAGATGCATTCGGCCACCATCCCTGTTTAAAATTTAAGATCTTTGCGTGCAGTAGATTTCGCTGGGCATCGCGCACAGACAGACAAACAGACAGACAACAAACAAATAGACAAACAAACAGACAGGCGCTACATCTCCGCAACGTTTATTGCGGTCCTCTTTGTTTTATTTTTATTTATTGTGTTTCTAATTAATTCATTAGTACCTGGTTACCCATCATGAATAGAAAATATAATCCACCTGTGGTTCATGAATGCATATACTGTATGATTCTTTGTGATTAGTTAAAAATAATCATCGTTTTGAAAATAGACTGAGAATTATAAGATGATAGATTATAAATCTATTGAGAAATATTAAATTTTGTTTTCTGTGTTTTGTAAAGTTTATTACTTAAAAGAGGAATGTTCTAAAGTGTGAGTCAGAACAGTATTGTATCATAAGAACCTCCTTTCAAGTCACCAGACGTAATGGTTGCATAGGCTATTTGAACGGAGTTAATTCGCTGCATTCTGATTATGGTTGTCTTCATCCAATAACAGCTTTTATCACCGCTTAAAATGTCACTGATTTTGCACAATGCTGAACATCTTGAATATAGAATTTTTTGTCAAAATATCAAACAATTAACGCATCTGAATGCAAGATCGTGTCCATAAAAGTAAACGGAATACGATATTAAATCCCGAAAATATGCACAAAATGACCTAAACTCTAAAAATAGCCTAAATGTGAAAGCGTGTCATACAAAAGTACATCTAAAGGTAACCAGAAACTTTCAATTTGTGTTTAAATCAATTCTACGACTGAAATAAAAGTCAGAAATAAATATGACATGACATAAACAACTGTATCCTACAACCATTACTTTTGTATAGCATTCAGTTCCAAAAAGGAATTTAATGACGAATCACAGAATCCTATTAAAAAAAAAACATTATTTTTTAGGTAATGGAAGTTTTAAAGTGCACAGTGTCGAGTAATATTCTTTTAAAGAACGATCGATCGATTGTGCGATATGCTGTCACTTCACGTGACATTTGGTTATATGAAGCAGATTTCCCTTGCTGATATGCTACCTGGTGACACTCGTTTGAAATTCCATCTCTTGTCAAGTGAACGTCATGTACTTCCCTTGTAAGATAATCATCATCCGCAGTTTCAATAAACTGACGTGCTGTCCTTCTCGGTTAGTTCAACCAAGATAATCCTAGTGATCATCTCCCTTACTGACGCAATGCCGAGTAATCAATATGATAATGATAAATTCGCTGTCGTGTTTCGTGTCACAGAAAATAAATTCTTCTTTGTAAAGCCTTACGGGCTTTCTAGTCTGGTGGTGCTTTTGTTTCTCGTTGCTCGTACGATGTTCTGTCTTCCGAGCCTTCTTGGCAAGTGCTGTTTTGTGCCTCAGGGATTCGCAGAAGGGACTTTCTGCTGAACACTCAAGTAGTGCAAATGAAGAAGGTATAATTTGTGGGGGCATCTCCATATTCGAGGGTTGAGTCGAGCTATTAATGTTCTAAAAGTAGTTTCAATACTCTAAATAATACTCTAAATTAAACTTTCGTTTGATCTTCATCAAAATTCTGTTTGGTTTCTAACTTTTTCATAATTAACTATGCATAAGTTCTGAATTGAAGTAAAGGGATCTCAGATTTATAGGTTTGGAGTTTTACCCGCGCTGGTCGCTGGAGGATGTTTTAGTGATTTAATTCTGTACAGAGGATGTATTATTCAACTTTTCTAAGTGGGTCTAAAATATTTTAAAATAAACTTTTTCTGAGTAATATTATTAATTTATTATAATATTTAGTACCAATACCAATATTTTAAAATAATATTTTTCTGGGTAAATGAATTGTACATAAGATTTTGTAGTTAATATTATTAATTTATTATAATATTTAATACCAATGTATTTGAAGGTTAGTAATACTATACTGTATACTGTATCTAAGGGGAAACGGAAAAGCCTATCTTCACAATGTTAAATTCAATGTACCTTTTCTTAAAAACTACTAAAGCTAGGTACTTGATCCGTTTACAGTGTCTAGAGACTTAACCTGTGTCAGTACGGAAAAAAAGATTTTTCATAAAATTACTTATTTACTGAAATATGATTTTTTATTTATAAAATTTTTGTCAGCCTTTTAAGTACCTCATGTCACGTAAATGTCTAATAAATTAACCAATTCAAAAAGTTTTTTTTCAGTTATGTAAGACATATAAGACATCTGAATAAACAAATCCTAAAAATTTTAAGATTGTGGGTTAAGTTTAAGGTGAGAAAATCTACCTGTTATATAGAAAAGTAAACTTACGGGAAACGAGCTTCAAAGTTAAAACATCCCTGCGCCATGGTCTGGTTCTTCTCAGAAAAATAATAAATAGCATGGATAGAATTAATAGTACAGTTTTTACATAATCCATTTTAAAGAGTAAAGTTCAGAGAATAAAATACAATAATAGTAAAACAAATTTCAATTTCATAAAAGCCAATTGAATATCAAAGTTAAAACATCCATGCGCCATAGTTTGGATCGTCTAAAAAAATAAATAGCATTAACAGAATTGTAGTACAGTTATTGATATTCCAGAGAATAAAATACAATAACAAAAAGAAAATCACAATTTGCATCCAAAAATCAATTCCATTCCCCTTAATATAACGTTGTCTCGGACCTGAGAGTTAGAAGGTTACAAGACTGTGATATTCTATTATAATTAATCATGTCTACATACACATGCTCATTTCTAGAATTAATACTAACTAATACTGGCTATACCGCGCTGTGGTATCGTATTCCCTTGTGACACGAAACACTGTGGGGTAGGCAATAATTTTAAATACCGGGAGTAAATTAAGCATGTGTCTGACCATTCTCTATATAGAAATTAATGTTCTAGTCTAGATCGCTGTCGTATGCAAGTCACATCGTTCAAGTGACAGATTTAATTGGTATTATCTTGTTGTACTATACACAGTTATGTATTAAAATCTATCATAGAAATGTTGTTGAGTTTGTATCATAAGAACGGTCATATAGTTTGGAAATCCTTCCTTACCGTTTCTAATGGACCTTAGTTTGTACTTCAGCACGCCCAACACATTCTTCATTGATACAAACTTACCTGCAAACAAGAAAACATCATTTAGTGAATATACTGTACACTGAAATTATCCAGATTAATCTAAATTTCAACTTCCTTAACTGAAAATTGTTCTCTTCTTAATCAGTTTAACATTCTTAAACTATGTAATAGTGTTTAGGCCTAATGTATCATAGTTTGGATTAATTATAGTGCATAATTAATTGCATATAATTATCCCATTATAGTAACTATCAAATGAGATAAGTAAAAAGATCAAGATCGTATGATTGGTAACTTGAAACCCATTTGTATTGGATACAAGTAAGCAAGTATATATATACTAATTTATATATAACTTATATTTATTTATTTATAATCATTAGTCTTTTAATTGAAGGCTGGAATGAAGAGTTGGACGAGATATATTCTGTACTGTAATTACTTTTTAAAAATTTAATCATTAAGTGAGAAGGCTTAAGTTTCCTCACGGGACACGAGAAGACCCTATAGAACTTTATATTAACTAGTAGGGCCTATATTAGTGTTAGTATTAGTATATACAGTATAATCATAATTTTAACATATCTTCTTTATGACTATTAACAATTTATACATAATTAACAGAGAGTAGGATAGTTTTATTTAATGTCTGATATGTGTCTAAAATTAGTAATTAAGGGAACAGTTCCCTAGAAAGCAGGCCTACGACAAATGATAATAATTTCACAATAATTATAACATGACAATTATTGGCATTATGTACTGAAAAATCCATGCAATGAACATTTTACATCGGAGCTGATACTAATCAATCTTATTCTGGGTAAGAAGAGAACTTTTAAGTTTATATCAACCAGGGAATCCTAGAGTAAAGATGAGTGTTCATAGGCATCCACATAATGTATGACAGTCGGTACTGCAGTTGTAGTGCAGTACAGTTTATAAAGACGCTTAATTAAAATTGAAACACAAAATAATTTTTGGAATAGTTTACTGTGCCAATTAAATAAACATCCCTCTTGATTCCACGCGTTTCTTGAACGCACCCTTTTTGTGTTGACTTCTGCACGATGTCCTCGAGAGAACCAGGAATCCACCTGCTTGCAGGCATCAAATTTTGTTAAGGGAGAACTAACTATAGGCCTACTAATAAACAACATTACAACAGATATTACCAAACATGACCGATCTGGGACCATTATTAACCCATGCCTCATGAGGTATTAGGCCTATAATAGTTACGTAACTGGTGAAGTGGGGATTGTACTTCAACTTATAAACTGAACTTTTAGTATACTGATATTAAAGTATGTCATTTTTGTTATGATTTCAAGTGATGTTATGTATTTAAATAAGTCTCACGATGTCATTAAGAAAAGAGGAGGCTTAGTAATAATAACAGAAATTGTGATTTCCGAAGTATGCAGGTATCTCCCTCCAACATATGCAGTGGTGTAGAACAATATTGTTTATTACACATGTTAATTAGAAAAATTACCCCAAGCCTAACACCTGAACTAATAAGGGTTAATGAAGAACATAACTGAAAATGATAAGGAAATTCAAAAAGTCAGTTTCTGCCAAGCCTCATTTAGAAGTTTTCACAAATGCGAATGGTGAATTTTGGGCAAATAGGCATGGACGACGTTGGTTTTGCGGTCACTTATCCTAAGATATAGGCCTAGACCTCATATTTTTAATTTAATATATAATTAAGGAATCGCGCACAAAGTGCATTATCTTAACCTACCCAGTCCTGAACCCGGGAAAGGGATTTTTCACTACTGAAAAATCCCCGAACCGGCCGGGAATCGAACCCGGGCCGCCGGAGTGGAAGGCAGGCGCGCTACCGACTCACCCACGGCAATTTACCCATCATCCTGGCATTATGTGCGAGGTAGAGCTTCCTCAGGATCCGACATATTGTCAACCACAGTTCACATTTTTATATTCCAAACCTGTATGGCTTAATTGCGGCAGAAAAATACTCTTTCACTAACACTGCTCTTTTTGTAACTAACAAAATGTTTAACAATTATAAAAAGCCATTCTTGCGTTAAAACTCGTTATTGCACCATCACTAAAAGAAGGGTGTTCGTCTTTCGACTTCTGAAGACAGAGTCTTGTGCGCAGTTCACCAGTTCATTGGGAAGTGACTTCACGCATTAATTTTTGCTCTGTGATGGATTACCGAAAAAAGGATGAATACATTGACCATGTTTATATTGAATAAGGCAATGAATACACCAATTGGCCACCGATTATTATGCAGCACATTTCTCATCCAGGGCATCCATATCTCCCTTTGTTTCCTCGTAAAACATGATTGCTTCTAATTTTTTTGTAACTGCATCTGCACTTTCCCTATGGTGCATCCATGACAGGAGCAACACTGCATTATTTTTCTTCGGCATGTTGAAGCCAATACAAACTAGACATTTCTTTTCTACCCCTTCCCGGAAGGAACTCAGACGGGACCTCCATCTTGTTTCTTCGTAATTTTCCCACATATGTGAGACCAATTTTCTTCACGTCATTAACCACATTGATGGATGATAGCCTATTGTTTAATGTCAAGTTCCTGTTTTTGCCAGCAATGGGTTTTGAAAGTCGTATAACAGATTGGATTTGCATCCCTATTTTTTTCTCGCCAGTAGCCTATAGCCTATTACGGCTCTATAGGAGAGTATGCATGCATAGATGAAATGCTGGTCAGGTTAAGGGGCAAATGCGGATTCAAGATGTACATTTCCAACTTGAATCGGGTAACTTTGATACTTCATTTTATAGCATCACCCACTAAAAGTCTTTGGTTTGTCAAAACAAAACATTATGAAACTCGAATTGCAAGAGTTTCGTTACTTCATTCTTTGTTCTAAACTAAAGAGCAGCTCCATCACATCACAGCAACTGGAGTAAGACTATTTTAACCCATAATGTAAAAGCCAGGAATTCAAGAATAGTCTATGTCATGAGATGTTTCGAAAACCTTTCAACCAGAAACCTTTCTTTGCTAAAGAAGTGTATAACTTTTTATTTGTATAGTTCTGTTCTGTTTGTTTATACAATTAAAACTGATTCCAAACATTTCACAGTAACTACAGCGATTGCTGTGAACCAATGACAACGAAACGGAAAATGAAACTCGGAAGGGTATCACATATTTTTGTGTGTAGCCAATAGGTGAAAAATATAGCGAATAGAAGTTACAGAGATATGACAAATACGGTTTCTAACATTCTTTCCTACAGGTGACTTTTGTAACGCGCTATTAGGCTATACATTTATTACAAATCGAAAAAATATTTTTGAATGCTTTGTTTTTGGCAGTACTAAAACAAATAAGGAGCTCTACTCTCTTTAGCTCTCTCAGAAATTACGCCAAGGCTAATGTCCAGTTTTCGTAGGTACTTGCAAAAACGGGAATTGCAAGAAGCAATGCACGGATTTACTGGTAACTTATACTATGAGAATATCAAATTACAAAATGTTTACATAATTTATATAACTTATGTTTAAATTACAAAATGTTTTTATAACACTTTGGCCTATATGATTTAGTTTTCACAGTTACTAAAGCCTGCAGTTTTCATGCATAAAGGATAGCAACGTTGATAGTATGCCAATAGTCTTACGATTCACAACTATAAAAAATGTTATCGCCACTGTAAACATTGTTTAGTCATTTTAAAACACACTTCTAAGATTATTTATGTTATATTCAATTCCAGTGTTCAGCAGTCGGGAGCGCTTGTGCCCTAAGGAAAATGGACTGATCCTTCCCAATGGGAGACTGTTGGAAATGGAGCCTCTCACTGAACTACCGTCCAATGACGATCTCACTTCCAACAACGGCGTTGAGAACTGGTTGGAAACTAGTTCAAAGTATCACAGTTGTGAAGTAGTGGACAATTGAATATATTGTTATTGTCATAAATATTGTAACATGTAATTAATTTGTTAGTACGTATTTAGTTTATACTCATTTGGAAATGTATTACAACCTAAGAATATTTTGTATAATCCCAATATTATCAGATCGTTTTAATGATTATAATAATAATTAATAATTAATAACCGGTATATGAAAGATAGCAAAGAGGGAAATTTTTCCTTAAGGTTAGTTTACTGGATGATACTATGATTCGTAACAACTTTCGTGAAACTAGTTACACTTATTTCTTCAAAACGAATTACAATGCAGTCACTCGCTTCACATTATATTCTGAAGTTAAAATCGATGAAATTCCAGAAAACAGGTTTGGGCCACACATAAATCAAGGTTTTTTTTTTAAATTTAATAACTTCCCCAGTTCATTTTATAAAATGCGAACAAGCTGAACCCGTCAAACTCACTTTAGTTTCAAGAAAAGTTTAAATCACCAGAAACTAGTAATGTCGTAACTCAGTGTCAAAAGTACATCTCGCTCTTGAGTAGGCCTAATAATAATAATAATAATAATAATAATAATAATAATAATAATAATAATAATAATAATAATAATAATAATAATAATAATAATAATAATAATAATAACAACAATAATAATAACAAACTGAGTTACCAAACATAGTTTCATCTGGTTTCTACCAAACTGGTCTTAATTTTAACGTAGGCCTACATGAAACCACATAATTTATATCGTCTTAAAAAAATTAATTTCTTTGCCGTTTGAAAGAAAATCATTATACCCAAGTTTATAATCTGCCTGAAATCAAGTAATACCGCATATCTGAAACCCTGAAAATATTATAAATTGGTCAATTTATAATTTAAATAAGGTATTCTTTGGTGATCAAAAATACATTTCCTCCGCTAGGATAAAGATACGAGGGTCTTCAACCGATGTAACTTAATGCACAATATTCTAAACAGTTTTACCTATCTTAAACATAAACAGACTGTAATACCTTTTATTCGCCTAACTTTCTGAATAGGCTACACTGACTGATAAGAATTTGAATGACAAAGATCAAGGATCATAAATCAGTTAGCTGTGTTTCAAGTACGACGTAGGACATTATAGAATAACAGTTCAGACACGTTAAATTCCCAATACATAAAAAATGCAAAAAATCTGAATGGAAATATTAACATGTAGACTTAAGTGGATAAAAGAGTGGATAAAAGAAAAATGTCGGGGTCGTAAATGGTCACAGAAGGCTTTTTCAATACGTAAGAGTTAACCAAATAATTTTGAAAGTTGTTAAATTTAACGAAAGTAAGCTCGTGTTAGTTAAACTGTTTATTGAAGCTCTATAGTTTAAACATTTAATTACAATGCATTTCTCATATTGAATAAACGCAAACCAACTACTACCGAAGTGAAGTAATGGTGTAGCGAGACTATGGGCTAATGAATTTAATTATCTTACGATACCATAGGAAGAATTTCGAGTAGGTACTGTTTGTTAACCTTATGACCCGCAGTGGTTGTTACAGTCATTTGTTGTACATTTAAGTTTAAAATCCCTAATGGTTCCCGAGAAACTGATGAGAAATATCTTCAGAAATCCATGCGGGAATATGGGAATCATTTATACCACATTGTCACATTATTCATTACAATAACACTCCTTACAAATTTGATAAAGAAAAATAAACATATAGAATTGCCGGATGACTCATGGCTTTTAATATACTGCGACTTCAGGAAATGTAGGTTGCCACCATTTCCATTAAAATATTCATATCAAAATGTGTCCTATTTGCAATGGCTACAGAGCGACATCTGGTCTTTATTTTCGAAGATGCGATTCATTTTTAACCTGAAACAGTCTTTCAAATTACTCTGTTCTTAGAGGCACGGTTTATCAAGAAGAACGTGTATTGACTGCAAGAACTACCGGTCATCTCACTAATGCGTGATTCGCTTCATTGCAGGCCAGAAACGTATCGTAGGAAACACCGTATTTTTATATAATAAGTTAATTCAACTTTATGACATTTCTTCAAATAGGGTGAAATTATTCCTCGTCTACAATAAACTAGCACAATAATGTTTCAAAACAATAGATCTGTGGAAGCAATTTAAAACGATAATGAGTCTATATCCTCTCGAAATTTTATTATACACTTTTATGGAAATTGTTGGTTAATTACCTGAAGTTACGCACAAAACTCCAGAAGAAATCTTTATGTGTACAACTTTTAACATTATATTTCGTGTTTTACACAACTCTTGTATAAGCACAAAATAAAATCCCTCTTTCCTGAAAATGGTATTATCGGACACTGAAATAATGTAAGCTTACGGATTATAAATGAAGAGGGGCCTACTTTTTGGAAAGCATCCGCCCACACTTTCAGCGTTTCCAGTGTTGCAACAGAATTTTCTGAAAGCATCATAGTGGTGAGCGTAAATTAAATAACAGTGTTCCTAATAATCACTTCCTCTACCTAGGAAACTTGATAATGAAGAATCAGCCACGTCTATCTGTCCACCATCAGTATAGAACGTTTGACAAAGAAAGCCATTTGCAATTTTGAGATGTAATTTTTTTAAAAGGTACCGACACGAGTGTATTATTTGAAGAAATATGAAGGGAGTTCCCAAATTGCTCTTGCTCTCTAAAAACAATATAGCAACCCTTAGCAATATTATACATACCAAGGAAAATATCGGCGAACCGCGTCTCGTTCCTGGAAAAAATATGTTTCGTTTATCCAGGAACCCGTCTCGTCACCGGCTTTCTCACTAATATTCACAGGCTAAACCAATTCTCGCTCACAGACTAATGGCAGATTGGTATATTTTGAAAAGGCTATTCACAATGCTGTTAACAAAGTATGCCTTAAACAAAAATAAGTAGCAGTAGTAGCAGTAGGTTTGGTGGACGAATATTCAGGATCTTGGTATCTCAAATGGATATAAAGAGAAGAATAAAATTGAGGCCTGGCTGAAGTGATGTTTTGGCCTTGTGTACGTAGATCCATCTGAGGTCGAAAATTATTTCGTCTTCTATACATTATGCTGCCAATCGCTCCGAATGATCAACGACTGATGAAATTTTAAAAGTATTTGACCGACAATTGTTTGTTTTCGTTTACTTCAGTTCCGTTGACAATATGGGCTGATTTTTCTGCTGCACTGACTGAACTACAAATGCTTGTGAATCCTTTCACTCACACCTTGACAATACACCAACCTGCAAAATGGTTGCGCAGTCCCAAGTCTGCATGAAGTGGGAGGGAATACTTTGTATTTATCCGGTTTCACCTCTTCTTACACACCTACCACTAGCTGGACTAGGCCTATAAGACTAACGCGCCGAGGATCAGGAGGGGACGAATTGGACTATGGGATTAAAGCATCGCTCCGAAATTTACGATAGGACGAGTCTGTTGATTCTGGGACGAGACAGGCTATGCCTGAAAATATTTCGAGCTGGATGACTAACCCACCTTTTAACAAAAAACTGTCCACATAGGAGTCATCAGTAGTTTTTCACATTATTAATTATCGCTAGTAATACCTGTTTATGACACCTACTCATTGGAATCTCAGCAATCCCTTATCTACTATTTTTTTTTTAATTAAACTTCATTTATACACCGTTGTACATCGAGGTCATATCAGGAGTTTGATTCTGTATGTGTAGTCCATGCAACTATTGGTATGTAATTGTTTTCTATTGTTGATATGTTTATGACGTCTATTCATTTCAAAACGATATTTATTATTAATGAATAGATACAGAATAAAATACAGGCGATGAGTCATGTTAGCAAATATTTAATTTGGCATTTGCCTTTACGACTGGGGAAATCATGGGAAATCGAAAGTCAAATTTGCCGGGTTTGAATGAGAGTCCAAGACGCTACCGTCTCGGCCATCTCGCTAGGTTTTTGTACTATTGTTTGCTGTCTGTCTGTAGATTTACATTTCAGTGAAAGTTTCCTAATATTGATTAAAAGTAAATAGTTATTGCGATATTATACTAAAAGACAGAGAAATAGTGGAAACCTCTAATTTCAGTTTCTCAGTTGGACCGCACAGCAAGAAAAGAAAAGAGAAAAAGCAATCCTAGCACAATTCATATTTTTAAGTTAAATGATGTAGAAGAGTAGTCGCTCTATTGGAGTTGTCAAAGTTACAACCGTTTATGTAATTGATTCATTGTTTGTCGATAGTTGTACTATTCCAGTTCTTTTTTAAATTGGCGATTTGTACTCTTGTTAAACTTCAAATTGTAAATTGTTCACAGTTGGACAGATTTTAGTGTATTTGTGTGAATATCTTTTGTACAAATTGTTCAATATTAATGTATTAATTATTGTGCTCGCTGGTGACCTTAGTTGTTATAAACAGTCCCTAAATAAATTCATTGAGAAAAGGGTTAACAACAAAAATTAAGATGCATATTTCAGAATTTTGTTCCTAGAATTGTTAGGAATTATATTTTACTATATAATGTATAATATAATTATATCAATTAGAAAAATTCAACACATACAAGAAAAAAGTATGTGGTTCTGTTTTCTATTCTAGGCTTAAGAATGGTATTGAGATAGATGCAAAATGACTAAAGTGGTAGATTATACATTTTTTATAGTAGTAGATTTTTTATTTTAAGGAAGAATATATTTTTCAGAAAACTGTGCCAAATCTGAGATACTAATATTTTGAAATTCGAAACTTTTCCTGACATTTCCCCAAAACGCATACATCTGAACTTCTGCTTTTTTACTCTGTAAATATAAAACAGAAAATACTAAGCCACGTAAATGTTGGCTAAGTAAAATTTCAATGTACGCTTACTTTAAAATGAAAGTTTTAATAAGGTGGAACATGTTCACTTTCTTCATAAAGGTTTCTCGGGTTGTCAACCAGGTTTGTAGATCACTGGTTGACAACCCGAGAAACCTTTATGAATAAACTTCGCCAGGAAAATCTGAAATCTTACATGTTCACTTTCTGTTTTGC
Organism: Ectobius pallidus; assembly: GCA_964059195.1. NCBI lineage: Eukaryota > Metazoa > Arthropoda > Insecta > Blattodea > Ectobiidae > Ectobius > Ectobius pallidus. Next base: position 26,337,980 of record CAXKWD010000010.1, on the reverse strand, counting down.
ACTTCCTGACAATTTTTTTAACTCACAGAATTTTTGTTAATACAGTATCAGTTTTAGAAAAAGGGAAAGTTTAAAAATATTTAAACAGGAATCATTTTCCGATATTTAAAAAAAAAAATCAGTGTTATTACTAAACAACAGAATGCAGAAAAAGACAAAACAGAATGTTGCAGAATAATCTTAACAATATAAAAGCTAAATTTAGATCTCGAAAAATATGCTGAAAAAACTTCCAGAATAATTTAATTGTGAACATTTTCGCCAGGAAAAGTTTTTCTTTACATCCCTAGCCACAAGTCAGTTTGCCTATAGTTGAAAGGAGTTTAATAAAATCTTTGGGATATGTAGAAGACAGTGTTATAGCTACTTTTGTGATTGCGTTTCCATTATTTTTATTTTTATATGTTTATTGTGAAAGAATGTTGTAATATTTTTGTCCTTCTATTATTCAGTGTACCGTACTGTGCATTAATAGTTTATAGTATGTGTTATTCCCCAAATCAAATATTTACAGTAATAACTTGTTACTATATTTTTTGTCAACCATTGTCTCCGTAATAATAAATGTTATACATTTCTTGTAAAATAATATATTTATGTTATGATATTGTAAATAAAGGTTTACAAATAAAATATATAGTATAACCTGTTCAAGGCGAATGCGATCTTGCATTGGTGAGCGCCATTTGTGTGCTTAACACCCTGCTCTCCCCCTGTACAGCCCGATTAGAAAAACGTAACACTAGCACTGTGAAAACTACGCGACGCGCAAACCACCATATGGGAACCTTTCTGTCAGCGACTCCCGATAGGTGGCAGCAGGGTCAAAAGAGGTCCAAGCATGTCGTCTGCTGTCCATTGAACATAATGGAACAGACTATTTAAACATCAGTCAGAATGCCAGAAAACATGTTGTGGCGATCCTCTGTGTAAAACAGAGGGGTACACATATGCTTTACGAAATATATGGTTATAAAATATAAAGAGGATTAAACGGATGCTAATAGTTAATAGTCTATGAGTTCCTTCAAATCTCCTCGATCAACACTTTCAGATCCTCAGAATTGACTCATTATCTTAATCATTTTTACAAAGAATAAAACTTAACAAGAAGTAGTATTCTCATTATCTACAACAGAAGGTCATGTTTCCAATATCTTCATCAAATGGACAAGATTCAGTTATGTTCTGTTGCTTTAAACAGAAAGTTCGCCCAGCAGGAAACTCAACCACTTATTCTCTTTCAAACTACGATACAAAATTACTTCTTAAGAAGGTATGGACAGTATTTGATAAATACAACTTACTTAATTTATTAACTTCATAAGAAAAATTCACATATTTCTGTTTCACATTTATTATAATTTGTATAATAAAATTATGAATATTTTGTTTAAACGGAATTTGTAAGTTTTTTCATTGCAAACATTAAAAAACCGTAAAATTGAAACACTTGCAAAACTAAATTATTCTTACAGGCATTGGTGGCTCTTGTAAATTGAAGATTAAAAAAAAATTATTATAAAGAAGACGTCAAAGCATATTTTTCCTTTCTATACTGGCAATTGGCACTGGCTATTTTTCCCCTCTAAATACAAAAAAATAAAAATAAAATAAATCAACTACACTGTTATTATATACAACTCACTTTTATAATGCACATTAATTATATTAAAACACTATATTAGAACTGGAATTACCGATGCACGTAGATATTTTAACTCAAATCGAAGAGAACATAGTATTTTGAATTATTAGCATATGAGAACCCAGTACGATGAATAACAATTTCCTGTCAGCCATAATTCTGAAACTTATGTAATATAATTCTAAAACAAAAAGTATGAACCTATATTATGGATGGGCGTTGACGTTAAAAGTATTACGCATTTAGGCCTATAGTAATAATCACAAGAAAACCATTCCCTTATTACCTTATTTTGACATTCCAGCTTCTTTCTAATTACGTTGACTTCATGAAAAGAACATTCTATTACTAATATGATACGCTATTCAAATACTGTACTATTATTCGTATTTGTTTCCCACACAAAAACTTAATGACAGCTATAATTCTGGAGCATGTATTATTCGTAAGCCTCTAAAGGATATTATTTAGAAGCAAGCAAACGTAACATAAATTTATTTATAAAATATTAATGATAATAGGAACAAAATATTTACACATTTATATCCAAATCTTTACTTTCTATAACTACTGTGTTATATTAATCAAATACTAGCATCTGTCTACCACACAGTAAATTCATATCCGAAAGCTGAAATACATACAGAATATTGTGAAAGCAAACAACCATGAACCTAAATTACTTTTTTAGTACACGCTCTCTAAAACAGCTGCTTATCGAACTGGTAACAAGCCGAAAAATTGCATTTTAAAGGACAAGGCCGCTAAAATTGCATAAAAGTGCATTCAAATTGCATTCAAAATGCAGTTTTAGCGGCCTTGTCCTTTAAAGTCGTCATGGCAATCTATAAACAAAACCCAGATGGCATTGACCAGTCACACCAACTTTAACATGGATTTACGCATATAATTGCTCATAAAACAAACAAATTTAAGCCAACACGTTTCTTTATGAAAATCAGAAACTTTACCAGGATTTTTCGCAAAACACGGTAGCCCACTTCATCACCCGACAACAAATATAAGCGAACAACTTTTCACATCTTCGTTCACATAGCTTACATGGATGCACCAGCATTTAATTGCAATATATTCCCTATTCCTTCTGCCGTGATGTTGCTGGCACCAGCTCCAATTCAATGTTTTTGACTTGGAGTGAAATTTCCTCGGGATTATAATACATATTTTCACAAGTTTTTCATAAATACTAGTTCGTATTTATTATTGTTTACAAATCAGCGACTCATATAACGCATTCATAGCCTACCGCATTTCGTACGGTTCATTGTTGTCTTGCGTTTGAGAGGCCGTGAGAATATGGTAGACTACCTTTCATTACAATTAATTATATACGGTATTTTGTTTCATTTCATATAATTTAGAGAAAAACTAAAACTCCGTGGCGCTACATCCCTGGAGGGACTTGGCCTACCACCCGACCGCTGCATCATCCCCCGTAGGCAGATGGCTGGATTGGGGGGCATGTGGTCAGCATGCCGACACCCACGGCCGTTAATGGTGGTTTTCTGGACCGGAGCCGCTACTTCTCTATCAAGTAGCTCCTCAATTTGGAATCACGAGGCTGAGTGCACCCCTACCAGACCTCCCTACCTCAGAAAAATCCGAGGAGGGACCGGGAATCGAACCCGAGCCGACGGATCTGTAGTCAGCGACGCTAACCACAAGACCACGCCGGCGGACATATAATTTAGAGAGCTATTACTAAAAAATATTGTATGCACCACGTACGCAAAAACTTTAACGGACTCATCCAGTATTTCAGCCTCGGCTTTCGCCTCGGCCGCTATACTAGATTCGTCCGCTAAAGCGTTATTTTGCGTACTTGATACATAAATAGCTATTTACAAATGATTTACAGTATAAAGAATTTTTTTTACATATTTACGCCTATGGTTATAAATCTAAAGAAGATGGGATGTTTTCTTTGTGATGTACTGTACTACAAGCTTTAAATACGTTTCATAAAATTTGAATTATTTCTTCACCATTTAACGAATAAAAATGCCACCGCGATATACAGGAATAACTTAAATATTTTGAATTATTTGTCTCTAAGCTACACATGTCTCTGCCACTGCAAAATAATTATTGTTCCTGTTTTTGCTGACAAACCCCACGGGTTCTTTTCAACATAACAATTACAACCAATTATTACTTCAGACAGAGATTAATTCTTTAATTCTTTTAACAAATCAATACTTTTTCTGGCGATCTCACATTCTCCTAAGCAGAATATAGGTATCTGATTTCTGGAATATAGCCTAACTTAAACGTTATTAATCGCCAGTTTTTATAGGACAGCCAACATTTTTCACATCTATTGATACGCATAAGCATATGGCAAAACGAGATTGCAGGACCTCCTCAGACCCTGCTGCGCTCTGGTGGACACATTTTTAACTGCACATGAAAGGTTCCCATTGTAGAGTATTTCCTTACTTGTGCATATGGTTGTATTGTGTCATTGCGTAAGTTCAACTTCGTTCCGCTCCCAGTGCAGGATTGCACTAGCTTTGGCTGATTTATATGACAGATTATTGCTTTAGAGGCTAGTAGAGTAGGATTACTTCCACAAAGTCTCTGGCCTTGAAGACTAACCCAGCCAGCGAGTTTCTCGTTACGTCTCGTTACCAGCTTGCGCGGATTCGCTGCGCGTAAGATCAGCGAGCTACTGTTGAGCACAGAGTGAAGATCATGCAGCATGTCGCCAGTCGTAGAAAATACTATAATAGTTGAGTGGAGGGATAATGCCGCAGCGAGATAGACAGACAACACGTGGAGTGGGATAGGAGAGCTGATCCAATCAGGGTGCAGCTACCTCTCCTAGGCAGGAACTCTAGGAATGGTGAGACTCGCTCCTAAGGTATATACGTAAAAACCCAGAGACTTTGTGGAAGTAATCCTACTATACTGTAAAATTCCCCATGGGTAAAAACGTCCTATTAACAGATTAATATTAGGAAATTCACTAAGAAATATCCCTTCGTATTATGAAGCATGGGGAAAACTTTGTTGTGGATTCAGAAGAAGGAGTTTCAAGTTGAGCGAGATTTACTAAAAGCCTCAAGTTGTTTGTATTTTCATGTGTAGTGAGCATCTTCAGACGCGTAGGTTCGGCAATTATCAGAAGAAACATCAGGTAATATAAACCTACAATTTATTATGGTCTACTTACGGTATAACAACTCGGAAAATAACATGTTGCTAAGTGGACCACAAAATACCTTTTCCTCGGCTGTGTTTTGTTCCACAACTTGCTCATCAACATTGAATATGAACAGTAATGTGGAAGTTCTACATGTCTATTCACAATGCCTTTGGTGATTCAGTGGGGTCCGGCTAGTATTCAAGTGGCCTCCCTGTATCCATTTTTATAAAACCGAAGAGGAATGATATACAAATTTGCAATCTAGTTTAGTAATCCCTGATAAATATTTTTAACTTATTTTTTATTGCCCTACAGGAGTTATTTACATCCCTGTAAATTACAGACATGAGAGTATAGCATTTACGAACACATAAATGACATCCACCTAGCCGAGATCGAACTCGCGAACTTGGGAACATAAAGGTAGGGTCTAACCAATTGTTCTAACCAGGGCAGAAAACCACTTAATATGGTGGTTATCGAATTTAATTGACTTTAAATAATATGACTTATAAAACGTAACATTCATGCTTGTGGAGTGATCATTTAAACTCTCTGGTAAGTAATAATTCTCCTGATGAGGGATATTTAACTTTATTTTTATATGGAAAATTGATTGCATTTACTGCGTGATAGCCGAAATAAATGCTTTTCTGAGGTTTCGTTTTTATTCGTAGTTAGCATATGGGGCAGAATTCATCAAATGAATTCCTACAATATAATGGAATGTAACTAAACTTTTTCCAGTGAAGACTTAGGAACTACATGAAGCGTTTATTATTATCATTTCGTGAAATTAGTGGGGAAACTGTAGAAGTGAGATGAAGCAACCGATTATACAGTATTTTACAACTCAACAATGTTCGCCGTGTAGCATTCACTAAGTTCTTTATAAAAGCTATTGTAGTCCAGGCCTATTCAACTGGGCCCTGGGAAGTTGTTATTGCGTCCACGAAACAAAAAATAAAACTAAATAAATACTATAATATCAACAGCGCGCGTTAGTTTCAAAAGTTGCAAAATTTGTTATGGTAAAATATAGAATTATTTTTTTTACGTTTTCCATTTTGTGAAGAGTTCTCAAATGAAATAGAAGTTCTGATTTCTTCTTTTACTTTATTATTCAATAATTTTCTTCAAGATTTCCCGACTTTGAAAACATAAAGGACAAAGTGTCTCTTCTTAACGAGCCCTTCAAAGTGAACATCGAGCCATCAACTATCGTAGTTTTTGCCTAAACTATGTGATTTTCAAGCTTTGCCGTTTCTTCGAAACCAGAAGAGAAAATGAATTAACTTTTTCAGACCTCCTTGAATAAAAGTTTCACCAGCTGAGAGATTTTGGTCTTCCGATCACTCCTATGTTTGCTAGCACATACATTGGTGAATATGCAGTGCATATTGGAATGTTAAATTTATTTTAAAAAATAGATAAAGAAACAAGTACAAGATTTTCCTACGTGGCTGTTATAACGTTTGTAAAACTAACCTTTTCCGTTTATTTGGTATACTATTTGAAAATTGTAAAGAACATTTATGAATGAATCAGTGGTAGGCCTAACTGTAATAGTCTTTATGGATCATATGTCTAATTGATAAGCCAACTGGTTAAGTAAATAGTATCAATCAAAGTTAAGTAAATTGGTGCGGCCCTCAAGACGGCTTGTTTAGTTCCTCTAAAGTTGAACAGGCGGTTTCCTTTTATTAGGAGAAAAAGTTAGCCGACAGCTCAACCCATGTTCTTTATTTTTACCGCACCAATCAGCTAGTTACCCCATCAATAATTATCCTGATACGGCTGTGACAGCTACTCGTCAACTCCATGTGGAGTGACACGCGAGGTTGCCAGATGTAGTTACAGTAAATGATAACATGTGAATTGATTAAAGCGAGGGAAGAACTGAAAAATCAGTGATAACAATGAGAGGATATTGCAACGTTGCTTTTGTTTTGGAAAGCGGAAACCAAGATCGAATTATTATAACATTCCTTTGAAGCTGCCTGACCATGCAATGAATTACTAGACTATAGATAAGGCTGGGAATTAAACGATAGCAATATGAACATAAATAAGATTAATACAATAATTAGGTGAACCCTTCTTGTAAGCTAGTAATTTGATAAGTTACTTGCGGGCTGTTAGGCCGTGTTTGCTGTTTTTGGCACAGGTTTTTCCTGTTTCTATAACGAACAACTTCAGAGGAGATCTTGTGATATCCGCAGTGAAAGCTTATGCATTTTCATACGTCATTGATTATTCTAACCTGATTGAATGATTTTCCCTTAGAGATACAACTTTTTTTTTAAATTTCGAAGACATAATATATTTCAAATGAGCTTACATTAATTAATAATTGGTAATACATAATTATGTGACTTCTGACAATTTCGGGGACGTGAAGGAATATATTTATATTTTGTCTTCACATGTATGATTAAAACAAAACCAATGATGCTTCCAATACTTGCTCCTACGGAAATATGACATTTCTGATAATATACGGTTCAATTTGACATTACTACTCCTTAAACTATTAACTGTAAAAGTCTAGAATATCATAAACTATATATAAATATTTTTTTATGAGGAACTCACATAACTTCCTCTGCCCGAATAAAGTTCGTCTCTTAGCACATTGTATTATTTTTGACATTATCTTCATGCAAATTGATTGTAAAACTGAAGAGAATGTTGTTAGCACATCATATCGCATCCCCGAAGAACACATAACCCAAATAAAATCTGATTAATGCACTTGGGTAATTTTCTTTACTCTAAGCATGGCCAATGCATCTCACTTCACAATCTTAAATAGAATGAGAGGCCATAATTATTTGAAAGAACGCATACAAAGAGAGTTGTACATAGGTAGTTAGGTTAGAAATGAAAGAAAATGCTATTACTCGGTACTGAGCCACCCGAGACCATGGGTTCCTTACACGAAAAACTCTCAGAAAACATCCCTGAACAACTTGTGAAAGTTTGTCGGTAGAGTTCTGATTCACTCTGTGTATATATACTGCATATACACATACATACACGTATACAGTATAACTAAGAATTGTCATTAAAAAATTGAGTTACAAAGAAATAGAATAAAAAGGGGAATGGTAAGAGAAGGAAATAAAGTAAAAGAAAACAAAGGAGTTACTAAAAGGACTGTCAATTAGTTAAGTTTTGAACATCTTAGGAAATAATTCACCTCCGTTCTCTAAAAATTACTGTTAAGAAGTAAAGTTACTTTGACATAATAAAGACTTTACTAAGATTCATGTATGGTAAAGGAAAACTACCATTTGATCCTGGAACCCAGCATCCAAAATAGTTCAAGAACTAAGTTCTTCGAGATCAAAGGTATCTCCCTTCCGCGAAAGTGACAAACTTAATTATAAAGTGGAAGTTCTTTAAAACTGCAAGAAACGTTTATGTAGTGCAAAATACGAGTATAATTGGACGAAAAATAAGAGATGTAAATAAGTACAGTACTATTATGAGAATAAATAACTGAAATTAAGAATTTTATAAAAATTATTTTAGAAATGAGAATTTAAGAATTAGTGTGGAATCTGAAGACCGCCTCTATGCCTAAAGTATGCTCTTCCTCGGTAACTCCGAAACAGGTTACGTTATTCGTGCAACAGAACATCGACAAAATGAAAGTTGCAAATAAGAACAACAATAACATTCGGGCGTGAGGATGAATTAAAAATAGGTAATAACATCAACACTAAATACAAAAAAATAGTTTCAAAATCGAAATTGATGTATTTCCTGAATCGGTAGGCCAAAAATGTCCAGAATCATGTCGTAAATTGTAGGTACCACGTCATTCCCAACCCCAAGGTAATTAGAGTAGTCCTAATATGTTAAGTGAAGGAAAATGCTTTAGAGACGATTACAACTCCAACTGATTTTCTCCACTGGAGTCCGTTTATGACGTCACTACACATGGTGACTGCTGTTATACTGGTATCAGAATTGCTAGAAACACTCTCGTTTGTACAGAGTGAAACCAATTACTGCATTTAGTTCCGTCTCTCACTTCACCTCCCTCACTATTTCCATTTTTAATCGTCGAGTTAAGTGTGCAGGTTATGCAGTAACAGATAATATTCAATTATACGGTAATGTACTGCTTACTGATAGTATTATGCCAGCGATGAACTAATAGGGGAGTTCTGTAATAAAATGGAAATAGCCTTAAACAGAGTTGATACCATTGAAATAATCATCTTCGAACTACATTGAATTTGGATGTTCTTTCAGCAAGGGCTCTGTGAATCAGAAATTCCCTGTTAATATTAGGAGCAAAGAACAAGGAGGGGGTACGCCGTAGCGTAGTGGTTGAGGTGCTGCGCTACAAACCGGAAGGTCGCGGGTTCGATTCCCGATGAGGTCGTTGAGATTTTTCAATTGGCCTAATCCTTCTGGTGGTACTATGGCCCTGGGGTCGACTCAGCCTCTAACCGAAATGAGTACCAGGAGCAATCCTGTGGGTAAAGGCGGCCGGTGCGTAAGGCTGACAACCTTACCACCTTCATGTGCCGAATGTCCAAAATCTGAGAGCCTCAACCTCCTGGAACCCTCTGGGCCTTCATGGCCTGTATAGGGACCACTTTACCTTAAGAACAAGGATTTTAAAGAAATTTTTAAAAAGTCAATTTCTCCGGATTTCCGTGGTTTTCGGAGTTTACTGGAGATATGCTATAATTCATAAGGGTCAGACAACTGAAACCTTAATCTAGATAGCAATACCAGCAAAAACCATACGAATCAAAAATTCCCGGGGCATGTTAGGAGGAAATAACAAAGATTAAAAAAACAAAACATAGTCATTTTCTCCGTATATACGTGGTTTTCAGGGTTTTCCGGGGATATGCTGTAATTTGTAAGGGCAAACAACTGAAACCTTAATTTAGATGGCAATATCAACACAAAAACATATGATTCACCAATTCCCTTTGAATACTAGGAGCAAAGAACGAAGATTTAAAAAAATTAAAACGAAGTTATTTTCTCCGGATTCCGTGGTTTTCGGAGTTTTCCGGGGATATGCTGTAATTGATAAGGAGCAAACAACTGAAACCTTAACCTAGATGGTAATGCCAACAAAAAGACATGTGAGTCAGAAATTCCCTTTGAATATTAGGAGCAAAGAACAAAGATTTAAAAAATGAAACATAGTAATTTTCTCCGTATATACGTGATTTTCCGGGTTTTCCGGGGATATGTTGTAATTTGTAAGGGGCAAACAACTAAAACCTTAAGCTGGAAGCCAATACCAACAAAAATGTGTGAGTCAGAAATTCCCTGGGAATATTAGGAGCAAAGAACAATGAAAAATTAAAACAAATTAATTTTCTCCGGATTTCCGTAGTTTTCCGGGTAAATGCTGTAATTGATAAGGGCCAAACAACTAAAAACTTAAACTAGATGACAATACCAACAAAAAAATATATATGTCGGAAATTCCCACCGGGGGGGGGGGAGTGTTTCATATTGGTGGCCCATGGTCTAATAGGCATATAGCATGAATTTTATCTGTGATATTCAACGTTTAGACAAACTTTAATTTCTTTTTAAAACTTAAATATCTTTATAGAGCGAAGGTCTTCTCAGTTTAATAATCTGGCCAAGTGTGCAATACTGCGGAGGAGCTTCCCAATTTTCAGTTTATTAACCCGAGTCCTATCATTTTCCTTGGTGAATATAGCATGGCATACCACTACATGTTCAGTCAGGAAGACAAGTAATTGATTTTTTTAGGTGCTATCATAAACAAGGTGAGACCGGGTAAATTCTGTAATTGATAAGGGGCAAACAACTAAAAACTTAAACTAGATGGCAATACCAACAAAAAATATGTGAGCCTGGGCATATTAGGAGCAAAGAACAAAAAAAAATTGAAAGAAACTCATTTTCTCCGGATTTCCGTAGTTTTCCGGGGTTTCCGGGTAAATGATGTAATTGATAAGGGGCAAACAGCTAAAAACTGAAACTAGATGACAATACCAACAAAAAAATATAGGAGTCGGAAATTCCCACGGGGGGGGGGGTATACAGTAGCCTACGCTCTATATGTAAAAATGCAAGGCAGATTCGTAAGCATTCATGGCTACAGACTTTTAAAGAATTGTCATCTTTGAAATGGCAGGGAATTGCAATGATACACTTCTGGGGATATAAAGGCGAACGATTTATGACTTATAAGGTAAACCTAACATCTACGGAATAGAAATCTATAGGCCTATATTGAAATTAAGTATAAACTACGCCAACAGTGTTCCTGGAAATAATGGAGGAAAGAAAGGTAAGCTAATTAAATCCCTTTGGAGAAGACGTGTAAAGGACTTGCAATTCCCTCCTCATCAACCAGAGACATCATAGACTCAAACAGAGTTAAAGCATCCTGAGTAAAAAGGGATATGAACGTCATGAAAAGGTCTATACCCTACAATCTAAAGGGAACATCGTTTAACAAACATCGCTCCCTTTAAGATAGGATCAACTAAAGCCTATCTACTAGATCCAACAATTTCGGATTCTTTGACCGTCCTGCAACTTCACCTGTAGTCCTACAAGAACTCGAATCGATCTGTTTCCCCCATGAAATAATGTTGTTTTCTTTATCACATTTATATAATTTGACAGTTTATCCTAAAAAAATTGATGTTATGCTGTGATCAGAGGAAACTTGGAATTATTCAAGAAGCGTCACTTATTGTTAATAAATAAGAAAAAAGTTTAAATTTTTTTAGAAGCCTTTACGAATTACAACCTGGTAATAGCCTACATGTTGTAGTATAAATTTAAAATTTAAAATTCCATTTATTATAGCGTGGGAATTTCAAGAAAAGCAGTATCTTGTAAAAATAACATTTTAGCCTTTTTCAGAGCTGAATTTTAAAAAGCATATGAATCAGTAAGGCGAGACAAATTAAATAATATCCTCATTGAGTTTGGGATACCAAAGAAGTTAGTTAGGCTGATCAACATGTGTCTAAATGAAACTATAGCAGTCAGGGTAGGAAAATTTATTTCATATAGGTTTGTCATTAGAAGCGGCTATTGCCTTTACTTTTTAATTTCCTAATTGCCATTAGGAAAGTTCATGAAAACAAAATAGGCCTAGAATTAAATGACAATCACCCGATTTTAGCTCATGCAGATGACGTTTGTCTGTTGGGCGATGATATAAACACAATAGAGAGAATTGCAGAAAGTCTTTTCGATACCTGCAGGAATGTTGGATTGGAAATTAATACTGAGAAACTACGTATATGGTCATGAAACGTCAAAATAATGAGCTAAAAAATATTAGAATAGCCTGTAAATCATTCGAATAAGTGGAGAAATTCAAATAATTAGACATACCGCACAAATAGTATTAAGGTAAAAGCTAAAAGCTACTGAAATAAGAAATACTTGTTTTATGAAGTTCAGAAACTTTAATCTTCTCGTCTTCTGTCCAGAAATCTAATAAAAATATATATATATATATATATATATATATATATATATATATATAAAAAACAAGAACATTTCCTGCCGGTTGTGTTATATGGATGTGAGTTATGGTCCCTTACTCTTCGGGAAGAACATAATCTGAGTGTGTTCGAAAACAGGGTGCTTAGGAAAAGAGAGATGAAAATGGGGATTGGAGAAAACTCCATAACGACGAGCTTCATAACTTGTACTTTTCACCGGATGTAGTAAGGAGAATTAAATCACGGAGGATGAAATGGGCTGGACATGTAGCGCACATGGAAGAAAGAAAGAAATACCTTATGTCAAAAATATTGATTGGGAGATCCGGAGAAAATACCATTTGGAAGACCTAGACATAGGTGGGAGGACAATATTAGGATAGACTTAAGGGAAGTAGGATTTGCGAGAGACGGTTGGATGGAGTTGGCAGAGAATAGGGTTGAATTGCGGACTCAGGAAAGTGCGGCAATGAATCTCCGGGTTCTAAAATAGATAATATTCCTTTAGCTTGCTTAGGAATTTTTTTTTGCCCTTGTGTAAGTAAGTAAGTAGGCCTAAGTAGACCTAAGTAAGTAAGTAAGTAAGTAAATATTGTATTACAGTATAATACGTAGCCTACATTTTAATGCAAATTTAGTTTAATCCACGCTTTCGGTAATCCGAACAGGGCCGGTCCCATCTAGTCCAGATTACTGGGACTTTACTGCATACTTACGGAGGCAATTTACATGTTTATTTGGATCTATGGAAACGAAATTTTCGAAAATGTCTGACTGTGGATGTGTCTCATAGTTTTCCATTAATTGATAATTTTCATGTTAACTTGGTATTAGGTATGAAGTCGATTTTAAGGATCGCCAACGATACGAAGAATCGAAAGACAACATATTTCAGTATTTTCAACCTGGTCATATTACAATGGGAAAATCTGTTCTGATACATGACCTACTGTAGATAAAATTACCAGAAGAAAGTTATTCTATACAGCTTTGAGTTTATGAGGTTTTCATCTCGCAGCATGAGTTCGCCACGTGATAAGTTCGGTCAGCAGGGTTTGTAGCAGAATGTACACACATACACGTCTTGACCTGTATATGCGTAACTACCCAGATATTAACCTTGCCAAGCGATTCTAGCCCTTATGCCCGCGACTGAGATGGCAATAAAGCTGCAAAATTCCGGCAACCAGTCTCTTCAAAATAGGACTACTTGGATGCTAGGTAACTCACAACTTCCATGAGGACTGTAGAGCTATGCACATGACGAATGTTTGGCATTTTATAACACAAAATGGCGTATTGGAAAGAGATGAAGTTGTGTTGTTGCCCCTAAACCCCCGCGCTCTCTCTAATATCGATCTGTTGGGGGCTTTGAATGGCTGGGTGGGGTGCGACGGAGCTTCAGTCGGCGTCTGCTATCCAACAGATGTATTTGCTTCTCTCTTTCTGAATAAGCAACTCAGTACATTTTATAGCTTTCTAATGACACAGTTTTATGTACTATTATTTTTTGAAATCACAAATATCATGGAGTTCCGAGCTATTTCACTGTAAATATTAGAACCATGGTTTATAACCTTAATCCTGCTTTGACTGTGTTTATATCCAACGTGATGCTGTGACATCTCACCGGATTCATCTCTGTCTCTGGTGGAAAAAGTTATTTGGTAAAATGACTTAATAACATAGCGGTAAGTATACTAAGCTAAAACAATCTTAGTTCATGTATGACATATCTGGCATGTTGTGTTGTTTTCACTATTTACTTTCTGAATATATATTTTCGAGAGCTATAGGCGGAAATCTTTATCAAATACATAATTCATGACAGAAAAGTCATATTAATTAAGAATATAAACGATAAGATAAAGTGAATTATAAGGTATTGAAAGTGAAATTGAAGTTATACTAATGTTATGAAAAATATGAATAATACATTCAGTTGCTTTCTCCGCACAAGTACTAGAGGATACATCGACAGCCTTATGCAGTGGTATTCATCCTTTTATAACTAAAGGGCCACTTTCTGTTTGGGGAAAGACTAGCGGGCCGCATTGATTTATTAATTAATAATATGATACTTGAGTAACATAAATATACCTAAGTTATATCAATTATATTACAATGTCTGTAGGGATTACTTAACATCATACATGTGTAGGTTTTATATTTTGTCTTCCGCTTTGCAATGTTATTAACACAAAGCACAGTAACATTGTTGAATTTAATGTGAGATCTCACACTGTTTCTTTGTCACTAAATTGTCAATAGTTATCCAATAGTTGTAGTTAAAATTAGTATTTCTTTTGCGGACCACCCAAAATTAAGCCACGGGCCGCAGGTTAAAGACCACTGGTCTAGTGAATTGTATTCACTATAGTATAGCCACTTAGCATTTAAATATTAACACAGTATTCACAGTGTTTTGTGAAGTAAAATTTGCGAAGAAGCTAGTTTCCTTTAAGTAGTAAATTGAAATTAAGTTTATAATTTTGTATTCTTATCTTGTAAAGTTTTTAACATAACCATGAAATAGGTTTAGTAATAAAACAAAGTTAAATAAAAATGATTTAAATTGTTATAAATACGAACGTAGCCATAATTTTGGTTCGGGAAGGGTCTGGGCGTTAATTCCCCGATTGTTTTATAATTAAGCCTTCTATTTTCATTTTAACTTATTAATCATAATCATAATCATAAACATGTTTATTGATCCGTCAAATACAGTACAATTGGCCAGGACATAATACAAAATAAATAATTAGTTACAATACACAAAACTCAAATAGTGCTAAAGTCTAATGTAAAAAAACTCTTCAAGATTATACAGAGAATTGCAAATGAGCATATTTTTCAATTTTGTCCTAAAATAAAATATGTATTTATAATTCTTTCAGGAAGTGCATTGATGAGTCTAATACACACATAATTGAAACTTGCTGCAGTCTTGGACAGTCTGTGTAAGGGGAGATCCAGCAGATAAGCATTTCTAGTTGGGTATGAGTGAATAGATGATCTGATGACCTCAGAATTTTAATTTAGTTTCATGTGCAGAAGTAATTCAAAAATGTAAAGATTAATAATCCGTAATTCCTTAAATTTTGGTTTACAGAGGGCAGTACATTCAGCACCTAATAAAATGCGAACAGCTCTTTTTTGAATCTTCAAAATATTATCAATTTTTGAACAATTTCCCCAAAGGATAAAGCCATATTTAGTTATGGTCTGAAAATATGCATAGTAAGACATTTTAACACTATGTGCAGGTAGATGAGTTCTTAAGCTTCTGAGCAGATATAGTACTCTACTAAGTCGAATATTATTTCAGTTACAAAAAAAAATAGCTTTTTTAAACACTTTCTACTATTCCAAAATAATAACGTTTTGAAAAAAAAAGCATAAAAATGAAATTTGAAGACTTAATTTTATAATTGTTAGTAAGTATTGTTAATCTAATATAAAATGCCATAAAGGTAGACCCAATAAAACACTTATTTAAGAATAACAAATGAGAAGTACAATTTAATTTAGTGAAATGAAAAGGGTTACACAATTACCGGTATGCATTATTAAACATTTAGCTTAAATACCGGTGATACCTTATTTAAAAGTGAAACAGTGTGTTCACAGTGACTAAGTAAGACTGAATTTTAACTCTTTCAAAAAAATTTCTTATCTAAATTAGTCTTATAAAAATAGTAAGACCCTAAGTATATACAATTAAAACGACAATTTAATTTGGCTAGTTGTTCTGCAAACTGAAATTTTTTTCAATTTAATCCTTTTCCAAATGTTTTAAAAGATATAGTTCACTGACCTTTCAAAAATAATTTACTTTTCTGATAAAGCCTTGAATGATAAAACACTTAATATTCTCAAAACCAAACTGATAAATTCTACAATGCCTTAAAAGAGGAATACATTTGTATAAACGAATTATAAGAAAACATTGCCATTAAATTTTGTAACTGAAAGTCTTTATTATTACGATTTTTCTAACTGTTCAGATTGTGATTAACTTTATCACCTTTTAAATAAAAGTTCCTGGATATTGTAATGGTTGAGGTAAAATAATAATAATGATAACGATAATTATTATAATAATAACAATAATATTGATAATTATAATAGTAACAATAATAATATATGATCTTAACCTACACATCAAGTTAATTATTGTTTATTTCTCTACAGGCTAGAATATAAGTAAATATTATAGCCCCTACCAGAAGAATGGTAATGTAGGCCCGATGTTACAAAAACCAAAATATTGTGAAAATATAAGAGATACATATAGACTATTTCTCGATATTCTGATGTTTCTTTTCATAGCAAAACAGTAGTTTATTAGTTTGCCTGTCTATTTGTTAAACTGATTATTGCATTTCGAGACAATTTTCCCGCTGTGGCTCAGGGGATGCGTTCAATCCTCTCACGCAGCGGGCCCGGGTTCGATTCCTGGTCGGGACAAGTTACCTGGGTGGGGTTTTTTTCTGGGGTTTTTCCTCACCTTTGAGACAAAGGTCGGGTAACTTTAGGCCCTTGTGGTCCCCAGATATCATCTGGCCGTCATTATCATCTTCATCCCATCCTCGCCTTGTTTGGAATGAGTGTGTGTGTGAGTGTGAATGGTGTGTCTCGTCCTATGTGTTCGTGTTGTCTCGGAGGTGGCCCCGGTATTGGGCTGATCACTCATCCGGGGGAGGCCCTCCATGTCCTTGTCTGGTCAAAAAAGTATGTATGTGATCCAAAGATAATCCCTCTCCCGACAGGTCGTGGCCCTGTAAGGCCCGGGCGGCTTGGGTCGCTTAAATCCTAAAAGGGAGAGGTTAAACTACGAGAAAGAAAGAAAGAAAGAGACAATTTTCCACTCTGCCCCCTCCTCTCGCAGACATTTTTCCCTCGCCTTCTCGAGCCTTGCAATTTGGATGATTGTCAAACCTGGCACCATGCAAACTTATGAAAATTTACAAAACCAACAGTAAAGACGAAGGGAAAAACAGAAATAGCCTATCGGAGATGAAGGAAGATAAGTGATCTAAGATCACACTTAACCAATTTCGCTGTATATTATAATATGACCATTTATAAAGAAATCTTAATACATCATTATCTAAAGAAATCTTATTACATTATTATTTAACCAATTATTCTGTGAAAATAAAGCTTATAATTCCACAAAATACCTATATTAGACTTATGCAATTTAATTGCAATTATTTAGTTCATGACAAATAATTGGATCTTGTTTTAATACCTATGTTAAATGTATGTAGATCGGCTGCCCCCATGGCTGAGTGGTTAGACCGCTCGCCTTTCACCGCTGGGACCAGGGATCTAATCTCGGTGGATCCAAGTGGAATTTCTGGACAAAATGGGGTCGGGGCAGGTTTTCTCGGGGGACTTCTGTTTCCCCTGACACTTATCATTCCATTAGAGCTTCATTCCTCGTACTGTGACCATTGGTTGCATTAAAGGAATTATTATTAAGGGAGTAGGCCTATTAAGTGTAGGCCTACATAGATTCAATGTAGAAGTATTCATACAGAAAAACCACAAATGTACAGTTGCATTATTAAGTATTAAGAAATATAATTATTTCAAGACCATCTGAAATCTCTTGGCTCAAAGGAAGAACTCAATAAAACCCACGATGATGGTGATGGTACTGATGATGAAAATAATAGTTGTAAGATCTTATTACATTATGATCTCTTCCATTCATAGGCTAATAGATACGGTATTTTGGTAATTTATTGTTATAATCGATTTTTTCACATATTACAATATCAAGCATGAGGAAAGCTGTTTTAAGAAATGATACAATAGCATGCCTTCTTCCGAAGTGAAGTCATGGGTCACACACAGACTATTGCACTTGAAACCAACTTAAACCTTAACAAGAGAGGGTGCATGGAAAAATGACTGGCCGTTCAATGACTATATTTTGCTGTAATTTTTACTAAATATACCCTTCTGCAGAACAAAGTATTCTCTATGTAGATTTCAACTTCTTTATAAATATTAAGATAACTAAAATACACTATTGAATATGGATGAAATATTAATTTGTCTATCTATATAGCCTACTATCTATATTTAAAGAAGAGTGGTATGTATGTTTGTAATTTATACAAATCTATATGTTTTACCGATTTCTACCAAATCTTTCACACATACCCTCATCAACCAGGTACGCATTATAATTTAAAAAAAGAAACACTACCCTTATTTTCGACCCCCATGAACAATGTTTTTTTTCTATAAATCTACATTTTTTTATCAACATTTTACACATGTTCTACGTGTTGTTGTTGTTGTTATTATTATTATTATTATTATTATTATTATTATTATTATTATTATTATTAAAGTTCACGTTTCCACGCATCTATACGATCAGTGTTGTTATTTTCATTTTTATAGACTTTTGCATGGTGAGCAATGCCACAGTGTTAATAGCAGAGACAATAAAGATATTATTGAAGTACAATAGTTCGATTTCCCCTGATTTAGTCTTTGGCTCTTATAAATTACAGCGGAGCCCGATTCTCCTTTAATTTCCTAGTCCGCTGAGCACCACCGTGCAAGATTGTTAAATTATAAGTTTATCAGTGGATAAATATTTCACTGATTGGCGCTCAAACATCATCAATCTCAACCAGCAGAACATTTTAAGCAAGATTAATAGGAATTTGTGTTTCTTCTTATGTCAACCTCTACCTCTAGCAATGGAGTGCAAAATCCCAAGTCCTCTACGAGCGATAAAAAGTGATATTTAGTGTTTTCTGAGGGAATAATCTGATTGTGATAAGATGTTCTTCCTTATTTCAAATTCGAAATAGCTATATAAAGATCTAGATATTGAAAATTAAAAGCTGTCCAAAAGTTAACCCTTTAGTACAAGCAAAATACAAAACCCGGACGATGCCGGATCCTTTAAGCTAGATAAATTATGTAATCTACAGAGGTTTCTAACACCACTGTGGAGATCCTATAACACTAAACGAAGGATAAATCTAATTTCTTCCTTTTATTTATTTTATTTATTTATTTACTTAAAATGCACACAAATACACGGACTTACATATAAATGTGCATCAGAATGAGCAAACGCTCGTGCTAAGGATGAGTTCCAGAAACACATTCATACAGTAGGCCTACGTTTAAAGACACATCACGTTAATTTATAGTGATCCCTATGCAGCCCTTGAAGACTGTTAGGGTTCTAAGAGGAAGAGGCTCACAGATTTTTAGACATTCGGAATGAGGAACGTGGAAGGGTTGTCAGCCTAACGCACCGGCCGTCTTTTCCCCAAGATTGCTCCTGGTACTGATTTATGTTAGAGCCTGAGTTGACAACTGGATCATAGCGCCAACAGGAGGATTAGAACAACTTAAAAATCTCAAAAGCTTCATCGGAAGTCAAACCCGTGACATTTCGGTTTGTAACGAGTACTTCAACCAACCGCAACACGGCGAACTACAAATAAGGTAATAATATATAATTAGTGTACAAGACTGAGAATAAAAGAGTATATAAAGAAATCAAAGGGAAAAATCGCAATAAGAAGACAGACATAAATAAATAGGGCAGATGCTAAATAATAATAATAATAATAATAATAATAATAATAATAATAATAATAATAATAATAACCATGCTTAATTTTAAAATTTCTAGACAAAACTTAATAATACAAACGTACAGTCGTCATAAAAAACTATTGCTGTGTTTGGAGCCTGCTGTGGTTCTGTGGTTCTTATATTTTAGTTCTGAAATAAGTAGCCTAATCGACAATGATTTGCTTTTGAAATAATCTGCGTAATAAAATTTCCATAAAATTAAAACAAAATAGTGGCTTCGATTCTTTTGATTAAAAATAGATACAATTTTTAAACATATTTGCAGAATTTTTCCGCAACATGACCAATGTTAAACTGCAACCAGAAGTCCGGGATGTGCATGGTTGCATGTGAATAATGTGCGGCTAGACATTGCGAATAGTAGGGTTGAATATGAATGACTGAATCTTAAGTAGCTTTCCTGTCCTTGCCGTACAGAACCATCACATTATTCAAGACCTTGTTACACCAATCTTTAGTATAATGAGAACATGCATTTTGAGAACTGCGAATTATTAAGTGCCAGTATGGTACTTATGAGATTGTGTGTGGGGGACCAAAAATGTCTGTCCGTCTGTCCGTCCGTCTGTCTGTCTGTCTGTCCGTGTGTCTGTACGCGCCATAACTCAAATACGCTTTATCGGATTTTCATGAAACTGGGTACACACATTTATAATGTCCATGGGAAGACGTCTGTTGATATTGGACTAAATTGGTTGGCCGGTACCGGAATAATGCCCAATTTAGTGCATTTTTATGGTATTATATAACAAAAGGCCCCATAACTCAAATGTGCTTTATCGGATTTTCATGAAACTTGATATACGCATTTATAACGTTCATGGAAAGAAGCCTATTAATTTTGGAGCTAATCGGTTGACCGGTACCAGAGTAACGACTAATTAGAGGTCATATGTTTTTTTAATTTTTGTCTACCGGTATAATTTGACAGTTAACACTATTCCTTCACTTATGCTTATCAAATGACACCGTCAAACTGACTGAGTTGGCCAAATGGTAACGCCTTGGATTCGTATTCTGGAAGTCCCCGGATCAAATCCGGAGCCGGTTGATTTGACATGGTTTTTTTATTTTTTATTTATATTTTTTATGTCAGTGCGCGATTGTCAAGGTATCACAATTCTGTAGTTCTGCTGACGCTGGTCGATTTTAATCTGACTAGAAAAACTTATTCTCTGCATATCATAATTGCAATTATAATTGATCAACAAAAACATACTGGCACTTTGTTATATCAGTTTACCTGATATTATTATTTCGCAAATGACGCGGATAATACTTGCTTTATTGGAAATTCCTCTTGCAGATACATAAGGCTGTCGGAAATCTCGCACATAATGTTCATTGTTGGAGATGATACTGTCGCAAATGAGAAGACACGGGTAAATCTATAATTTATGAAAAATACCTGGAAATTGGAGTTGAAATTAACATGTTACACGTCTTCAAGATCTTCCTACCTCTAGTTTTCCTATTCACCCTCTAGCATTCTTCCCCATAATATGTTGTTATGATTATTATGGTTGTTATGAGAAGGGTTCACCGATGTGACGGAATGTGCTGCAGGAGTTCTTTTGCATGTCTGAAAATCTATAGACATGGGCCTGTCACATTTACGCACACATGAATGCCATCCGTCTGGGCCAGTATCGAACCCGCAACCTAATGCACAGAAAGCCAGGATGATTCTGATTGCACCACCCAGGCCAAAAGTTGTTAAGGATGAAACGTGAAATTACTTTAAAAAAAAGTAATTCTAGCTAAATGTATAAAGAGCTACTTATATATTTTTGGTACAAAATTGCAGATTCATTACACAATTAGCTGGACCGACGCGGTTAATTCGCGCGTTTGCTCTAGTCCCCTACCCAAAATAGCAATAATTAAATATAAGAAAGAGAACTCTGATTTATTTGCACTAATATTTGGTTATGTGTTACGAATATTGGTTGAAAATAAACAGGAAAGTGAAAGGTATCCCAAAAATAGCAATAACTAAATAATAATGCTGTTTACACGTATATTTGGTTAGTTACCAAAATCTGTAGATTGAAATACGGGAAAAAGATGTACCGAGTACTGATCAAGATATGAATGTAAGATTTGTTGATAACATTCGCATCGAAAGCTTTATATCACTCCTGTTAATTTGCGATCGATTTGAATCCGATAGAAATATTTATTTATCGATAGTCTATGTAGAATATATTTTTTCCATAGTTTAACAAATTTGGTATGATCATTTAAGATATGTTATTTTTGAAATGATAACCAAAGATTCAAAACACGCGATATGGCCCATATGTAATTAAAGCGCACAAAATAAGCTTGAACAGTAATAATAATAATAAAATAATAATAATAATAATAATAATAATAATAATAAACAAAACTTCACTCTGAGATAAAGATCAGTATATTTTCTTAAAATACCTTAATGCAAAGAAAATGAACAGTTATCTGATTCTGATCCCCACTTAAAAATAGTAATAATTACATTCCGCTTAAGTCACGTTATATTGACTTCGTTTGAGTTTCACTGCCTTGTATGAATTAATTTCTTAACCTAGTATATCTATGCTGATAGCCTGACCGATTATGTATTTAGGCAATACGTGTATGATACTATAATGACAATATTATATCAACAATATGATAAGATCCCAGTTTAGGGATGTTTATGCGGCCTATTCCGCCCAATCCTTACAGGACCTGTTGGAAGAGGAGTTATCTATGGATCAAAGACGTAATTTTTTACCAGACAAGGACATGGAGGGCCTCCCCAGATTAGTGACCAGCCCAATGCTGGGGCCACCTCCGTGACAACACGATCACATAGCGCAAGGCACACCAGTCACACAAACACTCATGCCAAAGAAGGCGCGGATAGGATGAAGAAGATAATGACAGGCAGATGATATCCGGGAACCACGAGATCCTAATTCACCTTAAGAAGAAGAAAAAACCAGAAAACCCCCACCTAGGTAACTTGTCTCGTCCAAGAATCTGACACCTAAATCCCTCAGTATTAGCACGTTCAGTATGTGCCAGGAAGTTGGTGCAATACATTTCGCGGCATTTATTTTATAAGAACTAAATACTTCAGCAATTCACTAAGGGGGATAATAGCTTCTGAATCTAAATGGGATTCCCTGGCGCCGTGCTCATCGAGTGATGGTGTTTGTCAGATGAATGCTTTGTGCATAGCAAGACTAATTGCCTGAAAGCTGGGAACTGAAATTTCGTTATAGACCGGAAACCGAACTTGTAACTTCCTCGTCAGTGCTTTACCACTTAATACCATTGTTACCGCTTTAATCCCACGAGAAAGTCCTCTTAGCAGGCAAAGTACAAGAAATAGGAATCAAAATCAGGACAAACATAATAATTTAGCTTGAATTAAGAAGTATGCGAAGTTGTTTAACTTGAAAGCATCGAGAAAATGAAGCTACGAGTTTAGCTTACTTGACTACTACTTCTATTTCTTCTTTGTCAAATTAAATAATCAGGCAAAATCTCAGTTAAGGAGGCCCCATCTCGCGATATGCAGATTCACACCGGACGTTGCGATCTTTCTTTTTTTTCGCCAAAGCAGGATGACCAACTATGTTTTCTGCACCATGTGCATAATGGCATAGTATAATGGCCTAGGTTAGTGGTAATAAGGTTAGGAACAGTGGTATTAGCGTTGATGACATGTAAAAGTAGATTAGCCGCTGTTAGGTTAGGAATAATCAGTTTAAAAGGGGAAAACTGAAGTACTCACGTTTCGTTTGTGCCATACCCAACCCTGGTCTTAATATTATCAACAAAGAGTACATTATTTATGGAATTTGATTCGTGACTTCTGGAAAATTGTTATGTGGTGAAATTAACATTTTAAACATTATTATACTTTCGTACTTATTTTCAACAAATATTCATAAAACATAACAAAATTTCCTGTAAACGAATCCTAGTTTTCCTTCAAATGTATCTATGTGTCTTACATTTTCGTGTTTAATTTTTAACCAGTATTCATAAAACACACAACCAAATACTAGTGCAAAGAAATCTAAGTTTTCCTTCATATATATGTATTTAGTTATTGCTATTTTGGAGAAAAAAGGGAAAAGACTCGAATTAATCGCATGGGTTCAGCAAGTAAAGAGTTCATCAAACAAGGAAATTCCCTTGTTCGAGCCATACTCAATTCGTGGATATGCTATGGAAACCCTCAAGTATACTGGATTCGTAAGGATAGTTTCTGTGTCACTGAAAGGATTGTGATTACATTATTTACAGGAAGACTTTCCATAAGCTCATATGATTTTTCACTGATACCCCGTTTTCAAAGAAAAATGAAATCCTAAAATAAAATCAGGTAAACTGATATAGGCTTAACAAAGTGCCAGAATGCTTTTTTAATCAGTGAAAATTGAAATTATGATAGTCCCATGCAGAAAATAAGTTTTTTTTGTAATAGATCTCCGAGTTAAACTTCAGATCGATTCATTAACAGGGCTTACGGAAAAACTGAAGTCTAAAGTTTAATTCTTAACCTTAATTCATATTGGTAAACAGTGATATAATAAATTCTTAAAAATATGTCAACATTTTACAAAATGCTCTGACAATAATATTATTGACTAGCTTACAAGGGCCGGCGTCGCCCGGATTTTGTATTTTGTAATTTGAAATTAACTTATGGACGACTTTCGATTTTGAAACTCTATCTCGTTATAGATTATGTATGTAGAATTTGAAATGAGGAAGAACGACATATCACACTCAAACTATTCCCTCAGAAAACGCTAGATATAGCTTTATATGGCTCATAGAGGATGTCGAATGTTGCATTCCATTGCTTCTACACACCATGCCTGGGAGGGGTTGAAATAAT
Source organism: Ectobius pallidus (assembly GCA_964059195.1). Taxonomy (NCBI): domain Eukaryota; kingdom Metazoa; phylum Arthropoda; class Insecta; order Blattodea; family Ectobiidae; genus Ectobius; species Ectobius pallidus. Next base: position 26,313,147 of record CAXKWD010000010.1, on the reverse strand, counting down.
AATAAGAAGAAATATGTAGCGGGTCCGCACTGCGATGTTGGGCGCCTTGTATAAACCACTTGGTTTATACTAAATTTATATTTTCGAAGTTGCTGCGATCCACTCCAGCTAGGCCTATCGGTCTCTGAGCAGTTAACTCTATTCTCAGGGCAGAGAGTGAAGATCAAAATGATATTAATTGTTCTTTGAAATAATATCTGCAGAATCCAGGTGTAGAAATTATTTATTGCAAATGATTAAAATTGTAAACTGATCATCTTATTGCAAATAATTAAAACTGTCCAATAAGATGATCAGTTTACAATTTTAATTATTTGCAATAAATAATTTCTACACCTGGATTCTGCAGATATTATTTCAAAGAACAAGTAATATCATTTTGATCTTCACTCTCTGCCCTGAGAATAGAGTCAACTGCTCAGAGACCGATAGGCCTAGCTGGAGTGGATCGCAGCAACTTCGAAAATATGAATTTAGTATAAACCAAGGCGCCCAACATCGCAGTGCGGACCCGCTACAAATTCCAGTTAAGGGTATATGTACGTGAATTATTTTGAAATTTATGTTTTTTTGTTTATAGCACTAAAAAATTGTGCTGAATTTTCTGCATCCATTGGTATTTCGTTTATATAGGTTTAGAAATTATTGGTGCCATTTAAATGGGCATTTAAATATGTTTACGTGCTCTGAGCTACTATTCACTATGAACTTAAAATTGAATTTCCCGGTAACTCTTATTTTTCACACATATTGTTAGATAGCTCCACAGCCATTAGAGATGGAAGGCTGAAATTTTATACACTAATTTTACATGCATATATGCATAAAGTAGACTACAATGATGCCCATAGGTATAAAATTAAAGAAAATGTGTCATGAAATATTGATCAAATTTCAATATATTTTATATGCGATATATAAAAATTAATTGCATTAAAAATACTAACTTTAGCGGTATAAAAGTAGTCTACTTTGTAGAAAAATATGTTCAGTATATGCATTAAAAAAATAAAAGGTGTCAGAGAAACCAGAAAAATGCTATCTCTACAAGAAGTGATAAGTGCATCTGAATTAGTATTTTTCATGCTAATATAAAACATGTAATTTAAAAATAACTTGGTCAATTTTTTATACTTTTATCAGCAAGTTATGTTCTAGTAAGCCTTCTTATAGGATCCTGTAATTTTAGTCCACATTTGAGTTAATTCTCTTGTAAAATTTTAATATTTTAGAACCTGCATTTTCTTTATATTTTTGTGGTAGTTCACGTACATATACCCTTAAATAAGATTGTAATCTCATATTACCATACAACAGTTTCGGGGGTGAAATAAAAAATAAATTCAATATCACCTTCATACTTTCCTTCCCAAAAACCTGGAACATAATATACTGCGCGCGTAGGACTGAAAATGTTCCATCCCATTTTGTCTTCTTTTAGATGCTTAGGGCCTCTGATAAACATCCCTATTTCTCAACTAATACAAAGCCTACAGCTATGAATAACGTATCAGTGGATAGGATTTTTTTACCGAATTCTGATGTAGCATACTCATTGGCAAACCCTTAAGCTGTCCCTGCAATACGACCTCTTGTTCTATATCAAAATGTGAAGTGAGAAAATATATTTTCCATGCCGAGCATAGAGAAAGTTATTTCACTGCATCACATTGTGCTTTATTTTCATGAATTTCATTCTTCAAGAATTATTTCACAAATGTATTACATCGATAGAATCAGCATTTGTTAAAGCGCAGTATTAGTTCCCAAATCCCTATGTGAACACTGTATACACTGTTGTCATGATAATTGAATTGCACTTCATTTTTTCAGTATAATATTTTCTGAAATTATATAAAATTTTAAGGGAAGGAGTGGCTTGTTTGAATTTTAATGTACATCGCATTACTTCTCGGGCTTACCTGGGTACATGTGCAAAATTTCGTGCAAATTGGTCAAGAAATGTAGATTTGTATAGGGAACATACATACCCACACACATATATATATATATATACACACTTTCGCTTTGGCGTGGTTGCAAGAATCACACTTTTTTATGAAAACATTTGACAGCAGAACTCTCAAACTGTGCCTAAGTCATACTTCTTTTGTCACACTTCTATTTTGTTATGTAAACATGTGACAGCAGAACTCTCAAGCTGTGCCTCATTTCACATTTCGGATTTCTTCCGTGGATTTTCCAAAAATTTCTTTCATACAAAACCTTGTCCAGGCAATTATGAAAAAAAAAAGATCTAAATCGGTCAAGTGATCCAGCAATATACATGTGGCAATTGATTTTTATTTATATGGTTGTCATAGGTCTACGATTCGCTGACATGTTTTTTTTTTTAAATTTAAAGCAGCCGTATAGGATATGAATGAATATAAGTCAATCTGAAATCAATCTCCACAGGAGCGAATAAGAAAAGTACTCACATTGAAACCTAATGCAGATATCGGTAGCCATTCATATCGATAGTAGCAAAATATTATATCACTATTCAACGGTTAATTGTGTTTGAAGTCTCTTATTTACACTGACATCGTCACGAAGAAATGAATCGTTCAAAGCGGGGTAACAATAATAATATCTATAAACGATTGGCAATTGGTTATGTTGTTTATTGTGAACCATACAATAGCCTAATATCGTAGCGTCTTATATCCATTACAAAATTAATACTTATATTAAATAGGAAATGAAAGCATGCTCTTTAATAAATAATTTCGCCCATTATTTCTGTTTACAAAAACTGAAACATCTGAAGTGTCCTTTTTATTATAGAAAACTTTTTTGTATCCAATTCTATAGGTACATACAGTTGTGAAAACAATAGCATTGGCAACTCATTAGAAACGTCTGTTAGGTTACTGTTCAGTAACAGTCCTAAAGGCATACGTTAGAGTCCGACAACCAAAATAGATAACAAAAGCCTATTACAATCATATAGACAATAAGCACTTGATCAGATTTGCATATTCATAGATTTAAAGAACCAAGTCGTTGTGTCGTTTTCTTTTCAGTCTTCTATGGGGCTGGTCTGGTGGAGGATGAAGAATAATGTCATGTAGCACAGGGTTTGGATATTTACGAGAATTTGGTGTGGTTTGAAGTAGCTCGTTCTGATGACATTTGTCACTTCTGGGATGTTCAGTTCTTTGTGGAGAGTGTTGTTGCTGACGTACCATGGAGCACGATAAACTTTGTAACCTGGTATTCTGAAATATTATGTGTGGCGCTAGTTACGAGTAAGTTTCTGTAGCAAGCAGAATGTTTACTTCATAATAGAAAGAAAATGTAACAACACATGGTATTTGTTATTTATGCCCTGGCAGTTCCACATGCATATGCCAATGAGTCCTTTAAGGGCGTGCTCCATTATTTTTAATAAGCACCGGTAATATTTGCGTGAGAGTGTTTATGAGAGGAACCAAGAGTGATAGTAGCTAATCTAATTTACCCAACAAGCTTTCCATTTGATTTTCATTGTTTGATGGTTTGCTTGCTTCTGAATATAATTTTTGGCCAAATTGCTGCAATGGTATTTGTAGGGAAGGAAATTGTTTTTCAGATGCCACGTTAATTTTAGGTGTGGGATTAAAAGTTGTACTGGTTTTATCTGAACTCTTTCTTTGGAAAGTGGACGTTGAATTTTGAAAGTTTCACATGGACAGGACAGCCTTTGTAACTAAAGATCCCGCACGAAATCAGTGCCGATTGCCTAAGTCATTGCATTACGTTTTCGTGGGGACTGTAGCGTTGATTGGCCTGCTACCTATCTCTCTCGCACAACAGTACCTCCCTTTCTATTTGTAAAGGCCAAGCTACCTCTCTCTCTCTCTCTCTCTCTCTCTCTCTCTCTCTCTCTCTCTCTCTCTCTCTCTCTCTCTCTCGCAAAATAGCATGTCTCTCTCTAGAGCAGTTGTACACAACCCTCGGCCCCCGGGCCGCATGCGGCCCGCCGGTATATATATTGTGGTCCGTTAAAGTTAAACGTAAGATTAATTAATATTGAATATGATTTGGTTTCAAAATTCCATTAACGGACTAGTTATTTAACACACTAAACACGTCACTATCAGTGCCATTGATTCAAAGAATTTTTAGCTGATTCGGAAGCAGATTATGATGACGTCTTATATTTCACACAAGTTCGATGGCTAAGTACAGGTAACATGTTGAAACGAATGTATGAACTTCGGGGAGAAATTCGTTTGTTTTTTACAAATTAAAACTTTAAGGTGGACGAACTGGAGAGCAGTGATTGGATTTCTGATTTGGCATTTCTGGTTGATATGGTTCAGCACCTTAATGAACTGAATACCAAAATACAAGGCAAAAACCACATGATCCATCATCTGTTTAATTTAGTCAAATCTTTTGAAAGAAAACCTTAAGTTTGGCAGACACAATTAAGAAGTGGAGTATTTGTAAATTTTCCGACAATGAGAAAAATGATGGAATGTACGAACAGATCTAATTTTGGGAAATACGTTGACCTCTTGAAAAATCTCACAGAAGAGTTCAACACCCGTTTTCAGTATGTTCGGAAGTTTGAAAAATCATTTGAATTACTTTCCCTACTCTTTCGTGTTGATATTGAGACAGTGCCTGAAAATTTTCAGATGGAATTAATTGATATCCAGAGTAACACAGAATTGAAAGCAAAATTTGATGGTGTATCACTCCTTGATTTCTACAAGCTGTACTTATTTAAAGAAATGCACAATCTGTATGGCCATGCATTGAAAATGGCAACTTTATTTGATAGCACGTACGTCTGTGAACAGGCATTTTCGGTTATGAAACAATTGAAATCTAAAACACGATCCAGACTTACAGATGGACATTATTTGGAAGCGAGTATGCGTATTGCAGTATCAAACATTGGACCTAACATTGAAAAGTTGACAAAACTGAAGCAGTGTCAAGTTTCTCAAGGCGAATAACATTTGTGTTATGACTAGTAATTAATTAGTAGGCATGCCAGTAAAAGGCATGTCATTACTATTGTTGTTTTATTGAATATTATACTATTACATTAAATAATGATAAGTCCTCACTCAGAAGTAAGGTATAATCAGGCCTACAGTGGAGGATTGGATGATGGTACACTGCGGCCCTCTGTGAATTTTTTTAATAATAGAATGGCCCTTGGTCTAATTAAGGTTGTGCACCCCTGCTCTAGAGAGTAACGGTCTCATCGGCACAGATTTCGTGCGATATATTTAGCTGTGTGTTGTCCTTTACAGTTGACGCCCACTGGGGGTGTATTGCTGGGCTTTTTACATTCTACAGTAGAATGCAAACCGTCGCATAACGCAGTGATCTCTTTTATGACAGTAATTTTTACTATGCCCATATTCTTGGCAATTGTAGCACTGCGTGACATGACGCTTTGGTTTGGAGGTTCTACTTTTATAACTGCATGGTACAATCTTGTTACATTTGCCACATTTTCTCATTATTAGGATTTGGTTTGAGGTCTACGGAAAACAGTGGTAGAGGATTATTCGTAACTGGGTGGTAAACAGGGACCATCTGTGTAGGTGAATAGCCTAATGATTTCAGTTCACTCATTACAATTAACGTATCGCATGTAGGATGTAATCCTCGGATGACTATTCTGAAATTGAGATCCTGCTTCATTTGGTAAGTGTGGTATTCAGTTTGTTTGTTTCGAATTATTGAACGGCCTTTCTATAACCTTCTACTGATTCGAAACAGAATTTAACTTTCTGATTTGCAACTGTAGTATGCTTGAAATTCCCCACGTCGAGGCTGTTTAAAGCCTGTAAAACTGTATTCATATTGCTGATGTTATTGATGTAGATAGGAGGTGGTTTAACAGCTTTAACCTGTGAGTTACCATTTCTGTTATCGTCTTGATTCATATTTTCTTTACATTTGTCCTGGATTAGATAACTCAATGGTTCAAAAGGATTTGGTGTAGAGTATGAAGACGTAGTAGGATAATTGTCCGTGCCCAAATATTTTCGTCGCATTATTGTTAAGTGTGATTTTCATTTGTTTCAATCATGATATCATAAGCGCAGTAATTAAAAACCTTCATCACAATATAACGTTAATGTAATTTCTCATAAACACTTCCAATTATACATAATATTATTTATTTATTTATTAATGGTAACAAAGCCCCAACGAGCAAAGCTCACTTTAAGTGCCTATATCCAAAATGACATGCATTCTGGTTCTTTTATTTCCAATTACAAATAACTTATCTACTCTTATACAATTCAACGGCCCTAAATAGCGTGCTTGCTCGCCCGCTTCGTGAGACATCGGGTATACTCGGCGATGTTCGTATCTCTCAGTCTAAACTTTCATGACGACTACAAGATTAGGAAAACCGTTTCTTTATTATATAAGGCCTAAGTGAAATGAACTCAATGAACAAATATTCTAATTTTATTTTTACTTACAATTTTCATAGCTCTGAACCACAAACATTTTTAATAATCTACCAGTGTAAATTTCTTAAAAATCCTGGAGTCAATGAATAGTGGCGGGCGAAGCCGGGGGCACCAGCAGTAAAATATTGATGATTTAACTCTTGAAATATCGCTGATAATAATAATCCAAATCAATCACTCCTTCTCTTGAAAAATTATATAATTTCTTAAAATTACACTGAATTTATCAAATAAAATTCACATCTCATTCATCTGTCAACAAACAGTTGAAAAACGCCATTATCCACCGCCGTCTCGAGAATTACGCACGAGAATTAGCCTATACAGTTTAGAAGGCAGTGGATCACAGTTATCTTTGGAACTACATAATCGAATCTGAGATCGTTTTCCCAGGTGGCAATTTCTAATCGTGGAATGTACTCTAAAGTCGGAATTTTAGCTGTTTCATTAATTATTAATGGTTTAGTTTAAGAATGATTCGCGTGCAAGTGTTGATATGATATGATATGATATATCTGAGGTGGTCTCCAAGTCCCAAACACTTCGACCTTACGGTCCATTGTGCCTACCTCTTACAGCATTGATTGGAGTCAATCAAATAGTCCGGTGCCTTTAACCAGACTAATAAGCTGCCTCACAATCCTATCTGATGCTGATATCTGCTGGATTTCGGGAGTTCCAAAAATTTGGACCCTTCTCCTGCAGAGAGTTTCACAGTCGTGTATAACATGCCAGGCAGTTTCCTCTGCAAGGCCACAAAGTCTGCATTCAATACTGCCTGTGTGAATGCCCATCTTATGCATGTGTTTCTTCAGTGTACAGTGTCCTGTAAGTAGTCCTATCACAGTCCTCAGGTCGGATTTTTTCAGTCCTAATACCTGAGCTGCTATATTCCTGGAGGGTTTTTTAAAACATCCCTTACAGTGTTTTGCTTTTGGGTATGGGTTCCACAACTTGGTGTGCTCCTTAGTTATCCATGATTCCACTGCAGTGCGAATTAGTTTACATGATATTCCACTAAATGGTTCTGGGCCTATAAACGCTTCTGCTGCCGCTGCCCTCGCCAGACCATCTGCTCTCTCATTGCCAGGTATACCCTTGTGACCTGGCACCCAGAAGAGTTTTACTTCATTCCGTTTCGCCAACTCAACAAGGTCTCTATGACAATCCCTGATTGATTGAGATCTAAAGGTACAAGACATAAGGGCCTTCAACACTGCCTGGCTGTCCGTGAAAATTGAGATCCTTTGAGCTATGTATTTTCTCCTCAGATTCTCACGGACACAGGCATGTAGTGCATAAGTTTCTGCCTGGAACACAGTCATATGTTTACCCATAGGAAAGCTTAAGTCTTTCCTGGGTTTACAGCCATATATACCAGCTCCAGTCCCTACTTCAGTTTTGGAGCCATCTGTATACCATGTTAGTTGCTCCGGTCCTGAAGTTGTTACGATGTTATTTGTCTTCCATTCTTCTCTACTGTCAATGGTGATCTGGAATGGTTTTTCAAAATGGTATTCAGGAAGAGAGTAGTCTGAAATCATTTTGCCTACCTCTCCTATATTAACCATTTTATTGATTTTGGAATGCCCCAAATTTATATAAGGGTTGTTCCAGCAATCACTCGCAGCCATTCTGTACGATGCCATCCTTGCCTCCCCCTGGATAAATATATCCAGAGGCGGAAGGTTGAGGATGACATCCAGTGCTGCAGTCGGGGTACTTGAAATAGCCCCTGTTGTGATTAATCCTGCTAGTCTTTGTATCCTTGCTAATTTTTTGGTGTACGTTACTTGCTTAACTTTTGGCCACCAAACAATAGCAGCATAGGTTAACCTAGGCCTAATCACTGCTGTATATAGCCAATGTGTGATCTTGGGTTTCAGACCCCAGTTTTTCCCACAAGCCCTTATGACAATCATTAGGGAAATTTTGGCTTTGTTTACAATTTTTTCCACATGCTTGTTCCAGGTTAGCTTAGGTTCTAATGTTATCCCTAGATATTTAACCTGGTCAGAAAGTGTAAGTCTTTCTCCAAAGAAACTTGGAGGTTTTATACTCCTTAAGTTTGTTTTGAGAGTAAAAGGTATGAGAACAGTTTTCTCAGGATTCACTTTTAAATTTTTACCTGCGCACCATTTTTCTATTCTGTGTAAGGCAGTCTGCATTACCTCAGCAACCACACTAGGGAATTTGCCTCTAATTAAAACCACTATATCATCAGCATATCCCTATGTATAGTACCCCTCACCGTTGAGTTCTATCAATAGTTCATCTATGACTAAGCTCCACAACAGGGGGGATAATACCCCTCCCTGTGGGCACCCAGATGCTACACCCTTAGCCATATTCACCCCCAACAGTGAGGTTTTAATTATTCGCATATTCAGCACAGAGTTAACCCAATTACAAATTGTGGGATTTACATCTTTTGCTGTCAATGCCTTAATCATGGATTCGAAAGAGGTATTACTAAAAGCTCCTTCAATATCCAGGAAGGCACCAAGGGCTATTTCTTTTCCCTCTAGTGTTGCTTCAATTCTGCTTACAAGTTGATGGAGTGCTACCTCACATGATCTTCCTGGCCGATATGCAAACTGGTTTTGGTGCAGGGATTTAGCTCTCAAACACCTGTCCCTAATATGCCTATCGACCAGTCTCTCCATCGTTTTTAACAGAAAAGACATCAGACTTGTAGGTCTGAACGCTTTTGCCTTGTCGTAATCTACTCGACCTGGTTTCGGAATATATACTACTCTCACTTCTCTCCAGGTTTTAGGAATATAGTTAAATGCTATACTCGCCCTGAAGAGTCTGATCAGGATGGGTACAAGTGTTTCCATTCCTTTCTGCAGTAAGATAGGATATATGCCATCTGGGCCTGGAGATTTATATGGTTGAAACGTATTAATAGCCCAGTAAACCTTCTCATACGTTATCACCTCCCTGGCTATCCGCCAACATTCTTCATCAGGTCTACTAGAGACCCTAGATAATGTGGGGTTTAAAAAGTCCCCTGAAGACAGAGTCACCCCAGGGAAATGTTCTGAGTATAGGACTTCCAGAGTTTCCTCCGGTGTTTTTGTATATTCTCCATTAAGCTTTCTAATAGTTCCTAATGGATTTATAGGATCCTTAGCCATTATCTTATGGAGTTTAGCACTGTCAGAGGTCTCATGTATCTCCTCACAGTATTTCCTCCAAGAAGATTCCTTGACTCTTCGGATCTCTTTCTTATATTGAGTGAGTGCCTGATGATAGACATCCCACTCGCCATAAGTTTTTGCTCTATTAAAGAGTTTCCTTACTGTCCTCCTTCTCCTTTCTAGGTCCTTATTCCACCAAGATGATCTATTGTGTTTTGCCCTAGAGATCTCTGGACAGTTGTTTTCATAAGAGGAGATTATGTAGCTTTGAACTGTATTTGCTACCTCCTCTAATTGTTTTATACAAGATACTCTTGTATTGATATTACCTAGTTGTTTTAGGTCTTCTTTATATAGTTCCCATTGTGTTTTCCTAGGATTACGATAGTTTACCTCTGCCTCACTTTTCCAACTGAGACTAAAGTCAATCTGCTTATGATCTGAGAGAGAAACCTCATCAGATACATGCCATCCTTTGATTGCATTAAATACATTTAATGTACTAATGGTTATGTCAATTACCTCCTCTCTGTTTCTTGTCATAAAAGTGGGGACAGAGCCCTTATTCACTATAAAAAGATTATGTGAAACAAGAAATTCAAAAAGGTACTCACCTCTATTGTTGGTATTTGAACTTCCCCAAGCTATATGGTGAGCGTTAGCGTCGCAACCCAATATGAGGTCTTCATTATCCCTCATGGTGTACAGGACCAAACGTTTAACCTCCTCTGAAGGTCTGTCCTCAGGTTCATATGGTAGGTATACGGATCCCAAGATGAGATCCTTAGACCCTTGACCACATTGCCTAAGTCGTACTACAGTTGTATCTCTAGAACAGAAATCATGCAGCGGTAAAAATAAAATATTTTTGCGCAAATATATACATGTTCTAGGTCTTTCATTTGGTACATATTTATATACTATCTTACCTTCTGTTGTATTTAGCCCTGCAACTCTGCCCTTGATGTCCCAGGGTTCTTGAATTAGGGCTAAATCTATCTGCTCTGCTTCAAGTCTTCTTCTCAGTACTGCAGAGCTGTCCCGGGCACGGTGCAGGTTTATTTGAACGACCTTTAGTTGTATCCCGGAGGTTTTGAAAGAGTCTTGAAGGATACCCGTCCAGTGCCGAGGTATGCCTTGAATTGCATTGCCTTCAAGCTCTTAAATGAGTTCTCGTTGATATTGAAAACGAGAGTTAATCCATCCTCTGTTTCCTTACTACTAACGCTTTTCCATTCATCTGTCTGGAGGCCTTTATTCTGGATTTGCAGTAACTCCAAGATTCGGGGTACTCCTTTTTTCTTAAGAATCTTTGGAATCCACACCATCACTTTAGCGATACGTAGTATCGTGTTGGCTGGTCCAATCTTGAGTTTTGCTCCTTGCCATGGTCGGATTTCTGAGATAACCTCCTCTAACCATGTTTTAGTTTTTAAATTGGCACAAGTAAACGTCACTGCGCCATCAGCCAGATTGCTGGAGAGAAACTGTATTTGTTCCCCATCTTCTGATGGTTTAATTCTCTCCAGAACTGCCTCCTGAATGAGTTCAAATTGCTCTTCAGTAACCTTCTCTTCTGGAAATCCTTTAGGGACCACAGCCATCTTTACAGAGGTTAGTGCCTCCCTATAGGATTGAGAAGGACCAGGAGTAGTCTCACTCTCCACTTGTCTCTTTTCTTGAGATTTCTTTTCTCCTGCATGTCTTTTAACTTGCCTAGTGGTGCTTCCAGAGTCGGGCGTGCTCCTTTCAGAGGGCTTTCTCTTCTGGGCACGCTCTCGCCTGGGTATTACCCGTTCCCCGGCAGCAATCGCCTCCTGTATTCTCATTTTGCGCCTCTGTGCACCAGAAGGACGTTTTTCTCCAATGAACAGTCTCTTAACAGATGACTGCATGGATTTTAGGTCTTTTGCAATCACGCTGGTTTTCTCGAGGTTTGAACTTGCGTCTGCCTCTGAGATTGCCGGTGAGATTGCTCCAATTGCTTCTTTTCCTGCGAGGATTCTTGTTTCCTCTGCAGTGTCCTCGGTTTCCATTTGGGTTGCCTTTTCATCAGGTCCCCCTTTGGTTTCAACATCTGATATCTGGGTTGCCCCTAAGTGAGGTCCCCTTGTATCTTTCATTTCTAGATCTAGGGTTGCCTGTGACTGAGGTCCCCTTAAATCTTCAGTTTCTGCTCCTTTGGAGCTTTCTTCTCGAAAATGGTCAATTGTGTCCCACGAGCAGTTAGGGAACTATAAGTCCGCCCAGGCAGAGCCCCACTTGCCTGGGTAAGACTAAATACTCTGGAAGGACGTCAGGTATTCCAGAGGCTCCGTTCATGACACATCATCCCCTGTGCCATGCACCCCCTCGGCACGGATCGCCTTACACCTTGGGGTTAGGGTTGAGTTGCTTCTTCGTCTGGTTTCTCCCCACCAACCTGCCCAGCATGGGAGACCCTACCGGTAGCAATGCTACCCCTGGTATAGCCTGGTGGATCAAAGAAACACACAAGCCCCACCACCAACTACAAGGTGTTGCAACTCCTAGGTGGGGAAGTGTTAATAAATATAATGCTTTAATAATTATTATACTATTAATTTCTAATTTTTCAATTAATTATCGTGGGCGAAGCCGCGGGCACATCCTAGTAAATATACAAAAGGTACATTATATGGGAACATAAAACAAAATGATTTGATTATAAGAGTGAACTGAAATGATAGATGATGAAGGGAAATATAGTTACATAGTCTAATAGTGATCAATATATCTAACTTATTTATTACTACAGTATATCAAAGAACTTAATTATTAATCTTAGAATTTAAGAACAGTTTTATTTGTGATTTAAATTTGTTATAATTCAAGATATTCTTTTGTTCTTGTGATAATTCATTATATGTTTCCCTTTGTCCCATATGTTACAGTTGAAGAATGTGTGAGGTATATGCAGGCCTAATAATAATAATAATCTACTACTTACAGTAGAAACCAACACAATAGCCTATTATCGTTTATATGTCCTCAAACAGCTATTTGTATCGCACTATTACATGGAACGTATAATCACGACCATGGCCAACTCGATTCTTTTCATTTGAAGTATCTTGTTTACATTAGTTAGCCTACGGGGGATCGACCGTGATTGGCTGTCCACGAGCCAATCAAAATGCTTCGGATTTTCGGAAAACTAATATTATATCACAATAGATGTGACCGATATTTACGGGTCATTTCGGTACCAGTCAACCGATTTAGTCCAAATTCAATAGGTTTCTTCCCATGGTTGTTATAAATGCGTATACCAAGTTTCATGAAAATTAGATAACGCGTATTTGAGTTATCGCGCCTACCTGATATATTACCATTAAAATAGGCACTCAATTAGGCATCACTCCGGTACCGGTCAACCGATTTGGTCCAATATCAATAAGGTTCTTCCCGTGGACTTAATAAATGCGTATACTAAGTTTCATAAAAATCCGATAAAGCGTATTTGAGTTACAGTATGGCGCGTACAGTCACAAGGACAGACAGACAGACGGACAGGGATTTTCCCGTCCCCCATACAACCTCATAAAGTACCATTCTGACACTTAATAATATTAACCAGTATTCATAATATTAACCAGGACATAAGAGGGTTTGTCCTGACTCACTGACAGACAGAGAATCAATGTAGAGCCTGAACTATAATAGGTATAGGCTTGGAATTTTGACAATATCTTCGTTTCATATTGTAAGTGCTCACTAAGAAAGGATTTTACAAAATTTTGATTTTAACTGCCGAAAATAAAATGATTTTGAGGATACGAAATACATTTTTACACAGAATTATCAAATCCAAATAAATTTCCATATCCAGTTCTCATGACAACAGTGTATTGTTGGCAGTGTTCAGAGAAGCTATCGATATAATCCATTGGTGTAAATAAATATTGAAGAATGAAACACATGAGAATAATGGGCAATGTGATGCAGTCACATAACTTTCTCTACCCTGGACATAGAGAATACCATAATAGGTATGGTAATATGTATATTATTATATCCCAGGTTTTTGCGGAGGGAAGTTTGAAAGTGATATTGAATTTCTTTTTTGCTTTCAGCCCCGAAACGGTTGTACGGTAGCATGAGAGTGAGAAACAAAACATTCTATAAAGACAATACAGTTTCATGTTAGCGGAAATTCTGTTTCTTCTTATTTAAATCCCTACCAGGCTTGGTGTGTAGAATTAATGGCATACAAAATTCTACATCCTCGATGGGCCAAAAGCTATGCTATATCAAGCGTTTTCTGAGGGAATAGTTTTGAGTGTGATAAGTCGTTCGTCCTAATTTTAAATTCTACATACCTATTTAAGGACCAACAGTTTAAAAATCGAAAGTTATTGATAAGTTAATTTCGAATAATACAAAATACAAACCCGAGCATAGCCGGGCCTTTTTAAGGTGCCCTAAATTTCGACAAACGTGCAGTATTGCTTTGGCAATAAGATTAGTTCAGTGTGATTTCTATTTTATGTCTGGGATTCCCTGCAGCGAATTTTTGTGGCTTATGTTCTGGAGCTAATTTATCATTTGAAATAAAAAAAAACTGCACATTTATCCAAGTACTGTGTAATAATGCTCACCTTATAAAATTACGAAGTACTCAAATAAATAATATGTGAGGTAATTATTCAATTAAAACAAGATTGCAATTAAATAAAAAGTTGTGAACCGTTATGATAGCTGGATCAATCACCCATAGGATAAATAGCGTTCTAGTAATAGATAGAGACTTGTAATTTTGACAGTATCTTCGTTTCACAATGTAAGTGCTCACTAAAAAAGGATTTCGAAAAATTTTAATTTTGAACGTCAAAAATCAAATATTTTTGATAATACTTAATCCCTTTTTAAACAGAATTATCAAATCCAAGTCGCAATTCACATGAAAACAGTGTATTGTATTGTAATATAATTCATGTTATAAATAAAATCAGGTAAACTGATATAACCAAGTGCCAGAATGTTTTTGTTGAATCAATTATAATTACAATTATGATATGCAGAAAATAAGTTTTTCTAATCAGATTAAAATCGACCAGTGTAAGCAGAATTACAGATTTCTGGTACCTCGACATTCGCGCACTCACATAAAAATAAAATATAAAAAAATTTAAAAAATCCATATCAAATCGGCCGGCTCCGGGATTTGATGCGTGGACCTCCCGACTACGAGTCCAAGACGTTACTATTTGGCCAACTCAGTCAGCTTGGGGGTCTAGTTTTGTACGTATACTCGCTTCGCTCATTGGGGGCTCCGCCCCCAAACCCCCACTGAGGTTCTCTGGAAAGGTTTTTTAAAGATCTATGGGAGATAGAGTGCGTGTATTTAGTCTTCTGTATTGGCTATTACCTTTTTTTCCACAATAAACATGAAAAAATAAATGTGGGAATACTTTGGGATTCTTTCGGAATTTTCCCGTCGGTTGCAAGCTAATAGGTATCAGTTTGCCAAGTCTAAGTTGTCTACATCAACTGGAAGTGTACATACATTTATGGTGCATTTTGTGGAGTAAATTTCAACTGAAATGGACATGATACAAGATGAAATAGCGACTAAGATTCATGGTATGTAAATATTCAATTTGGCATTTGCCTTTACGAACACGGAAATCATAGAAAAGTACAAATAAAATTGGTTGTAATATGTTGTAAAGAATGCGGGACTTCATCTCCGAGTTATAATTAAAGAATATAAATTATGAAATTTCTTTAACAAATAGAAGAACATTTTGTTAGTTCTGGACAAAAATAAGTTAATTGGGTTTAATTATTATGAACCTGAGACTTCAGAACGCAAGTCCAAGACGTTACTATCTCGACCACCCCGTTAGGTTTACGGAAATAATTATTTCTAAACTTTCAGAGCCATACGTGAACACAGTTTGATAATACCGTTGCCATGGAAACCGAGCACTTTTTCGGGGATTTTTAGGGCTAAAAAAATACTTTTTCTAATTTTCTTGTGGTTTACAGCCTAAAAGCTATATGTGTACCAAATTTCAAGTTTCTAGCTCATCTGGAAGTGGGCAAACATTAATGTCAGTGAGCCGTGCCGAGCCCTTTTTCGGCGTTTTTAGGGCTAAAAATTGAAAAAGTAAACTTTTCGGAATTTTCCTATGATTTATAGCTTAAAAGCTATATGTATAACCAAATGTCAAATTTCTAGCTCATCTGGAAGTGGGCAAACATTAATGTCGGTGAGCCAAGCCGGGCCCTTTTTCGGGGGTTTTTAGGGCTACAAATTTAAAAAAATAACTTTTTTGGAATTTTCCTGTGGTTTACAGCCTAAAAGCTATACGTGTACTAAACTTCAAGTTTCTAGCTCGTCTGGAATTAGGCAAACATTAATGTCGGTGAGCCGAGCCGAGCCCTTTTTCGCGAGGTTTTTAGGGCTAAAAATTAAAAGAATTAAGTTTATGAAATTTTCCTGTGGTTTGCAGCCTAAAAGCTATATGTGTACCAAATTTCAAGTTTCTAGCTCATCTGGAAGTGAGCAAACATTAATATCGGTGTGCCGAGCCGAGCCCTTTTTCGGGGGGTTTTTAGGGCTAAAAAATAAAAAAAAATAAACTTTTTGGAATTTTCCTGTGGTTTACAGCCTAAAAGCTATACGTGTACCAAATTTAAAGTTTCTTGCTCATCTGGAAGTGGGCAAACATTAATGTCAGTGAGCCGTGCCGAGCCCTTTTTCGGCGTTTTTAGACCTAAAAATTGAAAAAGTAAACTTTTCGGAATTTTCCTATGATTTATAGCTTAAAAGCTATATGTATACCAAATGTCAAATTTCTAGCTCATCTGGAAATGGGCAAACATTAATGTCGGTGAGCCAAGCCGGGCCCTTTTTGGGGGTTTTTAGGGCTACAAATTTAAAAAAATAACTTTTTTGGAATTTTCCTGTGGTTTACAGCCTAAAAGCTATACGTGTACTAAACTTCAAGTTTCTAGCTCGTCTGGAATTAGGCAAACATTAATGTTGGTGAGCCGAGCCGAGCCCTTTTTCGCGAGGTTTTTAGGGCTAAAAATTAAAAGAATTAAGTTTATGAAATTTTCCTGTGGTTTGCAGCCTAAAAGCTATATGTGTACCAAATTTCAAGATTCTAGCTCATCTGAAAGTGAGCAAACATTAATATCGGTGTGCCGAGCCGAGCCCTTTTTCGGGGGGTTTTTAGGGCTAAAAAATAAAAAATAAATAAACTTTTTGGAATTTTCCTGTGGTTTACAGCCTAAAAGCTATACGTGTACCAAATTTAAAGTCTCTTGCTCATCTGGAAGTGGGCAAACATTAATGTCAGTGAGTGAGTGAGTGAGTGAGTGAGTCAGCCTTGTGGCTTTATATTATAGGGACTCGCTTCGCTCATTGGGGGCTGCGCCCCCAAACCCCTGCTGAGGTTCTCGGGAAAGGTTTTTTTAAAAGATCTATGGGAGATAGAGTGCGTGAATTTAGTCTGCCACAATAAACCTGAAAAAATAAAATGTGGGAAGACTTGTGGATTTTTCGGAATTTTCCCATCGGCTGCAAGCTAAAAGGTATCAGTTTGCCAAGTCTAGTTTTCTAGATCAACTGGCAGTGTACATACATTTATGGTGTATTTTATGGAGTAAATTTCAACTGAAATGGACATGATACAAGATGAAATAGCGACTAAGATACATGATATGTAAATATTCAATTTGGCATTTTCCTTTACGACCACGGAAATCATAAGAAATACAAATAAAATTGGTTGTAATATGTTGTAAAGAATGCGGGACTTCATCTCCGAGTTATTATTGAACTTGTATGTATTGCAACTTGAAATTCTTAAAATATGTCAACATTTCGCAAAATTCAGTGGCATATAATTCTGCTAATTATTTCACAGTAATATACCTTCTGTATATAACAGTATTCATGTAGTAGGCCTACTCAATTTCAAATACATCAACGAAGTAAACAAACATCTGACTGCACTGCAGACAAAGCCTTCAAACGATTAAAAATGCGCCATTGTAGTATACCCGTAGACATAATTTAAAAAACATGTGACCTTTAATTAGTTGTTACTCCGGTACCGGTCAACCGATTAGATGCAAAATTAATAGGCTTTTTGCCATGGACGTTATAAATGCTTATACCAAGTTTCATGAAAATCCGATAAAGCATATTTAAGTTATGAGGCCTTTTGTTATTTAATGCCATAAAAAGGCACTAAATTGGGCATTATTCCGGTACCGGCCAACCGATTTGGTCAAATATCAACAGACGTCTTCCCATGGACATTATAAATGTATATACCAAGTTTCATATAAATCCGATAAAGTGTATTCGAGTTATGGCGCTTTTAAATAAAAGCACTTAATTGGGTTCTATTCCAGTACCGGTGAACCGATTTGGCCCAATTTCAATAGGGTTCTTCCCATGGACATACCCAGTTTCATTAAAGTCCAATAAAGCGTATTTGAGTTATCGCGCGTACAGACACACGGACGGACGGACAGACGAACAGACATTTTTCCTTCCCCCACACAATCTCATAAAGTACCATACTGGCACTTAATAAATATTAAAGAATGAATTCCACGAAAATAATGCACAATGTGCTGCAGTCACATAACTTCTCTACCCTGGACTTGGAGAATACCATACGAGGTATGGTAATATGTATATTATTATATCGCAGGTTTTTGTGGAGGGAAGTATGAAAGTGATATTGAATTTCTTTTTAATTTCAGCCCTGAAACGGTTGTATGGTAACATGAGAGTGAGAAATAAAATATCCTGCAAAGACAATACAATTTTTTGTTTCGGAATTTCTGATTCTTCTTATTTCAACTCTACCAGGCTTGGTGGATAGAAGCAATGGGATGCAAAATTCTACATCCTCTAGAGCCATTAAAGCTATATCAAGATTTTTCTGAGCGAATAGTTTGAATATAATAAGTCGTTTTTCTTCATTTAAAATCCTAAATACCCATATAAGGCCTATAATTTGATAATCGAAAGTCCTTCATAAGTTAATTTCCAGTTTCCAATATAAGACCCGGGTGACGCCAGGCCTTTTAAGCTAGTAGCATATACACTGCCAATAGGTTGTGCCCAATAGAAAATTCTACTGTGAAAATCTTAAATGAAGGGAAATGACTCCACTTTCTTCCTATTTCACATTAAAGTTAGACGACATGGGGCTGTATTAGGGCGACATAAACTTCTTTATTGCTGTTATTTACCTAGAAACTCGTACTTATCGTTTTCTAGATCGTAATAAAAGGTTAGCAAGGTCTGCGTGCTCTACTCTCGATAAGTGTTTATTTTCTCAATAGAAAGTCCAAAATTTATTGTGAAGGAAAACTCTTTACTGTTGACAAAATGCTGTTCTTATTTATACAGTAAGCTTATTACTATCCAGGATTAAAGAAATATTTTAATATCAGGGTTATAAAAAAAGTAGGCCTAAAGAAAGAACGAGGGGTATGCTGGGGCGTAGATGAGACTTTTGCGCTACAAACCGAAAGGTCACGAGTTCGATCCCCGGTGAGGTAACTGGGATTATTCAATTGGCCTAATCCTTCTGGTGGCACTACGGCCCTGGGGACTACCCAGTCTCTAACAGAAATGAGCACTAGAAGGCTTCCATGGACTGTATGGGAAATTCTTTACTTTAAAGAAATAATATAACTGAAAAAAATATTACTTCCCAGATACATTCAATTAATAACATATTTTGATAAATTTGAATGATTCAAATAAATATGTAAAATAATTATTAAACCACTATCTTTGCTCAGATACAGCTTACCAGTATCAATTTATACATCATGATTTAAGCTATTAAATTTTCATTTCTTCTCAGTATAACTTATTAATAGGGTCAGGCAAAATATGAAATTTCATATTCTAAAATATGGCTGCTAGCGCTCTGAAAACTCGGATCTTTACGAATCAAGAAGTTTAGATGGCAATGCACGCAAGAAAAAAGTTCATATTTTATAATATTTTGGTAAAATCTTCATATTTCGTGAAAATCTTCATAAAGCTTCATATTTTGTATGATTTGCAAATTTTTCCTTCGTTAATACTTCTATGAAAAATGAATCGAGTTTTCCACATCATTGAAATGTTTTGAAAAGTTTTCCGGGAATCGCATCTCAAATCCCTAAACGGCAAACTCTAGAAAGCTAAAAAATTTGGCAACACTTTCTAACTGTTAAGAGGTACCCTACACATTTCCGCTCTAATAATAGCCTACTTTCATTATGAACGGCGATGGGATTTCTACGTATTGTGTGGATGTAGTCACATTTCTTGCATTCCAAGAGATAACTCGACAGCAAAGGCGGGGGTAGGGAATGTTTACAGTTAGAGGAACCAGCTCACTAGCTGCTCACTAGACACTGCATCAGTTTTGGACTGGCATTTATGTGATGTTTGTGATTCGTGGTCATTTGAATCGTGCGAAGTTGCCAACATGCCTAAATCTGGAATGCGCAATTGGTGACAGAATTCAACTGTTTTAAAACAGATGTAACGATTGTTATGTGCACATTTTGTAACGAAAGTGTAAGTATGGAATATTGTCCTTTTTATTATCTGTGTAATACTATCTAAAGACAAATTTTTACTAACATTCAAATTATTTTTACGCTACATTTGATACCTTGGGAAAAAACAAATATAAGATGCATCTTCGCATGAGACATATCCCGGCCAGCCCTCCCCCAGTGAAGCAGCTCCTTTTATACCACGATCCAGCGAATTCTTCGAGGATGAACAGGCTGACAAACCGTTGGGTACAAGGCAAACCTTTGGGTACAAGGCACATATTCTCACATTTTTAATATTTGGTACAAGGGGCGCTCTTGAATTTTTAATATTTGGTACAAGGGGCACTCTCGCATTTTTAATATTTGTTATGATCGGGAGTGTAGGCGACAATATACAAGGATAGTTTGTCACCCTGCTTCGCTGAGAAACAAAATGTGAATATCGAGTGTGCGGAGCTTAAAGTGCAACTTGTATTTGACTTTCGCCGATATCTTTATTCTGAACAAATGGGTGACTGAATTACATAATAATTTTGTTATTAATTAATTTTTTAATACAGGTATCTGCAAACACAAAGTTTCAACTGAAACAACACACAAATAGCATTCAACATAAAAAAATGAAAATAAAAAAAGACACACACACAGTTCAGACGTTTCTTACCGACAGAAGATGCAACCTATTGCCAGAAAACATTGAAAAGCTGCTTGTATCTTATTGTAATAAATAATAATTGATGTGAAAAAATGTAGGTGAATAGAATATTGTAAACATTTAACGTATTAATTACCAGTTAACTTTTATTTTGTCCTCTCATTGTGAATAGGGTAGATATTCCTTTGTGTGTTGTCTTAAATCAAATAACAAATACTCATAAGATAAAATTGGTGATTTATTGGGTTTCATAATATTTTTAATTTTTTTTTCTTCATAATTTCATATTTAGCATAAATAAATTTCATATTTGCCAAAATTTTCTTCATATTGTGCCTGTCTCTACTTATTAGCCTATCTTGGTTTCTAAATATAAAAGATCTTCAGTTATTTAATACTTCATGTACAATTTGTGAACAAAATTTAACTTAGATGATTAACCTTCTTTCTGTTACCAACGTTTAAATTCGCAATTTAAAAATTGTATAAAAGCAGATATAAAGGATTAGTAGAGCAGTGCTTTGTATAAAATGTGAGGATTTTTTATTCACAAGTTAGGATTGTCATTTATGGAAACCACCTATTCCATGGAAATTTTCTCTATTTATTTCAAACTTAGAGCCTAGTAATGGTTTCACTTGGTGATTACATATATTAATAGGCCTATAGAAATTCAGTTCTGAAAGGATTAAATAAAATTGATAGTTACCCAATGATCATGACCATTTATGTTGCAAAATGCTTTGGTATCGGTAAGCCTATTATAAGCCAAAGGACTATCATTGTTTTAGCTAAATTTTCTTATACTTATCATTCATTGAAGTTTTTTGTAGTCTGTAAAATACAATAGCCTACACCGGCAGTTCCCACCAGAGCTCAGCTGTTTTTCCACGTGAAATAGACAGATGCTCGACAGATTTTGGGATCGCAATGGTGATGGATATAATCAGGCACATAGTTGACTACTTTAACACATATGTTGAGAACATATCCTTCAATAAAGTGTAATACGTGCACAATTAATGTTCGAACCTCAAATGTGAACACCTTGATCCATGCACATAACTCGTAGGCTAAAGGACGTGTTCGGGGGAATATGTTTCTGAAGAAAAGTGATCATCTCTGCATGACCCATCATCTCTAAATGTTTGCCGGTGAAGTCCTGCCACACCCTGGGCTTTGTTTCTTTAAGACTACTTATATGCACACACGGCACAAATATATAGACACGCACCAAGGCTGATAAAATATTGAGTCCAATGAGACGTTTCAATAGACTATTCCACTCACGTGACGTGTTTGATATTGACCAATAACGTTTAGCAATTCCTCGGATATAGACCAATCACGATTGTTTATCTTGCTATTAATATGAGGATGCGATTTTATCTGATAAAATCTTCAGGTCGTTACGTAAGGCATCAACTTGCGGCGATTAATACGTCATATGCTGTCATTAAGCAGCACGAAAACACATTATTTTATACCACATAACTTGTTTGGAAATTGCAATACTACAAATCTCCATAGATTAAAAACACTATTTCGATTCGGTGAAAGCTAGTTCGTGAACTTTTATAGCGGTTTGATGTAACTTAAGCAACTACAACGACGCCCTCCATCTTCTGATGCGCACTATTGGTAGCACTGGGAACTCGGATCGATACATCGAATCGATTCGTGGGTTGTTCATTTATCTAGTAGGCCTATGCCGGTATCTTACGGCTGACAGAATAATGACAACAAAGTAAGAAAATAATCATTTACAAAATCTGTTACAGTTTATTTGTGGAATAGTCTTAATAAATCCTACTCGAGATTACGAGTTTCATCAGATAAATTTGCTCGAACTTCGTTCTCGCAAATATATAGAAAAAAAAGTAGGCTAATCTCTCGTGGGATTTCCTATGATAGTAGCTTTGCCTGCGTGATCTGAGTCTAACGGTTGAAAGTGGTTGGTCACAGCTTGAGTGAGGAGAGACGTGGGTATGAATAGTGACTACATGATGTTCCTGCTGTACCTGTACATTATTCAGATTAAGGGATAGCAAGAAAGGATATTATGTGGGTGGGTTTGACCTTTATTATACTCACGGCAAACTGACCGACATCTTTTGTGTGCTAGCCTATATCATTTTCTGAGGAATTAAATTATTAATGACTGTCTGGCAAAGATTCCTTGTTTTGAAAATGCACTTTATGAATTAGCCTACCAACAATAACTCAGAGAAAAAATTACTGTTACCTTTTCACTGTTGAATGTATATGGTTATTATAAGCAATCACCAAGTAAATACATCCGTGGTGTCTAAGTTTGAAACCAATGCAAACAATTTGAGTGGAATAGCTGCCTTTCATAAATAATAAACTTAACACGTGGATAAAAATCCTCACACTTCACATAAAGCATTACCCTATTATTTATATGCTTTAAACAACTGTTCGATGTGACGCATTTATAATTTGTCAGTGACTGAAAAATGAAGTCGTTCGTATCCGACCTCCCTGTTACAATGACAAAAACCGTTAAAATTCAAATTTCCGAAACTTTATTTTCATTACGGCCATATCGAAATTATCACCCTTAAGCAAATATTACAAGATTATAGAACAATTCCGAAGCTTCTTTTTATATAACATGTCATGTACAACGAAAGGGTTAAGAATAGAATTAAATTTAATTAATTAATTACAGCATAATTATGTAATGAGTTCCATATCAAAATTTATATCAACACATCAAATAAAATAAAAGCTATTAGATTAAAGTGTTTATTTTTCGATTGAATCATTTCATTAGGAATTATTAAGAAAAGTTCAAAACTGTCCGCCCACCCCGTAATTAACGACTTCTTCCCCCAGTGTTTCAACGTTAAAAACCAATCACTTAACCGTTAACTTCAAAATTCTCCATCCACTTAGAAATAAAGGTGCGATCCTAGGACCAATCAGAAAACTATGTCCTGAGAAATGACGTCACGAACCCAGTTTTAATATACAGTGTGATCCGTTTGACATGTCAGAAAAGTAAAACGTCATATTTAAGAGGTTAATGTATATAGCTTTGTGCAAGTTGCTGTAATGTAAGTGGAAAGGATGGGAGTTAACAATGAGTGATATTTCAGACTTCGGCCACATGGCTTGGCGGTGCTATCGTGCATAGAAGACAAAATGGTGGTCACGCCACAACAGCGTGCTCAGTGTTTAGTATGGTATTCGAAGTTTTCTAGTGTAATGCAAACACAGCGGGCGTCAGTACAACTGCCGGTATGCCCCTTCGCATCGAGACATTGTTAACTGGTGTCACATGTTCTTGGAAGATGGTCTCAAAATGCCTCATAGGCCTACAGGCGGAAGGTTACGTGATAGGACTTGACTCCTCCAGATTTTTTTTTGCGTGGGGGTACATCAAGTCGACTGTGTACACACAAAGACCACAGAATGTAGCTGACCTACAACGGATGATTATAGCGGCCTTTCAGCAGATCACTCCAGAAAATATCCGCGCCACATGGCGGAACCTGTCCGCGAGGTAGGATCTGTGCCGCATTTGCAACGGCGGTCATGTTGATTGCTAATGTGCTGGAATACAAAACTTACAGGTTTCCTACACCTGTTTGTACCATTAACAATTAATAAATTTAAATAGTTTCTTGTTCACAATGCTTTACTTTTCTGACATCTCTAACGGATCACCCTGTATACCAATTTCGCCCGATTGCGGGGACACTTTTCTTCGGGGCCCAAGTACAGGACACGTATAATAGGCCTACACTCGTATTATTGTGAATACTTGTATACTTTACCACCGTGCAATTGGATACTACACGAACCTGACGCGTCGATATGAAATTACGTGCGGGAGTGATGTAAATAAAATTAAGTTAATAAGTTGGCTTAATAGAAGATTGTATCGCGTTATTAAGTAGACGTGGTGGACATCGTAAGTATATTTATACGAGTGACCTATACAATAGTTCATAGAGTGGATCAATAGATATCATACATGAATCTATGTGAGTGTAAGTGATCATTACGTGAATCTAAATAATATATATTGGCCCTAATTACAGTGATTTTGTTAGTTAATTTGTATCCACATGTAAATAAATGATAAAATCTTAAGTCTTGGGGGGCAGAAAGTACCTTGCCCCCCCTAAGTCGGCGCCTATGTCAATGACTGCCCATCTAGGAGCATCTAAAACCCCTATCGACGGCATCCGGCTATAAAAGGTTAGTCATTATTATGGCTGAACCTTGGCAAACTTATTGTGACTTAGGAATCACAGACCAGAGATCAGTTTAGGATGCAATTAAGCATAATAGCGTTAGCGCTTAACGTAGACCCGGTTGTAAGAATAATTTCTTAGCCTAAACCCTATTGCACTTAACATATCTTAATTTTTCTACATATTTGTAAATATATATAATACCAACTGGTACTTTATTGTGATTTTAATGAAAACTTAATTTTGTTGTAATGATCTTGATTATCAGTAATTGAATAAATTAACCAATAATAACTGTTTTATCATTAGGTCTAACCATTTTTATCTGTCAACTAGTGTCTTACATTTAATTTGATGTTATAATAATGAATATTAGATCTATTGTATTATGATACTTCACATGTTTAATATGACATTTTAACGTTTTATACGTTATTAAATATTGTGTATATTAATATCTTATATTCCACCAGGTCTTTCTAACCTAACTGATTATTTGTTAATGTCAATATAATAAAATACATGGTGAATAATAGTTCAATTCTTTCTCTATTATCTTATTATTATCATAATTACAGTAAATTTTTATACATTATAAATCAATACACGTTTCTTTATAGTCTTTCGCTTCATTAGTTAATTGATTTTTGAGGGTTTAGGCTAAGAAATTATTCTTACAACTCCTAATTTCTATTGCCCTCTTATTCAAGATGAAGTTCATTAATAGTAGACCCGGTTTTAATGATGCTTTTGTTGTACTATGTGTGTAGATTTACAGGCATGTAAAATAAATCTTTCGGGACAAAATTCCCGCGCACAGGTGACGGTTACTAGCGAAAGTAAAGGTACATAACCGTAGTTAAAGACCATTAAACCAACCATTCTATGATACATTAGACTTTTTATCGGTCTACTGCATCATCTATTTCCCTCGCTTGACTTTATTGATATACGGCTGGATTAAGATCTCTTGACGAGTGCCCCGCATTTTTTTCTTCCAAATCACGATATCTACCGGAGATAGAATCAGGCATTCTGATCAGTAGTCAGTCAAGGCCCTTTCACATCGAAAATTAATCGTAAACGCAACATAAACTTAAAAGTATGTGACCATGCTTCTGAACGGAATCATTCACAACTTTTCACGTAAACTTATAAATAGGCTAAAGTAAAATTAACGTTAACTTATAACCTTGCAAACGCTAAGCTTCTGTTTCAAAGTTTATACGAAACATAACGAAACAACCATTCAGAACTAAGGAGCAGTCAATCGGCTACATTCGTCTTCACTCGGCCTGCTCGTTTCATTGTTTTCGTTTCTTCATCTTTGGCAGTAATTTTAATCAGCTGTTCATGTTCTCATATTCTGTGTTTGGTTATTAACTTATTACCGACGTTTATGTTTTCGTTGTGAATGCTTCATTTTTTTTATAGATTCCAGCTTAACTTTCCTATGACATTTTATAATACTAATAAAATAAAATCTCCCACTGATAAAATAAACACATAACTAGGAGCTTATTTGTAGGATGCGGTAAAGATTTTTATCTGAGACAATCAAATTAATCCATAAGAAGATTGTTAGTTCTAATAGCTAATATTTTTTCTTGAATATAATGGGACTTATTCGCTGATGTTTAATCCCTAAATGGGTGATGAGGGGTCACGTGACCCAGTTATGTTATTATATTGAACTTATGACGTTCCCTTCAGAAGTGGATGAATTGTGATATTTGTAAAGCCGATTCCCATGATCAAAATTTTTGGTTCAAAAAATGTTATCACTTATAATTTCTATACAATTATTTCTGGCTGAGAATCCATTTTCTTGAACAGCTGACAGTATACCAATACTTTTTCGTAATTTCTAAAACACTTCAACGTTTATGCCGGTTGTAATAATTATTATAGATAGTATTATAAATTTAAAGTCTGCCTTAGCAACTGCTAATCTTATTTACACTAATATTTCATTTTGTCTTCGTGGTTAATGTTCGCTTGATAGAGCGCTGGTAGCGAAAAAACAGCTGTTCGGAGGAAGCTGCCATGTTTCTATGTCATGCAGGTCACGTGGGAGAGAATGATGCTCATTGATTGATTTCATATTTTTTAAATAGAAAATTAGAAATGTTTCTTTTCTGTTGCATGCAAGTCAATTTAATGGAAATTCTAGGATGAAACTGTGTGCAAAGACAACTGTCTATGTACCATGATCCAATTTGTTGGTTTGCAGAAATTTGTACCAAAATTGGATCATGGGACATCGGCTAAACTTTTTAAAATGACTGTTTGAATTTAAATATGTAAGCATTTCATTTGAAAACCAGTGTGGACTAAAGACCTGTGCCAAAGTAATCTCACTTCTCTCCCAAGAACGATAAAATTGAGATTTTAAAAGACCAGATTCCAGTTTATCGATTCATGAATCGTGACACTAAGTCCCCCAAACCATAACCAAATTTACATAGTTTCATTGCTCTTGATAGCTCAATTGGTTTGTTATGGCTTATGAAATCAAACGTTGCAGTTTTCAATTCAGTAAAGATCTACACACATTTGTTAGAAAAATATTTCAATCCTCCTTATACCCTCAATAGTTGTAAGTTAGGATAGAACTTAGGAAGTGCCAAGAACATTCATAAAGATTTATAATATTTATTTGTATTATATGTTCAAAAAATTGTTATAATTGATGGTACAATATTATATGTACGGCTCACAGAAGATCCGCCAAATATATGTATAGGCTTGTTAGATATAAAATATAAATTAGAATTAAAAAGCTAAAATTAAAATTACATGGAGTAATATTGTCTGATTGATAAAATTTGTGTAAAAGTTTTGTCTTTGTATTAAAATATTAAAAACATTGAAAGCACATAGGTTTGGTAAACCATGTTAGTCACAAATCATCTAACTTGCTATAAGCAACGTCCTTGTAAGTAGAAGCTAATTAAAAGATTATTCTTGAGTATTTATGTACTGTGTCCAAACAGTTAATCAATATTTGTACCACTTAAAGTTAAAAGGTTTTTCTTCAGTGTTCGTAAGCACTTGTATATTCAGTGTATGTGTATGCACTTGTAAAATCAATGTACTTACAGATTTAGTATAATATTAAAAATATGTATTTGTTGAGTTTCTTCTATTCTTATATTTTCTTTTTTCTTTCTTCTTACTGGTGATGTTTCGTATTGTTGTATTTAGTTTAGTTGAGTATCTTCTTTCTTCTTAATTGTAAAATGTTGTTATTGTGATGTTGTTGGCAACTTCCAAGACGCTATCCTATAGTAATCATATGGAATGCATTTCGACTTTAAGAAAAGTTATCTTCAGCCTGTTTAACAAATATACGAATGAAGAGGAATTAGAAATAGTTTGTTTGTGATAAGTATTAGTGAAGTTTTTTAAAATTTAATATGAGCTTACCTGTTTAGCGCTGTTGTGTGGAGTTGTAAATGTTGGAAGTGACTCGCGGAGCAGAACGTGTAGCTTGTATTTATATGGGTAGGGTATGTTCACAAATTAAATCGAAATGTGGGTTATTGTCAATGGTATCTTCGTTAAGAATATTTCGTTTATGTTTGTATATTTCTAAGTTTTCAAGTGTGTTTAGTTTATTACTTTTATCTTGTATAAGTATTATTTCCATCGTTTGTTCTATATTATTATGTTTATGGTTCTCGTCTAGCAAGTGTTTAGCATAGGCGGATTTTCTTCTTTTTTGTTTATAATCTATTGAGTGTTCATTATATCTTTGTTTAAATTTCCTACGCGTTTGTCCGATATAGACTTTTTTGCAGTCTGTGCAAGTTAATTTGTAGACACCATTTGCTGAAAATTGATCTGTGCTGTTGTTCTTTATATTATATAATTTGTTTTTGATGTTATTATTTGTTTGATATGCAATCTTAAAATCCTTTTTGAATAGTTTTGCAATTCCGTGTATTTTCTTGTCTGTATATGTAAATGTTATGAATTTCTGTTCTTTCTTTTCTTTTATCGGTAATAAATTTGTCTTATTCGTTTTATTTTTGTTTTTCTGTATTCTTTGTCTTTTAAGTATCTTGTAGACATGTTTTCTTCGAAACCATTGTTTTTAGCTATAGTTATTATTGTGTTGAGTTCTTCTTTGTAGTGCTTTCTGTTCATAGGAATATTCAGTAGTCTATGTATCATATTGTTTAGTGCTGTGTTTTTTGTTTGATGATTTGTAATTGGAATTAATTATTTTATACAAAAAACTTAATGACTGACATGCTCTTCTCTGTGATAAAGCTTGGAATTCAAAATTTTCCAGGAGTTTATCATAATTCATATAATAGCCACAAACTTTAAACATTAAAAACTTGAGGAATTTATTTTGTACTTTTTCAGACAATAAATAATTATATAGGCCTATGAATTGCATAATCAATGAACTTAAGATTTTTGTAGTGTAGGCCTACATTAGTAAAATAATTTATTCTTAACTTAGGCCTAACAGACGCAAGAAGCAATAACAATTTTATTCACCAAAAACTAGAATGAAACAACACAAAAAATAGTATTTAGTCAGAAATCATTATATTGGTCTAAAATGTATTACAAGTTGTAGCGAAATGCAGTAGGAATAGCTTGAATGCGAACGAAGGATAAATTAATGGAAAAGACGTTATTTACACACTAATGATTGTATATTATGCGATATGTCATGACGATAAGCCTACTAATAATTTTAATAACAGTTAACTATAGTAATGGACCACCGCTGTGGATGCAGGGGATGCGTTCGGTCATCTCATATCCTGGTCGGGACAAGTTACCTAGGCGGGATTTTTTCCAGGGTTTTCCCTCACATGTGAGACGAATTTCGGGTAACATATCAACCGGCCGTCATTATCATCTTCATCCCATTTGCGCGTTGTTTGAAATGAATGTATGTGACTAATGTGTATTGTCCTACGCGTTCGTGTTCTCTCGGAGATGGCCCGGCATTGGACTGATCACTCATCCGGGAGGTCCTTCATGTCCTTGTCTGGTCAAAAAAGTATGTATGTGATCCATAGAAACTACCTCCTCTGACGGGTCGCGGTTCTGTAAGGCCCGGGCTACGTAAATGTACAAAGAGGTAAAACTCAGCGAACGAAAAAGAATAGTAATGATAACAACAAAGATAATATTGATAAGAGTTATATTATTAACAGAATAATAGCAGTAGTAATTAAATATACAATATATTGCAAATAAAATTTGACCTTCTACTGAAATTTTGTATCGTTTTGAAGGTACCGGTACATTAACACATGCCTATTAAGAGCCCACATTATTCATTAATACATTCTCATCTATCATACATGGCTTTTATTTGGAGATATTGTAAGGAAACCTTGAAATTACCTATCCAATTAATTAAACTAAAGAAATTCATAATATTGGTCTATTCATTAGGAAGTCTTCACTCCAACTAAAGAACTGTACATTAGTATCAAATGTTGGTAAAATATCACTCTCTTATGTAGGCTATGTTTTTAAAATTCTACACAACCTGAACTTTAGTAATCTAGAAGTAATGTTCAAGCGTGATTTTCATAGTCATTTTACACGTAACATAAACATATACACATAAAATTTGGTCTACGGAATACGGAATAGGAGGAGTTAAATCCAATTTATGTACTAGCTGTTATGAATTCCTTCTTGAAATTCAAAGCCTAACCATTTTTAAATTTTATAGAAACTATATCGCTTGCTCTGGAACAAATATAAACTGAGTAATCTACTTTATTGGTCTCTTTAAAGATGTCGAAATGTATTTCTTTGTGCGATGTTTAACCAATTAAAGTAAATAACATCAGTTCGTGTGCATTTTAGTCCCCTGTCAAATGTACAAAAAAAGGCTCCCGTGTGCTCCTTGATGATGCAAGTGTGGGAGTGGTCTCAATCTCTTCATTTGACCTTGGAGAAACATAATTTCGATGGTGCCACTCTTGAAAATGGTGCGTTTGAATGGTGGGGGCAAAAAACAAAATGGCTGCCATCGCAAACACGTTTTCCTATTTATATCAGTAACCGTTGGGATTACAAAAAAAAGTTTGAAACATGAAATATAGCTACATAGATTATACACAGAAAAGATTATTACAACTTTTATGTAGGATCAACCGTTTTCTCATAAAAAGTACTTTTATATTTTTCAAAATTAAAAATGATTATGTCTCAGTATGAGGGTTTTGCAAGCGCATATTTAGACACCTGATATTATTTACACGGCCACTGGATACTTCTAACAATGATTAATATGTTAAACACTAATAAATTAAAAAATAACCCCTTTCCCTTATGTTGTGCCGTAGGAAACTGAAAGATAAAAAGTACTACTATAGTTTTAAACTTTAACGAAAATACTGGGGAAGAAATACAATGTTTGCAGATTTATAGGCCTATAGACAGAGTGGATACACTCCTACAATTACATTTTTAATTATAATCATTGTCACTTTCAATACAAATCTCACTTAGACCTAAATCTTCATCATCGTCCAGCTCGCACTCTCCCATATTGTCACAACGGTTGGGATTACCTTCGCACGTGCACATTTCAGTACACCGGAGTCCATTTGACTGACATGTAGCCTACATGGAGGAGAGCAACGCCTTTTGGAGCATGAGCAGCGACAAAGTTCCAAGATAAGCTCGGGTGCAAAAGGGTTGGTACAAGCAACAGACTCGTATGCACTCCCTACTTTTTTTCCATCCAAAATCTGAGGGCGGTGGGTTATTGGGATGCTTATTTAGGTCCTAATTCTATTCAAAACATTGAAGGTGAGCCCTTAGCCATGCCAGATCCAGTGTAGATCTTGTTGGAGGAACATCTTGGCACTTTTTCTGTGTAAACAACAACCATCCCACAGGACCTAATATGTCGGTCAGTGTAGTTTTGGGGATATAAAGCTGAAAATGAACGCTTCCAAGATAGTCCTGACATCTTCAGTGAGTGAAAGTGTAGTCCCCAAATTAGCCAAGGCTTCTAGCGGCGTATCACTTGCGGAATTTAAAGCTTTCCACCACTTTATTTTACCTTTGCCAGCAAATGATCCTGTTACAGCAGCTCCTAAAATTGCGTGTAATCCAAGGAGTGCAGAGGCTTTCAGAGGTCCAAAGTGCTCTGTAAATTGAACCTATCTGAACGAACCTTAACCGAGGAAAAATGAAAAATCTTTCGAAAGCTGAGGATATCATCTTAGTGCTAAAATCAGGACATCATCGGGGGAGAACACATGAGTAGTTTTAATTCCTTTCTGTGCTAAATAAGATGCATGTGATCTTTGTGTTGGCCTCCTCCTGCTTACTTGCAAGACTGGATATATCATCGCCATGTGATGAAGCTGCTTTGTCCCTCCAACTGAGTAAAAACTGAGTACAAAAACTACATGGACCTCAGTGTAATTACTGAATTCAGCAATTACAGTGCGGTTAATGTAGTTTTTTACTCTTACAAAGAAAACTCATTTAAGAAAGCGATGTGAGAGATTCGGCAAAAGGGCTAGGATCCAATGCAGTGCAAAATCGAACCAGAAACGAAAATTGGAAGGATACCAATGCACAAATTAGCTAACAGAGTTCCTTTCCGATGAGATTCTGCAATTTGGCGTGACCAACAACAAAAGGTTTGTACTCTGTTGAAGGTACAAAGCAGCTTCATCACATGGTGATGATATATCCAGTCTTGCAAGTACACAGGAGGAGGCCGACACAAAGATCATATTATATGCATCTTATTTAGCACAGAAAGGAATTAAAACTACTCATGTGTTCTCCCCCGATACTGATGTCCTGATTTTAGCACTGATATGATATAATCAGCTTTCGAAAGATTATGCATTTTTCCTCGGCTAAGGTTTGTTCAGCTGGTTCAATTTACAGAGCACTTGGACCTCTGAAAGCCTCTGCTCTCCCTGGATTACACGCACTTTCAGGAGCTGATGTAACAGGATCATTTGCTGGCCAAGGTAAAATAAAGTTGTGGAAAGCTTTTAATTCCGCAAGTGATACGCTGCTAGAAGCCTTGGCTAAATGAAGGAATACACTTTCACGCACTGAAGATGTCAGGACTATCTTGGAGGCGTTCATTTG
Organism: Ectobius pallidus; assembly: GCA_964059195.1. NCBI lineage: Eukaryota > Metazoa > Arthropoda > Insecta > Blattodea > Ectobiidae > Ectobius > Ectobius pallidus. The sequence continues at coordinate 26,280,002 of CAXKWD010000010.1, read as the reverse complement.
CAGCTTTATATCCACAAAACAACACTGACCGACATATTAGATCCTATGCGATGGTTGTTGTTTACACAGAAAAAATGCCAAGATGTTCCTCCAACAAGATCTGCACTGGATCTGGCATGGCTAAGGGCTCAACTTCAATGTTTTTAATGGAATCAGGACCTAAATAAGCATCCCAATAACCCACCGCCCTCAGATTTTGGATGGAAAAAAGTAGGGAGTGCATACGAGTCTGTTGCTTGTACCAACCCTTTTGCACCAGAGCTTATCTTGGAACTTTGTCGCTGCTCATGCTCCAAAAGGCGTTGCTCTCCTCCATGTAGGCTACATGTCAGTCAAATGGACTCTGGGGTACTGAAATGTGCACTTGCGAAGGTAATCCCAACCGTTATGACAATATGGGAGAGTGCGAGCTGGACGATGATGAAGATTTAGGTCTAAGTGAGATTTGTATTGAAAGTGACGATGATAATAATTAAAAATGTAATTATAGGAGTGTATCTACTCTGTCTATAGGCCTATAAATCTGCAAACATTGTATTTCTTCCAAAGTATTTTCGTTAAAAGTTAAAACTATAGTGGTACTTTTTATCTTTCAGTTTCCTACGGCACAACATAAGGGAAAGGGGTTATTTTTTAATTTATTAGTGTTTAACATGTTAATTATTGTTAGAAGTATCCAGTGGCCGTGTAAATAATATCAGGCATGTAAATATGCGCTTGCAAAACCCTCATACTGAGACATAATCATTTTTAATTTTGAAAAATATAAAAGTACTTTTTATGAGAAAACGGTTGATCCTACATAAAAGTTGTAATGAACTTTTCTGTGCAGAATCTATGTAGCTACATTTCTTGTTTCAAACTGTTTTTTGTAATCCCAACGGTTACTGATATAAATAGGAAAACATGTTTGCGATGGCGGCCATTTTGTTTTTGCCCCCACCATTCAATCGCACCATTTTCAAGAGTGGCACCATCGAAATTATGTTTCTCCAAGGTCAAATGAAGAGATTGAGACCACTCCCACACTTGCATCATCAAGGAGCACACGGATGTACATTTGACAGGGGACTATTTGTCAGTAAGGCCAAATTGTATTTATATGGGGTTTATTAATGAGATTTGCCTCAATATAGCCTTTTCATTAGTAAATGCAAAATATTTAGAATTAAATAATAATAATAATAATAATATTAATAATAATAATAATAATAATAATAATAATAATAATAATAATAATAATAATAATAATCTGTAGCCTATACAGAAAGGGGCATATAGAAGACACACCACTAACACATACATTGAACTCAAACTTGAAGTCCCTTTCACTTCAATATGTATTGCTTGAGAGCGAGAGAGAAAGATAGTTAATCTACGAACTAATGTAATTTTCTGAAACTCCTGGATATGTCAGGTTATAGAATACCCATGTAACCTTCGCCTTTACCATTCCTGTACAGTAAGTTCTGAGCGTGCACTCTAATCTCTAGCCGCTACACCATCCACAGATTCAGATATTGATAATATGTTCTAGCCACCCTTTTCCCGAACGAGGCAGCGATTTCCAAGAAATATTAATATGCATGCGCGATTCTCGTGATGGAATTCCCTTGACAAGCACGGGACGAGAAAGATAACAGCCACTTAATTAAACTCGCCGCTTTCATTTTGCTGACACTTTGGTGCACGAATTCCAGGAAATAGCTATGTAAATAATATTTTCTATTTCATTAATCACTAGTAGGGTTCAGTTGTTTATGACATGTCATATTTTTATCCTGACATCCATTCTCGCCACAAACACATAAATTAAACATGAATTGCACATTTTTAGGTAGATTTTCGAAGAAAAATCTACCTATTGCAATGGATACCACTTTATGATTTTCGAAAAATTCTTTCATATCTTTACGTTTCATGCTCCCCTAAGTACGAAACCACCGCCCGTTAAAAAAAAAAAAAATTGTGCTTTTTATATATATATCTTTACACGCTAGCGGCCGTAATTTTGAAGATATTTGAACCAAATTTTAATATGTTATTTCTAGGCCCAATAGTTCGGACAAGTTCGTTAATGAGCAAAATTTGCCCAAGGGGGTGGTCGGGGGAGGGGGTTGAAATTTTAAAACATTTTTATCTCGGCCCCTATGAAGTATAGAGGGAAACTTTGTTTGAATAAATTAGAGTACTCCCTATGGAGTTCACAGTGACACCAACGATTCGGGGGTTCGAGTGAGGGTGGGGGTGGGGGTGGGGGATGAAAATTCGAAACTTTTGAAACTACGTCTTGTGGGGTATCGTTGAAAAGCTCTAGATGAGTACTCTACAAATCAATAAATAGTTTCTTGATAGCTCTCATATGACGCGAGATTTTAATGTTTGAAAATAATAACACTTAAAAGAATTATTATAATATCATAATTTTGTCTTGTTTAGCGGCTTTGCTAATTTTATTCATTGCTGATCTTGCGCACGGCCTCCCAGAATATTATATCCTATTCTTGTTGTCAAAACAAATGATTGTAGGCTCTTCCTCTTTACCGAATTCAGTTCTTATTACTGCAGGTTTACCATGCCAAGGCTAAAGAAGAAGAGTGCTATGCAGCGACAATAAATTAAGCCAAAAGCACTTCGAAATCTACCTCCGCCTGTAGGCCTGCCTAAAGGGATTTTTTTTATCCTAATCGGGCAATTCTTATTTTGCATATAAAGTCATATTTTGGTCACTTTCATGGATTTGGTCATATTTCGGTCATATTTGTAATTTAACGTCATAGTATTTCAGTTATAAATGCGGCAAAAGGGCACAATTAAGCAGTATGTGCACTAAATTGTCGAATTAATTTTTTTCTTCCGAAAATTAGTCACGAATAGTTTGGTTCTACTGTAACTGAAATGTGAAAGGACAATAAGAAGTAATAGCACAATTACCTCTTTTTTCATTTTTTGTTAACAACTTCCAATATATATGTTTTAAAAATATTTTCAGTTCATATTTGCAGTGGTATCTGGAAACATTAACAGATTAGAAGTTCTTTACAAGTAAAACTGTAAATCTCCCGTTAAGATTGTTAAAAAGTTATCTCATTGAATTAACGTGATGTAATAATTTAATGTCATTAAACGTTTTAAATTGGAATATTTACTTTTAGAAAATACGTTCTTTTGTGAGGTCATATTTGGTACCTTCTGGTGATATTTAATCTTTTTTAAGGTCATATTTGCAGTCAAATTTTCCACTTTTTTAGGTCATAAACATCCGAACCCTGTTCACTAGGCCTACCTTAAACCTACAATAACATTATGATTTAGAGTATTTTCAGTAAAATAAATTTGAATGTCATTTATTTATTTATTATATTTTATTGAAAGAACACAAAAATTTGGTCAAAATACTGGGTTAAATGTTAATACTTTCAAAAGATTATCAATCTACGAAAAAAATAAATCCCTTCTTACTGACCCTTTAGTGTCACACATCCAATGATCATTCCACATAATAATTACGATACCCTAACTTGAATGATATTAATGACTTTCTCACGTGTTAACGGCCGATTTGTAGTGTTTGAAAACTCCAAGCTTTCGAACTCTAGCTCTAGCTAGTTTATCCTCAGGGGCATGAATTCCAGTCATACCTTTCTTTTGTATTCCAGTCATATCTTTCTTTAGTACATAGTGATATCAAAGCATGTATTTCACTGTCAACCATCCTTTTACATTAATCGGAAAAGTTAGGGTGAATTTATGCGGACTGCGTCTTTTGCTATAGTTTGTTTTTAATATAAGCCTACAGATCAGAACACGCACATTTTGGATTTGGAATTTAGATCCCTGAAGATTGATTCAAAGCTAGAGATCGACTGCTTGGAGTTTTCCAACACTACGTCTCGATCGATAACCTGTGAGAAATGATTTATGAATTAACCTATTTATAAATAAATATATGCATTTCACTGAAGCTCATTTGCTCATATTTTAGTCTAGTATATCTTACCCCATTCCTATACAATACTGCCATCTACCTGATTGTTAGAAATGAAAGTTCTTCACTATCTTGTTACGACTAAGCATGAATCATCTCACGTTTGGTACGATCCATTCTACACCCATTCTATACCCTAATTACTCTTATAACTTCCATTTTGGGATGAATTTTCCTTGAAAAATTAAAAACGACGTATGTGTAAAGTTTTTATTTTTTGATTCCGTTTTAAGATGATTGCCGTTTTACTGTCTCTGTTTCATGTAATGTTCAGCTTCTTTCAACGATTCTAGCCAAACGGTTTATGCTATAAAAAATTGAACACTACTTTCTCTGTCGAGTGTAAAATTATCTACAACTTTGTTCCAGTATATTTTTTACGTAACTCTAATGGCTTTCCAGTATTTTGTCTGTTTGTAAATTTGTTTTTACGCAGTCATGACCAAGCGCTTCGTTCGATTTTCTTCCAATTTGGAATAATATTTCTTAAAGTCATAACAACGACTTAAGTATAAGTTTTTATATATTTTTAATCCGTTTCAAGATGAATCGCAGATTCTACTATTTTTTTAAATTTATTTTGGACGCGAGGGTTTACTGTTATCAAAACTAAGTTTAATTAATAATCGGGTTTTGTAGAGCAATCTCACATTTTACATAACCTCACTTAGTTTTGCCCCACTATACAAATATACTGTTGTATAATACCAACCTTCACTGAACATATAACCAACCAGCAATGTAGTCCCAAAATTTTCACGGGGTCTACTTTAAAGTTTAGAGGAAATTTTAGTGGAAGTCGTATATTTTAACAGTATTATTGAACAATATTGAAGAAGTCAATACGAAACATTATTAATAATGTTATTTAATTTATGGATATTTTATATGTTGAGCTCGGTACGTTTCTCTTCATTTCGTATCAGATCTCTCCTTGTACAACGTTAAACTTTTCGTAGAAATCTCATTTCTGCAGCTTGTATTTTGCTTTGGTATTTCTATTTAATTATCCATGATTCGCTGCCATACATAAGAACTGGGGCGGTCATTGTTTTATAAAATTCGATTTTAGTGTCTGCTCTTGCCTAATTTTGTAACGTCATAGATATAGTTCGACATATTTGTTGAAATTTGTTGATTTTATTTTCTATGTCTCTGTCTATATCGAAACTGATGTCACATCCCAAGTAATTAAAATTGCGGATTTGTTCCAGGATTTTATTTCGAATGCAGATTTTTAATCGTAATAAATACTTTCCACGATGTGCCATTACCTTAGATTTCATTGCTGATAATTTTAGATTACAGAATTGACTGCTTATTAAATGTAATTTATAAACAGATCTTTGAAGGTTCTCCTCACTGTTTTGGATTATTGTGACATCATCAGCGTACATCAAAATATTTAAATATTGTTTCTTATTAATATGTATTCCTGGATTTACTTCAAATTTCCATTTCTTTATAATATCATCAACATAATGTTAAAGAGGGTTGGCGACAAACTGCATCCCTGTCTAACGCCTTGATTCACAGATATAGGTTATAATTTTGTTGTGCCTAAATTTATAATTATTTTATTATCTCTATAAGGACTTTTAATGACTTCAGTAATATGAGGAGGGTAGCCTGCATTCTGCATTACTATCCATAACTTGTCTCTGTCTATAGAATCAAAAACTTTTTCAAAGTAAATGAAAGCAATAGGCCCTATGTGATTCCAAATTGACTTCACGTCTCTTTTCCGAAATTATTTTTATGCTAAAAACATTGTCACTGAAGAGCGTCCCTTCCTAAATCCAGATTGTTTTTCCTGTACACAAGCTTTGGCTATGTTCCTCAGTCTATTGTTAACTATTTAAGCATACAGTTTATAAGCGGTGTCAAGAAGGCTTATTCCTCTATAGTTTGCGCAATCATTTCGTTGGCCCTTCTTAAATAACGAAATCACCTCTGCAGGTCTCCAAGAATCAGGTATATTATAACTCATCATATAGGCCTATTATATAGATGTAATAATCGTACTAATATTAATCAGTGATAATTGCAATTATGATATGCAGAAAATGAGTTATTTTTTAATCGATCTCCGAGTTAAGCTCCAGATTGATGCATTAAGCAGGGCTTACATACAGAAGAACAAAGTTCTAGTTACTTTTAATCAGATTAAAATCGTCCAGCATTAACAGAACTATATAGGTCTGTGATATCTTGACTATCGCACACTGACATAAAAATACAAAAAAAGTCAAATTGGCCGGCTATGGGATTTGAGTCAGAGACCTCCAGGATACGAGTCCAATACTTTACCATCTCGACCACCTCGCTCGATTTAACGATCTACTTTGATAAGCTTATGTGAAGAATGTGTGGGTAGTGTTATTTCTCAAAGCTAAATGTATTATAACTTCAAAAGCCGTATATGAACGCGTAAAACAATATGTTGCTTTGAGAATTGATTTACATTTGATAAATTCTTTCTAATACACTACCACAAGAAAGGCGCTGAATTGGGCATCACTCCGGTACTTGTAAACAGAATTGTTCCAATATCAATAGGATTTTTCCAATGAACGTCATAAATGCGCAGGCCTATATCAAGTTTCATGAAAATCAGATAAAGCGTATTTGAGTTATCACGCGTATAGGCTCACGGAGAGACGGACACACATTTTCCTGTCCCCCACACTATCTCATAAAGTACCATTCTGGCACCTAATAAAAACAAGAACAATTAGACTACAACATTTTCAGATTTAAGTTTAAAATTCATCAAGATTAAAAATAATAATGTACCAGGAACATGTTATAGTCGCAAAGACGTACCAGATTATTTAATTACTAAGATCGGAAGCTGATGCTTCCCCTTCCCAGCCTCTTTTTTAAGAAAATGTGGAACTTTGCTTTCAAGGTGCAGTTTGATTTCATAATCATACATCGTTCATACAATTTTTTCTTCATATTTTGGCATCATGTCTTATTAATAATTATTCCTGACATCTCGTCGTATTAGTCAAATACTTCTTTGTTTGTGTACCTGTATATTGGTGTATGTGTGAATCTATTAACCAGCGCGTCAATAGTTTATCCCATATTAAATATTACTCAATAAAGAAGGTCTTGATTATTGTTGCTATTGAATAAAGAGGTCTTTGACTATACTTAAGTGCAGTCATACGTAGGGTGGCCTGATCGACCTACACGAAAAAAAGGCAGCAGGCTTGGAAAATGAGGACATTGGAGGACAAATTAAGTAAAGCCTATGGAAGCTGTGAAACATCAAAGTATAATAATAATATTAATAAACATGAAATCAAAGTATTTTATTTCAATGTCTCAAACTGCAGATGTTAAAAACCAGCATAAAAGTTCACAGGAGGATGACTTTCCTTGTAGGAGATTCGGTTTTCTCAAGATTTACATATACAAATCCAGACAGGGGAAGGGCATACTCCTTAAAGTTATATTGCAGCTACAATAGATCTTTAAGGGATTCAATTGTCAGCCAGTCTCGTTCATCTAGCCACTGATATGCAATTAATGAAAACACTCTCTCAACATTAGCGCTGTGACCTGGGATACACGAACAAATTAAGCAATTTTTAACAATTCTGAATGGCTTGTTTTATGATTTACAGGATGAAAATAACAACGATTACTCAAAAGAGACTAGGTTTGGTTAGTATAATGACAAGAAATAATCAATCTTTACGAAAAAGGAAATTTTGAAAACTAAAAATTTGTTCACGGACAGACGACCGAGAAATGAGAATGACGGCATGTCCTCAAAAAAGAGAGCATCTAGTCCCTATCACATTAGTAGACTGTAGGCTATAGATCATACAGGGATTCTGATATTCAAGTAAGGCAACACGAAGCCATGTTTAAAGCATTGGAAAACTTTGATTTCCTTCTAATCTTCTGGATCCTTTACTTGACAGGTTAGGTTCAAGTACAACATATTAATAACCCCTTAAATTGGATTTCTCATATTCGATTTGCCTGATAATATTCTAAATCTAATATTTCATAATGATCGACTAAATTATTGTAGGTAGCTAGGTTATCTCTTAGTGCAAATATGGCCGCTCCATAATCGTATTTTACGTTTATGCACTAATCCTATAGCCTTTAAGTTGAACTCAAGGAAAGGAGCAGTGGTTTTGTCATTCCGACATTTCTGTGATATTTCACTTTTGAGTCCACCTATGTAGATTATGACTACACTTTCGATCAAAAGAATGAGTTCATAACTTACGTTTCATACTCTCTTATACCAATACAGAGGAAGTGCTGGTTTCATCCCATGATTCAAGGAAACGTAGGCAATATCAACATGAATTATCTCCCCTCTAAAGAAAAGGATGATAGTTTCCAGGAACATGCGTTTTCAGTAAAGCTCTTCTCAGATCCATGTATGTGGCAGGCCACACCAAGGAGGGTGGTATTTGCTTTTCCCTCTACTTCATTTTTTCTTCATCATTCGTCTCCAGGAGTGACGCTTCATCTCCTGCTCTCAAGACGGGTTAGTTCGCGTCACAAGTTACAGGGATGTACAGGCTTCTTATCCATGGAAGAGACCACATGAACAAGATAACTTTATTGAAATGAATCAACGGCAAATGTCCTCTTTTAGTTCGAACAATATAAGCAAGCTGTCTTGTACAAATAAAATTTAGAATGCGACTGGAGATCTTCTTCTGTTATTGATAGGTATACTCGTATATTAGAGACTCGATTCAAAGAAGAAAGAAAGTATCAAAACTGATTTTGGGAGCATTACTCTCCCTATCAACATCCACGGTATCCGCCATCATTACATTTTTGCCTAGGTCTTCTGATGATTACAATGAAACAATGTTCGCTTGTATTTTGTCGATACAAGATAAGTGTTAAGTGTTTTGTTTAAATCCCTGCTAAATAATAAGACGATTCTGACTGCCGTCTGGATCCGACGTAATAAAAACTGAACTTAAAATGCATTTTTAATATAAATTATTATAACATATTGTTCGGTTCCTTACATTATTAAAAAAAAGACAAGATTTTATCATCTAGAGATATTTTAAAGCTGTCTCCGTATTTCATAAAAGCCCAGACATTTTAGACCCAAAAGGGTATTGAAAAAGGCGAAAGAAGTCTATGGCAGCAGGAAAGCAGGTTTAACATGCACTACTGCCTGCTCAAAGCGCTCTGGTGTGGCTCAAGAGACAACTATTGTTACCAGAGGAGGTAGAGTTTTCAGACGACGACGCCGAGTGAAGCCCACCAACATTCTTCTTTACATGAACTGTAGCCTACGTATGAAATTACATGTAACTAAATGCATGGGCTTCCGCAGGGATTTTGTTAAGGGGCAAATTAACATATTACTGCCGAAACCACCATCACTATGCTACTATTGCTAGAAGCATTTTATTATTATTATTATTATTATTATTATTATTATTATTATTATTATTAATGCAATCCTCACCCTTGATTTACTGTAGCTAAACCTATGACTACGGGTACAAAGAACAAAATCTGATGTAGTACATTACTTTTTCCACCCCTTACAATTTCACAGGTACTTTTTACATAAAACGCAATAGGGTACTACCATTGCTTTACCTTCATTACAATAAAATGTTTTGCTAGAAATGATTTCAAGTTTAGTTGAAGTAATTATTCCTACATGCCCATATGCAAGGTAGTCAGCTGTTGCAATTCATTTCTGTTTGTCACGAGATCATGGAGGTGAAAAAAAAAGTCGCCACTTTTCAGACTATTTCCGTCAATAGTACATACAGTTGTTAAAATGCAGATATATAGCATGAAATGATTTGAAAACGGTTGACACTGGTTTTTTTTTTTTTTTTTTTTTGCTTGCTTGCTTGTTTGCTCAAGTTGTGTACTTTGGTGAGCCTCTACGTTTGTTCTTAAATACTCGTAGGCCTATGTTATTGCCAGCTCTTATGTTATCCCAGTTTAAAATTTTTTTCCAGTATTCTCTGAAAGTAATAAAGCTACAGCCTCACTTCACATTTGCTTATAATCACTACACTACCCCCCTTCCGGACGCCCATAACTGATTATGTTTACCTAATCTGTATACTTGACATGTAACTTTATCATTAATCAATTTCATTTTCCACTAGTGCTATTAAATCTTTGTAAATAAGAGAAAATTTTCCACCTTATGCACTAGTAATAGGAGGGGGAGAGAGAGAGAGAGAGAGAGGGAGCGAGAGAGAGATGAATGTTGAAAAGGGATCTGTAATATAAATTGATATTCAGTATTTAATTGTTATTTATACAGATGTACAGAAATTTTATTGTGAAAATTTATAGTCGAATTATCTTCTAATGTTGACATCAAATACAAGCTGTAATAGGCTAGTAAATAAATTAAAGTATTGTAAACACACAGTATGATTTAATTTGAAAGCTATTTATCAGTATTATATAGAATCCCTGGTATTATATCGACTTGTAATAATGGTAAAACTTATCATATACTTTTACAAGTTGCGGTCATCTTAATAGCTAAAATGACAATTAAAATCATAACTTGGAATTATTAGAAGACAAGTCACAATAAAAACATACATACAGGTTGGTCTTCTATTATTAGTACATGAGAAGTTGGTAAATTAGTTGTATGTTTTGAAGTTAGGTTAAAAACCTTTTAGCTATTTATACTTCGTGTTTCAGTTCATAATGTTTATTAACCGGCGTTTTACGAAGTGATGTTCATCTTATGTTGATTCCATTATCAGCAATCATCCATTCGATCTCTGTATATTACGTAGAAATGCATTTCGATGCTAATGCATCATCTTCAGTCCATTTTAGAAAGTTAATTACAAATCCCTTTTCAACATTCATCTTTCTCTCTCTCTCCTAATACTAGTGCATAAGGTGGAAAAAATTTCTCTTATTTACAAAGACGTAACTTTATATTTACTAAACTGGACTTTTTGTTTTAGGAATTTCCATTCATTCAACTGGTTGAACAACTTCCCCCCTTGATCTAGGCTTTATTTCGTTTTATTATCTTTATAATAATTTTCAGTTAAAGTATTTTAAATCCACATTGTCTCACAAATGGCGAAAAATCAATAAGCAAAGATAACTCATTTATCATTTCATTTGAGACAAATTAAAGGTGTCAAACTGGTTGTTCCCCGCGTCCTACATTTTTTCCCTTTTTCGGCCTCCCTTGGGGACCCCCCACCGCTCCTCCTTCTCCACCTCTACAAACATTACCTATATCACTCGTAAGTACGTAAGCATCAAGCAACTAGAAACTATTTGATGCTATGGAACTGAAATCTCCTGCTTACAGATGCGATTTTTTCCCTCCGGAAGTTGAAATTCTATATTTTGTCAAATAAAACGTCCATTACCTCGTAAACGGTTGGAGCTAAAGAAAAAAGTTACTATACCATTTTTGTAGGAAATTTAATTCTCTTTCATTTTGTATATTGGTACCTATAATCAAAATAGATATTTAGGAAAACCGAAAGAAATGGGACCTAAAATACAAAATAGCGATGATATACATATAAAAATAATTAATTGTATATAGCATTTACAAGCCATTTTCTGCTCCTAAAATTAAAAGAAACAGGAGTAAATACACTAGTATGGATGCAAGCATGATAATCACAAATTTGCAATTTAATTTCACAAATAACTGTTTTTGCTTACCTCTCAGGATCTTTAGGGAACCTGAAGAAAGATAAATCGGGAGAATTCCTTTGGCTGTTGGTGCAATTTATAGCACCACAAGCATTTCCATAAAATATTGTTGACATTTTACATAAGCAACAATGTAACATATTGTGTGGCTTCTTGCTCACCGCTACGAGCGCTGCAGTCGCGCCGGTTGAAAAAAAACTGTATGGAGCTTCGCTACTGTTATACTATACTGTGGTATCGCTTTGAAGTATGTAATTAGTAATTGAAATTGCAGATGGCCTTGACATTCTGTTATAACAAATGAATGTGCTCTTGCTACCACATTAATCACCAGTCTCAGACCATTACCCAATAATATTTTTAAATTTGAACTATGGTGTTATAGTATCTTCTAGGAGCCATAAAAAGCTATAGGCCTATCTAGCGTTTTCTGATGGAATAGTTTGAGTGTGATAAATCGTTTTCTTCATTTCAAGTTCTACATACATATTATATAAGGACCTAGAGTTTCAAAATCGAAAGTCCTCTATAAGTTAATTTCAAATTAAAAAATACAAAGCCCGGGCGACGCCGGGCCTTTTCAGCTAGTATAAATATAAATATCACAATTTTTTTAACAGGCGGTGGTTTCGTACTTAGGGAGGCATGAAATGTAACGATATGAACGAATTTTTTGAAAGTCATTAGGTAGATTTTTCTTCGAAATCTACCTAATAATAAAAATAATAATTGTGTTAAGACGCTAAAACGATTTTTAATACTTTATCCACCTTTTATTTATCTGCATGGTGAATTTCTTCTACCAGCATGTAGAAAAGCAAGAAAGTATTACCTACACTCAGCAACTACAGTTGTTTAGCTGATAGGAATGTCGCAAGCTTATTCTGACTTGCCTAGGCTGGGTTTGACCTGACCCATCAGGCTTAAAGAAACCTGCCTGTTTCCTAGCTATGACGCTGGCAACTTGCTTGCCTGGCGTTCAAGCGGGTTTGGGCAAGCTAAAATCGAGATTTGTACACCTCTGACTAAATCACACCCGTTATCTTGTTTAGCATATTAATCCTCACGCGTGATTCCTTATATTGGTCATCCTGAATCGAGCATTTCCAAGTTTGACGTCATAAACGACAGCTGGAAAACATCCGCGAAAGTTACAATAGCCACAATTGTAAAAAAAACACCGAAATCACAACGAATTGTTCACGTTTGCATAAATCATCAATCTGATTGCCCTTTCAACAAGCATACGATTTTAGATGTAAGGTTATACCACAGTATAGTATAACAGTAGCGAAGCTCTAATGAAAGGAAAATGCATCCTTTTGACAGATCGTGCGACACTAGCACCCCAAGCGGTCAGCAAGACGGAACTAGCAAACAGCCATTTCCAGCATTGAAAAGATACGAATATATGGCTGTATTTCTTCTTATTTTTAAAATTACCAGAACGAGATTATTACCCGAAAGGCATACTGGTGAACTCACCAAATCATAGACTTTATGGTAATGTAAAGAAGTTGTAGTTTCAAGATCGATGACATTGTATATCTTATAAAGTATCAGACCGGTTTCCGTCCACCATATAAGCTACATCCCTACATCTTCAAGAATTTAATTGACCTACTACTAACATATACTGTACTTACACTGAAAATTCTGACAAATAAGAAAACTTAATAATTTCAATAAGCATGTAGTAGTACTAGTTCAGAAATTAGGGGGGAAAGTAAAGTTCTATAGGCATATAGCACGATAGGCCTATGGTCAGTATCAGATGCAATAGCAAAACACTTTTGTCTTTTTCTTAATTTTGTTAAACACGATAAATTATTAAAAAGTAAAGGATTAAACACGTTATCTGTATTCTCGACAGTTTAATTTTGTTAAATTCAATTATATAGGCCTAACATAACCTCGTGTTAAAACATTTTCAAAATTAGTAGGGTCAGGTGGGGTATTTGTAAAGAGGCCTATATATTTAGAAACCTTTGCATCGTTAGGATTTTCATTTATGATATACATATAAAAATAATTAATTGTATATAGCATTTACAAGCCATTTTCTGCTCCTAAAATTAAAAGAAATAGGAGTAAATGCACTAGTATGGATGCAAGCATGATAATCACAAATTTGCAATTTAATTTCACAAATAACTGTTTTTGCTTACCTCTCAGGATCTTTAGGGAACCTGAAGAAAGACAAATCGGGAGAATTCCTTTGGCTGTTGGTGCAATTTTTAGCACCACAAGCATTTCCATAAAATATTGTTGACATTTTACATAAGCAACAATGCATGCATATTGTGTGGATCTTGCTCACCGCTACGAGCGCTGCCGTCGCGCCGGTTGAAAAAAACTGTATGGAGCTTCGCTACTGTTATACTATACTGTGGTGTGGTTATACATCAGCTGACAGATTATTAGTTACTTAAGAATAACAGTAAATGTCAACCACGATATAAGTGGACACAATGGCATTCCAATTTTGTGCTACTGACATCTCTAGCTTTATCTAACTAATTACGATTATTCTGAATTCTTTCAGAGTCAGACCAGACCAGACCAAATAAGCTAACTGAGATCAGAGCATTGCGGGCGAAGCCCGCAATGCGATGATCTCGACTCCGATTCCATACCTGCATACGAAATGCATTGCTGGAAATTTAATTTACACGTTAATATAACCAATCAAGTAAAACTGTCAGTGGTGGATTACATGATTGAAATCAATACAAAAAAATTCAATGTAATAACTCGTTTCCATGAGTGACAACCATAATACAACAATAAAGATCTCCAAATTTTAACATAAATCATCACTATATTAAGGTAATAATGCTGCTTTTATGCAGTTTTTGAGGTGTAATGATTAATGTGAAATGGAAGTGAAAATCTTTTGTGACATCCTTAACCCAATAAAATTTCATGTTCATGTGATTTCTTCAGCCAACGTATTCACAAATATACACATACACAGACCGACACACATATTAAACATTTCCGGAAAATACTTTCTAATGGACATAGTCAAGTACCGGTAAGTTATAAGTTGACCTCGGAATTTTAGGAATAAAAAATTGGCATTTTAGGCACCTAAAATAGGTTACAAAAGAATGTAATTAGGCACTATTTTTTTAACTTTAGACAAGAAAATTTTTATTTCTGGTATCTGAAATGGGCCACAAAACGATTAGTAGCCTACTCTAACAAAAGAACACGGTCATTCTTACGTGTGTGTTACATAAACGAGAAAAATTATTTTCCTGTCGTAAATAAGATCTTATAATAAACCGTTAATTGGAAACAATAATTGTTGGCAGCCAGTCGTATATAGTACGTTTTTCATTGTCGACATGAATACGCCTGTAGTCTTCGCACGAGAACATGATGTCATTCCGAGAATGAGACAATTTTAAAATAAATCAGTTTTAAGTACAGTATGATATTAAATCTTAAAAAGTTCTTGAAATTAATTTTTTTAAATCCTTAAAAATCACTTGTTTAGGTAGGTTTGGGGACAAAAATGAAGAAATAGGTACTAACCCTCACTGTAGGCCATTTTAGGCACTTCAAAACTGCTTCCAGTAAGTGTGATTTAAAAAAATTCAAACATCTGCAATTATTTTGCATAATTTCCTAAAGGAACTAAATAGGCATTTGCCTAAAATTCCGAGATCTAGTTGTAACATATAAAATGTTTAAAGACACGCTATCAAATTATTTGTTTCTCAATAAAAAAAAATATTTTATGTCATAAGAGACCATGTTGGTCAACGAAGCTGTCAAGCCTTTTGAATATATCTCTACTTAGGAGATGATAATAATAACCTGGCAAGTTATTTCCAACAGAAATTATCATAATCTCATAATAATTATTAAAAAACTTAGCCTATCTACAAGTAAGTTCCTGCAGTAGGTTAAGCTAATATGTCTAGTGTTGTATGCATACAGTCTATTTCATTCCTAGCAATTAAATGGTTGTAGTTAACCTTTACAAACTTTACTAATTTGTGTATATAATATAGGCCAGTTATATAACAGTGTTCTTGAAGATTTGAGTTGGTTATAATTCCAGTAGTTTTTTAAATAAATAATTTATATGTATACAATTACCCGATAACGCAAATCCATATCTCAATATACTTCGCAGTAAGCAAAATACGCAATTCGGAATTTTCAAATTTCTCAATAAAATTATAAAACTCCAGATAGTTTAGTACTTATGTATCCGATATGTGGTTGTCAAGTGAGTTAGTAATCTATAACAATACCAAGAAAATAATAGAATTAGATTCGATGCAGATTTTAAGAAAGAAAAGAAGAGATTTAGTTTCATTTAGTTGAAACATGCTTGCATTGAACCAAATTTTATCTTTATTTAAAGATAACTGAAATGTCATTTCAAGTTCAATTATATCGCTATAGCTATCCAGGACGATCGCATCGTCAGCGTACAGAATTGAGGATAATCCAATAATAAACATCAAATTATTGATTGCCATTCACACCATGTTTAATTATTCGTAAGTATGAACGACTCCCATTAAAACAAAAACACATTATTTTCGACCCTTAAGATAAGATGCAGTCAATTTCAATTCAGACTACATTATTTCTAGATAATTTATCTTAGCTAATAGCAGATCATAGGAAACAAATATTTTTCGTAGATCATATAAAGAAGCCAATACCGATCCACGATCTCCAAATGACTCTACTTCAAGCTTAACAAGATCACCAGGACCTCAGGTTGAATCTAAAACAACATTTGTTATAAAAAATCATATTATTTTCAAATTACTCATAAAGCTGATTTTGCATAAGTCATTTGCGTAGACCTAATTTAGCTACACACTGATTACACAGACTTACGGCCATTTTGGTGCCTTAGAATTTATACTTATTCTTGGATATATTTAGGTCGCTGATGACAAATGTGCCATTAGTTTTCTCCTATCAGCTTTAGTTTTGTGAGATATGGTATTAACATTATGCATATTATCCCATTTTACGTTTGATATAAATGAAAAACACTGCCTATTTTTAGCTTCTAAATCATGTGAAGAAAAAAGCAACAAATTAACATTACATTAACATTGAAATAACAATATAACATGGTGTCTCTAACAAAATTGATATCACATATTGTACGGTCGTATATGACTTAGCCTATGAGCTGTCAATTTGAGGGAGAAAAAAATAATCCAGCTTTCAGTTTTTCTGTACTTAGTAGGCTACAGTTTTCGTTCTACGTGTCCAAAGTATGGTCAAGAACCTTCACTAGCTACATTATCAAGCAACATTTTGTTTCGCTAGACGAAGAGTTCAAGAATAAAATCTGTATAAAAGTAGAGCTGGTAGAGAAAAACTGTTTACATATATGGAATAAGCACACTAAGTATAGCCAAAATCCGGTAAAACATCTGAGATACCAAACAAAAAGTTATTTTTTATTGGGCTGTGTTATGGGTCTATAATTACTTGGTTCAGATCCATTACCGGAGAACAACTCGGCAGTGTTTAAAAATACAGGAAAAATAAAATGTTATAAACAGTTATTGAAACACATAGAGGACATAAAATAAATTCAATTACAAGTAACAAGTTTTAAATATCTAGGCACTCACCTCACGTACAAACTTGAAAGTGATTGTAAATATAAACTCCCTATTTTTCAACATATGTGCGGCACAATATGTAGAAATCTGAAAAGAAACAAATTTAATTCTATAAAGCAATGGCCGTACCATCTTTGCTATTTGGATCAGAAACATGGACGATGACTGCAGCCGACAGCAAAAAATTACAGGCCACTGAAATGAAGTTTTTAAGATTAGTTAAAGGATGCAATTTATCAGATAAAATAAGGAATGATCAAATAAGAGAAGAACTGAAAATATTTTCCCTAGAAGAAAAAATTGCAAATGATAGGAATCAATGTTATAGAATGACATTAGAAAGGATCCCAAGAAGAATTATGTATTATAAACCTAAAGGGATAAGACATCCAGGAAGACCTAAGAAACGTTGGACAGATACACTGTGAAGCCGGAACAGGCATATGGCCTAATCCTTGATTTGAAAAAGAAGAAGACATTTTTCAGGAATTGTTTGACATATCGAAGAAAGATTTTTGTTCTAGAGGCTTTCAGTGTACTTACTACATTAAAAACTCCAGTTCATGATATCTCACTCCAATTTTTTCTGCCTTTCTTAACAGACACCTGTAGCCTATGTAAAGAGGGTTTGCATTAAGTTTTAGTGTGTTTAATAACGGCTTTGTATTAAGACCTGAGAATATTGGGTTCGACTTTTTTTAAAACCTTGATCGTTTATAGACTTTGACATAGGTATTTAATAAAATAAGCCTTTGTTTCATGGAAGCTATATAACTTGCATCAGTTGGGCTTATGGCATATGATTTATCCTTCGCCTTTTTTAACATAATGCACAAACCCATAAAATAGTTTTAAAACTTATCAAATTTTGAAATTATCAGTTACATCAGTAATAAAAACATAGTTAATGCTGAAAAGTCGATAACGAATTTGAGATTCCTCTCTGTATTTATCGTGTAAGAGAAAAATACATAAATATGAAACTTGTGAGCGTGTGTTTACTGAAATACACAGCGAAGCTCAAATATACCAAATTTTGTCTGAGATGAAGCATAGAGACCCGGGTCTTCATGAATGGTATTGTAAATGTATGCCAAATAGGTCAATATATGTGACAGCGGGGGTGACTTAATATAGATGACATCTGTCCGGCGCAGGTGGTCACGAGACGGCTATTATCATCAGTTACAATTTCTTAGATGTAGGATATTGATGAAACCACCTGTTGGAATCAACTAATAGACCGTCGTCTATAAGAAACAGATAATATTCCTTATTACAGGTTATTACAATAAATCTTGTTTATTGACATTGGCTACTGTGGCAGTAATTAGTTGCTACCGATGTGTCAACTCGCTTCATGTATAGGCCTAAGTGAAAATGGTGGTTAGTGTAACTCATTTGTTATCTTGATATGTTTATATAGGACTGATATTAGAAGTAACGTTACAATTAGGGTTAAGCAGTTCATGCTCTAAACCAGTGATTCTCAAAGTGGGGTCCGCGGACCCCTGGGGGTCCGCGATGGTGCTTCAGGGAGTCCGCAGGCGGTTTAAGAAGAAATAGGATATCCCGTAATTTTCACATATTACATATTATCTAAAGCAGCTTCACTGTTCACATCAAGGAGTAAACTCTGTTTGTTACCACTGATAGTGTTATTTTGTCTATTGAATTAAATACATTTGAATCAAAGTATTTATTTAGTTTTTTTTCAAAACCCAGAGGGGTCCGCGAAATTTCATTTTTTTTCAAGGGGTCCGCGGAGTGAAAAGTTTGGGAACCACTGCTCTAAACGATTAGAGTTAAGCAGCGCATGCTTTAAAAACTCTTCCAACACGCATGCAACTATTCCCTTAAAATGTATAAACACTAGCAGGTGCCGCGGCTTCGCCCACGATAATTAACTGAAAAATTAAAAATTAAAAGTATAATAATTATTAAAGCATTATATTTATTAACACTTGCACGCGAATCATTCATAAACTAAACCATTAATAATTAATTAAACAGCTAAAATTCCGGCTTTAGAGTACATTCCACGATTAGAAAGCGCCGCCTGGGAAAACGATCTCAGATTCGTTTATGCAGTACCAAAGCTAACTGTGAACACTGATAATACCACTGCCTTCTAGACTCGTGTGTAATAGATTCAAGATTCAAGATTCAAGATTTTTATTCATTATTTGGCTGTTACAATAACAAGCATTAACTTCGTCAACATATAAGATAATAATCACACATGAATTTACAAATTGTACATTAATTAAACTACTATTTCTACACAAATATACACATGATCAATAAAATTTTAACTTTATGCAGTGTATACTAATATGAATACATAATAAAAGTGTTTTCAGTATAAATAATATTACTCATGTAATACATTGGTCAATGTTTAAAAACAAATAATCACATGTCATCAATTATTATATACAATTTATACAAAATACCCGTTTACAATTATGGTTACTTTGAGTGAACTAGCTGCAATAGAGTCAGTATTACTTATGTAATATATTGGTCAAAATTTATTGAAAAGAAACTGTCTACATCATATAGGCATTCAGCTATAAGTATTTCCTTTAGTTTGTTTTTATACTTGTTAATACCTTTGAGCTTTAGACTAGTTGGCAGAAAATTATACAATTTTATGGCCATATACTTCCAATTCTTTTGGGATTTGCTATAGTGGCACAATTGAACCCTCAGTTTTGTTTTATTCCTAGTGTTATGATTGTGGAATTCACTATTTTTCTCAAAAAGGTTTTCGTTGGAATGAGTGTAGACAAGAATGGACAGAATGTAAATAGATGGTAAAGTCATGATGTTCAGTCTTTTGAAAAGAGGCTTACAATGAGCTCTCCAGCTTGAATTACATATGATTCTAACTGCCTTCTTTTGTAAGAGGAATAGTTTGGGGGATTGTGAGCTATTACCCCAGAGAATAATACCATAAGTTAGAAAAGAGTGGATTTGAGCATAGTAAACCTTTAGAAGAGCATCGGTATCGACAGTTTCCTTTAGCCTGCGCAGCAAGTAGATTCCTTTGCTAAGTTTGGATACTGTATAGTCAATGTGATCCTCCCATGTCAGACCCTTGTCAAGTATTATACCCAAAAATTTTAGTTTACTTTTCCTGAAATCAATGTCAGTAGTATTTCTAAAGTTAAAGATAATATCACATATTTTGCTTAGATTCAAAGATAACTTATTTGCCGAACACCAGTCACTTAGTACTGAGGAGCTATTAATTAAGCAACTCTCTAATGTTTCTGAACTAGGAGAGGATACTTTGAGGCCAAAATCGTCAGCAAACATATACCCATCTAATCCTGCTCCATCTATATTGCTTGGAAGATCATTAATATATACATTAAATAAGATAGGTCCAAGTATGGATCCTTGTGGGACTCCTTGCTGAATAAGTTTACCTTGTGAAAAGTAACCATCTTTGTATACAAACTGATTTCTATTTAAGAGATAGGATTTTATTAGCTTTACAGATCCTTGATCCAAACCATAAAATATCAACTTTTTGCACAATAATTCATGCTGCACTGTGTCGAAGGCCTTACTCATGTCGTATGATCTAAAACTAACAAGGCAACCACCTTCCAAGTCATTCATAACATTATCTACTAAACTGAGAACAGCATCAACTGTACTACGTTTGGGCCTAAATCCAAATTGCTTCATTGAAAATATTTTATGCTGTTCAAAGTAACTAGACAATTGGGAATGAATAAGAGATTCGAATAGTTTTGAAATTATGGGTACAATTGATATAGGCCTGTAGTTGGATGGAGTTTCCTTGCAACCTTTCTTATAAATTGGTATAACTCGAGACGGCGGTGGATAACACGTATCGTGTCTCAACTGTTTGTTGACAGATAAATATGATGTGAATTTTATTTGATAGATTCATTGTAATTTTCAGAAATTATATAATTTTTCAAAGGAAGGAGTTTGTTTGGATTTTTACTGTCCGCGATACTTTAAGGGTTAAACTATCAATATACAGCTGGTGCCCGCGGCTTCAACCGCCATGGTCAATTGACTCCAGGATTTTTAAGAAATTTACACTGTCAATTTATTAAAAATGTTTGTGGTTCAGAGCTATGAAAATTGGAAGTAAAAATAAAATTAGAATATTTGTTCATTGTGTTCATTTCACTTAGGCCTTATATAATAAACAAACGGTTTTCCTAATTTTGTACTCGTCGTGAAAGTTTAGACTGCGAAAGACGAACATCGCCGAGTATACTCGATGTCTCACGAAGTGAAGGAGCGAGTGAGCACGCTATTTAGGGCCGTTCAATTGTATAAGAGTAGATGCACAAAACTATGCAGCAAAATTCTAAATTTAGCAATGTAGGCTTACCATCAATGGGTGACGTACAATTTCCATGGAAAATCTTTGATCTCAAGATCACTAGAAAATTCAGTTTGGAACCTTTAAATCTGAATGCGTTAGTTAGTTTCACTTTTGTCATTGTTAAAACTGCCACTTTTTTCTTTCATTATTCACAAACCGTTGCTCTAAAATATTTTGTTGTTGTGTTAAGTATTGTATTCCCGGTTGTATTATATGGATGTGAGACAAGGTCACTTACTCTTCGGGAAGAACATAATCTGAGAGTATTCGAAAACAGGGTGCTTAGGATATATTTAGGCCTAAGAGAGATGAAGATCGGGACTGAAGAAAACTGCATAAAGATGAGCTTCATAACCTATACTCGTCACCGGATATAGTAAGGGTAATTAAATCAAGGAGGATGAAATGGGCCGGACATGTTGCGCGAGTGGGGGAGGAAAGATATCTAAAAAAAATATTTACTGGGAGACCTGAAGGAAAAGACCACTTGGAAGACCTAGACGTAGGTGGGAGGACAATATTAAGATAGATTTAAGGGAAGTAGGATTTGAGAGGGATGGTTGGATGGAGTTAGCACAGAATAGGGTTGAATGACGGGCTCAGGTAAGAGCGGCAATAAACCTTCGGGTTCCATAAAATATATAATATTCAATTATCTGGCTGAGGAATTTTCTATTGCCATTGAGTAAGTAAGTAAGTAATAAGTTTTGCTTGATTCATAATCAAAGTTTTATAATTTATTACACGTAAATTATAAGCTTAAACTTCAACGTTGTAAAATAGACTACGTTAGGAAATAACGCGTAAAGCCAATTTTTGTTGTTGAAAAAAGTTGTATAAGCAGCATTTCTATACCGTTATTTCTGGCTGTGCACACGAGAGTGGGGTTTGATCCAATATATTATGGCGTCAGTTCCCGAAACAAAAATCGATAGCTACTACAATCGACATGGTCGATATGCACACACTTGTCTCTGGTAATATTTTCCACGTAATCTTTTT
Organism: Ectobius pallidus; assembly: GCA_964059195.1. Taxonomy (NCBI): domain Eukaryota; kingdom Metazoa; phylum Arthropoda; class Insecta; order Blattodea; family Ectobiidae; genus Ectobius; species Ectobius pallidus. Next base: position 26,257,327 of record CAXKWD010000010.1, on the reverse strand, counting down.
AATAACTTCTAGAGAATCTCAGCGTTTATGTCGGTTGTAATAATGGTTATTGTTAGTAATGTTGTAAATTCAAAGTATGCCTTAGCATCTGTTAATCTTCTTGACTTTAATATGTAATTTTATCTTTTTGGTATGTTCGCTAACCGAGCGTGCGCTAGCAACTGTACGGAAGAAACTGCCATGTTTCTACGTCATGCATGTCACTCTGGGATAGAATGACGCTCATTGGAAGATTTCATATTTTTGGATAGAAAATCAGTAACGTCTCTATTCCGTTGCATGCAATACAATTGTATGGAAACTATGGGATAAAATTTTATGCAATGGCAGTTGTTCATGTCACACAATACAATCTGACGATTTCTAGTTATTTGGGAAAAAATGGATCGTGGGTCTTCGGCTTTATAACACGATGTAAATAAACGGGATTACCAGCTAAGTTTTAATAAATTTATGCTTATGTAAGCTGAACTTGGATTCTCTAACAATTTCTTATTTACATTCACTATTAAATTATTTTAAGAGAAAAATAGTAGAAGTTTGTAGTAGCCTACTATTTATTATAAGACACTAGAGCTTTCCCGACATTGGTTTGATATTAAGGCATCTCGGGATTCCAGCAGGGTAAGAAAGTTGAGCTGCTTACTCTGCAGCCATTCCACGATGATCTAATATTTATTGCTTTTTCTGAACTGTTTGTAAAGAAAAATCATTAACAGATTGTAAGAAAAGTTTAATTTTATTTTTAAACTTTGAATGCTTTTTCCATAAGCGCACGGATCCTTTTTACACGTTAGAAGTTTATGCAGCCCCACAAATTAGAAACAGGTGGTTGGTGTGCAATGTCCAGTTGACGTGAGACACTTGCGTGTTAGACGTATTATTCTGATGAAGATATGACATTTAATGCATATGCAACATTTGTATTAACATTTTCATTACTTGTTCCTGTTAAGGCAAATGACTCTGATATTGAAGAAAACTTCATTAGACGTGGAAATCCTAAGCTATTCCAGAGGCTTGTGACCTTACCATGTTATATATTTCAAATACAGAATCCCATGTAAAATTTTCAAATCACTTTTCTGATAATTTTCTTTTGGATCATGGAGTTCCACAAAGATCTGTTCTTGGTCCCCTGCTTTTCTCCCTATTTGTAAATTATTTATAAATTAATGTCACTGCTAATCACCTCATTATGTATCCCGATGATACGTCATTAGCAAAACCGCAGACAATACTGATAACCTAAAATAAAAAATTCGCAACGCTTTAGCTGAGTTTAAACGCTGGTGTAATATGAATAAACTCATTATTATTAAGTGCCAGTATGGTACTTTATGAGATTGTGTGTGGGGACGAAAAATGTCTGTCCGTCTGTCTGTCCGTCCGTCCGTCCGTGTGTCTGTACGCGCGATAACTCAAATACGCTTTGTCGAATTTTAATGAAACTTGGTATACACGTTTATAATGTCCATGGGAAGAACCCTATTGATATTGAACCAAATCGGTTCACCGGTACCGGTGTAATGCCCAATTTAGTGCCTATTTTAATATATTATGGCGCCTTTCTATTAGAAAGGCGCCATAACTCAAATACGCTGTATCGGATTTCCATGAAACTTGGTATACTAATTTATGACGTTCATGAGAAGTGCCCTATTGAATTTGAACCTAATCTGTTGACCGGTACCGGAGTAAACCCCAATTTAATGTCTACTTTAAAGGCGCAATAACTCAAATACGCTTTATCGTATATTTATGAAACTTCGTATACGCATTTATAATGTCCATGGGAAGAGGTCTATTTATAATAGATAAAATCGGTTGACCTGTTTCGGAGTAATGCTCAATTTAGTGCCTATTTTATGGTAATATACGTATTCGAAAGAATTTATAAAAAAAATGAAAATCAATTATCTTGACAACACTGCCTATTGTTTTACTGTTATCTTATAAGGCCTTGGAAATTAAAATACAGGTAGCTATGACAAAAAAACACTATCGATTTACAAGCGCTTATCCAACTAGACCGTTAAAATGACCCCGGTGGCCGAGATGGTAACGCTTTGGCCTCACATTCTGGAGTCCATGGTTCAAAACCCGAAACCGGCCAATTTGATTTTTTTTTTGACATTTTTATGTGAGTGTGCGATTGTCATGATATCACATATCTGTACAGTTCAGGTGATGCTGGAAGATTTTAATCTCATTAAAAAAAAAAAACTAGACCTTTGTTCTTCCGTAAGCCCTGCTTAATGAATAAATCTGGAGCTTAACTTGGAAATCAATTTAAAAAAAAAACATATTCTGCATATCATAATTGCAGTCATAACTGTTTAAACAAAAACATACTGGCACTTTGTTACATCAGTTTACCTGATTTTATTGTTGATAAAATTGTCTGTTTTCTATTCCACAATAGAAATATTACTCAATTGTCTGTTCAGTGCGACAGTTTTATTTTTAATTCATCAGATTCTTGTAATTTTTTAGGTATTTATTTAGACTGTAATTGAATTGGATTTTACAAATTGATAATGTTTGTTGTAAATTAAGCAAGGCAGGTTTTGCTATCAGATATTTAAAGAATTCTTTTCATATAAATTGTTTACTAAAAGTGTACTACGCTTCTGCATATTATACGATTTCTTATAGTACATTGGTATGGGTTGTGCATCTAATATTTAGAGGGCATTTACAATTCAGAAAGGAATTTTAAGAGTGATATTTAAACTGGAGAAACAGTTAGTTAGGTCCTGCCTTTCTGTTCCAAGTTCGCTGGTTGATGGCATTTATGTGTGTGTAAAAGCGATAGTCCCACCTGTAAATTTACTGTGGGACACAATTTCGGCACACTCCACTGGTTACGATTACAGGCCTAAGTAGCATTACGTACCTAACAAACTGCTGAGCGAAGGTCTCAATTTTACGCAATTATTACACAACTTTTAAACTGTAGAACCTTGTTCCTGCCGTTAATTTCTTCTCTCAGTGATTCAAATAAGAGTTTTGCTCGCCTATACCTTTGATTTCGAAGCAAATTACTCCTGCCCTCACATCCGTACACTACCTATATTTAAGTGGCTTTATCGCCTCATCCACCAACGATTTTACTACCATTATTATGACGAGCACTTCATCGTGATTGGCTCCTGAAGACTAGCAGTAAAATGCCAGGTTGAAGCATAACTTGAGTCATATTTCAGCCTTTAATGTGTCCTGAAGATCTTCTAATTTCTATAAAAGAGAGGGTATAAACATTATACTGTGCGGTTATGTGTTTATCAGTTACTGCACAGGACGTAAGATAGCCTTGATTTCACGAATACATCAAAGAAACAACGCTTAGGTTATAGGTCATAAATGCATCACATCTAGAATATGGATAACCAGCAAGATGAAATCTTTGTTAGAAGCAGCAACATGAAACAATGTTAAGGATATAAAGAAAATTACTACCTGCATTTATGAAGGGTGATATCTATATATTCCGCGATATTTTCAGAAACAGGACACTTTCTTATAGTGGAACAGGAACGATCAAATGGTAAAGTTTTTTTTATAATCAAACAAATGATTTCTAATAGTATAACGTGGGTATAGGCTAGCTTATACCTAGTCAAAAAGCTCATTATTGAATTTTCTTGTTCCCGAATCAGAAACTAAGAACAAATACCGATGGCATCTATTAAAAAGTGGATTAAAAAAGAAAGAACACTGTAAAAATATTATGTTTTGAAATTTATATGCAGTAGTATCGAATCAGCTGACAAATATCCACAACTTGTATAATGACGATGATGGCCAATAAACTATATTTCTACGGTTAGCTTCTGAAACGATATCTCTCTATTATGTTTTTCAAATGGATAGCATCATAACAGATCTGAATATTGCAGATTTTTTAAAAATTCCACTTCACGTGAATGCAATATTGTGGACACAGTATTTTGGAATTTAGATGAATACGTTACATTCTCTGTTCATTAGTAGTCTGGTGGTAAGGAACAAAAAAGTGATGAACTATGCATTTTTACTTTAAAAGGTCCCACTTCGCACACATCTTCCTTGACCCCTGTGGAGTATTTTTGGAAGGAGCGCCAACGCAAATTTTGCGGCAGAGGGGGGAGAGGGGGGTTCAAAATGGCGGCTGCACTCACTTACTAAATCGCCTCTAGCTCCTATCCCCAAGGTCCGATTTCACCGTTCTTTTTTTAAATTAAAGGTAAAATTAAGGGGTATAAGTTAGTGTAATGGTATTTTAGATAAGTACAATGGAAACCCTTTAAAAGTTAAAAATATGAAAAATGTTTTTATTTTAGCTTTTATTTTTATCACAGTTTTTCAGAAAGCGAATATTCGTAATTTTGTCTAAAAAAAAGAAAGTCCGTCTCTTAAGCTTTAATTTAATACCATAAAACACCCATTTCCATGTACAATTAAGCCCACAGCCGTTAGAGGAATACAGGTACAATGGCGCGGCTCGTTTTCGGCCACGAGTCTCCTACGTAACGCTACCAAAGCATGTTAAACCGGCCTGCCTACATCAAAACGTGGTTCGGAATAGATCGTTTCGCGTGTGTTGGTAGTTTCCTATTATCAAATTATCTGTGTGTTTTACGTCCTAGCATTTACAAATAGGCTACGCTAATACCAGTAGCCTAAATGTTATTACAGCAAGTACTGTTGACCTGCGCTTTTCTAATGATAAGGATATGTTTTCATTACAGCAAGGTTAGTCTCAAATAATGAAAGCATTTATGTCAAGAATCATGTTCAATCCATGGAACTGCTCATTTTTATAACTTCGAATGTTGAAACACAAAATTTTCGCTTATACGTTTAACGCCCACTTAATGTAGGCCTACTACTGTGTAATTTTGAACGAAAAAAGTTTAACTTCAATTAATTTCACCCTGCTGCTAATGAAACTGATCAAGCACGCTCATAATTCATTTTGCAGACGAAAGCCTACCGTGTTTATGAGAAAGAAGATGATCCGATGACCTTGCAAGACTGGCACACCAAAATGCGCTCAGAACTACCTCTGTTTCTTTACTAGGATATAACTTTGAAAAAAATTCTTATTATTCTCACCTATTCGAGAGGGAAGTTTTCTTCTATATATTGAGTTCCTTGTTCGCCTTGCTCCATGATTTTTGCCCCATCATACTAATTATGCACGAAGGACTTCACTACATTTTCGTGACATGATCCTTCTGAAGGACAAATATCCAGCATTGATGGAAATCTTCAACATAGGAGGATTTGTTGCAAGGAAAACCATGAAAGCCTCAGCTATGGCACTGGATCACGCTTTACTAAAAGGGACGGAGGAATAGTAGGCTTTATGATGATGCCTCCCGAAAGTTTATGATTGTTGGACCTCAGATTGCTACATATATTCTGAAGTTTGAGAAGACCTTTAGTCGGGATATCGACACTGACAGGTTTGGGCACCATGAAGAGGAAAAATTGTTCCAATTAAATTACAAAAAGAGAAAGTTGATGCTCATGTTCATACTGTGGAGAATTTTGGAAATCCTTTCTCTTAAGAGTGTACAAAACTGTTCACAATTGACACAAAAATAATGCCAGAGACTGTAGATGAAATAGTAAAGTTAGTTGTAAAAGAGGGGTAAAACAGTTTTCTCAATTATTTCAGGAACGTTTGGAAATCTCTGGCAAAAGCATCATGGATCCAATAAAAATAAACCCAGATATGCAACTTTTGCTCGAAACTACGAACGAAACAGAAAACAAAACTTGTCAATGTTACAGGTGTTACGAAATGACAATGCACTCTTCAGCCATTTGTACATAGCAAGTCAAACAAGAGATTGAGATTTCCAATAATTTTGTTTACATGCAAATCAGCCTTGGCCTCCTTCCCATTCAAATCATGTGAAGCCAATACCTTGTAAGAAGAAGTCAAGTCTGCTTAAGTGCTTTTCGACTTACATTAATGAAAAATAAATAAAAATTGAGTCAGACGTTGATGTTAAAATCTTAGATGGAGCTGCAGTCATTCACGTATTACCTCATACTGGAGCACACATTTTTTAAGAAAAAATTCCATATGTGGCACATCAAATGTCATCAGTGTCTCGCCTGTACGCTGTTTGGGATGAATAGAGCGAAGAAAGTTTGAAAAATCAAACTCGTGATGAAAGAGGTTCAGGTAGAAGAATCCATGTAACTGGTGGAGCTCTAATGCATAGAAATGGAAGACCTCTTCAAGTTCCTCTCACAGGGAATTAGAACATTCCCTGTTTCAGAAGAAAAAGATCCGGTCAGTGGATACCGATGTTATAGTTATCAACATATCCAGTTTTGAAGAACTTGGGGTAAACAGTCTTTGGATTGCCTTTGGGACAAGAAAAGAGTTCCAATACATTCCTAACCATGAAATTGCAAGATGAGTAGGACATCCTATATCAGAGGCTCTTCCTACTTTCACGCATTCAATGGCTGTAATACTGTTTCACAGTTCAAAGGAAGAAGATGAGTTAAGGCATGGGAGGCGTGGATGTCTGCCAAATACTACTGAGAGTTTCCTCTTGTTAGCGTAAAGAAATATAGAAGACTTTTTTCTGGAATTCAGAGGTATGTTGTCGTTCTGTGCGACAGTTCTTGTAGTGCGGAAAATGTCGATGAAGAGAGAATATTTTTACTTACGAGAAAAGGTCCCAGGTTGATGGAAAATATGCCATGAACTTCCGATGCACTGAAACTACATCCAATGAGGACAGCATACCAAGACAATGATATGGGGCAATGCTCTGAAACCGATACAACCAGACCAAGATCCTTCCAAGTGGGGATGGACTAAGCATGACGGGGAATGGGTACCAGTATAGATGATACTTCCAGAAGTGGTAGCATCTAGTCAAGAGCTAATTAGGTGTGGCTGTACTGAGTGTGTGACAAGCAGGTCTTCCATGCAACTCAACTCTGTAAATGTGATGGTCTTTGCCGAGAATCTATACAATAAAATCTAAATCATGTCTCTTCTTACTTCCCTTTCAATTTTGTAATATATTTACTCCTTTGCCCTATACGTGCCCTTTAATATTCCCCCGACAACGACCAATAAAAGTACAATTCCTTATGCCTATATTATGAGTTGGCTAACAAATAATCAAGCCGACTTTCCTCTTACACCCCCACTGGCCATCCCGTATTTACCTATATAAACAGAAATCACCAGGGCACAATTGTTCAGTCGCTCAGAAGTTTAGATATTCTTCAAATACTTCCGTGTACCTTTTCACAGAGATAACATATGACCGAAAAACGAGAGGCGCCAAGTTATATCCTAGTAAAGAAATAAGAGGTCGTTCTGAGAGCATTTTGGTGTGCCAGTCTTGGAAGGTCATCGGATCATCTTCTTTCTCATAAACATGGTAGGCTTTCGTCTGCAAAATGAATTATGAGCGTGCTTGATCAGTTGCATTAGCAGCAGGGTGAAATTAATTGAAGTTAAACTTTTTTCGTTCAAAATTATACAGTAGTAGGCCTACATTAAGTGGGCGTTAAACGTATAAGCGAAAATTTTGTGTTTCAACATTCGAAGTTATAAAAATGAGCAGTTCCATGGATTGAACATGATTCTTGACATAAATGCTTTCATTATTTGAGACTAACCTTGCTGTAATGAAAACATATCCTTATCATTAGAAAAGCGCAGGTCAACAGTACTTGCTGTAATAACATTTAGGCTACTGGTATTAGCGTAGCCTATTTGTAAATGCTAGGACGTAAAACACACAGATAATTTGATAATAGGAAACTACCAACACACGCGAAACGATCTATTCCGAACCACGTTTTGATGTAGGCAGGCCGGTTTAACATGCTTTGGTAGCGTTACGCTAGGAGACTCGTGGCCGAAAACGAGCCGCGCCATTGTACCTGTATTCCTCTAACGGCTGTGGGCTTAATTGTACATGGAAATGGGTGTTTTATGGTATTAAATTAAAGCTTAAGAGACGGACTTTCTTTTTTGGTTGAGACAAAATTACGAATATTCACTTTCTGAAAAACTGTGATAAAAATAAAAGCTAAAATAAAAACATTTTTTTTATATTTTTAACTTTTAAAGGGTTTTCATTGTACTTATCTAAAATACCATTACACTAACTTATACCCCTTAATTTTACCTTTAATTTTAAAAAAAGAACATTGAAATCGGACCTTGGGGATAGGAGCTAGAGGCGATTTAGTAAGTGAGTGCAGCCGCCATTTTGAACCCCCCTCTCCCCCCTCTGCCGCAAAATTTGCGTTGGCGCTCCTTCCAAAAATACTCCACAGGGGTCAAGGAAGATGTGTGCGAAGTGGGACCTTTTAAAGTAAAAATGCATAGTTCAGACCCTTAGCCACCAGACGAAATACGTATCATATAGGCATATTTGTGGTGAAATATTTATTTCTGACGATAGACTATTGCTCTCCTCACGCAGCGAGCATGAGTTCGATTCTCGGTCAGGAAAAGATTCTTAGGTGGGCCTTATTTCGGATTTTTTCTGACCTGTGAGACGAGTGTCAGGAAACTTTAGGTCTTTGTGATCCCCGGACATCATCTAGCCGTCATTATCATCTTCAATCCATCCGCTATTGTGTGCGACTGGTGTGTCCTATGCGTTCGTGTTTTTTTAGAGGTGGCCCCGGCATTGGGCTGATCACTCGTACAGGAGGCCCTTTATGTCCTTGTCAGGTAAAAATACTATGTATGTGATATAAAGATAATCTTTCTCCCAACACGTCGCGGTTTGCCTGGGCCGAAAAATGTCCCTACAACGGGAGTTTAACGAAGAGAAAGAGAGAGAAATGGATAGCATAATAACAAGAATGGATATTGCAGAAAAATATATTTAATTCCACGTCATGTTTGGGCTCTATAAATACTCTTTATAGAGATTTAGGCCTACGTCACTTGAATAAGCAATATTACGAGCACTCTGTTTTCGGTAACTAGAGAATTGAGTTAGCCTACATTATCTGTACATTTTTCACAGCCATATTTTGGTGAAATATTTGCTCATATGATCATTCAGCTCATTAATACAGCTTTTTTTTTATACTAAATGGCGTTTATTTAAAAGTGCCAGGTCTCAAATTGGACCCCTGCCTTATACATGAATTCGTATTGATAACCTTGGAACAAATTATAATACACAAAATATTGACGACTTATATCACTAGAAGTGACAAGTTGTAACATAAACAATCATTGAGCAAGTTCTTTCATTAGGGGGTTGATATGATGTTTTAGAGATGTCAAAAATCTTTCTTGCATACTATGAACATGATCAGTGAATTTCATAATCTCCAAATAATCATACAGTTCGACGTTCCGTGTGAGGTAGTCAGCACCTGTAATCACTCTACAGACAGCTCTCTGATTTCCATCTAATTTTGTCAAGTGTCTTGGGTGTGCTTGTGACCAAATTTCACATCCGTATAGCATATATGACCTGATTAATGAAGTGTACAAAAGCTTTTTCGTTTTCAGTGGTACATGACTTTTAAAGAGAGGATATAGCAGCATAAATCTTTGAAAAGCTTTGTCTCTAATGTTTGATATGTGTGATTTGTACGTCAATCTTTTATCAAGGAGAATTCCGAGATACTTAACAGAAGCACTGAATGGAATAGTTTTTTGTTGAATGCTGAGTGATGCTGTGAGATGAGGAAATCTTCTGGTAAAAACTACTGCATGCGATTTGGTTCCATTAATTTTAATTCTCCATCTCGAGGCCCATTGAGTAATGAGGTCAAGGGCTTCTTGCATCCGTTGGCAACCATAAGTAATGTTGAAGTTCCTTGTATAGATAACAGTGTCATCTGCATAGAGTGTCAGTGTATAGAGTGTCTTGTATAGATAACAGTGTCAACAATGTGGATGCCGAGGTAAATCTTGAACATAGATAGAATATAGTGTAGGAGCTAAGACCGAACCTTGTGGAACTCCAGCTAAAATAGCCCGATAACTAGATATTGAAAATCCGGAACGGACGCAGAATGTTCTTTTCTGGAGGTACTTGGTAAATATTAATACATAGTCAATTGGAATATTCAATTTTATGAGTTTGTATAAAAGACCCTCGTGCCACACTGTATCAAACGCCTGTTCAACAACCAGGAATGTAACAACTGTGTGAAGTTTGCGTTGAAAACCTTCTTGGATATGGGATGTAAGCCTGTGCAGTGGTTCTCTAGTACTATGGTGGCGTTTGAAACCAAATTGCTCATGATGTATTCTTGCAGGATCCGTTAGGTATTGATTCGGGCGTGTTAGAAGGAGCCGCTCAAACATTTTGCCCAGATAGTCCAAAAGGCTAATTGGTCTGTAATTTTGTGGATTTACAGGATCCTTTCCTGGCTTAGAAATTGGTATAATAATGGCATGTTTCCACACTTCAGGAAAATACGTTAACTTAAAACATGAGTTATACATTTTTGTTAAGTGGACAATAGCACGTCTAGGTAATTTCTTTATAGCTATTGGTTTAATTCCGTCTGGACCTGGTGCCTTCTGCAGTGGTAGTTTGTCTATGATGTTTTTGACTTCGTTTGGGGAGACAATTGGTATTGCTTTTGCAGAAGTTTGTTTAGACAGATCGTTTACTGTTCGTAAGACTTCTTCGCTGAAAATAGGATCTGATGGTTACATATGAGGTTTGAATCGATTTTGGAATGAGGCTGAAAGAATGTCAGCTTTCCCTTTAGAATCGTATACCATATGACCTTGTGGGTGTTGTAAAGGTATTATACGCGTTGAAGTATTCTTACCTAATAGGTGTTTTATTATGGACCAAAATTCTTTTCCACTAGGCTTTAGACTCTCGACCTTGTTAGCAAAGCTGTCTCAAATGTGCGTCGAATGGCTCGTTGATAACGATAAAAAGCTCTTTTTGCTTGTGGATCTCTGAAGTTCTGCCATTTCTTTCTTGCTGATCTTTTAGCTTGGATGAGCTGGGTAAGTACATGATTTGAGTCACTGGGCTGTGGTGTAGAGAAAACAGATGTAGTTGAAGCAACATTATAATCAATTGTGTCAGTTAACATCTTCACTGCCATCTCTATATCATTGGGTTCATGAATAAATGGATTTGCAGATATGGATACATGAATCCGTTTTGTGAACTCGTCCCAATTTGTCGTTTTCAACAATGGAGGGTTACGAATTTGTCGAGAAATGGGAGAGTTGAAAGTTATCATCACTGGTATATGATCTGAATCAAGGGCTGTAAGACATTCTTGTTTCACTGGAATCTCCCTCGTTTTGTAGAGACAGATATCTAGTACATCTGGCTGATGAGTTGAAGACCAGGGATAACGTGTGGGCGTATGTGGACCAGTAATTGCATACTGATGATGAATGGAATGATCGAGTAAGAATTCTCCCTTGGGGGTGGTTAAACGGGAATTCCATATGCGGTGTTTCGCATTAAAATCTCCACAGATGATAAAGCTTGTGTGCAAAGAAACAAGTATATTTAGATCTACTTGACTCATATGGCCATATGGTGGATAATATGCGGCTGCAACTAAAACTTCTGTGCCACCAGTTCTTATGTAGACCCCAGTGGCCTCAAGAACGTTAAAAGAAGGTATTATTGCTGAGCGGTGAGGAATTGTTGATTTAATGACAATTGCTGTACCACCACCTTGTCTGTCCTTTCTGTCAGTTCGGTATATTGTATAGTTACGTATTCTGAATTTATTAGCAGGTTTTAAATGAGTTTCAGTTAAGCATGCTATGTCAATATCATAAGTAGTTAACAGATTTTGGAGTTCATATATCTGGTTGCTTACACCATTTGCATTGAAGTTCAGCAAGGTAAGATCTTTGTGTATTTTTGAATTTTTAAGGGCCATTTTCGGTCTCATTAGTGTTAAAATATAGAGTAAATGCTTCAAACAATATAAAAAGTTTAGAGAATGGGTCCGCTACTGTTTGTAAGCGCTGTAAGGTCTGGCGTATAAGAAGCATGATTTGTTTAATATTTACTTCTTTTAGGAAGTATAGAATGTCTTTTAGAGTCTCAGAAAGTGAATCTAATGTGGAAGTTTGTTGATTACTGGAAGAAGAATTTAATATATTTTGAAGTGATTGGATGTTTGTGGTATTTGGTACAGGTAGTGTGGGAAAGTCTGTAGCTTTCCATGCTGGAGGTTTACTGTTGGTAACTGGGAGTCCGTATTGTTTATTTCTGAGTTTCTGTTGTAAAGCAGCTCTTTGTTTCTGCTGAACAGGGCACTGACCGTAACTAGCTGTGTGGTTTCCAGAACAGTTTGCACATTTGGCCACATGGACGGGCCCTTTCATTGGGCATTCAGAAAACAAATGATTATTTCCACATTTAACGCAACGGGTATGCATGTTGCATCTGCGGGAGGTATGGTTGAATCCCTGACATTTATGACACTGGATAACGTGAGGGGCTGGTTTATAAGATTCTATTTTAATCGTGTGATGGTTGATATCTTGCAGCTGGTAGATGGTTCGTGAATGCTCGTTATTTGGCAGCGTAATCACCCAAACTGGAATAGGTCGTCTCATAGTGGTACCATCTGATGACTCACAGGGAACCGTGAATTGCCTGATATGTTGTACTTGAAAGTTGAGGTTTTCTAGTTCTTCTTTGATTATATTTGACTCTACGAAAGTAGGAAGGCGTTTCAAAACAACCTGCAGTGACTTGGTGTCTCGAGGTTCATGTGAATAAAATTCTATATTTTCTGACAGAAGTGTTGAATATAGTTTGTCGTAATCTTGTCTACAAGATGTGAAGTATTTTATTCCTTCGCTAGAGTAACTGATTTTCATTGGCTGGCTTAACAAAGATTGAAGTGTTTTATTATGAGCAAAGAAATTTCCAGTAGGTAGTTTTTTAACTGTGATTGGGGGCAATCGAATATGTTTGGGTCGTGTGTGGTTTAAATCTGACTGATTATTATCAGTTGGCAGACTGTTATCTGCTACCAGGGTTTCTTGTTCCATATCACTTGTAAGAGGGTCAAATTGGTTTTGCAACTGAATATCAGGGTGAACAAAGGTCATACTCGTATTTGTTCCTTGTGACATATCAGTAGGACTGCTTATATTTAAGTTTAGCTTTGGTTTTTTGTTTGTGTCTGCTTTGAGCCTGTTTGGTTCTCGTTTCGAGCTTTTCTCGTCATCTTGTGTTGTTTTTGTCAGTTGCTGTTTGTTTCGTTTGAGATGGATACTTTCTCTGACAGTATTTTCTGTCTTGTGAGCATCAGAAGCTTGTTCGTTTGGTTTAGTGACATTTTGATACTTTGAATATGTTTTAAATATTGAAGGTTTTAAGGTAAACACATTACCTGAAACTTGGTATAATTCTCCATCGATTCCATTGTTTTGATTGTTGGAATCTGTATCAGTGGTGTTGAAATATTTAGTATTTGACTGTTCTTCAGCCATTTAGTTGAAATATTATAAACATATAGCACTTAAATCACTCAAATATAACTCGGAACACTTCAATAATAACAAATAAATAAAACGTAAACTATTTCTTTATTATTTTCTAGCAGTTTAAATGCAGCGCTTCTCTCAGCCAAATCCACAGCCTGCTATTCCATCAGCTAGTTGTTGTAGTTCTTTTCTTCTGCGATAGATGGCTGTTCATGGCGTCGGTGAAACCCAAGCTTCATTTTGCTCGTTTTCCTGAAACTAAGTGATTTTGACATCACGGAAAGAATTAATTTTAGTACGATATTAAAATTGACACGAACAGAATTGATTTAATTTTAAATTCAGGTAGATTATTATCAAGTTTCCAACTGCTACTCTCAAGGTCTGAAGACCATGTCGTATTCGATAATAATCGATACCACTCCGATGTCAGAATGAAAATCAATTTCGAAATCATTATGATGACGGTACGTCACACGTAATAACCGTATTATAGTATGCCCGAAAAAAAACTTACGATAGATTTCTCGTGTACACTTTCCACTTTTCTCTGTGATCTCCAGTATTAAAAAGATGATGCATAAAAGCCCAACAACGTATTTTTTTATGATTTTACTTGATACATTTTTATATCAATACACAAATAATAGAAATCAGGTAAACTGATATAACAAAGTGCCAGTATGCTTTTTTTTTTAATCAGCGATAAACACAATTATGATAGGCCCATGCAGAAAAGTTATTTTTGTAATAATAATGAGCAAATGAATAAAAAGTCTATATGAAATCTGTCAGGAATTACACGAGGTATATTGCTGAACAGGAACGAATAAGAAAAATACTCACATTAAAATATAGCCTAATGTAAATACCGGTAGTCTACATATCCATAGAATGCACAATATAATATCAATATTCAACGGCTAGTTGTTTTAAATCTTTTGTTTACATTATTTACATTGTTATTTAGCCTACACTCACATCGTTATGAAGAAACGCATCAATCAAAGCTGCTATCAATATCAATATCAAACGTCTAAAGTTTCATACTTAACCTTAATTCAAACTCGCATACACTGATAAAAGACATTCTTAAAATGTGAACATTTCACAAAATACACTGGCGAAGAACTCTACTAAATGTAAGTAGGTCTAATTATTTCAGAGTAATATATCTTCTGTATATAACAGTATCCAATTTGATGAACGAAGTAAACTTCTGACTAGTATGATAATCAATGTGTCATGGCTAGCTATTGCAAATTCCAAAGCCGTAAAACGATATGTTGGCAGAATAACAGATTTGCATTTGTTAAATCCTTTATAACATATTACCATAAAATAGGCACTAAATTGGGCTTTACTCCGATACCAGTCAACCGATTTTATTCACTATCAATAGACGTCTTTCCATGGACATTATAAATGTGTATACCAAGTTTCGTGAAAATCCTATAAAGCGTATTTGAGTTACCGCGTCTTTAAAATAGACACAAAATTTGGTTTTACTCCGGTACCGATCAACAGATTAGATTCAAATTCCATAGGTTACTTCCCATGGACATTATAAATGCATATACCAAATTTCATGAAAATCTAATAAAGCGTATTTAAATTATGGCGCCTTTCTAATATAATAATATTAAAATATTCACTTAATTGGGAATTACTCCGGTACCGGTCAACCGATTTGGTCCAATACCAACAGGGGTTTTTCCATGAACATCATAAATGCATATACCAAGTTTCATTAAAATCCCATTAATCGTATTTGAGTTATCGCGCGTACAGGCACACGGACGGATGGGCAGACATTTTCCCGTCCCCACATACAATCTCATAAAATCCATACTGGCACTTAATAAGCTCTAAAGGGATTGATTGAAACTCTATTATTATTTTTGAAAAAGAAATCGCAAGGTAACTTAATTTTCTGCCTTTTTGTATATCACCGTGAACTGATTAATTAATTAAAGTAAGTCAATATATAAAAAATAATTCCACGTTACCTAAAAGCTTAATTGCTTTTAGGAAATATTAGTTCAATATCCTAATATGAAGGTGACAAAGGACAGGAGACTGAAATTAATTTTTACAGCTTTCTTTTGTTCTTATGTGAATAATCTGACTAGAGCGCACACATTTCTCTAGACTGTATTTATACCCAACTTGTGACTGAGATATTCCAGGGTGCAACTCATTTTCCGCCGTGTTATCTCTGGAAGTAATCCTGTGAGGAGCTATGTGAGCTGAAGTCTAGCAAGTACTCTCAATTACGTGTGATATTACTTGTCTCTGCTTACAGAGCCAATTACACATAACCCAGTGCAATAGAAACTCCGTAAGACTTCCTCTCTCTTTGCCGCTTGTCGTCTGAAATTGCTGCGGAAGTAAATGCAACAGTTTCAATTCAAACGTGCATAATTAACTTTACATTTTTCAGTTTTTGACAATTCAATAAGAGTAATATTATTACTTTCCACACGTGTACGCTTAACAAACCTACACAGTGATTTTTGTGTTACGTATTCCATAGCCTAACTGTAGATTAGAAAATAACAAAATTAATTACAATTGGGTTTTCGCTATTATGCAAAACAGATGTGATTACATTATAGGACTGCAGTGCATCAACTCATAATTTTTTTCCTGATATTGGGATTCAAAATGTATCTGTAAAACAAAGCGCATAATATAATAAAACACGAAAGAAGTGCATTGTCATTTTCCCAGTTTCAATCGTTCGTTTTCAGGCAAGTCGAACGACACTCATTTTGTGAATGACAGAATGACAGAATGAGTTCGTCGCTTGGCATAAATGGAATAGTCGAAAATTCATGTTAGTCATGTTAGTCGAAAATTTATAGTCGAAAATCCCATGTTCGCGGATTTGATCTTTCCCAAAGTCGGTTGCATTTATGTGTGCGTTACATGCAACAGAACCATGTCTCTATATTGAACTCATGCAGGACAAAATCCCGGGGCACCGATGATGGTTGGTTAGTTTTTTAAGTCAACAACAGCAACATTAATAATCACAATAATAACCACAATAATAATATAAATAATAATAACATTAAATGCACTTAAATTCTAAAATATACGCCTAACATTGGCCCTCGGAACCTGGCCCCGAATAAGAATTAATAAATTATACCGCACTGCTCTGGTACAAGCCTATAACGAAAGAACTCACAACTCGCGGAGGCTCCCATGGTCGATTAAAATTATATCTCATGGAACTCGAACGGCAAAAGCGGACCTTGGAGCCCCTCATACGACCGACCCGTTTACGATTTGTCACTATCGGTTATATGTCTTGAGTCATGACACTCTTGCAATATTGGGCAGGATGACTAAGTAGGCCCTACCATGAGTACTGTACCTGTTAAGTACTAAGCATGGTTAACACTGCTTACCAAACAGTGAGGAATCTGGGAGAGCATTGGGGCTCCAATTACCTATCCATATTGGAATAATTTAGAGCAGTAGCGGCTCGTGGCTCAAAACGAGTGTGCTGCAAATACCATTTCATACAGCAAACTTAAAATATTAAAAAATTAGTAGGCTTACTTACATAATTACCAGGGCCCAGATTCTGATGACCTAAAATTGTTTGAAAAATTACCTATAAAATGACCCTAAATTTTAAAGAAAATGACTTAATAATGATAAAAAATGACCTAAAAACTGACATTTTATTTATAAAAAATATTATTGTTCACACAAAGTTATAGACTAGTTTGTGCATAATTGTAAAAACTGTAATGTTGTGAATGTTCTTTTCTCACGGAAATTTATACTGCCATTGAGGCACTGGTGAGTCAAAATTCGGCACATCCTATTGTGGTCTGCCGGATTATATTGTTGTTTATTGAGGGCAAACAGTACTTTGCACTCTCAGATCCAAGCAGGTGGCAGACTCTGGTGCCAAGTCAATCTAATAACAATAGTAATATAATACAAAATTTTGGCGTTTTTTTTTATTCTCACTTCCGGCTGAGACATGTCAACACATTAACGCCGAATTTTTCCTTCTTCCATTAAACAAACAACACTTCAAAGACACCGCCGCTAGCGACGAAAAAAAGTTAATACACTCAATGTAAATACATGAAAATGACTAAATAAGGAAGCAAATGACACGAAAATGACAAAATAATGACCTAAAATTGAAATAAATGACCTAAAAATATAAAATTGCATAAAATGATAAAAAATTACCTAACAAAAACGCATTTCTATAACCTAGAAGCCATGATTAGGATTTATTTACAAGTTGGCAATGTCTATGCAGCATCAATAAAAAGATGGCATGTCAATAAAATCCGGGCCCTGATAAAATACTGTCTCAGAGTGAAGTCCATGCGACGTTCCTTCTTACTACAGAAGTTATCGATGACTTTCGTGTTGAATCCATCCACGTTTGCCACTATCTTTTTCTCTATGGAAAGCATTGAAAGAGCTGTTCTTGTGGCAAGGTATTCCTCAGGAATGTCTTTATCCTCTTCGGGGTAGAAAAGCATCTTTCTGGTTCTGCTGTGGTCATGGGATTGGTGATTATAATCATGAGAAGCATTGTTATTTCGGAGAATGTTCCTACCAAATTGATTTTAATTATAAGCTCGAGTAGTGGAACAGCTCCATGAATAATGCTTTTAGTGGCTAAAACCAGAACTACAGTTTCATCTATATTCCAGCAGATGTCGCAAGTGTCGTTTTGTGTCAGCGAGATCACAGCGCGCCAGTGAGACGTGAAGAAACCTCAAAATCTTGTGAATGCAATTCAACCGCAGCCCGTTCCTCACGTTAAAAACAGCTTACACGTCACAAAGTCAAGCGTAAGCATGACGTCACACCCTACAAATGATGAGCTGCTTGCCAGATGCATTCACGAGGCGGAAAAGATAATATTCACATTACCGACTTCCATTCTCCAACGTAACAGCTAAGGATTTCTCGCGTGGACGCGCCAAGTTCAAAATCTAAGTAAAAGAAAATATAGTATAGCGTTTGAAAATAACATTATACGACGAGCGGAAAACAAGCTGTGTGCTGTAGCACTGCAGCACTATAGGAGAAACCGCCACTGATTTAGAGCTGTAGTCACTGGTCCGGAAAATGTAGACAAGTTGGATTACCATTTTTGAATTCGTTCATTGACTGTAGCACGATTTCTTACGAGTTGTCTTTCAGTTAACACATCATAGGATATTCTAGCAATACTTAGTCACCGTGGGTGAGTCGGTAGCGCGTCTGCCTTCCACTCCGGCGGCCCGGGTTCGATTCCCGGCCGGGTCGGGGATTTTTCAGTAGTGAAAAATCCCTTTCCCGGGTTCAGGACTGGGTAGGTTAAGTCTTAGGTTAGGATAATGCACATTGTGCGCGATTCCTTAATTTATTATAACAATACAAAATTTAATACATCTACTGAGCTGTCGACGATTTTCCTTTGAATGGTTGTTGCCATAATCAGGGCTTCGCTGAAAATTTGAAAATGTTAGGATTATCGATCTAGTAACAATGTAAAAATTCAAATATATATTTTTACGAGTTATCCTACTGAAACAAAGCGAAATTTACGGATGAATGCAAGCCTACGTCAAGGAATCTACTGTAAATATATAGGCGTACATTTGCTGCTGCTGAAGATTCTGGGCAGACAGAGAAAACGATTTAACTTTTAGCCTTTTTACTGCTACTGACGTGTAAATTCATCACTTAAAAATGTATAGAGGCTGAGATATAAGATCAATAGAAATGTGCTTTATACAAAATGCAAAGATTTTTTATTTACAAGTTAGAAATGCAATTTACGGAAAACAGTTGTTTTACTGAAATTTTCCTGATTGTTATTAATGCTATAACTCAGTGATGATCTTACTTGATGATTATTTATAAAGCTACATAAATTCAGCTCTACAATGGATAGAAAAAAATCAATCTGTTGAACCGCGACTTCCTTTCAGATTCATGTCCCTAAGATGATATTCTAACCTATCTGAATATGTCAAAGATGAAGCCTAAACTAGATCTGTGCAGTTCTTTTCTCAGATAGGCTTCTTATCATACATAGGCGACCTATATCAATAATACATGGCAGGATCGGGAAAAAACACGTAGTTTGGGTTTTCTTAATACAGTTCTCCGAAGGTGCATGTTCCATGAAATATATCGTGATAGTATTCCTGCACCCTTCGCCACCCCTTCGATTTGCTAAACATAATAAACGAATCCGGTATAGTGGAAGAAAACCTGTGCATAAAATGTGAGAGGCTATCCGTCAGATTCCTTTTAAGTCAATTTTTATGCAGTGATCGATTTTTATACAAATTCTACGGCCTTCTTTAGTGACGTTATCCAAGGAACAGATTAATAGAGGTGATGAGGAGGCGGAGTAACGACTCCTTCCACAGAAGTCTTTCTTCATGCATTAGTCTTAATCATAAGGAAGCTATCAAACATTGTCTTAGATCAGACAAATCTTAAGAGTCATGGAATTTTCTCCTAGTATTCTATATACCAACGTCTTCTTAGTTCACATTTTTTTTTGTTCCATAGCATAAAATGTTTTACAAAGAAATTGATTGTTTTACGGACAGAAATGGTAATGTAAGTATTTAATTGTATTTATTATATTAACCACTATTTACAGAACAGATTCGAACATTCGTATGGATCCGCATGGAACGTACAATACCCAAGAAAACAGAAACAAATAACACACTAAGCCTATCCCTTACAATGCAAAACATAATACTGACTATTCTACTCATACGCCGCGTGTTTGGTAATGACCAATAACGGTTAGCAATTCTTCGGATATAGACCAATATTCTTGTAGGAATCGCGAAGATGCCGTGTTATCGGGTAAAACGTTGCTCGTTACTGGACACGTAAGCATCAGTGTGCAGTGATTAATACGTCAGATGCTGCCATTAAGCAGCACGAAAACATATTATTTTGTACAACATAACTTGTTTGGAAATTAAAATAACAGAAATGTACATTGATTCAAAACACAATTTCGATTCGGTGCAAGCCAGTTCGTGTGCTTTTATTCTGTTCTGCTGTCAGCAACCTGAATGAAGTTAACTGTCTTATATGCACCATTGGTAGCCCTGGTTACAACATGATAACTCCAATCGATTCATGGATGGTTGATTCATAGTAGCCTATGCCGTGATCTCGCAGCTGTTAGTTTTGTTTTTATATACAACAAACCAAGAAAGTAAATATTATTTGTATAATCCGTTACATTTTTATGCATAGAATAGTATTAATAAATCCAACTCTCGTGGGACTACCTATGATAAAACCGTTACCTTAGTAGCTTACCTTTCTTACTCTTCCTCATCCCCATCCCCCTCCCCAATTTTCCTCTTTTCCGTACCTTAGCTTCGCTAGAAATTTTCCAATCCTCTACTCATCTTCTTTGCCTACCGGTAACGACGAATATGCCAATTGGTTCTTATTCGACGCAGTAAAATAGAGTGGTAGGTATTTTCTCATATCAGGATATTAAACCAAGATTCCCCTCACATAATGCTACAGATTCTCATCCTGTATCCAGATCTTACCGCCACTCATTAAATCTAAGTCAAGCGCAGCCCCATGATATTGAATTTAACAGTATATAGCAACGTGTAGCAAAATATATGTCTAATATATTATAGGTTAAATGAAATAATATTTACAATTATAAAATATCACCAAAAAAGGTAAGAGAAGGTTAACATGACATCCCAGACTTATGGGTGAATGGAATATGACACAAAATGCTACGCTCTAGAGATCAATAATTGAATGGAACACTTGTTATGTTGGAATGTGTCATTTCTAAGCAGTTTTCTCTTGTCAGTTTAATGAACACTGACTTTGTTAAAAATGTTTACTTCTGTGATTTAGAATTTTTAATTGGTTAATTTTTCTACTGATACCTTATTCAAAACACTTCTATATAGTATTTTGTTGTCTGCAGAATGTTGCCATCTAAATATAATGTTTTGCTTTTAAGCTACACAAAGCTAATTTCATTTCATTAAATGAGAACGTTATAAATTATTTACAACGAAATTACGTAATGTTCTGAACTGAAAGAATGAATAGTTCCTGTTACCTGATAACAACCCTTCTTGCACAATAATAATAATAATAATAATAATAATAATAATAATAATAATAATAATATATCAAACTATATCAAACTGTACAACATGAAGATCCAAGCCCCAGTTCTGGTGGTATTGAAGGACAGATCCCAAAAGAAGTAGATGAAGAAACAGTGACATAATTTGTGTTAATGTAGACATTTATTGTATGTGTTCTGTAATTCATAATGTTATAAATATTTGTAGATGTTGGCATCTTATAGTTAAGAGGGGGACTCCTTGCTTCGGCCGAGTCTACCGGCGTAAACCGAGCCTACCTAAATGTTAATAATAATAATAATAATAATAATAATAATTATTATTATTATTATTATTATTAGTGTTATTATAATATTTGTCATTCAGCATTATATAGCAAAAGATGCCATGATTTCAGCAATATAAAATCATTTAAGTACGAATTCTTAAAGAAATATATATTTATGTTTATATAAAAGGCTTTTTCTTGACTGACTGACTGACTGACAGGGAATCAACGTAGAGCATAAGCTATAATACCGGTACGTAGTGACTTGGAATTTTGATAGTGCCTTCGTTTCATAATGTATGTGCTCACTAAGAAAGGATTTTGAAAAATTTTGATTTTAAATGCCAAAAATCAAATGTTTTAGAGGAGACGTAATATCTCTTTACACAGAATTATCAAATCCAAATCACATTCTATGACAACAGTATATTGTTGGCATCGGTCACAGTTAGCTTTGGTTAATAAATGAAACGGGACTTTGACAAATTAGAGAAGCTATCGATATAATTCATTGCTGTAAATAAATATTGAAGAATGAAATCCACGAAAATAATGCACAATGTGATGCAGTCACTACCCTGGACATAGAGAATACCATATTAGGTATGGTAATATGTATATTATTATATCCCAGGTTTTTGCGGAGGGAAGTTTGAAAGTGATATTGAATTTCTTTTTAATTTCATCCCCGAAACGGTTGTATGGTAACATGAGAGTGGGAAATAAAATATTCCGCAAAGACACACAACTTTATGTTACCGGAATTTCTATTTCTCCTTATTTGAATCCCTACCAGGCTTGGTATGTAGAAGCGATGGGATGCAAAATTCTACATCCTCTATGAGCCATAAAAAGCTATATCAAGCGTTTTCTGAGGGAATAGTTTGTGTGATAAGTCGTTCTTCTTCATTTTAAACTTTTAATACCTATATAAGGACCTAAAATTTGAAAATCGAAAGTTTTTCATAAGTTAATTTCGAATTACAAAATACAAAACCTGGGCGACGCCGGGCCTTTTAAGCTAGTATTACATAATCGGCTTTGCGCTGACTGACCGAATGACTGACTGACAGATAATCAACGTAGATCCTCAGAATTCTGAAAGTACTTTCGTTTCATAATGTAAGTGCACACTAAGAAAGGATTTTGCAAAATTTTGATTATAATACAAAAAATCAAATGTTTTCGAGGAGACGAAATACCTTCCATAAGAAACACACGAACAATTCGATTGTTGTGGAAAACGGTATTCAGTTGTGAAATTAATTCAAGATGGCCTTGCTAGGTTACTATCCTGATTCATTTGTTTACGATTCGCAGAGATCTGACTATTTTAAATATAGGTTTACTGAAGGGGAGAATGAAAGCACGTCTTAATGGGAAAACATTTAATGATTTGGGCGAAACACACTATGCGTTGTTGTTGTTTTTTTTCTTTCTTCCCTCCCCCCCTAGGGAACTAGAATCTAAGGTCTCCTCCTTGCCGACGCGGTGGCTCATGCTGTAGCGCGTGAGCCTGGCATGCTTGCGGTCCTGAGTTCAAATCTCGGGGCCGGCGGGTGTGTGTCATTCGTGGTGGACGAAGCCGTGCTCTGGGGGTTTTTCTCGGGGTTCTCCCGTTTCCCGCTTTCATTCCACCAACACTCTCCACTTCATCTCACCTTTCCCCCTTTTCATCCTCATCCCGTTTCCACTTCTGGCATCGGGTCTTCTTCGGCAGTCAGAGCCCTTTGGGGGCCTCTCCCGTTCTCCCCGCTGCTTGTGGTCAAGAGGTTGTTGGTGGTGTGTGTCACGAACCTGTCGGGGCTCCCGGTTGGAGGTACCGCAGGGGGTGGCACACACGTGGCATGGCACTAGGCTTGTTGGATGTAGGGGAGTTCCGTGGGGGCCCATGGGGGGCTTTGCGGATCCGGGGCGGCCTGTGGGCACGCAACTCTTCCCATCCCGGAGGTAGGTACAATAAGTCGGCAACGGCTGCGGTGATTAGGGGCGTTCCCTATCCCGCCTAGAAATAGAATAGAATAGAAGGTCTCCCCCTTCCTCCGGGCGGCTAATTTTGTTCGTGAAATTCACTTCGAAGCCTGGTTTTTAGTTTTATTAATTATCAACCGTTATATTAAAATTGTTTGTGAATGACTGGGTAAGGTTCATGAACCTGCCCATATGGCAGCATAAGATTCGTTTTGTACGTTTAATTATTTATATTTTAACGTTAAACAATACAATATTAAGAATAAAATTATGTAACTCTTGCAACTTAGCTAAAAAGGATGTCAGTGTTAATCAACTTGTTTTTTAATTTTTTTTTTTTTCTGTTAACTTGCAACTTAGCTAAAAAGGATGTCAGTGTTAATCAACTTGTTTTAATTATTTTTTGTTGTTAAATAAATGTTTTAAAGAAAATATTTAGAGTTGAGTAAATAATCGCGGGTGAAGCCGCGTAATAGCCTATATAATACAGTCAACTTGCAAAATTTACAAGGAAATTATTGATGTTTAATATTCCACACTTTAATCATTAAAATTTGTTAAAATTCACTAAAATACCAACGAAAGTATATAAGAAATCAATTTAATATTTTCCTGAACAATATTGTATAGCCTATTGTAATAAGGCGTTTGAAATAGTAAGTATTGAACTTCTGTTTAAATATCGCACTAGATAACTGTGATTGGTCCAATGGTTAGTGATTACATAATCTTATGCCTAATATATAAAAACTATTCATGAATTTAGAATATGACATAGGATATCAATTCTCCTGTTATTTCTAGTGGTATATGGATATTTTTATCAAAACTTCAGATAAATAGGTATAAGCACAAGGTAAATCATTTTTATTACAGTCATCATCCTGAGTTTACTAGACAAAGGCTTACAAATTGGCTAGTGGGAATTCGACACGATTTCTAATGATTTCAATGACTGAATATCGGTCATGTCACTGTTGTTTCCCTAGAGTAGAAAAACGCCGTAAGTGAATATACCGTGAAAAAACAAAGTAAGTTGATCTTGGAATGATAATTCTTTCACACTGGCCGTGTGTAGGCAAAGATGGACACGTGAAGTTAGAATGAAAAATGCAATGCCATAGCCGGAATTTAAACCAGGATCTTCGGCTCTCCGTGCCGATGCTCTAACCAACTGAGCTACCATGGCAACGCGCCGGTAAAACATTAAATTCTCCAACTGACTCAAAATCCCAGAATACCACCAGGCGTTCTCAATACGAGATACGAACCCAGTGGCGACTTACAACCTGTAAGTACTTGAAGTCCCGGGCTTTATAGTAAACCACTAGTAGGTCACAGTGGAATGATAATTCTTTCACACTGGCCGTGTGTAGGCTAAGATGGACACGTGAAGTCAGAATGAAAAATTCAATGCCATAGCCGGGATTTGAACCAGGATCTTCGGCTCTCCGTGCCGATGCTCAAACCAACTGAGCTACCATGGCAACGTGCCGGTACAACATTAAATTCTCCAACTGACTCACAATTCCAGAATATCACCAGGCGTTCTCAATATGAGATACGAACCCAGTGGCGACGGAGAGCACGGAGAGCCGAAGATCCTGGTTCAAATCCCGGCAATGGCATTGAATTTTTCATTCTGACTTCACGTGTCCATCTAAGTTGATCTTATATGATTGTGTTTCAGGAACATCAGTTTTTAAGTGTTAACTAAATGTATAACTCTGGAAAGTTTAGAAGATATATAAATCTGAAGAGTCCGAGATAATTTATTGTCCACTATTATGCCTAAGAATTTTACGTTTTCTGGACTATTCTCTAAGGCATTATTTCTTAATCCAAATAGTAAGTACGTCTTTTCCTCAATTTTTAATAAAAATCGATTTGCTCTGAACCATCACCTGCATGTGATATTGTGTTTTCAGTTATTGTTTTGAGAGTAAAATAAACAGCAACAGTGCGGTATTCAAAGTGGCAGTATGTATAGTAGGTATATAGAACAGTAATACTTGGCATAAAATATGGTAGGTCATTTACCGTTACAGAGACTAGGAAGGTTGAAGAATGGAGCCTTGTGGCACCCCACATTTTAATAGAGTTTTGCGGGAGTTATCCTTTCCTATGCAGACTGTTTGGCCACGATCCATAATTATGCTCTAATAAGATTAAGGCCTATACCTCGACTCCATATTAGGCTACTTTAATTTGCTCAAAAGATGAATGTGATTCACACAGTCAAAAACCTTGCTCAGGTCACAAAATGTGCCTATAGCAAAGGTCTAAGTTTCAAACAGAGCAAGCACATAACAAAGAAAGCTAAGCATCTATCGTTGATCCACCTTTTCTAAAATCAAAATTGGAATCATTTATTATTTTAGCATGGTCTATAATATAATGTAATCAACTGGTTACACAAGACCAAATTCAAAACTTTCGAAAACACTGGAACGAAAAATATTGGGCGGTAGGTTGTATGACTTTATATATTCCTTTTTATGTAAAGCGGAACAGCCCTAAAGAGTTTTAGAAAATTGAGAAATGTTCCTTCTGATAGGCCTACGCATTTATTTAAGTATTAGGTATTAAAAACAAAAACATCTGGATTGTAATCTAACTTCTTTTATTGGTGGTCTACTGTACATTGACTTTAACATTTGGCTTGTGAATGGGTCTACTTAAGCCTATGATTCATTTCATCAACAGAGTTAACGAAAATACATGCTTAATTTATCTGGGGATAACTCTATTGCATGTCTATTCTTATCACTGGATAGGGAATAATTCTTTCCCGGGCTTTTTTACGTTTCTTATTAGCTGATTCAATGCTATGGAGTTTAAACTGTTTTTAGCTTCATGTATTTCTATTTATGCCTATTTATATTCATTTCTAGCGTTCTACTTCGCCTCCGCCGTGGGTGAGTTGGTAGCAATACTATCAGTCACCTGGGCGACCCGTGTTCGATTCCCGGCCGGGTCGGGGATTTTACAGAGATATGTAGTTTCCATCCTGGGGTAGGACTGGGTGTTCCGTCCTCATTCCTATCCCGCGAAAGGACCTGGGCACCCTACGCGGTATCATCCGTGAGTATTCCCCCACGGCTCGATCCCAGAGCAGGACCACCCTCCGGCCGAACATTGCATCATCTAGAATTATTATAGGACAGACTATTAATGTAACTTTTATTACTTCTGTATAGGCTATAACGTGAGTACAACAATACTTTTTGTTCATTTTTGGTTAATAGGGGAGTATACCAAGTTTCATGTCCTGTTTTGAAGCACAGTCGTAATTGTATATTGTTGATATATTTTTTCTTTGTGGTATACAATTTTGAAAAGTATTACTAAAGATATATTTTTTTCAAACCTTTTAAATATTTCCTGTGCTGAGAGTTGAATACAGAGCTGGGAGTTACACGACAGTTCAAACCATTCTATCTCAGAAAGTGCATTCCGTAGATTTGAGATATTCATTTAGGTTGATGATCTTCAAACATATTTTAGTATGAGTTTACTTCGGCTTGATGTTACACGAATTGAACATTTCCATATTTAGCCAGATTGCATCTTGTATCTATATACTTAATTTATGTTTGTATACACATTATCTAAGCAGGCAGATTCTCTAGCTGTTTTATTGTTAATACAGTTAAAATGGGTTTGTCTCAGAATGTTTAAAAGGTCACCTACAGTTTATAATTTTTGTTATAAATCAGAACGTGAGTTAATGTCTCCACCTATTGCAATTTTTAAAAGTTTCCATTTAAGTCTAGTCAGAATATTTAGAAGTACCTAGAATTTACTAACAAAAACATGTGGATCTCCCTTGGGGGATTTATTTATAGAAGTTATTATGAGTTTTTAGTATGACTGACTTTGTTTTTAACTTCGAAGTCTTTTTCAGTATTTAGAGTACCAAAATCTATTTTATTGAATTCAGCTATGAGATTTGATTGACATTATATTGCCCTTAAACCGTGTGCCTATTTTTTTTCGCTACAAATACCTTTGTGTCGATCGCTGCATGCGTGAGCTGTCTTGTCTGCGGATTGAAAGGCATTTTAGAGTTAGGTTAGAACTACTGTGTTACAGTGAGCGGAGCGGTTTTTACGCCCAGACGTGAGCTAATAGTTAAAGTTTATCATGCCATTAGACGTTCAGTAATAGTTATTAACGTTACTAATTTAAATTAATTTAATTATAAGGCAATTTGAGCCTTTGGACCACGATGTCTTACAGGATTAGTGCAAATCTTTCCAACGTGAATATTTATTTAATATACAATTTCTTTTATCCCTATTTCACCATAAGGTATATTAGGGCTGTAATTGCAATATATTTGACATAAAACTACAGCCCTAATGTGCCTTATGGTGAAATAGGGATAAAAGAAATTGTATATTAAATAAATAAATATCCACGTTGGAAAAATTTGCACTACTCGTGTAAGACATCGTGGATAAAAATTACGACGCTTATACAAGGAAATTTAAATTTTGATTTCGTATTGCTATAATTATTAATACACCAATGTAATGTTTAGTTAGTGACATGTGACTTATATTTCGTTTTAAACACTGGGGAGTGGCAACTTGGCTATTAATAGTTGTGACACTTTGTAATGAGTATTGTGAGGAAAATGAATGAATCCGATGTTGGCTTTTATGATAGTATTTTGGAGTAAATTAACATTCTATTACTTGATTTAATACTAAAGTCTAGTGTAACTCCAGTTATTTCATTTAAAAGGAAAATAATTATTATGGATTCTTTGTAGAGTGTGTTGTACGGGTGACATACTGGCACGGATTCATGAGTTACTGGATGTTAAAATTATGTTTCACATAAAGTTTAATACAAGCAAATTAAAATTATAATAAGAATATTAAGAAAAATGTAATAAGCAATATATTTTTATATTTCGTACTTCACGTGTTAGAAAATCAATTACTGTGCTAATGAGTTTACTTAATCAAGCTAAAATTAAAGTAGAGAAGGGGAAAGAGGGTATTTGGATACGAGGGAAGTTTTTAAAGAAACGTTAGCCTTACTTATGCCTATATAATCAATATCCCGCTGTTAAATTTGAGAAGATAAAAAAAAGTTATAAATTTTAATTTACAAGACATCGCCTGCCTTTTTATAAAAATAAAATGGCTTGCATATCTCGTAAATTGATTATTAAAAACCAGTACTACCTTAATCTCAACTTTCTTTTATTGAAGTTATTGACAAAATAAAAGTTGTGGTGATTAAGGTATAACCAGCATGATTTTCCACGCTATGCATATCTAAAGACAGAAAGAATGAATGTTCAAATAAACAATAAAATATTAACAGCAATGTTAAAAGGAAAATGTTAGTAAACATGACTAATTCGGTGGCCCACAAATATCCTTCATGAAAAACTTTTTAGACAGCATGAATTACAAGTAGAACTTCTAGCACAAGACACACGAAGTAAACGTTTTACATTATCGCACTAGTGCTATAAAATCTTTATGTCACTCTATTGGTCCCAACTTTGGTATCCGTCACATGGAAAACACTCATTTAGCTAAAGATATTTGCATATAATTATTAAATAAACTGGGTTTGATAAAAATTTTCAATTTTTTAATGTGAAATTTCTTACGGTGAATGGAAAAGTCGTCATATTTGGAAGGCGAAAAGCGTTTTCATGTTGGCACCAATGTAAGAAAAAATCAATATAAGATGTCAACTGTCTGCTCGCTGCAATATGGCTGGCTCTAGGTGCGTAATTAATTACAATAATATTATCATTATTTCACAAAAATGGTAACGGCTGTCTAAAAAATAGTGTATGGCACTCGTGTTAAAGCAATTTTATTCTGCTCACAGGATTAACTCGCTCGTCTCGCAATCGTTCCAACACGCAGAATAAAATCTCGCTTTTAACCCTTATACCATAAATAACTATTCCTGTATAGGTCTTCTACAGTAGACTATATGGAAAAATTATGAACCCTAAAATTTCAGAATGAAAAAGTTTAAGCCTACTATATATTAATTAAATTTCATATCTAAATGCGTCGACGGCAGTGTAATTCAGTTTCACTTAAAATAGTAAAATATCAATATATAGCAGTACAGAGTAAACAATACAGTTTACTTATTGACCATCTTACCACTGTTCAATATGTCCTTACCCAATACAATAGACAATTTCTAATGAAGCTACAGGAATAGGCATTATATATTTTATGGAACTCAGTGGTTCATTGCCGAGCTTACATGAGCCCGCCATTCAACCCTATTTTGTGCTAATTCCATCCAACCAACCCTCGCATATCCTACTTCCCTTAAATATATTCTGATATTGTCCATCTAGGTCTTAAAATGGTATTTTCCCTGGGTCTTCCAGCCAATATATTTTGGATATCTTTCCTCCCTCATGCGCGCAGCATGTCCAGCCCATTTCATTTTCCAAGAGTTAGTTACCCTTACTATATTCGGTGAAGAGTACAGGTTATGAAGCTCGTCATTATATAGTTTTCTCCAGTCCCTGTTTTCACCTCTCTTGGGTCTGAATGTTTTCCTAAGCACCCTGTTTCCGAACACTCTCAGATTATGTTCTTTACTTCCCGAAGAGTAGGCCCTAAGTGACCACTGCTCAATGTCTTTCCGTTTCCTCATATGTTACTGTACTTTGAGGATGATGTGGGAAGTACCATCTTACAGTTTCCGGATTGATATGGAGTTCTTGCAGATAGTGAATCAATAATTTATTGTTCGTCTAGTCGAAAGAACTTTTTGGACAACTGTCATAACAAAATATATATCTTTTCCAAGCCTTTATTCCAGCCTCCAATTGAAAGATTAAGGATATTTTATATTTTCCTACGGTATTTTACGTTCCAACAAAGCAAATTTTATAAGCTTTTATCACTATATTGTTCAAATGACCATTATCTCTTGTCCAGCTAACCGAATAACGGTTAACCAAATATTTTTGATTATCCAGATAATTTTTAAAAGAATTAACTGTTGTGGAATTAATTGTCTGGGTAATCAACTTAAAATCCAGATAATTGCCAATAATATCCAGTTAACTATGTGTTAAAATAACGGATAACTGTTTTATCTTCTCTGCAATTAATTTCCTGTGCAGTTAACCGTTATCCAGTTATTTGTCTCAGCACGCAGGGGACTTCTTGTTACTTTTCCTTTGTCCATGTAGGCCACACTTGGTATAGAGATTGGAAAGCTTTAATATGATATCGTGGGCTTACAAAGAAAAGTTATTAACTCAAAAAATGCAAAAAATGAGTTATTATTGGCAATAAGTACAATAGATTGTGCTCTAACCACAGGGATAATGAACTAAGTCCTAACCCTTACAGTCCTAATGGAACTGTCACAAAGTCCTAAGTCCATAACACAGAGAATGTTGTCAGGGAAAAATAACTAAGTGCACTTCACACCTTTTGTCTGTATACCTAAATATAAAATATAGGAACTCCTTCAGAATAGCGTAGCCAGCCATGCTCTGTCATTAGCAACCGTGCCCCTCCGAGCCGCGGGGAACAAAAGAGAAACAATCGGTGTAAGGGTAAAATTTCCCGTCGCAGAAAAGATTCAATGTGAGACGTAATAAACCCCGCGCTATTCAGTATATTGCTCCTAAACTAATACAAATGTTCCTAACCTAACATAACATGTCACTGACCTAGAATTTGGCTGTCACTTCTTCTAGAAGCCTTATTACCCTTCCACGCCTTTCGTAAAACATCGTTACATGGCACAAACCCCGCGCTATGCAGAATACTGCTGCTAAACTAACATGAGTGTTCATATCGTAACATAACCTGTCACGGACCTAGAATTCTTAATGCAGAAGCTATTTTACCCTTCAACATCTTTCATAAAACATCGCTACAACAGTCGTTTATCTGCCGAATTCAATCGGCATTTAATCATGTTCGTAATATTGGCGACATTGTAGACTTGGTCCCACTCGGTACGGCCCGGTTGTGACGGCGGTCACCAATTCTCAAGTTTAACGAAAATATAACATATGTCTACAGGCAGAATGATCATGTTGATTAGCAAGCACCATGTTGATTAGCAAGCACTAGGTTATCCATATGGCAGTGATCTGTGTAATTCATTAATATTGCATTACAGTGTGGCTTTTTTTTTATGAATGATTTTATTTCAAGAGGAAGAAGATTAGTTCAGTTAGCTGTGCAGGAAGTGTACCTGATTGTTCATAAACATTTAAACTTCAAAACTGATTTTTCTCCAAACAACATTTTTGAAGTTAATACCTTTTCCCTGCAAGCCCACGATATATAACAAAAAAGAACATGTGGTGCGCATTATTAACATTTCAGGAAACATTTCATTTCTATCTTTCATTCCGATGAAAAGAACACACAAAAATCAAGTTAATCTCGTCGAACAATAATAAACATTTCAGTAATAAAATATAAGACTGTTTACAATTAGAGCTCAGGACTGTAATAAAATATCCACCGAACCTTCACAATTTGCTCAAATAGTCAACTGGATTAATTTCCTTTCTGTTCAAATAAAATACTCGATTCCTCTGTTAGTTTCCTCCTATGGTTAACTGAACCAATTTCCTTCTCTTTCAGGCGATGTTACACATCCGGGCAAGCTGCACAATATCAATTCAGTTTACACGCTCTCTGGATGCTCTAGGTAAGATTACTATTATATCTCAAAAGTAATGTTTTTTACTAAGAAAAGTAAGGAAATGATTTTAATAACTGTAACTCTATATACTGTACGATGGCTTTCTACAAGTTTTCCATCAATCATCAACATATTTAAACAGTCGAGAGTCAACCATGAAACACAGTGATTACCAAACTAGAGGGGGGGGGGCTTTTAACAGTCACGGGGGCGCAGAATGATCTGGAATTAGTAAAATTTTTGTATCTCTTTGCCGTTGACATTGATGTACGGCCTGAAAGTTTGCAAGAAAAAAGCCGTAGTTCTGAAGTGTGATTCAAAAGTTAAAGTTGATTTGAAATTTTCAGGTTTGGAAGACTTTCGGATAACTCATTTTGCATTTGATGTACAGATAGCCATAATTGCGATAATCGTTATCGTGCCTTATGTGAGTCAGGATTCTCATCTTTAAGTGTAATGAAAACAAAATACCGTCGTCGGCTAGATGTCGAGAGTGATTTCAGTTTTGCATTGTCAAATTTGAAACCAAACATACAAGGTCTAATCAAGGCGAAACTGTGCCAACCATCTCACTGACATAAAAGTAGTAACTTGATTACAAAACTGGTTAATAAACAATGTGACTTAATTAATCTTTATTTTCACTAGTTGATTTAATATTATGTTTGCAAAAATGTAAGTTTATTTAAACAAGTTGTGCTACATTCTTCCATTCAGAATATTATTGAAAAATGGTAGCAGGGGGCGTACCGGTAGTGATTTGCCACATCTCAAAAGGGGGCTGCTAGGAATGCCTGATGTAACACAACATGTATACAATTCATCACACATTGGTTAGATACTAGAGTCAGGCTGCAATGGATTCTACAGTGAGTCCCATGCCAGAGTTGGCCAATCATGCGGGTTTCCGCGTCGCGGCGGCTCCTGCTCTAACTCCCCCAGCGATCGAGTGAAATATCTACGCAAATAAAGCCATGAACGGTGTAATGGTTCAGGTTCTCACATTCACAGTTGCAATTACAATGAAAATAACCACGTACCTCATCACAAGATATGTTGGAAATGTCCTCCTCTTGCATCCACACAACACTGGCATCTTTTCATGAAATTTTCTTTCACGCACGTAAGTTCAGCTTCCGAGATAGAGTTAATTTCTCTTATGATATCGTTTTTAAGTTCTTCTAATGTATGGGGAATTGAGCTATACACTTCATGTTTCAAATTTCCCCATAAATAATAGCCACATAGGTCTACTGTTAGAAGAACTTAAAGGCAATATCACAAGGGAAATTAACTCTATCTCGGAAGCTGAACTTATACGCGTGAAAGTAAATTTCCTAAAAAGGTGCCAGTGATGTGTGGATGCAAGAGGAGGACATTTCCAACATCTCTTGTGATGAGGTACGGTACGTGGTTATTTTCATTGTAATTCCAACTGTAAATGTGATAACCTAAACCATTACACCGTTCGCGGCTTTATTTGCGTAGATATTTTACCCGATTGCTCGAGAGTTACAGCAGGGGCCGCCGCGACGCAGAAACCCGCATGATTGGCCAACTCTTGCGTGGGACTCACTGTAGTATTCTTGACGCCTCCGCAGTAACGAGCACCCATGCACAACATCACTTGATGTTGATCAGAATATGTACTGTGTATGTATGTAAAGTAAACAAACTATATTTGTGCCGATAGCCACGCCACTGTCAAGTTTCACCATAAAATGCTGATTGTTCACGATTTTGTAACGCTGCTTGCTGCTACCGTTCTAAAAACATCGCACAGCATGCACCTTCTGTACAGTATATTCAACTGGTATTGTGAACTTACCTGTAACTCCTCAATTCCAAAGAAAGTGCTGTCATCATTATCACTTGCGGTTCACGGGAAAAAGGTAAAACATGTCGCCCCCCGAGTCCCTCACTCCTACTCCTGTAATTGTGGAAGATGATTTTTGATGCAAGGGGTTTTTTTTTTTTAATAAAATATTATTTTGTTATTTATAGTTGTGAAATATTATGTTTGGTGCAAGGGTCTCTTATTATTGAGTGCAAGAAGAGCTTGCGGGCGACATGTATTACCCTAATGCAGGGTTCATTATCACTATCTGTTTCAACGAACACGTGTAAAACTAATATTTATATAGTTGTAGCTTAGATGGAAGGTTGCGTGCATGTGCTAAAGATTTCTCTCTCGCATCGTAGTCCACCTCTTCCTGCTTGTAACGGCTCCCATCAGCACAGACATAGTGTATTTATTTTACGATATGTTTAAATTCTGTCGCTTCACTGGGACCACAGGCCCTCTCACTAGCACTCATTTAGTTACGCTTATTTTCTGAAGGAGTTCAGAGGGACAGTAAGCCCATCGCCTCAACAACCCTCGAAAGGAAACTAAATATATTACTTGGACGTGAAAGGTCTGAGGAATTTTGTCCAGAGGCTTTAATTTAAGCTTGAAGTTCTTTACGTACCATAAATCTACTATATGAGGCCCTCTGCTTAAAGGCCCTCCCGGAATGCAGTTACATTTATTTTATGAATAACTTTACATAAACGACGTCTGACTACAAAGGAAAAAGTTATGATAAATAGTGATTGTGCTCACCATTCAGTAACTTCTGAATACTTCTTTTTTTTTTGCCAGTTTCCGTAGAAACTCAACTTAAATCAAACAAATATCTGTTCTATCAACTGTTTTAGTTACATCTTAGATCCTTATTAGTTTTGAAAGTGTGTCAACACCGTTATGCATCGAATCGCATAGGTGAATTTTAAAATGAAAGTTAAACAAAATAAATATTATAAAGTTTAAAGATCGACCTCAACATTAACTTATCAGTCAACATACAGAAGGTAAACTGCTGCATCCAAAATTATAGACCTAAATTATTATTTAAGGTATAATCCTATTATTGTCAATTTATGAAATACCTAAATACACACGTCTTTATTATATGAATTTTTAACCAAGTTGCCGTGGTTCATTTATCTCGGACATCGAGGTTCACCAAAATTTACAGAACACGATCATTAAACACCATAGAAAATAAATCATGAATGACTTTTCAATATGACTATATGTACACAAATGGAGAAAAAATAAACCTCAATGAAATAAGAACTTAAAATGCACAATGTGCTATTTCCATAAGTTGAAGGTATCCTCAAGTTGTAAAGTTCGCGAAAACAGACGTCCTTGAAGATTGCAAGACAGGAAATTGGGTTATACCACACGAAACATTGCATACGTTAGCCTAAAAAGTAGTAATGAAGGTGAAAATAATGTACTGCAGAAACAACTGTTAGTGATTCTAGTTATCTGATACATTATCGCGAAAGCATGTAAAATACTAAACTGAGTTGTGTTATAACATACTGTAGTTTCTTTCAGTTACTATTCTTCCACAAGGAATAATGTTATGTAGTAGATTGTAATACAGAATAATATGTCTCGATGGATATCCAGGGTCAGTTGGACATGCAATACTAGAATGTGTCTTGCAAGAACGATGGAGAAATAATTCTATATATTAAACCAATGTTGCCTGCACTAAGAAAGATTGAAGAGAACGAATAAAAGGAAGTCGTACATGATTTATAACCGTTATGGTTTAATCCATTTAAAGATGCCAGTTGTATATATTTATTATTAATGAATTTAATTACCATAATAAATTTTCAGCTCACTGTAGTTAATAATAATAATGAACAATGATAATAAGTTTACTGTAGGCTAGTACTTTCTTTAAGTGGAATGGTTTATCGAAGTATAGCCTTACATACGAATATACCTTGAAAATGGGCGAACAACCATGAGTTTACACAATTAATGGTGGAAATTTGGTTTGGTATATATATAAGATGACAATAAACGCACGCAAAAGTAAAGCAATATCTTTCACCAACAAAATATTAAAATGTTGCTATAGGCCTAATTCGAAATGGAAACTGAAATTATAAAGAGAATAGAATCGTGCAATTATTTAGGAATAACTCTTAATAAGGAATTGAACTGGAATAAACATATAGGAAATTTAATTAGCAAGACACATAACACATTTACAGGCATTTCGTATTTGGAGCATTAAGGGGAAGCAACTTAAAAACCAGAGTTAGCTTACAAGTAATTGTTGAGACCAAATTTGGAATACGCTGTCAGTGTATGGGACCCGTATCAAGTAGGCTTAGTAAGACAGAAATGGTGCACGGAAAAGCTGCAAGATTTGTTACGAATAAGCACCAACAAACTGACAGCGAGACACTAGGGTGGAAATCTTTAGAATCTAGAAGGAAAATAAATAGATTAAAATGTATGTATTATGTATACACGAAACAACCAGCATGGGAAGAGCTTCACAGCAAAATTAAAGAACCAGATTACAAAAGTAGGATCACAAACATAAAATCAGGTGTTGATCTCAAACAACAAATATTGCCAAATTCTCTTATTTAAATGGAGGTATTCAGGATTGGAATGACTTACCTGCAGAAATCTTCTAAACGTTTCCTGCTAACGCCAACATTTTTTTTTTTTTAATCAATTGAATAGGGTATGTAATATTGTACAATTTTTGTTCTTAAAATATTCTCATTATGTAGTTATGATTGTAAGTATATTTATATGCTATAGTTTTGAATGGAAAAATATATTTTTTTTAAATTATCAGGTATGTAGATAGCTGTTGTTATAATAAATGTGTAACTGTATGTATAGTGTATCATTTTTGTATATATATAATATATGGCTGGTTTTAATTGCAACACTATCACCAGGTTGTTGACCCACTTGCAGTGCAACAAAATAAATTAAAATTAAAGTGTAATATGTAATTTTTTTCTTGGGTCGTAATATTTACACGCTTGGCGTTACAAGATTTCCACCATAGGGTGTACCTCCTACCATTAAAAACTAATATTAACATAAAAGCCTTAATAAATTACAAATTATATATATATACAAATTATATAAATTTTCCTCTTTTTAAATAGTACGGTAGTTGTAGTTACTTTTGAAATTTTACATATGTTTTATTTTGCTTAAAGTATAAATATGTATTTGTATTTGTAGTTGTATAAATATGACCTTAAATAAATAAATAAAATTTAAATTAAAAAAAAACACACACATATATATATATATATATTGATAACTTTTCGTCAATGAACAAAATAATACCGAAGTTTATATTTAGAGAAGCGAACAGAAATTTGAATGTGTAAAAGCATGGAATAGATAAGCTGAATTCACATGGAAATAATGAGGTAAAAATTATTTTAAATATTTCTCATTTACATGAATCTGTCAAGGTTCTGTAAAATTTTAATGCTATAGGTGTCAGTCTACAAAGCTGAATTTGCTGATTAAATTACCGCCCAGGAAAAAACAAATCAATTACTTATTGACCCGAACCATACTATGAGCAATAAATTGTGTTCAATCGGGTATAAATCGTATATGTGGCCTCCAACGGAAAAGTTTGTTAATGTAAAGTAAATAATTTTAATCCTAACAATAATAAAGGCTTTTATTACAGTACCAGTGTTACAATCAAGAGTAACTCCATTTGAAATATTGAATGTCGACAAAATTGATACTAGATTTGAGTTTTCAGCACTAATAATTACACGTTTTGAGGTCCCTTGGTAGTAAAAAAAATGCAATTTTCGAACTATTTTTTTGCGTGTGTCTGTGAACAGCATAGATCTTGAACGAAAAATCGTACAATAACCAAATATTACATTTTAGTTATTTACCATCTGAAAATGTAACATTATTTTATACCACTATATATTAAGAAAATAGTAGGCTTAATTTGCATGATTTTCTCCAACACGGCAATGACGATTCTGTTCAAAATTTGTATACGAGGAGCAGAAACTTTTACCTAACGTTTCTCTCGAAAAAAAAAATTATCTGAAGTAGTTGAAGCAATCGCAGCTTCGTTCCGCGCAGATTCTTTTCTATTTTGAAGGAATATAGCCGTCCGTATAATGGGATCTGGACTTTTGCGTCCCAAAACCACTAAACTAGGACTTTTGCGACCATAGATCCTCAGATCCAACGACCCGATTGCGTAGCGGGTCTCCATAGAGCAATGACCAAAATGCGTCCCATGGAATACAGGTAAAATTAATAATTTGTACCATGCAGATCAGTTATCATTATCCAGCGTGCACCGCGAGGAGGCGAACTGCTACACACCCCAAAAATTTTAATCCTTCCATTACTGTCAATATTAAATAAAATTGAAGCGGAGAATGAAGTTACTCTTTGTCTTTTGGCTATCGGTTTACTTTATTGTGGTAGGGAGGAACTTAAATGATACTGTTCGCACATATTCCAGTCTGCTGAGTGCTTCAGTTCTATATTCAAAAAATGTTTCTACCAAGAAGGCCTCTTTTTCATTTTTCTTGGCATTGACAACGGTTGTTGAGCGTGTGTCAATATATGTTTCTGCTTGTATATTCTTCAAAGCTTCGATTAAATGGAATAGGTGTGGGTGCGAGTGATAAAACATTCTATGATGTATCGATCTTATTCAAGACGGGACGCACGAGGGTTGTTTACATCAAATTGCACGGGACACACGAGGGTTGTTTACGTCAAATTGCACGGGACGCACGAGGGTTGTTTTGATGAAATGACCACTCGCTTTGGGACGCAAAAGGGTACGACTCCGTATAATATAAAGTCACACGGCTGACTCACTCACTCACTCACTCACTCACTCACTGACATTCATGTTTGCTCACTTCCAGATGAGCTAGAAATTTGAAATTTGGTAAAAATATAGCGTTTAGGCTGTAAACACAGGGAAATTCCAAAAAGTATTTATTTTAATTTTTGGCCCTATAAACCCCCGAAAAAGGGTTCATTCCCTGACATAATAATGTTTGCCCACTTCCAGATGAGCTAGAAGCTTGAAATTTGGTAAAAATATAGCTTTTTGGCTGTAAACCACAGGAAAATTCCAAAAACCTTTCCTGAGAACCTCAGTGGGGGTTTGGGGGCGGAGCCCCCAATGAGTGAAGCGAGTAGTCTGTATAAACTTGCATGGCATACAGCAAGTTACACATTTACATGAGGCTGAGACAATTGACTTCGGCCTGGTATTCTATATCAGAATTCCAAGCGAAAAAATAGTATTTCCCATGTTTAGTGCTGATAAAGTTATGCGAGTGCATCACATCACATTTTTTTTTAATTTAACGGTGACTCTTGTAACATACGTATATGTAATTCGAGCATATTCTATATTCTAAACACTATTCAATTAAAGTAAACAGGCGTTGTAAAGTGTTACTTTACGGTATTTATGTAAACTTATATTTATTCATTTAAATATATATTTCATTAAGTAGCTCATTCAAGTAAAAATGATATTTGGGAAGAATTCACCACAACGTATTTGCTAATATATTAATAATGTAGAGTGATTTATTTCAAACAAACATAAAATATAACTGTGAAAGTCAAAATATCTCCTTTTGAGGTTTTTTATTTATTTATTTTTTATTGTCAGGTGGTGAAAGCTGAAATATGAAATCATTTTGCGGGTAAAGAAACAAGTTTATACTTAGAAGTTAAAATACAATAAATACCATGGAAAAAAATTAAAATAATTTATTCTGTACGTTAGTCCCCTCTTTGTTTTATTAGATAAATGACATTAGGGCTACTCAGTTCCGTCATTTGGAGTAAATTAAGCGCACAGTTCTAATTAAAAATAATTTAGTTTATATTTTTTCCCCTTTTGAAAGTAAAGAGTCTATCCTGTTGAAAGACCTGCAGCTGTTTGAGAAGCCCATCTCCACGGGCAGTGTTAATTTACTTTTTAGGGATTTTAGAAATCTATCGTATCATTCCATTGTGCAGTTTGTCTGTCAATGATTCTTCTCATGGAATTTTAATGTGTATTCCCCCACAGCTGTCTAAAATTGGCGCTTGTTCACGGGTGTAAAAGAACAGATGGGTAATTTCCCTAGAACTATGATCGCAAACAAAAGGATCACTTCTATAAAGAATATGAAACAATATTTTTTCCTGTTTTTTATTATTTTTATAATTCATCCTAAGGTTCAAACTTATGGCACACGCCGTATAGTCTAATTAAAATATGCTCAACTTGCTATCAGCAACGTTGAAATTTCCAAGAATAATAATTTACTGTGCTTTATGAAGTTAATGCAATAAAACATACTGAGAAGTTTTCCTAGAAAAGAAGCTTTTCTCATTAAAGCAGTCTGAAGTATTGCCTGCCATGATAAAGTTTGTTCCTAATCTCAATGCCAAAGCCTTATGTCAGAACAAATAGATCAGTTGCCATGAGAAACAAACACCTGCATGGCTTCCTCACAGTTCTTACTACACTGAGAATGGCAGAGTAAATATAACCCATGGATGTCTAACAATATTATATTAAATCAGCCGCAGTTTCGAGTCTAAATTATAGCTACTCTCTTTGTCCTTACTCTTATGCACGAAGAAAGATGTGGGATCGCATTAAGACTAGGTGGAACAATCAGTGGCTATCTAGTGTTAAAGGAACAGTTACAAAAGAATTATTTTTCCCAAATATTGAAACCCGACTTCAAAGCAAAATTGAACCTGAATTTGTATTAACCCAATTCTTGTCAGGTCATGGAATTTTTTGCTCTTACTTTGAAAGGTTTAATATTATAAGGGATAATGGTTATTTATGTATTTGTAAAGAAAACCAGACCGTAGAACATCTACTTTTTGATTGCCCACTCTTTGAAAGGAAAATATTTTCTTTAACAGGACACTTAAACTATTGTGGTGTTAAATATGATAAACCACTGTTAAAAATTTTTAGCAAGGATTGTTGTTGTAGAGAATTCCACTATTTCATATATTCTATATTTAAGAGTTTACGATAATTTTATTTAAACTTTAGCAAAACAGGCTACTCTAGTATACAAGATAACAAGTACATTATAAATTGTAATTGACATAAAACTATAGCCCTAATGTACCTTACGGTGAAATAGGGCTAAAAGAAATTGTATATTAAATAAAATAATAAAATAATATTATATTATAAAATGCTATTATAACATTCGTCAAGTTTTAAACCTATGTCATCTGAAAAAGAAATCAGTCTTCGTAAGCTTCCCGAGTTTTAAAGCACGATTTCTCAGTCATGTTGTAGCAGCGCAGATCACGACGACTCTTATAACCATAAATTTCTAGTACTAGTTTTTGAAATGAAAAATAGATTTATTTCTTTTTAAATATTAAGTAAGTAACTCACAACATTCAGAACTTTTCAGAACATTATAACAAGAGAATTATTATAACTTATATAATGTGCTTATATAATTGTATATTACCTAGGTATCTATTGATATTATAACAACATTACGTATTATGTTATGTTGAACTGTAAAGAAGCTGTTCCGCAGAAACTATTAAATGCAAAGTTATTTGGTTTGAAATATCTTAATTACAATATGTATCGTATTTCATAAATCACGAGAGTAGGCTATATAACAAACGTAGACTGTATAATATAGAAAAGCATTTAAGAGACTTGACGAGGGCATTCTATTATAATACCCTTTAGGTGAGGTTTGGTAACTATGAATCCATTTTGTAAATATTTTACCTTTGTTCCAATTAAACGATTCATCAAATAAATTTAACCAATAAATACAATTTATATACGATAAAATACCTTTTAAAACTATTACAATAACTGTATATTATACGACAATATCCAGTTAAGCAGAATATAAAAGAAAGCATTACAGCAATATGAATGAGGGCCTATGCATCAGCATAGTTTTCTTTCTAAGAAACACAATAAAATTGTTACGAAAGTGAAAAGTGCTTATATTTCTTACGTTGACACAAAACTTTTCTGTTGATTATAAAAGTTCTCTTTAAATGTTCCCCTTACAATATAAAGTGCCAGTCTGAAGTATCCTTTGACATTTTACGCCCACCACAGATTACGAG
The DNA here is from genome assembly GCA_964059195.1 of Ectobius pallidus. Lineage (NCBI taxonomy): Eukaryota > Metazoa > Arthropoda > Insecta > Blattodea > Ectobiidae > Ectobius > Ectobius pallidus. Next base: position 26,214,821 of record CAXKWD010000010.1, on the reverse strand, counting down.
AGAACATTAATGTTTTCATTAAAGAAACTCCTGGCGACCTGGCATGTATCCCCAACTACGACGGGGGGGGGGGGTAGATGTAAACTACGGCAAACAGAAGTCATCTTACTAGGACAATTAATTATTATTGTTCTCTGAGTCAAATAAAACGATGAAGTTTTGATACAGGGGGTACAAAGGGAAAAATGACTGTCCGTGGAAAAAAATGTGAGACAAAAGTGGTGAATTATTTTAACAATTAACACAAAAATTCAAACACTTATTGTTGTTGTAGTTATTGTTATTGTTATTGTTATTGGTGTTATTGTTGCTCTCCTTTTTAATGTTGTTCTTTATGTTATTGTTATTGTTACTGTTGTTTTTATTATTGTTATTATTGTTACTGTTGTGATTATTATTACATTTAAACAAGACTGCTCCAGTACAAAGAACTATTAGTATTAAAAAATATACCGGTATGCGTAACTTTTTTTTTTGAAGGGGAGAATTAAAAATATAAGTTGCACTTTAACGCACTAGTGCTATAAAATCTTTGTTATTAAATAGACTCAGTTTAAATAAATTGAAAAGATTAAAACTCGTAACATGTTTTTTAATGTTAAATTTCTCACGGTGTTCGCAAAAATAGTCATACTTGGAGGTTGAAAATGTTGACCACTCAGTGCTATATATTGACAGTCATGCACCAGAAAATGAATAACCTTTGTCTACACGTGTGCTTACTAGATGGTAGGACAGCTTAGAAACTCCCAATATGGCTTCACGGTACATGTTCCGTTATGTATTATGTCTTAGAAGGTCATGCATTCAATTCAATTTTAGGCTTTGGTTGTTATTATGTGTTATTTATAAAACAATTGAATATCATTTAATTTGTTTATTCCTATTGTATTCTCTAACTATGCTAATTGTAATTTCGTCCAATCAGAGACTGAATAATCTTTTATCATTGTTTTAACAGCCATTAAGGCTTCTTCTTCATTACTCTTAAATTATCTTCGACATTCTACAATTCTGTTGGAATTGTCTATCATTTTATACTCATAAAGACATGAGTTCTAGGCTTGCAAATGCCTATCTTCATTCTTCTTAAAAATGTCTTCTACCTTCTACAATTCTATTGGAATTGTTTATCATTAAATACTCATAAAGACATGAATTCTAGGCTTGCAAATGCCTATCTTCATTCTTCTTAAAAATGTCTTCTACATTCTACAATTCTATTGGAATTGTTTATCATTAAATACTCATAAAGACATGAGTTCTAGGCTTGCAAATGCCTATTTATCCATCGACCAAGTTTGATGGCTTCAACTATCAATTATAAAGAAGGCAACTCTTCAAGACAAGTTTAAGCTTCAATTGCTTGATATTTTGATGACTGAAAATAGTCTCAATATTTCCAACGTACGTCTTGTGGTTCAATGAATCTTCTCATCTGGTTTTTGACGTCGCAAGGATCTCCAAGCCAGAAGCTTTAACATTCAGGATTGGTAATTATAATATCTCAAGACAAAGGTATGTCTATTTATTATTCAACACGATCTGAGAATCACTCGGACATAAACTCATCATTTATAAAGTTTTCGTGTGGTTACTAACTTTGAATTAGCCATCTCGAGGATACTACATTACCCTTAATAATTAAGGGAATTATTGTTTCAAGAACTGTGACATTCATATTTAATAGTGCTTATAAATAGCATTCATCTCGACCAAGTGATCCGGTTCTGCATAATTTGATTATGAATTATGTATTGTCAATTGTGGTAATAAAATGTTATGTGCCATCTCTATCAAATTTTTAAAAATGTATTGGGCAACTGTAATTAATCTGTCTTCCAGGTTAAGTCTTCGTTTCGTTAGAAGTGTGTAATCACCCTATTTCCCTCAGATACTTCTTTACTCTATGCAAGGCCAACAATACATCTTTCTCACTTCACATTCTTATATAGAATAAGAGGCCGTGAAAGAGCGCGTATTCAGTTGTTCATCACGCAAGACAAACTTTCTACAAACAGTGGGTGGCTTGTAACTACCCTCAGAGAATTTTTTCGAAAGAAGTTTCAAATAAAAGTTTTAGCTCTCAGTAAAAGAAACACATGTGCAAATTTTAAAGAAAATATCGTTAGAGCCGTTTTCGAGAAAATCGGGAAAAACGACAATTTCTTCATGTAAAGTCCCCTTAAAAATAAGAGAAACTTATCGCCAATCCTCCGCTCACATCTTTAGAAGGTACCTGACCAAAATATGAAATTTTGTTTTCATACGATTTTCCGTCTTGGAGCTGTATGTATGCTAAAAACTCAACTTCAAATTTGGGGGTCGAAAACAAAACTTCCTCTACCTATAGTACCTAAGGTACGGGCAGAGGAAGTAAATATTAAAGGATATCTAACAATAGTGTATGATACACATGGCAAAATGATTTTATTTTGCTCGTAGGCTTATTAAATTCGTTCTCGGGCTCGATTCGCAAACATTCCTGCTCGCAAAAAGAATCTCTCTTTTGCCCCTTGTATCGTAAATAACTATTTTCTCAACTCTCAGTTTTATAACTAATCTTGTTTCTTTCTCTGTGGTCTTTGCTAATAATAATATTATATAGGTTGGTCAAATTGATTTAGTTAGTTAATAGGCTAACATCACTATTGATTTAAACTCTACATTTATACTTGATTCTCTCCGTCTATATCACAGTAGCAATTTCCTCTATCATAGCAGACAGCACGTCCAGAAATATCGCGTGTGAATTGTGCAAACTGGAATTGTTACCCGTTCCTCAAAAAAGACTTATATGTTGCGTGATTGTTTCTCACATAAATATCAAACTTAGCTTTCTTTCCCTTATTTCTCGGAATAAAAAAACGCGGTAAAAAAAAGACGTATATATAAGTGGGCGTTTGAATTATATAAAGACTAGTTCTGAATGACGTAATAAATATAGAAGGTGATAGCGTGTTGTTAAGCCCACGTGGGGATTATATTCGTTGTTCCTGACCTTGCGTAAATTCCTGTCAACCCCTCAGCAATCACATTCAATTAAGAAAAACACTACATGCACTTTAATCTTCTTCTTGTGATCCATAGATTACGATATAAAGGTCACTCTTTCGATATGGCAAAAATAATGTGTAAGAATATAATAGGCTAAATAAAATCATCCTGTCTTATTTCGATAATTATATATATATCTGTTATCACTTCAAAATTATGACTTTTTTTATTCAGAAGATCGCAAGGAAGAAATTGGCCTTTACTGTATCTGAGCCAGGTTAGATGTGGCATCGAGGGAGAGTTGTATTAAATACTTTTAGCAGGAAAATCCTTGTTATACAAAACTGCAGAGAAGCGTGTGTGGAGCCAGTTTTAGGTAGATTTCGAAGAAAGATTACCCATTGGATAGATACCTTGATGCGACTTCACTATAAGTTACAGTAGAATCTCAAAAAAAGGCATGGCCCAAAAAGGCGCCGCGTTTCCGAAATACCGAGTTTATCGGGAGTAAGGGCTTAAAAATTAAAACTATTACAAAAAAAGTGTTTCTTGGCCACAACAAACACCGTTAAAAATCTTCATAAAACATGTTAATACGGATATAGTTACTCTTCTGTGAAACGAAAGTTATATGTGTCAAAAATTGCAATAAAATTTGTTTACCTCATTTCTTGCCAAAAAATTGTCTGATACTCCCGTCATGGTTGCCGAGTAATCCGAACTGCCGGGTTCTCGAGTAACGAGTTTGCAGGACTCTACTGTAGGCTATACAGGGAACTAGGCATAAACATCCCTACAACGGGAGAAGTAAAACTCAGAGAAAGAGAAAGATGAAGAAATAATACCAGGCTGGATAATGATGTAGGCCTAAGGAGACTCCTACTAAATAAAGAGTTCGAAAGGTAATATACTACATCCATTCTTTAGAAACCCAAAAAAAGTAACATAAAAAGAAGGGTAACATGGTAGAGTTTGTCTTTATAATGATGTTCCCCCTAAAATAATATTATTGCAATATCCTTCAGATTTATTTACTTGGGCTACTTGATCTGGAGATGCTTCAGTGCTATCAATTCATCCAAACAATTCCTCTTTGCCTATCAAAGTGAGTCATTATTTAACTCAATCTTAAAACAGCGCTTTTCATTTTACATACTAATATTACTATTTTTATATCACCCTTGTAGAAGTAACAATAATGTACTTAAAATTTAAATATGTTCAATATTTGTATCGTTATATTCATCATCATCAATTTCATAATACCACTAGAAATAGAGTATTAATAGGCCTGTTCTTATACTTTGCTATCATTACATTGTTACATTCGAATAATTTCCACAGATAAATTTATCTACTTTTCTCTCAATATTATCATGTAATTGAAATAATTATCTTGTCGCATCGTGATAGTAATTAAACTTTAATAATTGAATCTTAATTTCCTTCGAATGAATTTCCTCTTCTGACTCCATAATAAAACATCTAGCAAGAGTAAATTGGAGTGTAAATATTAAATATTCCAAATAATTTTGTTTTTATTTACTGTTCCTCTTAAAATAGACAATATTTCGATGTTACCATTCCTGATTTTCCAATTACCTACGCTCTCACAAGGATAAAGATACCGATAAAGAGAAGGGTACGGTAACAAGGCAGACAGATAAAAGGGAAGAGATTTTGTCGTCCCCCTACTTGAACTTCGGCACAGAAACAGATGAATCAATTCTATTAAATCTACTCCAGTTTTCTCAGTTCATTTCCTTTCACTCCCGCTTTCAATTTACCCCACTCATTAAATTAATACCAACCCTAATTTAATTTAGGAACTTACCCCTAGTTTCTATATTTCATAATTACATAGTTGATTAGTTCCACGGAGTAGGGTAACTAACAGAACAATTTCAACAAATGAACTGAAATACGCAAGTCTGGCTAAAATTATGATTAATCATTTCTTCTTCTCATGAAGATAGGCTAACTGTTTAAAAAACTTTAAGTGTTCCCCAGAACAACGACAATCTGTTTGTAGCAATTATGTTGGTCATTTTTAGTATAACTTAACGCTTTTTCTCATAAGATCTAAAATATAAATTACATTAATGTAAATTCAAGGTAATTTATTTTGTACTAGTGACTTACTTTGATAAAAACGCCACTTTTTTTAAGATCATGGACTTCTCGACATCCTTTTGTGGTCTCGAGCTTCATTAGGTTTTGCATTGGGTCTGTATCATTATTGTATTGTCTTACGAATAAAACTTTACTAGAGAAGGAAAATTACATGTTATTATATTGTGATTTAGTGTGATAGAGATTCGAAAGAAATTGTTACACCAAGTCGTAAAACACTTCGAAATCATACTTCTTAAACCCACATTTTAATATTACTTTGTTCCTTTATTACATATTACAGTTTCTTGCATTTCTTTATTAAAGGATAGCTATATTAATTATGTGGGCTGTTCTATACATTCCGCTGATATGTTCCAATTTCAGTCCAAAAACAACTTTATATAGAGAAATAATATTCCTATTACAGCTAATATTTAAATAAATATATAAGGCTGCTGTTTATTTTTAACCTATTTTTCCAAAAGCAATTAAAGCTTATTCTTTATATTCATGCTCATATCTCTTCACATAGAGCTTGTACAAAACATAACTTAATAAACTTCTTTCGACAGTCAGAAGCGAACCTCCTGCATATGCCTTCAGGGTGTAGTGAAGCTCTGCATTTCGATTTAGTCTGCCCGTTATGATGAGCAGTTTCAAGTGAATCACTCCCACTAAATTAAGTTTTTCTTTCATAATTCACATAACTGTAACCTGTACTAACTTATATGTAATATGTTTCCTATTGTTGCTTATAATATATACATATGTTACATAAATAACTAGCAATTTGCGCCAGCTAAAATTTAGCAAGATTCATAGTGTTGGTATTTCTTTTCTTAACGAATTTCCATTGTGGGATGAATTTCATCTACTAAGACACAAAACTATAACTCGTATGATATTGCATTTTGTTGACATAATGTATTTATTTAAATTACATGTACAGACTTGTGTAAAAGTTGCATAAAAGTTGCTTTTGGACTGAAATTAGTACATATCAGCGCAATTTATAGAACAGCTCACATAGTTAATATAGCTATCCTTCTTCTTAACCTCAATTCATATACACTGATATAAGACATTCTTAAAATATGTAAAGATTTCACAAAATGCAGTGGCAATAATATTAATGATGTAAGTGTAAGATTCAGTCACATGTTGGTTACAGGGTTAAAGCAGCCTTTCCGGTTAGGAATGAATTACATTCAATCTGAAAAAAATCTGTCATGAATTACATTAGGTCTATTACTTACAAATAAGTAAATAAGTGAGGAGCGTTTGAACTAAAAAATACTCACATTTAAATATAATGCCGATATCGGTGGCCGTACATTTCGATAGAATGCACAACATATCAACAGCAGTAGTTGTGTTTAATTATTCAACGGACTGATGTTTTAAAAAAAAATCTTTTAGTTACATTTATTTACACTTATATCGTTATAAAAAATAAATCACTCAAGGCGGGCTAACTGTATCAACGCGATCTACAATTCGATACGTCATGTTTAGGATAGAGTGGGGCATGCAATATTATTGTAGCACCATACGTTATGGGCATTATCATAAGTATTAATTAATTAATAAATTATGAGAATTATAAGTTTCTTTCTGGTTGTTTTGCCGTGGTCTGCTTAGATAAATATATCCAGACGTTTCGTCCACTGCTGCGGTGGTCATCCTCAGTGATAGAAGTATTTTGTTTAGAAGTATCCGTCTGGATATATTACTCCAAGAGATCAAGGCAAAACAATCCGAATGAACCTTCTAATTCTAATAATTTGTATCCCGGCCGTGAAAGCCTACGCTTATACAGTATTAATTAATATTTATATGCTGCCAAGTGAACAAAATTTAAAAATAAGATTTATGTAAAGTATCAGCTGGATACAACTTCTGGATACGAAAGCAAGCTCTTCAGTAAGTAATTTCGTCTATTATTTCTACAGATAGAAAATGTTACATCTAAGCATGAATATATTATATATAGGCTATATTATATATAGGCTATATGTATATGAACTTCCATTATTTTATTCATAACTATCATGCCAACAAAATAATTATGATCATTCACATAATAATAAAATAAAGACAATTTCAGTTTTTTAATGAAAAAATTATGTTCATGAGATCCAGTAAAATTGAAGATCCATGTCAGGATATAAAAAAAAAAATATTGTAAAATAAGATTTGGAACTTTTGTGGGCCAAAAGTAGTGAACATTTGTCTTTAAGTGCAACTTAGGACAACTTGTCTACAGACTCTTACTCTCTCTCTCTATCTCTCTCTCTCTCTCTCTCTTTCGTAGTTTTACTTCTCCCTTGTAGAGACCTTTATGCGGCCCGGGCCTTACCGGACCGCGATCTGTCGGGAGAGGAATGAACTATGGATCAGAACACAGACAGACATACTTTTTTGACCAGACAAGGACATGGAGGGTTTCCACGGATGAGTGATCAGCCCAATGCCGGGGCCACCTCCGAGACAACACGAACACATAGGACGATACACACCACTCACACACACACACTCAGAACAAGGCGAGGATGGGGATGAAGATGATAATGACGGCCAGATGATATCCGGGGACCACAATGGCCTAAAGTTACCTGACATTTGTCTCACAGGTGAGGGAAAACCCCGGAAAAAACCTCACCTAGGTAACTTGTACAGGAATCGAACCCGGGCCCGCTGCGTGAGAGAATTGGACGCATCCCCTGAGCCACAGCGGTGGACTTACAGACTCTTACATGAAAATTTATTGCAATAACGTGAAAGAACCAAGAAGTTATTTTCATAAATATTAAGCAAATGTAGATTATAAATTATAGATAAAGAATTGTTAAAGTAGAAAGGACTCTTACCTTAAATACTGGCGTTACATGACATACGCCGGCAGAAAACAATCAATTCATCATCAAAAATCACTCTAAATAATTATGTTTTCTTGAATAATCACGTGCGTTACCCCCACGTGCGCTAGTACCACGATACGAATCACATTCTAATTCTTGGCACAGCACAACATAATCCGTTACATGAAAAAACGATAACCTTCCTCTTGAAGCATTGAGAAACAACCGAAATTATGACACTTGCCGATAGCGCACACAGAAAAATGATATGGACATATCTGCTGATACATCTGTCGGATAAATACTGATCTTAGAATATTAATGATATTAGTTTGATAAAAATATGTAGGCTTATAATTTAACTGTCCAAAACTTGACATCTTTTGAATTTTGCCGGAATCTTCGTAAAGAAGTGAATTGTTATCTGCTATGAGATATAGTTGCCCGAAAAATCTCATGAATTTACCTAAAAAATTGTTGTACCGACATTTAGCCTACAGTTGTTTTTCGTCATAAGTCGAAAAATATGAGGCATTTTGCTATTCTTACAAAAAATTCAACACAATTTATTACCCTCAATTAATGTACATAACCCCCCTGGAATTCTGAGAATTCTACATAAGATTCGCCAGGAAAGCCTCAAATCTTACATTTCTCTACGTATAATTACATAAAACAAAAGGGTTCCAAATAAAAAGACCGTATTGATCTATTACAGCCCAGAGTTTATATAACAATCTCCTGTAAGTTTATTATTTTCTATCAAACCCATGGGGATTCGTATCTTACAAGTTCCCTTTCACAGAAGATAATACTCGGATTCTCTCACGTTTTCATCTGTTTCTATTGTTTACCTCGTCCTCTATTGATTCAGAGAAGAGAGCGAGCTGGTAGTACGATCTGAGATTATGAACTTCCCTTCCCAACGTCTTACACTCTGTGGATGAGACCGCAATTCCCACGAACTTTTCACTACCTGTCATCTCTTCCGTCATTGCAATTCAACTCTGCTCAGCTATCGCTCTTCAACCTATTTGAATTTTCAGACCGTCAGAGAAGAAGAAGTTTGTATTAACTCTTCGGGCTAGATGTAAGGATTAAATGTAAAGTTTTAGATATTTAGAACATGCGTTACTGTAAATACGAAAAAATGCATACAGACCTATAGACCTAGTGTGACAATTTTACTCAACAATCTCGTATGAATTTTCACTTGCCAAGTTTTAATGTTTCAAGTGCCAGAGATAATTTATTAAAAGTTTGAATGCTATAATAAGAACAAAATAGAATCAAATAGTAAAGAAGTATTGCATTAATTATAATAATGTGTGTGATGAAATCTTATGTGTAATTTTTAAAATATAGGCGTACTGGTTGAAAGAGATGAAATATACCGTAATATCAATGTGATACTTGAATTTTTTATATTTTCTATTCTTTAATCGGATTGAGCTGTGTTCTATTTTAAATTTTTAGATGTTTAAATCTATTTATTCAGTTCTTGAACATTTAAAGCTTTCATTAAAGAGCGAAATGGATTAGATGACATAGCCATAAGAAAATTACAGCCAAATACATGATTCAGGGTTATACAACAATATTATAATTATTTAATAATATTGATTCAATTTCATTATTAGAAACTTTAATGCTAGAAAAATACTATAATTTTTCCTTTATTTAATGTTCTCAAATGTGAAAAGAAGTTCTTAAAATGTGAAAAGAGAATCATTTTTCTTTTTTCGTTCAATTTATTTTCGCTTTCAAGTGTTAATGCTCACAGGGGATAGGAACATTTTTTGGATCAAGTATATAGGCCTATTCAGCATACATTTAGATAGGGTATAGGAGAACTCCCAAGTACAAGTGCAAGTACAAGTAAAAACAGCACGACGCAGGTCCTCCCCCCGAAGTCAGCGCAAACATTTACGCTCCGTAACGCTTGGGATATGTGTTAAGTCAAATCCGGCATTCACCTTTGCTAGTGAGAAAACACCCGAAAGAAAGCCCGACATTTAGATTTTCCATCTACGGGATTCGAACCCACGAAAAAACGCCAATTAATTTCATTAAGGCGGCCTGACAGATAGCCTGAACCGATGAAATACGGACGAGAAACTGACGTGTGTGTTGAAACTGGCGGCATCAAGGCCGTCTTGACGATAACTGATAATGATAACTGATAATGATAACTTAGCATTATCCACGGTCGCGATCGGATGTGTCTCTTGTGTTCTGCCGGTGCGAGGGAATCTGCTGAATTCGCGTCTAGCGTACTGTGTCATTGAACGCGCGTGTGCCAGATAACATGCAGTAATTCAGTGGCGGCTAGTGATGTTTTCTTTATGTACATAATGTAGTGTTTTTTTTTTTTTTTTTTAGTAGCTAGTGACTTTAAACCGGTGGAAATGCCGGTAGAACGATCGCCCCCTCCCGAACGAAGGGAGTTGCGGGAAGTGACAAAAACTCCTGAAGTGAGACAATCAGTCAATGAGACCCCTAAAAGAGGATCCAACCTTCCGAACATAGACGCTAATTCCCGCATAACGGAAATTAATACATTTCTCAACGAAGTCTTGCCCAAAGAAGCAAAAATATCAGCTTCACGTCTCCAGCAAGTGAAAGATAAATTTCTGGAATGTGCCTTAATAATAGCGAAACAGGATGGTCAAATAAACGAACTGCGAAAAGAGAATTCAAGGCTTCAACAACAAGTTCTGGACTTAAGCAAAGAACACTCCAGTTTGTTAAAGCCAACGTACGCAAGCATGGCAGCAGTGGCGGCATCAAAACCCTCACATGAAAAGCATATCGAACAAGTGGCAGGCAACAAAAATCATGTAGTGTTCATCACCTCAAAAACCAATGAACAGCCAAGAAGTCTGCAGGAAAAAATTAGAAAAATAATCAACCCAATTGAGGACAGAATTAAAATAAAAAATATTAAAACAACGCCTAGGTCAGTAATCATAGAAACAGACACTGAGGAAGACATAAAAAAATCCAGAAAAAAACGGAAAACAATGCTGAAATAAAAGTGGAACTGCCAAAGAAGAAGAGACCCCTGTTAATACTATACGACATTCCAACTACTCTAACCAGTGAAGAGATAACAAATTTGGCATATCATCAAAACTTTTATGAGGAAATGAACCTAGAGCAATTTAAAACAAAATTCCTACCAAGATTCAAAACCGGACCAAAGGAGAAGGCAACAGTCAACCATGTAGTTGAGGTAGATCCGACTCTGAGGAGACAGATACTACAAAAAAGGTACTTGTATCTCTCCTACACTGCCACAACACCAAAGGATTTCTTGACAATTGCACGTTGTGCTCGATGTCAGGACCTTGGCCATGTAGCAAAATTTTGCAGAAAAGAGAAATCAACATGTGGACACTGTGCTGCCCTGCTAGGCAAAAATGCCTTAACTCCACTTTTTGCCGAAAATGAGTTACATGCATATCCATGATGTACATGTTGTTCTGCATCTGCTGAAATAATAAAATCCCAATTTTTACTTCCCTAAGCCCTTTTTTTAGGCCTATTAAAAATACCTTATCTCCAAAATGAGCTACGTTAAGAAGGAAATCAGCCTTATGTCCATTATAAGAGAGGAAAATACCTTATCTCCTTCTCAAAGTGGATTTAAGGTTAATTTCCTTCCTATGAGTAACAAGTAGAAAATCCACATCAGAAACAAAATTACCTTAAGTATCGAGAAGCTTTGAGTTAAGGTAAAATTTCTTCTTTATATACGCTAAAAACTACCTTATATGAGAATATAGTTAACATTGTAATGTAAATTGCATTTAGAATTTTTAAACTTGAAAACAGATGAAAGCAATAAATGTGCTATTTTTTTATTGGATGTTGGCAACTTATAATTTTGCAAGATTGGATGGATGCAATCAGTGATATTATCTTCGTTGGTCAAATGTAATTTTAACCCTTTAAGCCGGACATTTAAATGCCGCAGAGCCGCGTCAGGAATTACCCTCCGAGGATATTTAAATGCTACGCCCCCCTATAGCACAAATTTTGCCTTGTAACTTGTAACTTAGTGCTGATAAGTATATAAATTTTCAATTGTGTGAACTGGCATGGAAGCAGGTATCAATATAAAATCCTTCGTCGCAGTCAGGACAGCAATATGCATCCAACCTTCTTTCATTCTCGAAGGTTTTTTGTGTTTCTCTTTTCTGTGGGTGGTATTTTTTCTGGAAAATGTCTCTCTCTGACTATTTTGGGTAAGATATATTGCAGGCTGTCCTTCAATGAGTGTGTTTATGGCTCTCCGGTATATATATTGAAAAGAAAATCAATTAGTAGGAGTTAGAGCAAATGGTTCCCCAAGAATTTCTTCTGTATTGCTACATGTTCAACCCCTCTTAAAGCTAATGTAACAAAAAATACTTCCGCTCTGGAGTGTGGTCTACATTCATCTTTGTGGAAACAGTTCAAAATTCTGTCAATGGATGACACATATATGTCTGAGGTAATATACTGGCATGCTTAAAGCCAAACCGGTCCACAGAAAGTACTCATGCGCTTCGTTTTTAGTGAATCAAATCAGCTCTAAGGGATAATTTAAAATATTTTAAAATTATTTGTTGTTGTGAAATGAACTTAAGTAAGACTATTATCAAGCTAGTTGACTTCATTTGAAATAAGATAAATAATGAAAAATGGCTGATGAAAAAGGAAGAATGTGTAGTGCAAGATCTTCAAAAATTATGTCCATGTTAATGGAAGGATTAGAAACTAACTGTGAAAAAGATTTGTTGGATATAGCACAACCTGTTAATGGACAAGATGACAACATTGCAGGGATGGTATACACTGAGCTAACACCAGTTAAGTTGCCGCAGCCAGGAAGTACTTCTGCAGCTAACTGCTTTGATGTTCTACGAATTATTTCAACTGTCTTAAGACGATAAATTTTACAATGTCAGCTATAAGATCGTAGCCTCAACATTAGGGGAAACAACTCCACCATCGTCAGCAGCAATTGAATCTGAAATCCAGTTTACAAAACTAGGGCATCCTAGGAAACGACGTAAATTTGACATATCACTCGGAGAACGATATTGATTACATTAATTAAAGTAAAACTATCCTACTTTGAGTGAAAGAAAATGTCATAAAAACTAGTTTCCTACAAACATAGTTACACATATAATCCGAATAGGAAGGAATTATGCCTTAAGTACATCGACTTAAGGCAATTTTGCTTCCGTTTGGCAACTTAAGGTATTTTTCCTTCAAATGATGTAAGCAAATGGTAAGGAAATATGCCTTAACTCCACATATTTCCATAACTATGACCCTTTTGAATGTTTTAAGGCTCTCATATAAATTTTACACTTTATCTTAACTCATTTATCATATTAGAATTTATAAAACACATTTTAAAAGTTGTGGCCTAGGTCAAAATGCAAAAAGGCGATTTACTCAAAACTGTGACAGATGGAGTTAAGGTTTTCTGGCGTAGCAGGGCAGTGTGGAGAAGAAGACCATATGAAAGCAAACTGCGCTAAAATAAACCAGGCTGCAGTATGCATACCGTGCAAGCTACGAGGGAAATGCTGTAACCAGCAAAATTCGAAGGATTGTCCAACATACCGAATGCTGCTCAACCGGCATATTCAGAGGATAGACTATGGATAATTCGAAACATAAGACTCGTCATGTGGAAGAGCTTAAAAGGATAATTCTGGATGTAATGTATGACCTTCTGCAGGATATCAAGAAAAGAAGGAAAAGATCTTCACCTTCAAGGAAAAGAAGAAATCGACTGAGAGCTGAGGCGTACAGAGGATCCAGAATGAAGACACCGGCTAAACTCGACCAAATGACACAGACAGAACTGACTGAAGGCTATGAAGACGGAACTGAAACAATGACAAAAAAGGCAGCATGGTGGAAATGGTGGAAATCAAGAGCTGATCACATTGACGTCACCACCAGTAAGCCAATCAGATTAAACCGTTCTTCAGGGAATCAGATTAAATCATCCGACACAAGGACTTCGACGGAAGACGATGACAATGAAAAACTAATAATAAAGTCACAAATCCAGGACACTTTCCAAAACACCGAGATATATAAAAAACAACCTACAAATAATCCAGTACAAATCTATAATGACTTTGAGACAATGTTGAGACTGTCTAGACTTGAAGAACATACAAATCTGACTATAGCCCTAAGACACTTGACGCGAAAACTCCACTCCAAAGGAGACGAAATAACTTTCCCACAGCCTGAAGCTTTCGATAGAATGCAACTCAAGGCTGTAAATCTGCCTTCAGATCCTCAGGAGCTTCTGATCCTTACTGAAATGGCGTTTGGAAGAAGAGGGGAAGTGTTGTGCATCGACGAGTTGTACAGACAACTTGTAAAAACCCATGGACGTGCAGCATTCAATCCACGAATGGAATGGCCCAACAGTCATTTTCACACCTACCTTCCATAATGCCAAAAACGTGCTCCGAATAGCATCCCTAAATGCTATGAGAAGCAAATCCGTCCTTCAGCAGGTGAGGAAGCTAGCTGAGGAAATGAATGTGGATATTCTTTGTCTACAGGAACCGTACTCGATAGTGGGTAAAATTCCATACATGCCAGTGACTGCAAGAATCGTGTCTACAGGAAATGCCCCTATGTCGGCAATAATAGTCTTCAATAGGGACATTACTGTGACAAAACTAACGCAGTTCAATGATCAACACACAGCATGTGTGGAATTGCATACGACACAAGGAAGATTGGTATTGGCAAGTGTATACTTTCAATTTTCGGATGAAATTGATCCTTATCTGGACAAAGTGCATAACATCTATTCGACGTACACGCAAATTCCAGTCATCCTTGCAACTGATGCAAATGCTCATTCTGAACTTTGGTTTGACGAAAAAACTGATGATAGAGGTCTAGCACTAGAAGAATTGGTAAGTGAATTGAATTTATTTATTATTAACGAGCCTAACAATCCACCCACTTACTTAGGATGTTCTGGCCAAAATGGTACAAACATAGATGTTACATTAGCTAATCTTCCAGGAGCTAAATTAATAAGTGGGTGGAAAGTAGGGCAAGGGTTAACGGAAAGTGATCATAATATCATCAGTTTTGAAGTCGGCAAAAGGACGGAGGTATTATCGAGTACGGTATCTAAACAAAAGTGTAGATATGACATTAGAAATGCAGATTGGGAATTGTTTCGTAATACCTTCAAACCTCCGCAGATGACCGCATTGGATGGTTGTGTTGAGACTCTAGCTAAAGAGCTTACAAAAGCAATTCATCAGGCTATGGCTGTAGCTATACCCCTGAAAAGCTCAATAGTTAAAATCAGTGACACACCATGGAATGATCACTTGCAGAGATTAAGAAGGGAAGCAAGGAAAGCCAGGAGAATTTACCAGGAGTGCCGTTATCCAGAAGCAAAAATATTACTCCTACAGATTTATAAGGGGAGAAAACAGAAATTTCAAGATAAACTCCAACAACTGAAATTAAGGAGCTGGGAGAGGTTTGTGCACGAACAGCTTTCTTTAAATCCGTGGGGAATTCCTTTCAAAATTGCTGCTGGTAAAATTAGACCTCCTACCACATTTTCAACACTATGCAAGGGTGATGGCTCCCTCACTAAAAGTTGGAAGGAATCTACTGAACTCCTTTTCAATGTCTTGCTTCCGGATGACTGCACTCAGAGTGATGATCCTGGACACACTCTTCTAAGGAGTGAACTGAATAAACCTTACCACACTGACAATACTGTTGAGCGTATAACACCAGAGGAAGTAGAGACGACCATAAAATCACTAAAAAGACAAAAAGCACCAGGTCCTGATGGAATAAAATCAGAAATTCTTCACAATATTTGTCAACAGGTTTCACCTTTTGCGGCTGAACTGATGAGTGAATGCTTACGACAAGGAAAATTTCCGAACATATGGAAACAAAGTGAGGTAATTATTCTACATAAAGGGGAGGATAAAGATCCACTATTACCAAAATCTTACAGACCTATTTGTCTGCTTAATGTCCTGGGTAAGGTGTTTGAAAAAATACTTTGCCATAGGTTACAAAGACATAGACAGCAAATTGGAATGCATCCTCATCAGTATGGCTTCAGAACAGGGAAATCTACTGTAGACGCTATTGATCGAGCAATTAGGTTGATAGAATCTGCAAGGGGGAAATATGTTGTAGGAGTTTTTGTAGATATCTCAGGGGCATTTGACAACCTTTGGTGGCCGGCTTTGTTTGGACGCCTGAGGGAACTTAAATGCCCGGCAGAATTATACAACACCTTCAAGGACTACTGCCAAGAAAGATTCGCCATGATTGAGTGCCACGGCAACAGAACCATGAAACAACTCAGCAAAGGGTGCCCACAAGGATCTGTTTGTGGCCCTATTTTCTGGGATGTGGGAATGGAACCTGGACTCTTAAGATTGGAAGAATCAAACGACTTACTTGGACTGGTAGCTTTCTCAGACGACTTACTCTTGGTGTTTGAGGCCGACACAAGACGGGAATTGGAATGTAGAACAAATAGGACTCTAGAAATATTAGGTAACTGGTGTGCAGAAGTAAAACTAAAACTTGCACCAGCAAAGACAACTTATCTATTGCTTAAAGGGAAGCTTCTACTTAACCCAACACTCAAGATAAATGGACAAAGCATAAAGAGAAGCAGAACGGTGAGATATCTAGGGATTGACCTGGACGAAAAGCTTAACTTCATGCCCCATATTGAACGAGTAAGCGCAAAAGCCAATAGACTAATGAACAAATTCATCAATCTTGGAATGACCAAGTTTCGTCTTCCCCCAAGTGTGATGAAATTGTATCATGAGACAATACTGGTATCAATAGTGGGGTATGGTGCAGGAATTTGGGCCCACCGATTAAAAAACATCAAGCCAGCTGCGAAGCTCCGTAGTCTTCAAAGGGGAATCCTGCTACGACTAACAGGAGCTTACAGAACAACGGCGACTGATGCCTTAACCACAGTCCTCGGGGTTATACCACTGGATCTCCTTATAAGGCAAAAAGGAGCTACATTCTGGGTTAAAAAGGGATTACAGGCTCGTGCAGAATTAATACTTGACACTCGAGTTGAAACAATAAGGGATATCAAGAATATGATACTGGATTTGTGGCAAACCAGATGGGAAGAAAGCAACACAGGACGTAGGACCTACGATATTTTTATGGACGTACACGAAAGACTAGAACTGCGACATCTACAACCATCCCAAGGTTTAATCCACTACCTGACGGGCCATGGACCCTACATGGTCTACTTAAATGAAAAGGGCATTTCGGATTCCAACGCTTGCTCGTGTGGGGGAATAGGTACTCCTGAGCATGTGGTTTGGGAATGCCAAAACACTGCTCAGTTGAGGGAGCCCTTTCAGAGACTACTACAAGGTAGGCAAATAGGGAACATAATAAGAGACCCCTACTCGTGGAAGTTGTTGGATGAAGCAGCAAATAGAGTTTCCCAGAAAGCAAAAGAAGACTATATAAATAGCAGACACGGACAAAGACAATAAGAAGACAATGCCATAAGACACATAAGGACACAGGACAAAAGACAAATTACAAATAAAGGATAACAAACACCCGGACATGACTTCGTGGTGCCAGGATGACCTACCGGTTGACGCCGATGCCTGAAGTCTGGCTTCCAGACTAAGGATTCCGGTGACGACTGGTATTCACCTGGTTGATGATGAGATGGTAGTGAGGATGCGGGAGTGTACTGCATCTGTGAAGATTGGTATGCTTAGGCGCGACCTCCCATTCATCAACACAAATCCACAAAAATCCCGGACTCGACACTTACTTTAGTTAATGTAGTTAGTATTAGTATTAAGATATCAATGTTTTTGTGATTTTTTTTTATTTATTCTTAAATAGTTAACCTTTCTCTCCGTTTTGTTATATACTTATATTTTTTTAGATTAAATTAGAAATAATGTAGATAATTATTAGATTAGATTATTAGATTAGATAATTGTTAGATTAAATTAGAAATAATGTAGATAATCTATGTAATTATAAATTAATAAGTACAAATTGTATAGTGCATAAGAGGCCTCTGATAGGAATCCAGGACAGGGGCCAATAAGTAAAAAAAAAAAAAAAAAAAAAAAACTGACTGAATCTCTGCCAAGTCAGTGTTTTATCGTCCGGCCATGGTCCGGTCGCTTCCCCCTTTAATTTTAAAAAGAAGGAAATAGTTCATCACAACAAGATGGAAGTTCTGAACACGCATTGTTGTCCTAAAAAGTACAGCAGTGCGACAGCAGTCAATTATCGTAATCGGTGAATATATGTATTAATTTATCTGTTTAGATTTACAAAATATCAACAGTCAGGGAAATTATGGGCAGATCCCCGATTTCTGGAGGTTTTATTTAAGCATATATCAGTTATCAGTGCCTATGGAAAATAAAAAGCAATGATTACATGAATAAAATAAGAAATGAAGCCACTATAATAATCTGACACAGAAAACGTTGCTACAAGTACGCCAAAGAAAGATGTTGCGAAAAATACTAGGCACAACATTGAAGGACAGAATCCCCCAAGTTACATTACTCCAATCAGCAAAAACGACAGATATTGCTCACTTAGCAGCAAGCACTAAATGGAGATGGGGCGGCCATATTTCAAGGTTGGTGGACGACAGACGAACCTACAGGAGTACCATGTGGGACCCCAGACAAGGAAGAAGGCTGAGCGGCAGACCAAAAAGGAGATGGGAAGACCTCTTCAAGGATCAAGTGGGCCAACAATGGACCAGGGTAGCCAAAAGAAGAAATGAGTGGAAAGAACTGGGGAAAACCCTGAACAATACGCAACAATACGCTGAAGTTCAAGTATACATGACGCTCAAAATCACAAACAACTTCACTAGCGCGGATTAGCTCGCCGTGCTAGATAAGAGGAGCTAAACCCTTATTAGGAGGCCTTTGCCCTACATGGGATATTTTATTTATTTATTATTTAATATAATAACCTGGTTGATTTCTATAAATAAAAATATCCAGAAACTAATGTTTATTTATTAAAAACAAAATAGTTAACAAATAAGTGTTTTCTGAAAGGCATTAAAGAAAGTTAGGCCTATCCAAAGTCCCAAGTTCTTTGCACTTTTTCCAGAGCTTGCGGTGAAATGGCAGTGTAAAATTATGATCTTGATGACAGCGGCCAGTACTAAGAACTTAAGCGTAGTAACTAATCTTTCCTTTGGAGAAAATGACACTTCGGACGGGAAGTAAAGTTGTTGACTCCTTGTCTTAAAAACCTCCCGTACTGGGATGACCCGGGGGCTGGGAGCACCGGTGACCAGGGCTCTGGGATGACACAGAGTTGCCTCCTCTTAGGCTATCGGGCGGGTCCTGTAAGTTGCGAATGCAGGCCCCACACTGTGATGGTGTGGGGGGAGGAGGAATAAGCGTTTACGCGAATACTCCTCCCCGGACAGTTAGGGGCGCCATGGGTCGTACTTCAGGGCCATGGTGTTGGAGGGATGTACTTAGCCTTATCCCCGGTTTCGGGGTAACGGGCGGGACCCCCTTTGTAGACTGAAGTACCAGTGAGGGTGGTGCGTACTGGGGCATCTAGGATTCGGATGGGCGTGCTAAGCGATGTTATGGCGGGCAGGTTGCGTCGCCACTTAGCCTCTGGCCGTCAAAGGGTCATCTCCACCTACAAGTGGTGTTTCCCCGTTTTTGCAGACGGAGCCCTGGCCTAGTCGACTGATGCTGAATGCAGTAGTCGGGACGGTATTGAGCCGGTCTGGGTTCCCTTAGGGGTCGTTCTCTTCGGAGGCGCCCGACCGGGGCCCGGATTTTACCGTGCTTGGTGTTGGATTCGACGTGGCAGTGGTTCCCGTACTCGGGGAACGAGGAGGGGGGTCGTCGTGTGTGCGTGACCGGTACCATAGCAGGGGGAGGCATAGTCCAACGATCCCTGCCCTGATTGGACGTCGGTGGCGTTACTACGGCGATGCTCCCGACCTAGAGGGCGGGGAGGCCTAGGTGGTGCTGGGTCCACCGAGCGGTTCCTACCCTCCCCAAAATGCCCTTTCCTCATTCTCCGTGTCACATGGGCTATGCGTAATCGCGAGGCGGCCTCGACAGGTGGATATCCCTACCAGGGAACTCACTCTGAATCTCTCTCTCTCTCTCTGTCTTAAAAAACCCAATAATAAAGTGAACTATAGCCTATTCTGAATGAACAAGCTCAAGGACAAAATGGCGTGTCAATTCATGCACCTGATTTTCCTCTTCTCTGCTGCGCAGAATCCGTATACTTTTCTTTATTGAAATTGCTATTCGAATCTACAGATTTATTCCAAGTCCATGGAACCCTGGATCCTTTAAGCAGGTAATCCACATTGCTATGCATTCCAAACGGGCACTCTGCACGTCCCTCTTTCACGTGGCATCCAAAGTTATTTTAAGAGGTTCACGTTCTCGGATGAGGCAAGAAGAAAAAGTTCACCAGAGACTCGGGATAGAAGGAAATGAAAGAGAAGCGAAGGCTACAAGAATGGTCGTCGGTTGTAGTTGCAATTCGAAGACATGGATGGACGTGGAGGTGAGGTGACCATTTGGAATGAAAATTCCAATATGGCATTCGAGAAAAGTCATTTGGCATTCGAAAAAAAACAAAGTCAAGCTAACAATCCCCAGGATTTGAACTCGCGACTTCCCAAATAGGCCTACGAGAACGCGACGCTACCACATACGCCAACTCGCTTGGTAAAAGAGGACTATAGGTCTATTGAGAGCAGACTCCTGGAACCGAAGGTGATTAGATGCAGGATCACTAACAAAAACTTTATTCTTTTAAATCATACAGTCAGTTTTTGGTATTCTTTAGTACAGCTAGGGTTCAATATTATTAAGTTCTTTGAACATATTCTTACTTTCACAAATTTAAAGTTCGGGTATGAAGATCAATTAATATCCATAAAAACAATGTCAAGTAACTGCAGAACAATTTTTTCACTGCGCAATGTGTGACATAGCTCGATATAATTTGACATTCCATGAGCAGTATCGTACTAATTTAAATCTGCAGAGTTGTTTTTGCGAGTTTTAGAAATTTATTATCTGGGAATCCGTTATTTGCGAGTAAGTCGGTAGAACACCTGCCTTCTACACCGGTAGCCATGCTTCGATTCCCGGCCGGGTTTGGGATTTTTCAGTACTGAGAAATCCCCTTTCTGAGTTCAGGACTAGGTGTTGAATATTGTGTCCTGTCCGTTGTCGCATGTATTTGCGTTGTCCTCGGAGGAGGTCCTGTGTCGAGTTGGTCCCTCACTTCCATCGCCTATTAATTACTCAAAGTTCTTCCCCATCCCCTACAAGCCTTTTATGTAAGCCTTTCGATAGAGGAGAACCACGGATTAGGTAAACATTCAATGCTAATTTGTATGTGTTTAACTAAGTACATTCACAAGAGGTTGACAATATGAAACTGTATTCTTAATCATAACCGAATTTCTTATTTGTTAATTATTTGATAGATTTTTACTTTAGTCTATATCTAAAACCATGTCATTGTATATTCAGCTGTAGCTTTGGAATACCTCTTTGGAATATTAGAGTTCTTTATTTTTAGATTGACTACTCGATGAGATAAATATCCTTCCATCAATCCTTTCTCCGATTCGGGTCTAGAGGGAACAAAGAGCTCTAAAAAATCGACTTTTACAAGCTGTATGCTTGAAATATAATTTAGGCTTCAGATACATGTATAGGTATAACTATAAAGGCTTAGTGAGTGTTAATCTAAACATGTACTTTGTGCCTAGGAAGAAGATTGGGTCATTATCCAGCATTGCACACTGTTCTCTGTAACGCCATCACTGATAGTAATTTGTGTAATAATTTGATTTGACCTCAGGACAATTATTAGGTTGAAAGGATGCAATCGATTCCAATTGAGGTCATCAGGGATTAAATCCGCAAACTTCTGGCTTACTGCACTGGGCCTCAATTAACTAACCATGCCATCCTGCACCCACTCCATTTGTTTTAGCGGAAATAATAAACAAAAATTCCGTTTTTATTATTAAATTTGTTCAAAAGAATAATGCACTGGACACAATTCTGTTTAACTATATTACAATGGAACGCGGCGTGAACCCTTTACACTAATTGTTCAAATTAGTTGAACGTACAGTTTGTATAAAAAGCTTAACATTTTTATGCCAATTCTACATACAGTTCAGTGTTTTCCGAGTTCCATATAGTTTGACATATTTGAAGATCTATGACATATTCAACTGGCTTCATTCCAAATATGAATGTAAAATTTCTGCAAAGTAGACTAATGGAATCTGTCTTCGGTCTCATGGAATGAAGTCAGAAAGGAAATCAATCAGTTTTACGTTGTGTCTTGTTCTACTTGTTGTAAAAGGTTTCTGTCTGTGCCCAAATTGTTTTGAACAAATTCAATCTCACGTAGACTACCTACCAGAAGACATCTACAGTCATAGTTAGATTATCTTTTGAGTATTTCTTAGATTTCTCAGTACAGAGCCCTATTGGAAACTAGCCAATAGATTGTAGGCAATTTTTTTGTAAGGTAGCACGCGTTTTTGACAGTAGTATAAAGATAATCAGGGCTATTATTGAAACATTTGGAGTTTCCCAGTCCTCGGGCACTAAAAATTAAAATTTTATTGACATAAAAAATATAAAAATTTTTAACAAATTACTTCAGATTACCAACTAACAATTTTATCGAATACCATAAACAAGAAAGCTAGAGCTAATTTTTAATTTTAATAAACTGCCAATAGTGCATTTTCTGTTATAGTATATCAATAATTACATTTGGTTTTGAGGTTAACTGCTCTGCAGTGAACAATGATTTCCATAATAAATTCAATTCAAAACATAAAGGTATAAAAAGTGGCTCAATATCAAACTGTATTTATTTCCAAAATGAATTTTCTCCAAGAAAAAAATCAGGACAAGAAATTTAAAATGGTCTTATTAAGATAAAACACTTAATATTGATAATTGGTTTACGGGCATCTAGTCGTATTCTAGTCGAAATATATTTTACTTAAGTAAAATTGATATTAACTGAATACTTTGGAAAGTCTATACGTGTCTTTTAAATACTGAGCACAGAAGGAAATTATAAATTAAAAACAAATAAAGCTCAGTAGGAAAATCATAATTGAAATATCTACGTGATGTTCGTTTCTAATATCAGAATGACTTAAATCCTAGTGATTTGTTTTCACTTAAACTAATCCTATGGCTCTTTCTTTTCATTTACATCTATCAAAAATCAAGTGTCAATTATAAAATTCAAATTCTTCTTTTGGGAATGTTTTGATTCTGTGGAGAAAAATCACTTTCATTTCAATAGCAGCCAATAACTTTATTACCGAACACAAACGAGTCAAGGAAACGTTATATTTTTTTAGGCTATATTTTGCACGCAAAGCGAATTTTGCTCTGAAGTAGCGTTCCCTCTTACCAGCTAGGAGGATGAAATCTATTGGTTGTATTATCACATAGGCTATCTTCGAAATAGAAATTGCGTTAAAGATGAGCATATTTTGTGTACTTAAAACATTAGTTAGAGGTTATTGAATAGGCGCTTTGGAATGCCTTTTCATAAAAGCTGTACCATAGTTATATATTTTAAGGCCTATATGGTTATGTATTTCCGAAAGAACGGGAAATATTATAGGCGTTCACTTTTAGCCTCACAGGTTTATTGCATTTTCTTTCATTCTTCTTCCCCTCCTTTTTGAAAGAAGATTGTTTGAAATTTCGTCCAATTAAGGTAGTGTGAAGGATGAAAAAAATAAAACACCTTAGATTAAAATTAAGTGCCATATTGTAAATAATTTTTTTTAAAGAAAAATTCATTTTTCATCTCAAATTAAATTATATTAAAAAGCTAAGGCAAGAAGTATATATGAAGCAAATTATTCTTTTTTTCGGTCAGTCGTACAACCAATATCCCTGGTCATTTTCATTCTTAACTGAATGAATAGGTCTAAATGGTAAATATTAAGTAGCATAATATAGTGCTCCTTATGAAAGAATAAGTAAAGTGCTATGTAGAATTACAAACTTAAGTGCTGGAAAGGATCGGATCAACAATCCAATTGAACAAAGTAACAAGTTGTAGATGGAGAAATAATTGGAAGTGTCAAGGCCTTCCGTTAAGACTATTAAAACACCAGACACTTTCTGGAATAACAAATTTAAGTTGGTATACCTGAGGTAATTATCCGCCTGTTGTAATTAATGACTTTCCTGAACTCGACTTCAAACAATCTCTTCCTTGTTCGTCAGTTCCGTTGCTACTTCCATGTTTAAATAATGCCTGAAGGAAGAGATATTCAAATAGTAAGCAATGGAGGAGCACGCCCAGATTATCTTGTAGATAGCATGGAAATCAATACGAAATACATTTTGGTATATGGGCTATCACGACACTGTAGAAGATTTCTATTGGGCGTGAAACCCCATTTATATGCATCAATATAATAACTGGATAGTGACTCTATATTCCCTGGTTATTGAATTTTTTTATATCAATTCCTTCTCATCAATATATCACATTCACTTTGAAAGAAGATCTGAAACAAATAACAGTATTTACTATTATTTTCGGTAGGATTTTCTCTTGAATGGTCTGACTGTTCCGGTAACGATCACGCGATCAAAGGAATTCATATTAAACCTAAAACAATGATTCATAATAGAACTATGTGATATTTATGACCTAGTATTATAATTATTACACAGAGTGGAAGAGATATAACCGTAACTCAATATTTGTCACACGTCAGTAGGCCTACTTTTCTCAATAAGAACAAAAATAAACTTGAGACTTTGAAACTTGAACCGTGCTTTATACGGTAAATGTTATCCCCAAAGTTATTACAAAATACGTTTCACAATAGAGCGAAGAAGCAGGAATGAATTTTCCCTAAGCGATTTTTAAATAAATTTGGCAGTTTTCGGTCAAATTAAATGCAAAGATCATTTATTGAATTACATAATCCCCGAAATCGAAGCGAGTGGCTTAGCACTGTAATGTATTCATTTTTTTATACGCTTGATGGAGACCATTTCCACTCGAGAGAAGCTATTGGGCAGTGCTCTGTTGTAATTATACGGAACTTTCTAATTAATTTCCTCATATATCATAAACGTAATTTTCTTCTTTTTCTTCTACATAAGCCGTCTTCTATCGGAATTGGGCTATCAATTTGCAGATATCCTGTCTTCTGGATGAAGTTTCAACAGGAAGCTGTTGATGGGAGAACCACGTTTTTATATTTTGCATCCATGACATTCTTCTTCAATCTGAACCTCTATTCCAAAGAATTTTAACTTGTAATATTAATTTTAACTAAGCATATTTTCTGTTTCTTAGTATGTGGCCAAAATATTGAACTTCCGTATCTTTATATAATTTAATAAAACACATAATTTGGTATTCCTTTTTTAAATATCTTTGTTTGATACTTTATCTGTCCATTTAACTTTCAGTATTCTTTTATAACCTAGAATCACGTTTCAAAAGCGTTTAATCTCTTACATAAATCTTCTGTAAGAGTCCAATATTCTATTTCATCCTGCAAAGTTGGTACTGTATACCAATAAAAAATATTTCTGTAGCTTTAATCATTTAAAATGGTTATAGGTAATTTCTTTTTTCCAAGTTTTTTGTAGCTTGTTCTATCTAATGATTTGTGAATTGTATTAAATTTCTAATCTTCTATTATTATTATTATTATTATTATTATTATTATTATTATTATTATTATTATTATTATTATTATTATCATTATTATTATTATTATTATTATTATTATTATTATTATTATTATTATTATTATTGTACTCAAACATGTGTAGGGTTCGATTCTTTATATTTCGTTGGTATCAATTATCATTATTTTTAGAAGTATATGATGATGTTTCCATTACCATACATTCAATCGAGATAAGTAATGTTCACATATTTAATATCTTTCCTAAGTCATCAGCACTCTCCACTAACGAAACCGAGTAATAAGCACAGCTGAGATTATTTATTAAATATCCACTGGTTGTCAAGTCTTCTTTCCCCTGTAGAGCTTCACTAAAAATCCCTTCAAAATATGGGTTCAATAGGTAAAATACAATCTTCAAATCCTACAGGTGGAATTTCGCTTTCTTTCGTAAGACCTTCTTGTATCAGTATCGTTTATTTGCCAGAGAACAGATTTCACTGCTAGAGACATAGTCAAGTTAAGCATTACTATGTACAATTTATACAAGAATAGAATCTAATAAATAAAATAAGAATTTAATGGTTATAAATGCATGTAAAGTTGAGAGTTTCAGGAATATTACACACAATAGACTATGTACAATAAATTTTAATATTCATTGCAACTAACATGAAAAGAAAATTTAAACGTGTTACTGATGAAAATCTCATAAGTTACTCTAAAGCATTTGTCTATTAAAAGTTATTTATCTCTCTCTTCTCTTATTTTTTGCCTATAGCCTAGACACACTTCTATTCTGCAATTTTTCGAAGTATATCCTTAACTTTTACATCTTTTTATATTAACCATCTAGGTATTAATTCCAATTATTTTTTAAAATATTTTTTAACCCATTGTGGAATCCATTTAATATTCATATCTTATTCTTTTTTCAGTAGTAATTTAATATTTTAATGCTCTGTTTATTCAAGAGTTTGTGTTAGGCCTACATAAGTAAAACTTTTATATAACCTGTTAGCCGTTTATTCTGTATGCAGTAACTGAACTAATGATATATACTATTAACAATAGCACCAGTTACTTAGGCGTTTCAAATGGTCAATGTTTCTCTAAAAAAAACTGCTACCCTGTTCTCTGTTTTTTTCCCTTTTTGAACATTGCATAATGTGTAACATTTTATTCCAGGAATTTACATTTTTTACATTTTTTAGGCCTACAATTTTAATACCAACTAAATTTCTGTCTTATATTAATAATCACTACGATTAGAAATATTACCTGTCTTAGTGGATGTCTCGAATGTATTGAATTGGAAAAAATGGACAAGGAACTTTATTCTGTGCCAAAGAAAGCATGTTGTGGATTTCCACACATACACACAAACTCACATAAAGACAATGTCCTTAGGGGAGTTTCAATTGCGAATTTTGACAAACAAAAGTTATTTTCTTTAACTATAGGGTTATTTTTAAACCTAGTACAATAAAATACTTAAGTTTTCCAAAGTGTGGAATCGGACATAAAATATTAGGGAGGAGCATATTTTCCTATAGGTCTACATATTGCATCTTCGGGTTATCAACCCTCTCTCTCACACTCGTATTAACTGCGTTTTCACGCCTCGTAAAACGAATCGATTGCTGGCTGCACAGTGGGGAACATTGTTGCCAAATTGCACACACTACCCCAAAGGTCTATGAATGCTACCAACTCATCTCTTTCTACTATAGTAAAGTACAGGAGAGTTTGTTGGATCGAAATCTTCACCGATGTGTCAGATTTCTTGTGTCCGAGATGGGGAACGGTGGCTTTAAAAAATCTTACTTCCTTAACCTGTGCTTAGTTCTGAGTTTATTCAAGATCCTCTGGACGTACATTAATATTGCATTTCGGACGTACAGAACTAAGCCACCTGAACGTTACAAGTAACGTAGCCGTGCTATTCGTTTTCGCTATCATTCAACAGCCATTTAGTTGGTGGATACCAGAGGTGTACGCATTCTGATTTTAGCTTGCTTGCCCCTTTCTAACTCTGCAACCAACCACAGCATTTAAATTGCTTGACAAGAGAGCAAGCCAGATTGCTACGATGGAAAGAAATACTGTCGCTATGAGTCACAAGCTCTTCATAACCTGGTGGGTTTTACGGGGTCTAAAGAAACTGCTAGGCCTGGCGGAAAGAATATGAAACTGGGTATATCAGTGCACTGGTAAGTCGTGCAGTCACGTAGTTGAGGAACTTCAGATGTGTTTAGAGTGCAAGTAAAAGGAGAATGGAGAATTTTACCCTGAAGGAAGCCGAGGAGAACCTAAAATGTGGAAAGTTTGAATTATCAATGAACAAAGGTAGGCCTACTAGACCGGCATGAGAAAAATACTCAAACATTTTCGAGAAAACATCAAAGAAATCAATAATACCAATAACAATAATAAAAATAATAAATGTGTTAAGACGCTAAAACTATTTTTAATACTTTATCCACCTTTTATTTATCCACATGATGAATTTCTTCTAGCAGCACGTAGAAAAGCAAGACAGTATTACATACACTTAGCAACTACAGTTGTTTAGCTGATAAAAATGTCGCAAGCTTATTCAGAAACCTGCCTGCCTGCTTGCTAGCTGAGACGCTCGCAATTTGCTTGCCTGGCGTTCAAGCGGGTATGGACAAGTTAAAATCGAGATTTGTACACCTCTAGTGGATACTCATACCCAAGGAAGTCATTGTGACACCATCGTGTGTGCGAATTTTATTTGGGAATGAATCCTAAAGGTAGCTTTTGCGTCGTCTTTCGCGACGTGACAGATTACTTGGTACGAGCGGGAGGTGAATCTATGCTCCATACTTTACAATTGTGAGTCAATTTCTCTACCACCTCTAACAGAGGTGACTAAACTATTAATGAGATGCTATATAAAATGGAATATTGAAAGTACAAACTTTATGCATTATTAGCACATTACATTCCTCTTTCATCCTAAATAATAAATGCTGAAAGAAAAACACTAGCCTATTACCATATTTAGATTGCACGTTGGGGGTTTATATAATCATCGCCATGAAAATTCAACAGTTTCAGTCTGTTCATAATCCCCCAAGAAAGGAGGAATCTATAAATTTTCTGATATATGACAGTATTAGGCCTATTATTCTTATTTATTCATATTCTTTCAGGATGTCGTACAAAAAATGTAAGTACACATTCGTTTTTTTTTTTTTTTCACTGGTAAGAAAGAAATGTCACCTTTCATACTTCTATAGTACAAAACTGAACTTGTTGTTACAGGTTTTATATCATGAAAATAAAAACATTAATTGCAGTTTTAAATGGATAAGGTATTGTATAGACCTATTCGAAATGGGCTGTATTAACGTTTCTGGGTAGAGTATCGAAGGAAAGGATTTGATCTCCCTTAGGTAAGCTATAAAAAGAAAGTTTGAAATTGACTAATGACACTGAATATTAACATTTTTTAGATAATCGAAAATAGGATTTATAGCACAGAAGCTAGTATTTCATTTTATAACATTAGCCTCTCCTTTGGCTGGCCTATTGAAGGCATTACGACCAAAACATATTGGAAATAGAATTTTAAATAAGTTAATGTTGCCAAATATCTCCTTCTATCGAAGACTGTGTTTTTTTTATCAAGTCATTGGTACACAGTGCTGGGCAAGAAGAGTATTTTTTGTCTGTAAAAAGAAAGGCACCTCTATGGTATTTTACGGATGAATCCGCGATATTAGTGTCTAGTATCCGGCATGCTAATCATATAAATATATCTTACTGAAATGAGCATGAATTAAATGTTCTAAAATATTTACATACAATCACAGTTATTACTTTGGTCTAGCTCATACCTGAGCAACTGAGGGGAAGCGTTTTAGTACCCCACCCATGCTGTGACGTATAAAACCTGATCTTCATGTTCAGTGTCACGTCGAAACTGCTTTACTCTGACGTCAAGGGCGACTGTAGTGGGGGACATTACCCCACCGCACAGTGGCACAATATGAACCAGTTGCGCACCCATGCTCTAGCTCATCCTTGTAATTTCACTCTTTTCTGTTTTCGTTTATTTTTTAAACTAGAAGTAGTAAGTTCCATTCCACAAAAAATTTCCATTCCCTTAGCGTACATTATACTTTAACAATAATGTAGAGGAGAACACGGCTGACTTAAACCAGAGCAATGTGACCTAGTACGACGTCATGTCACTAGTTCTCTTGTCTATTCGGTAGCGCTGTAGGCTTCGTTTTATCTGAGGAAGTCCTTGCATCGAATTCCAATGCTTAGAACCTCAGATCTTCCTCGGTCGTTTTACTATTACTTTGTTACATATTAACATGAGAAATGTCAGTATTATAAGAGAACATACGGGATGTAAATATATAGCATAATGTTATGGCTATATAATTTAAAAGCTGTATGCTAGAGAAACGATCCTATTTTTGCTGTAGCTCTACTTCATAATACCTTATTATTTTATTTACTGTAGGATTTGGATCAGTGATGGAAGAAAAGAAAAAATCTATTAGACAATGAAGGGCTGCTCTCTTTGATCAGTAAGATGAACTTTTTACGTTAGTATTCTCGATTTCGCTATAAATAAAATTATAAAATACTGCGAAATTCCACTTTAAAACAAAGTCCAACTTACCCTGAAAGATAAGGCCTATATAATTATATTTTTAGAAAATTTAACTCTAAATTTAGTATCAACAACAGCGATATATATAAGAAAGAATTAAGAAATGTTCAACGCGGATTATCAATATTAAGGAACAAATTCCGCTACTGTGAAAATAGTTACGTTTGCTACCTGCACCAGGTAGGGTTCAACACCGGGGATCCCTTAATAGTTAAAGATTTTCAGCAGATTTGTTGCCGATGTATACCAATTCTGTTATATCTCTTAGATCTAACTTGAACACCCAGTCTTTAATACAATGGAATATTCTTTGTCTGATGGGAAATCCCATGTCAGAACCGGCAATCGAACCCGGGACAATGCTAACCATTTGACGAAGAAAGTGGGCCTTACAAAACACTCTAGGCCTACAGCAAAATGATTATATTAATATATAAACAATAGTAACTAATTAAGCTTTAGCCAAGGACTTGATAAGCCCAACATAGCTTCATTTAATTATCAACTAAAATTTCACTGAGAATGGCTATATATCAGAAAAGTTAAACATTTTTATATGTACAAGGCAGAGTATCCTCATTTTAACTCAAGGAAAATTAATACGTCTACCTGGCTCTGATTTATTAATATTATATTTTTAAAATGTGAGTGTACCGTGGCAATTTCTCCAACAGTATCATGCTTACAACCGACAACAAAATAGATAAAATTAATCATTTCTAGTGAAGTGTGGTGAACTTTGGCATAGGATGAATAATAATCTGAAGTCTCCGTATGCATATTTTTTTCAACATGGCTCCCGTATTTAACCATTTATTCAGGCAACCTCGTGTTAAACATTTTACAATATACAATACTGTATCGCAGAATTGCTTCTAAAACACCGTATTCCTGTTACAACATGGTGATAAAACCATTTACTATCATAGGCAATACTACGAATGACATCGAATTTATATAGGGGAGTTTCAAGCACGAGTTACATTATAATGACTATTTAGCAATTCATAGGCTATGTAAAAAATAAGGAATATATTGAAATTGAATCATTATATGAATAGAGTTTTAGATATATTCAATACTATTAAAAAGAATTCATGACATATAATCAATGTGGCTGTTTTCTCATAGGTAATCCCACGAGAGTTTATAAGTTTATCGATATATTCGCGACTGCGTAGTAGGAGCTAATTTATCTGATGGAACTCGTAAACTCGCGTTGGATTTATTAAGATTATTCCATGAATAAAAATGTAACGGATTGCACAAATAATAATTACTTTGGTGCTTTGTTATACAAAACCAAAACTAACAGCTGCGAGATCACGGCATGCTATGAATCAACCATCCATGAATCTATTCGAGTTACTATGTTGTGACCAATGCTACCAATGGTCCATATAAGACATAGTTAACCTAATTCAGGTAAGCTAACAGCAGAACAGAATAAAAGCACATGAACTGGCTTGCACCGAATCGAAATTGTGTTTTTAATTAATGTATATTTATATTATTTCAATTTGCAAACAAGTTATGTTGCATAAAACAATGTTTTTTCAATCTTCTAAATGGCAGCATGTGTTAATCACCCCACGTTGATGCCTTCCGGGTCCAGTAACGAGCGGACGTTTTATCAGAGAAAATTG
The DNA here is from genome assembly GCA_964059195.1 of Ectobius pallidus. Taxonomy (NCBI): domain Eukaryota; kingdom Metazoa; phylum Arthropoda; class Insecta; order Blattodea; family Ectobiidae; genus Ectobius; species Ectobius pallidus. The sequence continues at coordinate 26,182,748 of CAXKWD010000010.1, read as the reverse complement.
CATCCTTGCGATCTGAGGAAGGATGTTATAAGATTAAACATCGTGATTGGTCTATATCCGAGGAATTGCTAAAGTTATTGGTCAATATCAAACACGCGGCTTATGAGTGGAAAGTCTGATTAAAAATCGCAGAGCGGGTGGAAACCCAGGTCTTTATAAACATCCATTTATTAAGTTCTGTTTGCTAAAAGTTTGAAGATATCTTTCGTAAAACATAATTATATCACTGTTATAGTTCCTAGCGATGCATATTGATAAATAAGGTTTCTGAAAGATACACATGTAGCAGTGGAAGTACTTCAATTCTTGCTGTGTGAGGTTATGTCATTATAATGTTTACAGGAGTTGTATTTAAAATCAATCTGCCGACGCAAAGTCAAATCCAAACAAAATGTAATGGAAGGAACAGGCCCAAGGGGTAATTTGTTACTGAGAGCTGCTATACATGGCTGATTATGAGAAAATACGACACACTTTAAGACTATTTTTAAATAAAGAATTATTAATTAAATATATATTAAGGTAAAAATATTAAGGACGAAAATATTATAACTTAGTAGGTCTATAATTGACAGATCAGGATCCTACAGAACCAAAGTAGATACATATGAATGAATTTGACCTACGTAATTATAGTTGAAAATGTACAGTGCGTACCTACGTCAAAAAATTCGATAAAGCAAAGATAATATGGCATTGTAAAAGTAAAAGGCTTGTTTTTTTCAGTTTGATTCTAGACAGTTAACCAGATGGAAACATTCGGACGCTTTGTGTTATTGACATAAATATATATAATATGTAATAAAATGTGATGGAAATTATCACCAGGTGATAAGTAATTTACGGTACTTACCCCATTTCTTGCGTCGCAAATCCGTACCGAACGTTTCTGCAAAACATAAAATGTGCATATTAATAGTCGTTATAATACTGATAACACTGGTCAACATGATTTTTGTCTCATGAGTATCAATAGTTGTACTTAATGCAGTTTTTTATCGTGTTTTCAAATATGTATTCGGAATTTCCCCATCACCCACAGATTTTTTTGTATTTCAATTTCAATTAATGGATTTAAATATATTTTGTTAGTAAACGGCCATTTGTCTATTGTAAAATAAAAACACCTAGAGCATTGTAAATGTGATGGAACCAAATGAGCTAACTCAAATGGTACCGTTGCTACTGTTGTGCAAGTTCAGACTGTACAGACAGGCACAAACATGATCATGCATGCATTCATTACAACGATGTCAGTTGTGAGAGAGCAGTGAACCAGTAAACACGTAATTGTGAGTGCATTGTGTCTGGATTATTGTATATTGTACATTACATATTTACAAATTTATTTCTTTTAATTTGTTGTTAGTTACAAAATACCTAGAGCTTGTTTAAATCACCCTAACAACTTTTGTTATATATGTGGTGAAGTGACGCTCAAGTCCCAAAGGCGAAACCTTACTCCATTAGTATAAAAGTGTTATGAACTTTATTTTGGGTGTAAAGTGGGGGACCAAACAAGGACCTGGGCCCCACATATCTGTTGTTTATCGTGTAGTAGGCTTCTCACTGCATGGAAGAATGGCACACGCCACATGCCATTTGCTATCCCTATGATTTGGAGGGAACCCAAAGATCACTCCTCTGACTGTTATTTCTGCTTAACAAACATTAAAGGGATTACGTCAAAATCAAAACATACAGTGGTGTACCCTGACTTGCAATCTGCAATGAGACCAGTTCCACATAGCGAAGAATTGCCCATACCAAAGCCTCCAGAACATGTGACATTAGATGAAGAGAGCTCAGATTCCAATGGAAGTAAGGAAGAAGAAGAAACAGATTTTGGTGATACAACTTTTGAACAAAGCTATTCATCTGAGCCTCATTTATTGACTCAAGAAGATCTTAACGATCTCATACGAGATTTAAAATTATCCAAAAACCAGTCTGAAATGCTTGGTTCCCGGCTAAAAGGATGGAATCTTCTTCAAAAGAATACAAAGATATGTACTTATCGTAGTCGTCATTCTCAATTTAAAGGCTATTTTTCTGAAGAAAATGGCTTAGTGTTTTGTAATGACATTTCTTCTCTTATGGAGACATTTGGTATTGAACATAACCCAACAGAATGGCGTTTGTTCATTGATTCCTCCAAAGCAAGTTTAAAAGCAGTGCTTCTGCATAATGGAAATAAATTCCCATCGATACCTGTGGCTCACTCTGCTAGTATGAAAGAAACATATGAAAACTTTCAATTTATATTGGCAAAGCTTCAATATGCAGTGTATGAATGTAATATTTGTGGTGATTTGAAGGTAATTGCACTTATTTTTGGTCTGCAGCTTGGTTACACAAAGTACTGTTGCTTTTTGTGTCTTTGGGATAGTAGTTACAGAAAAAAAAAACATTACATTAGAAAAGAATGGCCTAAACGCGAATCATTCATTCCTGGACAGAAAATTGTGAAACATGACGCATTGTGTAATCCTAAAAATGTGTATCTACCTCCCTTACATATCAAACTAGGATTGATGAAGAATTTCGTGAAAGCCATGGGCAATACTCCTGGTTTCATGTACTTAAAAAAGAAGTTTCCTAAAATTAGTGAAGCAAAAATTAAAGAAGGGATATTTGTGGGTCCACAAATACGATCACTAATGCGTGATGAGAAGTTTGAGGAACTATTGAATCCACTGGAGAAAGCAGCTTGGCAAGCATTCAAAAAAGTAACTCACAGTTTTTTGGGAAATCGAAAGGCGGAAAATTACCGTGATATTGTCAATGATCTTATAACATCTTATAAAAATTTGGGCTGTAATATGTCCTTAAAAATTTACTTCCTGCACTCGCACCTAGATTTCTTCCCGGAAAATCTTGGCGCAGTGAGCGATGAGCACGGGGAACGCTTTCATCAGGAGATTTCCGCTATAGAAAAGAGATATCAAGGCAAAAGGAATCCTAATATGCTGGCCGATTATTGTTGGGCCATCAAGAGGGATGCTCCACAGGCGAAATATAGCAGAAAATCGTCATTTCTTACTTTCTAGGTGATTCCGAATGTTAGGATATTGTGTATTTAAGAATGTAGAAAATATTAAAGTGTTTGAAATTATAAATGCCTGTCTCTCGGAAACCTTGCGTGATGGAGAAAAACCGATATCATATTTGAATTCAGGAGAAGAAATGCTATCAGAATCACATATTTTTCTTTCTGAGACAAAAAAAAGTTTCTTTTTTGTTGCCCAGTGTAATGGTTCATAATCTATCGATGCGAAGAATGGTTGCTGTGGTTTATGTTCTCCTATGTAACACAGAACTGTATAAGCACCCATTATATGCCTTCATGTTCAATTACTTTCATTTTAAAGTATCTGCATATACAGGGTAGAACTTTGAAGTTAATGGTGTAAGAAAGGAAAGAGAGGTGAGAATAACTACCAAAATGGCTTTTATATGTTTTTCCTAAAGAAACTTGTTAGTGAGCATGTCTTTATAGTCAATACCTGTGTTGTCTATGACTCTTGGCTGACGTTATTACCTTACTACAAGATGCCGTTGTATTCTGGGTGCGAAGTAATTGAGGAATATATAGGTCAGCCAAGAACATTGAGATGTAAAGGTCAATCTCATGAACAAATATATTGCCTCAACTCAATTTATTTCTTTTCCTGGTATACAATACCTTCAGAAACACGAATAGTTTCTATTTCACAACATGTGTCAGTTTTTCAGTATTCCAATACTTAATTCTGAATAGGCTATAATTGAAGACACATTACATTTTTGCAATCTAAGATCGATTTGTCCACCGCTGTGGCTCAAGGGATGCGTTCAATCCTCTCACGCAGCGGGCCCGGGTTCGATTCCTGGTCGGGACAAGTTACCTAGGTGAGGTTTTTTCCGGGGTTTTCCCTCACCTTTGAGACAAATGTCGGGTAACTTTAGGCCCTTGTGGTCCCCGGATATCATCTGGCCGTCATTATCATCTTCATCCCATCCTCGCCTTGTTCTGAGTGAGTGTGTTTGTGAATGGTGTGTATCGTCCTATGTGTTCGTGTTGTCTCGGAGGTGGCCCCGGCATTGGGCTGATCACTCATCCGGGGAGGCCCTCCATGTCCTTGTCTGGTCAAAAAAGTATGTATGTGATCCAAAGATAATCCCTCTCCCGACAGGTCGCGGCCCTGTAGGCTAAGGCCCGGGTGGCTTGGGTCGCTTAAATCCTAAAAGGGAGAGGTAAAACTACGAGAAAGAAAGAAAGAAATCGATTAATTAATTCATAAAAATTTGTAGCCAACGTTATCATTTTCTGCATTTTAAAAACAAAATTTGCTTCAGAATTTAATTGATTTAAAATTGTTTATTAATTTATTAATTTATTTATTCACTATAGTCTGGCAGAGTTAAGGCCTTCGCACCAGGGGCTCAATTCAGACTACATAATTATTATGCTGTTATATGTTATAATGGTAAAGGAAAAGATATAAAGCAATTACAGTTAATAGAACAAATTTAAAAGTGTAATGATTAATGGATCGAAAAACTAAATTGAAAATAATACATTTGAATAAGCGTTAATATAAGTAAGCCTATGTAAATCTTCTGTCTCGGTTAGTGTCCAAGGTTCAATTCCGAGGTAATCCTTTGGACTTCATTTGCTCAGTGACTAAACAAGGTATGATTTTGCTATGGGCTAGGTAGAGAGACACTAATGTATTGGAACCTGAAAATCCGAGCCCTACTGATGACTGAACTCTAGTTTACTTTAAGAGATTACAACCACTTAATACATCCACATTTCTTACACAATCACTGATGACAGTCTTACTAATAATCCAGTTGTAACATTTATACCAGGAATATACACAGCTGAGGAGAAAAAATGTACTAATAATCCTTGCATAAGGCTGAATGTGTGCAACGCTTCACACAGCCTGGCCCCCTTGTATAAGCTTGAAGTAAATAATCAAGATGGCCGATATCCGTAACAGCCGGTCGTTTCGTAGATGTCTGAGATTGAATTTTGAGGCTATGCATATTCTGAGCTGCTTTTGCGGAATTAAACATTGTTCCTTGTTTGCGGGACATTTGCCATACTTGTACCCGAGATTACAGCTTTCTGAAAACAATATACTGAAATACTGAAACTATATTTTATCTCGGCAGACGACGTGTTGCTGTTTGTTCACGGCTCCGACAGATAGCGTTCAGCAGTCCTTCATAGCCAAGGGCTAGTAACGTCATGACGTGTTTGATGACGTTTCACGTACAAACCCGGTGTAACCCTTGGCAGTTATACTGCGTTTATTGGTAATACGGCTTATGTATAACTTGCGCGGAGAACAACCAAACAACCGTTCAACGCAGATATAAGCAGCTTTTATTAGTAAGGCTGTCTGAGACTCTTGTTTCCTTCATACGATTACAATCGCTTATTGAAACCTCCTAATGCTTGCACAATAAATCATGACTGAGGTTTTTTGTTTCCTTCTTAGGATTACACCGACTTACTACTACTTCCTAAAGCTTGCACAATAACTGCGGTTCTTGTTTATTTCATACAATTACAACCAACTATTATTAGTCTTTATGCTTACACAAACATTCTAAAACACAGACTTCTGTATACAGTAAATAAAATAAATATTAATCAGATTACTTGTCTTGCATGTTATGCAGCTATTCTAATGTCGGGGGGAAAGTAAATACTAAAAAAGACTACGCCTTTGTTGAAGTAGAATATAAAAATATTTGCCCTTGCCGAAATGTGGAAGAGCGCTTTTAAAAACCTGTTGAATTTCTACATTGCACGCAAACTTCAGGAAAGTGTTTGAAGAATTATTTATTTTTATACGACCTTTGAGTTCATTACCTGTGGCTAGAATGGCGTAGTGCTGTGCAATTTTCACAAAGCCCAGGATATGTTATTTACACAATAAAAAAAACTTTAGTTTTACTAAGACCATTTAAAGCGTTGCCTTAAAAATAATTAATAATAATAATAATAATAATAATACTAAAATGACAATAAAACGATGCCATAAACATAATAATAATAATAATAATAATAAAAGTAAAACACTAAAGTGATCAATAGGGACTGTATATTTAGGTTTTAGAAGACACTTCTTTAGGTTTATCATTATGTGAAATAGGTTTTTTGTTCAAAATATCATTTTAGGTTACATAAAGGAGTTAAGGTACTATTAATTAGCTACGCAGAATTCAAGATATTTTACCTAGGTACATATAACATTTAACTGAAAGTTTCAGTTAAATTTGATGAAACTTGAATATAGATTATTGTGGAACAAAAACCTGAAGTATCAAAAGAAGCAGTGAGATGAAGTTTCTTTGTGCTTCCTCAAATGAGATTTCTGCTCTTAATTCACCTGTACAGTAAAAATGAACCCCAAAACCGTAAGATAATACTGTGTCTTTAGGCACTAGCCTTTTCGATATCAGAATCCAGTGCTTCTAATTGGGTGAATAAGAAATGCTTCATGACAGGCCGTGGATAATGTGAAACTTACTGATGCAGGTTGAACGATATTTAAAAGGAATATGTCAATAGTGTCACGTTCACCTCCTCTCTTGACCTCATCCATCCCAGATAACAACGATATCAATTGGAAAGGAATATGCAATGTCTCCGCAAAATATCGATTTTTTATCGAATTGGACAAAACTACTTTAACTACATCATATATTTTAGGTTTTTATATCACATTAAGTATTTTTAGGTACCACAGAATTATTGTGTGTGGATCCTATGTACAGGACTCGAGAAAGTGTATGAACGTTTCTGGCTTTGGGGATAAGGAAAAAATAGGTAAAAACCCAATGATCCCTCCTAGTGATCAATATGCATGCAATAGAAAGCAACTAAGAGTTTCGGGAGGTTGAAGGTCCAAGATTGTTAGACATTCGGTCCCTGAAGTGGTAAGTTCTTACCGCCTTTACCCACAGGATTGCTCCTTTCTTTGCTCACTTCTCTTAATATAAAAATAAAAAATTGAATATATGACAGAAACAACAAATGTATATAAAATGTAGATACACAAAAATAAGTGAGAGTACATTATGTATCATGTTAATGGTGGGTGCGTGATGCTGTAAAGCATTTTTGTAGTTATGTGATACAGATGTATCGAATTCATTCCAATAAATACTCTACGATTTTAGATACAACTGTGCTAACATATTTCAAGGGCAGAGGATGCCAAAATGCATTTCCTGAAGTAAATACAGTGTGTTTCACGTACGAATTGGCCAGTCATGCGGGTATCTGCGTTGCGGGAGCCACAGCTCTAACTCCCAAGCGATTGAATGGAATATCTACGCAAATAAAGCCGCTAACAGTGTAATGATTCAGGTTCTCACGATCAAAATTACAATTAAAATAATCACGTACCTCATCACAAGAGATGTTGTGACACCTTTTTAGGAAATGTTCTTTCACGCGCATAAGTTCAGCTCCCGAGATAGAGTTAATTTCTCTTTCAGTTACGTAGATATTTCACACGAGCTTGAAGTTGAAAAATAAAGTGTTTAAGTGAAATCTCCATACATTAGAAGAACTTAAGGACAATATAACAAGAGAAATTAAATCTATCTCGGAAGCTGAACTAATGCGGTGAAAGAAAATTTCCTAAAAAGTTGCAAGTGTTGTGTGGATGCAAGAGGAGGAAATACCAACGTCTCTTTGATGAGGTACGCGGTTTTTTCATTGTAATTTTACTGTAATTGTGAGAATGTGAATCATTATACCGTTAGCGGCTTTATTTGCGTACATATCTCACCCGATCGCCCGCAAGTTAGAGCTGTGGCCGCCGCGACGCAGAAACCCGCATGATGGCCAACTCGTACGTGAAACACACTGTACAATGAGAAAAATCAATGATATTTATACTTCAACTTTTATTGTGTCTAATATTTCTGTCCTCATAAGTTGATTTTATTTTTAAAAATTTTGAATTCCAGTCCTTCATGTACTGTATATTTTTTAGCTATTGACATGTAGTGTACAAAAACTATGTATAACGTAGCTTATAAGGTAAAATTATTGTATGAAAATTTTATTTATATAAGGTACATGGGTAGCCTGTAAGGTTCTAATAAATAAATATTATAGGCCTAATATTACCACAATTATTTTCAATTTTAAGAATTACTTCATTAGGGATACAAGCCATACCAAAGACCAATAGATATATCAAATCCTCAGTTTTTGTTTTAGGATAGTCTGCTTTTTCTTGCATCCGTTCAAAATATGATGTAGGCTATGGTCTACATGCAGAAATGTGTGAAATAAGCAGTAATGTGACTTGAATCTCAATAATATAATTTCTTTATAAGGAAAGTACAGATAGGATCATGAATATTTGAACGGTATAAACCAGAAAAGTTTAAAAAGGTGAAAAAAATCTTTATGTTGCTGCAGTAAGTGCATGTATGTAAAATAAACATTGTTTGAGAGTAATCGTCCGCCGGCGTGGTCTTGTGGTTAGCGTCGCTGACTACAGATCCGTCGGCCCGGGTTCGATTCCCGGTACCTCCTCGGATTTTTCTGAGGTAGGGAGGTCTGGTAGGGGTGCACTCAGCCTCGTGATTCCAAATTGAGGAGCTACTTGATAGAGAAGTAGCGGCTCCGGTCCAGTAAACCACCATTAACGGCCGTGGGTGTCGGCATGCTGACCACATGCCCCCCAATCCTGCCATCTGCCTACGGGAGATGACGCAGCGGTCGGGTGGTAGGCCAAGTCCCTCCAGGGATGTCGCGTCACGGAGTTTAGTTTAGTTTTTGAGAGTAATCGTTTCATGTTAAAATCTAGCGAAAGCTTTAAACCGACTCGCATGTCATATTGCCTTGACCAGTATAAAGCTTCTACATTTTAACTAAGGGTGAGTTGATGTGTACTGAATCTTTACTATCAAATAACAATCTAACATAATATTTAAGCTGGTGTTTCCGTGTAAGTCGTATTCAATTGTGAAATTATTGAAGATGGCCTAGCTCGTTGCCATAGCATTTGTTTATACATGAATTAGGTGACGTTTACTTTTTTATTCGGGTTCGAATCCTGGTCGAGACAAGTTACCTAGATGGTTTCTTTTCTGGGGTTTTTCCTCACCTGTGAGACAAATGTCAGGTAACTTTAGGCCCTTGTGGTCCCCAGAAATCATATGGCCTTCATTATCATCTTCATTCCATCCTCGCCTTGTTTGGAGAGAGTGAGTGTGTGTGTGTGTGTGTGGTGTGTCTCGTCCTATGTGTTCGTGTTGTCTCGGAGGTGGCCCCGGCATTGCGCTGATCCCTCTTCCGGGAGGTGCTCCAAAAAGTATGTACGTGATCCAAAGAAAATCCCTCTCCCTACAGGTCGTGATCCTGTAAGGCCCAGGCGGCTTGGGTCGCTCAAATCCTAAAAGAGAGAGGTATAACTAAGATAAAGAAAGAAAGAAGTTTTAATCGTTCTGTTTCGGTTTTATTCGTGTAATTAATTATTTACGATATATTTATTGCGTAAAACTATATAATTAAGAAAACATTATGTAATGCATGAAATTTGTGTAAAAACGATGTAAATATTAATAAATATATTCTTTTAATTATTAAATGTGATCCTTAATAATTAAATTTATTTCGTATTTAGACTGACACCTCACCGTTTTTCACTGCGAAACTGAATAACCTATTTGTACTCAGTAAATAAAAAATTATATTATTTATTATACACCACTGTAATAAGTAGTATCTGACAAAGTCGAACTTCTGCCCCCTCTCAAAAATGTTCATCCAGCGTATCGTTCTCATGCAATGTGAAGTGATTTTTCCCCTTTCCACCGTACGTTATATCTAGCAGCCTTCTCTCTACATGCAATCATGGACAAAATTATAAAGGACGTTTAGAAGTAGGCTACTGTATTAGTTTCATGGTCAGTGTTATGAGTTGCATGTTGCACAAAATTTACCTCCTGCTGACTACGTCTTATTTCAGCACCAAACAAAACGAATAATGATTGATCTGTTATCATTACGCTAGCATAGAAGAGGTTCAGGACTGATGTGGGACCTCATGAAACCAAGTATAACGTACGTCATATGTATGGTTATCAGGGTGGGAGATGAAGTAAAATAATACGTTCATGTTAGCGGTCGATTAATCTTCGTGCCGTGTTAGAACCCGCTTATCTTAAGACGCTCTTTCTCATCACGTGACTTTGGTATGACCTCCTTCCCGATTCCATGGAGTTCTTTTATACTTGTTTGAAGAGGGACGTTTCAGAAATCTTCTTGATGAGCAATGCTTTGCTCACCGAGCAGTCTCGATAACATTCATCGATCAAAACGCAAATTTGAAGGCACAAGCACCTTTTCCTTGTCTAGTAAATTATCTGCAACTGCTATTAGTTACTGTATAAATCGTTGGAGCCCGCCTTCCTCTCAAAGCCTAAGTTTACATGTAATTCATTTAGCGTGTTTAGTTGAACATATATTTGGACTCTCAACATATCTTCGTTAGTAGCAAAAGGTAAGATATATATAATAATAATCCGATGGAATAGAGGTAAAAGGAACGTCCGATTGTTGACAAAGAACATTAATATTACATTGTGCCAGAAATCGTATTACGCAAAATTTCTCGACTTTTCATCTTTGATATTTTTCGACTTATCGACTTTGCATTCATCCTCAGATGACTTTATTTATAATATTTATCAAATTTCCAAAGTGATATGGAAGATTTTTTTAGTATGACACACCGATAGATCATCAATATATTATTGTAAAATATCATTAAAAATTTCAAGCATTCTTATATGACACATATAACTAATTGTTGTAATGACTTAATTCAAATTATGTATTTAAACCTACTTCAGGATAGATATATGTAAGTATTAATGAACCACAGATTATTGTCTCTGTTGGACATTACATGATAATATTACAGGAGTAATATTATCATACTTTAGGATAGTTATTCGAAAAAAGAAACATTACAGGCCTATGCTAAAAAGGCCTCAGAATTCCTTACGCCAATACAAGTAAATAAGGATCACATTCCTAGTAAAGAATATTCACAATTTTTTTTCAATTCTTAATCATTCATGGTTTTACAGCAAATAACTTTTTTCTAATTTTCTCAAAATTGGATCAGAATGACTAAGGTCTTTCTAGTATGGACCGATTTAATTATATGTTTTAATGTGCAGAAGAGATCTTTCACATTTAAAAATATTATTTGTACAATGCCATAAATATTTTAGGCCCATACGGCGCAATTTTACAGCCCATTGCTAATAATACAAAGTAGAATTAAAAAAAAAACTTTAAAAGTAATTTACATCGAAGCAAGAAATTGTACGTGTTTACTTCTCTTGCAAGTTAAGCTTGAACAGAATCTCATAGAAATAGTAAATTTTGTAAATTTCACCTATACTTCGCCTTAACTTAAGAATGCTCATGAAGTAATACAGCTTAATAAGAATCTAAGCTATATGTATTATTTGGAAGAGAATCTTGCGAATGGGAATGTTTTTGTGGGCTAATCTTGGAAACTTGTTACATTGTAAAATTATCTTTCAAACTTGTTACATTGTAAAATTCTTTCAACCTTTCCTCATTAATAAGGGCAATGTATTATTAAGGCGTTATAGGTACCAAATGATTACATTTAATTAATCAATGGACGTGTTATTTATACTTTTTTTTAATATCATTAATTCAGTGCATGACTAAATTATATTTTTCTTGGTATTAAGAAAGGACTGGAAGAGTTCAGCATGAACTAGGTTTTAAAAAAGAAGGGAAAATACCGTAAAAGTGCATGGAGGAAAGTTGGATGAAGATTTGTAGGCATAAACGATCATGAAATTAAGAATGCTTGAAATGGGAGAAGGTAAACTCTTCTTTCAAGTGAAAACTTAATTAAAATTGAGGAAGGATCATTTATTTATTATGTGAGCTAGCAAGACTAACGCAACAATATGTAAAGATTATTATAAAGAATTGCACTGAATGTAGCAATTTGATTTTATGACCGTTAGAACAATGAAGCGTAAAATGCCTTAACTTTGAATTAAGTATTACTTTTCCCGAGACATTCTTATGTCTGAAATTTATGCCTGCTTTTTCAAAATACACTAGGGACGTGAGTTTATTATTTCTCTAACAACAAAAGTCCAATGTTCTACTGATGACGCAACATTTACTTAATCTAGCAAAATCCTTTTCATTTTCAGAACTAAATAAAATCAGGTAAGCTGATAAAACAAAGTGACAGATGGAGTTAAAGGGAGACGGTGGGAGATTTACACTGATATATTTGCAATTTTATATCTCCTACATTTTGGGACTTATCATACTGAAATTTGAAACATATATTTAGGGTGATTTTCTTTGCCTTTGGTCTTTTTTCCAAAATGTTTAATGTTTTTGAAAATTTTTTTACAAAATTTGTCATGATATTTCAATCATAATATTGTTTATAATCTTTAGACTGAAATTCTGTTGCACTTACATGAGCAAGCTGTTTCAAGAAACAGGTGTGCATTTTTTTTTTATCAAAATCCTTCCAGTAGTTCCTGAGAAACATATTCCTAAATAATGAAAATTGTAAATTTCAGATAAATGGAAAATACAAACATTTAATAGATACTCTTTTAGTATAGTAAAGATCAAAATACCTTACTATCCGAGAGGCTCTTTCATGTCCCGTCATCTTCCAGGTGTGCCAACCACCGCTTATTTTACCTGGGCCCTCCCCTCCCACCTTAGTTCCACAGGCATCCAGAGCCTCTCGAACCCCTGGCTACTCCGACAAAAAAGCGTCATCTAGCCAAGAAGACACAATGCTAAGGTTGAGAGAAGTTCTCTGATACCAGTATTTTATAGTTAGTTTAATGCAACGCACACTCTAAGCGAGCAATATGCAAAGGGGAGTTAATAGGCCATATTTAAGGTTTCTTTAGAAAGTTTGATCAGCACAGGTGAAGAATATTAACAGAACGAATCTATTCCTTTATTTTTTCAAAATCCTCCAAAGACTTTTCTTGGAAGGTAAAAAATAAATAAAAATTGAACTCTTTGTAATTTTCCCAGCATGTTTAACTTTATGATAGGCCTATCTGTTTTTAATGAATAGGAAATTAAACAGTCAAGTTCCGAGTATACGACTCAGTGTTTCTGTCATCTTTGCACAGTGTCTGCAAAGGGCAGTGCCCTTTTTTCTTATTTCCTGGTATTCCTCCAAGGTTAGCGTAATTCACATTCATTTTTAATACACATGTCCATTCAGCAAAAGAGAGATTATTCTTCTCGTTCATAAAGTTATTATAGTGTTATTATAATGTTCTACAATATGCTCCAACTCTTTACCATAGCATAAATAAATGACAATTATTATTGTTCAAACGATAGCTGCCAAAGATATTTCCTTAGTTGTCTGGGTTTCCCAAATGCATTTCGAAGATCAAGGGGAATGCATAGTCTATTGTACCTATTTCAACAATCCGCAATCTCTTTCTTCCTCAAAATGGAAACAAGGTTCATTATATAGTAACGCTATACGAATTCTGTTCTGCGGTAGCCTGCTTACTGACATCATAGAATGCATATTAGAGCAGCATACTGTTGACATAAAATCTACATCACATTAATCTTCACCAGGATTTATCAAACAACAATAAATTAAACACATGTTTGTGTTGGTACTCTCAATCAAAGCCGATTAAAATTTAATATTATGCTGAGAGGATTTACATATACAACTTCTGTGAGCTATAATACAATTACATTCGAATAATGCCAATTAATTAATGACTTTAGTGGTAACACTAGTACATATGTCACCAATTTGTTTTGTCCAAAGTATGAGTCAATAAAGTCAATAAAGCATAATATTTTCTTAATATTAAAACATTAAGTGCATATTTTTTAATTTGTCTCTTTTAAAGGCATATTTCTGACAGGTCTTAAATATTACGTTAATTACGTTAATTAAAACTTCTACAGCACATTATGCTAAGTTAATGTTTTGAGAACCGTCTGTAAAATATTTGATAGTACATAGCCTAATGTTCTCGGAACTGATTGTATAATATTAGAGCGATGAGTCTTCATAAAAGTGGTGAACTTAACCATCCAAATAATTATTGTCCTATAGCACTCCCTTTATTACTCTCCAAAGGTTTATGTAAAAAAAATTATGCACAATAAGATAAATATTTATTTTTTTAAATATAAAAAAAGCATTTCAGGTTGCCAACATGGTTTCCTATAAAAGAAAATCAATCACTGTAAGTGTATTTTCGGCTCCAGAAAAAATGAAGAAAAGAGCTTTAGCTATATTCCTTGATCTTTCAAAACCCTATCGAGAGCATCCATCATGAAACCCTCTTTGAAAAGCCGTACAAATACGAATACACGGAACTGCCCTTCAATGGATTAAATCCTATCTCTTTATAAGGACACAAACTTGAGAAGCATAAAACAAGAATAGCAATCAAATTGAGATAAAGTCCGGCAACAGTAAAGAAGGGAGTACCACATGTCTCGATTTTATGTCCTGTTTTACTTATTCTTGTATATAAATGTTCTTCCTTTATATCTTTTCGCCGAAACAATAATGTTTGCAGATGACTGTACCTTAGTTATTGAAGGTAATTCTATAGGTTATCTAAAAGCCATCACGAACAATGTTAGATTTCCTTAACTTGTGCATGAAAACCACTGAGTTATAAATACATCTAAGACTATATTCATACACTTCAAATCCCCATTCATTAAAAGCACTGTAGTCAACAATTTCGTAATGTTCAGTAATATGAGAATAGAAAAGTGATACATTCAAACATTTTAGAGGTAACCATCGAATGTCATCTAAATTAGAAAGATCACATACACAATCTATGTAGTTTTGTTTATTTTTTCGTTAAGCTAGCATCTTACTGCAATAAAATATCCTCTCCTGTTATTACAGTTATGTAAGTTATATTCAATGGTATTGCTTTGGGGCAGCTAACCAATTTTTATAAATAGAATTTTTGTATTTAAAAGCGAGTAATATGCACAATTTGTAAAATAAAGCCCTTGGATTCCTGTATACAGTTATTCAAAGGGGATAAGATACTCCCTCTCCCTGGCATTATTATTTTCCAAACTGAACTTTTTGCCTATCCAAACAGAAACCTTTCCAAAATGTATTCTGAATATTATTCCTATAACACAATGAGCAAAAGCAGTATAACACTTTCTAAGCACACTTCACAATTCTTTGAATCATCTCCTTATTACTTTGCTCCAAAATATTCAATTCTCTCCCACCTTATACCAATGCACAGAAATCAGAAATTGAATTTAAAAGACCTCTAAAAATGTTCCATTTAGATAACTGTTTTACAACATAGAAAATGTATTATTATAATAATGTTTTATTTTACCTGGTAGAGTTAAGACCGTAAGGCCTTATCTTCCACCCAACAAGAAATACAAACAACTTACAAAATAATTGGTAATACAACAGGTGATCTTATAAGTAATATTACACAAAATAAATAAAATAAGTTTTAAGATACATTAATAATTATTTACACAAATAGACACCTTAGTACAATGTAATTGTATATAAGTACATTGTAATTGTATATAAGGATATAAGGATATACAAATTGACACCACTATTTTGAAGTAAAGTAAAAAAAAATAAAAAAAAATAATTATAATAATAAATAAAGCTAAGCATTTTCAAGATCATGCAAATGATTTTGTAAGTAAACCTGAACGATGATATAGTCTTTCAGGCTCTGATGTCGTGTGGGAGGCCGTTTCATTGTCGAGGAGTGGTGATCGTGAACGATAACGACTGCAGGGTTGTTCCTTGTTACCCTTAATTCCAACATTTACTATAGTTTGTAACATCGTTTGTATTTGGCCTTGTATTATGAATGTATGTATGTGTGTAATATGTGTACATACAGTATGTGTGTACGCTATTATTATGTTTAAGATTGTAAATAATTGCATTAAATCTATTGTTAAACTGTATCATTGAAAACACTGAAACGTGTCAACAATAAACCACTATTTCATTAGTTTCCAGTTTATTAAAATCTGTTGCATTGATCTTGAAGTAGTCTAATTAATACAACTTGTAGTCTACTATTTTTTGTAATTTAGCTAACAAGAGAACTTCATACATTAAAATTAGTTATATGATTAGACGTAGGCCTACTTCATTGATTCCGGAGCATATTTTACAAACTCTAGAGTAAAAATATTCGAGTATAATTATTTGCATACATAATTCGTCTTGTAATAGAACATTAACTTCCTGGCCTTATTCATTTCTGTCAATATTGAATATGCATATCCTGGAATATGTGCTTGTACTGACTGAGTTTGTATATTTCCATTTACTATGTATGACTAATTAAAACTTGAAAATTGATAGCTAAATCTTCAAAGGATATAGGATTATATTATACGAGATTGTAAGCCAAGGAAGGTGGCTTGTTTACTAAGTTAAAATCAACGATGTTTTCGAATTTAATATGTAAACTGGTGCCATCGGTATCAGGAAGTAAGAAATCTGCATTGCTGGAGTTCTACAATGCTTTCTCCAACAGTGTCAGTAGGACACACGGTCGCGCACTTTAGTTAATTACATATTACATCTTTCGCTTCTGCTTCAACCAAAAAACGGAAAAGAAACACAAACTAATCTCCACGTAAGCTTCAACGTTGAAGTGCTCGTGACATAGAAACGGTTTTCAAGTTGGATGTCACTGATTTTTAATTCTAAAATTGAATCAAAGTAATGAAGACTTTATTTAATTATATGTATCTTCCTCGTCTTCTAAACTCCATTTAAGCTTTCAATGTTCCATGTGCTCGTAACATGGCAATGGTTTTCATGTTCGACACCGACTTTTAATTATTATTCTGAATGAAGACACACATAATGTGGATTTAGGAAACAATATTGATGGAGAGATGTCCGAAGACCTAAATGTTTGAAGAGGTTATTTGTAAATTACATAAAGGTTATCATTTCATAGAATTCTGGAAAATCACTAAGGATGAAATTACTGAAGTTAAGATCAATTAATATGTAGCTCTTTCTACAAATTCGGCAGATTGTGTAGTCATGTTTCCTTCTAATCAATGTTATTTTTTATATTATTATTGTTATTAATATATTTCTATTGGGTTATATTATATCAATATAGCCTATGTTAAAAATGGATTTGATCCTTTTTTTGCCAAAATTTCCAGCTTATATTATTACGTATAATATAGTATTATTGCAATGACATTATCATTAAAAATAGAATTAATAAAATATCTTAATAAAATATTGTTATATAATAATATATTAACGATACTATAATGTAATATAAGAAAATATTATTATATTCACTATCATAATACCACTACAGATTTTCTTCTCAATTTGTTTTTCTTTCCAAGGAACAAAGCTCACACAAGGGGATAACATGCAATAATATGCTTCGGATCAACATACACATCAAACAAATATTACATACATATATGTATATATATATATATAAAATATAGTAATTTTAAGAAAAGATCAAAGTTTTCTTTGGTAAGAAATTCAATAAACTAAGCTAATAAGCATCTTTTACATTATTTTTCTTAAAAATTACGAGATTTCTGTTATCTTTCAATTCCTGCGGGAATTTATTATAAATAGAGAAAACGTAATGTTCAATAGCACAAAATTTAGTTACATTAGGTCTAATATATTTTGGGCGTGGCATAACTTTATTACGGAGTGTATAGGGTGTAAATGTCTTATACTGACTATTTAAATCAGTATCTTCAACCTTTTTTAACTAAAGGGCCATTTTATTTTTGTTAAAAGACTAGTGTGCCGCAATGACTTACTGACTATCAATAAATGATACGTAACACAAATAATAATAATATTAATAATAATAATAATAATAATTTATTATACCGTTCAGCATACAATGCAATAGGTAACGTCAATGAGCCATTAAAACAATAAATCTATGTTCAGGTATTCCTGTACAGTGTAAAAATTATATCTTTTCAACATACATTTAATTCTATTTTTAAAAATACTTGTATCTCTAATCTGTCTGAAAGATAACGGTAACTTATTATATAATTTTTTCCCAAGATACAAATGAGAATCAAGGGATTTCTGTAAACGAAATTTAGGTAAGACCATATTATTTCTTCCCCTTGTATCATAACTGTGTACATCAGAAAACAATACCTAATTCTTATTTTGATGGTGAACAAAATTCAAACATGCAAATACATACAATGATGCCAAAGTTAAAATTCCAAATTCCTGAAAAATTGGTCTACAATGTTGGCGAGAATCGCAATTCTTTATTATTCTGATAGCCTTCTTTTGGAGCAAGAAAACCTGATTGGCTTCCCTGCTATTGCCCCAGAGCAAAATACCATAGTTAAGATGGCAATGGAATATACTATAATAGACACTTAATAAGATGCCCACTGATACACATAATTTAAGTCTTCTTAAGAGAAACAAGGCGTTTGACAATTTTTTACTTGTTACAGTTATATGATGTTTCCAGGAAAGCTTGCTATCCAGCCATATTCCAAGTAGTTTAACTTGTTGCTCTGTGTCTTGTTTGTCTTTTATAGTGAATAGTGAATATCATAATTACATTACATTACATTAGGGATTAATTAGCATTATGCATGTGGGTGTTTTATATTTTGTATCCGACTTTGCGATGTTAAAGCACAGTACCATTATTAAATTTAATGTGAGACCTGACACTGTTTATTTGTAACTAAATTGTCAATATTGACATTGTAGTTAAAATTAGTAATCTTTTGCGGGCTACCGCAAGCGGCCCCCAGGCCACTAATTTAGATGGTTCGTTCAACATCACATGCGAGTTGTACTTGAGTCCACTAATCTTTTTCCCTCGACATTCCCTTGGATTAGAAGATATACCTCGTCGATATTCTTAATTCCTTCGTGCATAATGGCAAGTATTCGTCACAATAAAATCAAAACTAATAATGGCAAGTATAAAGCGATACAATGTATAAAGATTCATAGAAAATTCACAAAGTACAACGAACCTTAATGCAGTAGGCCTTATATTATAATTATCTTGGCAGATTATATTAATAGTTTAAACATTTCAGGGATTTCATTAAAAAAAAAAACTTATGAAGGGAGTAATCATAACTGGGGATTCTTTTCTTGACGGCTGGCAATTTTTATTCGTTTATTTAATGTTTATTGCATTACCTATTTATTCTCAAATGACAACGATTGTATATCGTCTGAAAGTAGGCCTAATTTCTACCTCCACTGACGGTTTCCTTGGATATTATATAAATTAGTAGAGTCAATATAACTTTAATAGAGAAGCATTAAAAACAGAAATAAAATCTCCTAAGTGTGACACAAGACCTGCTTAAGACAGAATATGGACTTACTTAGGGCCGAAATACATTTATAAACAATTTGATGGTTCTCCTTATATTGTGACGTAGCATCTTTGTGAGTGTTTTAATTGTTGGAGCTCTGAATAATATGTAATAGTGTTTTATTTTAAGATATCAGCTAGGATAGCTGTAATAACCACCAGTGTAAAGTTTTTACATGAAGCATTCTGGACTATTTCATGGTTATGCATTTGCAATTTACAGGCTTACAATAGTGTCTTGTGTGTAAAATACGCCTTTAATCGGCTATATTGAGGGTATAAAGTGGAAGAAACAAACCTGTATTATTAAATATGACCCTCATTGCAATTAAATCTATTAACAATGGGTTTATATGCAAGTGAACCACAGATTATTGTCTCTGTTGGACATTACATGAGAATATTATAGAATAAAAATTCCTCTGACACTGGGATTTGAACCCAGTACCTTTGGCTATCCGTGTCAATGCTCTACCAACTGAGCAAAGCCAGATGGGTTCAAATCCCAGTGTCAAAAGAATTTTTCTCTTATAATATTCTCATGTAATGTCCAACAGAGACAATAATCTGCAATTGATGAATGCATATATAGCCATATTGAATGTTAACTGTACAATAACAGTGGAAGCCTAGCCTCAAAAATCACTAATTAGTGTGCCTCACAGTACTGCATATGATATAACTTGTCTGTCAGTGAGGTAGACCAATAAGGGTAATCAGTCATAAGAGAGAGGTTCCATCTGGCGCTGGGAAGTGAACTCTGGCTTAACTCATTTGGTAGAGCATTGGCACGGATACCCAAAGGTCCTGAGTTCAAATCCCAGTGTCAGAGGAATTTTTCTCCTATAATGTTCTTATTAACAAAGCTTTAATCTCTATAGCGCGCATTCTATAGATTACGCCCCCAAGAAAACACATGGCATAGGATTTCGTTATTTTCAGTATAAGTTAAGTCGTCTAGTGAGGGTTTATCCTATCTCGTTTTCTCTGTACTGCAACTAATTGAGGTGTATGTTATAGAATCTTATACACGGCGAATTTTCAATTTAAACAGAATTCTAGAGGTATGACTGAACTGCGAAAGTTCGAGATGAAAGGCATCGGTTTATTATTGTAAGCCTATATGATGCAGAGTCTACTTATATTTATAACCTAATAAGATAATGCTTAATCCTTCATTCACGATAGCACAGCACGATATTTTCAACAATTCATATGCTATACCTAAATGAAAATATAGCTATTCGAGTTTACGTATCATTAAATTTGTACTTTGATGTTTGGTAGCCTTCAAATGGATGAAAACGTATTCCCCCCATATAATACTTCAAAATAGGTATAAGAGGATTAAATAATTTAACGAGGGATCACATGTTAATATCACTTCAAAAGTATAATTTCAATTTATTATGATCCTCTTTTATTATCTATTTTACTTCACGGTGTACAGTTTATTCCAGTGGAACGAATATTTTCAGAGCAAAATATGGATCATAATATAATATATGAAATACATGTCAATATATCACTTGGCATTTATCAGTAACATGCTAATATCACTGGTAAACAAAAATCAACTTTTTTTTTGTGACATGGATAAAACAAGGTGTACCTTATGTAAAATTTCACCAGAAAGCAGAAAATGACCTTGGATTTTCTCTGTCACCCACTATTTGTTTGCTACGAAGTGTTTTGTGTTATACTGAAATATATTAATTTCGGTATGTTCTTAATATTATATTTAATTCAAAATTTTATTATAAGACTTTTTTAGCGATATTTTGTCACTGCGGCATCTCGAATTAATGTCCAGCAGTAATCAGCAAGCAAACTAGAACTCCATTTGCCTTGGTATCGCTTTTCCATAGCTGCAACGTCCTGGTGGAATTGTCCCCCATGTTCGTCGCTTACGGCACCCAAATTTTCAGAAAAGAAACCAGCTGAGCATCCAGAAAGTGAATTTTTAATGACATGTTACATCCTATTTCGCTGTAGGCACTAAGTAATTCAGTCAGTTTTCAGCTTTGACATATCCAAGAAAATTGGTCACAACTGTTTTAAAAGCTTTCCATGCTCTTAGTTCAGCTTCATTCAGCATGTTAATTTTTGCCATCTTTCATAACTTCTCGTACTTGCGGTCCCACAAACATGCCCTCTTTAATTTTTGCCTCACTAACTCTCGGAAATTTCTGTTTCAGATACAAGAACCCCCTTCCGTTCCGATCTAATGTTTTTAAGCTAAGTTTAGAAGAATCAGTAAATAGGCGCAAATTGCTTGGTTCATGTTCCTGCCCCAGCGCATCAAATAAGTTGTCAACATCCGTGCAGTAGCCTATACCAAAATCCCTTCTTGAGCGAAATAATGTGTAAGTTATTTTTGATGATTTCGAAAGTCAGTTATATGTACGTCACGTTCGAGGAGATTCCATCCTTTTAATCTGGATGCTAGGAGTTCTGACTGTGATTTTGCTAGTTTTAAATCTCGAACTAAATCATTCAGTTTAGCTTTTGAAATCAGATGTGGCTTTGTTGAACATTTTGGTACTTGAAACTCTGGATCATTGTCGATTTCCTGTGCGAATTGCACAACATCAGGTGTATCACCAGCACATTCTTCTTCGTCCAAACTCCACAATTCTGGTGGGTTTGGGATAGGAAGTTCTTCACTATGTTCGACGGGCCAGGCTGATGGTAAATTTTGATATTGCACAGCATCCTTGAACTTCAGTCCGATGCCCTGTATTTTAGTGAGGCAAAAGTAACAATCTGTTGGATGGTCTTTTGGTTCTCTCCACACCATTGGTACTGCAAATCGCACATTACTTTTTCACCTTTCAATCAACCTGTTAACAATGTTATACAAGTCTTTTAACATATGTGAGGGACCCATGACTTATCTTGATCTCCTACTTTAACTCCGAAATAAAGTTCGTAAGCTCTTCGCACAAGTTGAGTGAAATTATGTTTTTGCGATTTAAAAGTTATTTTTCACACTCATCATAACAAAAACTGTTGACATTATTTACACACTGCCTAGGCATTGTATTGATTTGTTAATTCACAGTCAATCACAGTACAATAATAAAAATAAACCAAGTATGTAGAACACAAACACGTTAGTAAAGACGACATAGGAAATGCAGTAACTTCATACGCGGGTAAATGCCTACTAATGAACAATCTCATTTGGGTGCATACTTCTTGCATTTAATATACTGGAATGAACTTGTCTTAACACACTGCTGATACATACATTACACGAAGTGGTAAAATATGCATACAGTGACTCACAAAACTGTTGAAATGATTGCTGTTTTTTGTTATATTTAAAAAAGAAACGCTTGTTACTAAAAATCCGTGGGTGATAGGCAATTTCTGTTTTTAGATTTGTTATTAGGGTGCCTCAATATATCGGAAACACCTAAAAATGTCCATGTCACAAAATGTGTGTTTAACAGTGTATCTTTCCAATAGACACCAGCTTAGTTGGAATAATGGTAATGATTTTTAAGCAAAGAATATTGCAATAAAATGAAATTGTGATCTTGGGGAAAACAAAGCTTTTCTTGCTGGGAACACAGGAATTCATCACTTCTTTAATAGTGGTTCTACAATCCAACCAATCTAACGTGTCGGTCTTGAATCTTAAGTGTCCGTGAGTCATATTATTTTTCGTGTATATTAAAATCGATGTATTACTTAGTTACTTACTTACTCAATGGCAAAAGACAATTCCTCAGCAAGCTAAAGGAATATTATCTATTTTATGGAATCCGAAGGTTCATTGCCACGCTTACCTGACCCCGCTATTCAACCCTATTCTGTGGTAACTCCATCCAACCGTCCCTCGCAAATCCTACTTCCCTTAAATCTATCCTAATACTGTCCTCCCATCTACGTCTAGGTCTTCAAAGTGGTATTTTCCCTTCGGGTCTCCCATTCAATACTTTTGAGATAGACTATGTCTTTCATCCCCATGCGTGCAACATGTCCAGTCCATTTCATCCTCCGTGATTTACCTACCGTTACTATATCAGGTGAAGAGTACAGGTTATGAAGGTCGTCGTTATGCAGTTTTCTCCAGTCCCATTTTTCATCTCTCTTAGGCCCAAATATTTTCCTAAGCACCCTGTTTTCGAGCACTCTCAGATTATGTTCGTCCCAAAGATTAAGCGACTGTATCTCACATCCGTATAGTACAACCGGCAGGATAATAGTCTTATAAATTTTTATTTAAAATCAGTGTAGCCTAAAATACGTTAATACGTTAATCTAAGTTTTTTACAAAATAAATAATTATGTTATGTTTAATTTCCGAAATTGGGTTAATAATTGCATTTTTGGGTTCTGATTTCTTCCATTTGCAACTAGATAAATTTAACGTGATGTTTTCAGCGCCATTTTCTTTTATTTAGGCATGAATAAGTTACGCAACCTATTCTACGTAGGCTACAAAGTAATCATGTCACAAATTGTCATACCGACAGTCAACTATTGAAGTAAGACATCTGATACAGTCCTTATCAATTCTCCAGTAACAAAAGCACTGAAAGACATGTGCATACCATTGATCGAATCGTACAATGACTACCCAGCAGCTGTACTAATTTACCTTCACGCAAGCAGACAGTCGTATTTCTCTGGAGCACTCTCAGAATTAAATGTTGAACATTTTACGTAAAAACGTCTGGACTAAACTCGTGACTAAGCATAGTCAATTGCTTTAACAACATCCATTCCCATCATCTACAATTGAATTGTAAACGATTTCAAGCTCTCCGCATTCAGATATAAAAACAGCTCAGAGTCTTCTCTTAGAATAATCAAATGAAAACGTTTAGTATAGAATAGATTTTCTGCAGATAAGAATAAAAGAGTACTTCCCTCTCCACTTTACTTTCCCGCATACGTAGTACAGAGAACGGACAGCTTTGTGATCGTCAAGGCTATTCATGACTGTAAACAGTGTTCCTGAACAATATTGAACCCTTTTACCAAATAGTTTTTTTTTTTAATTTAATTTCAATCGTTCAGCATTACATTGCTATGTCAGAATGGTGATAACCATTGGAGATTTGTAACAGTAGGCCTATTAGTATTCTCGCTATAGAGGTGAGTCAATGTTTGACCCCTCACTCAAACTAACGCTTTAAAGTTATCTGACATAGGCTAATTATGGTCACAGGCTTGAACTTAATCAAAGAACTATATCTTGAGGCAAACGAGGTTTAAGTCGCCGTGCATTGTGGGACTTTTGTCCGAGCCCATAATACTGTGCCCCTGAAACATGTTCTAGATTATTAAGAAAATGTTTAGTCAAATTAGAGATGTGTTCATGAATATACTGTACACCGAGTTCACTGTGTAATTGGTTGTTTCGAATAAACCAAGGAGAGTTCACTGACATTCTTAGAACCTTGTTCTGGAATATTTGGAGACGCTGGATTTTTGTTTTTGATGCACTACACCATATTGGACATGCATATAGCAGCAGAGGCCGGAGTATGCTTTTATAAAGCAAAAGAGTATAATCCATTCTGAGAGACGATTTCCTATTCATAATTGGTATAACTTCATCAGTCGGGCATAAGCTTCATTTAGTTTTGTGTTTATATGGGTGTGCCAAGTCAGTCGTCGATCTAAATGTAGTCCCAGGTACTTAACAGATTTGTCTGAAGAAAGCCAGGTTACTGATGAATCATACATCTTGATATCAGGGGGAACTTCAGGCCTTCTCAGTGTAAATATTTTCAGTTGACTTTTCTGGGGGTTTAACTGAATGCGCCATTTTGATAACCAGTGTAAGAATAGATCTAATGAAGACTGTAATTGTGTAGTAGCTGTAATTATATTATGATGAGAAGTATATATCACTGTGTCATCTGCAAATAGAGCTGTATGCACAGAAGGCAAATCTGGTATATCGGCAGTATAAATACTGAAAAGAGTAGGAGACAAAATGCTTCCTTGTGGAATTCCAGCAAGAATTGGCCGCTTTGTAGATTTATGGTTTCCAATGCAGACGGAAAAAGTTCTGTTCTTCAAAAAACTGGATATTAGGTTTTGTAAGTACATTGGAAGACCAACTTCGCGTAACTTATAAAGTAAACCTTCAGGCCATACTCTATCGAATGCTTGTGTGACATCTAAGAACGCTGCTACAGTATGTTCATGCTGTTCGAAACCGTGATATATGTGTTCTGTTAGTCGCAGCAATTGATGATTGGTGGAGTGATGTCTTTTAAATCCAAACTGGTGTGGAGGAATAATAGAAGCATCAGATGTATATTTCTGGATGCAGTTAAGACCAATGTTTACGTTGCCATGGTTGACGCCAGCGTTGCCACTGATGGCGTGCTTGATGTTTCTTTTTTATGAGTTCGAGAATATCCTTCGGTAATTTCATTTGGTGTGAAAGAGGAGACGAAGGATGCTTTTTAATTAGTGAAGCCTTGATAGATGTCTGGATTGCATAAGTGATGTGTTCTGTAGCTTCATCAATGTCCTGTGAATGTTTTAAGGACCGACGTATTTGTAGCGTAGAGTCTAGTATTTCCTTAAATGCATTCCAATTCACTGGACCCGTAATCAATTTGTCTGGAGTACTGTGGCACAGTGAATCATAAAAAAATGTTGTAATAACAGGACAAAGATCCGAATCTAGTTCTGGTAATGGTTTCATATATAAGGGAGCAGTAAAATTTTTAATTAATGCGATATCTAAAATATCGGGCTTTACTGTAGGATTTAAAGAATAATACGTTGGTTCCTGAGGAGCAATGACTTGAATGCCATAATCTATTGAAGCTTGAAGAAGTCTTCGCCCGTTTGGTGTAGTGGTATGACAACCCCATGATTCATGTTTACAATTTAGATCTCCCAGGAGAATCGTTGGTTTATTATCTTCAAACAATCTTTGTATTGATAATGGACTTAATCTCTTGCAAGGTTGTTTATAAGCAGATATTATTTTAATTGTCTTATTATTCTGTTGTAAAAGTTGTATGCATACAGCTTCTATGTCTGGTATGGGTGGAAGAAGAATCGAGTGATGACTTAAATGTCTTTTAATGAAAATTGCAACACCTCCAGAAGCAAAATGAGTGTTTCTGTCTTGTCTGTATATTCTGAAATTGGGGATCTTGAATTTCTCAGTATTCCGTAAATGTGTTTCACTGACACATGCAATATCAATCCCGTGTCTGTTTAAGAAGACAGTAAATGTAGACTTTTTCTCTCGCAATCCATTGGCATTCCAATTTAGTAATCTTAGTTGAGAAAATGGTCTACGGCTGCTGGCCATTATGAAGGAACTGACTTAAGAAAGATGTGAAAAAAGATATGATCTTGGGAATATATGGAGTGATGAGAGGACGAAATTCATTAAATATTGTTAATATAGCAGAAGATAAAGAAGAAGATTCAGAGGAAGTCGTGGGAGAAGTCGTATTTGAGGAACTTGTCACATGTGAGAACAGAGGTCTATTTGAATCAGATCCATTGTTTGACTGATTATTAGATGAAACTCTAGTTAAAGGAGGGAAGTGTTGAGGCCCCATAGATGGATGTGAAGGACCTTGAGGTGTTAGCCTATTATTCGACTGATTGCCTGGTCTCTTATTTTTAGATACCATGTTTTGGTAGTAGGTGCAGCCTTTATAATTTGCTGGATGATCACCTCCACAATTTACACACTTAGCAGGGACTGTACGAGGAGTCTTACATTGTTAATAATGATGGTCTCCGTCGCAGCGAACACATCTTGGATTTCGTCTACAATAGTTTTTTGTGTGCCCATAGTTTTGACATCTAGTACATTGAGGTATTGTGGTTGTAGGACGCCGTTTCTCCACTTTAACGACAGAATGTAATAATCTGTTTAGATTCAGAATCTTCTGTCCCTCATCAGAATTGGTTACTTCTACAGCACATAGAGGCATAGGAGTTTTATCCTTCTTATATAGTCTGTTCACTTGTACAACGGGGTATTTGAGATTGACAAGCTCATTATAAATCTCTTCATTGGTTAGCGAATATGGAACATTCCTAATTACAGTAGATAACTTAGATGCATCAGGTGACCGAAAAGTGTGATATTGCTGATTGAATTGGTTAAGGTGTTTTGTAAGAGAACGAAAATCAGTTGCACTGGTAGTATTGATTTTTACTACCATTCCTTGTTGCTGAGTTGTGAAGTCATCAACCAGAATTGATTCTAAATCCGATACCAGCGTTTGATAATTAGTTGTTCCATGTAGAAAGACTGGAGGAATGCGTTCTTTGTGATTTTCTGTTGTATAGGGAACTTCTTCCACTATATGTTCCAAAACTTCATATCGATTGTGCACAGGAATATCCGTAACATAACGATTATCAGGCAATGTATTACTTCTTCTGGTAATACTGTTTTCCTTACCTTCATGAGCTCTCTTTCTATCTATACCTGACTTATAGTGTTCCGTTATTTGCAGAACTGCAGGCTTAATTACAGGGCCACAAGAGCTAGAAGTTTGTTGATTGTGATCCTGTATCATTTTTTAGCTTTGGGGTGAAGATAGTGATGGAAGGTGAGGTTGCAAAAAGTTCAAGGAAGATGATTCCACCTCATTTTGTTTGATATTTGAATCACTTACTTTTGTGAAACGACTATATGTTTTAGGTGCCTTTAAAAGTACAGTCTCATCTGTTATTTCAGAGTCTTCATTGGTAGAAAACGAAGAGTGTTCATAATAATTACTACACTGCTCGCTATTGTCCATCGTAGCACTGTTAACTCGTCCTTTCACAGGGAGGGGTTTGAAAGTTAATTTCTGCTGATTTTCAGCCACTATATTTAAAGTCTTATTATCCACTAAGACAAAAATAGTTTATATTCCACTTAAATCAGCACAAAAACAGTTAAATAAAACGATGAACGGAATAAACGCAATAAATATTCTATTCGAATAGCCACCAATTTGGAATAATATGTGTACATTGATCCTCGGCCAGCATTACGTTAGTGTTTCGGTGTTTATCAAGTGATTATCTCCAGTAATAGTCCAGACAACGAAGGAAAACTAGGTAAAAAAATAGTGTATTTTTTTTTATTCGGTAGAGATGTCGGAGGAAGTGTCTTGAATAATATGCGAAACGTCCCAGAGCAAATTTTCGAAAGAAGCTCTTTCGCTTCACGCTTTTCGACACTTTGCCGTCTAGCGCTTCAGACCTTAATTGTACAGCAAATCCCTCATAAAGGAATTCCCTTTAAAATCAGTAGTAATTTGTTATTTTTTCTTTCAGATGTTCAGAAGTTATGACAATTTTAAGTTTCGGACAAATTTAAAGATTTAGAAAGAAACCCATACATCGCACTTTTTTTTTAGATTATATCTTGTATGTAAGCTGTATATTATGTATTTTCATCGTGACACGTGCGGAGAAATATTATACAGCGATTAAAGTTGCATTTCGTAAAAATTCGATCACGGTACGAATACAGTACCTGTAGGCCCTAATGGACAATACATTATGGTCCAGAAAAATATAGAGAAAAAAATATGTAGTTTTGAAATTCGGCAGAGATGTGGGGGAAAGTTTCCTAAACAACATTCTAAAAGTTCCCATGGTTGGGGAGGTGAGCGGGGTGGAGTACGTTTAAATATAGTTTTTCTCAGTTTTCCCTAAATACCTAAAATACTGTAGATTCTAGCAATAATAATAAGGAGTTTTACGTGTAACAAATGTTTACAGTCTGGACTAGTCTTAATAGCAGAAAATCGAAATCGAGATAACACCGGGAAAATATGTTTCACGATGCTCAGAAAAAAAAGTTTTGGAATGACGTTTGTCTGTCTGTCTGTCTATGTACATCTGTAGTTGGAAAACGGTTCATTGTATTTTCTTTTTTCTTGGATTATGGACTTCGTTAGAATTTTACCAGAAGTCTTAGATTCTGGTAAACTTATATTATTTCTATCCAGTTATGACTAACATCAATTTGTAGCTATTTATTATTTTAATTGTATACTATTGGGATTCACCTCTGGGATGTTTAGTTGTGAATTTAGGCACGTACGTAGCACACAGGAGGTTTATGGAAGCGTCCACATCAATAATTCATTTGTAAAAGCAAACAAAAACGTAATACCTGTACGTCTCTATCAGATCTCTGCCCTAGTAATTATCTGTCACGCATTAAAAATAACCACCAGTTTCAATATTGTAACAACGTCGCTTTGTTTTAGACTCCCTTGGTCAGTGGAATTATTGGTGCATACAATAAAATTGTGCCTCATCGAACTTATGCTGTATATTGGTGATCGTCTACATAGGCGTAGCGAGGGGGGGGTTTTGGGGGTTTGAACCCCCCCCATTGATTAAAAAAAGGAAAATTGTATAATTTTTTTAAGTCTGCCCATAAATTGCTTAATACAAGTATAAAGCGTGGGAAGTTTAAAACTCGTTATTCTGCGTCTTAATTTTTAAAATTTTCCGGGGAAGGACCCCCGGAAGCTTAAAACTTGTTATTTTGCATCTTAATTTTTAAAATTTTCCGTTGGAGAACCCCCGGAAGCTTAAAACTCGTTATTTTGCATCTTAATTTTTAAAATTTTCCGGGGGAGGGCCCCCGGACCCCCCTCTCCTTCCATACTCGCCAGACCCCGCGGATGTTATAACCCCCCCCCCCCATATGGTCGGCCTGGTTACGCCTATGATCGTCTACCTCTTTAGTATAAATGACAAATACGAGTTTTCTTCATTATTAAAATTTCTTTTCATGTTTTAAAAACGGATTTTTATCAACACGATTAAATTCATTGTTTTATCGATTATGGTAGTCTTCTATTTAACAAAAAAAATCAGACCCAGGAAATTTCTTACAAGCAAAGGCTGGGGACTAACAAGACTGTTTAGTGAAGGAAATTTAAGGTGTGTTCCGAACGGAAGAAATCCAGCCATAACTGCTTTATATCAGTTTAATATGATATAATACAGAGTGTTAATGAACAACACTGAAATATTTTACCTGTGTAAAGAGGGAACTTTTTATTTTTTATTTATTTATTTTTTATTTGACAATAGTTGACCCAGAGTCCCACAGCCGGAGGCTACACTACTGGGGAGAATACAGATAATACATGGACTAATATGTGTATAGAGGGGACATAGACAAGCAACTTTCATTAGGAGATTTTTGCTCTATGGATTCAATTTTTCCTGTTACAGCATAAAAACTCCCAGGGCATGATCGCCACTGACTTCTAACATTAGAAAAAATGCAAAACAAAGAAACTTCGTTGTTAACACTGTAATAAGTAGTTATGAATAAAAAGAAGACTATGGCAGTGGCGACCAGTCATGTGATTAGTCTGTAAATTTTGCAGATTATGGATACACTAAATTATGATATAACTGTTGATGAATGATTAAGTGTAAGGTTTTTATCGATCACTAGGAAGGCATGAAGTAAATTTAATGAACATTTTAACCCTATTTCGCGTAATTATTGATTTATGAGCACCAAATGCCCTGTAGCATATACATCTTACGTCATAGAGCAAAATTATCCTGATAAAAGTTGCTTGTCTAAGTCCCCTCTATATATAGGTAAAATATTTCGGTGTTATTTATTAACACTCTTTATATCATACACATGATAAATGTAGGGATGGAGCGATAATCATGGCAACTGTTCTTTTCCTCAAAGTAAAGCGATGGTGCCATGAGATTTGTATGTATTGGCAGAGTGTGGTATCTCTAGTATATGGACACATCATGTGGTAGCATTGTGATATACATTATACGAATAGAAGCGATGGTAATTTAGTTATGAGTCAGCCAACGTAAAGAATAATATGACAAGAAGTGAGCAGCATTATTTGGCACGATGCAGTCGTATATGGTGTTTATGGGTGTTTGTTTCCTTTCCTATCCTACATGTAATACCCATATCGTGGTTTATACATACATTCTATAACTTTTATTTGTATTCCTATATTTTAAAATCTTAAAATGGTCCCGATTTTCAAAAGAAAAAAATAGTTGCCATGACTTATGCGCCATCCCACGTGTGTCTGTATATATATATAGGTATCTCTCGTATATACGTTTACATGATCTTACGACTTCCAATTGATCGCCGGGTAAGGCAGTGCTGACTTTGTTGAGAACTTTGATAGGACAACTGTTTTATTTCTCTTCTCTCTTTTTCTTAGTTTAACCTCTCCCGTTGTGAATAAATTTATGCAGGCCTTAAAGGACCTCGACCTGTCGAGGCTAGGATTATCTTTGGATCATATACATACATTTTTGACCAGACAAGGACATTGGCGGTATCCCCGGATGGGGGAACAGCTCAATACTGGGGGCCACCTCCGAGACAACACAAACACACAGAATGAGACACACCAATTGCACACATACTCATGCCGAACAAGGCGCACATGGGATGGAGATGATATCCGGGGACCTAAAGTTACCCGACATTCGTCTCACAGGTGAGGAAAAACCGCTGAAAACGTCCACTTGGGTAATTTGTCACAACCAGGAATCGTAAAGAATGAAGCATAAATGAGGATTATGCATTAATTCTATACCATATCCTTTCATTCGTAGGCCTGTATTTCAAAATCTTATAATAGTCCTGATTTTTAAAAGAAAAAAATTGTATCTGGGATTATCGGAATACAATTTAACTGGTTAACTGGGCAAAAATTGTTCAAATAATTATTATTTCTTGTCCAGTTAAACAAATAACAATTAACCAAATAACTGGATAATTAGGTCATTTTATCCAGTTATTGTTGATTATCCAGATAACTGTTAAAAGAATTAACTGCAATGGATTTAATTGTCTGGATAATCGACTTAAAGACCCAGGTAATTGCAAATGATATCAACTTTACTATGTGTTCAAATAACAGTTACTGTTTTATCTTATATACAATTGTCGTTAATTGTCCCAGCACTACCTACCATGTGTCGGCCGTGTGGTGGTAGCGTGTCCGCCTCTAGATCCGAACGCGGGATCAAATCCAGGTGCGATGGATTTTTCAGGACGTAAAAATCCTGGGCACGGAGTCCTCCGGGAGGGAATTCAAGCTGGGGGGCCCGTGTGTTAGTTTTACGGCATGTAAAATAACTCCAAGCCCAAATTAGAGCCTCTGGACAAAATTTCTCGGCCCTTTCACGTCCAAGTAATACTTAATTTCCTCTCTCTCGGAAAATAAGCGTAACATAGGTAACAGAAACCTCCACTTGAAGTACCTTCGCCCCAACATAGGAGATATAGGAAAACAGGAACAAATACTACTCGTATCTACCATGTCGTACGAATTGATGAGTTGTATGACAATCTAGAGATACCAGCAACTACAAAACTCGAGTAGACTGCGATGTACCCTAGTAATTCTTTCATTACCAAAAAATGTTGGGTAAAGGCACAGGGCTATTTTACAACTCAACCCCGATAAACTGCGGTGAACCTTCGATAAAGTAGTAGTTTTGTTCTGAAGATTTCCCATGCAGGATGAGGATACACTTGATGGAATGAAAGTAACACAAAAGACTAGAATGGAAATACGTATGAACTAAATTAACATGAAAGAAGCATAACTGTAAAAACTTAAATATAAATTACTTTAAAGTTATTGTTATTTTACTTTTGCATAACAATTAAAGGTATTTACATTATAAACATTAAAAATATCATGTTCTGTTTACTTTAATCACTTCTTTCAAGTATGGCAAGCTGGGATAAGATTTTGAGTTTGCCGAAATATTTATTCAGGTGATATTTTATTCAGTTCTTTCATTTTAATGTTGGCAAATCGAAAAACCTCTGCCTTGTTAACTGCTTTACGTGTATCCAAACACATTTGTGTAATTGACACTTTACACTGAAGACGAAGTTGCATTTTAGTAGTCTAAATTTCTTGCTTTATCGAATGATAGCTTTACCCTGGCCAACTCCACATTATGTTTTCCATCCTTTTCCCGTAATATACGAACTGGAAAGTTTAAAGTATAATAGATACAACTAATGGAACTTTTTCCATAAAATTAAATTCATTTTTAATGGATATTTGCCTTCCCATTTCCTCGTAACTTAAATGTACAGTTCATACAAATTTAACGTTACAGGAGACAAGTGCACTGTAGATACAAGTCACTAAATACGTTGATTGCAAAGACAGGTAACTGTGGTTCTGATAAGAACTTTATTCCAAACGTAAGGCATGAATAAATCATTCCATAGATACCGTCGTTGCCCCTATCTTCCTACTTCCAAAACTGAAACGCCATTGAAATTAAATTATTATTAAGCCAAATAGGCCTAAGATGAGGGAAGAATTATTTTCAGATTGAATTCTTAACCTATACTGCTGGTCTAAAGCTATAACCTACATGTCGGTAAATTATATTATTAAATCATTAACATTATTGCCAGTGCATTATGTGAAAACTTCACATATTATAAACATTTTTTATGTTAAGGTAAACGGTTGCAACGACTTATAGAATGTCCACGGTAAAAAAAAGAAACATAGCACTTTATGACATTAATAAAGTCATTGTATACGAGTGCATATGATTGAATTAATTAGTTGTAGAAAACACATAGCGATTTACGAAAGTAAAGTTAAGTATAATTATGGGCTATTCTATGCATTGCCCGAATATATAAATTAATAACATCTATATTAATAAAAGGAAGTGTCTGTCCGTCTGTCTGTCCGCGATGCCCAGCGAAATCTACTGAACGCAGAGATCTGAAATTTTAAACATAGATGGACTAGAGGGTCGGAAAGTGCACCTCGAAGCCGGAATTTTAATTTTAGCTTTCCTTCGCGAGTTATGAGTGTAAAACGGGCAGAAAACGTGCATTTTTTGCGTTTTTGAAGCATCAGTTTTCAGTAATATATTTCAAGGTCAAATCAATTACAGTTGGCTTTGGCTATTTTTGTCATACCTTGGAAATGAAACTTTCGCGATCGCTTGAATGTTGTAGCTCACGCTGGTCGATTCATTTGTTTTTAATGTCAAGGCACGCATACATATGAAATTTTCAACCTTCACCAAAGAGGATTATTAATATTATTATTATTATTATAAGAGGGATAATCAATATTGGCCTAAATATGGTCAAACGTTGTTCGATTTGGACGAAACTCACTATACAGGGGTTTTCTAGGCCAAAGAACTCGAATCTGAGGTCGCTTTTACCAGGCGACGCTATCTAATCGTGGTATGTTGTCCACGTGATTTAGGTGTTAATAAATATAATGATTTAATTATAATGCTCTTAATTTTTAATTTTTGAAATAATTATCGCGGGCCATCGTTTGATTTTTTAAGTCCATCCTGGACGATTCATTTGTTTAGAATATCAAGGCCCGCAGACATGAAATTTTCAACCTACACGGAAGAAGGATAATCAACATAGGCCTAAATATAGTCAAACATTGTTCGATTTGAACAAAACTCACTATACAGGGGTTTTCTGGGCCAAGGAACTGGAATCTGAGGTCGCTTTTACCACGGGACGCTACCTAATCGTGGAATGCACTCCACGTGATTTAGATGTTAATAAATATAATGATTTAACTATTATGCTCTTAACTTTTAGTTTTTAATTTTTCAAATAATTATCGCGGGGGAAGCCGCGGGTACATGCTATCTTATAATAACAAATGGACGTGTTTGTCTGTCTGTCCGCGACGCCCAGCGAAATCTACTGAACGCAGAGATCTGAAATGTTAAACGTAGATGGACTGAAAGGTGGGCGATTGAACCTCGAAGCCGGATTTTTAATTTTAGCTTTCGTTCGCGAGTTATGAGTGAAAAACTGGCAGAAAACGTGATTTTAGCGCTGTCGAAGCATCAGATTTCAGTAATACATTTCAATGTCAAATCAACTGCAGTTGGCTTTGGCTATTTTTGTCATACCGTAGAAATATAATCATCGCGATCGCTTGAATGTTGTAAGCCCACGCTGGTCGATTCATTTGTTTAGAATGTCAAAGCCCGTAGACATATGAAATTTTTAACCTATACGGAAGAGGGATAATTAATATAGGCCTAAATATGGCCAAACATTGTTCGATTTGGACGAAACTCACTATACAGGGGTTTTCTGGGCCAAGGAACTCGAATCTGAGGTCGTTTTTACCAGGCGACGATATCTAATCGTGGTATGTAGTCCACGTGATTTAGGTGTTAATACATAATTATAATGATTTAACTATTAAGCTCTTAATTTTTTAAATAATTATCGCGGGCGAAGCCGCGGGCACATGCTAGTTTAGTATAAAAACGAAGTATGCGTATGGGGACGGTTACCACGACTACGAGCTATGTTTATTCACAGAAAAAAGTTCAAAATAGGTGATTTTTAGCTCGTTGTGTTCTTTATAAACGGAAGAACCATATAGTAATATAGTTTTTCTGGAAAATGTACGAACCAGTGAGAAAATGAGAATGAAGATGTCACTTTTATAACCTATAATTGGTAGTGTATGAACAGAAAATAGCTGTTGGAAGACGAGAATTACGACTGGCGTGAGTTGCACATGGGTCACGTGATCCAGAGACAAGGCTGGGATTGTAAACTTTATTCTCACTATATGTCACTAACACTGGAATCAATATTCCTAACCTAACTGCAACAAACATAGCTCTACCTGTCACTAATACTTGTATCACTATCCCTAATGTAACTCTACCTAGAATAGAAAGTTAGTAAGTAGTGCGGGGCGAAAAATGTGCGTACTGAAGGAAACTAAACCCGAAATATATTACTACAAAGCTACTATAAATATTAATGTTTGCATATTTAGTTATTACTACTATTCTACCATATAAAGAAGTACGAAAATTAAGGGAAACTTCTTTTTTTTTGGGGGATTGGGTAGGCTACAAATGAAGTAGGCTTATAGTGCATAAGACAATGTGCACCAATTACAAAGAGGCGAAAACTTCGCACGGCTTTAATGTAGTGTATACAGCATTATACTCAAATTATGTCATACAGATAAATCAGATACGGTAATTGTTTGGATAGGTTTCTCCCAAGGTTTGTATACAATTTTTTTTGTTTCCCGTAGCATTCACATCAATCTTCCGTTTAACTTCCATTTTCATATTACATTAATTTCTTTAATATTTGTTTGGCACTGTGAACTTCTCCAAATTCCGCTTCATACATTTTCAAAATTTTTCCTACAGCAATTTCTTTTTCTCTTTTCACGCTGGGAAGCTGAGATTTACTGAATAAAACCTTGTTGTCCTTTAACATCATGACAAATTTAGTATTACTATCTATTTCCCTTTCATTGATAACAATTGATAACAATTGCTACCGGTTTTAAAGACGCCGATAGAGAAGGAGGGAAAAGAAGCTAAGCAAATGCTGGAACTTCCTAGACGAAGCTAGGAAAAGCTAGTAAAAGCCTATTCTTTTTATTCATATAGGCCTATTGGTCCAGTTTTTGCTTTTGCTCCTAGCAATTCCTAGTAAGCTTTTGATTTTGCTAGAAACGAAATTTATCTTTGCAATTGCTTTGTTTTTATTCATCACCCTCATTATAATAAGATAAGATAAGTAAATAAGTAAGTAAGTAAGGACCGTAGGCCTACGGAAAAGAAAAGGAAGCTAAATAGTATAGAGGTTTCTCTGTGATGAAAACTTGAAACTTGAGATAGTTGTAATAATACTTTCTGGAGAAATATAAAACATACGAAGATTCGTGATATCTTCCTTTCTTCCCCAATTCAGTTGATACTGTGTGCTCCAGACGATAGATAAACTGGATAGAATCAACGTCTGAGGAATACCTCCCAGATCTCATTCTGCTTGAGAACAGCTTACACAATCCATCCCCATTGCGAGGTCATCACGGTTATAAACCCTTTTCTTATCTTATTGGCGTCTTTCTGCCGGCGAGATCCGTATAAATTTCGCATCAATTGAAGTTCTGTCCAACATTTCCAAGATATGGAACTAACAATACGTTTATTAGATCAACACTTCCGTACTGAATGAGAAAGCCGGCAGAGATTCGGGGTCTTTCTATAAAGGAGGGCTCTTCAACGTTAATGCACATTCTACTCTAAGGCAGGGTTCACACTCAGGCGATAAGCGATAAGCGATATACGATACGCGACACGCACGGACAGATACTTGAAATCTAAAGGGAGGCGATAAAAAAGGTTTACACTCACGCGATAGCGCAACATATCGCAAGTGCTATATCGCTCGAAGTGCAGCATGCTGGTCGCCTGAGCGATTTGTTGCTTACGATATTGTAACTTTTGTAGTGAAGATTGTGTTCCCACCACATTTTAGGTAGATTTCGAAGAAAAATCTACCTATTGCAATCGATACCATGTCATGACTTTCGAAAAATTCTTTCATATCTTTACGTTTCATGCCTCCAAGTACGAAACCACCGCCCGTTCAAAAAAAAAAAAAGTGATATATATATATATCTTTACACGCTAGCAGCCATAATTTTGAAGATATTTGAACCAAATTTTATTATGTTATTTCTAGGCCCAATAGTTCGGACAAGTTCGTTAATGACCAAATTTGGCGCCAGGGGAGGGTCGGGGAGGGGTAGAAATTTTGAAATATGTATATCTCGGCTCCTATGAAGTATAGAGGGAAACTTTGTTTGAATAAATTAGAGAACTCCGTATGGAGTTCACAGTGACACCAACGATTCGGGAGTTTTGGTGGTACGAGTTGGGGTGGTTGGTTGGGGGATGGAAGTTCGAAATTTTTGAAACCACGTCTTATGGGGTATCGTTGAAAAGCGCTTGATGAGTACTCTACAAATCAGAAACTGGTTTCTCGATAGCTCTCATATAAGGCGATATTTAGCACATCGAAATCTACCTCAGCCTGTAGGCCTGCCTAAAGGGAATTTTTATCGCCCAGGTCGCGCCGATTTATCGCTCGCTGTGTGAACCTTCCTAGCAATATATCGCCGCAACAAATTCCTTCCGATAAATCGCTTATCGCTTATCGCCTCAGTGTGAACGCTGCCTAACGTATGACTCAGTCTTAAAATGTTACAGCAAATTGTACTTTAACTAGGAGGTGCCCGTGGCTTCGCCACGATAATTCTTTTAAAAATTAAAAATTAAGAGTATAATAATTATTAAAGCATTATATTTATTAACACTTGCACGCGAATCATTCATAAACTAAGTAAGCCATTAATAATTAATGAAACAGCTAAAATTCCTGCTTTAGAGTACATTCCACGACATGAAAGCGCCCCCTGGGAAAACTATATCAGAATCGATTATGCAGTTCCAAAGAACCTGTGAACACATAATACGTATTATTTCTCAGCTGTTTATTGACATGAATATGATGTGAATTTTATTTTATCAATTCAGTGTAATTTTCAGAAATTATATAATGTTTCAAGGGAAGGAATGGTTTGTTTGGATTATTATTATCATCAGCGATATTTCAAGCGATAAAACCATCAATATTTTACAGCTGTTGCCCCCGGCTTCGCCCGCCATTATTCATTCACTCCAGGATTTTTAAGAAAATTACACTGGTAGATTATTAAAAATGTTTGTGGTTCAGAGCTATGAAAATTGTAAGTAAAAATAAAATTAGAATATTCGTTCATTGTGTTCATTTCACTTAGGCCTTATATAATAAAGAAACGGTTTTCCTTCCTAATTTTGTAGTCGTCATGAAAGTTTAGACTGCGAGAGACGAACATCGCCGAGTATACCCGATGTCTCACGAAGCGGGCGAGCGAGCAAGCACGCTATTAAGGGCCGTTGAATTGAATAAGAGTAGATTGTATCTACTTACTCTTAACTAAACTTAATATGATGTCACTCGCAACCAACAAT
The DNA here is from genome assembly GCA_964059195.1 of Ectobius pallidus. Lineage (NCBI taxonomy): Eukaryota > Metazoa > Arthropoda > Insecta > Blattodea > Ectobiidae > Ectobius > Ectobius pallidus. The sequence continues at coordinate 26,143,406 of CAXKWD010000010.1, read as the reverse complement.
TCATGTACAGGTAGGGGGAAAAAAGCGGACCTACTAAAGTATCTAAGTTGCCGATATGAGCCACTGCGCTTGCTAGCGGGTTCTAGGCATGCGCAGTGGCTCATATCGGCAACTTAGATATTTTAATAGGTCCGCTCTTTTCCCCTACCTGTACACAGTGTAGAAATGAACAATAGTACTGATAAGCCAGAAAATTTCCAATTCATGTGCCTTAGCTCACCACATGAAGTACACATGAGCTTTTTCTTATAAGAGGCCATTGCCCTTCATAGGATCAAATTGACTTCATTCATTCAATGCCAATAATACAAAAAGACATAATGGTCTTGACTTCATTGCCAAATAAGTTAGATTATCTTTTGAACCTACTCCTTATAATGACTAATATGAGGATTATATATTAACTTGGTTTTCCGAGCTGTTGGGCCATGATCTCAGGTTTTCTGAACCTGACGTTTCGTTTGCTTCTCTGGCAAGCATCTTCAGAGGTTGACTGCCGGACTTGAAATGAGATGTCTGTGCGAATTCACTTCAACACCAGCATTCAACCTCTGAATCAGATTCTCACACAGATGCAGGAGAAACATCTGCTTCAGAAAACTTAAGACCACGGTCCAGTAGCCCGGAAGAGCATGTTAACCTGCAAGACTCAGGCCGTGAAAGTCTACGTAATTGCATTATGAATTATAATTCTTAATTGGGAACAATCTTCTAATTTGAAACAGGTATTCTCCTAATAATTATTTTTAAATGTGCTCTTGGTACGGCGCAATGCAATGCAATGGTAGGCTTCCATTCCATTCAATCTACTCTTACCGGTGCCAGGCGTCTTTCTAGTTATAACGCTCTCTAGCTCTTCACCTAACTTCCCAGCCACGACTCTTGCCTGGATGACAGTCAGTAGGTATTGAGTATGTACATCGTATTCAGAAGGAAATGACCAGTCGATCTGCTCTGCAGTCTTTGAACTTTATGCCATTTTCCAAAATGGAATAACGCTACTTACTTATATGTCTTTGCGTTAAAAGGGCCGACCAATGAGAGCTCGTGCTGGAAAATAATTACCGCAAATCGAAAAGACAAAACAAAACGAAAAAAAAATGGTGTCCATTGAAATTATTAATGCTACTACAGGTCTATGGACTCCAGCTTTTATACCAAGATAAACCAAGCAATTTTGTCCAACCCGTTGCAAGAAAATTTTCTAAAATACTGTGGTCGTCTTATAATTGTTCTCAGAGGTGTCCACCACTGCATCCGTGGTTCAAGGATTCGAACTCGGCAGAAGTCGATAGCTGAAAAATTTCCTGGACACAAAGTCCTTCGCGAGATATTATAAACTAATTATTTTCTTTTCAACCATACTCATATTATTCAATTATATAAATTATTATCCTTATCTGCCTTATTCCTCTCAAGGAACAAAGAATAAAGTAAGTTCCGTTATATCAGAGAGTGTTCATAAATTCATGAAAATAATGTGGGAAATTATTTTAAATCCTGGAGGAAATAAAATAATGCTAATTTCTGAATGTCCAAAGAATCAAGATAAATGTTGATAGATTTACGGCACACTAAGGAATTTCAAGCCGAAATAAGAACAACTGGACAAAGTTTCCCGGTCTTTCATATCCTGTTTTCTTGCTTGGCATCATGCTAATTTAATTATCATCTGCTCTCTTTTTTGTTAAAAAATATAATATATAGGTGTATGTAAAGCAGAATTCCCAGAACTATGTCATACTTCATATCCTTCTATTTCCTGAATTATTAAATCCAAAAAAAAAAAAAAAATCATTCAGATCAATTTTATAAGAACTTTTATGTAGTTTAATTTTGTGCATCAACTGTTTTTCGCTAGAACCCATACTTTTTTTTGGTGTATTTAGGGAATACTGAGGGAAATTACATTTAAAAGTGCCCCCACCCCCCGCTTACCCCCTATCCACAGGGACTTTTATTATGTTGTTTAGGACACTTTCCCCCACATCTCTGCCAAATTTCAAAACTACATGATTTTTTGGCCCTATTTTTCCTTTCTTGCCTGGAATATAATGTATTTTCCATTACGTGTACTGTGCTTGTACCGTGATCGGATTTTTAATAAATTCAACTCTAATGGTTCTGTGATATTTCTCCACTTGTTTCATGATGTAAATACACAATATACAGCTTATATACAAAGATATAACCCCTAAATATAGAGAAAGTGCGATGTACAGTTTTCTTTCGAAATCTCAAAATTTGACCAAAAATTAAAATTGTTATACCTTTTGAAAATTTGAAGACAAAATAACAAATGACTACTCATTTTAAAGTGAATTTATTTTCCTACAACTTTTTTCGTGAGAACATTGCTGTTTACCTAAAGACTGAAGCGCTAGAATGCAAAGTGTGTCAAAAAGCGCAAAGCGAAAGAGCTTTCTTCGAAAATTTGTTATTTTCGCTGGCGCATATCTCGAAAACTATTGGAAATAGAAAGAAATGTGTAGGATCAAACTTGTAGTAAATTTTATCAGCTTGAATTTTGTATATAACAACGTTTGCCCTACGATGCACCATTCTTTAGATATAAGCGAAAACTTAAAAAAGGGACCTTCTGCGGGCCCCCCTGCCCCCTGCTCACCCCCCCACCATCGGGGACTTTTAGTATGTTGTTCCGGACGCTCCCTCCGACAACTCTGCAAAATTTCAAAACTACACGAGTTTTCTTTTCTATTTGGTGTTTTTCGACGTTTATTGACTGGACTATATGGGTTGATTGAAATGGCTTACACGACATAGCTAAAGCAGAATAATAAGTAATTCGACGCTTTGAAGTCCCATTGAAAATATATATGAATTCAAAGTTAAGTCTTTCACTTAGTTCATATACTGTTAATAACAGAACATTATTATGTCAGAGAAGCTGAAAATGTAAGAGCCATAGTATGACTAATAATTTTAAGAGTAACACATAAGAAAGCAATTTGATATCTGACTTTCCAAAATTAATATGATGGTTCGCAAAGGGACACGGTGTTGAGTAGCCGACATGGAGTCATGGTAACTTATGAGACTCAGGGGAATTGCGTAGAAGAGTCACGTGAGCGTAATAGACATCTTTCGCTGACCCGGGTCGGTATTTCAATCACAGTATTAAGAAAGATAGCTCTCTGGAGAAGCTGAGAACGACACGTGTTATGTTATCGACTTCATTACTAATGCTTCGAGGAAAGGGCACTCTATAGCTACACATAAAATGCCAAACCACAAACTCATTTAGACTTCAGCAGAGAGAGAATCAGTGAAATTTATCTGAAACATCAGTAGGACTTAAATCCTCTTTCTCTTCACTTTCAACAACTTAAGAAGAAAATGAAAAGTACATTCAAGTGTTATAAAAGGGCTAGTTGCTTATGATAGAAACGTTCCGAGAAGTTTCACCAACAGTAGACCTAAGTGCTCATTATTTAGGGATATAAGTGCTAATACTATAATGGTAGGTAGGGATTTAGCGTTGTACGATTTGCCTTTTCTTTGGGCCTGGAATTTTTCTTTTTATAAATCTTCATATTATCAAAGGCCTATATTTTACTATGTTTACTATGTTTTCTTAACGGTTAGCCTATATGCTACAATTCGTTCTCAGCACGGCACGGTTCTCAGGGTAAACATACCCATTGACAATATTATGTAGCATGTGCCATCTTAGATATACTAACTAAACTAAAAAACATCGTTCTTGTTCAATTAAAATACCATCAAATGGATACAGATTTATTTATGTCTATGTAGGCCTATGTCATTTTTCCGATGAGGGAATAATTTACAAATATGAATATGTAATAAGAAACCTTATTTCCTCAAAGAAGTCAGGAAATACAATATGAGATTTGTACAGTAATAAGGGTCCATCTTGTTATATATGCCATCAAAATTTATAACCAGTATATGTACTAACTTACATTTACAATGTATGCAAATTGTTAATAAAGCCTATTTATGTACATGGGATTAAGTTTAAAAATGTGCTCCCGGTAAGGGACTAGCTCGAAGCAGGGCCTCTTTCCAGCGCAACACAGACTTATAGGACAACGGACAGGACACAATACACAACACCTAGTCCTGGGCCCGAGGGATATTTCTTACTACTGAACAATTTCCCAACCCGTACCAACACTGCCCAAAGTGGAAGCAGTCGTCTGCCGATTCAAATTTTACATAAAGGATTAAATAACTCACACAATATAGGTCACATCATACAGTGGAACGTCCTGATTCCTACATTCATTAAAGTGGAATAACAGTGTACAGTGTAGTTTATTTCTCTTCTGAAAATTGTTGTAAGTCGTTTAATTGAAATTATGGTTTGTATTTTTCAATGCATGACCACACATATGTACCCGCTATGAATGTTGATATCAGGCTCTTGTTTTTTTTATTAACGATTTTTATTTGATCAATTATTTAATTTTATTCTCTAAGTCTCGTCACAAAATCCTAGGCATCAATAATAATAGGAAACAAGTTGTGACAAGATTGCTTATGAGTCCATTTGAAAACCACGTAAAGTCAAATTCATGAAGATTTACTGTGAAAATATCGGAAATAATTCGATCACGTCATACATGTGATGGATTTTGAAAATATGACTCCATGACATCAGCGTGTTCGTCCGAATAAGCGGTTCCGCTGTGGAGTCAGGAACCGTGAATGACCTATTGCCGAGCATAAAATCTCCCTCGCCTCCATATCATCTTCCTGACCAACAACCAGTGAGGGCGTTTCACATTTATGGTCCCCTTCCCTTTCATATGAGAGGAGCGATATTTTCGTGCATGAAAAGAGTTGTACTGAATTTTTACAACCACTATTGATATTTTCAAATGCATTTTTGAGGACATAATATACATCAATAAAAATTGAACTTAACATCAAACGGATTGTTGAATCAATGTTTCATGTTTAACATATTTAATTGGTCAAGAACAGTAGCTAATTATCAAATGGCCATAACAAAAAACACTGTTTTCTATTTTATTACTGCCTCCTTCCTTTAAAAGTTTACATTTAAATATATTTTATACCATAATACGCTTATTATTATTTGAAGTAACAGTATCTTAATGACATCCATTAAGTACAGATTTCCATTGCAAATTAAAATACTGTGATATCCATTATTAACGAATACGGAAAGACCTTAAAACTTTGAGAGCAATATGTGAAAGTACGTAATAGACAACTTGTATTTAGCATTAAATAAATTCTGTTCGTATAAATTTTAATATTATCGTAAATTAAGTTCACTTCGTGTTGTAAAAATCCGTTGGTTTGCAGAAAACGTACACGAAGAAGCTTCGATTTCACCGCACGCAATCAGCTGCCATCTATCGAAGAAGACAAGAACTACGAGAACTTACTAAAAGCTAATGGCCGAGGTCAGCTGTTTTCGTTTGTTTGATGATTCTAAAATCTCACAACTTAAACATTTAATAATTATGATCAAACCAAAACAGTCGTATGCAACTTGCTTATAATGGTAGGCCTAATTAAGATACTTGTATCGAAATTATGAGACATACTCGTATCCTAATAAATGCCATTATAGGCTCGAAGCATAATGTACTATTGTGTAATCCAGGGTGCGAATCAACTTCTTCATGAGAGGAGGACACATTTAGCTCGCATTTTTTTTCGGTCACTGAAAATTCAGAGGCAAATAGAGCATAGGCATGTGTATACCCTATCCCCCTTGGAAATTTCTAACTCACACTTTTTGTTGTTGTTGGAATTGCCATCTAGTTTGTTTTTAGTTGTTTGCCTCTTATCAACTCCAGCATATCCCCAGAAAACCACGGAAATCCCAAGAAAATTACTTTGTGTCCTTTGATCCTAATATGCCCATGGAATTTCTGATATATTTTTTATTATTGGTATTGCCATCTAGTTAAGTAAGAAATTCCCATGGGGGATTGTTTGATATTGGTGGCTAATGGTCTAAACTAACATTTCCTACTTACATAAATACAGTGAGTCCCACGCAAGAGTTGGCCAACCATGCAGGTTTCTGCGTCGCGGCGGCCCCTGCTCTAACTCTCGAACGATCGGGTGAAATATCTACGCAAATAAAGCCGCGAACGGTGTATTGGCTCAGGTTCTCACATTTACAGTTGAAATTACAATGAAAATAACCACGTACCTCATCACTAGAGATGTTGGAAATATCCTCCTCTTGCATCCACACAACACTGGCATCTTTTCAGGAAATTTTCTTTCACGCACTTAAGTTCAGCTTCCGAGTTAATTTCTCTTGTGATATTGTCTGTAAGTTCTTCTAATGTTTGGGAAATTGACCTATACACTTTATTTTTCAAGCTTCCTCATAAATAATAGTCACATACTGTTGGAAGAACTTAAAGACAATATAGTGCAGGCCGAATTGGCGCACGAGTATGCAAAACTTTTCGGACGCAGTTTCTGATTCTTAATTACAGTTTATAGAAATGCAGGTTGCCACCAAATATTGTGGTCGAGGTTATCTTGAGCCGCCATTAAAGATGGCGGATGAGCCACATCATGTTTACGCCATTATCTCCGTGATCCCTGGTCCAATCTTTCCGTTCTTTTCTTTTTTTTAATAAAAGGAAATTAAAAATACAACCAAAAATGTTATTACACATTCTTTGATATCTTCTATCCATTGCAAGTTATTTAATAGCAAAGTGTTTTTTTAAATATTTATAGAAAGGGTATACTGAAAAATGAAACTATTTACATTTATTACAAGCATTCCTAGTACATACATATATTTTTTATTCAGTTTTAAACAAAATACATGTTTGCAGTCCTCAGCAATACACACACACACATCTATAAAAAAATAAATTCCCAAAATGTATGACGGAGCATCACTTGAGAACGGCTCGACCGATTTGACTGATTATTTTTTGTTGTGTTCGTAATTGTCAGGACAAGGTTTGTATGAAAGAAATTTTTTGGAAAATCCACGGGAAAAGTAGGAATTGTGAAATGAGCCACAGTTAGAGAGTTCTGCTGTCAGATGTTTTCATTAAAAAAAAAAGTGAGTCTTGCAACCAAGCGAAATCGAGAGTGTTTATGTATGCATGTATGTTCCCTATACAAATCTACATTTCTTGACCAATTTGCACGAAATTCTGTACACTCATCCAGTTCATCCCGGAAAGTAACGCGATCAACATTAAAATTCAAACAAGCCATTAATTCTCTTGAAAATTTATATAATTTCAGAAAATATTATACTGAAAAAATTAAATGCAATTGAATCATGACAACAGTGTATTGTTTACAGTGTTCACATAGGGATTTGGGAACCCTATAATACTGGGCTTTAACAAATTCTCATGCTGTCGATGTAATACATTTGTGAAAATAATTATTGAAGAATGAAATCCACGAAAATAAAGCACAATCTGATGCAGTCACATTACTTTATCTGCGCTCTACATGGAAAATATCATTTTCTCACTTCATATTTTGATGTAGAATAAGCGGTTGTATTGCAGGGACAGCTTAAGGGTTTGCCAATGAGTATGCTATATCAGAAGTCGGTAAAGAAAATCCTATCCACTGATACGTTATTCATAGCTGTAGGCTTTGTATTAGTTGAGAAATAGGGATGTTTATCAGAGGCCCTAAGCATCTGAAAGAAGACAAAATGGGATGGAACATTCAGTCCTAGGCGCGCAGTATATTATGTCCCAGGTTTTTGGGAAGGAAAGTATGAAAGTGATATTGAATTTCTTTTTTATTTCAGCCCCGAAACGATTGTATGGTAATATGTGAGTGAGAAATAAAATTTTCTGTCAAGACAATACAATCTTATGTAACCGGAATTTCTTTTCTTCTTATTTGAAGCCCTCCCAGGCATGGTGTGTAGAAGCAACGGAATGCAACATTCGACATCCTCTATGAGCCATAAAAAGCTATATCTATCGTTTTATGAGGGAATAGTTTGAGTGTGATATGTCGTTCTTCCTCATTTCATATTCTACATACATATTATATAAGGACCTAGAGTTTTAACATCGAAAATCCTACATAAGTTAATTTCAAATTACAAAATACACAACCCGGGCGACGCCGGGTCTTATAAGCTAGTACTTACTTAACTTCGCCTCCATACATGCTGTAGAGATTGTCGCAATGAAATCTGTCGTAGGTTAGAGACAGCTTTCGTTGGAAGCCCCTATGAAAAAAGAAATAAAATTTATTATTGCTGAATAATTACATAACTCTAAAATACATCTTCCAAACTAACGTTTAGGCCTTCCTTAAGCAGGATAACCCTTTGGCATTCACTTAGGGTTTCATTGAGAATTCAAAGAAACCGCAGTGACGTGAAAAAAGCTTTTGGTGTACCCGTGTTTTTACATTGATATGACCCAAGCGTCGAGCGTTTCTCTCAGTCCTGCTTCGTTCTCAGCGCTAAAGTTTCCGTTGCAACGTCTTCTACACTAATATTTATGCCTTCCTTAAGCAGGATGACTCCGTTGTGTTCCACTTACGTTTCCATTGAGAACTCAAAGAAATCGTAGTGGTATGTAAAAGCTTTTGGCCCGGGACGTGTTTTCACATAGATAATATCCAAGAGCCGAGCATGTCTCGCTGCATTAAAAATGCAGTCCTGCTCTCGTTCATAGCGCTAAAGGTTGTGTTGCAACATCTTCTACACTAAGATTTAGGCCTTCCTTTAAGCAGGATAACCTCTTAGACATGGAAAAGCTTTAGGAGTACACGTGTTTTGACATAGATCATTTCCAAGTGCCGAGCTGTCTCGCTGGATTTTATCCATCCGTCCCTTTTTGCTTTGCATAAAAAGTTTCGAACGGAATTAAAATGCAGTCCTGCCAACCATTCTTAGTGCTAAAGGTTGGGTATGTGATTAGAGGAATATAATACTCAGCTTATACTACATTGAGGTCCATCAGTTTGTAGATTCTCTTCTGGGTTACCAGTAATTTTCTTTGGAAGACCCTGTAAAAAGTTAAACACACAGTAGAAGAGGCCTACAATGAATGTCATGTTATAGTTTTAAAAATTATACTGCATATAAAGGACGTATCATAATTAATAGCGCAAACCGAAACGTTTGGAAGTATAGCAGAAACAAAAAAATACCTGCAAACGTTAATCCGCAAACAAGCAGTAATGGAACAACGTTAAAACATAAAAATAGGTTTTGATAAGTTTCCGTTTACGAGGTGTGCTATCCACAGTACGGTAAGAGAAAATGTATACGAAAACCTATTAAATTCGGTAAAGTATCAAATTCCTTTAACATTTATAGGCTACTTATTATCCAAATTAGATTCTGAGAATTATAATTAATTGGGATTTTTTACATTGATTTAAATGGGGAATGAACTTTACTCAAATGATTCAATATTTCAAATTATCCAAGGTGAAATTAATGGATTTCGACACTATTAAAGTAGTAGTATTTTTCAAAGACGCTTGCCGCTCTTAGTCGGCTTGGGTGGTGCAGTCAGTATTGCGCTGGCTTTCTTTGCCCAAGATTGATGGTTCGATCCCAGCCCAAATCGATGGCATTTATTTGTTGATAAATATGACAGGCCCGTTTCTTTAGATTTATTGGCATGTAAAAGAACTCCTATCGTACACAATTCAGACACACCGTCGTCAGTCACAAGCCTAAGTCGTTGTGCATCTCCGTAGTTCACTTTAAATAATTACAGTATAGTCATATTTATATATGACATATGACTTCGTATATATTTATAAAACAATGTGATGCAATTGCTGCTGTGCCCTTGAGATAATTGTAGCGGTTAAAATTTCGTTTGGATATGTCTCCATTATCGATACAAGGGAAAATTGTTACCAAACAAGCCAAGATAATACTAAAACATAGAATCTTTGGAAATAATTGTAGTTTTCATTTTTTTTATTTCTTACAGTTAGGTAGATTATAACCGAAATCGTGATTTCAGGCTTCGGTCAAGACAATGACATCGAACGTAGCCTATCTGAAAAGTTTTGTAAAACGCACCAGAATTCTAGGAAGACCTTATTTAAGCTGCGGGTGTTTAACATTTAAGATCATGGGGATATTTCATAAGGAATAATATAAACAAGTCAAAACTGTGGTTGTGAATAGTATCGGGGATGAAATTTAACTGATTTGTTAGGGTGTCCATTATTGAGAATGTTAACTTACAAATATGAATTAGAATAACACTTACAAATTATATAAATCTTTGTCAGACCAGGTCTTCTGGGTTGAATTTCCATATTTGCGAATTAAAACGTTACTGTCCTTTGTGTCACAAATGTATATCCTTTCTGTCTGGCCTCCTCCCACGTAAGGTTACTTTAGACACTTATATCTCCGTAGTTAAATAATTATATACCACCCTATACTACCTCGCTCATAAAGTAACACATGTTTGTTGCTACGTAACGGTCGTCTTCATGCATGTATATATGTATTATTTCAACGTACTATATCAATGTTTTTAGATTATGATTAAAAATAATTACTTTTCAGTCCATTGAAGATAGTATGTTATATAATGGAACGTTTATTAGTAAACCTTATACCCTCATTAGGCCTAATATTAAAAAATAATTCCAAGAAAAAGTATTAATGAGAAGTTTACAAGTTTCATAGGCCAATTTAAAGGAAACTTAAAATAAACAAAATTGCATAAATCTATATTAATAAAAATTAATTTCCAAAATGTATGACGGAGCATCACTTGAGAACGGCTCGACCGATTTGGCTGATTTTTGTTTTGTTGTGTTCGTAATTGTCAGGACAAGGTTTGTATGAAAGAAATTTTTTGGTAAATCCACGGGAAAAGTTGGAAATGTGAAATGAGGCAGAGTTAGAAAGTTATGCTGTCAATTGTTTACATAACGAAAGTATTGTTTACGGTGTTCACATAGGGCTTAGGAAACTATATTATAATACTGGGATTTAACAAATTCTGATACTATCGATGTAATTAATACATTTGTGAAAATAATTCTTGAAGAATAAAAACCACGAAAATAAAGCAGTCACATAACTTTCTCTACCCTCGACATGGAAAATATCATTTTCTCACTTCACATTCTCTGTAGAATAAGCGGCTGTATTGCAGGGACAACTTAAGTGTGTGCCAGTGAGTATGCTATATCAGAAGTCAGTAACAAATCCTATCCACTGATACGTCACTCACAGCTGTAGGCTTTGTATTAGTTGAGAAATAGGCCTAGGGGTGTTTATCAGAGGTCCTAAGCATCTAAAAGAAGACAAAATGGGATGGAACATTTTCAGTCCTACGCGCGCAGTATATTTTGTCCCAGGTTTTTTGGAAGGAAAGTATGAAAGTGATATTGTTTTTCTTTTTTACTTCAGCCTCGAAACGGTGTATGGTAATACGAGAGTGAGAAATACAATTTTCTGTCAAGACAATACAATCTTATGTAACCGGAATTTATTTTTCTTCTTATTTGCACTCCTCCCAGGCATGGTGTTTAGAAGCAATGGAATGCAACATTCGACATCCTCTGAGAGCCATAAAAAGCTATATCTAGCGTTTTCTGAGGGAATAGTCTGAGTGCCATATCTCGTTCTTCCTCATTTCGAATTCTACATACATATTACGTATATAAGGACCTAGAGTTTCAACATCGAAAGTCCTCCATAAGTTTATTTCATATTACAAAATACAAAACCCGGGCGACGTCGGGCCTTTTAAGCTAGTAATGGTATACAGTTCATTTGCTTCTTTTTACAGCTGCAACTAAATGTCGTGCAGCAAGACCTACAATTGCACGGTGGTACTATGTAATCGCGCACTGCCTTTTTTGTAACATATTTTGGTAGAATTTCTTTGCTATTTCTTTTAATAGCCAAATTCCGTCAAGTTTAATGGCTCGTACAAGGGGTTGAAAGCGTTCTTCCATATGTATGTTTGAGCTGAAGCACGTGAAGCATGTTGATGTAAAGCATCTGAAGTGCATGGAATTCTTTCTAATTACAAACCAAATCCCACAGTTCGGATAGGCTACGGATATATAACGTGCTTCGTCTGCTGTTAGTCAGTGTTTATTAGTTTTAAATATAGTTGTTCCAGAGCTGTTGACTATGAGTGAGTGAGAGGTAGTCCATTTCCCAATGGCTTAAGGATGTCTTGTGCGTAAGGTTGTTTAATTTGGTTGTAGGCCTTTTCTTTGAAGATATTTTGCTAGATGTGTCGCAACCAGTAAAAGCGTGAAGTGCTGGTAGGGCATTAATAATTTTTCTCCCAAAGAGTCAGATACTAAGTGGCAACCTATTATTCTTGATTGTTTAGATGTAACTTTCATCCATAGACCCGAGCAGTTATAATTTTTAAATTTTGGACAGAAATGAATCGCCAAAACAAGAATGTCAGTAGGCCTATCTGAACTATGAATCATTAGCTCTGATCCAGGTTTTACAGCATGAAAAGCACGCACGTATATTCTGGTGTCTGCTTCAGTATGATTTGATCTTAGATCCAAAACCTCTGAAGTCACGGCTCCCTGGATTTTGAATCATTTAGTTTCGTCATCAAATCTCCCAGATATCACCAAATCTTGATTTTCATTCAATTTAACATAGTGATTTGCACTTTTACATAGGAATCTTACAAATTTTTGTTTATTTGAAGAGCAACATATAAAATTCTTGATATTTTTAGGTATGTGAGTGGATGGTCTCAAGATTTTCAGTTCTACAGGACTGGAACCTTTTGCATGTCTTTTCGCTTCCATATTCTTGATAGAAATCTCATCATATCTATCTAAAACGAAGTCAATTCTTTGTACGTTATGTCTGGAATAGAAAGAAGTTATGTACTTCTAGAAAGCTCCTGCGAAGTCCTCAAACGTTGCGTATTTATGTAGTTGAATGATGAACACAAGAGCCATCCAGTCAAATATATGAACCATACAATGACCTGACGAACATAGTCTACATCACAAGCGCAACTAACTTCATTGTGAATAACATTCATAAGAATGTGCTTATCAGGTTTTTTCATGAACCCATGCACATCAGTCAAGGCACGAGGATATTCTGTTAGTTCATGACTAGCAACAGACTTCGGGTCATATTCACGTTGAATGGTTAACATTACAATCTTATGGACGTCAAGAGATTCTTTCTGAGAGATTTCTGAAGTTCCTTGTTTATGCCTTTTTGGCAGTTTGTGTCTTTCTGCTTAAGAGAGTATTTTAAATTCCGAAAACTTGCCCTCTTCATATGGTCGAAGGCACTTTTTTCTTTTCCCTAAAGCATAAATAAAATAATTCTTCATGAAGATTTTCTCCAAGTTCTTAAATCTTTAAAATACAATACGGTACACCTTCGTCTACCAATTTACCATTATGTACATTATGTAAACTCAATAATTCGTCTTTTTCTGTAAATATATATTTTTTCCCTGACAGACTCCTAACCAAACTCTTTAAATCAGCCTCTCTTTATTCTAGAGGGACTCCATTCATTATGCGTAAATGAATCCTCGGCTGCTCCTGTAGGATCATTGTTCATGTCACAAAATTCCAGGAACACATTGTGAAGAGGACTTTTCGTTGGATACAGAAGTATCCATTTCCCCATTGCATCTTTTTTTTTGTGTGTGATCGCAATCAATCCATCACTGACCGCTGATGATCTTATCTGGGATTGCACACAAGCGAGATCACAAGCTACAGAGTTGAAAGTTCCTGAACTCTTCTTGACTGACAACATACCCCTTTCAAGATCACTTTTCACGCCATCTTGAAGTTGAAGCATGTCTTGTAAGTACATCGTGATACCACGAGCATAGTTGTGATGGTTCATAGAAAAAAAAGTACGGTAACATTTTCCTTACAGATGCAATATGGAGTTCAAAATTGCAATCTCTGTCGGCTTTCAACGAGTCCAACAGTATTTCAACCATTTCACAATATTTCATATAGTAGTACTGCATTGTATCGTTGTTAGCGATTCTGTGTGCCATGAAATCATTGAAGCTTTTAAAGAAATGTTCATTTTCCAGATCACATTCACAGAGTGTATGTCAGCCACATTATGATCGGCAATAGCTTCCCGTAAGATTTGGACTTCTAAAGATATAAACTGTTCCGTTATGTTTTAGTTCGTAGTAGGTCATGCTTCTGTAATTCGTTTTTAGCAGGCCTTGCTTGCTATCTTGTTTTTTATTTATAATTGAACAAATGAATTTCAAATGTTTGTTATTTATGGGTATTGTAATATCAAAATTATATTCTTTTTGTGCCTTGCATCCAATCAGAGACTGGATAATTTATCATATTGTTTTGATAGCCAATAAGGCTTTACTTTAGCTTCATTCTTTTTCTTCATCGATTCAAGTCAACTGTGTCTCATTAAGACATTAGTTCTTCTAGGCTTTAAATGCCTACTCTTCTTCATAATCAATTCAACTACTACTCATAAAGACATGAGTTTTCTTCTTGGCTTATCAATGCCTATCTTTACCTATCAGATAGATCTGGTGGTTCACTTTCAATAGCTGAAGCAATCAGCTCTTCGATTCATTAAGGTTTCATATGCCTTATTGATTCTGAAGACTACTAACGATCTAAATACTATTATCACCCATCGTGTGATTCATCGAGTCTTCTTCCTTTGGGTGTTGGCGTCGCAAGATCTCAAGCTAACATCTTTAACAACTATCAAAAGGTGGTACTTAATTAATTCAAAGGTACGTCATTTACTACTTAATTTATTTGAAGAACAATTTGGACGTAAGTTCATCATTGAACTAATATACGTGTGGTTTTGATCGAACTGATTAAGCCATCTCAAAGATATTTATGACCTTTAACTAAGGAATTTGTATTAAACATTGTGATATCTACAATTTCATCAGTGTTTATGAATAATAATATTACATACGTCCAAGGAATCCAGAATTTATAAACTGAGCATGATTTATGTATTGTTGTTTGTGACAATAAATTGTTACATACCAGAGAAATCTATCTAAAATGTATTGGGCAAGTTTGGCTTATCTATTTATAGTTTAAGTCTCTATCTCAAGAAGTGCTACGTCCTATGAATCTTGTTTACAGTCCGCTTGCTCTCAGCTTGCCCGTACATTTTACTGGTCCTCCGGTTTCCGGATAATTGAATCATTTCCGGACCATTTTACTGGTCCTCCTATTGCCGGATATTGAATCATATCTGGACTGTTATCTGGTGAATTGAACTGTAATATATACCAGAATTGTTCTCATCATAACAATAACCAAACAATAATTGACATTGTTACTGCCTCCATGTCTTCTGCATGTTTGAGGTGAAGGCTGGAGTATCTATTGTTAAACTAGTGTTATAAGTTTACATGTATGTAAAACCTACACAGACAGCAACACTTACACTAGTACACATATCACGCCTGATATTGTATTGTTTCAACGTCCATTGCATTGGACGTTTATGTACTGATTTGTCTTAACCCGCAATCGGGCATTGTATTTATTGTCATTTTGGCCCTAAGAGCGGGCAATTATTGATATTCATTGTAATCTGAGCTGTAAATCTAAAGAGATGGCTAATCAGGAGTTGAACATTAATGCTCTTAAAGCCAAGAGAACTCCTATAAAGGCTCAGATCACTCGCCACGTCAATACCTTTCTATCATTCACAGATCTTGATGATAAATCGCATAAAGAAATTATAGCCCGTAAGGCTAAGTTTAATGAAGTTCTGATCAAATACGAAGATATTCAGTCTCTGATTGACCAAGTCGAGTATTCAGAAGCTGAAGCAGATTATAGAGAAGATATTGAGCAATCTGTCTTTTCAGCCATATCTCATGTAGACTCTTTAATTGTAGCCTATGAGGCTAAACTTAAACAAGAAGTAGATGCTAAACTTAGACAAGAAGCTGCAGAAGCAGAAGCTAGGACTAGACTAGAAATTGCAGAAGCAGAAGCTAGGACTAGGCTAGAATTAGCAGAGACAGAATCTAGGGACAAACTAGCTTCTATTGATATTGTAGCAGCTCAGTTCTATGATTACGTTGAAGCTATTCAAACGTTAGTTATACGAGACAAGGTTTCATATTTCGAAGCTATTAGTATGCGTAATGCATTTGAAGCCATATTTAATGAATATAAGAGCAAATATTCTAATATCAGTCCGCAAGAAGTGACTGAAGTAATTAAACTTCAGAGGAAAGAAGTTGAAACTACTTTTCATAAGGCAATAGGTCTTCTAAATGGTTCTATTGCTGAAGGTAAACAGTTCTATGACCCTGATCAGGTCTCAACTTCTGTAGTACACCAGTCATCTACAGAATTGACTCCTTCACTGCCAAAACTTCCCGAGATCCGTCTTCCTCAATTCACAGGCGATCCTGCCTTGTTGATTGAATTCAGGGATACATTTTATTCCCTTGTCATTCAACACAAGCATATTTCTAACATGGACAATTTGCAATATCTAAAATCATGCTTATCGCCAGAAGTCATGACTGTAATACAGAATATTCCTGTATCCTCAGCTACATTTGATGTAGCCTGGGAAACGTTGTCAGAAAGATTTGACAACAATCGTCTGATTGCTAATAGTCACATTGACAAATTATTTTCACCACCTTCTCTTGAAAAGAATTCTGCAGACTCTCTGCAAAGATTTATAGATCATTTCATAAGCACGGTGCATGCATTGCACTCCTTAAATACTAATGTCGATTTATCCGACTTAATTATTTCTAAAATGATCTTAGACAAACTCCCAGTTCATATTATTAGAGAATGGGAATCATCGCTGAAGTCAGACAGATTGCCTGAACTCAAGGAACTACTTAAGTTCCTGGAGACTAGAGTCCGGGTCTTGCAAATGACGGATTCAGCTCTAAAAAAATCAGCCTTCAACTTCACAGAATTCGCAACCTATATCGGCTAAGAGCAAATCAGCTCAGTTTGTCAACAAATGTATTTGTTGCAAAAAAGATTCGCATCAAGTCTACCAATGTGATGTTTTCAAGGCAATGAGTCTTGCAAGCCGTAGCAATTTTGTTAGGACTAACCATTTATGTCGTGTATGTTACTCTTCAAGAGGGCATACCAAGGCTTGCAGCTCGTTCTCTTGCAGAGTGTGCGGAAAGAAACATAGTACTCTTCTTCACGATTATAGTGCTCAGAATGAGTCACAAATATCTAATACTGCAGGGATTATGTCAGCCTCTCATAATCATCAAGGCTGCTTACTTCCTACTGCAAATGTGTTTGTGATAAACAAGAATGGTCAACCCGTAGAGGCCACTGCCCTCTTAGATAGCGGCTCTGATTGTAACTTAATCAGTGAAAGGCTATTTAAACACTTAAAACTATCTCCTTGTCAGCAGCAAGCAAGGCTGACTGGAATATTGTCGTCTAAAGTAAGCACACATAAGCTTGCTTCTATAGAAATCAGGTCCCGAACAACTCGATGGTTTTGTAATACTGTTGCTCTTGTTGTTCCGGAGATTTCAGAATCGAAACTTCCAAGATCTCCAATTAATGTCACTAACTGGAACATTCCGCCTAACCTTCAACTGGCCAATCCCGACTTCAACACACCTAACTTTGTAGATTTGGTGTTGGGTGTTGAGGTTTTCTCGCAAATCGATTGTGTGGGTAACATTTCTGCTCCTAACCTACCCATCATTCATAACTCTCAACTGGGTTGGTACTTTGTGGGCAAGCTGCCCCAACCTTCTTCTCCTAGGTTGTCTGTTCGTAGGTCCAACAAACTTACACTTCATAAATCTAAGGATCTTAGCAATGGACTTCCTAATGATTTATCCTGCCAATCTAATACCTTAGATATGCATTATTCAGCCTTAGTAAATTCAAACCTGCAAAGGGTTTCTAATGCATCTCGCCAAGCGAGTTCAAGATTGACGTCTCTTAAGAGACGTTCTCTTTCTAATCCTGTATTATCTAAGGCTTACAGGAATTCTATGTCCAAACACTTGAAATTGGGACATATGGAATCCGTTGGTCAGGTTTCCAACGAGAATTCCGACTACATCAAAACTTACCACCCAGCGTTAAGGACTTCAAACACCATGACAAATTCACCCTGGCGGGGTCAGTCTGGTTCAAGTTGCAAAGGTTCGTACTGCCACGAATCTTTATGTGCAACCAATTGTCAATTTGGCACCAATGCCATTCTCAGAAGATTACAAATAGCTTAGTCATTCTCTGCATTTGTTCATATACTTTTCAATTCATTTAATTATTTGTTCTCATGTTTGTTTCTATTTTTTATTCTTTTCCTCTCTTCTTTAATTTATTTTTAAAACATAACTCCATAAATAAAATAATTCTTCATGAAGATTTTCTCCAAGTTCTTAAATCTTTAAAATACAATACGGTACACCTTCGTCTACCAATTTACCATTATGTACATTATGTAAACTCAATAATTCGTCTTTTTCTGTAAATATATATTTTTTCCCTGACAGACTCCTAACCAAACTCTTTAAATCAGCCTCTCTTTATTCTAGAGGGACTCCATTCATTATGCGTAAATGAATCCTCGGCTGCTCCTGTAGGATCATTGTTCATGTCACAAAATTCCAGGAACACATTGTGAAGAGGACTTTTCGTTGGATACAGAAGTATCCATTTCCCCATTGCATCTTTTTTTTTTTTGTGTGATCGCAATCAATCCATCACTGACCGCTGATGATCTTATCTGGGATTGCACACAAGCGAGATCACAAGCTACAGAGTTGAAAGTTCCTGAACTCTTCTTGACTGACAACATACCCCTTTCAAGATCACTTTTCACGCCATCTTGAAGTTGAAGCATGTCTTGTAAGTACATCGTGATACCACGAGCATAGTTGTGATGGTTCATAGAAAAAAAAGTACGGTAACATTTTCCTTACAGATGCAATATGGAGTTCAAAATTGCAATCTCTGTCGGCTTTCAACGAGTCCAACAGTATTTCAACCATTTCACAATATTTCATATAGTAGTACTGCATTGTATCGTTGTTAGCGATTCTGTGTGCCATGAAATCATTGAAGCTTTTAAAGAAATGTTCATTTTCCAGATCACATTCACAGAGTGTATGTCAGCCACATTATGATCGGCAATAGCTTCCCGTAAGATTTGGACTTCTAAAGATATAAACTGTTCCGTTATGTTTTAGTTCGTAGTAGGTCATGCTTCTGTAATTCGTTTTTAGCAGGCCTTGCTTGCTATCTTGTTTTTTATTTATAATTGAACAAATGAATTTCAAATGTTTGTTATTTATGGGTATTGTAATATCAAAATTATATTCTTTTTGTGCCTTGCATCCAATCAGAGACTGGATAATTTATCATATTGTTTTGATAGCCAATAAGGCTTTACTTTAGCTTCATTCTTTTTCTTCATCGATTCAAGTCAACTGTGTCTCATTAAGACATTAGTTCTTCTAGGCTTTAAATGCCTACTCTTCTTCATAATCAATTCAACTACTACTCATAAAGACATGAGTTTTCTTCTTGGCTTATCAATGCCTATCTTTACCTATCAGATAGATCTGGTGGTTCACTTTCAATAGCTGAAGCAATCAGCTCTTCGATTCATTAAGGTTTCATATGCCTTATTGATTCTGAAGACTACTAACGATCTAAATACTATTATCACCCATCGTGTGATTCATCGAGTCTTCTTCCTTTGGGTGTTGGCGTCGCAAGATCTCAAGCTAACATCTTTAACAACTATCAAAAGGTGGTACTTAATTAATTCAAAGGTACGTCATTTACTACTTAATTTATTTGAAGAACAATTTGGACGTAAGTTCATCATTGAACTAATATACGTGTGGTTTTGATCGAACTGATTAAGCCATCTCAAAGATATTTATGACCTTTAACTAAGGAATTTGTATTAAACATTGTGATATCTACAATTTCATCAGTGTTTATGAATAATAATATTACATACGTCCAAGGAATCCAGAATTTATAAACTGAGCATGATTTATGTATTGTTGTTTGTGACAATAAATTGTTACATACCAGAGAAATCTATCTAAAATGTATTGGGCAAGTTTGGCTTATCTATTTATAGTTTAAGTCTCTATCTCAAGAAGTGCTACGTCCTATGAATCTTGTTTACAGTCCGCTTGCTCTCAGCTTGCCCGTACATTTTACTGGTCCTCCGGTTTCCGGATAATTGAATCATTTCCGGACCATTTTACTGGTCCTCCTATTGCCGGATATTGAATCATATCTGGACTGTTATCTGGTGAATTGAACTGTAATATATACCAGAATTGTTCTCATCATAACAATAACCAAACAATAATTGACATTGTTACTGCCTCCATGTCTTCTGCATGTTTGAGGTGAAGGCTGGAGTATCTATTGTTAAACTAGTGTTATAAGTTTACATGTATGTAAAACCTACACAGACAGCAACACTTACACTAGTACACATATCACGCCTGATATTGTATTGTTTCAACGTCCATTGCATTGGACGTTTATGTACTGATTTGTCTTAACCCGCAATCGGGCATTGTATTTATTGTCATTTTGGCCCTAAGAGCGGGCAATTATTGATATTCATTGTAATCTGAGCTGTAAATCTAAAGAGATGGCTAATCAGGAGTTGAACATTAATGCTCTTAAAGCCAAGAGAACTCCTATAAAGGCTCAGATCACTCGCCACGTCAATACCTTTCTATCATTCACAGATCTTGATGATAAATCGCATAAAGAAATTATAGCCCGTAAGGCTAAGTTTAATGAAGTTCTGATCAAATACGAAGATATTCAGTCTCTGATTGACCAAGTCGAGTATTCAGAAGCTGAAGCAGATTATAGAGAAGATATTGAGCAATCTGTCTTTTCAGCCATATCTCATGTAGACTCTTTAATTGTAGCCTATGAGGCTAAACTTAAACAAGAAGTAGATGCTAAACTTAGACAAGAAGCTGCAGAAGCAGAAGCTAGGACTAGACTAGAAATTGCAGAAGCAGAAGCTAGGACTAGGCTAGAATTAGCAGAGACAGAATCTAGGGACAAACTAGCTTCTATTGATATTGTAGCAGCTCAGTTCTATGATTACGTTGAAGCTATTCAAACGTTAGTTATACGAGACAAGGTTTCATATTTCGAAGCTATTAGTATGCGTAATGCATTTGAAGCCATATTTAATGAATATAAGAGCAAATATTCTAATATCAGTCCGCAAGAAGTGACTGAAGTAATTAAACTTCAGAGGAAAGAAGTTGAAACTACTTTTCATAAGGCAATAGGTCTTCTAAATGGTTCTATTGCTGAAGGTAAACAGTTCTATGACCCTGATCAGGTCTCAACTTCTGTAGTACACCAGTCATCTACAGAATTGACTCCTTCACTGCCAAAACTTCCCGAGATCCGTCTTCCTCAATTCACAGGCGATCCTGCCTTGTTGATTGAATTCAGGGATACATTTTATTCCCTTGTCATTCAACACAAGCATATTTCTAACATGGACAATTTGCAATATCTAAAATCATGCTTATCGCCAGAAGTCATGACTGTAATACAGAATATTCCTGTATCCTCAGCTACATTTGATGTAGCCTGGGAAACGTTGTCAGAAAGATTTGACAACAATCGTCTGATTGCTAATAGTCACATTGACAAATTATTTTCACCACCTTCTCTTGAAAAGAATTCTGCAGACTCTCTGCAAAGATTTATAGATCATTTCATAAGCACGGTGCATGCATTGCACTCCTTAAATACTAATGTCGATTTATCCGACTTAATTATTTCTAAAATGATCTTAGACAAACTCCCAGTTCATATTATTAGAGAATGGGAATCATCGCTGAAGTCAGACAGATTGCCTGAACTCAAGGAACTACTTAAGTTCCTGGAGACTAGAGTCCGGGTCTTGCAAATGACGGATTCAGCTCTAAAAAAATCAGCCTTCAACTTCACAGAATTCGCAACCTATATCGGCTAAGAGCAAATCAGCTCAGTTTGTCAACAAATGTATTTGTTGCAAAAAAGATTCGCATCAAGTCTACCAATGTGATGTTTTCAAGGCAATGAGTCTTGCAAGCCGTAGCAATTTTGTTAGGACTAACCATTTATGTCGTGTATGTTACTCTTCAAGAGGGCATACCAAGGCTTGCAGCTCGTTCTCTTGCAGAGTGTGCGGAAAGAAACATAGTACTCTTCTTCACGATTATAGTGCTCAGAATGAGTCACAAATATCTAATACTGCAGGGATTATGTCAGCCTCTCATAATCATCAAGGCTGCTTACTTCCTACTGCAAATGTGTTTGTGATAAACAAGAATGGTCAACCCGTAGAGGCCACTGCCCTCTTAGATAGCGGCTCTGATTGTAACTTAATCAGTGAAAGGCTATTTAAACACTTAAAACTATCTCCTTGTCAGCAGCAAGCAAGGCTGACTGGAATATTGTCGTCTAAAGTAAGCACACATAAGCTTGCTTCTATAGAAATCAGGTCCCGAACAACTCGATGGTTTTGTAATACTGTTGCTCTTGTTGTTCCGGAGATTTCAGAATCGAAACTTCCAAGATCTCCAATTAATGTCACTAACTGGAACATTCCGCCTAACCTTCAACTGGCCAATCCCGACTTCAACACACCTAACTTTGTAGATTTGGTGTTGGGTGTTGAGGTTTTCTCGCAAATCGATTGTGTGGGTAACATTTCTGCTCCTAACCTACCCATCATTCATAACTCTCAACTGGGTTGGTACTTTGTGGGCAAGCTGCCCCAACCTTCTTCTCCTAGGTTGTCTGTTCGTAGGTCCAACAAACTTACACTTCATAAATCTAAGGATCTTAGCAATGGACTTCCTAATGATTTATCCTGCCAATCTAATACCTTAGATATGCATTATTCAGCCTTAGTAAATTCAAACCTGCAAAGGGTTTCTAATGCATCTCGCTAAGCGAGTTCAAGATTGACGTCTCTTAAGAGACGTTCTCTTTCTAATCCTGTATTATCTAAGGCTTACAGGAATTCTATGTCCAAACACTTGAAATTGGGACATATGGAATCCGTTGGTCAGGTTTCCAACGAGAATTCCGACTACATCAAAACTTACCACCCAGCGTTAAGGACTTCAAACACCATGACAAATTCACCCTGGCGGGGTCAGTCTGGTTCAAGTTGCAAAGGTTCGTACTGCCACGAATCTTTATGTGCAACCAATTGTCAATTTGGCACCAATGCCATTCTCAGAAGATTACAAATAGCTTAGTCATTCTCTGCATTTGTTCATATACTTTTCAATTCATTTAATTATTTGTTCTCATGTTTGTTTCTATTTTTTATTCTTTTCCTCTCTTCTTTAATTTATTTTTAAAACATAACTCCATAAATAAAATAATTCTTCATGAAGATTTTCTCCAAGTTCTTAAATCTTTAAAATACAATACGGTACACCTTCGTCTACCAATTTACCATTATGTACATTATGTAAACTCAATAATTCGTCTTTTTCTGTAAATATATATTTTTTCCCTGACAGACTCCTAACCAAACTCTTTAAATCAGCCTCTCTTTATTCTAGAGGGACTCCATTCATTATGCGTAAATGAATCCTCGGCTGCTCCTGTAGGATCATTGTTCATGTCACAAAATTCCAGGAACACATTGTGAAGAGGACTTTTCGTTGGATACAGAAGTATCCATTTCCCCATTGCATCTTTTTTTTGTGTGTGATCGCAATCAATCCATCACTGACCGCTGATGATCTTATCTGGGATTGCACACAAGCGAGATCACAAGCTACAGAGTTGAAAGTTCCTGAACTCTTCTTGACTGACAACATACCCCTTTCAAGATCACTTTTCACGCCATCTTGAAGTTGAAGCATGTCTTGTAAGTACATCGTGATACCACGAGCATAGTTGTGATGGTTCATAGAAAAAAAAGTACGGTAACATTTTCCTTACAGATGCAATATGGAGTTCAAAATTGCAATCTCTGTCGGCTTTCAACGAGTCCAACAGTATTTCAACCATTTCACAATATTTCATATAGTAGTACTGCATTGTATCGTTGTTAGCGATTCTGTGTGCCATGAAATCATTGAAGCTTTTAAAGAAATGTTCATTTTCCAGATCACATTCACAGAGTGTATGTCAGCCACATTATGATCGGCAATAGCTTCCCGTAAGATTTGGACTTCTAAAGATATAAACTGTTCCGTTATGTTTTAGTTCGTAGTAGGTCATGCTTCTGTAATTCGTTTTTAGCAGGCCTTGCTTGCTATCTTGTTTTTTATTTATAATTGAACAAATGAATTTCAAATGTTTGTTATTTATGGGTATTGTAATATCAAAATTATATTCTTTTTGTGCCTTGCATCCAATCAGAGACTGGATAATTTATCATATTGTTTTGATAGCCAATAAGGCTTTACTTTAGCTTCATTCTTTTTCTTCATCGATTCAAGTCAACTGTGTCTCATTAAGACATTAGTTCTTCTAGGCTTTAAATGCCTACTCTTCTTCATAATCAATTCAACTACTACTCATAAAGACATGAGTTTTCTTCTTGGCTTATCAATGCCTATCTTTACCTATCAGATAGATCTGGTGGTTCACTTTCAATAGCTGAAGCAATCAGCTCTTCGATTCATTAAGGTTTCATATGCCTTATTGATTCTGAAGACTACTAACGATCTAAATACTATTATCACCCATCGTGTGATTCATCGAGTCTTCTTCCTTTGGGTGTTGGCGTCGCAAGATCTCAAGCTAACATCTTTAACAACTATCAAAAGGTGGTACTTAATTAATTCAAAGGTACGTCATTTACTACTTAATTTATTTGAAGAACAATTTGGACGTAAGTTCATCATTGAACTAATATACGTGTGGTTTTGATCGAACTGATTAAGCCATCTCAAAGATATTTATGACCTTTAACTAAGGAATTTGTATTAAACATTGTGATATCTACAATTTCATCAGTGTTTATGAATAATAATATTACATACGTCCAAGGAATCCAGAATTTATAAACTGAGCATGATTTATGTATTGTTGTTTGTGACAATAAATTGTTACATACCAGAGAAATCTATCTAAAATGTATTGGGCAAGTTTGGCTTATCTATTTATAGTTTAAGTCTCTATCTCAAGAAGTGCTACGTCCTATGAATCTTGTGTACAGTCCGCTTGCTCTCAGCTTGCCCGTACATAAACAACTCCTCCAAAACTTGAGGTTCAGCATACTTAACATATTGCTCAAATTGCAAATAAGTAAGCGCTTCATAGAGGAGCTTGTGTGCTCTAACGCCTCTATCGTAGTGATTACCGTTTAATATAGATTGTAACGTATTTTCACCATATAATCCTGCTTCTTCTGTCAAAATAGATTAGACTTGACGGAATTTGGTTATGAAAAAATTAGCAATGAAATTCTACCAAAGTATGTTACAAAAAAGGCAGTGCGCGATTACATAGTACCACCGTGCAATAAATTGTAGGTCTCGCTGCACGACATTTAGTTGCAGCTGTAAAAAGAAGCAAATGAACTGTATACCATTATGTGTGTATTGCTGAGGACTACAAACATGTATTTTATGTTTAAAACTGAATAAAGAATACATGTATGTACTAGGAATGCTTGTAATAAATGTAAAAAGTTGTTAAACCAATTGTAAATAGTTAAATTTTTCATTATACCTTTTCTATAAATATTTAAAAAAACACTTTGCATTTAAATAACTTGCAAAGGGCAGAAGATATAAAAAAATGTGTAATAACATTTGTGGTTGCATTTTTAATTTCCTTTTATTTAAAAAAGAACGGAAAGATTGGATCAGGGATCACGGAGATAATGGCGTAAACATGATGTGGCTCATCCGACATCTTTAATGGTGGCTCAAGATAACTTCGACCACAATATTTGGTGGCAACCTGCATTTCTATGTACTGTAAGATGTCATAATTAAGAATCAAAAAAGGAACTGCGTCCGAAAAGTTTTGCATACTCGTGCGCCAGTTCGGCCTGGTCTAATATCACAAGAGCAATTAACTCTATCTCGGAAGCTGAACTTATGCGCGTGAAAGAAAATTTCCAAAAAAAGGTGCCAGTGTTGTGTGAATGCAAGAGGAGGACATTTCCAACATCTCTTGTGATGAGTTACATGGTTATTTTCATTGTAATTCCAACTGTAAATGTGAAAACCTGAACCATTGCACCGTTCGCGGTTTTATTTGCGTAGATATTTCACTCGATCTCTCGGGAGTTGGAGCTGTGCCCGCCGCGACGCAGAAACCTGCATGGTTGGCCAACTCTTGCGTGGGACTCACTGTACAATCCATGCCTTATGCCTTACCATTACGATACATTAGCAAACATTTGTAGTTGTCATGTTTACCGATGGTTACAATGATGCACCTTACAGATCCTTGCAATAAATAAAGTAAAATAAGCCTATCGTGTCCCATGTAGGGCAAAGGCCTCCTAAGAAGGGTTTAGCTCCTCTTATCTAGCACGGCGAGCTACTCCGCGCTAGTGAAGTTGTTCGTGATTTTGAGCGTCATGTACACTTGAACTTTAACACTTGGTCTTGAGCACTTAGTCTTGCGTATTGTTCAGGGTTTTCCCCAGTTCTTTCCACTCGTTTCTTCTTTTGGCTACCCTGGTCCATTGTTGGCCATTTTATCCTTGAAAAGGTCCTCCCATCTCCTTGTTGGTCTTCCGCGCAGCATTCTTCCTTGTCTGGGGTCCCATATGGTAGGCCTACTCCGGTATGTCCATCTATCGTCCACCAACCTTGAAACATGGCCACAGATGATATTAATATGATTTACAAAGGAATTTCTCCCTGGGAAGGAAAAATATTGCTGTTATCTGCTAAGGAAACAATTTGACGAGCCAGGGAATTTCCCAACACCCCCCCCCCATTCATTTGCACTCTCATGTAATCGGAAATGAAAAATAGACCCTGCACTTACTAGCAAAAGAAGGAACAAAGGAAATTTCATATGACAGAACTTCACTATTGTACCTGAAAAGGAATATTAAAAATATACAGTGAAACCTCCGTATAATGATATTTGTGGACCCTAGCAGAATGTATTTTTATAAGAGGGTTATTGTTACATTTAGGGGTTGTGATTTACCACACATTAGATAGAATCCATGCAGAAAACTGTGTAATCTACCGGTTATTTCATGGAATGGACATGCGGAAAAGTGAAAAATAATTAATCACAAAAAATTACTGACTTCCGATGATTTGTAACCATGTAGCTATTTTCCACCCGCACACTTAAAAAAAAACTATTCAGACTTGTTTAACATCAAGGATTATGGCTCGCTTTGGACCTAGCCAAATGTCAGAAATTTCAAATTCATAGACGGTGGGAAGCGGGAAGAAAAAGACGGTAAATTCAACACACAGCTAAGGCAAAACTACAACAGTTGCACCTTACGGTAATTTCATTGTGCATTATGTGAATGTTGAAGTAAAAAGCTAACTCACAGTAGGTTTTGCAAACATATGGGATGATTTAGCCTCCACCCCTCATGAACAGTCATTTTCTGGAATTTCTAAGAAAACAATATTGGTGGGTGGGTAGGATACTGACCTGATCTGATACCAGCTACCATCCATAGGGCTAGGGTACTGGTTTCCAGTAGAATTCAAAATATCGTTATGAAAGGGTATTTCTAAAATAGTTTCATCGTTATAGTGAGTTACATTTAACATTATTAAGATAGGAAATTCGGCGGGACCAAACAGAAATATTCCTGTATGCGGGTTTATCGTTATAACGATCTTATTTATATATGGGTTTGATTGAACGCTTCAGCGGGATAACATCCGAAATACGAGAAATATTCTTTCCCGATTATACCGATTCCTATATAAAATGCTCGAGCTGAACTTTTACTCAATTCTTTAAACGACCAAGGCAAATCAAAAACACTTTTCAAGCGATTTAAGATAAATGTCCAAGATCATTAATCATGCTTCTTCGGATCCCCTCAATCTACAGGTAAATGCGCGATAAACTTCAGTCTTTAAGTACCCCAAATGCTCTCTGTTTATTACCGCCAAAGACTAAGTTGCTATCGGCCGAAAATAATACCGATGTCATTTTTGCTATTATTGCCTAATGCTGACTTGTGCCTCTTACTAGCTACTAGTTTGTTAATTTTTGCACTGAGTGTAGATCCCTTTCAATTTACCACGAAGATGCCTAAAGAAAATGTGCATACAGTGATGGACTGAAGGCAGGGTTTCATTTTGTAAGGATATTAAGGACAGAGGAATTAGGAACTCCTAAAGCAAATTAATAGTACCTAAAAAGGGCAATGAATAATGTCCTTAATGATTAATGAGTAATTAGTATTTGCATTTGATTTCCAAGTGCTTTATTTATTTGACTAATTGAAACAATCTGAATGGTTTATTCCTAAAGAATAATATGCTAAAATAAAGAACACAATTAAGAATTTCGATTATTGATCGGTAAGGTATCCCGGATTTTTCATTTGTTTTTGGTTTAGAATCTGATCACCCTGGTCATATTCCATCGACATTGCCTTGCTCTAATTCGAGGAGCATCTCGTGTCACAAAGTATCCATTCTGGATAGAAAGGAAACAATATTCTCTGACTTACTCGAATCCATGGCTATCTATCATTCAAGACTAACAAAATGTACATACAAGTCACACAAATGGCAGCACGCGATTATAAAGCGACCGCCACTATCCTCCCTTTTTTCACTTCAAACACTGTAATGAATTAACTTTCAAATGCCACGTCTTGACAAAGTGCCTTAATGCATGCGTGTTTCTGTCTTATATCACATTGTAAGCCATTAACTGAACAATACCCGGCAGGGTAGCTGTCTAAAAGTTCCTATAGCCTACATTCTCCCTTAAGACACACTTCTGCCCTTTCATGACAGCAAATATAAAATCATTCTTGTACCACAGGAGTTGATAACGAAATTTCAATAAAGATTGAGTGAAGCAAGGCTATGATTGGTTGATGTTGGACAGTGGACACATTTTTGCACTTGACAGATCTGCATCTAATGTATTACATATTATGTAATGGAATAGTTAGTCAAATACACCAGGCGTCTTTACCTCCTGGAATGCTCATGGTATTATTTTTATTAGAGGCTGAGTCCAGACCAGGGCCATAGTATCAACAAAAGGACTAGGCCAACTGAAAACATAATGGGTATTGAACTACGACCTCCTGATTTGAATTTCAGTGACTTAATAAACTCTCTATGGCGTACTCTAAATAACTGGTAAATACCTAAGCTAAATACATGCTAGTAACGAAATGCACGGTAACTTAAGATTCTATTAACACTTATGTAGGTGTATACTGTGCGAGTACTATTGATAAACAAACCTATAGGGCTATCATAATATATCACACGCACACAAGCTTATACATACTATATATTAAGAACCTGTAGGCCTAAGCTTATTATAATACACGCATACACATTTTACAGTCTAGCTAGGCCTATGTGTGCGTATATTTATACCAAATCCGATTTTCTGAATATAAATATATAAACAATAGCATAAAATATACCTGAGATATTCACAATATATTGCTTAATAATATTGCTTAATAATACTTTAGGCTTTCCTGCATTATAACGAATTAATAATAAAGCGGCGTTTTTATTAAAGGGTCCACAGACCACAGTTTTCTTACACGTTTCAACTTAGCTCATTTGAGGATGCCTACTGTTGTACGAGATAATTTAACTCCAAAGTTACCGTATATTTCCGCAGATAAGACGACCTCCAGATCAGGGCCGTAGCAAGGTCCTTCTGCGCCCTTGGCGAGTTTGACAAATCTGCGCCCTCCAAATGAACAATTTTTTTTTTAATTTCTGTAAAACTAACTTTCTTAAATTCGCTTGCAGAAGGTTTTTTTGGTCCCATTTCTTAAAAAAACCACTGCCTAATAGATCAAAACTAATAATGTAGACTAAGCTATGATGGTCATGGTAGTTTTAGTTGGCACATTTTTTTACTGAAGTCATTCTTACCTATACAACAGAAGCAACGCCAACATCAACACAAACATTAATATTGTTTCACTGTTTAATTTAAAAATCGCTTAGTTAAAAAATACAATAATAATCAGAGCCCGGATTCTAATGACATGTCATCTTTTTTATTGATGCTGCATAGACATTGCCAATTTATAGATAAATCATAATCATGGCCTCTAGATTATAGAAATGCATTTTTATTAGGTCATTTTTTGACATTGTATGCAATTTTATATTTTTAGGGCATTTATTTCGTCCCCAGTGGTGCTGTCTTTGAAGTGTTTGTTTAATGCAGGAAGGACACACTCTATGTTGAAGAGTTGTCATGTCTCAGTCGGAAACGAGAATCAAAGGAACGCCAAAATGTTGTATTACATTACTGTTGCTATTAGATTGACTTGGCACCAGAGTCTGCCACCTGCTTGTATTTGAGAGTGCAAACTACTGTTTACCCTCATTAAACAATATAATCCGGCTGACCGCAAAAGGAAATGCCGAAGTTTGACTCGCCAGTGCCTCAATGCCAGTATAAATTTTCGTAAGGAAAGAATATTCACAGCAAAAATCAAAGTTTTTTAGACCTACAACATCCTCTCTGAATTTAAGGTTTTAACAATTATGTACAAATTATTCTATAATTTTGTGTGTACAATAATATTTTTTTTTTATAAATAAAATATCAGTTTTTAGGTAATTCTTTATAATTATTAAGTCATTTTCTTTAAATTTTGGGGTCATTTTATAGGTCATTTTTCACACAATTTTAGGTCATCAGAATCCGGGCCCTAATAATAATACAGTATAATATAATTAAAAATAATAGCAGCGACTATAATATCAGCGCCAGCCTTAGAAGGGAACTTGATCAAAACAAACAGCATGTGTACTGCCAGCTGGCAGAGCGTGCATCGGCCGCGGATCACAACACATATTATTCAATGTAAAGTTACAGAAATGAATTTTAATGTACATTAATACATTGTGTGATTAAAAAAACTAAACATTTTTAAAATGAGAAATTTTAGTTCACACTTAATTTATAATAAAATAGTAATGACAAAAGGAATTGAGATCTGCGCATTCGGCTTTTTCTGTTGTAATAATATAGTTGGTCAGTCATTTTTGCATGTAGCATGTAACAGTATGAGCGATGCCTGTTCAATCATAGCTTTAAACTATGTACAAACTAGTTATTTTGCTGCCAACTTGACAGCAGTATATGCTATTCATCATTTTTCTCTAATTTTATTGTTATAAGTTTAGATTTTTAGGTTATTGCATTACATTCTTTATTCATTTACTTACAACATTAGATTTAGCCTATCATGTTGGCTTTGGATATCTTTCTTTGTCACTTCCTGTTTCTGAAGTCAACTTGACTCAAATTATTATTTAAATAATATACATTTTCTATCTTGCAAGCTATTATCCCTATTCATTGTCTGTTATTATTCATATTTGATTATTATTTTTTGTATCCAGTCTTCAGGATACATTTCTTGATCAGTTTATATGCATTTCATATAGCTCAATGACTTGACTTCCTTCTTCTTCATGCAACAATTCATTACTCAGACATGAAAGGATTCATGTTCTTTGGTGCTTCGGATTATCGTGATATAGTCTGAACATCAACATTCATTCTACTATTTGTGTGGATAATACTGGGTATATCCTATAAGTTCTACACTTCTTTATCATATGCTTCGTCAAGTAAGCAATACTAGTGCATCAAGAAATGTACTTAATCATTCATTCAATTTATGCCTGGCAAAATGGCGTTTCTGTGTTGTGTTTTGCTAATTGCTAAATAGCTGGGACATCACGACACATATTCTCATTCTTATAGCAGATAAAGATTATGCTAATATCAATCTAAATAAGGACATATACTTTGCTTCAAGTAAGTAATCATTAGTGTTACTAGAAGTGATATAATTTCCATACATCTACGCATTAAACACTGATCTCATTGTTGCGATTTGGCTATCATTAAATAGCTTATCCATCAGACTTGACATTCAGTTTCTAGTCTTGAAAACTATTTCTACAAGTGTCACGCTTCACTGACAGATGTATATTTATTCACAAATGTGATTATATGTGACTAAACTTTCATCTCCATTATCTACAAACTTTCATTCAATCGTTTATATGGTAGATGGTGACAATGTTCACATCCTTGAATCATAACTTCAATCTCATGCGTTAAGATGTATTCACATATGACATCAAACACAAACACTACATACTAGAAGATTGTCAACCATTGTATTGATCTGTAAATGCGATCTTCAAGAAGACTTTCATCTGAAGACCTACTATCTTTGTTTTCAACTCTTTTCAAGCTAGTGAAAGTGTATTCGTTCGTGTGTTTTAGCTTATAATTAAATATTATGGTTGGTTTCATTGAGTGATGTATGCTATAAAGCTTATTAATTTCAATTCCTCCAATACAATGGAGGTGGTCCTCCGCCAGAGATCTCATTAGTTGTGGTTAGCACGAAAAGTGTTAAGAACAACTAAAGTTTCATTCTCGTGTAGGTTTTAGGGACTCTTACAGTCCGCTCTTACAAAACATATACCCCCTAATCCTACAATGCCATTGTTGATCGCTTTGTAATCAATCCTGCCGACAGTAGTAGCACTGAGGACGACAATCAGCTGGAAAAGGATTGAGTTGAACCACTTTCATAACAATAATAACATACATATTAATTTTCATTGTCGTTATATCATTCCATACTGTTCATGATTTATGTTTTACTCTGCCAATATGAATCGTGTTAATTAAAGGACGTTGCATGACTGCTTTTCGCTTGTAGACAATCGGCATAATACTATAGGTATAGATAGTTCACGTGCATTAATTTTTAATAACCTGAAAGATTTCTTCCACTAACGTGGAATTTATATTGCTTGATAAATTGCACTAGCCTAAAAAAGGCGGGATTTTTCATGGTTAATTTTGCGCCCTTCGTACCTGCGCCCTTGGTGGTCGCCCACCTAGCCACCGCCTAGCTACGGCCCTGCTCCAGATAAGACGAGGTATAAATTTTCGTAAACGTTTTGTAGTTTTAGCGTACGATCGTATATCTGTCCTATAAGACGACCCCCAAACTATCAACGGTGAACGGTCTATGAATTTATGCATATGAAACTACATCAAAAAGTTTCGTTTTTGTTTCAATTTTCTGGATGGTCGCAAAAATGTTGTCAACCATCGCACTGTTGGCTATCCTTGCTGGACCAAAGTTTCATTTTTATTTTCAAAATGGCGTCTCTAAGCACAGTCGCACCCCAATGGAACAGAACGATATGCTCATTGTGCGTGAGCCATGTACTACACTTACCGGTATATAGGGTAAAAATGATATAATTTCGCGGATTATGGCGTTCGTGGTTTTATTTACGAAATTTGCGCTATTTCGTGGCTTACATTTGCCCGAAAATGGTACCTAAGATCTTAATATATCAAGATAATACAATCTTGACATCAGAACACATCTTTTTATAATGGTTTTAATTTATATAAATATTAGTATAATATTTTTTTTATCTGTCCTACAAGACGACTTGAAGGTCATTTCTTATGATTCAACTATCGTCTTATCTGGGGAAACATACGGTACATGCAGGGATTACATTTATACCAATGAATAGTTTACCCATGAACTAATCACAGGTCTATAAACATTATTACATGTTTGAACCTAATTCTGTACGTCGAAGTGTTCATATTTACACCAGTAATCAGGAGAATCAGGAGAACGATCATAACTATCGACATTGCCAAAAAATGGTCACTGAGACTGACGAAAGCTTTCAAACAAGTTGGAGAATTATGTATCCTAACATTTTCTACTCTACTTACAGGTTGCATACATAGTCTGTGATGGAGAATCTTCCAAACACAACCACACCGTCGGTAGTAGGAAGTAGTGACGTCACCACAACAACCAGAACCTTCAGTACCAGCGCGTTCCTCCCTGCAGAAACTGAAGGGACGAACCAGGAACCTACTGGAGGCGGTGGTGTCGCCAATACAACCCAGGAAATGGGTTCCTCTTCAAGTTCTGAGAGTATGTCTACAAGTACTACAACTTCTGTGACGATATCTGGCTCCGAGAACTTCACCGAGTTCAGTGTGTGGACTGAAGATTTTTGGAACTCTTCGGCGCCGGCACCAACTTTAAGTTTGTTAGTGACGACGAACATTAGTATAGGAAATGATACTAATGTTTCTGTCCCGAATTACGGTGAAGATGATGCTGAAGGAAAATACTGTGTTGAGTGGGAGGCTGCTCAACATAGTCTCTTCCAGACTGCTAATCTTTTCTTCGCAGCAGCATTCATTGTTCCGAGGAGTTTTAAACAAAGTCTTCTTCTTCTCAGGTGAGAACCATATTATTATTTTTTTAATTTCTAAAAGATTTGAGCTTTCACGACTTAAAGAGTTATCGGGCCTACCCAGATTATAAATAGTGTCAGGTTTAAGGTCGATGACCTTCATCAGGATATGTTAATTGTGGCCTCAGTGCTAAGGATGGCCGAAAGCTCAACCTTAATCATCTTGACACGACATATAACCTGAGAAGTCATGATAAGGTAAAGTCCCAACTAAAAGGACCCTTACTTTAAAACATTTTCTTCATAAAACATATAAAATTACACATACGAGTATTTCGTTCTGTGGGAGAAGATAATATGTTATTTTCATGAGTGATTTAGTGAAATCCGGCCGCCCTAAATGACACACAAAAAGAAAGATCTGACTGAAAGTAGCCGTATTCATTTCGAAGAACCGTGATTGGACGTTGATTGACGTCATTTAGTGAGAATGCTGGGTAACAGAAGAAAACCCGCTGGACATCAAATACGACACATTGCGGAATTTAATAATAACTAATATCTAAACTAATATCACTGTTCCTATCCTTACAACCACTAACCTAGGTCTACATGTCACTAACACTAATATTACTATTTCTCACATAACTACCACTAGTTACTTCATTGTTATTGTGTAGACAAGATAACTTTTTTCGGCGGAAGAAAAAAAATATTGCAGGTCCGTGCAAGCCTGCATACCACCAAATGGGGCTATGCCAATTAATGTATTTATTTCGTCCGTTAGATCAATACAATTTATATAGGATTCCCACTAGGCCTATCCAGTTACTCCACCACCAGGTTACAAGATAAACAAATAAAATAAAAATAAAAACACTACGAATTTACATGATCACACAAATCTCGTAATATACATTCGAGTCTGTAATAAAAATTAGAAGTGAAATCCTGCTTCAATAGGATATCTAAGCTTAGAATAACATTGTCTGAGAGATGTCTGAACCGCTGCCTGGTTGAATTCTGTCTGGACGAATTCAAACAGTGGGATACTTAGAAATTTTCAGAATTTAAAACCCCAAATTTCTAGCTGCAATCAAATCCATATTACCTAAAAGTATTATATTCTTATTTGTTTGAGATCACTATTGATAAGACTCGACGTGAGCATTAAATCGAAGTGTTATTAGTAGGCCTATATATCTCTAAGGTTGCAACTTCTATGCATTATAACCTTCACATTGCTGTTTATTATAAATTTGTTATCAGAAGAAATTAAATTCACTGAAAGAGGAAGTATCCTAACATTGACATAGGCAATCAGCTCTATCCATTGCAGTTGGGAATATTTGTACTATTATTATTATTATTATTATTATTATTATTATTATTTTATTATTAAGGCCTTATATTTTCTGGAATCAACGATTATACGTCATAATTAAATATTTTCGAAAAGAGTGTACTTTTAAGGGTTTTATCAAATAATATGCAAATATATTGTAGAAAAAATCTGAAGAAAATTGTATTTCAGAAAACTATAATAACTTAGGCTATCTCAAAGAATATTTTACCATTTAAGAAACTGCTAATTCCTGTTCTTCTAACTGTAGTGAGCATAACATGTATGACCTGCATAATCCAATAACAAAATTATAAATTTACTCGCAATACAGAAAGTTGTGAAGTCAATGAAAAAGTATGCCGGCATAGGAGTGGCTTATTTGTGTGCTCATTTTAGTAAATTAAGGACTGTCACATACAGTCCATCACAGTTACTAATCAGGATTATTTTAATCACAGGGCTTTTCTGTGCATTGGTTTCTTCTTGTCGGCGCTGTGGGCGGGCATCCATGTGTGTGCTCCTGACGCCTTCGCCTGGAGCGTGGGGTTGGTCATCATCAACGCAATACATACAGTCCTTCTAACCTGCAAATTTCTACCACCTCCACTTACCATTGAACTTACAGAGCTGTACCTAAAGATCTTCAAACCCCTCAGAGTTAGTAAAAAGCATTTCAAAGAACTTAGTCGAGAGGGCCAAATCTTGCACTTGGAGCCTGGAGAAACGTACGCAATTGAGGAAGTCACTCCTGCTGATGAGAGATTATCTATACTATTGAAAGGAAAGTAAGTATACTGGTTTAGTGGGGTTAGAATTTCAGGCCTATATTTATCACAACAAGTCTAATAAGACATTATAAATGTACAGCTTTCATAACACAGTAACTTATTTGATTGAAATGTTCTTTTTTTACAATCTTATACCCTCATACTTCATATTATAAATCAAAATGTTCATACAGTTATCATGTTACCTCACATGCTAAGTTAGGATAAAACTTGTATATTATAGGCTACATTATATTATACACAGTTTTTGCACAGTAGGCCTATGTATTCAGTAGCTGAAAATTATGTGACTTATTTATATGTCAGTATAGTCAGTTTGTTAAAAACAAAAGTAAACTTATGGGATCAGAAACATAAAATAATTATGATAGACGGATCACCGATTTTTTTATTCAACTGTTATATGTTCCTAGCGCCATTAACTTGAATTTATTTTTTAATATCTTGACTTTGTATCCTAAATACATAATTTTTAACTATTGACTATATACTGTACAAAATTTATATAAGTTATAATATAAAGGAATTATCCCAATGTAGGATGTAAGGAGAAGGAAAATTGTATGAATATTTTATTTATATAGGGTATAATGGTATAAGGTTGGAAAGAAAAAAAAGGATTTTTCATAAATACTTATTTAATGAAATATGATTTAATTTATTAAAAAATAACGTTTTTAAGTACCACAATATGACCTGCAAATAGTTCATAGAGTGACCGATTTTTTAAAAATCAGTGTATGTAAGACATCTGATTAAAGAAATTCTGAAAATTAAAAGTTTGTAGGTTAAGTAGAAGCTGAGAAAAGTTACATTTCATATGAAGTAGTAAACGTACAGAAAACGGCCTTCAAAGCTAAACATTCCCTGCTCCATGGTCTGGATTTTCTCCGAAAAATAAAAAATAACACGTATAGAAGTAAGATCAAATTATATATGATACACCATTTTAAAGAGGAAAGTCCAGGGAAGAAAATACAACAATAAAAAAAATTCACAATTTTCATCCAAAAGTCAATTTTTTCCCTTAAAATGGTGATTCAATTACTATGTTTACTACATCAATCAATCCCTATAAGACATTCTTGTCATCTGTTCCTCAAAAAACAACAACTTTAGTGCTTGTGCTAGATTTCTCGCAGGCTATTTTAACAATATAAATATCAATTGACAAGGAGACAATAAAGAATATTGTCCTCCTCACAACATGAGGACTTGCTGCTTAGTAAATAATTATACAATTATGCTAGAGGACTATAATGAAAGATTAACTTAATCTTCATGAAGCATTTTATTATAAATTTACGGTATAATCATTATGATTTTATGAGACGTGGTAAACTATGTACAAACGATTCGAGCAAGTCAAATAGGCCTACTGGTTGAGTAAGTTCATTGTATACGCTATAATAATTTTGTCCTTAAAGTCATACTTTAACTTGCATCCATATATAAATCTCCAGACGACTCGAATGAGCTTGGCTAATTCCTAAGTACATATCTGAAGTAAGGAGTTTATTTGCTAATAGAATAACTTTTCGCAAGAAACAAATTTTCGCTTCAGATCACGATGCAATCTTCTTCAGTGAGATAATACTGAAAATGTTATATTTCTGGGAAACCACTGTTTGGGACCTGCGAGATCTGATTTATGTATGCAGTATATCAATCGTTGGTATATGACACACGTTATATTTAGTAATATTTATGCGAATAGTTTGTGATTACAATCTGAATGCCAGTCTGTTCTAGCCACACAGGATTCCCATAATATCGGAATATTGATTCTTCATCTGCCCGATATTTTTGCATATTAAGCGAACATCTCTTCTTTACATAAAAATGAAATCCGTTATGTATACAATGGCCAGTAGTAATCTACATGAATTACTAGCGAAAGCATTACTTACTTACTCTTCAGGAATCTAAACTCTACAATGAACTAGTAATATCAAGTGAAAATATTTTTAACGTTAACTTAAGGGAAAATCTGCTCCTCATTCGGGATTTTGATAAGTATGGCATTTAAGGCGATTAAGATATGCGAAATTAAGTTTACGGACCAGTAATTTTCAAATTTACAACAGACTTCTTCATTAGGCATTGAAATGTTAACAAAGGCTTAAAATTGCTCTGACGTTTCCTTTCCTCGTACATTTTAACGCTGTATGGATGAATGAGCCACTTTCGTTTACCTACTTTACCAACAACATTAGACTTATTGTCGACATCTGACTGCCTGTAAACAATATACCATTATTGAGGCTTTATAGGCCTAATAGATAATACTGTACTCGGGTATGTTCTCCAGACCAATGTAACCAATCTGTGATA
Source organism: Ectobius pallidus (assembly GCA_964059195.1). Classification (NCBI taxonomy): domain Eukaryota; kingdom Metazoa; phylum Arthropoda; class Insecta; order Blattodea; family Ectobiidae; genus Ectobius; species Ectobius pallidus. Next base: position 26,104,527 of record CAXKWD010000010.1, on the reverse strand, counting down.
AAGTATAACGGCAATGCTAATTAATTAATAATTTACTATTCTAAGTACCCAGACGATTTAAGATAGTCTGCCCACTCCACGCGGTATTCAGATAATTATTGGCTGAATCAAACTTAATTATTAAGTGCCACTATGGTACTTTATGAGATTGTGGGTGGGGGACGAAAAATGTCTGTCCGTCTGTCTGTCCGTGTGCCTGTACGCGCCATAACTCAAATACACTTTATCGGATTTTCATGAAACTTGGTATACGTATTTATAATGTCCATGGGAAGAACCCTATTGTTATTGAACCAAATCGGTTCAACGGTACCGGCGTCAAACCAATTTAGTGTTTTTATTTAAAAGCGCCATAACTCAAATACGCTTTATCGGATTTTCATGAAACTTGGTATACACATTCATAATCTCCATGGAAAGACGTATGTTGATATTGGACCAAATCGGTTGGCCGGTACCGGAATAATGCTCAGTTTAGTGCATTTTATGGTATTATATAACAAATGGCCCCATAACTCAAATATGCTTTATCGGATTATCATGAAACTTGGTATACGCATTTATAACATCCATGGCAAGAAGCCTATTAATTTTGGATTTATTCGGTTGACCGGCTAATTAAAGGTCAGATCAAATCCCGGAGCCGGCCGATTTGACATGGATTTTTTAATTTTATTTTTTATTTTTATGTGATTGCGCAATTGTCAAGGTATCACAAATCTGTAGTTCTGCTGACGCTGGTCGATTTTAATCTGATTAGAAAAAACTTATTTTCTGCATATCATAATTGCAATTATAATTGATTCAACAAAAACATACTGCCACTTTGTTATATCAGTTTACCTGATTTTATTATTTTTATTTTCACTTAATCAATTCGGTATAGTGGTATCATTTTTAGGGGACTTTGTTTTGTTATCGGGTATATCATAGTCTATATTTTTTTATTTTATTGAGCTTAACAGTACATTTGGATTTTCATGGTTTTCCCAGCTTAAGGCAAATGCCGGATTGGATATTTATTCACAATGACTCATCGCCGCTATTCCATCCTACTATAATCATAAAACTTGAAGGACAGAAAAAAATGTCAGAAGCGATAACTCTCCAGTAACTAAAAACTCGGTACAGAGATACGGCCTTCTTTATGCAAGACGGGAGGCTGTTTAAGACCGATTGGTACGAATTGTCACAGGCTCAATTCATGAAATATTTTCATAAATATTGGAGAATTTTAAATAATTTTGATGTAAACAATACAAGAACTAATAACAGTAGTTTCCACATTATGGTAATTCCCTCTTATACCGTATAATTATCTACATTTTAACTATTATAGGCTTATATAAATGTTTGAAACCAAAACCCTAAAACAAAGGAATTCCACTGCTAAATAAAAGACAATGTCTTTCTGTTTTAATGAACACCCAATATGTTCACATACAATGCCAATTTATTTTGATTTGGTGTTTGTTTGCTATGACTATTTATCGATGGTTTTCTATGACAGCTTGCCCAATATATTTATTTCATCAATCTTCCCATAGTTAAGGGTTGCCTACATAGACAAAGAGTACCTGAAAAGAAAAATAAGGTAATTGAGCATTGAACATTGAAAAAAATAAAATGAGGGAAAAGTTAATACAAAATAGAAAATCTTTAACAGTTACAATTAAGATTTATAAATTTATGATTCCTCAGCATTGCAACCGATCCTCTGAGGGTTGCTAAAACAACTTCAGTTATATTTGATGGAGGTCTTGAAGGTGTTCAACATGAAAGTTGTAACTGTTCCTCTCGCCCCTACCATGAGTCCAATGACTTCAAGTCCTTTCAGATTGTATTTGTCACGATAGTAAGGGATGGTAGGATTATAGATGTCTTGTTTTTCCTTGTTTACATCTTGCGGCTGTGTCTCACTTACTTCAAACGCACAGTTGGATCAATTATAAACCTGGATCTTGTGGTTCAACTGTCATATCAAATATATAATTGTTCGATTCCCGGCCGGGTGGGGGATTTTTCAGTAGTGAAAGATCCCCTCCCCGGGTTCAGGACTGGGTAGGTTAAGTCTTAGGTTAAGATAATGCACATTGTGCGCGATTCCTTAATTATTTATATATAATTTTAGTATAATTTTCCTTATGAAATGCAAGGAAAGTGCTCATGAAATTTGGAACTGCAAATAGTAATGGAGAAAATTATTTCTAGAAAATGCATCATATTCTATCTTAACATTCTTACAAATTACGTTTTAACATAAGATTTGCCTTGAACAAAATGTAATTTTCGGACAGAATATGTTCTGAACGCCGTTTGCAAAGATGACGGCTCTGGATTTGGAGATAAAGATTTCATAGTCGTTTAGATTTCCAGCCTAATTTAATGCCTCTTGCAAAAATATGTCATATTTATCGCTCCTTTAGTAGCCTGTCTTAATTTGTTAATGGCACTCAAATCACACTAGAACAGAATTGCTCATTGTTGTATTATCCTTGGTCTTACGTAACACCGTAACTGTTCGCACTGTTGAAAAGGGTCGTAAACAAATCAATAGTATATTCTCACCCGAATATGAAATTGATTTCGACAGTACAACACATAGAGGAAGATATTTTGGACCGTGTACACTATTTGTGAAACTTCTGTATAAAAAACCACTGCATATATAAAAAATTAGAGGAACATTATGAAATACATAAATATTTTTATTGGACAAGAGCAAAGGTATGAACACGGAGAGCTACATTATTTAGTACTCTATTTCACATCACGTAATAAAAAGCAAACGAAAAATGACATTTAATGCAAATAAAGACATTTCCATGAAAATCTCACCCACTAAGCAATAAAGATCTCAACGTAACTTATGAAATTTAATAAGTTTCCGTACTTCAATTTCACTCTCCCTTAGAAAATCAATTGTGACAGCTGAAAAATGTGTTCTAGCATTATCCTGAACAAACAGATCCAGGTTCCATTCTAATATCAGCAGAACATTCATTCTCTTCCAGAACATTCTCAACACACTGGATAGCATTCAGTCGCTGGGATCAATCACAATCTCTGTACGATTGTTATACATAATACCAGCCAAGACCATTATGGAACCTACACCAAATGTATCGACTGCCTGCACACCTGCTGCAGAAAACCTTTCTCCTGGCTGTGTCTACGTCTATACGCAACGTGTAAGGTGAAATCTGGATTCGTCCGCGAAAAGCATGGGCCGTCACAGGTTCAGGTTCCAATCAGCATGGAGTTTGGCAAACATAGGTCTCGATAGGTCTCTTGCAGTATTTGTACGCCGTCAAAGAGCAGAAGTGATGAAGAATAATATGTTTTCCAGAAATGATATTTGCTTTCACGGCTCTGGCCAGGTCTCCTACAATACTGAAGAGTCTCTTTATACCTTTTCCATAGCCTGGATATCACAGAAGGTGAAACATCATACTCTGAAGTCATTTGTCGCACGGATTGTTCATGTTGTAAGAATGCCCCATTTTGTCAAAATCTTTAATAAGCAAGACAATATTCAGCACTTACCACCGCAACAATGCCAGAAAGCTGACAGATAGGAACTTTCCATTATCTTATGTAATAAAAAAATGCTAATTCAGCTTGTTACTCTGAATTTGGACCACGACTGTTTGAAACGCTTATCTTGTGGTAAAATCTGTATTTATATTTACATCCTACCCAATTTTCAGCATTAAGGTTCGAAAAATTATGAATTAAACACTTTATCATGGGTGTTCCTCTAATTTTTTTGAGCAGTGTATAATATTATGGTAGGTGGAACAAGAGAGAGTGTGTAACAGATGGGTACTGTAATTTGTGGTTTTGTTTGTCTCCGCAGAATGAAGGTGACGTGTGACGACATGCTGTTACATTACATTCAGCCGCACCAGTTCATCGACTCGCCGGAGTGGGAAGCTAACCACGAAAACAGCGACGATGTGTTTCAGGTAAATTTAATGTTTACATCAGGCCCTTTGAAAGCATACCCGCGGCCCGCACAAAGGATGCATAAGATGACCTAAATTTAGTTTCAATTTTTAACTACCGATTTTGAGGTTATGTTTTCTTTTCACATTTCTCGAAGATCATGGTTCACCAATCAACACTTGTCATCTCTGATCGAAGTAGGAACTGCACATATATTTCAGCCAAAGTAGCAACAAATTAATTAGATGTTCATTTTGAACTGTTGTAATTTTTGTACAATGTACTTGTGCTGTTGCATATGTTACCAGCTAAAATTTCTTTTTGTTTTATTTTGTTAAACTATTTCGCTACTTTGCATTCATGAATGTGGTACCCGCAATACCCGCAAGTGCTAAGTATAGAACAGTGCTTTATACGGATCGGAAACATGGGCACTAAGAAAAATGGAGAAGTACCTGAAAAGTTTGAAAAGAGATCAATCCCGAACACAGTTTTTCGTAGGAAAGAAAACTGGATGGATCACATCTTGAGAATAAAACTGCTGCATGTCATCAATAAAGGGTAGTTGAACGAAACTCCAGGTCTTGGAAGAAGACTCCAGCTGCTACACGATTTAAAAGAGGAAAGAAAACACTGGTTATTAAAAGAGGACGCTAATGCTAGGAGATTTAGAGCAGAATTCTCAGATCAAGTTCAGTTGTATGCCCATGAGCATATAATAATAATAATAATAATAATAATAATAACAACAATAATAATAACAATAACAATAATAAGTTAATATTAACAGTAATAATAGGTTAATATTAATAATAATTACTCATTTTGTGGTATGTTTCAGGTGACAATAACGGCGGAACAGGAGTGCCTCTACATGTGCTGGCCTCGTTTGAAACTTGAGCGAGTCCTCAGGCACAGACCAACCGTTAAAGTGGTACTGTCCACAATTATAGGTAATAGGCTACATATTTTTATTATTATTATTATTATTATTATTGATATTATTATTATTATTATTATTGATCTTATTATTATATTAATATTAACATTATTGAAGCTTGTAATAAAATTAAACTTGAACGGAATTGTTATTGAATTATTCAAAATTATCTGGAAGAATATCTACAGACATAATTAATCATAGTAAAATTATGAGCTCGGAATCCGCTTGCGCGCGCGCACACACACACACACAAGGACTTTGAGATGGAGATTTATCTATTAAGTTTCTGTACGTGAATTTTACTTTATATAGAATTAGGACTAACATTGTTAATTATGGATTCAATTCGATGACTTCTAATGAACTGCCAGTGACGTAACTGAAGGCCACGCAGACTCCGCGATGCGAGATCCTAGGGGGCTCGAAATGAATACTGGAAGAAAAGTAATGTAAATAGATTGTCATAATGGGTGGAAAACGTGCAATCTTTCGTTTAATTGCAAGGTGGTTTCTCCTGTGGATAATACAAGTAAAGCCATACAAAAGTCAAGCAATAATTTTCACAATGTGTATCATAAAACAGCAAAGAAAGATTTTCCTGTTTGGAAAGGAGTCAGCTTTTGATGATATCACGTTCGATATCTTGTGATACTAGACACAATACTGCTGTGAACACAACATTTTAAGTCAGTTAAAGCCACAGCTAGATTAACGTACAGATTAGACGTCTTCGCAACTTCCAGTGACCGTAAGGATTCTACAGGATTTTGCTTACTCTTACTTACTCAATGGCAATAGACAATTCCTAAAGAAGCGAAAGCAATATTATTCTATTTTATGGAACCCGGAGGTTCATTGCCGCGCTTACCTGAGCACGCCGTTCAACCCTATTCAATGCTAACTCTATCCAACCATCCCTCGCAAATCTGACTTCCCTTAAATCAATCCTAATAAATTATCCTCCCACAAGTCTAGGTCTTCCTAGTGGTCTCTTCCCTTCGGGTCTCCTAGCCAATATTTTCTAGATACGCCTTTCCTCCCCCGACGTTATGCAGTTTTCTTCAGTTCCCTGTTTCATCTCTCTTGGGACCAAATATTTTCCTAAGCACGCTGTTTTCGTACATTCCCGGCCCCGTTACACACATGGCGTTTTTTTTTCCGTCGCGGAGAATTTACCGTCGCCCAAAGACAGTAGTACATTGAAGTAAATTAGAGCTTGCACACGAGGCGGAAAAAAAAGATCGGTAAAATATCCGTCAGCGGCAGTTTTGCAGCCGCCTGGTGCCACTGGAGCCCGACGGATATTTTACCGCCACTTTGAAGTAGTGGTCCACGTGGCTAAATGCACATTTACACACACAGCGTTTTTTCTACCGTCGAGTTATAAGCTTAGTGTGATTTGAGTTGTGTTGGCAGGTTGATCGTATTTCGAATAACAATGAACATGGGTATTATGAGTAGTACGAGTACTATTGGTAATGAAATTCTCAATTCATTAATCGAAGCGAGACCTGTTTTATGGGATAAAACCCTCGACATTTACAATTTTCAAAAAGTAGCTCAAAGTACAAATACGAACACATTTAGGTACAATTTCCAACAGCAGTTTAACCCGCTTATGTCTTGCAGCGAAAAGCTGTTTTGCCATCACAGCATTCTGCATGTTTATTATTATAACCTGTGCTATTCAAATATGAAGGGACAGCATTCATACGTCTTTCAACAGTGGTATTATTTGAACGAAAAGTTACACACTGCACTTCCTGTGCATTGTTATTACATCTCAGCAATTTATACAATACAAGAATAGCATGCTGTTCGAGCTGTTCAGCATTTTTATTATTGCTGTTAATGTTATGATAGACCACCTGCGTGGTCTAGTGGTTGCTGACTGCGGACCCGCAAGTCTGGGTTCGATTCCCGGTACCTCCTTGGATTTTTCTGAGGTAGGGCGATCTGGAACGTGGTGAATTCAGACTCCTGACACCAACCGAGGGACTAATTAATAAAGAAGTAGCGACTCCTGTTCAGTAAGCCATCGATATCTGCCGTAGGAGTCGGCATGCTGACCACATGCCCCAATCCTGCGATCTGGCTATTCAAAATGTGACACTTCATTTGTTACGCTCATATTATTGATAAATAATAATAAATAAAATAATATTTGGAAGAAAGCAGATCGTTCGTTGAAAATGTCACTGTTCGAAATAGTACCCACTGGTGTTTAGAATTGTATCTACATTTTCGAACGTTATACTGGAAATGAAAGATTGATTGCCCTGACAAATTTTACAGCTGTTTGACTTTTCATATTTTTGTGAAGGGTCGATACGTTGCCAACTTTGTGATTACAATACAATTAAATTTGTCTCATGTTTATTGTGTTCATAAAATAAGAATATTTGTTAAGTGTTCGAAAATGTACCACCTTACCCTATATCGAGGGTTGACTGTAGTTTATATGTTTCTCAGAATTAAATTAATGGATATCATTTGAAAATGATTATCCCTAGTTCTTTGTGTCTTATGTGTGAATATGTTTGATTAGGTTGACAAAACTAATCATTTTCATATAAATAAATTAAATGTAGCCTATAAGTCAAATCTTTATTTATCTTTGGTATTTAATTTTCGTTACTTTATTAAATGTTATTTTATAATTTTCAATTTATAAATTTAAAAGCTGCTTTCACTTACCTCAGAGTTATTGCCAGTATTTCTACAGGTTGAATACAATTCCTCAGTTTGGCGTTTTTGCGTTGAATGGTATCTTTCAGCCGGCCATGCAGTTCGTCAAAGGAAGTCATCGACATTCTGAAATAATTGAAGAATTTCGTGTCATCCAGCCTCAATTCTTCAAACAACGTGTAGAAAGCTCCAACCTCATCTCTTCTTTCATTAATTGGATGAACCCAAATTAGTTGATTTTTCTTCTCCTTTTCATTCGACGACGGAATATCAATAACGCTAGAAGCTGCTCCTGGTTCATTTCAAACTACACTGCAATCAGTTATCTGAATAACACTGTAACTCTGTTGTGAATTGATCTGAAGATGAAACTATATTGCACAAACCAGCTTGCTCATACGTCGGCGACGGAAATTTTTCCGCCCAGTGTGTAAATGTTTAATTTCTTTGGGCGGCGACGGTAAATTCTCCGCGACGGAAAAATCCTCCACATGTGTAACCAGCGTCAGATTATGTTCTTCTCGAAGAGTAAGAGACCACAGCCCGCATTCATATAATTCAATGCAACCGGATGATTATAAATGTTTATTTTTAGTTTTCTTTACTTGAGTTCAAAATCCTCTGGATTAGAGGTTCGGGGGAAAGTAATCCTGGAAATATCCATATATGGTAAGGACCAGGTTCTGCAGACAGCTACTGGGCACCCCAAAATACTCATCAAATGATGCGAGAGAATTGAACCAGGATACGACAGCAGCATAGGTATAAATTATCTTAGGTATGATCTTAAAGATTTTAGATATCGTACATCTATGAGTAAGATTACAATGGTATAGTTAAAATACGTGTCTAATTTATGTTAAAGGATAATAGTAATAGGAACATTCTAACATTTCTAGATTACTGGATGACATCGGACTAAAATGGATTTGATGCTCAGTAGGCCTACTAAAATTTGAGAAAAACATAATAACGCTCAGTAAGGTCGTTAGCAGAAGATGGAACGATATTCAAAGGCAAAATCACATGGTTATAATGAGGGGAGGAAATGGTCCCTATATAATAGGCTATATTAAAACGAAAGATAAGTGAGGATTGGAAAAGTACGTCTCATTTATCTCCAAGAAACAAAGATTGGGTTTGTCATGGTGGCTGGTTAGAAGATGAAAACTTAGGGGTACAAGAAGGAATTCTGAGAAAGGACGTTGTCCTCCATGTCTAAATAGAAGAGACGCTGAACACGTAATTTTAAAATGGACCCGGAAACCTAAACGATCATACGACTTTTTTGAATTAGGCCTAGTTAAACAATTCCTAGGAATTAGCATATACGAGGGAGAATCAAATGAAAACTGCAATTAATTTTTTCCCACTATTTTACTGCAGGAAGAATGTTTGCTTTACATTATTTTTCTACTTAGTCCCCTCCTAGTTCAACGCACTCAAGCCATCGGAGAGGAAGTGCTTCGATACCGCGTGAGAAAAATTATTTTGGTTGACGCTATAGCCACTCGTGCACCGCCGATTGGATGTTTTCATCAGACTTGAACTTCTGCCCTCCAATGTGCTCCTTTAATGGGCCAAAGATGATGAAATCCAATTGTGCCAAAGCGAAGGGGATTGAAGGGAGTAGGTGTTTTGCTTCAACATGATAACGCCCGTCCTCATGCTCCTCGTGCATCAAGAAAACCGTCGACGACATCCACCATAATAGCACTATTTTACTAGGAAAAATTAATTGCAGTTTTCATTTGATTCTCCCTTGTAATAAATTAACAACAACGAAGAATATGAAAATCTGAAGGAAATCAGGAACTTTTTTGTGTATTGTTAAAAGAAAATGGGAAAAACTAATTCAAGGATTAGGTGAATAACTGTGTAGCTCCGTATCCTTGTACATTATAATTAAAGCACATAAAGCATGGTAATTGTGCCATAATATGTGAGATATGATTTTAAGACTTCAAGTCCTTTATATTAATATCAGTTTGTAATGGTAGGAGGTACACCCTATGGTAAAAACTTTTGTAACACCAAGGGTGTAACAATGCATGACACAAGAATAAATTACATACGTTACGTTATTTTTAGATTTCTGAACAGAAGGCGAGAAGATAAAAGTTTCTGAACTCCATAAAAATAAGCATTTCCTGATTTCAGTCGACAGTTATCTTCTACCTTAATATTATTTGTATCTGTAAGTTAATCATTGCTCCCAGGTATTAAATTTTTCCACTTGTTCGAACGATTTACCGGCCTTTCTAGCATTTTGTAGCGCATTATTTTGACATTCCATGACCATATACTTAGTTTTGTCTGCATTAATTTACGTATTACAATGTACTTGTGCCAGATTTTGGAAGTAAGCGGTCTAAGTAATAATACTCTTTTATTTTCTAATTTCCTATACTTCAATTACTACTACTACTACTACTACTACTACTACTACTACTACTACTACTACTACTACTACTCCTATTAATAATAATAATACCGCCTAATACCCACTTTTATTCACTACAATAGTTTTCTGAGAGATTAACTGGATAATGGAATGAAAGTAAACTAAATAACAAATAAAGTTATCAGTTTTTTCTAACTTTCCAATGATGGCAAAAAGCTCTAGGACTATGCCGTCTCCCTTGTCCAGTCCACAAAGCTTGAAAAATAAATACAAGGAAAGGTGAGAAATAATCTTTGGAAAGGAACCTTTCTGTAGTTCAGATATAGGCCCAAGCTTCCAAATAATAAAAACGAAAAGGGAATATGTTTCATTTATAAACTAACTATTTTGAAATGTGATGTGCAAATATTTTAATTTTTTTTTTATTATATTTTTTATTTTATACTCTCACAAGTTCAATTTAATTTAACGCCAGAAAAACACACATATCCAGTATATTCGCGAGTGCACGCCATGCACACACATATTTTATACGCGCACACATACGATACATCGTATTGAATCCATACTACTGTATGGTTTCGCATGAAACTCGCATGGGTATAGATGGCCCGAATCACACCTAGGATAAATAGGCTTCAACCAAAGGCAGAGTGCATCAAAGAAGTAGTAAAGTAACCACCCTAACCTCTTTTTCTTTCTTTCTTTTGTTCTTTCTTTTTTTTTAAATGAATTCCTTTACTTTTCTTAGAATTTCTGAGAGTCTAGAGCATAAATATGTGTTGCGATTAGCAATAGATTAAGATATAATGTGAGTGCCGCATGATTAACAATTGAATCTTTTTTAAGAAACCCCGTAAGTCAGGAAATATGATACAAATAATGATGTTATAATACAAATACTGTTAATTCGCCCCTGAGATGGTGGAATTAATAAATGAATTTTCTTTACAGGAAAAGACATAACTAACAAACTGTATTCACTGAATGAGCAACTGGGGATAATGGCGAATGCAGATGCAGCTGCTGCACTGAACAAAGCGCCCGATCATTGGCGCACAATGAACCGCAGCCTGAGTGTAGATGCTGTGCACACGGGCACACGCGGGCACGTGCGCTCCCTAGTCTGGCGCACCCAGCAACAGCGCAGGACTTCTGCCACATATTCTGACGGTAAGCATTCCATCCAAACATGACTATCTAGACTATGAACGTTGTACACATGGTACTTGCTACTATGTCTTATAGAGGAAAATTTGTCCTGGGCGAAAATCGACCCAGACTTTCAGCTAAGAATACTGAACGAAATAAATTATCGCAGTTCCTTTCTGTACAGTTCTTATGGTACACTTTGTGAAAATTATTGCCTGACTTTCGATTGGCTTTACTTGTATTATCCACAGGAGAAAAGATCTTGCAATTAAACAAAAGATTGCACATTTTTCACCCATTATGAAAATCTATTTACTTTCCTATTATACGTAATAAGTTGACTACGTTTTGGCTTTACGAAACCATTCAGTTCCATTCTAAATATTGACCATCTTTATTCTTACATACCTTATACTACAAACGCCAGCACATCTTCATTGTGACAATCATGCGTCTAACTCTTATTATAATTTTAAGTCCTTCCAGGCCTTTTTAGTAACGAATGGTTAGTGAAAATTCTCAGTTAAAACTGGCGGAAGATTCTTACGTATGCTAATGAGGAAATATCCTAGATACGAATTGTGGGAGATAAAATTTCTGTAAAGAACATGTTCGAGTGCCGGATAGGACAAATTTTCTTCTACAGAACGTGTTCTACTCTCTTCAGTGAAATATGTTGAAAGAAATTAGGTGCTTACTGTACACCAATAAAGTAAATCCTTAATAATTTAAATAGGCATCGCAGTAGAAACCAATCCCACGATATTGTATCGTAGATATGCTAGCTTATGCGTCCTGTAGAAATATTCTAAAAATATGTGGAATAGGAGGGGTGGGTTAGGGATCTTAGGGTTTATTTAATACTACAGTCTTTTATATCGAAAAGTGAGAAACGTGTGTACCAAGTTTTTTCAAAACTACTACATTCGTTAACCTATATTTATGGCAATATTCCTGCCAAATTTTATTATTCTAGCTGTATAATATAGCTGTCCTATAAGTGTGTCAAATATTACATAATGTGTAGGCTACTAAATGTGCAAAACTTGCTTAAAATGAAAAATCGAACTTTCTAAGGCATAACAGATGGAGATAAGACAAAAATCTAAGGACCAAACTGTAGATTTCTCAAAATCCATTACTGGAAGTGCAACCGGTATTCTGATACGATTTACTGTTTAGCTACTATAAGCCTCCAAAAAATGCCTTTAAAGCTGCGTCGGCCATTTTAATTTTTTTAGGGGGTAGAATATTATAACATTTGATCTTTTTAGAACTTTTCCTTCAATTACAAGCTAAAAGTTATAAGTGTGCCGAATTTCAAGTTCCTAGCTCATACGAAAGTGGGTAAACACTAATGTCAGTGAGTGAGCGAATGAGTGAGTTAACCACGTGACTTTATATTACAAGTGACTATTCCATTCATACGCCGCGTATTTGATATTGACCAATAACGTTTAGGAATTCCTCGGATATAGACCAATCACGATAATATTCTTCCCAGGGTCGCAAGTATGCAATTTTATCTGATAAAACGTCAGCTCGTTACTGGGCACATAAGACATCAGCATGCGGTGATTAATACGTCACATCCTGCCAGTGAACTGAATGAAAACACATTATTTAATACAACATAACTAGTTTGGAAATTGAAATAATATAAATGAGGATTGACTAAAAACATAATTTCGATTAGGTTCAAGCCAGTTCGTGTGCTTCTATAGCATTTTGATGTAAGCAACTACGACAATGCTCTGTTTTTAGTAAACGAGAAAGAAAAGTTTTTATCATAAAACGGGTAATTTATAATTTCAACATATTAAAAAAATCACTATGCTAACCAATCAAATATTAAAAACATTCAATTAACGCGAGTAAATTATGAAAGGAACATATTTGTATAACTTATCACATGACAATATGCCTTTCAAAAACTAGCCTAAACTTTGGCCTATAGAATAAAGTTCCATCGTTTTCGGACGATTTTCTTCGTTAATTAATTCGGCGATAAAAATAAAATCTAAAATAATACGTTTTTCACCCTTCAGTAATTAAGCTGTAATTACGGCTCATTGTTAAGAAGGTTTGTGAATTTACAAAGTTAATAATAATGAGTTCAGGAGTGTATTAGAATTTCAACAAGAAATTCCCTGCGCTGCTGCAGATAGATGTACACGACGAATTTGAGCTTCCGACACGGAAATAAATGTTGATACGAAGATATGTTTTGAGGATGGTCTGAATCAGTCAGAGGTCAATTAAGGACAGAAAGTTATTTATGAACCAACAATAAAATTAATTCTTTCAAGACGAAAATGTCGCTTTTTATATTTAATGCAAAATAGGGGAGAGTATTAATTCAGCGCATGGAATGTTGATAGGGTCTAGGAAAACAATACCTAAGATTTTTGTTTACGTTTTGCCATAATTAATCGTAATTTACCATTACACATATTTTTTTTTTTAACTGGCAACTTTGGACAATGAAATACATTGTGCAGATATTACGCAATCTCTTGTACAATTTGGAAATTTCTTACAGTGAAATTGTAAATAGGATTCTCAGCTGATTGTTCAGGTCCTATTCTAATTGTTGTGTGCTGGATATTCTTTGTTTCAGGTATTTCTCAGTGGAGAAAAGATTAATATATTTAATTAATACAATATAATATATTAAATCCCACTATGTTCCGTACAGTGTTTTTGAAATTAACTTTTATATTCATATTAATTATTTTAAAATAACTTTTCTCTGTAGAAGCAGCGATGGAACAAATTCCTATCAACGAGACTTCTAGTGGACATTACGAGAAACGACATCTACTACAACAGACACACATGGGGAATTCCTACCACATAGGTTTGAGTCATTTTTATTTTAAATGTTAGCTGTTTAGTAGGTATACTTTTACATTTCACACACCTTCTGGAATATATTACTAGTAATGCACATCATACATAAAATACTGAATTAAACTTCCAAATGAACAACATATAAATTATTGTCCGAATTCATTTAGTACAGTTTGCCTTTTGAGTCCCTTGCCTAAGGACAGAAAAAACCGTCTAACATTTAACCAACCACTAAGTTATATCTTATAATGAACACTATTATCCCAAATCATATTTACCTCAGTCAGTTATTTTCTGTACTTTTTTTTGGTCAACCATACTACAATACACGTATTATATGTGACGTAATAGTATCGGTGGCATACGGTGAAGTAATGCACTGTTGTTTTTATTCCAAATATTTCTACACGGAATCTTTGAAAGCAGCAGTTCAAACTGCAAAATAATCAACTTTTTTAAAAAATAAAATCAATTTTGTTCATGTTAATTTTAATGCCATAATAAATTGAGTACATTTCGTATGTTTTAATGTGCGTTGATTTGAGGTTAAAACATTCAATTAAAAGCCTGCTCCCTAAACGCCTTTGTCAATTGCCATCTATCGCAAAATAAAATAACTAACAGCTGGTCAGCGAGATAAAGAGTCGTTCATTTTATCAATTACAAGGTATTCTAAAAACTAAAAACTAAGATATATAATACGGGTAAAACTAAAACATGTGTATGCAATTTGCCCGTCATGGTAATTAAGACGCTCGTATAAAAATTAGGAAATGTGCGTAGCGTCTTAATGAATGTCATTACCAGGGCCCGGATTCTAATGACATATCATCTTTTTATTGATGCTGCATAGATATTGCCAACTCGTGGATACATCCTAATCATGGCCTCTAAATTATAGAAATGCATTTTTATTAGGTCACTTTTTGTCGTTTTATGCAATTTTATATTTTTAGGGCATTTATTTGAACATTAGGTCATTATTTTGTCATTTTCGTGTCTTTTGCTTCCTTATTTAGTCATTTTTATGTATTTACATTGAGTGTATTAACTTTTTTTCGTCGATAGCGGTGCTGTCTTTGAAGTGTTGTTTGTTTAATGCAAGAAGGAAAAATTCTGCGTTGAAGTGTTGACATGTCTTAGTCGGAAATGAGAATAAAAAACGCGAAAATGTTGTGTTATATTACTATTGTTATTAGATTTCCTTGGCATCAGAGTCTGCCACCTGCATGGATTTGAGAGTGCAAACTATTGTTTACCCTCAATAGCCGAATTTCGACTCACCAGTGCCTCAGTGCCAGTATTAATTTCCGTGAGAAAAGAACATTCACAACATAACAGTTATTTACAGGTTTTACAATTATATACAAACTAGTCTATAACTTTGTGTGTACAATAATAATTTTTTATAAATAAAATATCAGTTTTTAGGTCATTTTTTATAATTAAGTTATTTTCTTTAAAATCGAGGTCATTTTATAGGTCATTTTTCAAACAATTTCAGGTCATTAGAATCCGGGCCCTGGTCATTACATTCTCGTTACATTAGTTTAAAGTACACATACAGTAAAAGCGCATAAAAGTGTTTTTTTTTTTTTTTCGTTAGATTAGTTTAAAGTACACATACAGTAAAAGCGCATAAAAGTGTTTTTTTCTTTCTTATTCCTGAACTACCAATAATGTGAATATCACACACACACGCACGCGTACGCATGCACGCGCACACACACATATATATATGTATATATATATATAATATTAAAATGTTAATATGTTCAAAGCCAAAATGACATTAGGGGTTTTTGAGATGTTTTTGAAGAAAGACATTGTATCACAAAGATAATAATGAAAAGAAAAGTAGGTCCCAGTACTATTTTGAAATAAATAAATCAATCTGTTGGACATTATGACAATCTAAGTTGCCATATAGAACATCTCTCATAAATAAGTTACAGAACTTTCATATCACAATACGAACATTCTGCAGAGTAATAATATCGGGAATAAATTAAAAATAAAATGATTCAATTCCATAATTCTTATTTTCTAGTACTCATTTTATTTATATTAGTTGATCATAAATTCTGTCACGATATAACCATTCCTCACGCTCCTAAATCTCAAGCAGGTTTGACTTGCAACCACACGCTTTCTGGACGCTCATGCAATTTCGCCTCACGCTTCGCTTCAAGTACTCGTCACTCACGCTGCGTTATATGGACACATTCATAATATTAATCCCAGTGAAAGATGAGTTGACTATGCTCGCTACACGATCCTCTCCTCAAACTGCCCTGTGCCATTCGAGTTTTAAAATCTTGAATCAATTATACCATAAAGCCATATTTCTTGCGCCACGGAATTCGACTGTCTGGGTGTCCAGATATACTGTAGTGAAGTAAATTAGATTAACCTGGTGCAAAACAGACCACTGGTTTGTTGAATAAATGAAGTAGTACATAATAACAACAATAATAATAGGTTAATAATATATTTCAAAGTATATTAGTTATGTCCAACAGAGACAGTAATCTATGGCTCATGAATGCATATACCCAACAAAGTATATTATTTACAATTCTCGCCTCAATGATCATAATTTATATTAATTTTGTCATGTTATGTAATAATTTTTTTCCTTCTAAGTAAGCTGTTTATATGAACGTTTGTTGTTTGCTTCTTTCTCAATGAATATCTTGTTTAATGACAATTTTCAATCTTACAGTATACTCATTTTATTTATATTCCTATTGTGTAACTTTTATGTCATTTAATAATTGAACAGAAGTTATCATTGAAATGATTCAGACATTTTGTGTCTTGTGTGACTTCATGCTTAATCGATGTTGCGAATAAATAATGGTTTCTCGGACTTCCAACAGGATCAGAGAGATATTGTATCCGAGCTAGCTCCTTTGCTATCTTCTGGGATATACAATCATGAAATCAATACACAATCATTCATTCCTCTCACCCAGTTGCAAATCCGAGAAACCACTATTCAATTCATATCTTGTAGTTTTTATGTTATAACATTGACCTGTCGTATTTATGTTTATGCATTTATTTTATACATAATTCATTTTGCTTTTTTTGTTTAGTCTATGTACTAGATCGTATTTGGAAGGAAGGTCATGTGTTTTTAACTTGAGCTCCTATTTGTTGCCAACGTTTCTCCAAGCAGGTCGGAGGAATTTTAGTTGTTAACTGCAGATAGCAGTGAGCATTGTTATTAGGCCGTTAAGTCAAAGATCACTTTTCATTATAGGGCTTAACAATCGGAAGTCTGAAGGAAACTGGGCATACCCTTTAAGATAATAATTTGGGTTTCTAAAGATCACCTATGAAATCAGAAGAGAAAATTAAAAATAGGAAACTTAAGATATGCCCAGAGTGTCTTAAATAAAGAAAATTTTCGGGAAGAAGAAATGGGACATCTGTATCGACAATAATAATAATAATAAAATAAAAATATTTTATTGCCATTGAGCTTACAAAGCTATAGACAACGTCAAGAGATACAAGAATTCATATAAATTTTAAAATTATAAGTCAGGTAACAGAGACATACATACATACATACCTTAATAACATATACCAGCATCACTTAGAAATTTAGATGTACAAGTTTCTCCTCATAAATTACTAGTAACATTAGAAGGGTTGATTCCTGTCATTTAGGAATTCTTGAATGTTGTAATATGGTGTAGATACCAACCACATTATATAGACTTTTTAAATTTAGGAGCAGGCAATTAGAATAGTTGAATAGGAAGGTTGTTATATAATCTTACACCAATCGTATCAAAGTTGGATAGCGATTTAGACAGTCTATGGTAAGGTAAGTATATTCGTTGATTATTTCTTGTATAATATGAATGCATGTCTTGTCTTTGTTGAATTATATTTAAATTATCTTCTACATAAATGAGTACTGAGTATATGTATAAGTTTATTACAGTCATGATTCTCAGATTGATGAATAATGGTTTGCAATGAGTTAACTTGTGAGAATTTGTTATTATTCTAACAACCTTTTTCTGTAGTGTGAGAATGTCGCTCACATTACTAAAGATCTACATTAAGATAAAATTATCTTAAAGATATGTGAAGGCTGATATTAAAGAAGAATCAACTTTTTGCCATGTAGGAGTTTACATTGGATCTTACTGTAGCACAGTATTTTGGCATAACTTATGCGTACGTAATAAGTAATAACTAATAACCATTCAAGTAGACCTTACCATCAAATATTTTTGTGAGTTTAGTTTGTCGCAAAAATGTACCTGTTATTAATCAAGTTGTACATTTTTTCTATCATTTAGCAGAAGACACTCTGGCGTTAAGCTACTCTGATAACACTAGTCTACAGTGATTTTGCTACTGAAACAAAACAATTGAACCAACCCTAATTTGAATGTGCTGATTACAGATCTGAAGTCATTTTTGCTCTACCACGTCACAATTTTTAAATAATTACGATTTACAGTTTTACTCTTAAGTAAATTGTGATAATGACATTGCATATTCAAGTTAATATAATTGTCTTGGCCTCCTTGATTTCATTGGTCAGTTGTTTTAACATTTCAGCTACTTCTCACCAGCTGTATTCATTTTCCCACCAAAACTTGCTGATTTCCATTAAAGTGGATTTCTTTGTGAAGGAATACAGAAAGCTGAAGTAAAATAAAATATAGTTGATTTAAGTTCATGTAATATTGTTATGTAAGTAAATACATAAGTAAATAAATTGTATGGCTTTTCTATTAATGTTTTATGCACTTAAATACCAAGATTCAATATATATTTGCATTTGCTTCACATAACCTGCCCACATAACATAACATAACTAACATGAACGTTAATGTTTACTTTTATTGACGATAATGTCCATTTCATTTCAGAAGTTCAGAAATTAATATGTTGAATAGAAGAAGCTGTGTTAACCATCCCACAGACTAGGTTTCTAGAAAATTATCAAGCTGAAAATTATGCTGAGCTAGTACGGTACATAAAATGCTTAGAGCTTATCAAAATCTAGGTTGCCGTATGTCATTAAAGTTATATTTCCTGCATTCTCACCTAGACTTTTTCCCACCAAATCTCGGGGCTGTAAGTGATGAACATGGTGAGAGGTTCTACTAAGAAATATCAACCATGGAATCCAGGTACCAGGGTCAATATGGACCGCGCATATTGGGTGATTACTGCTGGTTCCTACAGCGATCATCCACAAGCCAATATAAAAGGAAAAGTCAAGGTCTCAAGCCCTTTTAAATGGGGTTTTTGGTGCTTACTTCACGTTGTAAGTCTGCATTTGCGTATTAAAGTATTTAAAATAACTTAACTTAATAAATATAAATTTATTTCACTTGCTTAATGGGACAGGATATTTATATGAAATGTCATATTAGACTTAATAGTTACATTATCATAACTCAAAAACCTGACGTGCTAGGAGAAATCTGACTTCAGATCTGGAATCAGCACATCAATTACTATATAAAGCACATAAAGTTTCCTCAGTAGCAGACAAAATATTTTTTTGTAGACTAGTGTAATTTACCTTTCTACATTTCTGTGTCTTGTTTCAGTTCAATTTTCCATGTAAGTGGAAATTCAGTTTGGACCTAGTTTCGATCAGTTCAAATTAATTACCTCTGCTTGTCCAAAACAGCACCCGATACTCAAATCGCAATATTCTGGCAGAACCTTCCGTTTCGGAATTTTACTGATGTCCGAATTGAATTAGTGTAAAATGTCGAATGCCTCCCAGATTTCTTTGTATACGCCAAAATAGTCCGAATAATTAAATTCCTTTCCCTTTAAGGGGAAAGGACGGTAATTTTTAAAGAGTATTTCCTATTATGTGTAAAATATTTTTTATATAAGTCTTATATAAAGAGAACAACCAAACAAGAAAGATCAATACAAAGTCTGATATTACACGCGTCACTGAATTTACATACTAAAAACTTGTTCTTAAAACTTAAAATTAAATAAAGATAATCGTGTAGCCTACGATTAATCCTATGTCTACCTCATTTGCAAATATCGAGTCTACTAATCTAACAAATTAAATATATTTATTTATTTATTTATTTATTTAATATTTGACCAAAGAACAAAATTTGTTACAGATCACGTCATATTTACAAAGGAACTATAGTTCTATAGTACAAACAGAGCTAACAAATAATAACAAATAAGTATAGCAATATTATAGGCTACAACCTTCATTTCAGAAAGCAGTTGTAGCTGAAAGGATAGCTTACCGTATATCTGAAAAATAAAATATAATAGGGCCTAAGGTTTATAAGATAAATTATGTGTTCGTAAAAATATTTCAAGTAATAATATACATTATTGCCATTTATTGCTCTATTTACTGTGGGTGAAAGCTCATCACTGGAATAATAATATTATCTTAATATAAGAAAATTTAGTCGGGTGCTGTGGTCTGGAGGTAGCGTGCCAGCCTCTAAATCCGAAGGTCGCGGGATCAAACCCGGGGGTTTTTCAGGAGGTAAAAATCCTGGGCACGGAGTCCTCCGGGAGGGACTTTAAGCTGGGGGCCCCGTGTCGTAGATTTACGGCACGTAAAAGAACTCCAAGCCTAAATTAGAGCCTCTGGACAAAATTTATCGGCCCTTTCACGTCCAAGTAATATCTTAGTTTCCGGAGGGGGATTAAGGGGCAATGGGCTTACCATCTCTGCCCTCTCTAGGAAAATAAGCGTAACAAAATTCACATCGGTAAACAGAAATCTCCATTTAGAAGCCCTTCGCCCCAACATGGGGGCATAGGATTCGAGAGAGAGAGATAAGTAAATTTAAAAGTTTTCCTAAATTTATTTAATTCGTTTATTGATTCATATCGATTGGAAGTTTATTGTTTAGTTGCATCCCTTTATAATTTGGACTCCTTTAAAAAACTGTCAATCCATGTTTCGTTAATCTGTTTTCATTTTTGTTTCTTGTAGAGTATTATGACTCTGAATATCAATCTTTTGTTGCCGATTATTTTTGTTACAGTGCCCCATACAGTGTTTTACAAAAATATATAATTATAACCAAGCCATTTTTAAAGATAAATTCAAAACCTTTTTTTTTAATTTGACTTGTAACAGAATGCTCTACAAACTGCCTAAAACGGAATATTAATACTAGTCTCTATATCTGTTAAAGTTGAAGTTTAAGATAATTTATCTCTCTTTCTATTTTTAAAAGCACATATTTTTACAATGAAATCAATTAGCAAAATTCTGTTGTAGTGAAAAGTTTCTTAATAGCTTAGAAATTTCATGCCTATAATGCATGTATCTATAACAGTTCAGAAGATATAGCAATGCTGCAAAAAGAGTTGTGTTACGGGATACAGCAATCAAAAGTTTAGCATGCATTTCAAGAATCTTGCTTTCAGACTTCCATAAGATCATTCCTTCTAAACTGTTGTCCTCTATGCTCTCATCTTTCACTTTTGGCAACATGTTTATGCAATTTTCTGTATTTCTGTGTCTTTATACACAATTTTCTTAGTAACTTGTAGGGGTGAGAGAATTTCATAAAAAGGATCTTTAAAAATGGCGTGTCTACGTTCGATAATTGATAGCACAAATACGCACAAATTGACTTGCAATGTATTCTATACACATCGCAGAATATTTGAAAGAAAAAAAAAATAATAATAATAATAGAAAAAATGTATTAAAAATTCTAATTTGAAAAATTACTTAAATCGCCAGTAATTTTAGTTTTTAAATTTATTAAATGGTTGCCTTCGCACAATCTCAATGACAACCAAATGCAAAATTCAGTCTGTGGCCATAATGATTGCAGCATAGTTCTATCTTACAAGAACGAAATTTTCTTAGTGCTTTTATGAAGCAGGAGATGGTATTGAAGAGAAATGTTGCATGTAGGCCTAACATGTAAATTAAGTTGCATAGTAATACATGCACATAATTTAAGCACCAGCTGAAAAAAACTCGAATTAGATAAATATAAGTTAGCTATAACGTGAATTATATTAAAATGACTTTTTCTCTGCGAGTGTCTTTCATTTTGTTTATATATTGAACATTAAAACTATTTATTTTTTATGTTTAGGATCATCTTCGCCCACACGTATGCAACACCACTGCTGGGTACCAGTGGTGGCTAATCACTTCCCAGTCACATCACCATTCACCAATTACACTCCAGCGGTGATAACCACGACGACAGCAGCAACTGTTGGAACAGTTGTATCTGCCGCCACAACCGCTGCAGCTCAGCAACTCAGTTCCGCTGCTATCCAGCAGTTCACATCTTCACCATCTGTAGCGCTAGTCCCAGTGATTGTACCGGTTCTAGCGCCGCCACCGGCTCAAGCGCACACTAGGTCCAGGTCCATTCGGCGGTCCGGTGGAAGAGAAGTCAAGTTCGAGACGCCCGTCTGACATCGGCTTTCCGACGGAGGAGAGGAAGAGGATGACGTTTTCAAAGACGACATTCCCTACACGAGCAGTAATGCTGTACAAACTGATGTACAGATGTTCACTTTCCCCCGTATTATGTAAATAAAATCTACTCTTCTTAACATAATCAAGACATAAATAATGGGATACGGGAACCAATATCTTCCCACCGTTATCCACACTGTAATTACTCCGTGGCAGTCAAATTTTTCAGGAAATTAACGGCAGTTTTTTCATTACGAGGAATCTAAGGAATCTGTAAACAATAAAACTTTCTGCTTTCAACAACAATCAGGAACTAATAAATTCGAAATTTTGAAATAGATATTTTTTATACTGATGAAATTCAACGTACAAATAAAAATTAACTTAAGAACGTTCTAATGGAGGGGAATTAGCAAAAGGGTTGAATACTTGCAATACACAACTGGGATTCTATAAACGAGAATTCTATAATTTGAGTAGGCCTGTTATTAATTATCAAAGAAAAGCAACAAAGGAGGCGACATTACTCCAACCTAAGTTTGTTGTTTAGAATAGCAACTCCTGTTCGTATGAGGTAAATCAGTCGGATTTAGAGAATGTTTTAAGACTTTTATTCAATATCGAAGTATTGAGAATCTACATTCTGGGACTCTAAAGATGTAACACTAGCCACAGTTTAATTCAGGGATTCAGCTTCCTTTTAAAAGTTAAGTATTTCATATATGGAAATCTTCAGGCTCCAGACAGTTTATTCTTGCTTCCTTTAGGTTACGATGCCTTTTAGGAAGATTTGGTCTACTCTCCAATAAATTAATTCAATGAATTATTGTGAATACGGATATGAGTGCCGTCCTTTGTTCCTTCTTTCTTTTTTAATTTTCATGAATATAAACTTTACAGAATTAACAAAAATTCTTAATTAAACGTGGATGTAACAAAACATCCATGTGAGCAGCATCTTGAAATAATATAACCTATTGTTTTATGTTGAAAGTATCCACCTTATCAATCATAATATACGAGGGTGATTTTTGTTCAATGACAACACATTTCTAGAATGTCACTGAAACAGAATAAGTTTTAATCTGTGCATCTAAATATTGGTAGAGTACCTCAGGGAAAAATGGGTTTTTTCTAATGTACCACACATGTCTCAAAAATTAAAAGAATTCAATGATACTATTTACCGGTAAAAATTATGCTTCTTCTTGTATAAAATTTTGGCTAAATTTTGAACATTTTAAAGAAAATTTTAAGATTTTCTAAGAAGATAACTGACGTAAAGATTTCTAACTAATCTGCATGCTAGGCCAAAATTATCTAAAAGACTTAAATGGTGAACGTTCAAATTTAACATGATGAGTCTCAGTTGAGATAATTTTACCGCCGTTACGCAGATTGCTTTAAGTATTTCTAGGTCAGCTGCGCTCTTTATTTATTTATTTGAATTTTATTATTTAATCTTGTTTTTAACACTAAAACTCCAATTTAAACCGGGGAAGTGAGTTCTCATTTAATTCTTATTATTGTTGAGGTATGTGTCGTGATAGAGAGAATACATTTATCCCTTGATATGTAGTTGCATATACTTCCTGTCCGAGTAAAATTGTATACTGTATTTGACATAACTGCCACTATTTAATATCAACCCTTGTACCTTAAGCCGGAGAGGAAGTACAAATATGTTATGGCTACATGAAGATCTGATTAGGAATAAGACAAAATAAACAATATAAACGAGAACAAAATTATAAAAGTGTGGTAATAATAACTGTAGGTCTATGGCATAAACGACAAGTCAGACAATACCATTTTCATCTTCAATTTCCGAAAAAAAATTTAAATTATGAAAAGTTAACTTCGATTTCGGAAAAAGTAAATTTGATTTCAGAAAAAGTAAATCTATATTTAAAAAACCCTCAATTTTGGAAAAAGTTAATTTCAATTCAGAAAAAAGTAATTTCAATTTACGAAAAAAGGAATTTATACACATTTTTAAAAATTAGTTCAAACAATAATAGGCTATATATATAAATTGTAAAGTTAACAGATACAAATAAAATATTATGCAGAGGAAGAAAATGAGTAGTTTTATTCATTTAGCATTTCAATCTCTGTCTGTTAACTTTTCCGAAACTGCAGTTGAAAAGATAATAGTGTTTACAGCATCTTTAAAGATATAAAACTTCTACACGAAATCAAAGTTAATATGACTAACTTATTCTAGACAATAATTCTCATGGAGATTTTATTTGTAAAATCATAAGAATTGGGGTGTTACTAAAAGAAGAAATATACATTATGAAGCTTCTTTATGCTATGTTTCGGGGGTCTATTACTGGTAGCTTTTCCCTGTTTACGACATATATCTAAAATAACGAAGAAAGATTCAAAATCCTCATGATTAATCATTTCTTAAATAAATTGTGCAAAATGAGTTGCTCGAACGTTCTCGCATAGCGTATATGCTAAAAGGTAGCACAGAAAAACGTATATGGGAGAAATAAAAAATTACAAAATAGAGAAAAGCACAAACACCGTAGGAAACATGAATCTTATGTACCTATTATGCGTTCTGATAGTAGGCCTAATATTTTAAAAATGTGATAAAAATTAAAAGGTATAAGTTACAGGAATTTAATCCAATTGACACGTTTTGTCTACAAATACAATATTTTCTTCTATCGCTATTTAAAAATCTGAAAACTTATATTCTTTATTCATAACTCGTTTTTTCCATGATAGGTCCCCTTAAAATTTCAGTTATAAAACCAAATTCTGGGTGGTTCGATAATATTATTAAAAAATCCTTAATTAAAAAAAAGAAGTACCGGTAAATACAATGAACCGTTTACCATTGTGATTGTCTACAGACAGACTGCATTCCAAAAACACTTTTTTCGGTTTCTATGTATCGTGAAACGCGTTTTCCCGGTGTTATATCGATTTCGATTTTTTTTGTCACGATCACAATACTTCCTTTATACTACATACATGCGAGAAAGTACAAATTAATGAAGCTCTAGCTATGTATCTAATAAGAACGAAATGCACAAAATCAAATGCCTATTTTCAACGAAAGACTCCAAAATGAGCAATGTTATCCAGATACAATTGGTAGGAAAATAATACAAATAGCTAATAATTGTATGTTCTAGCAAAGCCTAACGCTATGTCGGCCAGGGTGATGCAGAATACAATGACGCTGGCTACTTATACCCAAAGTGGCGGGTTCGATTCTGGCCTAGGTCCATAGAATTTATGTGCACGTAAATGTGACAGGCGTAGGTGTGTAAATTTATAGGTATCTAGAAAAAATCCTGCGGGACAAACCAGCAACGGTCAGAAGCCTAATTTGTAGTACACCTCATCACTGAATAATCGTAAAACACACCAAAAAACCTCATAGCTCGTATATACTTTAATGAACCAGGTTTATCCAGCTGCAGCTGAGTACCATCGCGTGATGTCATTTAGGATTTCCTTTAAATTTCGTGGCATTACAATGGAAAGAGGGAGACATCCTTTTTTAATGTGGCATGACAAAAATATTTCTGTCACAAATATTTCAATGAAGATTTATATATGAAAGCTTTGAAAAATTCCTTGAAAGTGCATTAATTTTCGTTGTACCCTGTTGCTGTGACTTACAATACTGTTAACTAAACTAAACTCCGTGGCGCTACATCCCTGGAAGGGACTTGGCCTACCACCCGACCGCTGCGTCATCTCCCGTAGGCAGATGGCAGGATTGGGGGGCAAGTGGTCAGCATGCCGACACCCACGGCCGTTAATGGTGATTTTCCTGACCAGATACAATACTGCTACATACGGAAATACTATTTTAGGAGCTTGTTTGTATACATTCTACATAACCGGGGCATAATATGTATTAACTATTTGATAACTCGCCTATGTTTTTGGTAATTTTAAGTTATATATAGAGCGCTTTCAATCTCATCTTCAGCAAAAGACTTCCGAGTTGCGAACTTTGTCGTTAGGAAGCAGTTTTTCTACGATGTTTTACGGTGATTTCAAGAGATTCCAAATCGAACAAAACGTCTTCCTAATCACAGAGTTGGTAACACAGGAGTCAGTTAAGGCTGACTAATGCAACTCAAAGCATTACGAAAAGGTAACTTCAAATTACTAAAAATAGTAGTGTACCCTATCGTAGCCTACATAAGTTAACCAACATCAAAAACTGATTTCATACCAATATTAAGAAATCAAGAAATTAATAGTCTGTGTTGCCGAATTCAAAGGAGTAATGTTATTGAGAATAAAGATAATTTCATTTTGATTTTGTGAATTTCTTTTGTTTGTGTATAGTTGCAGTAGTAGGGAACTTCCATTTTAACTATTCAAATGGTTTCATAATCATATTTAACTTTTAATGCAGAAACCTCTTCATTTCTACCCCTGTTAGCCCTGTAGTACCAAATGGTACAAACCCTACTTAGACATGCATACATAGACCCCTGAAACATGCATATTGAAATGTATTCCATTGGCGAGGTTTAGGCTACATTGTGATATTAAAGTCACAATTGCTAAGAGTTGGGATTCGGATTGGAATTTTTACTTGTCATGCAGAATTAACTGACAAAAATATATTTTATACCAATAGGCTATAAAACACCTTCAGACCTTATACATGGGTTGATAGTGTTTAGAATAATCAATCCAGAAAAAGATGCCAAAATAAACTGAAGGATATAAAGGACATGTTTTGAAAGCTATAAACTGTTCACTTCAAGTGATAGATGAGGGGGACTTCTTCTTAACACTAGCTGCAAGTCACTTGCACTGTAAGAAAAAATGCAACATGGGACGCATTTTAATATTAATATTATTCTGGTTCACACTTAAACGTTGCAATTGTAATGTACGTTTAAAGTTTAGTAAGGGTGAAAACTAGTATGTGCCAGTTTATCGAAAAAGTCACGCTAAGGAACTTTAAAATTCACGATAAGCATAAGGTATAAGATAATCCGATAGGCATAAGATATTCTTACAATTGATCTTTAGAATATACACATTTTACCTCATTGTGTTTCCTTATTCGAAAACGCTATTTGATATAAAATCTTAAGCTTTCAATTCGAAGTGTCGAATTTAATTTACCTCAGAACATAAAACAAACCTGGAAATTTTAAATTAATTTGCCTCATGTATACTCAAGTTACGAGTATTTTTAAAGTATTGTTATTCAATATTTTTACTTCCTTAGTAAGGCATCGATGAAATGTTGTTATTTGTATATTTATAAAAACTCAGAAACAAAAGTGTAACAGGTTACTGAATGAATGAGTAAATGAATTAAAAGCCCTAAACGCCATGTGAGTAACTTAAGCTCAAGATAAAAAGTAACAGAATGGTTTGTATGATATTATCTTCTTGTTTTTGTTCCCAATGCATTCTGAAAATCTTCGTACTCTAGTTTGGTTCAACTCGTCTAGTCTGTTAAGTTTGTGTGTGTTTATGTGTGTGTATGTACGTATATTAATTTAATCCCAAAATTTTGTAAAGTTATGCGCATTATCAATTTATGTGATTCATTAAAAACCATTAAAGAATTCAGAGTATAAGTGAGGGGAGATTTTATGCATAGAACTTCACTAAAATTGAAACCTGACCTGGACAATTGTTGCGAGAAATTCAACTGAAAAACGGAAAATCATATGCAAGAAAATCACTTTCCATTTGATGGCAGTTAGAAAATAAAAAAAGAATCTTCAAAGACCACAATATCATAACAGCCCCAGTTAAAAGATAATATAGTCAAGAAATATGCTTAAGGCCACCAATATTGACCCTTCAAAACATCAGCCATTTATCAGTTTGCCGGTCTCCTTAGCCGCGGTAGCCAGGGCGTGTTGCCTTGGAGCCGTTTATAAGGAGGCTGTGGGTTCAATCCCGCCTCGGGCATGGGTGTTGTAAGAAAAACAAATGAAAACGAGGAAAAATGGAAAACGAGGGAAAACAGAAAACGAGGAAAAAATGTATCTTAAAAAATTCAAATGTAAAGATTGTCTCCTTAGGTGCATAGCAAAAACTAAAACAAACCTACATACCAGAATAAGGAACACCACAGACATCCTAAATATGTACAAATTGAGACACCGGCGGTAACAGCCCATGTGTGGAACATGGACTATGAAATTAAACGGGTACCGGAACTAGTAAAGTGTACGCAGGGACACAGGGAACTTACAATTTGGGAGAAGATATTCATCCAGAAAATGTAGTTATTCAGATAACTTTGACATCCATGGAAGATGATCTAAGTATGAAGTTTGAATATGTCCTTTAGAGGATACACGGCAGGCAGTATAATCACGATGACAAAGAATTTCTCGAAAGAATTGTCCAGGTCAGTTTCATGATTTGAGCGAAGTTTTTATATAAAATATCCACTCACTCATTTTTCAGTAATTTATTCTATAACTTCACTGAAATTCTCCACATTAATTATATTTCAGAGTACTCACATTTTAAGTGAGAATATAAAGAATAATTAAGTGGCTTATAGAATACAGAAATATGCTCTTCTGATTATTTTTCTTGTTTACTTCAAGGTAAACAGAAAATAGTGCGAAGGGTACACTGTTATCACTGAATTTCCGCTCAAAGAACCCTACATTACCAAAAGGTAGATTAGGGTTTTAGTTATAAGGAAAAAGATCAGAATAAAATAATAAAGTCGTGTAAAATGCGAACTTTGATTACGTAAGTAAGTTAAATAAACCTATAATCGCTTGACGAATTTGAAAATGACTCACATATACACCTATCGCTACATTTATATAATGGAGTGAAAGTTGATACAAAAATGGATTGTATTGATTGTGATGTGTTCAAAAACAATTATTTATTGAAAACTTAAATATTCTTCTATCGTGTAAGAACGCCTTCAGGAAGAAAACTTGGAACACTGAAAGTGAACGCTATTGTAGACATTCTGACTGTTTCATACGTTCATCTGTTTGTATACAAATACTCCGTTCTTCAAGAGTAGATAACCAATGGAATTTTTCATTGCCGTCTACTTGAAACAAAATGCGTCAGTTTTATACGTTTTTAAATGAAGAATGATATTTCAATAGTGTTGCATCGTTAGTTCGTATTGTTTTTGTGATTTAATGTTTACATTTTTGAATTTATATTGCTGTATTATGAACAATGTGTCACAAAAGAAGGCCCTTAAACAGGAAAGACGCCTGATTAACACTGCGTGTAAGCACGACTGTGGTGTTCATATACTGCGAAAAAATATTCATGCACATTGTAGTACAACCATAAACAGTCATAGAATATTATATAAATGAATTTGAAGTTAAATAAATAACAGACTTTTCTTTTTTAAATAGAAACCAAGAGTTGGTTTTAAATCTACAATGTTACTCATTCGAAGAATGTTTGGCAATTTTACAACTGTTTATGTTTAAGCAACACTATATTTAATTACTTTTGCAATCGTATTTCGTACTGCTATCAGAAAACAATCATTTTCTACAGAACACAATATCTCTTTTTCAGCAGATTTAAATATTTGCCTGTCTATTTTCATAATTTTGACATGAATACTGAACATTTACATAAAATGATGGTAGATATATAAAGAAAAAGTGCAAATCTTTTCAAGTTAGGAACAAAAGAATACAGTATTGAGATAACAGTAAAGTTATACATATTCATATAGTACGATACACTCTAAGTAATCAAAAAGCTAACCCAATTTCTACTTCAGCTCATAGACATACATTTTATAAAAAAGTATAAATACATTTAATTATCATTATCATACTTTTCATGCCCAAATAAACTGAATTTATTTCGCCTTTAAGTATTGAGTACTGCTGAAATACATAGGAATTCTTTATTTCAGAAATTAAGATTCCATTACACGGATGCCTTATATTATGTAAGACTGCAAATTATAATTAATGGAAAATAGGCATACAATATACAAGACAGGCACATATGTGAAGTTTAAAATATGCTATATAATTATAAAACTCGAACTGTAGAAACTGCACAGATATATGTAGGGACAATGATAAGCAATATAGTTTGCACCAAAATTAAATAATAAAAAATAAAGCATCTCAAAACCTGTCACGAAATTGCACAAACTGGTATGACTTAAAAGGTATTGCACTATGAATTGTGAAAACAACCACCACAAGTTTCGTTTCCAGTTCACACAAAGAACTCCGTAATGTTGTACAAACACACTACACGAATACGTTGTGTTTAAATGTTTTACTTATGTTGTATATCACATTCATGTTTGTTGGTATGTGTTAAAATGCCGTTGTCTCACTGTGATAAGTGTTGGGCTTTCAGTGGATTAACAAGAGGAAATAATTTGCCTAAACCTCATATTGTATTTGTTGTCTGTGATGAACTCACTGTATTATTTTAAAACGAAGCATTGTTTATGTGTGAAATAGGCCTAATTATAATGCATAATGGCCTCAGAATGTTATAAGGGCCGTCAGAAAGATGACTATTACATTAATAATTATATAATAAGTTGAAATTAACACTAAACCACTTACAGTGTAGTTGACCTGTATTAGTTTCGGCAACCATCGCTACCATTTTTAACAGCTATACTTCAAATGTCAGGACACTCTCCCGTGAACGCTGAACCAATTTCGAGATGTCATCAATCCTTGGGATGTCTAAGTTCATGAGATGGTTCTTCTTCTTATGAATAAAAATCTTCTCCCAGATTGAAAGTTCTTTGTGATAATGGACGTTTTTAACAGTTCTTGATCCCTAATGGCTTCGTGTTCTGGAACCAATTTAGTATTGAAGTTTTTATCCATAAGAAGAAAAAGAACCAACTGTTTAACTTCGACATCCCAACCAATGATGATGTCATATCGAAATTCGTTCAGTTTCCACAGAAAGCTGCTGTATCAGTTAAAGTATAGCTGTTAAAAATGGTGGCAAGGGTTGCCGAAACTAGTACAGGAAAACGATACCATAGGCTAAGTGAAGTTTAGTGTTAATATCAACTCCCTATATGATTATCATGTTGTTTAACTTCACAGTGTTAACTTCCAATACAATTTAATAGTAGTATTACCTTATTGAAATGTGGAATAGTTACAGTGATGGTTTTCCATATGATATGTAGAATTGTGTTTTTTGGGAGTAGAATTGCATTAAATGGTTTGTTGGTTAATAGGGCATTAGTTCTAAATGTGAACGGATTACATTAGATTTTAATTCTGTTATGCTGGAGTGGGAGTAAGTAAACAATTTGAAGAGGATCAAACAGGCTACATTTCAGTTACGGCCATTTTATAACTTTAATTCAGAAGGAAATACATTCATGCCGCAATATATTTTGACGATTGTACTCGCTTATACATGCTACATATCTATAATAAACAATTTACTTATTCGATAGGTGTGAATTTATGCAAAAAATAGCATAAATTACTTCACAATAAATAAAGCATTCAACAATGATTGGTTATATTACCATTTCAGAACTGAAAACATTATCTCAATGCACAGGATTATGGGAAAGGAAAATCCTTGAAATTTCCGCCAAAAATCAATCATAAAGAGTATTTATTTAACATTTTATTTTTCTCTGCCATGCTCTCAATGGATGCTTATGTAATATTTAGGAATTTCTTTTAACTTGCATTTTTCTAAATGCACTGATAGTGAGTATGCTATTTCACAGGTAACAATTTTGTGATAGCCTATTGAAGAAGAACAAATCAATACAGGAAGAAATAAAAGAACAAAATCTTTCTTAAAGCGAATTTTGAACCTTATTGTGTTATACTGGACTACGAAAATTTAACTTTATTATCACGTAATTATTACTTGAATTTGAACCTAACTTTTATCACCTTTTCCTAAATAGTCATTTGTTGAATAGGCATGATTTTAAAAAATGAAATATGTATAATTATACCATAAATCTAAAACACTTGTAATTTATACTTTATAAAATATGAAAGGATATGTCGTCCTCTAAATAGAATCGATGTAAACAAAAAAGTTGTAAGTCATGTTTCTGTTTCTAAATTGAGTTTTCGGCAGGAAATTGTTCATTGAAGAGAAATCCACATTTGTAAACATAAACGTTCTGAGTCAGCATTGACTATATAAGCAAGTCAAAATAACATTCTAATTGTATGGTATTTTTATAAATGACACTTGAAGTACTGGACAGTTTTTTGTTGTTTTCCACAAAAATTATCATCATGGCAGAACGTGTTTGTTTGCAATGGTTAAAGATTTTGACAAGCTATATTTTATAACAAGTACACTAATTAACACGTTATGTTTTCCTCACAAAAGTCTTCAAAAATCTTTAACATTGTTACAGTTACCGATAAGATTTTTTTGTTCGACTGTACTGTACCATACTACCATGTGACCTAGCGGTATCAAAATTATATCCAATCAGGGCACTGAATTCCATTTTAATATTGAGTTGTGGTTTCGATTAATATCGAACCCGGAACAACCTTCAGGCCTTGAAAGGAGCAATATTAAAATTGCATAATAAACAACTTGTATTTCAAATCAAATCAATTTTAACATTCAATGTAAGGATACCCTTTCATGGCACAGAGGCTTTTAAGGGCGAAGTGTTAAAACATTTCTTTCTGGTCTACCCCACGACTGTTTAATGCCTAATATATTGTCATTGCAACTCCTGTTTCTCTTATGTTCTAAGCAGTAGGCGTACTGATAACAAGAGGAGACTTTTGCTGTTATAATCATATTAATTTAATCAGCTTCTAGCCTATTTCAATGTTCTGTGTCATTGGTTCTAATAATATCAATTTATAAATGTTGAGTTACTTGTTCGGAATCATATCTAACTTCATTCTGAATGCCGTGATTCATGTAACTAAAGCCAGGGAAAATTGATGTGCAAAATGTTCAGTAGAGATCTGCTTTGACTGGATTTTCATGCTCGTCCACTTCAATAGCGTAAATGTTAGAAGAAAAATTAACAGGAATATAATGTAAGTTGATTGATTAGGTTTAATTAATGAAATTTCGCCCAAATCTGAGCTATTTTATTACCCACATTTTTGACAATTTATTGTGATACTGAAAGACTTCTATCAATGAATTATTACCTATTGCAGTCATTGAACTTAAATTTCAACTGTGTAAGTTAGGATAATATGAATAACGACTCCCTCTTAACCTTCCCCGCATTCAAAAGTTGGTAAAATCACTTCCTTCAATGTGATAAGAAATACAGTTTAAAGGCTAACCGGATATTTTATGAATAATTCTGTAATTGTATTAAATTGAATTGAATTCAGTCTTCGTGTTATTGTATTATCCTAATCTTTGCATTTGTAGCCTAAGTATTTATTTTTTGTGGGTTGAAGGTTGGTATAAATTGGCCAGAAGGTCTACTCAACCAATTCATTTTTTATAAACCCTATCTAATGATACGGAGATTTACAGTTCGCAATATTTTTAGATCAAGCAAATTAACGATTCTTTCCGAATTTAAAATTATAAAGTTTAATAACGGTCAACGCAGAAAACCGATGAATCGCTTAATCCTTTTAGAGAATATGAATTTTTATGTTTATATAATCAAATATCAAGTGAAACCATCAGTGAGCCCTAATTTTGAAATCAATGAAGAAAATTTCAGATTAATATCTGGATTTCATAAATTATAATATTAACATAAAGATAAAAATATTCACATTCTAAATAAAGTATTACTACAGTATTCTTATATCTCGGCTTCAAAATAATGTTTTGATGTGACTCATTTATACAACAGTAGCAGTAAAAGGTTAGTCATGAATGTTTATAAATACGAATTGTTGTAAGGCAAATTTAAGCCTTATGCAAAGGAAGCTACATTTATTTTTGCATTATGCCTTATATCAACCATTTATGTAGCCTAATAAATATTACCGACATAATTATAAAATTTTCTCATACATAAAAATGAAAACACTTGTTTCGACTACAATTATTTAGAACTTCCACTTCAACGAACAGAAAGGTATATGGTTGCTAGATATATGTCTCCATAACATTGTTCATGTTATATTAGTTTATAGGCCATAAAGGATATTCTTTAGGCTTTCCTCATGAGTTGCATTTCCACTTGGTCACTGTTTTATCATGAGTGTCATACTAAAACTCAATGACGAGGTATAACAACAAATTTCATAGCAGAAAGATTGCCACAAATAATTTGCTTAAGGAATTTTAAATAATATACACTCTTAGAGCACTAACAAAACATGTTTTTATTTTTTAAAACAGCTTTCACGAACGCATTATTCTGAATTCAGCTTTTCACTCGCCTGGTGATTATAGTCAAGCGGTTTAGTTTGCGGAACGATTAAATCAAAAGTAAGATAAGCTGTAATTATGTTGATATCGTCGGCAAATATGGCACATGAATCAGACCAAAGTACTTTGATTTGACTCTAAATTCATTCTCTTTTCACTAATTTTGGGAAATATAAAAGGTGATATGATCTTGCAGAAGACCAGTCTTTTTACACATGAACCATAAGCATTGCCATGCATTGTAATAATATTTACTAATTATTAGAGCCCGGAGGAGTTCCCGCAAGTTTAGTGCGCATGGACTCTTTGTTGTTGAACTCACACTTAAACAGCTGCAATAATATAATAAGAAACTCATCACTGCATTGAATATTTCAGAATCTGTTGTCACTAAAATTTAGTTTTAATAAAGTTATCTTATTTAAAACCTTACCGTACCTTAAAGGTTAACTGCCATCTCATCTTTTTTCTTTTTACTATTCTGTTCTTTCTTTTTTATTATTATTTTTTAGGTATTGATTTAATATTATATTTTCTTTATGTATTTGTAATTTGTATTTTGTAATGTAAATGGCTGAACTCTGCCCGAGCACGAGCGCATGCTCATTCGGGTGGCTAATCCATAATAACGAGAAAAACACTCAAATCATCGTTAATGGAATTTGAAAACTATAATAAAGCTTAGTAGGCCTACATAAATAAAGTTAAACTCTTACCTATAAGCTAAATGAAACATATTAGAATTTTAAAATTTTACTACCCTAAATTTAAAGATCTGTTGTACACAAGTAATGTAAACAAAGTTTTAAGTTTTATTATGTAGTCGGAATAATATCCTAACGCTTATGTAAAATATATTATTTATTTTTGATCATATTATAAAGAATTTTAAAAAATTGTAAAAAAAAACTTCACATAAATTTAACATTCCAAGCGAAATTAAACGAGAAAACGAAATAGTTTACCTGAATTTTAAAAATAAGAAAATTTTAATCTCCCTTTAAAAATCGAAGGATCCTCTCAGTGTAATTAATGTTCTTCTTCTTACTCCTCTACTATTGCTCAACTTTGAGTCTCATTAAATCTATTCCTTTACTAACCCAAATTTTATTGAAGCTTAAATAAATTATTAGACAATATTATGATATGCCGATAACTTAATCTACCATTAAGTTCCTTGTTTATTGTGTTTAACGTTAAACATCTTTCATACGAGTTACTAAAACCTTTTGCAATAGCAAAAAATAGCTCTGCCGAGGATTAATTCAAATTCACTCGCTCCTTATCCTTTCTTTCTAACCATTGAGCTAGGGAGACACAACTTTGATCTGGTCTCCATGAACAGAGAATATTGGCTTCCTTTTATTTTTTTTTGTTTTCACTCTTCAAAAACAACACTTTTTTCTTCGTAATACGTCGATATAATCAAGGCTATATAAATATACTTTTATGAAGGTTATTCTTTCGTCATATACGATTTTTAATAGAAAATCGAAAAGGAATTTTTATTAAGGAATTCATGATTTGCATGATATAGTAATAGAGATGGTAAATATACTTCCAAGCAAATCATCTATGAAACCTAAACCTAAAGCAAAAGTTTATTTTACATCCGCCATCTCTTCTCAGTGGAGGATCTCAATCATACTCTTTCTTTGTAGAATGAAATCGTTGTTATCCATGGTGCAAATGGCAGACTTCTATCCGATTCATCTTTAACTTGTTTAAAACAGGTTCCTAATAATTGATTCAACGGTTAAACAGGATCTTCAGTGACTCCATTTTCCCTCTAATGTTTCACAATAAAATGGTAGCTATGTAGCGAAGAAATTATGGATATCTCATGTGCATTATAGTCTATCTCCATGTAAATTTCAATATAAATTTAAAGCTGATTCAACTGATTAGCTGAACTCACGTCTAACTGAAAATCTTAGATGTTATAAACTGTATTTATCTGTGAACCCACATACAGAATGCGCAATGCCCATCCATCAAATAATACAATCAGGTAAACTGATGTAACAAAGTGCCAGTATGTTTTTGTTTAATCACTTATGATTGCAATTATGATATGAAGAATTAAAAAAAAGTCAAATTGGCCGGTTTCGGGATTTAAACCATGGAACTCCAGAATGTAAGGCCAGGGGAAGACAGAAGCTTGCTCTGTGACGTCACTGCTTTCTGCTCTGACTGCACGCGTTATATCTCTGCGAGGAGCATGTGAAATGTAGGCATCAGTGAACAGGGGGGAAGAGAGGGGCATTAGTATTGCGGGCAGCGGGAATTTAGGGGGTTAGAACTTACGCAATACGTGTTTCCGAGTTAATGAAACATCAACCGATTTTTTTGATAGTTTATCGGTTCATTACAGCGCAGCAGTTTAACATATTATAAATAATTCTATTTTTCTATTCTGTGAGAACAATTGCCTTTCCACAAAATCTATGCTCTTTGACAAAAATAGACAATAGGCTACTATCATTTGAATTAACATAATTCACTACAGTAAAAATGATAAAAAAAATTGAACTGAATTAATTACCATACAAGCTCGTCTGCACCTTAGATGATACAAGATTACAGTAACAATTTTCTGACTTTCCTGTCTCTTTTTCTTTAACAAGTTTATCAATGTTGGGACGTAATGTTTGAGCAATATTTAATCGAAGACTACATTTAGGTTGTGATTTAACAATGTACTTCTTGATTTGAGCTTTGCACATTTCATTAGTGAAAAAAATTGTTCGGCCACATATGTCGATCCAAAATTACATAATATTCGTGCGGCAAGTCTCGGGAATCTGGTTTCAGAGAAATTTCTGTAAAAGTTACCCAAGACCACTTTACGTTCGTATTTGTCCTTTAACAGATCGTCGCATTGTAAGTTTAGCAGTTCCAACTGATACCGGCAAGGAACGTC
Source organism: Ectobius pallidus (assembly GCA_964059195.1). NCBI lineage: Eukaryota > Metazoa > Arthropoda > Insecta > Blattodea > Ectobiidae > Ectobius > Ectobius pallidus. Next base: position 26,066,843 of record CAXKWD010000010.1, on the reverse strand, counting down.
TTTGACATTAACTGAATATGGGGTAGCAAAAAGTTTAAACATTGGAGAAAGGTTTTCCACATCCTGAAACCTCGATTCGAACTGAAGAAGAATGTTTTGCAGAACTAACACATGTTCTGCAGAGAGAACACTATCAGGATCGCGTACTTGCAATAACTTTGAAAAATGCTCCGTATTTCCAACCAGAAGTTGTTCTACCCACAGAGCTAAAGTGAATAGGTCCTCTAGTACCTAGCTCTAGCGTACTCTAAACACCCCTACTACCGTGCGCTCTTGCTGACGTCACACACAAGGGATCCGCATGCTCTTGCTCCACAAACGTCATCACAAGACGTAGTTGACTTCCCCTGATGTAAGGCCAAGACGTTACCATCTCAGCCACCTGGGTCAGTTTAACGGTCTAGTTGGATAAGCGCATGTAAAGCAATAGTGTTATTTGTCATAGCTAATTGTATTTTAATTGCCAAAGCCTTAAAACAATTGACTATGTTGTCATGATAGGCTAACTGATTTGCATTTCATAAATTCTTTCGAATACGTATAGGCTATTACCATAAAATAGGTACTAAATTAGGCATTACTCCGAAACACGTCAACCGATTTTATCCAACGTCAATAGACGTCTTCCCATGGACATTATAAATGTGTATGCCAAATTTCGTAAAAATCCGGCAAAGCGTATTTGAGTTACCGCGTCTTTAAAATAGACACTAAATTGGGTTTTACTCCGGTACCGGTCTACTGATTTCGTTCAATATCAGTAGACGTCTTCCCATGTACATTATAAATGGGTATACAAAGTTTCAGGAAAATCCAATTACGCATATTTGAGTTATCGCGACTTCTTATATATTAACATAAAATGCACTAAATCGGGCATTATTCCGGTACTGGCTAACCGATTTAGTCGAATATCAATAGACGTCTTCCCATGAACATTATAAATGCGTATACGAAGTTACATAAAATCCGATAGAGCGTATTGAGTTATTGCGCCTTTAAAATAGACACATTAATTTGTTTTTTACTCCGGTACCGGTCAACAGATTAGGTTCAAATTCAATAGGGCACTTTTCATGGACGTCATAAATGCATATACCAAGTTTCATGGAAATCCGAAACAGCGTATTTGAGTAACCTATTAAAATAGGCACTAAATTGGGCATTACTCCGGTACTGGTGAACCGATTTGGTTCAATATCAATAGGGTTCTTTCCATGGACATTATAAATGTGTTTTCCAAGTTTAATGAAAATCCGAAAAAGCCTATTTGAGTTATGACGCGTACAGACACACGGACGGATAGACGGCCAGACATTTTTCGTCCCCACATACAATCTCATAAAGTACCATACTGGCACTTAATAAGTTGAAGATGGTGATGAGCTCAGGACACCGATCGGTGGCATCTCTGGGCATTCAAAGCGCTGTCTATAGTGCGACAAGTTAAATAACAAGCATGTGAATATTCGGGCTGTTCATCGACCACGCCTTTGGCTCTTCTTCCACTCCTCCCCTCTACTCCAACGAACAGACCGAACACCCGATCGACGAGCGAATATGCCCGATTGCGAAAGTTCGTTGGTGCCGTGGCTTAGTGTTGTGATAGCTAAGCGGGGAAAAGAGGGTGGTGCGCCAACCTCCCTTCTGCTTATGTTACTGCGCAACTTGTTTCTTAACTTGTCTCGCTATAGCTATAAACATTAAGGGGGAGCTAAATTTGTATAACTCTGGATACCGAAGGATCGAATAATTAGGCCTATACAACGACCACATTAAATGTACTTTCCATTGTCATGCTTTTTCACTGCAATATTTGTGTTTTAACACTTACCAATATCTGTGGAGGATAGAATATGCAGTTGATACGTCCGAGTAGGCTGTGGTTCCATCAAACCCTAAAACAAAGACATGTGGTTATAAAATGGAATTGAGAACACAATGATTTAATTTAAAATTTTGCACCAAGTAACTATAAAGTTATGATTGCTGGTGTATAATTTGTAATAAAAGAATTTCTTATAAAATTTTGTAAATCAATTTGTAAGCGTTGACGATGTATGTTAAAAGGTAACACTGCACATTGAAAAGATTAGTAGGATTATTGTTAACATGTAATATACGGATATGGCATAATGACATTCTGAATATGATTGGAAACTATGTGATAGAATTGTATTTTAGAGTTATGTTTGGTTCAAATCCTTTAGCTCTCCAGCGATCTACAAGAGCAAATGTCTGATTTTCATGAATTTAAAATTGCAATATTACTTGTGCTAATAAAATATATTGAATGCCTGTGTTGATTTTATTATCCATTCTTAGTCCTCACAACACCCAGCCTCAGTTTCTCACCCAATATACAAACCCATGCCGGGCTGCAAAGAAAACAATTGGCAAAGTGTTTAGGCCCATAGTTTGTTTCTTGTGCCTTAATCTATAATTTTAAAAGAAATATGCATTTTTCTTACAACATTTTATTATTATTGTGTACCATATGATAAAGTATGAACTTATAGATGAAATGTTGCAGGCCTTATCCATTTAAGTATAATGTGCAATGGATATGAAATAAACGTAATGAACAGTTTCTCAATTATATCGATTTTAAATAAAAATATAAATAAATATACATAAATACAACATAATCAATGAATGCATGATAGAAAACAACATGCTATGAACTATATTCCATCAAAACACCCCGACGCCACAATGATATTAAATACCCGTTAAAATAATGCGCATATGCATACATATTAATAACACTTTATTACTAATTAATTTTACACACCATATTGCCAGGATTGACTGAAGATGACACTCTATGTGTCGTTAAGTATTTCAAGCATAAGTTTGGATTAAATATATCGTGTTAGAAGTGAAGCAATACAATGAAAAGGAAATTATAAACTTAAAATAGTTATTTCTAGCATAAAAAATCAATCCAATTATTTCATCTAAAATAATTTTAATCTAATTTATAAGTTTAGCATTACAAGACTTATACTTCCACAAAGAAATGCTATTGTAGATATAAATTATCATAAGTGACAGTTTTAACAAATAACAACACATAACCTAAAACAATATACAGTAATACACGAAACACATTGTTTTTTCTGCTGGTAATGTTATCAAGGGCAAACAAAGTACTTCTAACCTGATATAATAAACATAAAAATGAAAATTTAATTGTACCTACTAATGATCTAGCTAGTCATAATAAAATATAACGAAATACATTTTACCCCAATGATGACATGATAGCAATGCTAAAACAGATAATGATAAAATGATGTATCAAATTTACAAGTACCGGTACAGAATTAACATAAAATTAGAAGACTCTGCACTAAGAAGCTTCATGGGTATATATTACGTCCAATTCTTTTATTGATTTTGTTATTAACTACAAATTTAACTTTTTAGAAACAAAATCAGTTATAACCATACACATTTTAAAAAAATAGTATAGTATAAAGTTCTTTAATAAAAAAAAATTATACCTTTTCATAATATGTAAATTAATAAAATCCTACATTTATAGTACCAATGTTTACAAGAAAACAACATATTAATAACCTTCGCACCATTTAAAAAAAAAACTTTGCTCTAGTATAGTAAGTGGAAATTTGGCTATATAGAATTAGCCTAAAATACAATTTTCTATTTGTGTACTAGTGTGGGCTACAAAATCCCAGCCCCCATAAATAGACTCCATGGTTATAAATATCGTGTTTAAGAGTCACAGGCATATCGTGATTAAGCTTTAAAATCGTATGTTTTGAAAAGTAAACACAAATATATCTGCTAGCCCTATTGACTCGTGAGCATTATTAAAGAAAAACAAGTCAACTGAAATATTGTAGCATCACCCTAATTGGAAGCCCTGTTATATTGTTAATAAGCTTGTCCAACAATGGAATTTTATCTCCAGACGGTCAACATTGAACACTTATCTGCCGCCTCTAAATTCTTCTATCCAATGATATTAGAGATATTAGGATATAGATAAATGCTCAGTTCTGTGTGAATTCGTCTAACGATATAACCTGCTTAAGTTCATATGTAATATGCTGAAAGAGAAGGAAATGATTTAAGAATTATTCATTAGTTGAGAATATTATAGGAGAAAAATTCCTCTGGCACTGGGATTTGAACCAAGGCCGCTACTCTACTAACAGAGCTAAGTCAGAGTTCACTTCACAGTGCCAGATGGAACCTCTCTCCTATGACTGATTGCCCATTAAGGGCTCAGTTGGTAGAGCAGTGGCACGGACAGTCAAAGGTCCTTGGTTCAAATCTTAGTGTCAGAGAAATTTTTCTCCTATAATATTCACATGTAATGTCCAACAGAGACAATAATCTGTGGTTCATGAATGCGTAGGCCTATATATCCATCTGTGCGTTAGATGTTGGTACAGCAGGCTTATCTACTTATTGATCAGTAGTAACTGCAGTGGTTAGAGTCGCTGGCTACGGATCCGCAGGCCCGGGTTCGATTCCCGGTACTTCCTCGGATTTTTCAGAGGTAGGGAGGTCTGGAACGGGGTGTGCTCTGCCTCGTGATTCAAAATGAGGAGCTACTCATTTAAGAAGTAGCGGATCTAGTCACGGAAATTATCATTAACGACCATGGGTGTCGGCATGCTGACCCTATGCCCCAATCCTGCCATCTGCCCATGGCACAGTGGTCCAGAATTCAAATCTAGAGGGAAAAAAATATTTATCGCACAAAAGTAACTTTTTTTATTTGTTTCATTGTTTACTTATGTAAAGTTGATATATAAATGATATTAAGCCCTAAAACAAAATTATAATATAATTTGCGAAATTAAAAATAATTTTAAAAATTTTAAATGCACAAAATAGCAAAGAGTTTTCATTACATTTTACAACAAGATGTAAATACCTATAAACTTGTATCTTCGTCCTCTACGTCACCTGCATCATCACTTTCTTCTGCGTCTGCTTCATCAGCATCATCATCACTATCACCGCCTTCTTCTTCTTTTTCATCTTCATCTACTTTCTGCTGCTTTTCTTCTTGCTGCTCATCTATCTCCCTACTAGACTTGCTTACTGGCACTTTTGGTTCTTGAAGTAGCTCGCATACTTCTTGTGATAAGGTTCCACTATTGTTATGTCTAAACGAGGAACAATGAGAGATTATGGGATCAGAACTGGCAAGAGACAGATTCAATATATCTTTCATATTTTCCTTTCGTGAAAATTTACCGGAATGTCCTTCGTGAAGTTTTCTTAAGAGCTTATGCCTTGCTTCTTGCGCTTCTTTAGAAAGCATACCAATTGGTAAAATAGTTGATTCAATAACCCGTGCACCATGAATTAGGACTTTATGAACACTGCAGGCATATAATACCACGGGTACAGACTCAGCTAGAGTTTTGTTGTGTCTGTAGTATATTTATTAAATTTATCAATACTGACTTGAAAACCACTGGAAATTACAAGCAAAATTACTGAGAATCGATTAATTAGTTCTTCCTCGATCGCGGTGAAGTTAGCAGACAATTGTGAATTTCTGAAAAAGCGTCGAGCCGCATTTTCATCGCTAGAATTTCCACTACCCCCAGGCTTTGGCTTGACGACTATCAAATCCATTTTCTTGCGGAATTGTTCTACAATTACTTCCTTCCTTTCATTTACTTTATTCTTCCTTTCCTTTAACTTGTCATTTCTTTACATTTAGTCGGTATGAATTGTGAAGCAGACATTCAAAGAATTCTTTTTACTTTTTTCCTGCGCTTTTCAAAATTTGACCTAAAAGTAGCCATAGTTACTCCTAATAATTTAGATAACTCATTGGGATGCTCCTTTAATCCAAACTTATCAAAAACATAATTGCACAGTGAGTTTGTAGAACATTTCGTCTGACACGGTAATTCATAAAGTTCCATACGTGTCACCACTGGCTGTGTTTACCGGTTACCCCCTGAAATACAAACGCGATTTGTACAAAAACGGATCATTTGCGACAAACTATTCTTTTTGTATTTAACCCCAACCCTTTTCTTTACATCTTGACATATATTTAATAGTGCCATCTCTAACGTATTTTTTTAAAACCCCTCTACAATACTAGAAAATAAATAAAAAAAATTCCCTACCTAGACACATCCATATAAATATGACACCAGTAATTTCTTATGTAGTATTATTTCAATAAATATTATATAAATCGCAAGTCCATACCTTTAGATGTGAATTCCATTTGACAGAACAACAAAATAACATTTCACAACTCACACAATGACTTCACACTTCTGACGTCGCGCAACATTTTATAAGACTGATGCCGCTACTCCTTATGCACCCACAACATTGAAGAGCAGAGTTGATAAAGGCTGAGTTTAGTAAAGAGGGGTTGTCTGGGATGAAGATCCAGCAAAAATTAAAAGTTTTACAAGTAAGAATTTTTAGTTTTTCCCCTCTAGATTTCAATTCTGGACCACTGTGCATGGGAGATGGCGCAACGGTCGGATGGCGTAGGCGTACTCCCTTCAGGATGTAGCGCCACGAAGTTTAGATTTTAGTAAGTGTAACCATATTAAGTCAATAGTGTGTTAAATTTTTTATTTTAAAATAATTTATCCTTCTGACACCCTAAGAATTATTCAGGGATACCCCGAGAAAATATTTGCGGGTGGGCCTCAAAGTTATTATCGAAGCAATACTCTTTACAACTACATTGATCAATTATTCCTTATTTCCAATTTATGGGTTCTAACTTGTGGCTTTATATAAAAAAGTGTCTCGTCATTCTCTAACAGGTAGGGATCGTAAGTTAATTAATGACACTTTGCACATATGGCTATCTTCTTCCCAAGGTGCTGTATAACTTATCTTTTCAGCCTATACTTCAAACACGCTCGCCATGTTTCAAATGCTTCTATTCTTTCTGATTTCAGGATTGACCAAGTGTATCGTTTATTTCCTAAAAAGAATTACAAGTAAAAAGTTACAAATAAAAAATAAAAATGTAACAACTATTTCTAATAGTCTTGCACTAGATTATACTTCCACTATATAAACATACTAGCGTGTGCCCGCGGCTTCGCACTCGATAATTATTTCAAAAATTAAAAATTAAGAGCATAATAGTTAAATCATTATATTTATTAACACCAAAATCACGTGGAAAACATAGGCCTACCACGATTAGATAGCGTCGCCTGGTAAAAGCTACCTCAGATTCGAGTTCCCTGGCCCAGAAAACCCCTGCATAGTGAGTTTCGTCCAAGTCGAACAATGTTTGACCATTTTTAGGCCTATATTGAATATCCCTCTTATAATAATAATAATAATAATCCTCTTCGGTGCCTTGACATGATAAACAAATGAGTCGACCAGCGTGAGCTACAACATTCAAGCGATCGTGATGGTTTTATGACAAAAATAGCAAAAGCCTACTGTAATTGATTTGACATTGAAATGTGTAACTGAAAACTGATGCTTCGAAAACGCAAAAAATACACGTTTTCTGCCCGTTTTTCACTCATAACTCAGTAACGAAAGCAAAAACTAAAAATGTAATATGCCGGAAACCTTCCCGGGAATGTACTCAACAACTTCCCAAAGTTTCATGGCGATCGGATGAATGATGTGGTAATGCATAAAGGACAGACACACACACACACATACATTCATTTTTATATATATAGATTAGAGCAACTTCTGGGCGTATAAATATACAGTTCAGAAATATAATAATTTACTTAATTTATGGAAGTATGACTGGTTAATTAAGATATATAGGTGATCGATGATCCTTTAAGGAAGCTTCAGCAAAGATCTGTAACATTCTGGTAGTTACAAGCGTTAATGAACTTTAAACGAACGTCAAGACTTTGATATGCCCTGAAGAATTTTAAAAGAAAAGGAATGTAGGAGTGTTAATATCTGCTCGTGTCATCGAGTGTTACACGCCTTACTCGCTTCCGAATATATTCGGGAGGTCATGGACATTAGAAGCTTCCTATCTTAGTCTAAGCGTATGAGTCGCACCTAATGGTATATTAGCACTTCAATATATGTTCGTGCTGGCTTTGTGACGTGACGTGTGAAGGAAAATAGTAAACAAAAGAAACAAGAGTAACATAATATATCTTTTTGCACTCCTTAGCTAGTAAGTGTTACTTACGAAAGTTGTTTACATGGATTCCCACACAATCGTGTTGCTAAGGGCGTTGCGATGAGGTTAAATTACTTACGGTCCAAGCGCCACGTCATAATTCATTACGATACACTTCATAATAAAAGCCTTTATGGACACGGCCCCCAGGACAAATATTCGGTTCCCATAACAACAAACACATGCGAATCACTTTCTGAAATAAACATCTATTTTCAAGAATGTATTTACATAATATTTTCAGGTAATATCACAATTAATATAATTAAATTGATATAAATAATCATCGTGCAAAAAATAGCATGCAACACACGGGCCGTAAAGGCATTTACGTGTCTCGAAAACTTAAAATCTGTTTCCTCGACCCGTAAACGTGCCTTACGGCACTTGTATCGCAATATACTATAATGTTATGCAAAAAATTATTTTTCAGAATGTGTAAGTTGTGTTTTGGTTTTACTACCCGGTCTCTTCCTTTTTCTTATGAAAATTTATCCTAAAATCGTAACCCTGAGATGACCTGATATTCGTCACACAACCAAACCTCTGCTTATAATTGAGTAATCAGTCCCTAATGGGGAGGGGTACAGACCAGCTACAAACCAGGTCACGGGTTCGGTTATCGATGAAATGATAAGAACTTTTCAATTGGCCTACACATTGAGAACTAGGAATCAAGCTAACCAACCGCAGGGCGAAAATATTAAAAGATCGCGATTCTCTTTGGATGTTTCATTTTAGTCAACTTAAATCGTTGGCATGTAACAATATTCTTGCCTTAAATAAAGTAAGTGCCCGCTCTTTACTATCTCTTTATATTTTGTACGTAGTGAAACTGTGACCAATTGTATCAGAATAGATGCTATTAGCCTAATTTGCAATAAATATTTAAAAATATTTCCTGTTGTAAACCAGGATTTTGGTTTTTTAGTCCAAAAGAAACACATCCAATGAATATGACATGACAGTAAGTATTACAGTATTGTATTAGATTTAAAATACTTCAGAATGTGCATCTATTAAGTTATAACACTAATATCGACTGCCAACTAGCTGAATGATGCCCTGGATTTTCACTCCAAAATTATGGCAACCCTAGCAAGGCCAACCACTCGAGTAGGCCTACTCCATTATCTACCTCCGTCATTCGACATTGGCAGATGGCAGTATTGGCAAAATATGGTCTTAGTGATTGGAGCCACTACTTAAATAACTCCTCGTTCGTTTTCACGAAGCTGAGTGCTCCCTGCTCCGGAATTCACTACCATGTACAATCCAAGGAGGTAACGGGGATTGAACTCGGACAGCAAGTCCATATTACGCAACGCCGATTACTAGACCGCGCAGGCGGTCTCTATTGCGAGCTATAACGATCGTAATATTATAACCTTACAAATTAGAACACGACATTAATATTATTCAAGTTACAGAAGACGGCCACAGCTGTTACAAAAACAAAACAAAAAAACAACAACAACAAAATCCAGCAATCAGCAATAATTTTTCAAAGTTTAACACATGTTAACCTTGGACTCAGTTGACCATTTAATTGCATTTCACGCAAAGCGGTTAGAATTCAACAACCTGGCAATAACATTCGTCTGAGACAATTTAATTAGAAGGCAGTAAAATACAATTAATTAAACATATAATAAAGTCTGTTGAACTCATTCTCTCGTGATAAAACAAATCGGCGCTGTTCGACCATGCAATCAGACTTAGTTTCGCAAATTATGTGTTAACGCTTTATTGCATACCAAGGACAGTCAATTATAAGATCTCACTGTATCGTGGCAGGTCCAGTTAGAGTACTACAACCTACAGGTTATGTATTCGGCTAACAAACTCTTGTTCACGTTGTAAAAGGGCAATTCAATATTTCACGGTAGTGGAGAACGAAGTCTCGGTCATTAGGAAACGCCTTAACCTTCAAGTTGAACAGATCCAACTCTTATTTGAACTTCCTAGGATGACGTCATTATACGTAAAGAAAATAATGACACTATAGCCTACAGACAGCACTTAAAACTTGTACTATTGGTAGAGGAAGTATTGTTTTCGACCCCAAAATTCGAAGTTGAGATTTTAGCATATATGCACGTTTCAAGGCCCCCTGAATCCAAGCATGTCTGTGTCTGGCTGTGTGTCTGTCTGTGAACACGCTAGCTCCAAAACGAAAAATTGTGTGAAAAAAAAATTCGCATTTGGGTCAAGTACCTTCTGAAGATGTGTGCCTAATATTGGCGATAAGTTTCTCTTATTTTTTAGGGGATTTTACATGAAGAAATTTTAGCTTTTCGCGATTTTCTCGAAAACGGCTCTGACGATTTTATTTAAATTTTGCACATGGGTTGCTTAAACCAAGAGCTAAAACTTTTATTTGGAACATTTTTTCGAACAAATTCTCTGAAGGGTAGTTATAAGCCACCCATTGTGAATATGCGCTCTTTGCACTACGGCCTCTTGTAACGGAAAATTGTACGAAAACAAAATTTTGTGTTTGGGTTAGGTACCTTCTGAGGCTGTGACACGAAGATTGGTGACAACCTCTTATATTTAAGGGACTTTATACGAAAAAATTTTGTTTTTAGCGATTTTCTCAAAAACGGCTCTAACGATTTCCTTTAAATTTTGTACATGGAGTGCTTATACCAAGAGCTAAAACTTTTTTTTTACTTCTCTGAAGGGTGGTTGTAAGCTTGTTTGTAGAAACTCTTGTGTTGCCTGGTGAACAACTCAATACGCGGACATTCACGGCCTCTTATTCTATATAAGTACGTCAAGTAAGAAAGATGTATTGTAGGCTATGCTTACAGTTAAGAAATATCTGAGGGGAATATTCGATAAATTTTGGAAATTATTCTTTACGGCGGAAAGTTCAATAAACGTTTGCAGTCACTTGTTTTTCCTTCTTATTTTTCTGTTTGTCCATAGCCTGCGTTGTTAGTCGCAACATTCAAAGAAGGGGTATAAGGTATTTATAGCATAATTAGCGTAAAATTGTCTTTTGCGATACTGTACAAGGATATGTGAATACTTCTAACTTTTATTTTGGCAGAGGAAGTTATGTGACTTTCACATCAGATTTTTTATATAACAAACCTAGGCCTACTTAAGCTAAAAACTTGAAATTTTTTAGGATTAATTTATTCAGATGTTTTATATATACCGAAACAACATCTCTTGAATCGGTTAATCTAGGAACTATTCACAAGTCATATAGTGCATAAAAATTTTGATAAAAATTGGTTATAAAGAAAAAAAAATCACTAAATAGGTACAACTATGAAAAATATTTGTTTCAGTACTAAAACAGGGTGTGTACATTAAATCTGAAAAATCTGGAAGTAGTTATTGAGAAAAAAAAACACATTATAGTTAACATTGTAAGATATGCTACTCCGGTTTCCGTTTATATTATTCTCCGCATTTCTGGTCATTCATGAAGAAATGTCTAGTATTATGTCATCCAAATGGCAACTGTTCTTTTCATAACTCACGGTTCTCAAGTATTAGTATTAGTATTAGTAAGTGTTTATTACAATCATTAACTTTTTACAAATTCCAATGCAAACAGTCGCATGGGTCCGCATGGACCGTCCATGCTTACGCAAAAACACAAAAAAAAAAAGAACAAATAATATAAATTCAAAATAACACAAACAAACTAAATCTATTCCTCACCCTCCACACCCGCTCTCCAATTCGTCGCTTTTTCAAACCTGCGGCCGCCACCCAAATCTACATACCACTTTCCCCCCCAACCGTCCTTCCCCCTCGTCAATATGTAAGTCAGATTCTTTTCCTACATCTAGATCCAATACTATAGGACAGTGATGCGATTCCAAGCGGTCCCCAACCCAAAAATCCCTTATTTTCTCTATTAAACCTTGACTTACCAAAATAAAATCAATCACACTTCCACCATTTTCACATATATAAGTGAGTTCACCTTCTAGATCATGACCATATTTTCCGTTCAAGATTTCTAATGAAAAAGCATCACAAAAAGCGAGTAGCTGCCTTCCCTCTGCATTAATGGTTCGATCTTTACTATTTCTTTGACCACCGCGTAACTCTTCGTCCTCATTCCCACCTCCTACAAGAGAAACATTTTCTCTACCAATCCTGGCGTTAAAATCACCAAGAACGACAATATCTGCCCCCGGAACGTCTGTTTGTACTTGCACAACTTTTTCGGTCAGATCATTAAAAAAGTTTCGGTTTGCATATTTCGATACTGCTGGTTGATTATATAACCCAATGATAATGAAATTTGTTCCCCCCAAAGTTAAAGATACGCCAATAACCCCTTCCATATCAATATCTAATTTAGAAACTGCGTTCTTCAGCTCAGATCTGAATGAAAGCGACACTCCCCCCGGCCATCTCCCTCTCCGGCCTCTTGTTTCCCTCCCTTTACATATGCTGTCAAACTCCATAAGTTCCACATTTTCTCCGCTCTTTAACCATGTCTCTGAGAAGCACACGACATCAATTTCATTAAAGAAAGACAGGAAACTTTCACTGCCTACTCTTTTCTTAAAACCCTCAATGTTCCATGATGCAATCCTCAGAGAGCGGGATGAGACCTATTGTCTCAAGTATGTTTTAAGAGGTTATAAACATTCGTCTGAAATCAACGTAGCTCAACCTGTTGCATATCTTGGATGCAGTCCAACCACTAGTTTACAGGAGAGCTGCGTATTGGGACAGTAATTTCATTAAGATGTGTTAGTTTAAAGTATAAAGGTAATTTCAATAGTATTTATGAGTTCCGTTAAATTTAGCATTGAACTTTTAATAAACGTTTCACTAAAAATTCTGTATAAATAATGTTGCCAATACAATCCTTCACACAATTACATTACGTAAGGTATGGAATATCAATACTTAATTGCAATGTCTAACGCCATGACAGACTAACAGTAACCCAACCATGTGCCACTGCAAGACTATATTCAAATTCTCGAAGGTACCGTACTAAATGAAATGGAACATCTGAGGTATTCTTTGTACTTAGTAAATTCACACAGTTTGTAATAAAATAATTATAGAGTCTTTCATGGCGAAACAGTCGCGAATCTATCGATAAACTTGTAAACTCTAGTGGTATTACCTATGACTATTCCACTCATACGCCCCGTGTTTGATAATGACCAATAACGTTGAGCAATTCCTCGGATATAGACCAATCACGGCCGTTTATCTTACAATATTCTTGTAGGAATCGCGAGGATGGCATTTTATCGGGTAAAACCGTCTGCTCGTTACTGGACACGAAAGGTTCAGTGTGCAGTGATTAATACGTCATATGTTGCCATTAAACATGGAGTCCCAGAGGGTTCCAGAAGTTTGAGGCTCCCAGATTTTATTCATTCGACACCTGAAGGTGGGAAGGTTGTCAGCCTTACGCACCGGCCTCCTTTACCCCCAGGATTGCTCCTGGTACTCATTTCTTACATCGATTAAAAACACATTTTCAATTCGGTGCAAGCCAGTTCGTCTGCTTTTATTCTGTTCTGCTATTAGCTTACCCCAATGAAGTTAACTATGTCTTATATGCACAATTGGTAGCACTGGTCACAGCATGGACATGGTAACTCGAATCGTAACACTGGTCACAACATGGACATGGTAACTTGAATCGATTCATGGATGGTTGATCCATATTATGCCGTGACCTCGGTGCTGTTAGGCTTGTTTTTATACAACAAAGCTTGAAAGTAATTATTATTTGTATATTCCGTTAAATTTTTATTCATGGAATAAAACGAGTTTCATCAAATAAATTCGTCAACTCTCGTGGGATTACCTATGATAAAAATCAGTCAAGATGTATTATGTTATGGTACTACATTGAAACATCTGAACTCAAACCATCTATGAAGGGCACACATTCAATTGATATCAGATAATACAATATAATATTACTCTAATATGGGAAATATAATGTTAAACAATCCACTTTTATTTATTTGTTTACCAGTTATTGCGATATTATGTCTAGCATTTACATATAGAAGGTTGACGCAAAATGTCACGCTATTGTTTACAAAAGGCGATAAAATATTCCTTGTACAATTGACTTAAATCAATACAGTGACTTAAATCAATATCAAGAGCATAGAAATGGCTCATCTGATATCACTACGAGAACGAGTGTATTCTTTATGTGGCACGTTTCAGAACGTAGGAGTCGTCGTGGGAGTATTACTATGCTGCCAAAGTGTTACATTCTCACGGCTTAATGCCATTTTCAAGAGGTCACCTGGAAAAATGAATATATTACAATTAAGGAAGGCCTATAGAAACAAGAGCACTATCATTAGTTCATGGAAAACTATTTTATTCAACGTATGATATATCTTTCTACCTTATTCTTCTCTGTAAGCCTGAGTCATCGCTATAAACAGTAGCCTACATAGGACTAAATAAAAGCAGACATCCGTACATGTCTAGGACTGTGCTAATGACGAAGTTCAATAGATAATTGTAAATTGCAACTAGGCCTATACAATAACTAATGTTTTATCTAAACGAAGATATTGATAAATCGTTAGTCAGGTTCACATTATTTAGGATATATATAAGCATAAATGCATGTTATAAATGCATAAAAATATATAAAAAATATATAATAAAAACAAAGTAATGGTAATTGGCGTTTTAAAAATACCAGTTCAAGGGATCAAATGAAGGCTAAAACATTAGATTAATTTTAATATCATAAATAACAATTTATTTTTGTCTTTTTAACAGAATTCAGAAAAGGTAGAAGTTCTCAGTACGATCCATGTATTTCCATTTCCATACGTTCACCGATAATACCACAGAATGGTGGAGGGAATTTAATGTTTTCTCACACTGCATTCAGAATACTGCCAAGGATCCCCAAAATCTGTTGAAATTATGCTTTTTCTCAGCATGTGTTGAAACACTTTGGACGCTTCCAATTGATTATTGTTCTTTGGAGTTTGTAAACGTTTCAAAACGTCTCTCCTATGGGGCTCAAGTGTGAGATAAAAGCTTTGAGACGATTGCTATTTTGCAATTGAATTACTCCGCCCATATCATTATAATGAACAAAATAAGTTTATTATATAAACTTATTAATTAGAATAATAAGATAAATATTAATCAATTATGGCTTTGCATTTCTAATAACATTATAGGAATAAGTCAAATTCACTAAAATTATCTGAACAAGTTACAGCAGAAATGGAATAAGAACATAATATTTGCAATATTATATTCCGGATGGACTTGTGTGAATATTGAAACGAGACGGATTTCCCGGAACGTAAGAATAGACTTAAGAACTAAACTAAAGGGTCTCAGTGGGGTGTAGGAGACAGTCATTCATCACGAAACTCACTGCTATTGAACTAAAAACGCAGAGAAAGAAGAGCTTACTGACTCTATTGAAATTTAAAGACTTAGTAAGTGGGAAAGTTCTTACTCTATAGCGCTTCGGGGAATCTAGCATCATTTCTTATTACTGACAGCGTGGGCAAGCACTGCCAGCCACGTGTATTAGCGTCTATGCTGAGTAAGGAGCATAGCCAATGAAATAAGGGTTTGTATCCGAAGATTCTGAAACACAATGTAATTTGATGTAAACATAGCTATTAGAGGTTAAAAGAAATACAAGGCGTATTGGACTTTGAACGATGAGAAGTGGGGACACGCAGAAAATGGTATCGACACTCTCTCGTCTACGCTCTGAGTGAGCGGAGGCGATCTTCTCAGCATCCAGCTTCCGACTTAGTAGAAGTCGGGAAGCTATTAATATTCTTCGGTCAGTAAATGATTTAAGTATCATTTACTGCAGTATTATTTAAATCTACGAATATATTCAGGTCTGAGGTACGGCTTAATTATAGCTGAGTACCAACTTAAATTCAGTGTGTATCAAACTGTAAGTACCAGTGAATCAACGACTTTACAAGGTATTCTAGTGAATACACGAGGTTAGGGAGAAAGACACCTTAATAACGAGATCCACTCATCTGAAGTCAAAGTTCACATACGACGAATATTCTGCAAAAGCCTATTTACTGTTCTGTAATTATAGTAAAATAAACAACACTCTTACCAGTTAACCAGGGAGTTTTGATTGCATCAGAATATAAAGTAGACTGTTTCTAAGAACTATAAATACCCAGATTTTGCCCCCGATGATACTGAAGATAATCTCTGCTCTGACTGTAGCGACACCGTGGCTGTAATTGGTTTCGTAACCCGCGAACCGTTACATACGTGGCTTACCCAATCTGTGGGGCTTGAAAAGGCTCGAAGCTAAATTGTGTTGACTCAGAATATTTTAAATTAAAACAATAACTGTTACACGCATCATTAAGTAGAGACTACAGACACTGCAACGATTAACGGGATAGATAAATTCAAGATCCGAGTAAGAAGAATCAGGAGTGGGCAGACCGAAGATAGAATACCGGAGCAGCAGTAAAAAGCCTTGTAAAAATATAGTTTATAAGAGGGTATTATTGCTAGCTGTAAGAGGGTATTATATGTATTGTGTATTCAGTGAAGGGTATGATTTATATGTATGCAAAGGTGAGTGAGCATGCTTTTTATAT
This sequence comes from Ectobius pallidus, assembly GCA_964059195.1. Lineage (NCBI taxonomy): Eukaryota > Metazoa > Arthropoda > Insecta > Blattodea > Ectobiidae > Ectobius > Ectobius pallidus. The sequence goes on along the minus strand of CAXKWD010000010.1, from coordinate 26,050,085 downwards.
ATTGAGTGATCCCAGTGCAATAAATAAAGCTAGGGTTGTGTAGAAATGATGACGTTAAGGAACGGAAAAGCCGTAATTTCAAATATGGAAACTGAGGAAATGAATAACGGTCAAGATGTGCTAACTAATAGTGAGATAGATCAAATCCAAGGGAACGAAATTGTAGTAGGTAACCAGGAAATTAATAGTAATGAATCTGAAATGCTATTAGATAACGAAAGCCTAGTAATTAATCAGGAGACTAGTGAGGAGAGGGAACCAGAGATTTCATTAGTTCAGGAAGATAGGCCTTGTGAAAATACAATGTCAAACCAAGTAGATGAGGGACCGCCTTCATGGATGAAGCACTTCATAATTGATATGCAAAAACAGAATCAAAGAATCGCAGAGGAAAATAGTAGGACATTAGCTAAACAGTTAGGAGAAAAGATGGATAGGAATACTAAAGACAGTAAAGAGGAAACTAGAAAGTTAGGGTAAAAATTGGATAGGAGTACCAGTGAGCTGAGATTAGTTATTGATCAATTATCTGATAAATCAAAGAAAACTGAGGATAGGGTAAATAAACTCTCAGACGAATGTAAAGTAACAACTGTAAAATTAACTAAAAGGATCGACCATGTGCAAAACAAAGTCGAAGAAAATAGAAAACAGTTGGAACAGAAAATAGAGCAGGATATAAGAACTCAGAATAAAAACTTGGAGGATAAATTAGTTCAAGCTTTGTCAGTGGATATGGGGGTAATAAGTACTAATATTCAAGGGCAGGTAAATGACATTGAAACTAAACTAAATAAAATAGTTGCAGTACAGAATAATGTGACTAAAGAGGTTAATGATCATGCTGATAAAATAAGTAGGATGAGTAATGACATTTCTTGTACCGGAATTCAGGCTAATGGTAGAGGGGTTTGTTCACAATTAATTCATTGTTCGAATGGGGAAAATAACCACCCACACGGGAGTCAAGATGGTGAACCGAGGACTCCGAGCATAAGCCTAGAATCAGAAAATTCGCGAGGTGACCTAGGCCTACACGACAGTGTTGTTATCCCAGTAACTGGTTATAATAATACTCATGTAAATAAAATCGCGGACTTAGATTGGCCTTTGCCTTATTATAATGATGAGAAAAATGCTAATCCTCATGAATTTATAAGGGAGCTAGAGACATACTTTAAAGTTAAAGGCATTCGAGAAGAATTTAAGATATTAGTTGTTCAGAGGTCGCTTGGAGGTAGTTGCAAAGACTGGATGCCGGTTGTAATGAGAGAAGGGGCTGGGTACCAAGAATTCAAAAGGTTATTTATGGATAAATATTGGAGCGATTCACGTCAGAGTGAAGCTAGGACTGAACTCTATTCAGGGCACTATAATGAACAAGGGAAAATGTCGTGTACTGAACATTTCGTAAGACTCATAAAATTAGCCAAGTCGCTAAATATAGTTTCCGAAAAAGAGGTCATCCAAATTTCAATGAAACACTTCGGTCCAGATATTCATAAATTGTTAACTGTGGCAAGACCACAATCTTACTCGCAGATGCTTAGCTTGTTAACGGAGTTCGAGGAGGGCGAGAGAGCCATAAAGAAATTCCATAGTTATCAGCGGTACCATAATACTCAAAATCATGGAGGAAATCAAGCACAGTACGCAGGTGCTAGCCGAAATAATGAGAATTATAATGACAGTAATGGTAGGCCTACACAAGGTTGTCAGGACGCAAGGGGGAATAATTATAATTACGGAAATGGAAGAAATCAGAATAATTATAATTACGGAAATGGAAGAAATCAGAATAATTATAATTACGGAAACGGAAGGAATGAGAGGGTAAATAATAATAGTTACAGAGAAAACCAGAATAATAATAATGGGTTACGTAACGCCAATAATAATCACACTGATGACAGAAATAGGTCACGACCTCAAAGCGTGGGAATAAATCACATAGCCTTCCAGGAACAAGAGAGAGGAAATGTAGATCAAGTTTACCGATATGGACAGTTACAAGACGGTCGGTACATTCCTCATCAAAATAACGGGACGGATAATTGTAACCACGTGCCAGATTCACAACAAAGATTAGATCCTAGTGTGAATGCATTTCATCACTCTCAAGCCGATACAGCTGGTGTAGGAAATGACAGGTGTCAGCCCGAGGCTTTAAACTTAGTATAGATGCGATAATAGGTCATATCTCATCTAACTCGTGCCCAGTGACCTCAGGGGACACTCTCCAAACAAACAGAAATAATATAAATACGGTAGAAGTGTCTTATGATTTGAATAAAACGTCAAACCAACAAATTCTATGTCCACCGCAGATTGAAGCGAATATAGGAAATTTAAAGATACCAGTTCTCGTAGATGAAAGTAAAAGTGCTGAAATTCCGGTTCCCACGACTCATGCAACAAATCATCATACATGCTCCGAACGGGAATTAGCTTTCCAAGACGAATGCTCTATTATTGAAAGTTTATCAACGGTGCAATTAGATAATGAGGAGGAGTTTTCAATTATGCAGAATGTAGGCCTATCGAGCCCAAGCAATAATATTGAGAATCAGAATGGCGGAACGCCAGATCAGTATCAGAAACGCACGGAAATTGATGAATTTAATAATACATTTGTAGAGAAAGTATACGAAGTAGGAGCGAGTTATGAGATAAGAATGTGTGAGACAGAGGTCCGTGATCAGGGAAATCATAGTGAGGAGAATGGAAAAGACGGTACTGAAAAATTTCGAGAATCTGAGATCTTAGGAATTTTAAGGAGTAAGTTGGGCAGCACCACGCCTATTAAGGAACCACAAAAGAAACCTAAACATCACTACCACAAACATAAAAAGAAAAAGAAAAAGAGGGAAAAGGAATCTGTCGAATGCAGTAAATAAAAGAATGTCTCGCCTCGAGTTAATTTATAGAGGACCGTTTATAGTGACTAACATTTTTAATGGTATTTGCTATGAAGTGGCTGATCCTAAAACTAATAAAGTAGTGGGACGGTACAATCTTTCATTTGTGAGGCCATACAAAGAATAACCAGTTAAATAGGTGAAACAACATTGGGATAGGCTCGGGTCATTTCACTAGAATTAAGGCACTGAAACTGAGGGTATTATTATTGTAAGTATACATGCCCGCGGAGCAAATATGTAGCGAAATGTAGGCTTTCAATATAACCTCTAAAATGTGAAATTCTTGGGACGTGCATAAAAGATATCCTATGCCGATTATATTGTTGTTATTTAATTGTAATATGGACCTCGACACTTAAATCCGTCGATCTTTTATTGTTGTTATCTCTTTTTAAATCTGGACGTTGTACCAAATATATCCGGTCACGCTTTTATCTAGGTTAGAATATATTTAGTAAGTGTTTTCAAGTGTTTGTATTCATAGGGTAAATTAGGTTTTGTATTAATGTTTCATTATTACCTGATGAGGTGAGGTATCTGTGGTCATGATCTAAGATAGCCTACCGTGTGCGAAGGGTGTGGTGTGTAAGAGAGTAAGAAAATATTGTAGTATGTGAAGTATGAATGAAGCAGTTGTGCCAGGTATAGGAAATGTCATTCACTCATCAAAACAAATAATAGTACTGTGAGAAGGTTGGAAAATATCCCATGTTATAGAATACGAGTTAGCACGAAGGTCATTGTACTGGGATCCATAACAAACTCTGCTCACTTACGTCACACTAAGCACTTCATGTCAGGAGTAAATCAGAATTACTCCGTAAATTTGAAATTTTGAATACAAAACATAAATTTTCGTAGAATTCTCTTGGGCATGTGAGACGATTGCTATTTTGCAATTGAATTACTCCGCCCATATCATTATAATGAACAAAATAAAACTTATTAATTAGAATAATAAGATAAATATTAATCAATTATGGCTTTGCATTTCTAATAACATTATAGGAATAAGTCAAATTCACTAAAATTATCTGAACAAGTTACAGCAGAAATGGAATAAGAACATAATATTTGCAATATTATATTCCGGATGGACTTGTGTGAATATTGAAACGAGACGGATTTCCCGGAACGTAAGAATAGACTTAAGAACTAAACTAAAGGGTCTCAGTGGGGTGTAGGAGACAGTCATTCATCACGAAACTCACTGCTATTGAACTAAAAACGCAGAGAAAGAAGAGCTTACTGACTCTATTGAAATTTAAAGACTTAGTAAGTGGGAAAGTTCTTACTCTATAGCGCTTCGGGGAATCTAGCATCATTTCTTATTACTGACAGCGTGGGCAAGCACTGCCAGCCACGTGTATTAGCGTCTATGCTGAGTAAGGAGCATAGCCAATGAAATAAGGGTTTGTATCCGAAGATTCTGAAACACAATGTAATTTGATGTAAACATAGCTATTAGAGGTTAAAAGAAATACAAGGCGTATTGGACTTTGAACGATGAGAAGTGGGGACACGCAGAAAATGGTATCGACACTCTCTCGTCTACGCTCTGAGTGAGCGGAGGCGATCTTCTCAGCATCCAGCTTCCGACTTAGTAGAAGTCGGGAAGCTATTAATATTCTTCGGTCAGTAAATGATTTAAGTATCATTTACTGCAGTATTATTTAAATCTACGAATATATTCAGGTTTGAGGTACGGCTTAATTATAGCTGAGTACCAACTTAAATTCAGTGTGTATCAAACTGTAAGTACCAGTGAATCAACGACTTTACAAGGTATTCTAGTGAATACACGAGGTTAGGGAGAAAGACACCTTAATAACGAGATCCACTCATCTGAAGTCAAAGTTCACATACGACGAATATTCTGCAAAAGCCTATTTACTGTTCTGTAATTATAGTAAAATAAACAACACTCTTACCAGTTAACCAGGGAGTTTTGATTGCATCAGAATATAAAGTAGACTGTTTCTAAGAACTATAAATACCCAGATTTTGCCCCCGATGATACTGAAGATAATCTCTGCTCTGACTGTAGCGACACCGTGGCTGTAATTGGTTTCGTAACCCGCGAACCGTTACAGCTTCATGATAACGGGGGGCTTGAAGAGAGTTTCCAGACCTCCCGTACGTCAGCCTAAAAGGCTTATTGTGCTGCTAAAAGCTTCATACTTAAGGCCTATATGAATAACATCTGGGAAAAAATATAAATGGTTAAAAAATTAATTCTGGAAACTACGAATAATGATTTCTGAAAAATGAACACAAAGTTTGCCTTTTTTCTTTCATTTAATCTTCCAAAGTTTATCTTTGAGAAAAATGGGAAATAATATTGAGGAAATGTCATTTTTATGACAGCCCAATAAAATAATAAAATATTTAATTATATTTTCAAGCACACATAGATTACGACTTACAAAGAGTCAAACTCCTAACAACGATACGTGATCTTCAGCAGATATGCTGACTGGTTTTTTGCTCTTTTGCTCTTATCCTTGTTGATTGTCTTCAGCGCTGCACGTGACACGATAAGAAAATTACAATATATATAACAATAACATAAATATTAATAATTAAATCCCACTCTATTAATGCTTCAACAAAAGAAGCAGTAACCATGCTGTTCAAAGAACAACTCCTATTTTTGCTGGATGACTCGACTGACATACAGAAATAACCGTGTGGTACGTAGGCCTACATAGCAGTGAGGACATGGTACATTTTATTATTATTATTATTATTTATTTTTGAGACAGAGACTACAATTAATTTTAATAAATAGTATCATGTATGATTGTAAAATTCCAATCTTGATCTAGCTGTATATTTGAAAATACTGTTATAATGTTATTTGTTATGTTCTACCTCCATCAATATATTAAGTCTCTTGTGGCTCAGTGAGGTACCGTCATTTAGGGTAAAAAAAATAAATGTACGCTTACGAGTAATTGGGGCACCTCTAAAATGTCGTCAAATTATTTTTTACTGTTATTATTATTATTATTTGCATTATTATTGTAGTTTTATTATAATTGTCATATTTAAAATATTATTAGATTACGTAGCCTATATAAAATAGGCCAATATTTTTATGATTAATTGAGAATAATCATTATTTCGAAAGTAGGGTTACTGAAATTGAGGTAATACATTCTAAATCTACGGACTTAAATATAGCCGTAGTTTTAGTGCCTTAATAATTTAAATAAAATATAAGATTTGTAAACCAAATATAAGGAATGCCTTTTGAAACGTCAGAGGAGAAGATTTTTTTTTCTCGTCCTTATCAAATGGCATGCAATAAAAGTCAGGATTCAGTACATTAGGTTTCTTAAAATAAAATAAAAAAGAACTCACACTGTAAATATAGTTCGAGGATCTGAAACCCACCGATCAGGATGAAAGACTTATGAACCCCAATTAATAGCATTTCGCGCATTTCAAAGCTAATGGACAGGTCGCCATTTACGACATTCAAAAAACAAGTTCTGCAGACTTATTTTATACATAGATAAACAAGCATGTTGTGCGAGTTAATTATGAGATCATTTGTAACTTGCAAATTCTGTTCATTAGGGACCATGGTGTAGATGCAATCTTCGCAAATAATTTCTCTAATAAAAGAAATTGACCGACACCATCAATCAGTGACACGGAGGGAAGGGAGAATGCGGAATTAGTCATGGTATATTTTGTCTCATTTGTATTCTGTTGCTTGTATAAACAAGATCTTATACACAATTTATTGCAGCTGGATTTTAACTTCATCCAGTTCGTGTGCAGCAAGAAAAGAAGCAGTTAAAATAATATTAGAGACATATGCTTCAATCTTCTTCTTCTGTGTCATCGTCAGTAACCAATCACTAATTAATTAATCACTATATACTACCCCTCAAAGAGGCTTTCCAAGAAAATCCAGTAAGTCTCTCTGCCTTCTTCAAACTGCCTAAAATGTCCCGTCCTCAGTAGTATGATATACTGAATTACACAGGCTCCAAAATGGACTACTAAGTTTCCTTTTGCTTTTGACATAAAACATCTTCAAAATCGATGTAGGATGTGGAGAGGAAATCACGCCCAAATGAGAGACATTTCTGTAGATGTAGTTTACTTTCAAATTTCAATAGCTGTGCTATAAATTGATATACGCCGTCATCTTGGTCTTGTTTTAAAGAGAAAGGATGGAAGTTTGTGCCAGTATGACTCCGGCATTCGTGGCTGCCGGACCTCGCGAATTGCGCACACGCAAAGTATATATATATTTTTTAGATCGACATATGTCCATAAACTGAAGCATATTCAAGAGGTTACTTATCAGATCTAATGAACCCTCTGTTGTTTTGAAGAGGTCTGTTTGTGTTACAACTCATCCTGAGTTTTAGTGTGTATTAAAAAAGTAAACAAAAAACGATGTTTTGAACTTGAAACAGTTTCAAAATTTCACGACCTTCTTAAAATGTCGAAAAGAATAACCAGAATTACCCAAATATGAGGCACGAGGGCGCAGAATAACCATTCCAAAGAGAATGACACCAAAACACCGAGCCTTTGCCGAAAACCAACGCCTAAAGTACTGCTGCGAATATAGGGAATGTAATTACCCCCTTATGATTGTATGGACCTGGACTTCGTTACTATTGAGATGAAGTGTGCAATGAAGGTCGACCCATATATATTGGATTTCTTGGCATACCCACCATGGCGGTGGAGATCAAAAATCGAACTTATACCGGGGTCAACAACTACTTGAAGACGTCATTCTTAGGTAACGCCTTCGGACATAAATATGACGCTTGCGACCGCTTACGGTTCAGAAAATTATTTGAGGCCTACCAATAGGAGAAACACTGGCGTACTGCTAGAAAAGTTCCCCCCTACTGACGACGTGGTTATTTTCAAGTCTTGTAACAACTGTAAGGTGTAGGTTTCGTAGACTATATCCACTGATCCCATTTCTTCCCAAACTTGGTCCCTTGATTGATCGCTTGATTTCACCGTGACTCCCTTATAGACAGATACGCAGGCTGCGAGGATCGAGTTAGGCCGGGCGCAAGTTGAGACGCAGTTTGGTGACGTGAGGTGAGGTGACTCACCGTGAGTTTTGTGAAACGCAGAATTAAATACAACAGCGAATGTTCGCACGCAGGGTGAGGTGATGCAGTATCAGCGCGTCCGTGAGCTGCGAAAGTCTGTGACCATGCTAAATTTCTCATGCGACCTGAGCGGGCTGTGCGCAAGTTGAGACGCAGTTTGGTGAGGTGAGGTGAGGTGTCTCACCGTGATTTTCTGTGAAACACAGAATTAAATACAACAGCGAAGGTTCGCACGCAGGGTGAAGTGAAGCAGTTTCAACGCGTCCGTGCGCTGCGGAGGTTTGTGATCGTGCCACAGTTTCTCACTAGTGACTTTTCACTGCGCGTGAAAAGTTGTTTGTCCACCATGGAGGAGAAATTAATTGTAAAACACGTGACATTAAAATTTTAGATTTGGGAAGAAATTGCGAAGGGCATTGGAAAGAAATGAGGTAAGTTGTTTATAATTTTTTACTTAAATAAAATTAATTTATTTGAAGGGAAGAATGGAAACGCGGTAGTAGTCTCCGTTTTTATGGACTTTGAGATAATAATGCCTTCTACTAGTGAATTTGGAATTTTGGAATTAGTTTAGGGAGAAAGCGGTAATATTATAGGTAAAATAAATTATATATCGTATTCCATGCAGTTTGTACAGGTGAAAGATTAATGTCCGCTCTGAAAGTAAACAAACCTCTTCTCTTCAACTCTTCATATTTATTGTTTATCAGTTTGTTGCTATGCTCTTTTCAATCAAAAGCGTTTCTTGAATTAATTTCTATACGATGTGTTCAATTTGTTCTCCTATAAATTCCTTTTCCGTATTCCGCTGTACCCTTCATTTGTTTTACATAACATTTTATATGCAGTAGATTTTCGACGAAAAGAAAAAGTTGCATAAGCAGGTATAAATGTGTATATTTTCTATACAGATGTATATCATAACTAGTATAAACTATAAGAATATATGACAAGAATTCAAGTTTCAGATTTGTAATTAAAACTAAAATGGAGTTATCTTGAAATTTATTTTCAACTTACTTTCATAAATGTATTATAATTATGTATAGTAAAATTGCTCCATGCTCCGTAACAAACGTTTCTGAAATGAAACATTTTCTCAAAATGATTTTACCAATTACAGTAGTTACGTTTCGCTTTATAATGTGTTCCCGTTCATAGTTAAACTTAGTATCTCATAGGAATTTGAGAAGTAACCTTAATTTAAATTGAATTGAATGCTTGAGTGTTATAGTGTCATTAAAAATAAGAAACCAAAACGTATTATATTTATTAAAAATTATATATTTATTATATCTTAAAGATGAATTTTCATATCATAATTATTAATTAGTTGTATATATGATCGCTGATTGTAAGTATTCGCAACATTACATGATAAAATTTAAATTTGTAGGAAATTAATACATTCCTCCCAGTGTCGTCTCGTAGCTAAAATTAGTGTGGGTGCTGCTCCAGAAAATGTTTAGCCTTCGTTTTAAATATTGTGCAAAAGGAAACATACATATTTAAAAAGAAAATTTATTCAGAAACTTGAAAAGACCCTAAAAGAAAAAAAATATAACTTTTTTACTTACTGTAATTTAAATTGTTACAGCTCAAACTTGATGTATTCTTTTAAAAATTAAATCGATTATTCTTGTTTCAATTTCCGCGAAAAGATAAATAATTTTCTCCTTGAACTGACATGATTCAAGTTTTCTGTTAAATAAAAGTGCCGAAATAAATGAATCAAATAGAATAGCTGGAAACAAGATAATTATAGAATTCTACACTTTATCACATTCAAGAATATGGTAAATGGTTTTTAAGCACAACACAAGGGCACTGTGGAAGTGACAGTGCTCTCTCTCTCGCAGCCTGCGCGCCAGCTGCGGCCTTCCCCTTCCTATGTGGGCATGCGCACAACAGTCGAATACCACGCCGCTGGAACTTTGGAGCGCACTGGAGAATGCTACTGGCATTAAGCTGAAGGATTGTATATCCTACAACTATAAAGAAGAATTAAAGAAAAAACGGACTCATTATATTAAATGTTATCGATAATATAATGTGGAAATAGGGGTGCTGCAGTTCTACAGTGCCTATACACGAGTCGCCACTGTTCCTCACCATAAAAATGCGGCTATATAGTTTTTTCTTCAGTTCCAATAAATCTTGACTCATTGCATCCTTCAGCATCTACTGACTCGTTGATGAAGCCATGCAACTCAGAAAAATGTTCAGGGTTACATGGTAATAATTCCTAAATTTTTCATTACAAAAATCGTCCTTAAGGATAAATTCTCCGTGCGTCTTTCTTTTCTTTAAACAACGCTTTTCGGAATCTTTTCGTTTAATGATGTTGAAATTATTTGTTCTTAGAGTTCATCTGACTATGATTCCGAACTTTGTAAAGATTCTATGTACATGGCAGTCATTGTGCACATTGCTCACTACCTCATAGACACGCAGTTGAGACAGAACTGCCTCCCAACTTTCGCTCTCCCTGCGAGCAGTTGATTGAATCCTGCTTCCGTGCGTCACTCTGCGTCACCTCACGTCACCAAACTGCGTCTCAACTTGCGCCCGGCCTTACAGTACCGTCGGCCAAGTGATCAATATACATAGATTCGACATTTGCAAGAGGTATTCGAATAATTTCAGAGTCATGTTTATCCACTTCTTATACCACTACCCTCTGTTGAATAAAATAAGGTACAAATGAACTAATCGATTCAAAACATTTTTTTTTTTAAATTTTCAGTATACCGGTAACTCACTATACAATATTGACGTTTTCAAATTAACATCTGGCTGTTTGGAGGTTTCTACTTCTTGAAAAGAAAAGAAGGGCGTGAGAGTTGAATTTAAACAGAAAAATAAACTTTCTGCTTTTTATTCGCACTGAATAAGCGCGAAAAGACTTGAGAACCCTTTTCATGCTGCACATAATTTTTTTAGCAATACTTAATTATAAATTACTGTAGCGCATAGCCTGCCTAGAATGAATTGTAAAATTTTTCTATACAAGTTCGAATAGTCTATAGCGTAAATTTTTAATACCAAAATATAACATCCTGATAGTACACCTAGTATTCAATGAGCCCACAGTGTTGGTGACGGACTAGGGTTTTCAAATCCCAGCCTACCTTTAATCTGATAATTTAACTTCTCTATCCGAAATCAATATGCATGATACTCGTTAAATTTAAAAGGACCAAAACAATACAATATTCCTTATGTGGCATGGCTCACCACGTGGGACATTTAGTGCTTTCCCTCTTGGAAGAAGCCTTAGACCTTAACGGAACATCTAGGCTAATCATTTCATTTCATCCGAAAAGAGCACAAACATAAGTAAAGGTGCAATTCCAAATATCTTACTTAAATCAGTACACTAGAAAGAAATCGAACTTGGAATACTAAGTGAGAGGGAAAATGCCAAGAGGGAGAACTTTCTGATTTGGTCGGAATGTTCATTAATGGTCATTTACAAAGAATATGTAATGTTTGTTTCGTATTTATTGTGTTATGTGAATCTAGCATATTACTTGAATAAAGAAAGGACTACCGAATAAGTTAACTTAAAATGGCAATAATATCCTACAGTAAATATTTTGAAGATGCCTAAAGATGAGAAAAGCTCCATCTAGAGCATACCTCAGCAACTGAGGGTAAACGTTTCAGTCCCCCATCCACTGCCGTGACGTAATGAAACCCGCCCGCATTTCATGTTCAGTGTCGAACTGCTTCGCCCTTGCACATGCTTGTGTGTTACTAAATCGTAAAAAAAATCCTGCTTTAATAATTGATTTTATATGAATTTAAGTTCATCTACTTCTCTGTGATGACAATTGCAAGTGTTTGGATCTCGCTAATTCTTCAATGGCAGGGAATAAAGATGTTGTAAACAGTCGAAGTAACGAACCTGTATGCTTGTCGGTTAATGTAGACCGTACATCACATTTTATAAAACTCATTTTAGAAAATGTTTGTCCACATAAGTAGGCTATGTCGAGCCAAAAATTACACATATCTCCGACAGATAGTTGGTTATCCTACTTTTCCAAATCTATAATAATATGAAAATAAGAGGAAGTGTTCGTATTTTTGTTTGTCAGTCTATGCGCGATGCTTAGCAAAATCTACTGCATGCAGAGATCTAAAATTGTAAATTTAGATGGACTGAAGGGTGGCCGAATGCAAGGCTTGTAAACTACAGAGGTAGCGTATTCCGGCGAGTTTATTGGACAGGGGGTTGCGGCGAGCAGGCGAGTGTGTGACGTCACAAGATTCCAGATCTCGCAATTTTCAGTTTTTACTCAGTCTAGAAAATCTTACACCGCGTGATTAAACTCGTAACCTTTAATTAACCCGTGGTCGGATGCCTGTGAAATTTATACAGAAATAATCTACACACATCAGCCCTACTGATGGTTAAAACAGAGCCTTAAAAAAGCGGACACAAATGTTTTTAATTCATTTTATAAACATCACCCGTTACACAAAATTCATGGAGGGAGAAGCAAATTTCACTATGCGACAATTTTTTGTATTTTTGTGTCCCGAAAAAACTTCAAGCGAGAAAGTTTTAGTGAAATAATTGAATTTTAATACAAATGAAGTTCCAGCCCCATATCTCGAATGGTTTACGAGTAATTGAGTGGTAATTATTCGGGCGCTTCAAGGTGTCAGAATGATTTGGCGCTTCAAGCATGGTGCCGCTGACAAAGCTTCTACCTACTGATCTCGGCCGCTTGAACGCAGTCTTTTAGGATAGATATTACCAGTACATACTGTTTTTAATAATACAAATGGAAGGTGCTTTAGAAAGTGCAATTAACTGAACCATTATGCCGGGCAAGATATGTGCTGTGGCAGTGTGTAACAGTAATTTTGTAGATTGTAGAAAACAGCTAAGATGTGAACTGTTCTGTTATTCAAGTTACTTAAATGTTCCTCTGATTCTACAGCATTTGTCTTTAAAATCTTGTAAAAATCTCCCAAAGGATCTAGATTTGAATAGAAATTATATAATACAGGTAGGCCTTTTATAACAGCTAAAGGGTGATTTGTTCTAATATTTTGTTGCCTAGAAAATATTCCTCATTCTAGAGGTTATGTTAGTATAATTTGATGAAAATTTGTTAAAGAATGTATCCTATATTTGTATAGAAATTGTACCTTGTAGAAAACAACTACGGGAATTTTTATGTATCAATATTAACATGTACAGTACTAATGTTATTATTACATTGCGTAGACTATTGTAGAGTATTAATTTGTGTTAATATTGTAATCAAAGCAATACATTTATATTAATAATAATTTTCTCCGGGTTATATGGGGTAAGTTATGTAGGTAATGATTGGTGAAACACGGCCAAAAATGTACATCTGTATACAAATTATGTGACGACAGATATAATATAGACCTAATAAACGAAGGGATGGTTTGTGAATTGCAGGGCAGGGAAACTTTCATGAGCAGCACAACGAAAAGAGGCGCAGGATCTTTAAAATCGACGTCTCAACATAAAAAAAAGGACACAAATTGCTTCGCAATGCATTCTACATAAATCACACAATATTTCAAAGGATTTTTCCATGAAGTTTTCATTAAAAAGTATCATCGTCTTGCCCTAACTATAACCCGATAGCATGCTCTTAAAGCCTCGGCAATTCAATTTTAACTGTAATACGTTTTCATGTTGATAAATTATATTGAAATATGAAAAGGGCGTAACAAGGTATTAAACTAATAAGGCATTTGATAAGGTAATTAGAAATAAAAGTTACTAGCACAAAGGATCAAAAAATAAAATAAATAATTCAACAAATATCTAAATAACAGTAGTGCAGAATTACAAGATTAGGAAAAAGTTTAATTCATTCTTTTTCCCCAGCGGGTCAATCTTTCAGTATGGGTACAAGTAGCCAGTTAATATCCTTTATTATTGAGTCCACGATTAAAATATTTAAGGATTTTTATGTAATTGCTAGTAGGCCTATTTTATAGAATAAAAAAGACCTCTGTACCGTTCCGGTAGCTTTATCGCCTTGAGTAATTACCACTCTATTACTCGTAAACCATTCAAAATATAAACGTGGTACTTGATGTATAATAAAATTCAAATATTTCCCTAAAGCTCACATGCTTGAATCATTTTCTGGTCACAGAAATAAAAAAATTGTCGCATATTCAAATATGCTTCTTCCTGAACATTTCACGGTCGTCACAAATCACTCCGACACAGAAGCGCCTGGAATAATTACCACTCAATTACTCGTAAACCATTCGAGATATGGGGCTGGAACTTCATTTGTATTAAAATTCAATTATTTCACTAAAACTTTCTCGCTTGAAGTTTTTTCGGGACACAAAAATACAAAAAATTGTCGCATAGTGAAATTTGCTTCTCCCTCCATGAATTTTGTGTAACGGGTGATGTTTATAAAATGAAATAAAAACATTTGTATCCGTTTTTTTAAGGCTCTGTTTTAACCATCAGTAGGGCTGATGTGTGTAGATTATTTCTGTATAAATTTGACAGGAATCCGACCACGGGTTAATTAAAGGTTACGAGTTTAATCACGCGGTGTAAGATTTTCTAGACTGAGTAAAATCTGAAAATTGCGAGATCTGGAATCTTGTGACGTCACACACTCAAGTGCTGCGATTGGTCTATCCCGGAATACGCAACCTGTATAGTTTACTGATCTTGGGCCGAATGCACCTCGAAGCCAAATTTTTAATTTTCGTTTTCGTTCGCGAGTTATAAGTGAAAAACTCGCAGAAAACGTTAATTTTTTAGTGCTATCGAAGCATCAGTTTTCGGTAATACATTTCAATTGTCAAATCAATTGCAGAAGACTTTGCTGTTTTTTCGCAATTTCAAAATAAGAGCATCGCAATTTTTTCAACATAACGCATAACATTAAGGTTCGTTTCAATTTTGTAAGCCCACCCTGGGCGATTCATTTGTTTATAATGTCACGGCCCTTAAAGATCTGAAATTTTCAACATAGACGGAAGAGGGATAATGACTATAGGCCTAAATGGGCAAACATTGATCAATTTCGACGGAATTCACCATGAAGGGATTTTCTAAGCCAGAGAACTCGAAGTTGAGGTGGTTTTCCCAGGCGGCGCTTTCTAATATTGGAAT
The DNA here is from genome assembly GCA_964059195.1 of Ectobius pallidus. Lineage (NCBI taxonomy): Eukaryota > Metazoa > Arthropoda > Insecta > Blattodea > Ectobiidae > Ectobius > Ectobius pallidus. The sequence goes on along the minus strand of CAXKWD010000010.1, from coordinate 26,034,912 downwards.
GCACTCCAAAGCTGGATTTTGAGGTGCTTAGAATTATAAATCGTGATTGAATGATTTGCGTGTAAGTTTTAATAAATATAATGCTTTAATTATTATACTCTTAATGTTTTATTTCTGAAATTATTATCGTGCACGAAGCCGCGGACACCTGCTAAAGCGCCCTATAAATATATTTACTGTTACGGTTAATGAAACAGTGTTTTCATTCTCTCCTTGCAGAGCTATATTCAAGGTATCAAAATGACCACACAAGTCCGTCATAAATACCAGCTCGCACATCCATTGGGGCTGTGATAATTCTGACACTATTGAGTCCTGCAAGAAATATACGTAATTATTTTATGTAATTATGCATTTGCGACAAAATAATCGTTTCCCCAGTTAGCATGGAAAAGTCGTTGCCTTCATGACAAGCTGTTGTGTGCTTTTACGCTCGCTACAGCACCCATTACTCTTTGTGTAGTGAACTGCAGTAAAGACCTAATATCGAACACTGTCTCAGCCAGTGCTGCACTGACCTTATATCACATCGAAACTGCTTTATACTGACGTCAAGGGCGATTGTAGTGGGAGACATTACATAGTGCCACCGCATAGTGGCACAATGTGTCACAGTTGCGCACCCGTGATCTAGAGTTTTGGGAAAAGAGTTTTGCAAATCTGAATAAGAGCATTAATTAAGTCTCTATGTATGTATCTAAAAATTCTTTGGGATATTCGTTGTAATACACCTAAAATTTTGTTTTTAAATCGGATATACCCAAAATTTAAATCACTCTAGTTTCTTTTTAATTTATTACTTTCTTTACTTTTCGTTTTTCGCTAAATTATTTTGCTCCACCAAGATTCAAGTGTTAGGCCATCCAGGAGGTAAAATCTTACGTTATGAGAGCCCTTGAAATATAAAGTGGTCGGAATTGAAGTAGTTTTTCTTGGAGAAGAGCTTCTTGAGTAATAGTGATTGTTCCTGTCTAGAGAATAAATCTGCACATGTAGGAAGAGTGAATGATTGTCGCTCTCACACGCCCAAGGCGTGGCTTCTTCACTGTAGCCCACAGAACTTTTAAACAAAAAAGGATGCTCATGTCTGAATAACTTTATTTCCACAGGTCAGGGAGCAGCATCTAGTCTTTTGTTTATTTAGTACGAATAGCCCGTTATAACTCTCTGGCTGAAAAAGTTACTTAACTCCAAGAGTTCAACATCTATTTTTTCGTATATTCTTTCTTGTAATGAAATGTAACTTGCATATTTGCACAATACTTAATTACTTATTTACTTAATGGTAATAGACAAGGAATATTATATATTTTATGGAACCAGGAGGTTCATTGCCGCACTTACCTGAGCCGCCATTCAATCTTATTTTCTATATTGACTGTTCCTTTATGCGAGCCATTTGGCTCATTGGGACCTTTAAGAAATAAATAAATAAATAAAAAATATGGAAATCGCACCTAAAATCCTGTCTGCTTGACAGTGTTTGACGCAATATGATATTTAAGCTTGCTTTATGTGGCTTTAAGGTGACAAATGATTGAATACATCATCTTCTATACTTTAAAAGACCTGCCTTTGAATTTCTTACAAGAGTTATGTTTATATAATTATCAGTGCATGCTGTACTAAATTTACTGGTTTTCAAGTTATTAACTTTCATTGACTTTTCATTAGAAGCCCATACGACAAGTTCCAGTTTTAATACGATTAAGCTAAAATTTTGCACAGAGATACACCGATAGGGAAACAAGCTGTACTATTATATCAATATTTCATTTATGTTATTACCATTGCTACAATATTCTTGTTATTATTGTTTCGTGTCCAATGTACAGCACACCTTAGGCCTAGCAACGGTAAATTCGAAGGCCTAGAAGGAAAAGAAAAAAATCACATGGGGTGAAGCGAAAGCTTTTTTAATAGGCCTATGTGGACAAGACTTTGAAGAAGATATTAACTTATAATAAGTTACTATTGGAAATAATGTATTAATCTGAGAGACAAATAAAAACGAAGTTTTGTAATTTGAGGAATTATTTTCTTAAAAGTAAAATTGATTAAAAGAAAAAAAATCCCAGTACCAGAAATATTTCCCTTCGGTTATCATCAACTTCCAAATGGCAATGTTAAATATCACAAAGATAATAAGAACCATGGAGCTCTGATGTTTTTCATAAACTTAAATCCTGCCACACACTACTGAGATGTTCGACGGTTTGTACGACAGACACGTTTCTTTGTTAAGGGATAGTGTCTGGTAGAACTCAGCAGTTTTTACCGCCGGCAAATAATTCTGGCATTGCCTGAATTTTGCTCGCCGACCTCTAGCTCAGAACGAACACTTTTCTCTGCAGTATAGGGCCTTCTCGGCCGTAATCTCTAATTACCTGATTACTCCTTCCATCTTGCCTGCTTACAATAACCCAGTAGTAGGCCCAATACTATTTTTCCCTTCGATAATGTATTATAGACCCTACTCTATCACCATCATGAAAAATATATAAAGAATATTTATCGCCTATTTATCTGTCAATTCTTTGAATTGTATAGATGTGTTCCTTGTTCGTAGAAGATCAAATCTTCTGGATATAATAGCAAAGACCCTAAAAGTAGGATCCACAATGTAGCCTATTATCAGACGAGGAGGGTAAATAAGATCGGTGATTCAATAAATTTTGCTTATGTTTATACGATTTACACATAGGCTTCGCGGTCTTCTAAAGTATTCAAAAATTTTAATTTTAGAATCTGTGGTTTAGGCCAATACATATCCCCAAAAGTACATATTTATCATTATATGGAAAAAGGTGTCACTAGCGCCAAAAGAGCAAGGTTAGACTTGTTCATCCATACGTAAATAATTAATGTGTCAGTCTTCCAGCGCAGATATCAAATCATTTAGCCAGTCTATATGAAATAATTCTTCTCTCATTTATAACCATGTTGTGGATCTTTTTCTATTGTTTAATAGCCAGTTCAGTTGCAACGGCTATTATTATGGACAGACTTATTTCTTAGCTAATCAACAATTAGACTGAGACTGACCAACATGCTCTAAAGTGTTTCATGTTTTCTATAGAGAATTCCGTTCGAACATCTCTTTCAGACATCTCTATTGTAATGTGTTTCTAGCTTTAATTATATAATGAATGTAATGTGGAGGTATTGTTGGACCACACGTTTCTATATAACAGAAACGCAGTTGAATGTTGCTAAGTTTCCACAACAAAAGGAATGTGATGTGGAAGGGCGTGGTCTTACGACAAATGGCTATAATTGCAACATCGGGAGGAAGTGATGTCGATGCTCGTTTAAAGCAAAGTCTTCCACACAAATGCAGCAATTGTAACCGAATGTACCTACACTGGTTTAATTAACATCTGGTTTGTACACCAAGTAATAAAACAAACACTTTATGATGGATTCATAATCCTTGCGCTAATTTAAATGCCGCATTCTTAAACATATCCATGTATCTTCTTTCTGGTAATTATTTTTGACAGCTGGAAATGAATACTTGAAGTAATTTATATTCTTCGGCGATAATCACTTAAAAGAATTCAATTACAGTTGAAACGGTTCTTTACACATTAGTAGAGGGTTAAGCAATTTACGTATGAACCTGAATTATGATTTATTGGAGATCCTGCAAATTTTATTATATATAGATGAACAATGCCGACTGTAAATTCGTGCTATGTTCATAGTACTGAAAATCTAGCTCTAACAACCTACATGAAAGTCAGCGACTGCCTGCAGTTGAGGTCTGTACATTATTAACTTTTGATTGCAGGATTATCATGCAAATTGGAGAGTTGTTTCGTAATCCACTTCAAAGCACCCTCAATCATGTAGTAATATAGGTAATATAGGGTCACTTGCTTTTTACGTAAATTCACAAAGACTGAATACTGGAACATCTTCACACCTGTAGCTTCTTAAATCTAACACAATTTATACAATTAATAATTGAACGGGGGACTGGATATACATAAGCTGCATATGAGCAAAAGGAGAGCAATTTTATGTTACAGGAGCAATTTTATGAGCAATATGAGCAATTTTATGTTACAGGAATTTCTGTTTCTTCTTATTTAAACCTCTACCAGGCTTGCTGTGCACTGTACAAGCGATGGGATGCAAAATTCTAGATCCTCTATGAGCCAAAAAAAACTATATCAAGCGTTTTCTGAGGGATTGGTTTGAGTGTAATAAGTCGTTCTTCCTATTTCAAATTATAAATGCCTATATAAGGACCTAGAATTTAAAATTGAAAATCCTTCATAAGTTAATTTCCAATTACAAAATACAAAACCCGGGCGACGCCGGGTCTTTTAAGCTAGTAATATATAATCTGATTATTTATATGTGTGAAGCATTTCAAATCTCGAGTAGTAATAAATACGTTATCAATAAAATCAGGTAAACTGATATAACAAAGTGCCAGAATGCTTCTGTTGAATCAATTATAATTGCAATTATGATATGAGAAAATAAGCTTTTTTTCTTAATCAGGTTAAAATCGCCCAGCATCAGCAGAACTACAGATTTGTGATATTTTTACAATCGCACACTCACATAAAAATTAAAAACAAAATTTAAAAAGCCATGTTAAATTGGCCGGCTCCGGGATTTGAACCAGGGACCTCAAAAATACGAGTCCAAGACGTTACCATTCCGTCCTCCTCGCTCAGTTTAACACTCTAGTTTATACGCATAATTGTAAAGGAATAGTGTTATTTGTCAAAGCTAAATGTATTGAAACTTGAAATCCTTAAAATATGTCAACATTTCAAAAAATTCAGTGGCAAAGAACTCCGCTAATTATTTGACAGTAATATTACCTTCTGTATATAAGAGTATTCATATATTACTCTATTTAAACTTGATCAACGAAATAAATAAACATCTGACTGCAATGGAGTCAAAGCCCTCAATGATTAGAAATGCAGCATTGTAGTATAGACATGATTACCGATTTGGTACAAAACAAAATAGGCTTCTTGCCATGAGCATTATAAATGCGTATTCCAAGTTTCATGGAAATCCGATAAAGCGTATTTGATTTATCGCGCCTTTAAGATAGACACTAAATTGGGTTTGGATTTGGATTTGGTCCAATATCAATAGGCTTCTTCCCATGGACATTATAAATGCGTAAACAAAGTTTCATTAAAATCCGAAAGAGCGTATTTGAGTTATCGCGCGTACAGACATACGGACGGACGGACAGACGGACAGTCATGTTCCCATCCCTTACACAATCTCATAAAGTACCATACTGGCACTTAATAACGCGATATTATTCTAGCATTGAGATTAAACTAAAAACTTCATCAGGTCACAGCTGGTGAAAAGTCGCAAGGAGTCATCGTCGATAGTCGCGACGATCGACGTCTTAATATATCAAATGTTTTGCTATCGGATATTTCGCTTACAATGACACAAATAGCGTAGTTTTATTTATTTTTGAGGTTTTGTGTTATTCATTACATGACTAATTCTGTAAGTTTTCGCTAAATAATTGCTGTAAAATTTGAGGACCGGTTTCTCTCAAGTTAAATTTCGAACTTCTCATCTTTATATCCAAGATAAAATCTTGGCCTCTTGACATTACCTATGACGTTATTCCAACAAATAGATCCCGTTTTGATATCTTAAACCGATTTCATTTTTTAAAGTATAAAATATAGTTTTGAATCTTTTGTCTATTTTTTAGCTGGAAAAACTGTTTGTTTGCTACAGGTAATTAACAATGTTTGTGCAGTGTAATTAGGTCGAAATAATACCAAAATACGGGAAAATGTAGAACTAAGGCAATTTACGCAATTTAGGCCTATAGTTTTCCCAATAACCTTTACGGGAGATTTGTATGGTATGGTATGGTATGAAATGAAATGAAATAAACTAAACTTTTTTACGTTGGCCTAGTCAGATGATATAAACAAACAAGTCTGAAGGAGATTAATATCCTAGGAAATAAGATACTCATTATAGTAGTCATCCTATATTAATTAATTAAAAGTTTGTAACTGTATATCAGTAATACAAAATGTAGAACAGAGGTAATATGATAAGAAATTAATTTCTTAAAAGGAAAGAAAGGTTTAAAGAATGAATGAAGATACCTGTTCTGTACTAAATTTTAGTTAAGAACGGTGAACCCAAGGTCTTAGGTGAACCGACATAAGAAGTCGCAAGTTCGGATTTCAATCTTAATATAAATTGCTTAACCGTATATTATTTATACAAATGGGCAATTAAATGATTTGAATAAATGATTCATGTAGCCTATTTTAGTTTACGAGATACTCCAGTCCATTTATTATACAAGTTGTTGTGCAATGTTTCCTGCAAGTTTAATAAGGTGTTCTAAAAATAAACTTATATCCATAATTAACATACCACTTTTAAAAATAGCTAAAGAAGACAAGTTCGGACTTCAAATAAGTTCCATAGTAGGTATCACATGCAGTTATTATAAGGCAACGAGTGAGTGTACTTTAAGATACAAAATCAAATCCAATTTCTTCCATTGAAGTTTATAAGCAGTATTCAAAAGTAAAATACAGAACTCTACCCAAAAATGTATTATATCAGCCATTAAACGTGGGAAACACATAGTCTAAGAACAATTTTATTTTTGGGGGAAAGGAGGCCGGTGCGTAAGGCTGACAAGTTACAACATCACCACCTTCACGTGCCGAATATAGGCCTATCAAAATCTGGGAGCTTCAATCTCCTGAAACCCTAAGGTCCTCCCTTAGCTGTACAGGGATCGTTTTACATTTACTCACAATTTCAGCTACTTGCAATAACACTTTCCTGATTTAGACATTTTCCTTAATCTATAAAATACTGATAAAAGATGCTCAGGGTTATTCGAAAACTGTATAAAGTATGGACACAGGACACAATTTACTTCAAGACAGATTTTACAACACATTTTTCAGAACGTTGGGCTGAATATAAGTATAGTTAAAAATTATGTCTGTTTTTCATAAACGGAGTCATAATAATAAAAATCGGACCATCTTTATTTCCCTACGTCTTAAAATAAGAGTACAATATAATATAATAACAATACATGTAGAATTGAACCCTTTCCACTCCGCACACACAAAGGATTTTTGCTGGAAGTTCATTTACCGAAAATAGTTAAGTTACACTTATTTTCCTACAAAGACCACAATGACAGGTAAGCTCATCTAATGGAAACTAAGGTATTACTTCGACGTGACAGAGTTGGGGAATTTGGTTCAAAGTCTTTAATTTAGGCGTGGAGTCCTTTAGCGTACAGGTACCGCAAATATACGAGACGGGCTTCCGCGGTTTACAGCATTTCCCGGACAACTTCGTGCTCAGGACTTTCAAACCCTTTAAAATCCTTCGAGCTCGGCAGGAATTGAGCCCGCAACATTAGGATCTAGAGGCGAGCACTCTACTTCTGTACCACGGAGGAAAACAACAAAGATTAGGAATATGTAGTGTGTAATAATATTCTATATATACATACAGACCTATGTTTGTTTTCTGTATATGCTTGTTTTTATGCAATTCAGAAACTTTTATCTTCCCGTCTTCTGCCCAGAAATTTAAAAATAAAAATGTATAAGAGAATTATCCTGCCGGTTGTAGGCCTACTAAATGGATATGGTTCCTTACTCTTCGGGAACATAATTTAAGAGTGTTCGAAAACAGAGTGCTTATGAAAATGTTCGGACCTAGGAGAGAAGAAAACGCGGACTGGAGAAAACTACAAATTACGAGCTTAACCCGTACTCTATACCGAAAGACATCTCAATAATATTGACTGAGAGACCCGAAGGGGAGAGACCACTTGGAAGAACTAGACATAGGTGGAAGGACAATATTAGAATAGATTTAAGAGAAGTGGGATTTGCTAGGGAAAGGGTGGAGTTAGCTCAGAATAGGGTTGAATGGTGGGCTCATGTAAGCATTGCAATGAACCTCCGGGTTTCATAAAATAGATGATTTCCATTTAGCTAGCTTAGGAATTATTGTCTATTGCCATTGAGTAAGTAAGTTCAGATGTGATAATAACATACCACTCTAATTTTCTATACGAGTTAATAAATACATTACCTCTTGGATATAAAAACTCCTCGTGTTGGTGTTATACGGGTATATCCATTCAAAGGCCACCTGGTAGGCATATAGGCCTATAATGTGTTTATAAACAAAACACTTGGATACCCGCGGAGACTGACTTTAATTCAGACTTGTAGGTGAAAACGTTTGTAGCCTTAACAACCAACCATTTTTAACCCAGAGTTGCTTCTGGTTCTTGTATGAACTGAAGTTGATCCTAAGCTAGTAGTGTTATCAAAAGTACTAGGTTAATAACTGAAAGTGACCTCATATGGGATTGAAGACGTGATCGTAGTTTTGGATTCTTATGTAGTAATGCTCGAACGAACCACGCCACGACATAACACAATCGAGGCCGATTGGCGGTTAAGGTAATGAGAACTTTGAACAGTGACAAGTTTGAAATGAAGGAGCAAATATTTAGTCAGATAAACGAATGTGTATTTGAAAAGAATTTCTTCAATAAAGAATGTATAAAATTGAAAGTCAAGTTCAGTTACAAGTTTTAACCTTGTCCTCATGTCATGAAGTATAAATTACAGGTTTGAATTTGCTTATTCATCACGTCTGCACTGTAACGAAAACATTTGATGTACTGTACCGGCCCTCTGGTAAATACGTGATGCCCATCTAGATAGTACCATAAAAACTATAAACAACACGCTATTGAAAAAAAAAAAAAAAAAAAAACTAGTTCCTCCATAGTATACATTAAGAGGTACGGATGTTCCGACAAGTGGTTTGACTTCTATTATCTATTGTAGGGTATCATGCAATGCTATTATGAAATGCACCAATTAAATCGACAGGCTCTTGTTTTTGCTCTTCCCGAATTAGATGGCTGTTTATCTCTAACTTCAAATGAGACTTAGTATTATGTTTAATATAAAGCGACTTTTGAATAGATAAATAAAAATTATTAATTAACCAGATATCAAATTGTGTTTTTCAGACTTGTTTCTAAATGCGATGTCAAAATAAAAGTTTATTATTGTAATCCAATTTATAATATTCCACGCAAGAAATCTGCTGACTGAAGTTTATTTGAATGTATGGAACTTTTGTAAGAGAAATTAATTTTAGCAGCATGTAATTCTCCGTTATTTACTCAAACCATTATGAAATTCACTAACAAACTTCATTTCGGATATGGTCAAACCACTAGTTAAGGATATTATTATGAGAGAAACATCCTCCTTAAAACATTTGTATAAACGTTGACATCTGTTTGATAGGATGCTTGCTTGAAGGAAAAACATTCACAACTATAACTCTTGTGTCATCCCTTGTATTTTCCAAAAGTGACTCATCACACTCTCAATAGTAACACACACAACCTGTTTATAATATCTAAATATTAGGCTAGAAGTTGGGTGAAGATTCAAATTAGACATAATTTAACTGCTGTTGAAATACTTTCTGCAACATGAGACAAATCTGTAATATTAATTGCACTCAAATTAGACTTCATTATCCTTAAAACTAGAATAACAACATAGGCCTATCAAACTTTAAACTTTTTTCAAAGTATAGGCCTACACATTCAATACCAATCGTGCCATGGATTTATCATACCATACAAACTATATACATTAATGTCTCTTAAAATGAATCAATTCTTGGAGACCCCCAAAAAAGGTTTTATAAGTTATGAGACAATGTCACTCCTCTCCTCTCCGTGGCGCTACATGTGCCTACCACCCGACCGCTGCATCATCTACCATAGGCAGATGGCAGGACTGGGGGCATGTTGACAGCATGCCGACACCTACGGCCATTAATGGTGGTTTCCATGACCGGAGCCGCTACTTCTCTATCAAGTAGTTCCTCAGTTTGAATCACGAGACTGAGTGCACCCCGTTCCACACCTCCCTATCTCTGAAAAATCAGAGAAGGGGATCGAAACCGGGCCTACGGATCTGTAATCAGCGACGCTAATCACAAGACCGCGCAGGCGGTCAGATAATGTCACTATATTAAAAATTAAGTTTTTATTTTTTATTTTTTTAAAATTGTAATACATTGCCTTTTAATGTCTTAAACAGTGTTACTTAACAATACGCAGTTCACTTGGACAAACAGCATTGAAATTACTTTAAATAAAATATGACGTGTTGAAATGTAGACCTGTAAACTTAACCGATTTAGAACTAAACCAGCAAGAAAAACAGATCTTAGAACTAGATAAAAACACAATTTCATTCCAAATTAATCGGAACAAATAAGTTCCTTAATTGGAAACGCCGAAACAGCTATTACTGAGATTGATCCTAGATAGCAAAAAATTATAAAAAAACAAATAGCAAATAACATAAGAGACATAAACAATAACAATAAACTACAGACACAAGAACAAAATATTAATGATTAAAAGCTCAATCACAAGCTGCAATCAAACAATATTATTGTGACAGATCGGTAAAAATTCTTGACACTCACTTGGATACTTAATACGTATTTAAAGCTTACATGTTATTACATTTTTGTATTATTATTATTTATAATTTTAAGATTGTCATACAAAAAGGAATTGGTTGGGTTGTGTCAGATGGCACTTTGTGTGAAACAAGCAGTTTGGTAATAAATATTTTTATCTATCATCTTCATCACCGTCATTGTCATTATCAGGGCCCGGATTGTAATGACATGTCATCTTTTTATTGATGCTGCATAGACATTGCCAACTTGTAGATAAATCCTAATCATGGCCTCTAGATTATATAAATGCATTTTTATTAGGTCATTTTTTGTCATTTTATGCATTTTTATATTTTTAGGGCAATTATTTCAATTTTAGGTCATTATTTTGTCATTTTCATGTCATTTGCTTCCTTATTATGTCATTTTCATGTGTTTACATTCAGTGTATTAACTTTTTTCGTCGTTTGTTTGTTTGTTTGTTTAATGCAAGAAGGAAAAATTCGGCGTTAGGTGTTGTCATGTCTCAGTCAGAAATGAGAATCAAAGAAACGCCAAAATTTTGTATTGTATATAATCCGGCAGACCACAAAAGGAAATGCCGAATTTTGACTCGCCAGTGCCTCAGTGCCAGTATAAATTTCCGTGTGAAAAGAACATTCACAACATTGCAGTTATTTAAAGTTTTTACAATTATGTACAAAATAGTCTATAACTTTGTGTGTACAATAATCATTTTCTATAAATTAAATGTCAGTTTTTAGGTCATTTTTTATAATTATTAAGTCATTTTCTTTAAAATTCAGGGTCATTTTATAAGTCATTTTTCAAACAATTTTAGATCATCAGAATCCGGGCCCCGGTCATTATACAGCAATACCAGTAGCATTAGTGGGGGTACGCCATAGCGTAGTGGTTGAGGCGCTGAGCTACAAAGCGGAAAGTCGCGGGTTCGATCCCCGATGAGGTTGTTGGAGTTTTTTCAATTGGACTAATCCTTCTGCTGGGATTATGGCCCTGGGGTCGACTCAGCCTCTCAGCCTCTAACAGAAAAGAGTACCAGGAGCAATCCTGGGGGTAAAGACGGCCGGTGAGTAAGGCTGACAACCTTACCATCTTCACGTGCCGAATGTCGAAAACCTGGGAGCCTCAAACTCCTAGAACCCTCTGGGCCTCCAAGGCCTGTATAGGGAACGCTTTACTTTACTTTACTTTCAGTAGCATTAGTGACTACTAGGCCTACAATGAGTTAACTCCTGTGCAGTTCTAAGTAACAAAGCTAATTAATTATTATCAAAACCCATTAGTAATTCTGGCCAAAATTGTGATCACGATTATGAAGGACAATCACCAACCTTGATAACAGTGAATACAACCTAATTTAATGCATTGCTAATAATAAATTATACGTTTAAATTCGAATTCTTGAGCCTCAACTAATTAGGCGTGTTTTAAATCTCCTCAACAGATTTGAATTTATTGTGCCTCGCACAAATTTGTTGAACCCTGGAATTATTATTGTTTGACCGGACGTTGCTCTTATCCTTGACACGTGGACCACAACTTTGTTACGTCATTGATAACCCGAGATGCAACTTTTGCTGTCGTCATCTATTCCACATCTTTTCCGCTCGCATGACTTCCAAAATACCTGCATTCTTCTGGTGGGCATGTCTTGCTCATTTCAGTCTTTTTTGAGTGGACACCTTCTGAATACACTGTACATTAAACCAACATCTTCATAATTCTACCTCTCTCCCATATTATACTAAAAAAATAAAGAATTAATTAATGTTAAAGAGCATCCATTTTTATAGTACGATTCTATAAAGTATATTATTGTCTTATCTTTACATTGTCGTCGTTATCTAGAATTATTTTGTAACCAGAAATGTTATATAAACAGCAATATCTCACGTTATATAGTACATCAACATAAGGGCTTAAATGGTTAAATAAATAGTGATCTACTGTAGAGTTAGAGCTCTGACAATCTGACATGATGTTTAAGTAGACCTTAATGTATGTATATACATTAATATATATGTATATATACATTAAGGTCTACTTAAACATCATGTCAGAGCTCTAACTCTACAGTATACCACTATATATACATTAAGGTCCACTTAAACATCATGTCAGAGCTCTAACTCTACAGTAGACCACTATTTATTTAACCATTTAAGCCTATGTATAAAATGAAATTTAGACCATCATTGTGCACATTGTCTATGAGTGCAAACAAGACCTTTGATCACTGGGATATTTTAATAATGGTCCTAATTCTTTCCAAAATTCTTGGGTATATAGATCTCGAGGATGTTAATTTTCACAAGTGGCTAGAATATAAATTATTCTTTCGTTCGTTCATTACTTAATCGTTGACTAACATGTAAAAATAAGTACTTAAATTGGAAGTCACTTTTTGTTGCTATTGGACAAGGAAAATAAATTAACCCTTTCAGAGCACAATTTATATAGTTACTGGCTTAAGGTACACATATCACCCGGGTTTGATATTTTGTAGTTTGAAATTTACTTATGAAGGACTTTCGATTTTCATACTCTAGGTCCTTAGATGTATGTAGAATTTGAAATGAGGAAGAACGACTTATCACACCCAAACTTTTCCCTCAGAAAACGCTTGGTTTCACTATTATAAATATGTTTTTATGAATTATGTTGTTTGTAAACTACTGCTGTGTTACCAACTTGCTTTCTTTTAGTGTCTCGTCCCAGTTCAGCCGACAATAATATAATAATTATAATAGTGAAGCCAACCTTTTCTTAAACATTATCAAACCAATATAGACAGTTGGATGACCAAATTTTGTTACATTTATAGAGTGTGTATTTCAATCGCAAGAAGATCTAAATAGGGCTTATTTGTACTAATACGCAATACTAAGTTAATGACAGTGCTTATTATGTAAATATTATTTTAGATTAAGATAACTGAACATAAGACCCTGAACACAAGATTATATAATTTCAGCTTTTAATGTGTTGTAATTATTTTAATTAATCTGATTGGTACACGCCTATGAGTAAATAATACAATAGATTTTGTATATACATTTAGATCAGCGTGACTGTTAAATGTGTACCTTTACGCATTTCGTTTCACAATATACGAGCACTATTTGATACATATTGATCTCGTTTTCAGTTAGTAATTCCACGTCTAGTTTTTGATAGTGATTTGTAGGTGGTTTCCACTTTATACTTTATTTTAATCAGCTGGGGATACGCCGTAGCGTAGTGGTTGAGGCGCTGCGCTACAAACCAGAAGGTCGTGGGTTCGATTCCCGATGAGGTCGTTGGAGTTGTTCAATTGGCCTAATCCTTCTGGTGGCACTATGGCCCTGGGGTCAACTCAGCCTCTAACAGAAATGAGTACCAGGAGCAATCCTGGGAGTGAAGGCGGCCGGTGCGTAAGGCTGACAATCTTACCACCTTGAAGTTCCGAATGTCCAAAATCTGGGAGCCTCAACCTCCTGGAACCCTCTGGGCCTCCATGGCCTGTATAGGGATCACTTTACTTTTACTGTAATTAATCTGTCCAAAATTATCTAGAAATGTCAGCCTACTATAAACTATAAACTACTATAAACTTTTGAGTTGACAATAGTATTGGAGTCTAAGGACAATGCAACGTAAAACTACGAAGAAATATTCCGGAATTCGCACCATGGTAACGATTGCAAAATATAATCTTTCTAACTAATATTTAGATTTTACGAGGAGGAACTAGGCAGAAGAGAAGTGATATTACTTATTTTTCTGTATGAAAACAAATTCCCATTGTAAATGTATGAAGTATTGAAGAACAAATTGTGCAATTAATTAAAATGGACTGTAATGATGATAAGCTAGATACATATAGAGTCTTTAATTTAATTTAATTTACAATTGTTTAAATAAAAGATATTTGAATTATTTATTTCAATAGAAATTTTAACATATTTTAATTCCAGTCATTAAAACATATGGGCCTAATAAAATTTAAACAAATGCCATCAAAATTACAAATTTATCGTTTGCTTTATAGGCAATGGTGGTTATATATTTCATTAAATAATACAACCTGTCAAAGTGAATGTATTTTTCGTTTTTGCACTGGATAATGTCATCGCCGGACAATTTTCGTTCTAAGTCCAAACAAAACTTGAAGTTGTGAAGAAAATTATGAAATTATTTATTTATTATAATTCAAAATTCCCAAGAGCATTGTTCATCCATGTTAGATGCAGTTTCCTTCTGAAGTGAAAAGCGTACGACATAGGACTAAGAATACGCAAATCTAGCAGTTGGGTCTTACCGCCTACGTGTAATTTTCTGTCTGTTCAGTTAAGTGTTCGGAACAGTGTTTTGAAATATTATCTTCCGTTACTATGGGCTTTATGTTGTCATAGGCCTACTCAGCACCAGGCTAATTAGTTTAGTCGGTCATTAAAATTAACTTAAGATCCTTTCTTCTAATTTCAACAGAATAGCTGGTTTTCATGATTAACAATTGCAACACGTAAATAAAGACCTCACAATTTACATAAAGCATTACTTCAACACTCTTATATCTCTGCTTTTGTTCAGTATTTGAGGCGATGCATTTTAACGTCAGCGGCTGTGAAAAGGTTAATGAGATACATTTTTCGTGATTTTTTTTATAATGAATAATACCAGTTGCACAAGATCTAGGAAACAAACTCAAACCTAAGCCAGTGTACAATTGAATCGGTCATTTAAGAAAGGGCTTAATGACAGAAAAGATCACTTTTCAGGAGAAAGAAAAAACTGTTTATTTACAGAAACATGGACAGTTAGTAAATTCTTTCATATGCAATGTCTTATTATAGGTGCTTTTAAGATCTCTACATGTGAAACGGAAATATAGTGTGCTTACATGACGTATTATAGTAACTGAAAGTAATGGAATTGAGCCCTTTCAAAAGTATATCCCTCACACTTAATATTGAAATTGTGCAAAAACACAGTTTTAAAATAAAATCAACTATTGTGATTGATTTATGTAGCATTAAAATATGATGTATGAAGAACTTAATATCTTGAATACTAAATAAAGTCCTACATCAATGAAAGCATACAGAAATGTAAAATACTTTCTTCATTCGTCAGCTTCTTTGGTGCAAGTAGGCCTTACAAGAATATCTACATAGAAATGCTTATGTTCTTCTGGTATACGTTATAACACATTAGTTTTGACAAATCTTGCTTGGTGTAAATGGGAACATTATTTTCATAAGCACACTTTTCAGGAAGTTTCACAGTTGATGTTGCAGATATTTCACATCAGAAGTGTGGCTGATATATATCCCTAATGTATGTTGAAGCACAAATTTGTACTGGGTTCTTTGAATCATACTGAGAACTTAAGTTTCAGTCTTTTTGTAATAATTTTGCCACTATGTTGAGACTTGTAGAATGTCATCAGCTAATACCAATAAAACTGTAAATCTTCCTTGTTTTGCTGAGTGACAATGATTTGTACATATTCCCTGATAGAAAGAATTCTATCTAGCTTATAGATACATCTCTTAATTAAACCAAAATCAAGGAAAAATGACCGTAAGTCTTACATTCACTGCTAGGTATCAGGAAGGTTCAGTATTGAAAGGACTCCATTCCTGGAATTGAGGCATTTCTAAACTGAATGGTATATTCAAGCTGCTGTAAATCTAACTTTAGTAGGTGGAATTGGGTCTTTCTTTAACAGAATCATGCATCTACCCCTGGTGAATCCATTTACCTCATAACATCCATTTTGGAAAAAAGTGTCATTGAGCCCTTTCTTAAATGACTGATTCAATTATTATTAACATCTAAAATAAGAAACTAGTTCATAATGGGATATGAAGATGAAAGCTTGATATCTACAATGCTGACGTGGCAATGTTTATACAGGTCTGTATAGGTCCAAAGATGGGTAAGTTCCTGAAGAGCGAATGAAGATTTTCTAAGCGTGTGCACGCTGAACAGAAACTGAATTCGATATCAAGAATAGAAACTTTCATCTAAAGAGTAGTTTTTAAATGCTCTTCAATGGGCCCATAACTGTTCTATTAATAAAGTGACATCTTTAATACAACGGGAACTCATTTTATTGAACAATAGGCCTATATATCAATGTACTATAGAATGTTAGGCCTACAGTAGATATCATTATAATTTTCTCGTAACTACCCAGTTCTCGTATAAGTATTTTATCTCATAGCCTAACGAGAACAACCCATATAATTTTGACGATTATGATTTATTATGCTTTTTTATAATGTATTTCTTTCATACAAATGAATTTTAATTGGTCAAATGAATGTTTTGTAACAGTAAAGTAAGTTTGTCTTACAAAAATAATATTAAGGTATATATACACCTTTAGGTATGAAATTATTATTTTTAAGCATCGGGGTTTTTGAGAAGAAAAATGTTTTGTAATTATTTATAATTTGTTTATATAAAAATTGTTTTCTCGAAAATTTAGACTATAAACTTGAAACATGGTTACCGGTACTTCAAAACTATGAAAGATAGACACACAAAATTTTCACTATTTTGTAGAGGGAATAATTAGCGCCAGACATTTAGTTTTTTTATTCACTTAAGATTTTAAATTGTTACATAGATTAAATAAACTGAAAACATGTTTTTAGTTCGTGTCATTATATACAAAAATCTAGAACACAGTGGAATATTCATATATGAAAAATGTCTCAATGTCAAGCACTAGAGAACATTTCAAGTTTCAAAATGACACCAAAATAACCTTGATATGTCAATTTATAGAAAAATAGTGATGTCTGAAACAATTGAATACCAAGCGATTTCCTACTTACGGGAAACTGAGAAGAAAGCTAAATTTGAATCGAAACGCGTGGAAAACACAAGTTGGGATAAACTTGAAAATACGAAGTTCAAACAGTTCATTCTTACCCCAGCATGGCTCCACTTACTTACTAGTGTATTAGTGACAACTAACTTAATAGTCAATATGAGAACTTCTAGCAGAGAGGGAAGAATAAAAATACTGAAATTCGATAGATGGCTAACGGGCATGGCAAAATGATTCTTCTTGAAAAAGGGCTCTATCTAAGGAACTAGCAGCCAAAATTTAAAAAATAATATATGAATTAAAAGAGAAAAGAACTGTCTATCTAAACATGTTGCTAACAAAAAATTGCAATTTTTCATTTTTTTGTTTCTTGGGTGTACATATAGGTTCCTTAAGTGACACAAGAACACACTACCGAAACAGTAAGAAAATAATTCTAAAAAGAATGCGATCCTAGTTATCCCTGTCATTTTCTGTCTCTGCACCATACTCAGAGGTTGATTAATTGGGTGTTTTAGGTGAATGCTTTAACCATTTTTTCATATTATCTTTTGAACCTTTCATAGCTGCCTTACTTGAGGTATAGTACTGGTACGTACAGTCCAGTTATTCTTTGTATTACCAGGCGGCTTCATTTTTTTAAGGAGTAAACTTTTGCCAACAGTTCAACCCATGCTCTTTATTTTTACCGCAAAAATCAGCTAGTTACCTCAGGCAATCAAAATCCAAGAATTTTCTATGACGCCTGTAACAGCTACTCGTCTACTCCGCGTGGATTGAAACGCGGGGTTGCAAGATCTAGGTACAGTAAACAATAACACGTGTGAATTGATTAAAGCGAAGGAAGAACTGAGGTAAGTTATAACAATGAGATAATATTGCAACGTTGCTTTTGTTTTGGAAAGCTGAAACTAAGACCGATTTGATCAGATCAGTTAACATAGACAAAACCGATTTAATGGTTTATTTCTTTGAACCCGCCTGAGAAACTCTACTATACGTTCCTACGACCGCCTGAAGTTGAACCATGTCCATCACTCCGTTTCAGAGATCCGTGTTTAAACTATCCACATGCTATTGCACAATGGACTTATTTTCAAAATTAATGCATTCTGAATATAAAATACATAAAAGTTTCCCATTTTCAGCCACAAAATAATCTGTAGGAAACTCACGAACCCTTTTAATTTGGTTTACAGCAATTTTTCGCATGCTGGTGTTCAATAGGCCTATGTGTGAACTGCTCTGATTCAGATTGTGCACTGACCACAAAAGCGTTAAACTTTACGTTCAAAATGTTCATTATTGCTGGAAATATTGTTAATTTTTGCACTGAATCTATTGTTATATTTTAAACAAGCGGTTAGCCTAATTTTCCAAGAATTATACATTATGCATAGAATTAAATTAAATACAATTGATACATGGAGTTGGAATGCATATGCCGGAAATACGGCCTCTGGTTATGAAACCTGACGCCAGTTGTATAGGCTACTCCTACAGATCAGCATGGTGTACAGTTATAGTGCGTGTATGTTGCGATTTTTTCGCAGGTGTGTGTGCATAATAAATCTGTGAAATTATCACACCCCTCACAGGCATACGAATCAGTCAAGGCGTGGTACCTGTCACGCAGTGAACGGGATCATAGAGTAGTTCATACATCATACAATATTGTGATCGACATAATAGCACAACTTCCTAATTCTGAATCTTCCTTAACAGTGTTGTGTTGGATTGAAAATAATGCTCTAGCGAAAAGATAAATAAGCCTAGAGGAATGGTTTCATGGTATCCTCCTCCTTTATGAAGTCAGCTGAACATAATATTTAGGTTAGACCACAACCTATTTAATCAGTTAAAATAACATTGTTTCTGATGGTTTATTACATTCATGAATTAAAATGTTAAACTTTAACTGAACTGTTTTTATTATTTTCTACAACACATTGCTTTCTACTTCGATTAACATTTGACACTAATGAACGAGCCAAGGAACCTTTTTCAGAGCGGGAGGAATGATTAATTAGCCTATTATTGTGATTTAATATGTGATTGTCTATTTGTACTTTAATATTTAAAATATTGGGTGCAATTACTATTGCACTCAACAGGCTGTAAACATGAGAAACAATTATTCATGCAATTTGGTAAATTAAAAGTGTTTGCTTGAAAGAGCCTTCCACGAGTAGTGGTTGTCATCCCATGGCTTAGTTCCGGGTCAGGACCTGCCTTCGGCCGGACACTCATCACTGACAAAATGATTGTCACCGGACTTGGTTACGGCTTTTATTCAATAAACCAAATACATTATCATGTTCATGTCTATGAGGAATTTAGAATATGCAACAATTCTAGAAAACTTCCATAGGCTTAATGTTTCCGCAATTTACAAACAAATCCTCTGAGAGTACTGTGGTTCCCTTGACGGAGCGGAATATATCGTCGATTTTGTTGTTCCTGTTGTATCGTTTAGCAATAATTTTTGTGATATTAATCTACAATAGGCCTATTACAATTTTACTGTCTTAAATATGAAATTTCAAAAGTTTTCATTTTTTACAAAGGCCATCGCTTTTTAAAAATCAATGTTGTAACTTATTTTGGCTAAATATAAAATGAGGTACTGCATAGGAATGACACAGCACAATGTAACATAACATAGAAATGGCAATACACAATTCCTAAGCAAGCTAAATAAATATTATCCATTTTATGGAACCCGGAGATTCATTTTCGCGCTTACATGAGCCCACCATTCTACCCTACTCAGCGCTAACTCCATCCAACCACCCCTCGCAAATTCTTCCATGATTTAATTACCCTATTGTATTCGGTAAAGGATGCAGCTTATGAAGCTCGTCATTAGATTTAATAATGTTATCGTTTATTTTATTTTTCGCACAGTTTGTTTTGAATGTTACGCACCTGACAGATATGACATATGAATGCATATTACTACAGAATTACAGTATAAGCTAAGAGATCTAAGAAAGTTTAGTAATGTTTTCTTAATTTGCAAACGGTTGCACAAGTTCAAAGCACCACTGGTAACTCTTTGTTGGAATTAAACCTCAGTGTGATTTATAATGGAGTACGAAATATACATGTAGAAGTGAATTGTCATTTGTAAAGTGTGATTATTATATCTGATAATTGTATGGGAACTTGTCTGCGAATGCATCAGAGAATTATGATGTTGCCATGATGAATGTTTGTATGAAGAGATTGCGCGTTCGATAATCTTCAGGCGAAACGAAGAAGTTTGTCCGGGGACTATGACCTCGGTTTTTCTATCTTGCAAGTTTATACTTTCATGTCCTGGCAAACATATTGAACTGGAAACATAATAAATTAGGTTTTCAATTAAGCATCTTTCTTTCTTAAAATTAACAACACTGCAAAAATATAATAGTAAGATACCAGTATGCACGACTTGAAACAGGGGAGTAAGTGGCATTTTCTTTAATTTGAAACACTTGACACGTGGTCTATGCATTTAGACATTTATGAACAGCCACCAGAACAATAAATGAATACATCTGGACTGTCATCCTTATATAAGTTACATAAATCAGGATTATGTAACAGCTGAATTTTCAAAATATGGCACTTAATCCTTTTTCATTTCAAGTCTTGCAATAGGTTCACCGCTGTGGCGAAGGGGATGCGTTGGCTCCTCTCATGAAGCGGGCCCGGGTTCGATTCCTGGTCGGGACAAGTTACCTAGGTGGGGTTTATTCTGGGGTTTTTCCTACCTGCGAGACGGAGTAACTTTAGGCCGGGCCGTCATTATCATCTTCATCCCATCCTCGCCTTGTTTGGAGTGCGTGTGTGTGTGTGTGTGAATGGTGTCTCGTCCTATGTGTTCGTGTTGTCTCGGAGGTGGCCCTGGCATTGGGCTGATCACTCATCCGGTGAGGCCCTCCATGTCCTTGTCTGGTCATAAAAGTGTGTATTGACAATCCCTCTCCCGACAGGTCGGGGCCCTGTAAGGCCTGGGCGGCTTGGGTCGCTTAATTCCTAAAAGGGAGAGGTAAAACTAAGATAAAGAAGAAGAAGAAGTCTTGCAATAGACTATAGCACTAACCACTAACCTTTACTTTGGGAGCCGGAAATTTATGAAGCTGATCGAAGCGAACCACACATTTAAACATTATTGATAAATTACACCACAAGAATTAATAAGAATTTACTTTTGAGTAGTGCGTTTTTGCTGTTAGTTGTTTGAAATCTGGCTGATAAATTATTGATAAGCGCAGTTCGCACGAGTTCACTTAAATGTTCATCAGTTAGTACAGATCGATATTTAGATTTAATGAACTTATGCGTTCAGTACAGAGATTCACACATGTAAGTAGTCCAAAATATCGAAATAAGTCTCTTAGCACACTCTTTTGTTAGTATGTGTTTTTCTTCTGAAACTTTCTTTCGAAATTCTATGGCCGAAACACCACTTCGTTTAAGTCATTTTAGTCCTTCGTCCTATTGCAGTTCAAGTAGCTCCAACTCTACTCCAACCGTATCCTTTGGACAGCCATCGTCCACAACATCAACAGCAAAAGGACTCTCCAGGAATGAAAATAAAAGTTTAAGTGTTCTCAGATCACTAAATCTGCCATTGTTTTCTTTAGCAAGGCCAGACATTTACGCAAATAATCTTCTGTTTCCACCTGAACAGGCTTTCAGTAATTTTCTTCATACAATTGAAATGAGCGAATGTTTTAGTCTCAAGATCTTTCCGAAAGAGTCTTAATTTGCTCTGAAAACTAAATACACTGCGCCAAAATAGAAATACGTTTTTCACTTCCTCGTAATATGTTTTCGTCAAATTATATTAACTATATACTTTTTAAAACCTGTATCATATTCACTCTTAGATTGACTTAGGAGTCGCATTTGACTCGCGAGCCTCGTTTTGGCCACCCCTGGACTATAGTAAACCCCAGCACCTCTGGAATATTAACTAGATTATAAAGAACGGAGACTTACTGGGCGATAGGCCTATCATAACTGATGACTCATGAGACTTACAGTAGACTACGTCCTCGGTATTGAACGGGAAATAAAAATACAAAACCCATCAATCGGTCATTGCATGAAAGTCATGAGTCACATAAACTAAACTAAACTCCGTGGCGCTACATCCCTGAAGAGACTTGGCCTACCACCCGACCACTGTGTCATCTACCACAGGCAGATGGCAGGAATGGAGGCATGTGGTCAGCATGCAAACACCCACGGCCGTTAATGGTGGTTTCCGTGACCGGAGCCGCTATTTCTCTATCAAGTAGCATGAGTCACGTAGTTTATGAAAATAAGTTACACACTAAAAACAATGAAGTAAGGAAAACCCAATGGGTCTGTGTAAGAAATTAATGAGTACATCGTCAAATAGTGCTGCAGTCAGTGGTTGAAATATCCAATCCATGCAGAAAGGTCATGAGTCAATGACAAATGAAATGTTGGTGTTTAAGATGGTAGAATTTTTTTTCTACAGTAGATTTTTAATTTTGTGAAGTTATTTATATGCGAACCAGTTTGTTTAATTGTGCAGTTATATTTAAATATCAAATATTTGATCAAAATCCGGGGCAATGGCATCTGTGTGAGGAAATGTGTTGGATAAAATCCGGCAACTAACTACCCATGGCGCTTCATCCTTTGAGGGACTAAGGCCTGCCATTGTACAACTGCGCAATTTACCATAGGAGATCAATCCGGCGAAATATATTAGTATTACATACTGGAAAACATATTGCCCAACCTTCTGGCAAGACATGGATTTAGATGCAGATAGACGTCATTCTCAAACTCCGAAGGTGTATTACGGTTACTTCCTCCTGATGTTTCTCGGGGTTTGCTTAAAACCGCTTGCAAAAAAAAAAATATATTCGAATAACTAGTCAATAACAATAACGCAAGAGCTGATAGGCTAATTACGTGACAAAAGACACAATGCTCTTAATGAATGTTTCTTATCATGAATATTATTTCGATACAATAATTGTGTAAAAATGCTTTAACCAAGTCTTCTCTTGCATGTTCAAAAATATGTTAACTTTTTAGGATCTCTGAGTTTACTAGTAGGACGTGAAATATTGATGTGCATCTATAAGGCAAAAGTCCATGCAAAATAGGCTAATTATCGCTCGTACAGAGGACGGGTAACCAGCTAGTTAATAATAACCCAAGAATTTATTATGGTTTCACGTCAAAACAAAATACTTTGGACCTTTGGCTTTACCAGTAGGCCGTGAAATACTGATGTTCATCTATTTATAAAGTTACTAGCTTAAAAAGCCAGGCGTCGTCACCTAGGTTTTGAAATTTGTAATTTGAAACTAACTTATGGAGGACTTTCGATGTTCAAAATTTATGTCCTTAGAGGTAACTGAAGTTTGAAAATTGACCTAAAAATACCCCCAAATAACTCTTGAAAATAAGGAAAAATGCAACAACAAAAAATGCAAAAACAAATTACTCTTATTTAATCAATTATTTCATTATACGCATTATATTCGAGCTATTTTTCAACCTTGCCCTAGTGATACGCTACTGTCAATAAATAAAAATGGATGCCGTTTCTGTCAGTCTCATTACCGGCTGTTGGGACGACGAGGTGGTGCTCGTCAAGAAAAGAAATAAACAAAACCATTGAGATTAAAACATTTCAAGGATTTTTACGATAGGTTATAAAGAAGGGCTATTGCACTTGTTATATATTTCAGATCAATAAACGCAAGTTTGTTTTGTATTTTGTATTATTCTCTGACGAGAATAACAACCTGATTGTCATACCTTTTCATCAAGTTTAAAGACGATAAATAACGTGCAAATCACTAGGGACAAGATGTGAATTGATGGCATGAAGAAAATAAAAATAAAGACATAATATATGCAAACAGATTTTGAATGTACATTACAATAAATTTAAATTATAATAGCTTATCTGATCTAATCTTTCGACAGAGTAGTGCAGGCATTTTTAACTGCCAATATACTCTAAAGCTTATACAGTGGTGTTTGCATAACATTTTCAATCATAATGGCATGAATTGTCTTGTTTTACGCTGGACCAAGACCGTTCATCTTGCATTCAACAAGATGACTGGTGCAATGTTAAAGAATATTCTGCACATAAACAATTTGGCGATCTAACAGCGGAACTCCTAGTTGATTAGCTGTAATAGCTACCTGTCGATCGTGAAAATGTCTTCAGACAACTCCCGCTGATCCCACCCTCCACAATCTGAACAGGTTTAGGAGGATGCACCCAGACAGGTTACGGTATATATCAAAGTTTGTCGAACTGAGCAGAGGTTAATGCTATGATGGCAATACTCCTATTAAATCTACACAAATAACAGAAATTATGAGATGAGCCCATAATGACTTGGCCTATAGATTATAGAAATGCATTTTTATTAAGTCATTTTTTGTCATTTTATGTAATTTAATATTTTTAGGGCATTTATTTGAATTTTAGGTCATTATTTTGTCATTTTCGTGTCATTTGCTTCCTTATTTATTCATTTGGACTAATAAATTGGACTAATAAATTGTAATTGTAATTGTAATTGTAATTTACATTGAGTGTATTCCCCTTTTTTTCGTTGCTAGCGGTGCTGTCTTTGAAGTGTTATTTGTTTAATGCAAGAAGGGAAAATTCGGCGTTAAAGTGTTGACATGTCTCGGTCGGAAGTGAGAATCAAAGAAACACCAAAATTTTGTATTATATTACTATTGTTATTAGATTGACTTGGCACCAGAGTCAGCCACCTACTTGGATTTGAGAGTGCAACTATTCACCCTCAATAAACAACAATATAATCCGGCAGACCACAAAAGGATGTGCCGAATTTTGACTCACCAATACCTCAGTGCCAGTATAAATTTCCGTGAGAGAAGAACATTCACAACATTACAGTTATTTACAGTTTTTACAATTATGTACAAACTAGTCTATAACTTTGTGTGTATAATAATAATTTTTTATAATGAAAATATCAGTTTTAGGCCATTTTTTATAATTATTAAGACGTTTTCTTTAAAATTTAGAGTCATTTTATATGTCATTTTTCAAACAATGTTAGGTCATCAGAATCCGGGCCCTGCTTATGAATCGAGCGAAGAGACTGTTTTTGCTGTCATAATTAATAAGGTTTAAGTTTTGAGTTTCTAGATTCATAAAAAACAAACGATTAGTTTCGGCTACCAGCTGTTAGTAAATTCTCATAGTTCTTATCTTCTGCGATAGATGGCAAGAAATTGTGTACAGGGAACTCGAAGCTGCACTTGGTCATTTAATGTCAAACTAACGCGCTTTAAAAAACGAAATGAACTCAATTTAGTAGACTATAAATTATAATATTAATATTAACACGAACAGAATTGATTTGATTTTAAATACGGGTTGTTTAAAGTACAGTTTCATTTTCTGCTTTCAAGGCTTCAAAGATCGTTACATGTTCAATAGCTATTAATTGATATCACACCAGTGCTTTAACGAAAATTCTGCATTTTAATGGATATCATTAGGACAGTGTTACGTCACATTATAATAAGCGTATTAGGCCTAAACAAAATACTGCATCATGTACATAATAGGCAAGTTGTATACGACTGTTTTTGTTCGAGCATACTTAAATGTTAGCAGTTCTCATCTTCTGCGATAAATGGTAGATTGATAGGCGACAAAGCATCCAGGCTGCAGGACTTCTCTTTAGGTCTTAACCTCAAACAACGCAAATTAGAACTCACGAAATGAACTAAATTGTATAATATTAAAGTTAAGACGAATAGAAATGATTTGACTTTATAAGTTGTTTACTATACAGTTTGAATGTCTGTTTTCAAGATTTGAGGATTGTTCCGTGTTCGATGATAATCGATAGCTCAACAGTGTTATAATGAAATTCTGCACCTTAGTAGATATTATTAAGATAGTGTTATGTCATATCTAATAGTAATAATCTAATTAAAATATTATATCTTTTCTTTCTTTACCTTAGTTTCACTTCTCCCTTTTAGGGACATTTAAGCTACCCATGTCGCCCGGACCTTACGGGGCCGCGACCTGTCGGGAGAGAGATTATGTATGGATCACATACATACTTTTTTAACCAGACAAGGACGGCCTTTCCAGATGAATGATCGGGAAGGTAATCTGCGCCACTTCTACCTTTTCCCCCAACCTACACGATGTAAACTGCGTCACCGACATATGTAAACTGCGCCACCGACATGTGTAAACTGCGGCACCGACATTTAAATGGCGTCACCGTCACACTAACGCACTAGACTTAGGACTGGCTATGAAATTGCATAGGTGTGGTTAATAATGTTAGGCTTAGTAGCTTTGACATTTTTAAAAAAATGTTAAAAACAATACCCTAATTTCTTTTGCATAAACGCTTCGTCACTTAAAAATTTTTAAAAAGAACTACCCAGATTTTTTTTTGCATGAGCACTTCGTTCTCATATGACGCCTTCTTAATAAAATAAAAACGGGATATTTCATTGTTTATACCTATATTGTTCTCTCCACTTGAGTAGACGAGAATACTTGTCATTTATTTAAGCTGTTCTTCTTACAGATATCCCTTGTTCAATACTGTTTTATGTAGGCACTTGTTTGGAAGTGGAGAAGTGCAACTACATATCTCCGTGGCGCAGTTTACGTATCTCAGTTTACATATCTGTTTGCCGCAGTTTACATATCTCATTTTTATTCTATTTCAACTTCGCTGACAACCGTGGCGTAGATTACATACATCCGAATGATCAACCCAATGTCAGGGCCACCTCCAATACAACACGAACACATTCGACGAGTCACAATATTCACACACACTCCCACACATTCACTCTGAACAAGGCGTGGATGGGATGAAGATGATGATGAGAGCCGATATCCGGGAATAATAAGGGTCTAAAGTTACCCAACATATGTCTCTCAGATGAGGAACAAACCCCGAAAACCCCCACCTATGTAACTTGTCCCGGTCAGGATTCGATCCCGGGCCCGCTGTGTGAGAGAAGCGAATGCATCCCCTAAATCATAGCGGTAGACTAATTATAGAATGGTAAAAAAAAACTTAATTTGTATTAGCGATTAACATAATCCAGGAAAGTGACTTTGCATGCATGGAAATCCATAAATGTAATGATACCAGAAAATAAATTTACCGCATTACTTCCTGTATCAGTAATTAGACTGTATCTGGTACCCTATGATCCCCAGGTGGGGCGAAGGGGCCTCCTATGGAGGTTTCATTACCTATACTAATTTTGTTATGCTTATTTTCCGAGAGAGGGTAGAGGGACAGGTGGTAAGCCCATCGCCTCGCAACCCCCCTCTGGAAACTAAGTATTTCTTGAACGTGAAAGGGCCGAGAAATTTTGTCCAGAGGCTCTAATTTAGGCTTGGAGTTCTTTTACGTGCCGTAAATCTACGACACGGGACCCCCAGCTTAAAGTCCCTCCCGGAGGACTCCGTGCCCAGGATCTATCGACCGCGGCCGGGTTTGATCCCGCGCCCTGCGGATCTAGAGGCGGGCACGCTTCCTCTAGACCACCGCGGCCGACAGTAATTAGACTACAGGTATATTAATACAATTGTACTGTAAAATTCTATAACGAGTCTTTACCACGCCACGCCTAGATGTGTTTGGTCCTTTCATACCAAATAAATAAATAAATAAAAACTCCATATATTTGTTAATCTGCTGTGAACAGTTTAACTCGAAAACGAGAATTCAGTTAACAAAGCTATTTTTATAGTTGGTCATCTTCAGAAGAAACTTTACTTAAAAATATATGTCATCATAAAATGTGTCGAAATGAAATACTGGACCAGTGAAGAATACAAAATATAACAATTATATAAAAGCAATAATTGATTGTTTGAATTTTATGTGTATGGCAATGTTAGGCTATATAACACAAGTTTTAAATTTTTAAGTTATGCATGCTTATTGCGTTTTTTTTTTTTCCATTTCATTTTCCGACATACAGCAAATGGCCGGAAATGTGCATTCAAGGCGAAGGCCTAAGTTAATGGAAGAAAGGCTAGCCTATAACTTATATTCAGTCAATTTTAATGAAACGATGTTGCATGTAAGGTTTAGGCTCAGTGATGACTGTTACTAGGCCTATACATAATTTTAATAAAATTGTTACAGTATTTTTTAAGGAAATGAGAAAATCTAACATTTTCCAACAAGGTAAGGTAAAGGTAAGAGAAGACGTCAATTTGTTTTGTGTTTCATCAAAGATGTATAATTCTACCATACAATAATTTTACATTATACTCGTTTTCGAACTTACAGTAGACTACTTCAAGACAGACAGACATAATACCAAACATTTCTGAAATTGGTATTTTTTAACTCATGGGGCCCAGAAAGTTTAATTGAAATGGAAACTAGGCATTAAATTTTAAGATCAAGATAAATAATATTTATATATATAATATTATGTAAGAATATATTATATTCTTCGTCTATCTATAGTATATAATTATGAAACATATGACGCATTCCTTAAATATCAGCACGATGCAAGAAGAAGGATATTTTATACAGTGGCCAATGGCTTTCTGTCCTTAATCATCGGCTTTGAAATGGTTATAAATTCCTTATAAACTGGTTTCAAAGTGTAATGGTTTGCAAAACAAATTAGCAGGTCGGAGACTACATTAGCACTTCACTTAATTCTAAAAGACTAATATTATGCCAATCTCAATATGCATAAGATGGTGTGACGATTAAAACCCTGTTCAAATACATGGTTATACTAAATTTAATTTGCAAAATTATGATAGAGTGCTAGGTCTTGAATATTAAACAGTTATTTTTTTCAATTTTAAAGCCATGAACACTCATTCGCGCAGACAAAAAATTTATATTTTTAACAAATATTTCTTTTGCATCCTGACAGATGCTATTGTTATAAATATTTTGTGTTGCTTAATTTATGGAAAATAAATATCAATTCCTGTTGAAAGCTATCCAGAATCATACAATCCTACATTACCATGGTGCCATATTAAGTGAAAAATGAATTGTTACAGAATGAATCAATTAAGCCTATGTACTTAGCCCTTTAACTTATAAAAGAATCGAAGCCCTGGCGCATTCCTGTATCATTTTAGTGTCTGTTCATAGATGGCTACAAGGGTCGTTTTCCAAGGAGGTTCCGGAATTATTAATTTTTCAGCAGGATTTCAGTATTTGTAACTAGCATCGTAGGTGTCAGAATCCAATTTATGTTACATATTTGATTAACACGTCCGCTTCCTAGAACTGCAGGAGGGAAAGGTCAAGAGTAAGATACCCCACCGAGATCTGACAAGCCAAACACATGCTTTTGACATGTGGAAACGGCTTCGTCTACTACTGATATCTGCAATAATTATAGCGAATAGAACTGGCTTCATGGTAAATTTATAACATAATCTGCTAGATATGGTATTTAGTTTTTGAAATAATAATAATAAAAACATTAATAATAATATTTATAAATAATAATAATTTATTATTATTATTATTATTATTATAGTAATAACAACAATGAACAACATTTGTTTAAAAGTCTCCACTAGAATACAAACCCTACATAATGTTCCAATATTTTTTATGATTAGTTGAAAATAATCTAGTTCCAATAATGTAAATAAAATATTGGTTTTGTAAACCAAAATTAAGGTTCACCTTTTAAAAGTTCAGAGGTAAAGCAAATGGTAAATCTGAAGGGGTGCGCACCCTGACGACCATTATTTTAATAGGCATATGAGAAGAGTATACAATGGTTGTATAAAAAAAGCTGCCCGCAGTCTTTCAAACTATAATTTCACCCTAGCGATCCAGGTCTGATTCCAATCTGGGTCAGGGATTTAAGATTTTTCAGTGGTGACAAATTTCCTTCCTCAGTTCAGAAATGGGTGTTGTGTTGTCCCTTTGTTCTCATCCTGCGAGAAGCATTGGAAAATCACAACAGTATTATTATGCTCACACTTTATCTTGAGCCGAAAAAATGCGGGGGTGAGGGGAGCTGATATTGCATGCAGTATAAGAGACTGACTATTCCAGAAGGCGGTGAGTTGAAATTGACGTTGTTTCTGAAGGGTTGCCAATTACCAGAAAATATAACGTGTGTAGTTTTATGCTGGTACACAATGGAACTTACTTTAATTTGTAGCACTTTCAACTCTCGCTACCAAACTGAAGATGTTATATATTGATTCAGATATTATAGTAAAATATATCGCTGGAGAAATGAATAAAGTAATATATTTAGGCCTATTTAGACAATTTCTCTCCCGGTCTTCAGAATATAGAAAATCGTTCAAAAGTCGTAGCATTGTACATGTAGGCCTACTTGAATACGCACTTTCACATGCCTGAATTGATGTAATTTAACTAAATACCTTTCACGAAAGTTTGTAGGTAATTAATACAACACAATTAATACAACGAAATAATAAAACTTGACTTGTTCTTTTCTCCAACGACAGATTCAGCTTAAAACACATTAAATTGCTTTTCCTTCCATTTCATTTATTTGGTTTATTATTTCGCTGATTTCCGATACTTCTTGGTTTAAAGAATATTTATTTTTAACTTCGTTGTCACTTATATCGACCATTTCCACAACACCAGTACTGTTCTTCTAATATCCCTGGATTTATTCTGTCATTTTCAGAATAATATTATGTAAACAAATTTAAAAAATTGACGGTTGCTCAAGAATGCCTCAACGGGAAGTTTTTGGGTATGGCAATACTTGGGACGGGTCGCGATCTTCATTTTTTCGAGCGAGGCCTTCTTTATATGGACGGTTTTCAGCATTATGGAGTGCAGAGCTCAAGATAAAGTGTGCGAATAATACCCTTGCCTTAACCTTTTTAGTGCTACTGACGTATAAATTCGTTCGTTCAAAAACTGAATAAAAGCAGAAATGTAATATTTATAGAGTAAAGCTACATGTAAAATTTTGAGAATTTTTAACCTTGTGTTCGACTGTAATCCATAGTAACCAGTTATTCTACTGCAGTTCTCTCTATTGATTTCAAACTTAGATCCCACTGACGATTTCAGTTGATGATGGCTTATATTATTGTATAAATTCAACATTGCAAAGGTTAAAGCGGGTTAAACATCCTTGGACCTATATCTGGTCCGTCAATATAGCCTACTTCATTTTTAAAACTGGTCTACACTATTATAGTATTTTCGTTAATGTGTTCTACATAATTCTGCATTCAGCAGCTCTAGGGGCATAGATACTCTATTCAAACGACAGCTTGGCGGGGAAAATGTATTTTTTTCTCTGTCTTTCTTTATGTTTTCTGGGGAGTTGAATCTAAATATAATCTGTGTCACTTCGTTAAAGTTACACCTTTTGAGAAAACTACGAAAAAGCTCTTTTTTCAGTTTTTCATTTATATTCTGAAAACCAATATAGCCTACTTCTAAAGAATAGTGCTCCTTCGTATAAAACAGTAATTAAATTTCTTACGAATGCTTCCGATGTTTTTCGTCTGACTAACGGGTTAGGCGCTAGGGCGCATAAAAATTTTATATTTCAAAATGAACCAAAAGCTGTTTTCTTTCGCTTATAACTATATACTTTTAGAGAAAAGTGTTATTTTACAATAAAAAGTATTAAATGCCTTATACATTTTTCTCACAAGATTTTTTCAGTCGAACTGTTTAGGCGTTTAAGCGCACTGAAGTTTAGCGTCGCTAAGTTATTTGAGTTAAAGCAAAGTAACTCTGACTTCTCGTCGTGACCTCTATTTTCGCAATTTTTAATTTATAAGCATGAAATTGAAATAGTCACTGCGTAATTAAATTAACTAAACAATTTCCAGTAAATTTAATTTATTTACTTTGTAATTTTTTCAGTGACTTATGTATTGCAGTAATGAAAATACCCTGTGTCGTAGCAGCCCTAGCTTAAGTCGAGGTTATAACGATCGTACATGTTATTGTACCAGGTATTTTGCTGCACACCAATAGTTCTGTTTTCTTCTGTACTCAGCGAATGCCGTCGTATTGCAGCTTCAACAGGTGTGTGGCAATATTATACATCACCTTTCAAGCTGATGACTGCGTGCCTAGGCTAGTTTTTGGCATTGCTAACTACAGATCCGAAGATCTAGGTTCGATCTCCGACATCTCAGATTTTTCTAAAGTTACGTAACCATTATTAAACAATCAATCATAATATGTTATGGTGTTATAAAGATTACTTTTGATATCATCAACAACAATCAAGAAAATCCGGACTGACATATTTCGTCTCAGAAGATGTCTTTTCAGCGAAGCCTGGGTCTTCCTATATAACTTATATTTTCCTTTTGGCTGAAGAGCTTGATTTGTGAACCTCTCCTCCGGTATGCGGATTGTATGTTTCATCCAGTTTTGTTTAATTTCTTGTACTTGGTTATTCATGCTAAATATGTTAGAAGTTTCTCTTTTTCGTTTGTGATGTGTTCTTATAGCGTACAACCAGCAACATATTTTAAAAATCTCATCTCAGCCGTTTCGATCATTCCTTTGTGGCTTCTAGTTATGGCCTCATTCTCAGATCCGTTAAGTTAAAACAGGAACTGCCATAGTGTTATAACATGTTAAAATGGTGTTTTTCCTTATTTTATATTTTTAATTTGTATTTTTAGTACCACAAATATGTTGATACCTGTACACTTTTTGCTCGAGATTCAAGTCATAATCAAAAGGCAATGTCACATCCTAAGTTGTTAAGTGTTGAACTTGTTCTATCATTCGTTGTTAATATGGCAATATGGTAATTTGTAGCTGTATTGCTCTGTGATGATAATATGAATACGTAACCTAGCTTGGATGACAAATGGAGACTCATTTATTGTGTTCTGTCAGAAAAAATTAACACTAATATCAAGGTCAATATGAGATGAAAATGAAAATAATTTTATCAGTTCCATGACATCTACAAGACAAAGTACTGTGGTTTACTTTTCTAATGACGTAAATGTTTCTTCAATATTGAAGATGGATGTAACCTTGAGCTACCGAGACAAACTGAAAGTAATAGATTTGTCTTACGAAACTTGTTTTTCACATTTAGTATCACCTAGATTCCTATAAAACTTCCACTTTCAATTTTATATTTTGAAAGTATCTCTGCACTACAAACAAAATGTAATGCTTACTGGAGGTATTAGCTTTGGGTAATAAGCATATTCATTACGTGAGTTATTTGCCATCTTCAGGTAGCATAGTTAACCCAATTAAAAGATAAGCTAAAATCAGAACAGAATAAAACACAATGAACAGACATGTATCAAATCAAAATTGTCTTGTTAATCAATGCACATTTTAAATGCTTCGAAATAAGTTATGTTTTGTGTTTTATCCTGTTCACTGGCAGCAATGAAGATATATGACGTATTGATCACTGCATATTGATACCTTCACGTGTCCAGTAACGAGATAACGTTTTAACATATAAAATTGCATCCTTGCAATCCTATTAAAATTTAAGGAGATGATAGGAAAAAAAGAGAAGGCGGAGGAATTGATCTGGCAGTGCGAAATTGGCTATCGCGAGAGAGGGCAGCTTGGCGAACTCTAGGCTTCTTTGAAGTCCTCCGTTTCAAGCAAAATATAAGATAAACGATCATGAGTAGCTTATACCAGAGGCATTACTAAACGTTATTGGTCGATATCAAATACACGTACAGTATGAATGGAATAGTCATTTTAATATAATAAATTTATTAATATCGTTTCTGTCTCAAAGGGGTTGATAATTTATTTCAATGCTTAACTTGATTTCTCGCTGCTACTTCTTCGCACGAAAGCCAATTTATTTTTATAGGCCTAAGTACCTATTTTTGGCATATAAAATGCACATTTTAATGCCTCTTGTTGGATCAATGAAAGATGCATTTAGACTACGTTCTGATAATAATATCGTACTTGCTCGATATAGCCTAATAGGCCTACTAGTAATTACTATGACTATTCCACTCATATGCCGCGTGTTGATATTGACCAATAACATTTAGCAATTCCTCGGATATAGACCAATCACGATCGTTTATCTTATAAAATGCTTGCTATTAATAAGAGGAAGGTATTTTACCTGATAAAATGGTCAGCTCATTACTGGATATGCAAGCATCAATGTGCCGTGATTATTACGTCACATGTTACCACTATGCAGCACGAAAACAGGTTATTTTATACAACATAACTTGTTTGGAAATTGAAATAAGATAAATGTACATTGGTTAAAACACAATTTCGATTCGGTGCAAGCCAGTTCGTGTGCTTTTATTCTGTTCTGCTGTTAGCTTAACTGAATGAAGTTAACTATGCCTTATATGCACTGGTTACATGGTAACTCGAATCGATTCATGGATGGTTGATTCATAGTATACCGTGAACTCGTACTGTTAGTTTTGTTTTAATATAATGAAGCACTAAAGTAATTATTATTTGTTAATCCATTACATTTTTATTCATGAAATAGTCTTAATAAATCCAACTGCACAATCGCGGATCTATCGATAAACTTGTAAACTCTCGTGTGATTACCTATGATAAAATTTGTGAAATAATAATAAACATTAGATTTATTGTAATAAATTACACACTTTGGAACCAATCATATTGAAGCACATTGATTTTCTGGTTCAGGGCTACCAACTTAAGGACAACGCTTTACACCCACCAAGTATGACGATTTTTGCAATCACCGTGAGAAAGTTCACATCAACGGTTCAGTGAATTTAAAAGTTTTCAACTTTTATAAAACTGAGCCTTTTTAATAATAATATGCAATTTTTTTTTTCCAAATGAGTATTTTCCATGCGTAGCAATCAAAATTGGTTACCATGAAGTGATAGAATTTTATATCACTCAGAGGAATAAATTTTTCCTTTAAATTAACAACATCTACCCTTAAAAGGAATTATTTTGCATTCGACTGTCTAAAAAAGAAACTCTTCTTGTGGTAGGCCTATATTACTAGGTTTTATGTTAACAATTTTGTTTGAAAAATACAATTGTCTGCACATTAGGTGTCTACTGATAATCGACAGTTTATGAATGCAACATAGTAACCCCCGATTTATTATTATAATTCCCCTAATTTCCAGTTGACTGTCACCTTAACAATATGACAGTCACGGTAAAATCAGAAAGCACGGATAAAGTAGAATTGAAATGTACATTTTACTATTTCTTAGCACATAACTGAACATCAATAGAAGATGGTGTTAATTCTCGCACAAAGCAATGCTGTGAATGAGAACTGTCAATACGTTGGTAACAGTGCTTCTGCTTACTCCGCACAATAGCACAATGGGGCGATGCCAATACACTATGTTTGACATGTCATTGAGTGATGTAAAAGCGCTGTAGCTGTACAACTACAAGTTCTTGTATTGTTGTAATACTCGTGTAACGAACTCATCTCAACGGGCTTCCACAGCAAGTGAATGAAGTGATCGAGGAGATGATTTATGTCATAAGTTTCCAACCCACTTCACTCCTGACAATTTATTCTATCATAATCATGGGTGTTCCTGGTATCCACAATGGAGACATAAATGAATGCGGCTTACATAAAAGATCTTCATTTATATTAATAATTTATTCAATTTCATTAACTTGATACAGGTTCAAATAAGCATAAAGTAAAGATTTAAAATCACACACTATTGTAATTCATAAACTTAATTAAATTCTCAAATAGTAATGCTTCTAATGTAGATAGACAACAATTATAAGGCGATTAAAATAAATATAAGCCAACAATCCTAGGCCTACACAAATCAAGGCCTCTTAAAGTTCAGTGGATTACAAAGTTAGCCTAGTCGTTATGAATGCTTACGAGTTACGAGTAAATGTTGTGAATATGTATAATTTAGATTACAAACAATAATAATATTTTCAGATGTTTTATAGGTGTTGTTGCCTAGAAAGTAATTAGACTACTCAAAAGTTTTAGAAGTTTTCTCAAATCTTTAATCTGAAAATTTCGGTTGGTTCCTTTACCTAAAGTTGGCTTTTACTTTAATTCTATGTGTAGTAGCTATTATTTTCTTTTTAAGAAATCATACTAACTCAGCACTTGAAAAACAGATGGAATGATGAAATAATAATAATAATAATAATAATAATAACAAATAACAACGTCGAATAACACTTTAATTAATAAAGCTGAGTTAGAAAGTTTAAACGTTTATTTTTCAAAATTACTTTATACTTATCTTTTCAGCGCTGGATTCTTAAATTGATATAAACAATCGTCAACTGAAATCTTTAACTACATTTGAAGAGCTTTTAGCAAAAACAACCATAGTCCAAAAACAAAATTTTTCAGTAGAAGCAAAAAACTTTCTTCCTTTGGCAGTTATTACTTCATGAATTTAAAATTTATTTTATAATTAAGCAAACATATATAGAAATATTTTGATATAATAATGTTCCTTTATGTGTAACTTCACTGTCCTGAAACCAGACCTGAAAGCTGAAGAGACATGGACTATGGCTGTTTTTGCCAACAAATTTTAATCCACTATATAAAAAATTTTTAAGAATGCAAAGAAAAAATATAAAATCAAACAATAAACAAGAAAATTCTTAATTACACATCACACTATTAATGTTATTGAAAAATATCAATATTAGCTATTGTATGAGCTAGGATGTTTATGGATCCTCGATTCCACTGCTGTTATCATCAGAGGAGACGATGCTTTACACAACAATGAAACAGCTGATTCTAAGAAACAGTTTTCTGCATGATAGATAACTTCTAACAACAAATTCACTAGGTATTTTCAAAAAACTGAATGGACAAAGGTGGTATTTGCAAAAGACTGAATGGACAATGGTTGTTTTTGCTAAACTTGGTAAACTTTGTAATCCTATATTTGAGGGACTATGGCAGATTTTACCATATCATGTAGCTTAAACAATGACCAGTAGGCTGTAGCACCCAATGACACATAAAACTCAATTTTCAAATTTTTGGACTAGGGTTGTTTTTGCTAAAAGCTCTTCATTTGAATTCAAAGAATAAAATTTCTTTTGATTAGCTGGTCCCATAAAAGATGCCCGTAATAAATACATAAAAATACTATTATTTCAAATAATGTCTGCATTTTGTATCACGTTCTTATATTGTATTACTTCTTTCTCTTAGTTTAACCTCCCCCGGTATCGAAGGAGGGAGTTAATATGGATCACACGATAATTTTTCGATCATGGAGGTCCTTCACGAATGGGTGAGAGCCTAATGCCGGGGCCACCTCCGAGACATCACGAACCCATAGGTCGAGACACACCAGTCACTCATCCACTCATTCCGAACTAGGAGCGGATGAGATGAAGGTGGTAATGACGGCAAGATGATCAGGAAAACCTGTACCTATGTAATTGTAACATGTCCCCGCCAGGAATCGAACGCGGTCCCGTTTTTATAATTCGCTCCTCTCATGCATCCCACAGCGGTGGGTCAAAAAATATAAAACAAACAATTTATATTTTCAAACCAATCCCTTTTGAGGACAGATAAAATATAAAAATAATATTCTGAATCATCTGTTTATTAGAAGCTGAATTACTTTCTATATTTATAAAGTTTGCAGAGATAAAAATATTTCCAGTAAATCGCAAACAGGCAGTGGTATTCGAGTATTGCCTTTGGCAATGGATTTATAGTTAGTGTAATTCAACACTTCCGTTGACTTCCATTAGCGAGTTTTGTGAGTATTATGTTATGCAGCTAATTTATCTTTTAGAAATTTGAAAAATGTAATAATTATACCTAAAAAGAACCATGCTCGCTTAGCCTCAGAGGTTTCTGTTTGTAAGGTAATGTATTACGAAATCTCTCCTGATGTTTATATCTTTCCTAAATAATAATAATGATAATAATAACGTAATAATAAATCTAATAATTACGGCCGGATCGTTTTAACCTATTCTTCGCCAGCTTCCTTGCTTCCGAATATAAAAATCTTATAGAACCTAAAAAGGCTATATCGGAGTAAAGGGTCTAAAAGGAGCTAATGAGGACTTTTGCTGAAAAACTAGGGGCTAAAGAGGACTTTTGCAGAAAAACACGATTTTTAAATAGATTTTCCAATTAATGCAAAGGAAAATAAATATGTGAAGTTGTGCATTTTAAGAAAGGACATAATGAAAATAAATTTATACAACGCACTGAAATTAACAATGTATATGTCACTTTGTCGTTTGTCTTTGTAACTCGAAAATATGTCGCCTCGCCGTCGCAGGAAATGAAACTTGAGCTGTCCGCAATACTTTGAGATCTGCAACTAAACCATTGACGTTTCAACTTAAAAATAAGTTGCCGACCAACGACAGAGAAGTATATTAAAGGAACAAATTTGTGACACTCGAGTCTACTTATTTTTGTGGTTCGGAAGTGAATTGAGTGGTGCATTGAATAATTTTATCATTAAAGGGTAAATATCTCAATTTATTATGCTATTTTTCGAGTGCCGATGTAAGGAATAGTTGCTTGTTTATTTTGTAAAAAAAATAAAAAATAAAAAATAGAATAATTGTGTCAAAATTATAACACAATAATCGGTGTTAATATTAGTGTTCATTATATTTGTTATTAAGACGGCTAAAATCGTTTGTTTAAAGCCTAAAAAGGGCTATTCCACGAAAATAAAAAGCTAAAATACCTTTTATAAAGCCTAACAATCCGGACCCTAATAATAATATACACTAGCATGATTCAACGAAAACTAAGATGTATTTTACGTTTATTGCGTTTTTTACACGTAAAGTTCAAACCCTGGTGTAGTTAACATGAATTAATTAAATATTAAAACATCTTCTTTCATGGAGTTTTACTTCCCCTAGTAGGTACATTTCGAGGCCCACGCCGCCCGGGACTTATAGGACCACGACCCGCCGGGGGAGGGCGTTTCTATGGATCACATTCATCTTTTTTTTACCAGACAAGGACATGGAGGGCCTCCCGGATGAGTGATCAGTTCAATGTCGGGCCACCTCCGAGACAACACGAATACTGGACGAGACACACCATTAACACACACACACACACACACACTCATGTCGAACAAGATGTGGATGGGATGAATATGATAATGACGGCCAGATGATATCCGGGGAACACTAGGGTCTAAAGCAGGCATGTCAAACTCAACTTTTACTGAGGGTCAACTCGACTTGGTAGTTTGAATTGGAAATGGAAATATAACCTTTGTTCTCATAAAATTTAAGCGTATTTTTATATTTGGTAAAAAGCAACCACTGACTTTCAAACTGTAACACACCATCATTCTTGCCATATGATGCTATGTATATTGCAATCAATACATTGAAAATGTTTGGATAACCAAAATAACAGAACTTTAATGTAAAATTGTCTACAAATTTTAGGCTTACATTCTTATTCGTTAATAATTGTTGTATGTTGGCAGCAATGCGGGAATCAGGCAGGGAATTTAATTAAACTGTTTCTTACCAATTGCCCATCTCAAGGTCTTGAGTTTTAATACAAAAACCTTTATATTTTCATACACTGGAGTTACAATTTTAAATTTTAGAATTTTAAATGCACTGCAATATCTACCATGAATGTCAAATCTTCAAGCCAATTACTATCGTCACTTAGCTTATCAGGTGATTCGCATTTCATTTCTAAGAAAACTTGAATTTCTTCTTGAAGGGGACAAAGGCATTTTAAAACTTGATGACAAGAGAGCCAGTGAACTTCTTAATAGCATGGCAAGCCCTCAAATTCACTATCTATATCACTAATGAAAGTAGAAAACTGAAGTTGATTCAGGCCCCTGGAACAAATAAAATCCAATGTTTTCTTTATGAAATTCAAAATTATGTTCTTTCTTTTGTTTTGAGCCTAGTGCTTCCTTGTGAACAATGCACTCACCAGTATTTTATGAGACACTTGTCTTCTGCACTTATAGAAATTCAGGTTTTAGTCAATTCTATTTTACATTAATTTTTTTGGCGGACATATCTATACATTTTACAGAAAACTTTAGGGGGCCATTCTCGTAACTGAGGTTGCCGCATGCGGCCCACGGGCCGCATATTTGACACATCTGTTGTAGATGTACTAATTCCTAGGGTTGGTACAACGTCTAGCATAAATGCGTATCACGAACAATTTATTTACGGTAATGGCGGCCGGTTCATAAGATTGACAATACTATCCCTTTATCTGCCGAAGCCTAACAATCCGGGATCAACAACCTCCAAAAACCCTAAGGGTTTTCATGGCCTGCATACTAGAGAGTAATTGCTTTTATACACGATAAACTAAGGAAAACTACTGGAATTCACATTTTCCTAGCTTACTCCTTTCACAAACAATATATCTATAAAACGTTAGGTTTGTTCGCAAAGCAGTCAGAAACCAGGAACATATCGTTCGCGCATGCGCTCTTTCTCCACACGCGTTCGCAAAGCGAGAATCCGTGATTCTGATTTCAATCTTCTGTTCGTAAAGCTCTCACGGACAGTTTCTGTACTATAAGAAAAGTTTGCAGGCTCTAGCATGAATTGTTATCAGAGACATGCGCAGTAACCTATTTTCACGCGCCTGACTCCTCCCTCCTATAACATTGCGCCAGATTTATAAACATAGGCTACTTACATGTATGAATAATGGAAGATAATTAAAAGTTTCCCAAAATATAGATTATATTGTCGATGTATATTGCATTTATAACATGTCAAAGGGAAATATATACTTTATTTGCATATCATATCGATTAAACGCAGAAACTATCGATTCCAAATTCTTGTAACCGTTCGCAAAGTGCAAATCACGGGTAAGTTACAGACTGGACATGCAAATTCTCAAGCGGTCACGGATTTGCTTTGCGAACAAACCTAATATGTAATAGTGATTTTAGTCTATCCATTCAAACTATTATCGGAACAATGTACGTCATGGCGTGAATTAAGATGAACAGAAATTTACGCTCTTTGTAACTCCTGATGACTTATAGATGTAAATAATCTGCCTTATACCCTCGTTAACATAGGTTATGTTCCACCTAAGAAGTCTAGAAGCTGATAATGTATGAGTAAATAGATTTATAGTTTATTTAAAAATCATGCGAATGATACAATTAAAATTAAAATCAGATTAATGTGTTTATCAGAATATGCACTAAAGTATGTGATTATAATAAAATGTAGCATAAAACCAGGATACTTAATTAAAACCTGTTGATTAAGATTGCATAGTTTAGAGAAAATGTGTATACAGGCCCACAATACTCTATGTCACAAAATTGCTGTCTTCAATTTAAAAATGGCACCAGTACTTCTGAATATATATTAAAAGTTCTATAACACAGTAAATAGTCATTAATAGAACAGATTAAAACGCAGTAATGAGAAGACATAGGAGTGCTGTTGTGGTGATAATCTGGTTCTCTCTGTCTCACTCCAACGTTATTGCTCTGGCGTTTGAGTCAGGCCTAGAAGTTTCGTAGGTTGGAGATATATATTTACTAAAACATTATTCTAGACTTCTTAATGGAGCATAGACTATGTTAGCGAAGGCATAAGGTGAATTATACACGTTTTAAAGTTTCCTCGTTGGTCAATATGAAATTCATTAGTCAGGGAGGGCTAGTCAGCGATTATTGTACACAGACTTGAAGTTCGAAAACTGTCACCAGCTGTCCAGTAATACGTGTAGGAAATAATTCGGATGGGATCAATATCCAGTTTATGTCATAAACCAAGGAAACCTATATAAAACTGTTAGCCTTCATACTTATTCTGTCCGAACAAAAAACAAACAAAAAATGCATTCAGAGCGGCTTGCGCGGGCTGAAAGTTATAATGGGGGTTAGCAATCGAAACAGTCCGCGCAATCCAGCGGTGCATTTGTTTGGTTCGGCGCAGTTCTGGCAACACGATGTGGATATGGCTTAATGATCACGCGCGAGCTCACACACGCACATGCATACGCATGGAGAAACATGTAGACCTATATATGTAAACTCTACAATTAGTTAATAAGAAATCCTTTCTATACTCTTGATGGGATTTTGAGTTATTGTAAATAAATGTTATAAATTTTCTTGTTTATGTTTTATTTGTAAACTGTCAAATATCTGTATTTGTACTTGTACTTGTATTATTAGTATATGCATATAACTTACATATGTACATA
This sequence comes from Ectobius pallidus, assembly GCA_964059195.1. NCBI lineage: Eukaryota > Metazoa > Arthropoda > Insecta > Blattodea > Ectobiidae > Ectobius > Ectobius pallidus. Next base: position 25,992,305 of record CAXKWD010000010.1, on the reverse strand, counting down.
TAAATTATATATATATATATTATATGCATATAATTATATAACAGGCGACTGCTAAGGTTGTCAACAATGGTATGAACCCTGGAAGAATGAGAAAGAATATAATTATTACAAAGATATGTAAATACATTATGTATTTATATAGGACTATAGTAATATTCATATCTGCTTGAAAATCTGGTGGTAATGTAGCAAATAATGGCCAACACACCGTATAATACACAGACATACCTACACAAGTTCACATTATATACTTAACTACATACTCTAATAGTAGACCTATATCATCCAATCAGTCTCCCCATATATGTACAATAACTGTCCGAAAAGATTCTATTCTAATGATAAGCACATACAATTTGTTTGTATGCCTGTTTATGTCATTAAGTTATATGAATTGAATGGATATTCACAATCTAGCATATTGTTATAAATTTTCACAAAAAGTTATTTTAAATGTATAGCCTGAATAATTCAGCATTTCAGTTTATATTCTTACCTTTTACTTTCTCGCATATATACGTAGTATAGAGAAAGTATTGTGATCGTGACAAAAATTCGAAGTCGAGATAACATCGGGAGAGCATGTTTCATGAAGTCTAGAAACAGAAAAAAGTATTTTTGAAATGACGTCCGTCTGTCTGTCCGTCTGTCCGTGGACAAGCACAGCGGGTAAACGGTTCATTGTATTTACTTCATTTTTTGAATTAAGGACTTTTTCGAAATTTTGTCGAACCGCCCAGAAATTCAGTTTTCGAACTGAATATTAAGGGGACTCTTCATGAAAACTTTTTTAAAAATTTTGATTTTTGAAAAAATGATTCTAACGATTTTAATAAAAATTTAAAATTGGAAACTCTTATCTATGACTAATAAAATGGCTATATCCGTATTTCTGCAAAAATGAGTTAAGGGGTACTTTACTCGTATCTATTCTCAATTTTTCTAGAGTATATCCATTACAGTAGGAGATACATGAAAACCTACAATAGTAAAGTTGTAGAGAAAATTAAAATGAACATTATTTGTTTAAAACATTTCTTTATACATTTAGTAGATATCAAGATAAAAACGAAATAAGTACGGCTTACATGCGAATTTCAGAACATAGGCTACATGTCAATTAAAATATGAATGGCATTTTGTTGCCACTAGTAACAAGAAAACTATAGGCCTAATGTACTTATTGTTGTGAAATGCAATCAATTTAGCTCAGTCGCAATGAACACACTAAACCAATTACAGCGAGGTGGTAGGCCTATGGGCTAACAGGGAAGAGGTCCTGAGTTCAAATCAAACCTCGTGGCCGCCCAAATTGACTTGGGTTTTTCATGGTTTCCTCGTTCGCAAAAACAAACGCCGGGTTTGTAGTACTTGCTTATTTTCCATAACTCATCGCCGCTACGTCACTGGATATTATAATCGTTTAAACTGAATGCCACATACGAAGACATCACTAAACAATAGAAACAGATGACGCGAATGAGTTGTTACAATAGACTAATGGTTCACGCAAACATACTAAACACATTACATGACCTACAATGCAGTTAAAGCGTGCAATATAACCTAAGTAGTAGTAGCAGTAGGACCGCCGGCGTGGTCTTGTGGTTAGCGTCAGATCCGTCGGTCCGGGTTCGATCCCCGGTACATCCTTGGATTTTTCTGAGGTAGAGAGGTCTGGTAGGGGTGCACTCAGCCTCGTGATTCAAATTGAGGAGCTACTTGATAGAGAAATAGCGGCTCCGGTCATGGAAACCACCATTAACGGCCGTGGGAGTCGGCATGCTGACCACATGCCCCCAACCCTGCCATCTGCCTGTGGTAAATGACGCACCGGTCGGTTGGTAGACCAAATCCTGCAAGGGATGTAGTGCCACGGAGTTTAGTTTTAGTTTTAGTATAGCGAAATTCAAATATAAGTCGCTCCGTCCATTCGATATTCACATTTGCATTTACTGTGTGATGTATTTTGTTTCTGAGCGAAGCAGAATGACCAACTGTCCTTGTATACTGTCGCAAGTGCCTTGTATTCACCTCTCATATAGCTAAATAATGCATAACACTAACCACATAGTTAAGTGCGCGAAGCGGAGGCGGCAGCCGTAGCGAAGCGCCCTTGCATTTTCGAATAATGTACGATACACTGTTTATAGGTTTTGAAAATGTGGCATATTATATATCCCGCAAGGTTTGTCAGCCTATCACCTCTCGTCTAGCGGTGTGACGTCATACCTCCAACGTCCAATCACGAGTTTCTTCATAATACGAGGACAGAAGAATTCGTTAGATCGGGGTAGAAAAGAAACTGCATCGGTGAGGGTAGGTTGGGTGGGACCGATTCATCCCAAGGTGCGACTTATATTTGAATTTTCCCGTAGTAGTAGTAGTAATAATATGCAGTTTTACTGCCATTGACTATTATTATTACTATTGTTATTATTATTATTATTATTATTATTATATTTCACAGTAAAAGCATTGAACATAAAGATCGACCCTGAAGCTTTCCGTCCTAGATACTTGTAAGTTTTATGAAAATATAGTAAGTAAAATTTAATTGTCTCTTTAATTTACTTTTTTCTGTACTAGCCTTTAACACGTATATGCGAGAAAGTTTGTGCAACATATTTTTGCACCATTTATTTATATGGTTTCTGAACATGGGCTTTCTTTCGAACAAGATACTGCAATACTTAGCCTAATGTATTTAAGTTATTATGTTACATTTCTATTAAATATAAATACTGTTTCAACTATTTAATGTTAAATTTAAATTCAAATTAATGTAAATAAACTTTCATTTTTAAATTCTTTATATGCACAACTATGTAAAACAATAGGCTATAATATATTTTGAATGTTTTTTTGGTATGTGTTTTCTTCATGGAAGTTGGCAGTTTTCGTGCAAATGAACTACAAAGACTAATACTTGGACAATGATAGAAATCATATAACTGCTCCAAATACTGCAACATCGAAGCTAGTATTGCAGTTGTTCACGCAAAAGACAAATATTTATTTAGCAAAATTAGAAAAAATGTGGACGGATACGGAGGAAATAAAATGTTCTCCTTGAAAAACTACATACATAATTTTTTAATGACAGCAAGGTTCATTGCAGATAAATTAGTCGATGTAAAATACTTTCATGTAATTATAATGCATGTAAATAGTTTTACACTTCCGTGAGGTGTTCTGCAACCTTGCCGAGGGCTCATTGAGTAAGCAATTGACTTGTCGCAGGTGAAAGTTCCAGGGTAGTTATGTTGTAACAGGGTGTCATAACGGCTCATAGGAAATACGTAGCTATCTTGTTATTACTGAGGTAAGCCCGGTATGTAACTGACACATTCTCGACAAACTAATCTCACTGTAACCCGAATAAAAACCCAGTAATTTTGGGACACCTTATTATTTCTTAAAGGTGCTATTTTAACAATAGTGATATATGTATAGTGTTTCCTTATTAAGAAATAACATTGCGTGCGTACAACCTTGTAAACTCCGATAGAAGAAAAAACAAGTACTGAGAAACCTAACATCTTGAAGAAAATTTTCAGACATTTCTCACTAGCCCTGTGAAAAGACGATAGGCCTACAGAGGAAGCATACAGCATTTTAAATTGAATTTTGAATGGTCAAATAATGTTACTGTACTTTTCCGGAAATGGTCAATTGGGATTCTAATAGAGTTTAATTAATCAAAAACCTGCTTGAGAAGCCTTGTTAGCATCAATTTAAATTTTAAATTACAAAATCTGAAAACCTGTGTCACACACCTAGGCGTTATAACATAAATAAAACACTTAAAAAATTACAGATGCTAGACATAAGTAAGTTATATCTTCATTTCATATAAGATATATTATTATCACAATTTTTTAAAATTACAAAACATATACTAATGTCTATTACATAGGGCTATATTAAAAATATTCTTGTTTATTTTTAAACAAGGAACTTAGAGTTTTTAATGTCAGTCCCTTTGAAATTTATAATGCTCATAGAACATAAATAATACAGTACGTTCTGTAATTTGTAATTCGATGGTGAATAATTTAACTCTGATTTCGGTGCTTGAAACATTTTCATTTCGGTGAACATTTCGTGTGCATGTTCCGTCCATTGGAAAAGTAAACGATTACATTTAAAATAGTAAATTTATGGTATTTTAAATCATCATGAAAGCAATTCCCTTCGAAGTATTACAACATGGTTGAATTATTGCTTCTTTAATTTACTCTTTCTCATCCATTATAAAAACAGAAAATGGTTTCTACACGTGAAGAAAATTAAAAACAAAAAAACCACCGATCTGAAAAAAGCCTACACAGAAAATTGTCTCCCAGAATCTACATTTGACATGAAATCTACAGAAGCCAAAAAACTACTACATTGTGATCTTCAAGAATGCCTGTCTGAATACTGCTCGTACAGTCACTTTCACTTTTTCTCCTGCATGCTCTTTTTTTTCTTCTTCACATCTTTTGTTTTCCGCTTATTGAACATAAGGTTAACTGTTTTTTTTTTTTTTTTTGCCAGTCATCACATAGGCTAGTAACGATATTGGTGAATTGTCATTAGAAACACACAAATCCAAAATATTGTTTCAAAAGAAAGAGTTTTTGTGTAATTTTTTAAATGCCTGATCTTGTTGAGAATAACTTGATTATGTGGTGATATCTTGAAATCGGTTTAATTTCGTGGTAACATGTGGATGAATTTCAGATAAATGTAAGAGTTTCATTAAGAAATTTATTTTTCTACATTTATTATTATTAAGTTTTAACATATTTCGCGTTTGTCGTTCATGCCAAAAAATTACACCCTATTTATAATGGAAAGAATGACACTATTACTTTTAAATTCGTTCAATTGGCTACTGAAAATGGTAAAACATCGTTTTGTAGACGCATATTGATTGCAGTGTTTTTTCCCCAAACTTATATTGAAAAGTGTTAACGACATTAAATTTAAATACTGTTAATTGATTCGAAGGGGATAACAATATGGCAATTTCTTTAGTAACAAAGTAAAATAAAGATTTAATAATACAAAACGATATACCCTAAGTTTCCGCATCACTAAATCTGTATTTTTTGTTATATACAAAGTACATCTTGTCAGATTATTGAAACATAGTGAATTCGGATTTCATATTATTTCAAGCATTAGGCCTACTTGCTAACAGTGTAAGTCGAGAGCGGGTATCCTCATCAGCTTGAGTGGATCTTACATGGCCTAGCTTAAGGCGGGAAGAACACCTTTGGCTGGTATAAAATTAGAGAACTTTATATTTTATATTTCAGGAACTTTAAGACCCACGACGTAATCACTTTCAACGTTCTCCCACAACACTATTATCATTATCCTAACTCATAACACAATTGGTGTCTGGGTCATTCTAAAAAAAATTGCCGTTTTGCCTCCTCGACAGGATCCCCAGATTGAAAATCCATTTCGGTTTTTTTGAACGACTGGTTTTCCATGGCATCATACCACTATTGTAGTTTTCGAAACTGCATAGGAATCATGAGTTTTCTCATTTTTTGATTGTATATGAGTTTTTGAAGTTGGTGGAACGTATAGACTTTTTAATGAGTGTTACCATTTTTCATGTCCTATTTCAACATGTTGTTTTCAAGTTTTTTTTAAATAGAAATGGACTGAGCTGTTGTAAGGTAGCAATATCTCTGTCTTGAAATGCTGGAGACGTATGAAAATAGTTTACAAAAGAAGTGACCCAACAATTTAAGTAAGGAGTGTTACCCAAAAAAGTTTCCTCAATCTTATTTTCACTTTCTTTTCATATACACCAGTGTTTTGGAAAACCTTAAGCATTTCATCCCAATAATTGCACTTTGATACCACGAGGAAATGATTGCGATGTTCATCTTATGATAACTGACGTTCATAATGAGGCAAATTCGAAAATTCTCCTAAGTGTAATGAGTGTTACCAACATCAATGTTATTTAAATCGACTCAAACATGCTCTTCTATTGACTTTAGCCTATTCTTTAAGAACACTCTGAAAATAACATGTACGTGCCTGTCTAGACACAAGGCAGCTGATACTACGAGTGGAAAGGGGATAGACAGAGATAATGTAATCATGCATGTGAACTCAAAACAATTTTTATTTGATTAAATGTAAAAAAATACAAATTATACAAGATAAAACAGTTTTCAGCCTTTTCGTGTGAGTTGTTTCTTATCTTCTGTATAGTTTCTACATAGGCCTATACACTAGATTGAATAAGGAACATCGGGTTCAATAAACTTTTAAATTCAACAGAGAAATATGCAGCAGTATCCGACAAATGCACAACATGAAAGTACATTTGAAAGCAAACGTCTTATATAAATGTGTCACAGGTTTGAATGAAATGAATATTTTGAAACGTGGTCAGTCGTGAACGTTTTCAATTCTTCATTAAGGCATATTTTAAGGTAAATAATTAGTGTAAAACCACAAAAAGGCGATATCTTACAATCTTACAATCAAGTTAGTTGCTTTAAGAACAAATAACTTTCTATCACATAGTGACTTAGAAGCATTTTTTCTCAGTTAAGTTCTATTTGCAGCCCTTAAACTGCACCAATAAATAAATGCTATATGGAAAAAGCTGGGTTGAAGTAACGCTCATTACCGACAACATTCCTCCCGACTTTAATTTTTTACAATGTTTTTCATTTTGACAGAAATCTATTCAAATTTAACCGCTCCTTGAATTTTCATAACATGCTCCATTCATATGGCAATCCATAGCTAGTTGAAACATGCAGAAAAACATAAATTAGAAGCACAAAACATAGATAACACTCTTTACCATGAATAAAAGTATGCACCATGGTTTTGACTTCTAGCCGGCCTCCCTCCTAGATGTCCGGTCGGAAATTGTTTGTAGGGGAAAAAGATGAAATAACACTTCATCCCATCTACATTACTCTCCTCCCCACCCTTAATATTTATTTGGATCAGTAGACCCGGTAACTCTCCTTATCGCCTTTTTTCATGGTTTACTGAGACAAAGACTCAAATGAACTTCCTGGCTCGGATTTTCTTTTTTAATTCTGAAACACCCTCTAGACAGTTTCATTTGGATGTAGAGCCAACATTTATCCGCGAATGAAGATTCATTTTGAGATGTTGGATGCAGAATATGAGGCAGTAACACACCTTACTTTCTTCCTTCTTTATTATTATTATTATTATTATTATTATTATTTTTACATAAACATTTACGTTATGTTCCACGATGTATGCAAATAAATTATTTAGGGTGGCGTAGAAACTAGCATGGATGTGGGGCGAAATCTGAAAAAATAAATTAAAAAAAAAATTTCTTGATACCTAAACTAGAAATTGTGTATTTTTGAGACCTGAGACACCAAAACGGCAATTTTTTTTTAGAATGACCTTTCTCCTATACTTAACTTCCTATATTACCCTATGTTCTGTATCTTTTGGATGCATCAATTTGCGTTTTAGATAATACTTTGATCAGGAAGGTCTCGGGACTCTTTCTGAATGATCTACTGATCATGGCAGCTGACACTATTTACTTTGCTGGACGAAACAGCTGAACCAAAGGGTTGCTGGTTCTCACATAATTGGGACAGATTTATAACATATTATAAATTAGTAACTCTTACAGTAATGGCCAAGATTTAAAATAATTATTTTTACACGAAGTTTAATTTTGAAGCGAGGCTAGCTGAGAATTACCCTAAGAATTGTGGTACATAATAATATATCCTGAAGACCTTAAAGCCATTGTTAAATGTAAAACATGATGAGTCATCGTGCTGTGCAAAGGAAATTAGTTATCTATCATCATGTAACTATTCACAACAGAAGTTCAAGAGGAGTTCAATTTAACGAGTCGTTGTGATCGACAAGACTCAAGCCTGCAATTACTAGGTTATTTCCAAAGAACATTTTATAAAAAAACAAACAAAAAATAACAAGGAAATGTTGAGGTTACAACGGTAGTTTCGCATAATTTTAATAGATTCTTAGAGCTCCATCAACACTTAACTGTGGTTCGCTGAAAGCTGGCATTTGTGTTTGCTTCTCCAAGGACTATAACTTAGGCCTGTAGGGTTTAGAGTTTCAAGCGAACTTGAAAAATATACACGGTATGTAATTCAAAGTTATGATGTGTACACCATTCTTTACTCATCCTTCCCTTTTACTTTCTTTCATATACGTAGTATAGAGAAAGTATTGTGATCGCGACAAAAAATCGAAATCGAGATAACACCGAGAAAACATTTTTCACGATGCCTAGAAACCGAAAAAAGTGTTTTTGGAATGACGTCTGTCCGTCTGTCCGTCTGTCTGTGAACAAGCACAGCGGGTAGTCTAAACGGTTCACTGTATTTACTTCATTTTTTGAATTAAGGACTTTTTCGGAATTTCATCGAACCGCCCAGAAATTGAGTTTTATAACTGAAATATTAAGGGGACTTTTCATGAAAATGTTTTGAAAATTTTTGATTTTTTAAAAATTGGCTCTAACGATTTTAATATAAGTTTTAAACTGGAAACTTTTATCAATGACTAACAAAATGGCTGTATCGGTTTTCTGCAAAAATGACTTAGAGGGTACTTTACTCGTATCCATTTTCCCTTTTTCTAGGCTATTTCCATTACATTGGGCGATACATGGAAACTTGGTACAGTCCAGTTGTAGAGAAAATTAAAAAGAACATTTTTATACACATTTCTTTATAAAATTAATAGGTATCAAGAGAAAAACGAAATAACATGACTTAAATGCGAATTTCAGAAGAAACATTTTGATTAAAATATGAATAGCCTATTCTTTTGTTGCCCATAGTAACAAGAACACTATAATCTAGATTTTGTTGTGAAATGTAGTCAGTTTACCACAGTCGTAATGAACACACTAAAATCAAGTAGAGCGAGGTGGTATAGGGTAATAGAGAAGAAGTCCTGGGTTCAAATCAAATTTCATGGCCACCGAAATTTACCAGTAAACTCTTGTAATAACTCATTCGTGCAGCATTTTCTTCTATTGTTCGGCTATATCTCAATGTAACCTGCATTTTGGCCTTTGAGATTGAGAAAACCATGCAAACCCCAAGTTATTATTATTGTTATTATTATTATTTCACGGTAAAAGTATTGAACATAAAGATCGACCCTGATGCTTTCCGTTCTAGATAGTTGTTAGTTTTATGAAAATATAATAAATAAAATTTAATTGTCTCTATAATTTACTTTTTTTCTGTGCTAGCCTTTAAGACGTATATGCGAGAAACTTTGTGCAACATATTTTGGCACCAATTATTTTAAAGTGGGTAAAATGAAAATTGTATTATTCTGACTTCTTGATTCATACCCTAGGTTAGAAAACAAGTTTCTTGAGTTAAAAGATTACAGACCTAAAATGTAAAATAAATTAATAAGTCGGTGCAGATGGCGAAAAATTACAAAGTCTTGCCGCAGGATTATGATGAGAAGTATAAGGAATCTAGAGACTTCGAAACACTGATAAATAATTGGATATTTCATTTTAAACTTAATCGCTTATCCTATGTTTTAATCTATTAAAAACGTTTGTTTGGTTTATTAATAGTTCCTGGCAGGGCAAAGAGTTATAACATAACTCCCGTAAATACAAATAATTAAAAATATTTTTTACAGAAGGATTTCCGAAACCTTAGACCAATAGTTTACCGTAATAAAAATTACAAGTGCCGGTACTGCATAGCATAGTTATCCGTTTGAAATGGTAAAATAGGATTTAGTATTAATCATTTTAATGAGTAATGTCTACAAAATTTGACGTGAATGTTCACACGACTTACTTTACCCTTCCAATTCCGTCAATTATAACTCACATTGCAGTAATATTCGTTCCTTAAACCTCAAGCAAAAGCATTACTCACCTCATTACTCATAATTGTTGTTGGCGAGGCAAAACTTAAGGGACAGATTTGTAGATAAGGTGCCAATTTTAAGACTGACCATTATAAAATTCATACGAAACTTTTTTTTTCAATACATAATATAATTCCTAGTATAAACAGTCGGTGAAGAAAATAGTATTAAGAAAATCGTCAGAGCACTTTTCGAGGGCAATGCTAAAAATAAAATTGTCTTTATGTCAAGTGTTAATAACAAAAAGTGAAAGTCGTTAAAATATGTCACATAACTGATTATGGTTAAGTTAAAATACAGTTTAACTTTAATACTAGTTTATGTTTTCAAATTGTGCTACTTAGAGAGAGACACTCACAAAGTCATGCAGAGAATAGTTGGCAGACAAAGCGAGTACCGCTAATATTGTAATTATTATCATTATTATCTGGTTATAATAAGATGTCAGTCAAGAAGGTTTACCAAGATGGACCAGTGTGGAGTTTGCATAGATCTACCCGATGCTTTTGAACAATCTTCTAGGAAGGGTTGAAGTTTCCATAATAATTTCTACCCCTGTTCCCTATAACAAAAGCCATTTCAATAAAACCTTATTTATTATACAATGGGTTTATAAATATATAATATTATATTACAATACGAAAAATCTGAAGATCTATTGCTGACATATCATATAAGAGATATATGCGAACTTTAAATACATAGCCAGTCGGCTTTATTACTTACTACAGCTAATTTTGAATGATAATTCTGTAATTCCAGTTATTCAGTCCAGGACAAGCTATTGGCGCAGAATGGTCCCATTCACCTTGACCTCTTACTTCGACCTTAAAGTAGCATCAACGGCTCCCGTCTGACCTTTACTTTCCCTGTAAGCTGCTCTTCCGAGCGAAGCGGATGTCAAAATTAAAATTACTCATATGAACGCCACATGAATTTTAACCCCCCCCCCCCAAATAGTTTCTGTACGTAACATGAAACAAATTGTACTAAATTTTTTCAGTTTTGTACATAGTTTCATTTCAGTAAAATAAGAGATTTCATTAATCTGTTATCAGCTAATTTTGTTTTTCAGTAGACTACGTTTTTACCTCTCTTTTACTCTATCCGTTTCGCATTATTCAGTAATTAGATAGATAAAATATCCATTTTTTTTATCTGAACATTACTTTTATTGATGCTGTTAGTCCTACTTGGCCTGTCATACGGTAAAAGCATTATAATTATATAGAAAGTAATGTATGAAAACTGTTTCCATTTATTTATCAATAAATTCCTTATTCACAAATTTTTAGAACTCCGGAAAATTGAGAAGGCAGATGTATTTGTGGTTATAGTCGTCGCTAGCATGTCTGCAAACACAAAATGTTTGGGAAAAATTATTAACTAACTAAATGTTTCCGTGTCTTGATTGCGGATACTATTTCATACAGAAATAAAGCATCCTCCAATGGGCTAAGCAGTCCCAAATAAGCCTAAGTGGTCAGGTGGTCAGGAAAGTTTAGGTTAGGATAGATTAAGTTAGGATGAGTTAGATTAGGTTATTATAGTTTAGGTTACGTTAACTTAGCTTAGTTTGCACGAGTAATAGACGTACGACGTAGATATTTTATTACAGAAAGGCTTATCTGAATAAAATAGTGTCCGCAATCGAGGCACTGAAATATTAATAACTCTTCCCAAATGTTTTTAGACCATGGGCTACCAAAAGCAAACCCTCCCCCCCCCCCCCCCGTGGGATTTTCTGGGACACATATTTTTTTGTTGGTATTGTCGTCTAGTTTAAGATTTTAGTTGTTTGCCCCTTATCAATTACAGCATTTACCCGGAAACCCCGGAAAACCACGGAAATCCGGAGAAAATGGGTTTGTTTAAATTTTTTATTGTTCTTTGCCCCTAATATTCCCAGGGAATTTCTGACTCACATATTTTTGTACGTATTGCCATCTAGTTTAAGGTTTCAGTTGTTTGCCTCTTACAAATTACAACATATCCCCGGAAAACCCGGAAAACAACGTATATACGGAGAAAATTACTATGTTTTAGTTTTTAAATCTTTGTTCTTTGCTCCTAATATTCAAAGGGAATTTCTGACTCATATGTTTTTTGTTCCCATTACCATCTAGATTAAGATTTCAGTTGTTTGCCCCTTATCAATTACAGCATATCCCCGGAAAACTCCGAAAACCAAGGAAATCCGGAAAAATTGACTTCGTTTGAATTTTTGAAAATCTTTCTTCTTTGCTACTAGTATTCAAAGGGAATTGCTAAATCATATGTTTTTGTGTTGGCATTGCCATCTAGATTAAGGTTTCAGTTGTTTGCCCCTTACCAATTACAGCATATCCCGGGAAAACCCGGAAAACCACGTATATACGGAGAAAATGACGGATTTTCGTGGTTTTCGGAGTTTTCCGGGAATATGCTGTAATTGATAGGGGGCAAACAACTGAAACCTTAATCTAGATGGGAATACCATTACAAAAACATATATGTCACGAATTCCCTTTGAATAATAGGAGGAAAAAACTTAGATTAGAAAAATTAAACAAAGTAATTTTCTCCGGATTTCCGTGGTTTTCCGAGTTTTATGGGGAAATGCTGTAATTAAGAGGGGGCAAACAACTGAAACCTTAATCTAGATGGGAATACCAATACAAAAACATATATTTCACCAATTCCCTTTGGATACTAGGAGGAAAAAACTTAGATTAAAAAAATTAAACAAAGTAATTTTCTCCGGATTTCCGTGGTTTTCCGAGTTTTATGTGAAAATGCTGTAATTGATAGGGGGCAAACAACTGAAACCTTAATCTAGATGGGAGTACCAATACAAAAACATATATGTCACCAATTCCCTTTGAATACTAGGAGGAAAAAACTTAGATTAAAAAAAAATAAACAAAGTAATTTTCTCCGGATTTCCGTGGTTTTCCGAGTTTTCTGGGGAAATGCTGTAATTGATAAGGGGCAAACAACTGAAACCTTAATTTAGATGGCAATACCAACACAAAACCATATGAGTCACCAATGCCCTTTGAATACTAGGGCAAAGAACTAAGATTTTAAAAAATTTAAACAAAGTCATTTTCTCAGGGTTTCCGTGGTTTTAGGAGTTTTCCGGGGATATACTGTAATTGATAATGGGCAAACAACTGAGACCTTAATCTAGATGGCAATACCAACAATAAAAAAATATGAGTCAGAAATTCCCTTTGAATATTAGAAGGAAAAACAAAGATTGAAAAATAAAACATTGTCATTTTCTCCGTATATACGTGGTATTCCGGGTTTTCCGGGGATATGTAGTAATTGGTCAAGAGGCAAACAACTGAAACCTTAAATTAGATGACAATACCAACAAAAATATGCGAGTCAAAAATTCTCTGGGCATATTTGATGCAAAAAACAAAGACAAATTAAAACAAAGTCATTTCTCCGGATTTCCGTTGTTTTCCGGGGATATGCTGTAATTGATAAGGGACAAACAGCTAAAAACTTAATCTAGATGGCAATACCAACAATAAATATGTGATTCAGAAATTCCCTGGGCATATTAGGAGCAAAGAACAAAGAAAAATTAAAACAAACTAGTTTTCTCCGATTTCCGGGGTTTCCGGGTAAATGCTGTAATTGATAAGGGGCAAACAACTAAAATATGAAACTACATGTCAATACCAACAAAAAAATATATGAGTCGGAAAATCCCACGGGGGGGGGATGGGGGGTATACAGTAGCCCACGCTCTATTTGTGTCCATAATCGAGACACAGATTCGCAATTAAGATTCGATCATTTCAAGGATTACGTAGTCAAGGAAAATTCCGGACGTAATGATTCCGATAAACAATTATTTATCCAACACTACTCAGTAAGACGATCAATGCGCATCTGTATTAGAAATATGCAATATAATTATATTAACCATGTACGGTAGTAAAATTGTTTCCCGGATAAAAATTGAACATGTAGACAAAGTGCCTTGGCTTTTTGCTAGAGTCACAACGGCATTTTGTTTGTTTGTTTTTAAATAGTATCTATCTTCATTTATAAGTGTATTTTATTTAATCAATTAGGTTATTTCAGCGTTATGAAGTACACTAGATATTTTTACAATTGGTATCGCTGGATATAGGTAAGTATACAAAAAATCTGGTGTTTAGTTTCCAAAAATCTCGAACTTAAGTTCCTGGAGTTCTTTCACAGGGGAGAAGGAATTGTTAGTTTTAAATATAAAAACAATAAGGCATCTGCTCAGAAACGAACAGCAAATGTGGTACACAGATGTTTCAAGTAATACGCTGACAACAGTAACATCAACACAAAGTCGCGTTGTATTTAGCACATAGCTATATTTCCCAAAACTTTAGGAACGAGTCGTAATTTTAATCTCATTGCAATAATTAAAATATTATGAATATTTATTTTCATCTGTACTTTTATCTCGAGATATTATCTTAAGAGGTTAACAAAAGAACAGACATTCAGATTCATTACACCTAAGGGCACTGAGATAAGTAATTACTAAATCTATAACAATCATTAAGGACAAATACTGTCAATTTAAGTTACTTCTTAAAATCCCATACTACTCCATATGAATTTATTAGTTCATTTTGTTTATTTTTTATTTTTCGTTCCTTGTTTTCAGTAATTTATTAATCAATGAAATTTTAGCCACAAAACATAGGCTCGAACTAGCACATTTATTGCACGTTACATTCCAACACATTGAAATAAGAAAGATGTCTACGATTTTAATAAAATAGCAGTTAAGATTTTGTAGGTTGTTTCAGGATAAAACATTTTATGAAAGGAAGGGGAAGAAACTTGTTTGTTTCAAAACGTACTTTTCAATAACCGACTTAGTCCAAACATTGATCACCTCTTGCCAGACAGAGAAAAATATTAGTAGATCATACTGATACAATAGGCCTAGCTATTTCTAAGCAGGGGACAGAATAAAAAATACAAAATACTCAATACGGTACAAAGAACACTGTCTTAGTGGTTGATTGCTATTGCCGATCCTAAGCCTGGCAGAGGAGAAGGATTCTGGTTGTTTAACGACGGGGACGTACTGCAGCCTTGGCCTTTGACCGTCGCCGTGTGCCGGAATTTTATCCACAGGACTTTTTTAGATTTCGGTGTCGCTTCTAAGCCTTTTAATGAGGATCGTCTATTTTTCATTAATCTCTACGGGTAAGTAGCAGGGGAGAAATGTTGTCTAGGCAGTTCCAAGAACTGAAACTTTCATGTTCCGCAAAATACTATATCTGTCCAGATATCTATCGCTCATAGAATTAACAATAAACCTCAAAAAGGGACACATTTTTCTATACTTGGACATTCTTGGCTAGAAAAAGGAAAACGAGATGAAAACAATTGAGACTAAAAAGTTAATAATAATAATAATAATAATAATAATAATATAAGAATATAATAATTTATTGCATCTGTAGCTATGCATTTTATAGATAGACATTGTCAATATTATTTAGAACAAATAAGGTAATTGCAAAATTATTTATGTAACAAAAAAATCCTTAAAAGAATAAAATGTCTTCTCATACAAATACTCTTTCAGTTTAAATTTAAAACACCTGGTTTTTTTCACATTTAAAATACTAGCTGGTAAGTTATTTATAACTTGACTAACAATGTAAACTGGCGATTTAGAATATTTGAGCTTTTCTGTTCAGAAACGGCCAGACACAGAAAGTGGGCAGATAAAAGAAAAAGAATACCTATTCACTGCAATATGTTAATAAAAATTCTGTTTTCTTTCTTTCTTTTCCTCCAGGAATTACGAAAAAGTTAAAGTTTATTTTTTACACCGAAAGATTCAATGATTTCCTGAAATTTTAGCCTAATTATTCAATGTTAATAAAAATAATTCAACTATGCTAGCAATTTTATATTCTCACTTAAACTCAAAGAACTCTCCTATACGGATGCAGTTTTTTCTGAAAGTTCACAATTGGAGGATGTGGCGACTACATTGTTTTCGTGACACAGCGTGAAGCTTCCAAGTAATTGATATGATCCGGCTAAGTGAATATTTGTGCTTGCAGTGGCCTTGTTGCTCTGAAAATAAAACTGCGAAGAAAGTGGCATCCGGAATGCAGCTCTTTTATCCCTCGAGACGTTAACCTAGACCTAGAAAACAAAATAACTGCATCCCTCATCTGAAACAGCAAAATCCTTCTAACACATTCACTCTATGAAGAGAAAACAAACTAAATATGTTATGACTAATAAAATAATGTTAAAAGTATTATTATTATTATTTTAAATTATTGTTGATGTTATTGTTGCTGCTGAAATGAGATTTGTCAATATCACGGACTCATCCGCATGTTGTTGAGATAGGAAATGATGAGGAAAGGTATAAAGAGAGAGGGTAAGCGGGGAGAAGAGTTGATAGGATGGAATTCAGGCAATGGGGGAAACAGAGAAAAATATGGATATTCTTGCCGCTTGCCGCGTCAACTACAAATTCGGCTCAATTCGAACTCAATTCCCTGGTTATGCGCATTGTTACGGATTTGCTGGGATTCCTGCTAAACAATTCCACTTCTTTTTCTCCAAAAGCATAAACCCTTTTCACTTATTGTGATCATGATCCTTCAAATTACAGTGTTCCCTATGCAGAACGTTCAGGTACCAAGAGATGCGGCTAACAGATTTTAAATATTCGGCTCAATTAGATAAGTTAGTCAGTTTTACCCCCAGGATTACTCCGGCTGCTCATTTCTACATCTAGATGTAGTTCATTGCTCCAACGTATTGTACCGCGGAGTAATTTTGTGGTCATTATTATTGACACCATAATTATGAATTTTTGTTATTGTTAGGGAAAGGTTATGATCATAAATAGTGGAAAATGCAAAATTTAAAAATGCATTCATCCCCTAAAAATAGTACAAAAACACAAAATTAAAAAATACAATAAATTATCTATTATAATTTATAATTAGTTTTTTAGAACTAGTGAGTTAATTTTAAAGATCAATTTAATGGATGACAGTGTATTATATTTAAATTTACAATATAAAACACTCTTATTTTGTTACTAACGAATAATACTAGCTAACGAATAGTAGAATAATACTACTTTGACACCCTTTGCGAAAATAAATTCTGAACTGGCATGCCCTTCACATGTCCCCTAGCAAATACGTCACTCAACTCTTGTATACAAATGAATGACACAGTGAAAGTCCTTCTGATATTCCTGAAAATGAATAAGCTTAACAATGGATGTGCTGGGATCAGTTCATTATGCAATTCCTTTAAAATAGGGAAAGCAGGTACTGCTTATACCATGTTTTCTTTAAAAATGTAGTCTAGTTCAAAACACACATTCTTTCCATTCAGCTTTGTTTCCTGTGGACCTTATTTGGTTATAAATTTATAATAAACAAGCATTAAAAACGGAAATAATAATGAAAACATTCAAAATATAACGTATTGTAACACTTTGTAAAACTATAAAAATGCCGAAAAAATGACCTATTTTTTTTTTAATGACGATAAATGAAAAAATGCAAAACCAAATTGCCCTTAGGCTATTTGATAATTTCATTCCCGATACAAATTTGTATAATATATTCGAGCTATCTTTCAACCATCATAAATATAAAAAAGATGCAAAATCATCAAATTTCTTGCCCTAATTATTATTATTATTATTATTATTATTATTATTATTATTATTATTATTATTATCATCATCATTATTATTTCTCTAAACATCCCTCTGGTGGCACTTTTTATCTGCATGCTTTTAGTGTTTGGTTAGTATTTATTTAATTATATAAGTTACCTTTCTCGACATAATGTAACAACCAATTGTTTCTGGAGATGTTATTGTGTTTACACACAGTTTCGTCAGATTTTCTTGTAGATCTTAGATAGGACATTCATGACCGATGGTAGAAAGTATTCCTGAATTTGACATGTATTTTGTTCTTAAGTCAATAACATTGGGTTTAATATTCATAGCTTGCCATGTTTGTTAAACATATCATTTTGGAATTTGTCTTCAAGCTTAAAATGTCATCTGGTGTTCTTGTTTGGCTACATTCAGGCTGTTCATATTTATTTATTACTTTAATTATTGCTACGTCCACCGCTGTGGCGCGCTCCTCTCACGCAGCGAGCCTGGGTTCAAATCCTGGTCGGGATAAGTTACCTAGGTGGGGTTTTTTCTGGGATTTTTCCTCAGCTGTGAGACATATGTCGGGTAACTTTAGACCCCTTGTGGTCCCCAGATATCATCTGGCCGTCGTTATCATCTTCATCCCATCCTCGTCTTGTTTGGAGTGAGTGTGTGAGTGTGAGTGGTGTGTCTCGTCCTATGTGTTCGTGTTGTCTCGGAGGGGCCCCGGAATTGGGCTGATCACTGATCCGGGGAGGCCCTCCATGTCCTTGTCTGGTCAAAAAAGTATGTATGTGACCCAAAGATAATCCCTCCCCCGACAGGTCGCGGCCCTGTAAGGCCCGGGCGGCTTGGGTCCCTTAAATCCTAAAAGGGAGAGGTAAAACTACGATAAAGAAAGAAAGAAAGAGAATTATTGCTACATAACTATTAAAGATCTTAATTATTTGAAATGTGTGAACCGTCGTCATAAAGAAACTTTCTTAAGCAAATAATACATAATATTTTCGGTCATATAATAAGCACATTGTTTTATTGTTATCCATTAAACCGTTCAGGTAGATAGATAATTCTAACATTAATTTTATTTATAAAAAGAATAAGTTTAGAAAACTTACAACTAAAGTAGAACTGAAGTTGAAATGAAACATTTTTCTTTTGTAAACAATTTTGTAAAGTAGCATAGACTTAATGACAGACCATCGCTTCTTTTTAACATTCACATAACTTACAATAAGGATTTAATAGAAAGTTATAACCATTACAAGTAAGTCCACAAACATTTGAGGACACGCACCTCAATCCATACCTTCTTAGGTAGATAATGATTCTGTGCTTTAGCTCTTCAACCTACATGTAAAATGATCTGCTTGCAAACTTTTTAGATAGCTAGTCCGTTCATTAGTAAAAGACAAAGGAGGCTGGGAAAAGATTGCACTCTTATATTGAGCCCGCACTGAAATAACCGATCTCAAGTGTCATGTTGCTCTGTAGGGTCCGTTTATCCAGCATATCCAGATGCCAACTGGTTTAGAGGTCATAAAGATCTCTTTGCAGGAAATGGCGAGATGCCATTAAAAATGACTGCAAAATGATACTGCAGTCCGAGATATCCCAGGCAGATCTCAGAACGTCGATGATAACGTGGAGAAATAAAATTTGTCTCCTGTTTGGGACTTTGCCCCTAAGGCAACTGAGGAACTCGATTCACCACCACACACGATCTAGCTAGGTATTACTGTAGAACTGCAGAATTTAAACTTTAATATGTAAGAAAAATCCATGGCCTGATGGGTAGTACGAGACGAATAGACACAATCGCCTTTAAAAACAACTAAAACGGATTCAATATCGATCCTACCGTCCGGTTTGAACATCATAAAGGGCAGATAGAAGAGGCAAATGTTGAGAAGAGAAATATTTATATACCAAAAATTACCTACTACAAGGAGAACTATTTTGTAGGAGCTAGAAGTAATTTGTTTCATGACTGGATCTCGTTGGGTGATCCCAGCTGCGTACAATTCTGGAATTTGACTTCCCGAAAAGAACTGTGGACAGTATAGTAATATTTCGTGAATAGATCAACGTCTTGCGATCACAAGCTTTAGGAATTTAAATACCTACATTTCTTTTGCTTTTTAATTTTGTTTGAAGATAATATTTTGCAGTTGTTAAACATTGTAATAATATGTGGAACTTGTTCTTCCTTTTACGTTGTCCAATGTGACAACCTACGAATGTGGGATGATTATAATTATTATTCTTAATAAACGTATCTCAGCAGTTGCTTCTATTGTGATGAGTCTACACCTACATCGTCTTTAAGATATTCGTAATTCTTTTAAAGAAGTTGACTTTATTTACTTTATTTTACTTTATTTAGTTCTGAACTTTGCTACGGTAAAAAAATCACATACATATTTCATATGTTGGAATTAAAAAAAAAAGTATGATTATAATGCGTTTTGTGAAATACAACAAATTTAAACATTAATCGCAACTTCTTGATTTTAGTCACCTAGATTATAGTGCGTTTTTATATTGGGGCAACGTCCTAATATTTAGGCTATAGTACTTCTGCGACTTAATGGTGACTATAATTAATCGATCAACCTAGTCTCTGAGAGAGCAAGAGGAAATGTTGCCAACATCAAAATCCGTTTTGTGGGATCTTCAGGCCTCTAGCAAGTAGGTCTATTTTTCATTTAGTAACCCCTTTACGTTATATATTTTTGAAACTTAATTTGTGTAAAGTGTTTAGATGTACACTTATATGAATTATGAATTAAATGTTATCTTTACAAAAGAAGTACAATTTTATGAATTATGCGAAAAGCTTTTACTTTTTCATTCAATAACAAAATTTGTCGTAAGTTGTAATAATTTATACAAGACCGAAAATTGACCATATGAATTTGTATAAGAAATATTTCTACAAGCTTCAGGAGTCACGAGAAAAATACCGGAATTTTTTTAGAAGAACTGGTCAGAATCACTTCTTAAATTTAATAAAAAAAATATAAATAAACTTAAATTGAAGGAAAGCTCCGATTTTGTTTAAAAGAATTTTTAAATATAAGCTTTCAATTAAATATGTTTAAAAGATTTTGGATGTAATTAAGAGTACGCACAGACACACATACACACAGAAAGCACGCCGAAACACAAAAGGTATCAGCGGACATGGTTTTTCTTGTTCAAACATGTAACCTGTAACACATTCTTATAAACTCAACATGATAATTTCTGCTTACGGCATCATACATATTTTAGAATATAACGATGCTTTACTGGTTAATAACTTACCCCATAATTGCAAAATTATTGAACAGGATGCATATGATGGTTGAAATGAAGCTCAATTCTACGAACTCATGCATTTTAAATTACGATGATTACCGGATTATACTTTGTCATGGAGCCTCACCATAAAAAAATTAGTTGCGTGTGTTAATGCAATCATTTTGTATTATTAGCAGTCAAAACAAAATTTACAGCTTATATTCGTTCTTGAATTACAGACGCTGTGCATTGCAGGCAAAGAAATATGAGCCCTGTTAAGTATAAGTTAGCTTTATGCTATTTTCCAAAGATACTTAGCTATCACTAAAGAGACATCGTGTCTTTTATTGCAAGAGGTTAAACTTAATTGCAACATTTATATTAATCAAATAGGAACTTAGTAGTACAATAAATTATTTCAAATTGTCTACAAATTTATATTTCTATACCTGGAAGCACATAAAATTGAGAACTAATAATAATAATGATATTAAATATATTAAAAATGTTAAGACGGTGACTGAAAGTAATAACTTGGACTTCATGTTATTTATACATTTAAAACTTGATCTTAGGGCATTGTTCCGTTATGTTTTAGTTTAGTAGGTCATGCTTCTGTAATTCGTTTTTAGCAGGCCTTGCTTGCTATCTTGTTTTTTTATTTATTGAACAAATGAATTTTCAAATAGTTGTTATGTATGGGTATTGTAATATCAAAATTATTCTTTTTATGTCTTGCATCCAATCAGAGACTGGAGATTTTTATTATATTGTTTTGATAGCCAATAAGGTTTATCTTTAGCTTTTCTCCTTCTTCATCGATTCAAGTTAACTGTGTCTCATATAAGACATTAGTTTTTCTAGGCTTTAAATGCCTATTCTTCGTTGTAATCAATTCAACTACTACTCATAAGGACATGAGTTTTCTTCTTGGCTTAACAATGCCATTCTTTACCTATCAGATAGATCTGGTGGTTTAATTTCAATAGCTGAAGCAATCAGCTCTTCGATACATTAAGGTTTCATATGCCTTATTGATTCTGAAGACTTCGAACGATTTAAGGACTATTATCACCCATCGTGTGATTCATCGGGTCTTCTTCATTTTGGTGTTGGCGTTGCAAGATCTCAGGCTAACATCTGTATCAACTATCAAAAGGTGGTATTAATCAATTCAAAGGTACGTCATTTACTACCTAATTTATTTGAGGAACAATTTGGACGTAATTGCATCATTGAACTAATATATTTGTGGTTTTGATCAAACTGATTAAGCCATCTCAAAGATATTTATGACCTTTAACAAAGGAATTTGTATTAAACATTGTGATATCTACAAGTTCATCAGTGTTTATGAATAATAATATTATACACGTCCAAGAAATCAAGAATTTATGAACTGAGCATGATGTATGTATTGTTGTTGTGACAATAAATTGTTACATACCAGAGAAATTTATCTAAAATGTATTGGGCAAGTTTGGCTTATCTATTTATAGTTTAAGTCTCAATTTCAAGAAGTGTTACGTCATATGAATCTTGTCATACAGTCCGCTTGCTCTCAGCTTGCCCGTACATTTTATTGGTCCTCCGGTTTCCGGATAATTGAATCATAACTGGACTATTATCTGGTGAATTGAACTGTAACATATACCAGAATTGTTCTCATCATAACAATAACTAAACAATAATTAATATTGTTATTGCCTCCATGTCTTCTGCATGTTTGAGGTGAAGGCTGGAGGATCTATTGTTAAACTAGTGTTATAAGTTTCATGCTTGTAAAACCTACACAGACAGCAACACTTACACTAGTACACATATCACACCTGATATTGTATTGTTTCAACGTCCATTGCATTGGACGTTTATGTACTGATTTGTCTTAACCCGTAATCGGGCATTGTATTTATTGTCATTTAAGCCCTAAGAGCGGGCAATTATTGATAGTCATTGTAATCTGTGCTGTAAATCTATAGAGATGGCTAATCAGGAGTTAAACATTAATGCTCTTAAAGCCAAGAGAACTCCTATAAAGGCTCAGATCACTCGCCACGTCAATACCTTTCTATCATTCAATGATCTTGATGATAAATCTCATAAAGAAGTTATAGCCCGTAAGGCTAAGTTTAATGAAGTCCTGATCAAATATGAAGATATTCAGTCTCTGATTGACCAAGTAGAGTATTCAGAAGCTGAAGCAGATTATAGAGAAGATATTGAGCAATCTGTCTTTTCAGCCATATCTCATATTGACTCCTTAATTGTAGCCTATGAGGCTAAACTTAAACAAGAAGCAGATGCTAAACTTAGGCAAGAAGCTGCAGAAATAGAAGCTAGGACTAAATTAGAATTAGCAGAATCAGAAGCTAGGACCAGACAAGAAAGGGCAGAAGCAGAGCAAAGAGCTGCTCAAGCTGAATCTATGGATAAACTAGCTTCTATTGATATTGTAGCAGCTCAGTTTTTTAATTACGTTCAGTCTATTCAGACTTTATACATTAGAGACGAAGCTTCATATTTTGAAGCTGTCAGTATGCGCAATGCATTCGAAGCTACATTTAATCAATATAAGAGTAATTTCTCTCAAGTCAGACCACAAGAAGTGACTGAAGTCATTAAACTTCAAAGTCAAGAAGTTGAAACTACTTTTCATAAAGCAATAGGTCTACTAAATGGTGCTATTGCTAAAAATAAACAGTTCTATGACCCTGATCAGGTCTCAGCTTCTGTAGTCCACCAGTCATCTACAGAATTGACTCCTTCACTCCCAAAACTTCCCGAGATCCGTCTTCCTCAATTCACAGGCGATCCTGCCTTGTGGATTGAATTCAGGGATACATTTTATTCCCTTGTCATTCAACATAAGCATATTTCTAACATGGACAAGTTCCAATATCTAAAATCATGCTTATCGCCAGAAGTCATGACTGTAATACAGAATATTCCTGTATCCTCAGCTACATTTGATGTAGCCTGGGAAACGTTGTCAGAAAGATTTGACAACAATCGTCTGATTGCTAATAGTCACATTGACAAATTATTTTCACCACCCTCTCTTGAAAAGAATTCTGCAGACTCTCTGCAAAGATTTATAGATCATTTCATAAGCACGGTGCATGCATTGCACTCTTTAAATACTAATGTCGATTTATCCGACTTAATTATTTCTAAAATGATCTTAGACAAACTCCCAGTTCATATTATTAGAGAATGGGAATCATCGCTGAAATCAGACAGACTGCCTGAACTCAAGGAACTACTTAAGTTTCTGGAGACTAGAGTCCGAGTCTTGCAAATGACGGATTCAGCTCTAAAAAATCAGCCTTCAACTTCACAGAATTCGCAACCTATATCGGCTAAGAGCAAATCAGCTCAGTTTGTCAACAAATGTATTTGTTGTAAAAAGGATTCACATCAAGTCTACCAATGTGATGTTTTCAAAGCAATGAGTCTTGCAAGCCGTAGCAATTTTGTCAGGACTAACCATTTATGTCGTGTATGTTACTCTTCAAGAGGACATACCAAGGCTTGCAGCTCGTTCTCTTGCAGAGTGTGTGGAGAGAAACATAGTACTCTTCTTCACGATTATAGTGCTCAGAACGAGTCACAAATATCTAATACTGCAGGGATTATGTCAGCCTCTCATAATCATCAAGGCTGCTTACTTCCTACTGCAAATGTGTTTGTGATAAACAAGTATGGTCAACCCGTAGAGGCCACTGCCCTCTTAGATAGCGGCTCTGATTGCAACTTAATCAGTGAAAGGCTATTTAAACATTTAAAACTATCCCCTTGTCAGCAGCAAGCAAGGCTGACTGGAATACTATCGTCTAAAGTAAGCACCCATAAGCTTGCTTCTATAGAAATCAGGTCTCGAACAACTCGTTGGTTTTGTAATACTGTTGCTCTTGTTGTTCCGGAGATTTCAGAGTCGAAACTTCCAAGATCTCCAATTAATATCACTAACTGGAACATTCCGCCTAACCTTCAACTAGCCAATCCTGATTTCAACACACCTAATTCTGTAGATTTGGTGTTGGGTGTTGAGGTTTTCTCGCAAATCGATTGTGTGGGTAATATTTCTGCTCCTAACCTACCCATCATTCATAACTCTCAACTGGGTTGGTACTTTGCGGGCAAGCTGCCCCAACCTTCTTCTCCTAGGTTGTCTGTTCGTAGGTCCAACAAACTTACACTTCATAAATCTAAGGACTTTAGCAATGGACTTCCTAATGATTTATCCTGCCAATCTAATACCTTAGATATGCATTATTCAGCCTTAGTAAGTTCAAACCTGCAAAGGGTTTCTAATGCATCTCGCCAAGCGAGTTCAAGATTGACGTCTCTTAAGAGACATTCTCTTTCTAATCCTGTATTAGCTAAGGCTTACAGGAATTCTATGTCCAAACACTTGAAATTGGGACATATGGAATCCGTTGGTCAGGGTTCCAACGAGAATTCCGACTACATCAAAACTTATCACCCAGCGTTAAGGACTTCAAACACCATGACAAATTCACCCTGGCGGGGTCAGTCTGGTTCAAGTTGCAAAGGTTCGTACTGCCACGAATCTTTATGTGCAACCAATTGTCAATTTGGCACCAATGCCGTTCTCAGAAGATGACGAATGATTCAGTCATTCTCTGCTTTCATGTTTTTCAATTCATTTCAATTATTTGTTCTCATGTTTGTTTTATTTTTTATTTCTTTTTCCTCTCTTCTTTATTTATTTTTTAAACATAACTCCACATGTAATTTTAAATTATGCCTCAAGTGTCATAATTTGCGGGCAATATGTTCCGTTATGTTTTAGTTTAGTAGGTCATGCTTCTGTAATTCGTTTTTAGCAGGCCTTGCTTGCTATCTTGTTTTTTTATTTATTGAACAAATGAATTTTCAAATAGTTGTTATGTATGGGTATTGTAATATCAAAATTATTCTTTTTATGTCTTGCATCCAATCAGAGACTGGAGATTTTTATTATATTGTTTTGATAGCCAATAAGGTTTATCTTTAGCTTTTCTCCTTCTTCATCGATTCAAGTTAACTGTGTCTCATATAAGACATTAGTTTTTCTAGGCTTTAAATGCCTATTCTTCGTTGTAATCAATTCAACTACTACTCATAAGGACATGAGTTTTCTTCTTGGCTTAACAATGCCATTCTTTACCTATCAGATAGATCTGGTGGTTTAATTTCAATAGCTGAAGCAATCAGCTCTTCGATACATTAAGGTTTCATATGCCTTATTGATTCTGAAGACTTCGAACGATTTAAGGACTATTATCACCCATCGTGTGATTCATCGGGTCTTCTTCATTTTGGTGTTGGCGTTGCAAGATCTCAGGCTAACATCTGTATCAACTATCAAAAGGTGGTATTAATCAATTCAAAGGTACGTCATTTACTACCTAATTTATTTGAGGAACAATTTGGACGTAATTGCATCATTGAACTAATATATTTGTGGTTTTGATCAAACTGATTAAGCCATCTCAAAGATATTTATGACCTTTAACAAAGGAATTTGTATTAAACATTGTGATATCTACAAGTTCATCAGTGTTTATGAATAATAATATTATACACGTCCAAGAAATCAAGAATTTATGAACTGAGCATGATGTATGTATTGTTGTTGTGACAATAAATTGTTACATACCAGAGAAATTTATCTAAAATGTATTGGGCAAGTTTGGCTTATCTATTTATAGTTTAAGTCTCAATTTCAAGAAGTGTTACGTCATATGAATCTTGTCATACAGTCCGCTTGCTCTCAGCTTGCCCGTACATTTTATAACTTTTAAAACAATAACTCACAGTTTCATCACCATTATTATCACCGCCTTCAACTGGTTTGTTCTCATCTATATGTTGTTAAAATTGATCATGCTAGCTATTTCTTGGCATCCCTAGTTTCCAACCTCATGTGATGATAAAATAGAACCTATTTTGAATTATATGATAAACTTTTCTAGGTAAGATGGCTAAATCACTAGTTTGTTAACTATTAAAATGTTTTTATATTGAAAAAAAATACCAGTTAGGCCTATACATAGCCTGAGAAAAGGAAGTAATGAAATCGATTCTAATATTGTATCCCGTTTGTGTGGATGCTCGCATGTATGTTTCCGATACTAAACGTCTGTCTAGCAGCCATCAACATGATTATAAATCGAAGAGATAGTATTAAAACAAAATTTTACATTGATTCGAGTGTATAATGATATGGCGAAGACTTTTCATTTCAATTAAAATTTTCAATATATTTTCGAAAATAGTCCCAAAATTTTTGTTAAGTCTTTATACTATAATTACCCTGTTCTGAAACGCCTGTGACATAATAAGAACAAAGTTGTACGAACTCTATACCAGGGGTGGCCAACTACCTGAGCCGCAATCTAAGGGACTAACTAGGAAAGGAACTGTAATTAATTTCGGGTAATGTAGAACCTAAAGTATACCCTAGTAGTATTTTAATTTATAATCACATAGCCTGTAGACTATATTAGATTCGGTACGTCAGCCAAAGTGTTTATACTTATTATAGGAAACCCAATTCTTTACACTTTTCGGGTGTAATTTCAACTGAAATACGGCATGTGACTAGTTACGGAGTTCGCACTAGTCCGCTTAAACGTTCATTATAATCATTCTTTTTTCACTATTTTACTGCTTTTAGAAAATTCATCTATCAAAGTAAGTGCCGAGTAAGGGAATGGGTTATCTTGGAACCTAGATTCTATTTTCAAGAACTTAAACATCAACAAGAATATTTAACTAGGAATGTTCATATTGAAGTTATAGTAGTATGATCCTGATAAGTTCATTTAAGTAAACCATGATTTTGAAAAATATTGAAAATATTCATTTTCGGTTTCTTGTAACATCATATTCTCCTAAGTTTCTCTTTTCAGTGGCATATGAGACGTACATACTACCAATCAGAAGAGAATTTAAGAGAACTTCTTTCTTTAACAATAGGTGGGCCTGGGTTCTGATCATTCCACCAACAAAGCTTGACAATATTAAATTAGTTTGGGAATGTTATTGAAGATCCTACGATTCAATGAAAAGTGCAACAGCACCTGTCAAACGGGGGAGGGGTGTATGTAGTCCTAAAGTAGTTCAAATAAATCCGTCAATTGTACCTTTTCTCAATTTGCATTATTATAAACTCTACAAAAAAAGTCAAGTAGCTCAGTGCAGGGATTAACACTGTAATTTTATGAAAAGTGCATCCCCCCCCCCCCGCTTTCAAAAGAACCAGAAATAATATTCGTCAAAATAGATTGGTCCAGCTCACCCAGAAAAAAAAAGGTATCTCACGGGCTGCTAAGTGTACCTGACATGTCACATGATATGAATCAACTTAACAGTATCTATTAAGGAAACATGTCAAATTACACAATGAAAGTTTATAATTAAACATATTACTTTCTCTGGCGATTATGTGTAATGAAAAGGGTAGGCTATTTATTTAGTTCTACAGTCCATATGAGAACTAGAAACAATGAAAGGCCACAGTCGTAATTAGTAATGCTGTAGTAAACCATATCCAAGGAGTAGGCTAACTGACCATGGTTTACGGATTGGTATTAATATTGGGAAATTTTTATTCCCTAATATAATCACAGCAGGGGTCGGCATTTCGTTAACTACATGGTTTCCGAACAGATTATACATAAGGTCTATTATTATTGTGAAACACAGGCTAACTGTGCCGTATTTCCGTGTAATGAATCAATAATGTTATATGATACAACATATAACCATGATTTTGAAAAACATTGAAAATATTCATTTTATGTTTCTTGTAACATCATAGTCTATTCTCTTAAGTTTCTCTTTTCAGTGGCATATGAGACGAACATAGGCTACTACCAATCAGTAGGGAATTGAACTTCAAAGTATATTGATCTTTATTTCAGTGATAGATTAAACACAATATTCAAAACACGGGCTTTATGTCAAAAGAAAGAAAAAGATTATTTCCTTGAAATTCACTCCAACGAAGTCAATTATACCAATAATAATGTCATATTGTAATAATTTGTATTTGCTCCTATTGTTCGGTTATTTCATATTATTTGCAGTATGTAACGTGAATAACTGTGTTATCCAGAAAAAGTAAAGTTAGCACATTACATAACATTGCAATAAGAATGGAAATGTATTAAATAATTGTCGCATTTTTCTGAAAACTTATCCTTTTAGGCTAAGTTTCTAAGATAGTTTTCGTCACTCAACAGTATTCAACCTACCTCATAGCGCTACTATTGGTACGAAAACTCACATGTAATATTGAGATTATCGAGGAAAGTAACATATTACTAATATAGCTAAGAAAATCAGATGACCAGTAATATGGAACGATTACATTAAGGAATACTGAAAAAATGGTAAAATTTAATGGGTGATTATGTGGAAGGCATTATAGTAACTTCACTCTACTTGAAGTTCTGGAATAATGAAGCTACAAAAAAAATTGTTAGTCTCAATAATTTGTTGCTTCTCAGAAAATTAACAAATAAATTACAGTTCTATGATGGTAGTTTATTCAAGAACGCTAACAGGTCGAATAATTTTTCATAAGCTTTCATAGTAGTGTTCGTAGTAACGTATTTTCTAATCAGAACAAAATTTAACACAAGGGCGAGATACAAAACCCAACCTCAAATAATATAACAGGAAATAACATGGCAGTTGTTCGCAAGAGTTTAACTCTCACTTTCCATGAAGGATCGTGAAAAATATTTCCGAGGCCTATTTTTAGCACGAAGGTTATTTGTTATTGTACAACTGGCTCCCGCGGGGAGAAAACAGTACGATGGCAGATACTGCTATAAAAGAGGGTAGAAACATCCAGATGTACACTCGTTTCTCCATCTTCAGTGAGTTTACCTGGGACACCTACCGTCATCATGCAGACAGTGAGTACTCAAGAAACTGTGCCTTGGAAACAATTGTACGGATAAAACAATAAAATAATTATCTCCTTAACGCCCAATTAAGATAGTCATGAAGGATTCTATGTGAATATATAAAACATAACACAGCAACAATATAAAAACTTAAAATGAAAGTACAATGCAATCATTTTGAATTTCATGAGTAACAACTTTTTTATTCCACAACACTTTATTTTATTACTGCAAGCCTTCCGGCGCTTAAAGATTCCGATTATGGGTTTTTCTTAGTGATGTATTAAAAAAATTAATACATTTCGTTTACATTCATGTTTAACATAAACAACAATATATAATCTTTCTTTTCTCCATATGTAAGGTATATATTTCATAAGTACACTCCTAGATTTTCTATCAAATTATATAAAACATTTCGTTTATGAGTGAAAAATATTTAGTTCCTACCTTAATACAATTACCTTATTTTTTTCAATATTATGCTCATTGCGTGTAAATGTATTCAGTGGTAATTATTTACTCGCCCAGTTTTCAAACGATAAGTAACTCATTCAGATTTTAAATATATATCCATTTATTTAATCAAAATAAATTGGTAACTATCCGTTTTATTCACATAATAAAATTACAGTTATGAGAACGATCTTAATGTCTAATCTTACTTTATAATTGGATAAGGCAGAACATGCTTAAACCAGAAGACTGACAGAAGATGCAGATAAACCACAAGTTCAATTACCTATTGCAAAAATACTTATGGAATATTAAAACGATGTATAACGAAGGGAAGTGTAACTGCATCTGAACAAAAAGAAATAATATTCTTGCAAATAATGAATATAATTTATCCACAGAGTTGCAAAACTATAGCTCAAATACTGGCCTTCGCCTTGACTTGAAACTAGGGCTCCAATAAAAATGTTGATCTATAGGTTATAAGAAAATACGGCTTATTAATTAGTGACGAATGTGAAAAATGGAAATAAGCTAATATGCAGATTAAAATATACTTAAGTAGCTATAAAGAAGGTTTTTATTTTTAAGCAGTCCATAAATAGCAAATTCATTCTGGCAAAACTTATAGTTTTACGCTTATCCCCTGTATGAAATAATTGCATCGTGTATCATGAGTAGGTTAAGATATTTGACATTTATTTTATGCCGTTTTTATATAATTTCATAACATTCTGTATTGTGTGCTAAATCAGATCGCCATTTTCGCCCTTCTCGTGGCAGTCGCTGTGGCGGGACCTGTCCCCCAGGACATCCGTCCAGGTATAATCCCCGTTCTCCAGCGAACAGAGGTCAGAGATGAAGCAGGACAATTCTCGCTCAGGTATGTAATTCTACATTTATTCCCAGTAGGGAATACCTGTCACCATAGCAGACATCTGTTTCAAGTTACAAGACTTTACCTATATATTACGACAAGAAAGTAAATTAAGGTATCAACATTTAATTCCAGAACTCATTGCTTGGAGAACGTGAGATAATAATAAAAATTTCACCAACCATATAATATCGAAGTGCGTAGGCCTATCAAATGATCGACCTATCAATATATCTGTATATACATGGATTAAAACTTATAAAACGAAAGTAACTTCACACTTATTTCCAGAGGTTCAATGTACATAACTTATTGCAGTGTTATTCAATTCAATAATTTGTCATATTCTTCTTCAGTGTTACAATAATTGTATAAGATCGCAGATTATTTACTAACATTGTCAGTTAGTTTGTTAGTATAGACATATATATATATATATATATATATATATATATATATATATATTATTTTATAATATTATAGAATAAGAAAGCCGAAAATATGTTTACAGTTTTGGTGCCGGTTTAATGCACAGCGGGCCAGATCTCCGCATCTGTGGTAGGTTTTCTTGTATTGATCTTTGCACGACAATAATTTTTGCTATCATTACTTTTATGTAGAATTGTAAGAAATTAATAACTAATTTATAAATACGCATAAATTATACTGTCTCTAGATAGCTTACATCGGTAAAAGTCTTACGGGGGGAGTGACATACCGGTTTGGGTGCTGAGAAGTAGGCTAAATTCATTTTTTTCTCTCAGTAATGAAATGTTCTGTAACTTTGTAATCTTGTTTGCTCTTTATTTACTACATCTACAATTGCATAATATTTTCAGAATTAATTAAACTGCTATAGTTACGGGAATGATCGTTACAAAATGGCAGTGCACTGAAATGCCGTTTCCGTGATCATTTCCACAAATATCGATATTTTTTTAGGGATTATTTTTTCTATCTATTTGTAAAGGTATTGTAAACAATATCACTTAAATCACTTACAACATCTGGAATATCTACAGTGTAAGTATTTTTTAAATCCATGAAGAATAATTTTGTCACTAAAATATTTTTTTTTTAAATTACTAATGCTAAATCAATGATTCACATATGATATCAACAATTAGATAGAAAGGAGAATCACTAAAAATACTGATATTAGTGGAAATCATTACGGAAACGAAATTTCAGTCAACAAAAGTGATTGTCATTTTGTAACAATAATTACCCGTAACCATGCAATATGCAATAGTAGAAGTAGTCAGTAAAGATCATGTCAGATTATAAGGTTGTACATCAATTCATTGCTTAGAAAAAATAATGAAATTCACTTATTTCTTTGTACCAAAACCTATATGCCGGCCTTAAATAAAAACAATGGTTTAATCAAGAATGTATTAATTTTTCAGTAAGAAACTATTTGATATTAATTTTTCAGTAAGAAAAGATTTAATATTAATTTTCTAGTAAGAAACGATATAATACGTCTTCGAAGGGAGTATCGTAGGAAATACAATTAAAATGGATATTATTCTTCCATAAACTTAATGAAATGTTTTCAGTAATTATGTAGAACTTGCACAATAATAATTTGCTAATAGTTTAATTAAGTATTAATTTAATACATATTCCAAGAAATGAAACATGACATATATAAAATATTATCCTGCTGTAGGTCTGCGCTTAATTTAATGGTTGCAGAAATTATCTATAATTTGGAAATAACAAAATTAACCAAAATAAATTATTATTACTACTGGTACATAGCCTTAGCAACTCAGTTATTAAGAGCCATTGCAAGCAATATGATAAAAATAAATTATTGTTTTTCTCTTGGGATGGTACGTCTGAAATATTAGTTGTTTGTATGTAACTTCACACATCTTATGTAACTTCTGTTGATTATCTCACAACATTATGTCAAGCTTATATCAAAATTTTGCTTAAAACAATATAAATCTTTAATTCGAAATGTCATACACATACGCGATTGATCACTCAGTTTGTATTATCTTGTGAAGAGCTTGAGACTAAAACGTGTATAAAACAAATCAATTCCCACATTTTTTTAATGGGACATCAGCTGTATTTTAAATAGCCTAAGTAACTCAATTAAATGATTTCAGTAATTATGCAACGCTAAATCGAGTAGTTGGTTTACTGTACTTGAGTTGGCACTGATTTATTTCTACCTATCACGATTAGGCCTATCATGTCGTCATTTATTGACTAGGAGTGGATCCTTCTTACTTTTTAATAAATAACATAAAATCTCGTTTTAGAATACTTTTAGAGAACAAAATATTCAAATTTATGCATTTCAATCTGATTTCTTGGCTACGAGTTGTATGAAATATCATTTGGTAAAGGAAGTTCTCGAAGTCAAAATATCAGGGTTGTAATCCAAACACGGAACTTTTTCTTTTCTGGAAGAATATTAATTCCTATTTTTTCTTCTATTTCTCTTTCAAAGCGATGATGATGGAAGAATTTATAGACTGTGATCCGTCTGCTTGCAAAATTCTATAATTTACCAATTCTTGCGGATAATGTCATTGATACTGCTACTTATATTTTTACTTCTTGGGCTCGATTATCTAAGAATATGGTATAGGAAATATTATTTATTACTGCCATCTAATGGAATTGAAGGTAACTCAACTCAATATTAAAAGTAGAATAAATATGGGGGTGATATAATTTTAGAAATTGGAAGAGGTAAGCACATTTTTCAAACTTATAATTAATATGCTATTGACTACATATATTCCGTACGAAATTTAAGAATTTTTGGTTTTCATGTTAACTCAATAATATGTAACAACCAGTTTACTTCATAACATTAAAAATGTAAAGACGTAGACTATACATAAGCCACTGTATAAAACTATAGCAGAAATTATTGAAATCTTCTTTATAACCTCTTGCTTATTTTTTTGTCTAGATTCTCAAATTTACCTATTGATGAAGGTGATGCAAAAATTTTGTTCAAAGAATCATTCAAAATATTTTCCCTTAGGGAAGAAATATACAAGAGCTATATATATTCCTTCTCCGTGTCTGAATATCTGAACTTAAAGATTTTCACATAGAGATAATGATGCAAATTTAAATGAATCATATTTGCCATAAATTATAAACTGGTGGGACATCTAAAAGAGGGAGTAATTTTTGCATGTTAAAGTATACCATTACTCTTCATTTAAATGCAGGCCAAACTTCAACTGCAGTTTCATTGCCAAAAGCAAATTACAGCAAATGGTTAATTTGGTTCAAGACCAGTTATGATAACGAATCTGTCTCATCCTTGGGCCTATATTTTTGTCATGTTCACTGAAACGCATAAAAACGGAGATTTATGTGTAAACACAATTATTATGGGGACGGATATGCTGGGTTTTAAATGTATAATGTATTTAATTTATATCTATAATCACTTGCACGCATTGCAAATTCAGAACAAATATGTTGAATTACAAGCCATGGGTCTATAAGGAAAGTACTACACACTTAGTTCCCTCTTTTATACCGATAACTACAGGGATCTGTTGCAAAAATTGTAACTTATGATGTTGAGTTCCTGAGAACTTAGGGTAAAGATTAAGTTTTGCTTATGTTATGAACGACATAGACCTATGTCGAAAAATTTAATTGGAAATATAAGAAACTCCAACATAATATTTGTCATTTGCTTTCTCTCTGCTTACAATGTGGCAATTCTGGCTTATTTAAGGCTATAATTGTCATACTTTCCTCTTCTTACTGCTCTCTTTCACTCTCTTTTATTCTCACTCCCCTCTCCTCTCTGTCTGTCTTCTCCCTATCTATCTTCTCTCTCTCCCTCTCATATATATAGACTATTTAATAATTTTGACATAGATTTAGACCTATGTACGTATCTTTCATTTCTCTCTTTCCCTCTCTCTCTCTTTCTCTTTGTTCCCCGTGTTGGTTTACTTTTTGTTGTTGAAATTTGTGCATTTTGCATCCTTCCTCATTCCTATCAGAACTCACTTGATACTGGATCTATTTATGAGTAACTTCGATCTGCTTTCTGGAAGATTCTAAGCTAATCCATTCTAGTGTTACAACTAACCAATAAGACAGCTGAATACAAGAGTACACAAGTAGCGCTTCGGCCTGAAAACAATACAGTTGTATTAACCCTGCTTACGTATAAGAAAAATTTAATGCCAGCCTATTCACCATCTCTAAATTAAGAATTCTTTTGAATAGATTTGACAATCTCAGAAATGAAACACCGTTATGACAGGAAGCTATTATATCTGAAAGGAATTTTCTGGCCGATATCTAAGGCGCCACCGCTATAAAACATTGCCATAATATGCAAAATACCTGTAAATATTTATGAATCTTAATACAATTTCATGTAAGCCGCCAGGTATATTAATACCAAGAAAATTATATGCAATGTAGCAAAAATTTCGGAATCAGCAAAAGCTCTTGACTTTATTGTAAAAACTTACAAGCAGATTATTTTAATTGGCAAAACAACTTAATATGGAAATAAAGCAGAATGACTGTCAATGACCCGTATCAAGTTTTACTCATCAAGGAGTCCAGTGTCTTGAAACTTCATTTCCATAATTGGTTGGCACCTGGAGGAGGGGCGGTTTGTGCCATTCAACTTAACAGAACCTTTAATTTAAGCTTCCAGAAGCACTGACATCCATTAATATTCGGAATACTGAAACACGTATTAAACATTACCCTATGGCCACAAGAGTCTATATAAAATGAAATGAAACTGGTCTAATTCTTTAGTGTCGTTCTAATGATTAGGTTTGGTTATATTTAAATTACAGGAAATAGTTTTATGAAAGCGTATGAGTAAGAAAATATCCATGTTGATAATTTCGAAAAGATAATACTGTCAGATGATAATTTCGCGCATAGAAATAAGTAATGCAAAAATTATGTTTTCTCCCTCCTTACAAAATAAAATGTGATTAGCGAGAAAATAAAGAATACCTAACCATTTTGGAAATAAAAGAGCAGCCAAAAAAGATTTCACCAACGTTTGATTGAAATTTATACAAATAATTATGTGAAATGCTCAATGAGCCCTGAATGATTTATAATCGAGTGATTTCGAAAATTTAAAATTTAAATCCAAACCTTCGGAAAAGATTAACAGTAAATTCAATTATCAATACACGAGCATCAATAATCAGACTAATTATTTCCCTATTTGTAATTTGGTAATAGCTTATGAAATAAGAAATACAGGGTTATCTCTCATGTTTCAAACAGTGCACATCTTTAACATTAGCCTTAACGAGAAAATTCCATTATGATTAAACACTAAAAGGAGTTACGGCATCCACCGTCTTAGCTAAAAAAATTTCATGGATTCCATTCTAGAAAGCCAGTTTCATGGATTCCTTGCTAGTGTATAATTGTCTGGGTCATTAAGGTGGTAGATTTTAATGGTATTTCTTACTCCTATAACAGTCTAATGTAGATGTAACTTCTAAATACAACATGAAGCGATTCACTTGCAAATCTTGTTTGTATAAACACACCGACAGTTTATAGTTTTAAAAAAATGGTGGTCACGAGAATAACATGTTACATTCATTACCGTATTGCAAATGGAATAAAAAGAACGATTTGATTTATTCATGGTAAAGACACGAGCGAGTGAATTATTTTATCACGAAGCCAACACAGATTCATCGTAATCAAGAAGTAGATAACACTACCGATGACTATTCTGAATATAAATAATAATAAAGAAATAAATCAACTAGTTCTTAATCGTGTTGAATTTTTAACTGAGAGGCGCATTTGTTTCTTCAGAAAAATTTCAATAAAGACTGTTTGGTAGTTAAATATCAATCCAACAAAAGGTTTGGAGAATTTTATAATATCATCGAGTTAATAATGTTTTTAACTTATTCGGTTTGTGAGGTGGCTTTGGGTTTATCTATTGTTTCAATAATTCGTAGTCATTGATATTATTATTTTAAAAGTTAAAATAAATATATTACAATGTTAAAATGCTCAATATCTTTATATTTATAATTCTAATGTTTATGTAAAAATAGTTGGTAGTTAATCCAATCATTAATATTTTTAGAATCTTTTATGTTTTTGTTTTCCTATTTTTATGTAAGTTGTTACACGCCTATCCAAATTCTAACAGCAGTAAGCTTACCTTCGTAATTTCTTTACTTTTCAGAAATGTTGAAGATTGTAATTATCAATTTAGAAGTTAAACGCCATCAGCATAAGCCCACCTGAAAAACAAAATAAAAATATTTATTAGTAACAAAGAAAGATATTAATTATGCTCTAAAATTAATGGGGTAAGGATGACACTTATAAAATGTACAATGCTTTCTTTGGACACTCATACTCCTCCTAAGGTATTTCTGATGTCAATAATAATTACAGTAGTATATATTTAAAACTTTATAGGTTTATAATCAATTTTCAAATGGATTATTTATAAACGCTTGAAAATTTAATTTAACTACTAGATCAAAATTCGAGCAAGAAAGGATAAAGCATTACCTTGTCTAATTTCAATTTTAGAATGCAGTGTAAATTTAATGAAGATTCTAAACATGAAACCCATCACGGTATTCACATCGAAATAAGTTCTATTGTTAAATTGTACATTTAGACTTAATTTACTCTACAATAAAAGTGTAACTGAAACCACTGAACAATAATGGTTGATTGTTGATGGAAAAATGTATAACTTCACAGTATGTCTCCCCATCTCTCTCTCCTCCATTTCTGTCTCAGTCTTTCTATATCTTATCTCTCCCTCGCTCTCCTCCATCTTTCTTTCTCGCTCTATATATATCTTTGAGTTTTCAATCTCATTAACAAAACTGATTGTCAGGAGAATGTGGCAGTAGTGAAAGGAACTACAATTAAAAAAATAACACTGGGAGTAGGCCTAAGCGTAGAGTTCTCATCAATATTAAGTTCACTTTATTAAATCCAGAATGAAACAAATATCCAGGGAGAAGCTAATACCAAACATGAAACAAAAACTCTCGACAAAAGAAGTATCTTCCTAATGGACTCCTGAGGATACCATATTGATATACAATCTGCTTTTCTTTCACAGCTATCTCTCAGGAGACGGCACTACGTTCAATGAGCAGGGTGCTTTGAAGCCCAACGCTGATGGCACAGACAACGTACTGGTGAAACAGGGATCCTACTCCTACACTAGCCCCGAAGGACAGCCTATCTCCCTGTCATACGTCGCTGATGAATATGGATTCCGTCCCGAGGGAGCACATCTTCCCGTCGCACCCGCTGTGCCAGTGCCGACATTCTAAGTGTTCTATGTGTGTTTTTTCTATGTTATGACCTTCTGTATACATATGCGTTTCCGTTTATCATGTAAGATAGCACTCTATTCGTCATTTTAATAAATTATATACGTAATTCAATTTTTAACATTTCATTCTTCCTATGACCACCCTTAAGCTGATTAAGAGAGGAAGTACAAAGTTTACAGAGAATAGCAGGCATATAAGTTAAATTTTTCTCATGTACATCAAAATAGTATGCACTTAATTAAATGTTAGTAAGTTATTTTAAAATATTTTAATAAAATTAAATAAAAAGAGATAAAATTGTATAACAATAACAATATTAAACCTTCCTTAACGTATCCTATTTTTTAGTAATACATTTATAAAATAAATTGTTTATTAAAATTCTAAATGTTATGTTTAAATGATTACTAAAAATTACTATTCCTAAAACAAACGAACTGTACAATGTATCTCAATTAGAATCGTTAAACTATGAACCAACATTTTTGTGCTTATCGTGAAACTACAGCGATTAGTCCTTTCATAAAAGAGGGAGAGAAAGAGTGAGATAAAAAAGTTTGAAGATTTCTGGAACGTTTTAGGGAAGATGGGCGGGAGCACGTATTAGAGCTTAATATTTCAGCTTCTTGAAAAACCTACCAGCAGTATCTAAGCAGAACGTGGAAAATAGTATATTAACCAATAGGACAACGGGTAACTGTACTGTACTCAGACTGTTGAAGGCGTCATGAATCTTGAGCATACATGAACGTACTATTAATAAAAATAACCCCGTGGAGCACAGTCTAGTGCTCATTTCTACAGAAGAATAAATCAGGAAAGGGGCTACAGTCGCAGAGACATCACCTAATTACTAGAATTACCGGTAATAATCTAAATAATAACAGGGGCGTCGCCAGGAATTTTAGTAAGGTGGGAAAATGAAACATAATTCCAGACACAACGATTCTTACTTATTACTTATTAGTTTGGATGTTTATGACCTAAAAAGTGGAAAATATGACTGCAAATATGACCTTAAAATGACTAAATATGACCCAAAAATCCTAAATATGACTTCACAAAATAACTTATTTTCTAAAAATATATGTTCCAATTTAAAACGTTTAATGACACTAAATTATTATATCACATTAATTCAAACACTTTTTAACAATTTTACCGGTGATTTACTGTTTTACTTGTAAAGGACTTATAATCTGTTAATATTTCCAGATAGGCTACCACTGCAAATGTGAACTGAAATAAAAAAAAAAAACATATCTATTGGAAGTTAACAAGGAGGAAAATGTAATTGTGTTATTACCTGTTATTGTTCCTTCACATTTCAGTTACAGTAAAACCAACACTTAAGTTATAATTTAGAGCACATAGCCTACTGCATAATTTTACTCTTTTACCAAATTTATAACTGAAATATGATGTTAAATTACAAATCTGACTGAAATATGGCCAAGACCATGAAAATGATTTAAATATAACTTTATATGCAAAATATAAATGGTCTGATTAGGATAACAATTGTGCAATTCATGTACAATTTGTGTTCGCGGCGAGAATGGAGGTCAGAATAAAAGTATGGCACGAAAATAAACATCCGAACCCTACTTATTAGTCAAAACTAATAGTAGTCTATAAATATTAAGAATGAATGT
Source organism: Ectobius pallidus (assembly GCA_964059195.1). Taxonomy (NCBI): domain Eukaryota; kingdom Metazoa; phylum Arthropoda; class Insecta; order Blattodea; family Ectobiidae; genus Ectobius; species Ectobius pallidus. Next base: position 25,952,199 of record CAXKWD010000010.1, on the reverse strand, counting down.
ATTATAATGAACAATATTAGTGATATTACGACGGTAAATTAAACAATTGCACAGTTAGTTAAATTATCAATGAGGTTAATCCAAATGCAAATGATCATTTATGAGGCAGGTATCGGTATTTTATTGTTATCAATTGAAAATCAATTTCAAATAATTAAATATACATAAATATTGACATACAGTAGTTTCTTGATCCCTTGATCCCAGCTGAATTTGACGAGGCTGCGAAGTTTTTTGAAATTAACATAATTATATGCTTCTGAGCAAGTCTGGTGAAAGATTATCATAAGTACAATGATGCACTTATAATTGTACACTTGCTAAAGTCAGTATAAAGTATTTGTATTTTTGACTCTCCCTGAACAAATTCATGTTGACAGACAAAGAGTATGCGAAAAAAAAATTGAGGCCATAAGGCATTCCGGCATAGACGTTACGCCAGGGTATGCCCATCATTATAAAGCCCAATATTTAAATGTAATAACGTAGCAGCTAACAGGCTGCAAATGATTTGTTTCATAATTGATTGATTTGTTTCAGAATTTATGTAAGTAATATCTAAAATTGCAAGAAAATAACCAAAAGAGAATTACTGCTCCGTAAGAATAGGATTTCATATTTCGTTGCTTATAGACGCCAAACTTCAAACCAAGCTGTAGTGTAGCTGTGTAGGCCTAAACATTTCTGTAATAATATCTAAAATTACGTTGCACAGGCCTACTTGCAATAGACCCGAATGAATAAAATCATAAAACAAACTGAAGTTTGCGTTTCCATTGCATTGTTGGCATTGTCATGTTGGCAATCCTGTACAATTTCATTGTAAACGCAGGCACTTTTTTCAAACTCAGATTACTAATAAAAAGGAATTAAATCTTGTTATAATTTTTCAACCATTACAATATAAATCCTAGTTCAGGCACTAAATCTCAATTAAATATTTGTAATGTCATTTATAGTAAAAGCATTCCGCATTCCAAACAACGAATTCCTTCTTGAAGATAATTAATTCATTTCATAATATAAGTTAAACATTATGCTCATTGTTGACATCATATTTCTCTCTTAGTTCCTAACTACAGCAGCGCGTGAGGTATCATATCAAAATAATATAAACGTTCAAAATGAAAATATATTTATCCATCTTGTGTTTCTCAAGTTATTAATTAATTAATTAATTAGAGTTATAATTATCGGGGGGACGTCCGCCACACCTCGTAACGACGCCTATGACCGCAGTAAAATGTAGTTTATATTGGAGCTCTTCCTTCCTATGCTGCATGCTGCTCCACCTCCAACCCCTAATATCACCATATGATTTCATAATCAACCATTATTTCTTCTTCTTACTCTCCATTTAATGGATTAGGCAAATTACCTGTTTCGCCCTCACAATTGCTCCTTCCACCTTCTCATAGGTCTATCTAATCCTTGCTGCTTAGGTAATCTAGTTGGTTACATTCTTTCCAGGTGCTGCTTCCATTTTCTTGATAACCGACCATTATTTAGTAATACATATTTAAATAAACGCGTAATGTCATATCAGTTATCGTTCATTAAATTTATTCCTATTATTGTTATTATTATTATTATCATCCTCATTATTATTATTATTATTTAAAATTACTAATTATTACAAATTACAAAAATACAAATTGTTACAAAATTATTACAAATACAAATATAAATAATATAACCACAATTAATACAATTACAAAAGAGTATTATTTACCCCGCATGAGCATAGCTCGTGTTCGGGGTCAGTTCAGTCATACTAAAATTATATTACCAACATTATACAAAAAACAAACATATTATAGGTTTAGGCAAAAACAATAAGAATGTTTATATGAAATAAATGTAGTATTAGTCACACACTTTGGTTGCCACATCAGTTTATGCGTGAATCTAGTAGCCACGGCTTCAATACAAATTATTCCACATTTAAGAATGTTACTGAATAAATGGGGCCTCGCTTGACTATACTTGCTATTCAATAAAGCACGACCCAATAACAGTATGACCTACAATCCCGGTAATCCCTTAAGGGGATATTCACAGTGTATTTGTTTCCGGGGTACGCAAGTCCCTTACCTAACAATTAAACATAAAGATGACACAAATACCCAGTCCTGAACCCAGAAAAGGGATTCTTTCACTACTGAAAAATCCCAAACCCGGCCGAGATTCGAGCTTTTTTTTTTTTGTGTGTGAAAAAATTCCTCCATTGAAATATAAATCTTATGCCATTAAAGCGTTAAATGTAAACTTGTAATACATTCAGTCTGAATCAAGCAATATTTACGTATAATATTCTAAGTTTCATACTGTTTCCTTATAAAATATAGTTACTGTACTTACTGAAACTTCACCCTAATTTGTGGTAGAATTTTCTCCGTTTTCTCCGGTAAAAAAAAGAGCTTGATTAAAAGGCTGTTTAGCCCTTGATGCTGTCGAATGGAGCAGGTTTAAAAACAAATTCCTTGTTCCCCCCTTGTAGTATGGGTACATGTTTCAGGTGTTTTGGTGGTGGCATTGCATCCGTATCGTACACTAAGCTATTTCATCATCTTTCGACTGCAGCAGCTATAAAATCAATCATAAAGAAAGGGCTTTAGTTCATTTAGCTAAGTTTTGGGAAATAAAATATATATCTGTATAGGCCTATATATAAATAAAATATATAATATATATATATGTATGTATATATATAAATACACACATATATATGAATTCCTTACCATGACAACACAAAAAACCCCACTTGTGATATCGCTAAAAAGAGTATCGATTGTTGGGTTCAGTTGACAGTCACAAGATGTCGGATTGACATATAGCCTATAAATGTCTTTTATAAATAATGGCCATTAGTCTAATTGATTTAATAAATCAGTAAATTTTAACTGCTGGTATTAAATTAAATTACACGTTCAGAGGAATCCTAATACGCGTCCTGTACTATCTTTCACCAATTTTACATTTTTATTATCTTAATAAGGACTCCAGATAGCTTTTCTTCATTTCCCGAAACTTAGCTGACAGAGAATAAAGCTCTTTCTTTATGTACCAATTCATTTACTATACCGATAATTCCTTAAACTTGTAAAAATAATATACTTATTCACACTCTTCTTTTCATTCTCTCTTTGCTTGAATAGCAGTTCAAGTGGCAAGGACACTTATCACATGCTCAGCACTTTATTATCCGAATGACATGGTACTAAGTCATGACTCTGGATATATAAATTAATAACGTAGGCTTACATACGCTTTAAACTTGAGAATGTCCAGGTAAGGTTGAACGGCCGGATTATCTACAACAGAGACAGCCGCAATGTTAAATGTATTGCTTACAACCACACCGTGTTTCGGAACACGAATAACATTTCCATGTTTGCTTCAAGCACAACAGTGTTCGCTTCCCATACTAATTCCACTGAGTTAAGTGTTCAGTATTCCTTGTTCATACCCTACAAAGAATCTTGTTGCCTGGAAGCTTCACTTCTGCGGAAGCATTGAACATTTCGTACGATATAATCACCCAATAAATCTTCGTTTGATTATGTCGACTTGTTGAGTAATTCTGTGCAGAAGTTCGTTTGCAAACACAGTCGTCATCCAAAAATTTTGATATTTATGTGAAGCAATTGCATTCGCTGATGGGACTAATTAAGAGCATTTAATATTCGTTTATTAACTTAAATTACCGTTGGTGGAAAACAAAAATTTCAACGTAGATTGCAATTATTTGTTTCAACAAACTTCGATTTTCAACCTTAGTATGTTATCATTTATTGGTTTATTAAGTGCCAGAATGGTACATTATGAGAAATGCCCTCCGTCCTTTCGTGTGTCTGTAGGCCTACGCGCGATAACTCAAGTACGCTTAAACGAATTTTCATGAAACTTGGTATACGCATTTGTAACGTTCGTGGGTAGAAGCCTATTGAACTTGGACCAAATCGGTTGAGCAGTACGGAAAACCCTAAACATTTTGATTGGCTCGCGGACAGCCACAATATTGATTAATATTAATTTCATCCCTATAATATAAAGCCATACGGCTGACTGACTGAATCACTCACTCACTCACTCACTGACATCAATGTTTGCCCACTTCCACATGAGCTAGAAACTTGAAATTTGGTACACATGTAGCTTTTAGGCTGTAAACCACAAGAAAATTCCAAAACTTTTTTTAATTTTTAGCCCTAAAAACCCCTGAAAAAGGACTCGGTTTCCATGGCAACAATATTATCAAACAGAGTTCACATAGAGCTTTTATAAAACCTTTTCCGAGAACCTCAGCGATGTTTGGGGGCGGAGCCCCCAATGAGCGAAGCGAGTAATGTGTATAAAATGCTACGATAATATAGCATGGCCTACAATAACCTAAACATAAAGTATCATACTGTCGATCGCTTATCTAGGCGTTGAATAATTCAACGCAGCTGCTGTTGATATAATATTGTGCACTCTATCGAAATGTAGGCTACCAATATCTACATTATATTTTAATGTATTTTTCTTAAGCGCTCCTGTGCAAACAATATACCCAATGTAATTCCTGAAAGATTGATTTCAGATTGACTTCAATTAATTTGTAACCTATACGGCTGCCTTAAAGCTGAAACAAACATGTCAGCGAATCGTAGGCCTATAATACTTACATCATTAATATTATTGCCAGTGCATTTTATAAAATGTTGACATATTTTAAGGATTTCTTAATATAGTATTAGGAGTATGAATTAAGATTAAGAATCAAACTTTAGATCTTTGTTCTTCCGCAAGCCCTGCTTAATGAATCGATCTACAGCGTAACTCTGAGATCTATTACAAAAATAACTTCTTTTCTACATGGGGCTATCATAATTGCAATTATCACTGATTTTAAAAAAAAGCATTCTGACTCTTTGTTAGGCCTTAATACAGAGTCCGCCAGAAAAATGTATACACTCTTTGTCAGACTGTATCGGGATATTGTATCCGGATATTACCAGTATATTACCAGTATGTTGTAGTATGGTCTTTCGCTCAACAGATGTCGTTACTTTCAAAACGATAGTGACAAAACAAATGGCTGGAGCACACATAACGTTCGAGCAGCGAAAATGCATTCGGAAGTGGTTAATCGGGTTTGATAATGCCGTTGAAGTGCAGCGTCAGTGGAGGCGGGAGTTTGAAACAGAACCCCAACCCGCCTAACAATTAAACGCATTATTGGCAAGTTTGAGGCACATGGAACGATTTGTGATATTCATAAAGGAAGATCAGGAAGACCGCATAGAGCTACAAGTCCTGCTTCGTCGGATCTCGTGTTGAAAAAGTTTGTTACTTCTCCATAAAAGTCTGCTGCGCAATGTGCGCGTTAAGTGGGGATTAGTAGTACAAGTGTACGACGAATTCTGAAAGGTGCTGATGATGAGGTCTTCTACCAACAGGACGGGGCGCCACCACACTATCACCTAGCCGTACGAGCTTTCCTGGGTGACAATCTGCCGGGACATTGGATTGGACGAAGAGGGCCATTGAGTTCCCTACACGGTCGCCAGATTTAACCCCTGTGGACTTTTACTTATGGGGAACCGTGAAAGATCAAGTCTATCGAGGTAAGCCACGCACGTTGGAGGAACTTCGCCAGGAGATTACAGCGGCATGTGCTGCGATCTCCATTGAAACATTGACCGACGTAGCTGCGGCGACCGCTCATCGTACTGTAATGTGTTTGGCCGCCAACGGCCAACATTTTGAACATCTAATGTAACCATTGAACTGAAGAAAGTACTACCGGTAGATGTTTGATTAGTATTTAAAGTAAAAAAGAAACCTAATAAATAGTTTCATTCCTTAAAGTGTGTATACATTTTTCTGGCGGACCCTGTAGTTTACCTGATTTTATTTGTTTCAACAAACTTCCATGTTCATTCGTAGTATGATATTATTTATTAGAGAATTATAAGAACAATTCCTTAATTCTGAAGGAAATGATTTGATTCCACCAGAGTGAAATGGAAAATCCTACTTTAATTAGTTAACAGATCCTAGTGGCTTGGAGTTTAGTAATAAAGGAATAACTGCAGTATTTTTCTGACAATGTCGTAATGATAGAATGTCGATGTCAAGTGTCGTGCCGATGTCTAACTTTTAGAGCCTGTATTACCACCTGTCGGCAATTCCTCCCGATACGTGACTTCCAGATAGCTTAACTGGAAGATGACTTGTAATACCACCTCTGAACTGCTACCGGCAAGAACGCAGTAAAAATTTGTAAAATGGTCCTTAACTGATTGAGCAAAGAGGTGTGTTTGTTGTAGTTCCGTAGTCCTCCGCTAGGTGCGGCAGCTCGGATTTGTATGTGTACAATTAAATTACATAATAACACATCGTTTTAAGTGCATTAATCGATGTGTGCACTTCTATTTCATTCACTTGTGAGCATAAAATGAAATTTTTGTGTAAATTAAATCTACCAGCATCAATTCTGAAAATAAGGTGGCCAGAAAGGTTCCGCGTCCTGCCATCTTGTTTCAACCAAGATCCCTAACTAGCAGTTGGTACTTTGTCAGCCACTCCACGGAGGAAAGAATACACGGAGACGCCGTGCTTGCGGTGTTGTATGGGAAACAGATGAAGCCAATGACCACGCCCCCTTAGAGGACCAAAAGGGAGGCTTGCTATATACAATAGCACACAAATACTCCGAAGTTTCACGGGTTATAACAACGTAACGGTAGGGAAAATATGTAATATCCCAATTCCATATATTAACTACATACTCTGACATCATAATAATCCCGGTAGTAAGCATTAACCTATCTCAGAAGAGCCAAAAATGTAACTTTCAAATGAGCAACTTTACACGTGCGAGTATAAATAATGAGTCAGAAAATAAATAAGTGACTGTGCGACTATGATAATTCAGAACGAGAAAATATTCTGGACAGTTATATAGCTACACCATGTGATTATTGACTCTATTAAACGCAATAAATGGTAACTAATATAAATATTGGAAATCTAAAGCAATAAATTACTTAGTATTTCTAATAATTCAGATAAATGCACTTTATTTGATTAATTACAAGTAGCCTAAGGCAGTTATAAAGAAAATACATCAATAATTAGCCGCCTAGTGTAAAATACAAGTAAATTATGCTTAGCAATTATACCCATATTCATTCATCCCGAAAATTGACTATTTTCAGTACCAACATTTTACAAAATTATTAATTTTTTAAGGTAAGTTCATAGAATAGTGCACAACATGCACTCATTTTCACTTCTGAATTGTTCCAAACAAAGAAACAAAGACGAGTAACCACGCTATCCGTGCACGCTATAAACATATAAACACAGTGACACGCCCCCTTAAGTACCAAACGCTCGGACAGTTGGCTTCACGCTTGCGGTCTCAGGGCATCTCCGTGTTTTCCTTCCTCCGTGAGCCACTCCATCCTCCTGCTAGCTTATCTGGAAGTTGTCTTCCCAGACAGATTTTGTCAGGAGACCATAATACGCAATTCTTGGCCAACTTCCAGATAGGTTCTCTATCTGGTAGATAAATACGATAGCAGGAGGTCGTCATACAGGCCCTTAGTCTCACAGGCATTTTATTTATTTATTTATTTAACAAAAGGTCCCAACGAGCCAATTGCTCACATTAAGGGACAGTATTACAAAGGATGACAAACTTCAAAGTTATTATAATAAAATTGTTACAATAGTTTACACAATTACAGTAAGTATAATAGAGATATTGTTCACTTAAACATTTAATAGAAAAATCTTCAACTTTTTTTTGAAATTATTTAAGTTTTTTACAGATCTTATTTCCTGTGGAATTTCATTAAAAAGATTTGCAAGATAATTTTTCAATCCCCTTAGTCCATAAGTAACCAACTGAGAATGCGTGACGAAAATATTTGATTTGTTTCTCGTGCCATAAGAATGCATATTTTCAAGGAAACGCAATACAATCTTATTATGAACATGTCTGTTTACTACTTTATATATAAAGATTGCAGCACTATATTTTATTATTAATTCTAATGGAAGAATTCCTGATTGCTCATATAATACATGACATTTACGCTACCACATTTACGCTGACGATTTACAGCTGTATAAACATACACGACCTGACAGAATTAACATGGCTATAAATGAAATTAACAACGATCTTGAAACAATAACTAATTGGGCAAGACACTCTAAACTTACAATTAATGCAGGAAAATCTCAGGCGATCTTAATGGGGCATCGTAATTTGTTGAAAAATGTCAAAGAGGAAAATTTGACACCCGTCAAATTAAACGGAAGCATTGTTCCATTTAGTCCGCATGTAAAAAATCTTGGCTTTCATTTTGACAGTAATTTAAATTGGAACATCCATATAAAAGAAATTTGCAAAAGAATATACTCTATATTTCACGCTCTCCAACGATAAAAAAACTTTCTACCTTCTTCTCTAAAGAAAACACTCGTATCAACACTCATAATGCCTCATTTCGATTACCGCGATATTCTACTAAGCGACCTGAGCTTCAAACTAGGACAAAGACTACAACGTGTTCATAATGATTGCGTTCGCTACATTTGTGGTATTCGTAAGTCAGATCATATTACGCCAGCATTTGAAACATTGGCATGGTTTCACTTGGACGACAGAAGAAAATTGCACTCTCTCTGCCTCCTATATCGAATTCTTCACACTTCCTGTCCTCACTATCTGTCATCACGCTTTCAAACTCTTTCATCTCATCATAACCTAAACACTCGGTCCAGGCAATATCATATTCTCGCAATACCTAAACATCATACATCTCTTTACTCATCATCGTTTACTACTTCAGTCATCCGAAGGTGGAATTCTTTACCATCTCACATCAAGAACTGCCGGTCACTGTCAACCTTCAGATTGCAGTTAACAGCACATATACGTAGTACTTAATAATCTTTTTCATGTCCTATGTTAATTTCAGTTTCTATCACTTAATGCTTTTATATAACTAAATCATATTTGTAACAATTAATTTCTTTTTTATCATTTAATGTATCTTAATGTATCTTAATTATTCAAGTATATATGTTCTAATTTTTTCTTTGTATTTAATGTTCGTTTCTTGTATTCATGTATATCAGTTCTTTTTTAATTTTTTTCTATCATTATTATTGTTATCATTATGTATTTCATGTTTTTGCCCTGGCTGAGTGGTAGAGAAGGACTTATGGCTTTAACTCCGCCAGGTTAAATAAATAAATAAATAAAAATAATACTTTGACTGGTGTTAAGTAATGACAGCCTAAAAGATTTCTTACAGCCCTATTTTGAAGAATTTTTATCTTATGCAAATATTTCTTTTTTGAACGTCCCCATATAAATACCATATACAATATGTAAGAGTGAACAAGGGAATAATATAGAGATCTCATACTAGAATGTGATAGTATTCCACCCAATCGTCTTAATACTCCAATTATCGGCGCAATTTTACTATAAAGGCTTAAAATATGCATATCCCAGTTTAAATGTTCCATCTATTATTAAACCTAAATACTTTGCATTTGATACCTGCTGTATAGGTACATCATTTATTGTAATTGCAGAATTAATGTTTAGAATGACTGAAGGTTTATGGAATATCATAAATACTGTCTTTTGAGCATTTAGTGATAATTTATTGGACGCTAACCATTTTTCTAAGATTTTGAGGTCTTTTTGCATATTATTCATTACGGCATCAATAGTATCGTCTACATAAAATATGGTTGTATCATCTGCAAACATTGTGACTGTACCATTCAGATTTATTTTGCTCACGTCATTAATATAAATTAAAAATAGCAATGGTCCTAAAACAGATCCTTGTGGAACTCCATAATTTATTGGAATAGAATCGCTGTCAAAGCCATTCACAGTAACATACTGTGTTCTATCACTCATATAACTTTGGAACCAATTTAATGCTAAACCTCTAATACCAACTGCTTCTAGTTTTTCCAGTAGAATTAAATGATTAACTGTGTCAAAAGTTTTTCTTAGATCTAAAAAAAGTCCACTTGCAAACTTATTTTTGTCTAAAGCTTCTTCAACTTGAATAACACAGGTCTGCAACTAAAAAACTGCATAGGATGTCTCTTAATTTTCGTACAGAGTTTTACTTCCTAATACCTAAAAAAATACCAAAAAACTTCTATCACGTCCATTTTTTGTGTAAGTGAAGTGGTTATATTTATTTTTCATAAAATTTATGGTTTATTGAAAATCCGGTATTTTATCTTACAAATTCTCATAAACAATTGATTTTTACATTAATTTATTCAATTATAGCTTATCTATACAATATATAATGTTAACTGTTAGGGGTGAGTGGTGGAGGGGGGCAGCACAAGTCAAAGAAGTTCAGTATCGCACATGAAAATAGAGCCGCCATCAGTAGACACATCGTTTTCAAACTGAACAGTGCTGTTGTTTCTATTTCGTAAACATGGCTCCAAGAGGTTGTGTTATGTCTCCTGATAGCTTTTGTTTTATTTGTGGTGAATACACTGTGAAACGTCAACAGAGAAACATTAATGATTTTGTGAAGAAGGTTTATTTTGCTTACTTCAAATTAAAACTTGGGGATCAAGACAAACCATGGGCCCCTCACAAGGTGTGTAGAAGATGTGAGGAAGATCTTCGTTTGTGGTTTAAGGGTAAGAAAAACTCATTTCGTTTTGGAATTCCTATGATATGGCGTGAGCAGAAAAATCATACAACCGATTGCTATTTCTGTTCAGTATATGTAAAGGGATTTAATACAAAAAATAGAAAGAACATATCTTATCCTAACCTTGACTCAGCTATTCGTCCAGTGCCCCATAGCTCTGAAATACCAATCCCACAGCCACCTTCCAGTTTAGATGAATACTTGAGTGAGTCAGAGGACGAAGACACATTACCTCCCCAGGACGAATCTAGCTCAGATTTTTCTGTTGACGAGGTGCCTGAACTATTTTCTCAGAGTGAGCTCAATGACCTAGTAAGAGATCTAGGTCTATCAAAAGATGCAGCCGAATTGCTAGGTTCGAGACTAAAAAACAAAAACCTTCTGTCATCTGGTACCTCATTTTCGTGGTATAGGCACCGAGAGAAAGAATTTACTCAGTTTTTCTCCAAAGAGGGACATCTAGTTTTTTGTAATGATGTACAAGGGCTCATGAAGTGCTTTGATGTGGAATATGATTCATCTGAATGGCGCCTATTCATTGATTCGTCCAAAGCTAGTCTTAAAGCAGTCTTGCTGCACAATGGAAATACTTTTGCATCCCTCCCTATGGGACACTCGGTGCATATGGAAGAAAACTATAACGATTTGGCCATTATTCTAGAAAAAATCAAATATCAAGACCATCAATGGATGGTTTGTGGGAACTTCAAAATACTAACCATGCTTTTGGGTCGGAAGTCAGGTTATACAAAGTACCCATGTTTTCTATGCTTGTGGGATAGTAGAGCCAGAGAGCAGCATTGGACCAAAAGTGACTGGTCACTGCAAGAAACCCTAAAAACCGGCGAGAAAAACGTCATCAATACGACTCTGGTTCCACCAGAAAAGGTTTTATTGCCCCCTCTTCACATTAAATTGGGGCTTATGAAACAGTTTGTAAAATCACTGCAAAAGGATGGGAATTGTTTTAGATATCTGTGTTCTAAATTCCCGAAGCTGTCTGAAGCCAAGTTGAAAGAGGGAGTTTTCACTGGTCCCGACATAAGAAAACTTTTATCCGACTCCCTCTTTGTGGAAAGTATGAATGAGAAGGAAAAAGCAGCTTGGGAATCGTTCAAGGGTGTAGTGTTAAGATTTTTGGGAAATACTAAGGATCCTGACTACAAAACAATTGTGCATCGTATGATGGCAGCGTACAAAGCTCAAGGATGCAAGATGAGCTTAAAGGTTCATTTTTTACACTCCCATATAGACTATTTTCCTGAAAACTTGGGACCTTACAGTGAAGAAATGGGTGAACGGTTTCACCAGGATGTCCGTGATATCGAGAGATGGTACCAAGGAAGATGGGATGTCAATATGCTTGCGGACTACTGTTGGATGCTGAAGCGGGAAACCAAAGATGGAAATCGGAAACGAGTCCGGCGAAGCATCAAAGAGAAGAAGAAAAGGTTTCACAAAAAAGATGAATAAACATAAAATTGTGAATAAATGTCACAAAATGATGTTTCATTTGTTGTAAAAATTAATATGTTTGATTCATCTTAATACACGAGTGCTTTTTACCAATACTGTGTATCTTTTAGTTTTGCAAAAAAACCTTACGTGATAGGGGAAAATGGATGCCATTTTTGGAATCAGTGCATTTTAAAACATATAATTTAGTAAAAATATCTCATGCAGCTGAAAAAAAAATTTTTTTGCAGACCTGTGTAATAAAATCTACCGCAGCATTTATAGTTGAGGAAGATTTACGAAACCCATATTGGAATTTATACAGAAAATCTATTTTTTCAAGGTACGATGTTAACCTTTTCTTCATACATTTCTCTAAAATCTTTGATATTACTGGTAAAATTGAAATGGGCCGATAATTGTTTAGATTGTTTCTATCACCATTTTTAAATACTGGAATTACACGTGAAATTTTACATTTTTTAGGGACTGCTCCTATTTTAAACGAATAATTTATAAAATCTGCAATATACCTACTAATGGACTGCATACATTTTTTAAAGAAAATGTTTGTTAATCCATCTTTAGTTATATTACATTTGTTTTTCAAGTTAGCAATTATATTTCTAATTTCAATTTACATAACTGGTGCAATAAAAAATGAACTCCTTTCATTGTATTGTTTTTCAATATGTAATATGTTATTGCAATGAATCGATTCAGCTAATGTAGATCCTATATTTACAAAGTATTCATTAAATATTTGAGGAACATCTTTTCCCTGATAGTTTATTCCTCCTTTATAAAGTTCTATAGCTTCGTTAGTAATATTCAGATCAGAAGAATTGCTTAGTATTTTATTAACCTCTTTCCAAAATTGTTTTGGATTACCATTAGTTTTTGTTAGACATTTCTCATAATATTCCTTTTTTAGAATTCTTTTTTTTTGAAGTAACCAAGTTCCTAACTCTCTTATATTCCAATCTTAAACTATTATTATTACAATGTCTTTTAACATGTGCATGCAAAATGTCTTTTCTTTGGATTAACAATAAAAGGTCATTTGTTATCCAAGGAATTGTTTTCTCATAAGTAGGTTTGAATTGTTTGACGGTTTAAACTTTGTGATGCAAGATGATGAACTAATTCCGACATTAATAAATTCCATTAGTTCATCAAAACATTGATCAATATCACCTTTACATTCAAAGTTATTTTTAAAAAAATACTCATGCATCTTTAAAAAAATCAATATGACTGTTGATTACTTTTGGACTATCCAACAATTTTTGTTTTGATTTTAATGAAGGAATATGAATATTTAATACTAATATATTATGATCACTAATATCAGATTTTACATTAAATATGTCATAACGATATTCACATTTATTAACTAAAATGTGATCAAGTAAAGTTGAAGTTTTTTCAGCTTCTCTAGTAGCATACAATTTATTAGCTAAATGAATACTGAAAGAATCACAAAATTGTTTGTAATTTTCATATTGCATGGAATTATCAAGAGTGTTACTATTAGTATCCCCAGCAATAAATAAAGCATCATTTCTGTAATCCTGTATAAATTTGCCAAAATCATCAAGGAATGCATCAGTATTACTTATCCTAGAGTTATATAATCCAATAATGGTGAATTTATTTCTATTTACTTCAATCTGAACAGATAATATATTTTCATTATCAGTATCTATTTTATTAAGAAATTTAGATTTCCAGCGGTTATCAACAAAAATAGCTACGCCACCTCCTATTTTTGTTGTCCGATGAGAATAAAAGGCCAAAGAGCCTGTTAATTGAAAAAATTTTGACTCATTTAATGTAATCCATGTTTCTGTAAGAATTAAAACATCATATTGGATATTAGAAACCAAAGCCTCTATAGAGTCTAATTTATTTCACATGCTACGGACATTGAGACATAGTAATTTAAGGTCATTGTTATGTAACAGATGACCATTATGCACAATTTTCGCTAAATAATCATATTTATATTCACAAACATTAAAAGATGAATCGATATTCATTCTAAAAATTTAAATGTGTTAAAAGTTAGCTAATATTTATAACATTAAGTTACAAAACTTGTATCCTTAAGTACTAATACATTAATCAAGTTATTACTTTCATTCATTTATATTTCAAAATATCAGAGTCACTGCTGATATTGAATATAGGGGAAGTGTCTGACTCTCTAATCAATATACGACAGTCCCTAGTCCATATATATTTGAATTTCGGCCGTAGCAGATCTCTGGCCTTCTTGAAGAGCGCTCTATTTCTGGGAGTAAGATTTTCATTAATATAAATTTTCCGTGATGCTGCTTGAATACCAATGTCCTTTGATTCCATATCCCTATGGTGTTTTTTCCTTATTAACACCTCTTCTTTCTTCCATCTATGAACAAATTTAATTAGAATTGGTCTTGGCATCTCTGCTTTCTTTGAAGGCAATCTGTGAGCAATATCTATCTGCTCTTTGTCAAGTGGTACCCCAAGAAATGTAGTCAATTTGGAAATAACTTCATATATGTTTTCATTCTGTACCTCAGGAACACCATGGAATTCAAGATTATTCCTCCTTGAGTACTGCTGTAAATCATCTAGTCCATCTTTAACTGTATTTATATGCACGGTTTGATTTTCCTTCATGTCCTGTATGTTTTGTTTCATAGTCTCAAACTGATCATTAAAAAAATCTAAAGAAACTTGCAACTCTTTATTATTTTTGATCATATCATCTAGTTTATATTTCATAGATTCATTTTCTGCTATTATTTTACTTTCTAGATCCTGTTTTAACTTATTAATAACAACTTCAAAATCATGAACAGATAATTTATTGGTAGCTCTAACCTCACAATCTCTTCTATTGCACATCCACCTCTTCTTCCCTTTTCCACAAGAAACAAATTCTCCTTTGAATATCTTGGAACAGTTTATATGGAACCATTCACCACATTTATGAGAGCATTTAATAGCTTCATCCTTATTTTTGGCTACAATACCTTCTCCACAACTAGGACAATAGATGTCATCCATCTTGATCACAACAATCAACATGTGAATTACATGAGAGGAAGTTGAAGTGGCAAGTTTTTCACCATTTATTTACATTCCTAATTCAAACACATATTAAGCAATATGAGTTGCAGTATATAGCACATACATGCTCTAAGAGTATAATAATTTTATGAGAATACCATATAAATGGAAAATTTTTTTCATCTAGACTAGTGGTGAGTGAATCACACTACTAAATATAAAGTACTATCATTACTCTTATGTTGCATTCTGCATTAATAAATTGCACAAGGTCGTATCATAAACTCGTTTCAATATAACCAAGCAAAACGAATTGATTGGTTTCCCAAGTACATTTCCGGGACTGTAAGCAACATAGCCTACATAGCGGTTTTGCTCCATAAATCACCTCGGCAATTTTTTGCCAATATTTACGTGTAAAACAAAAAAGTCGGATGGAAATTCTTTAATGACAACTCAATTACAGTCGGAAATAAAATATAATTTCAAATTTGGATGTGGGCTTGAGGAAATATTATAGCCTACCTAAATATTTATTATCACGTCTTATTGGTTATTACTTTAATTATTAAAAAAAAAAACATAATCAGTTTTTCACTAACAGATAATACTTATGATGAACCAAAGATTTCGCCACTAGAAACGATACTCTTTCTGTAGGGATTCATTTTGTATAGCTTAATATATTGCTTCTGATCTTTTGATAAGACAATTTATGGGATACAGAAAATATGTATTGCCTGATGATTTATCATCACAGAATAAAGTCACTTGTGAAAATCGACGCTTCATTTGTAGCATCACAACATCGGAATTATGTGGGATCTGTTCCTAGTGAATCTTCAGCCTTATCTTTTTCTTACTCTATAATATCAATCATGGTTCAATCATTTCAATTTAAGGACAATAACATGAATTAATTCCTTTTTATCAAAATTAACTTCCTCCTCATCTTTTAAATTTTACAGGACTCCAAATAATCTGCTATGGACAGCTAATTATTTTTCGTTTGAAAGTTACCCGGAAATGCTTAGGCTACATCTCTATTTCCGAGAGAGGGAATGGTCTAGGCTTTTAAAAAAATCAGATTCTACAACTCCTACAAGTCAGGCGTTTGCCTAATTTTACAACCCTTGTAGAACTAGTGATTTGGTTTTATCACAACTATTTCGGAATCCTGCAATACCCATTATGGCTCTGACACATAAATAATAATTAACGTTGGCCTACTGTAAAATTACCTCTCAGGATTCTTTGAAATATTAAACACAATCTCTGAACATTCCCTTTGGAAGACGCCATCTAGTCTTTACGTCGACCCAGTTAATAAAAAATATTGAACACATATATAAACTTTTATACAGACTATTCCATTCATACGCCTCGTGTTTGATATTGATCAATAACGTTAGCAATTCCTCGAATTTAGACCAATTAAATCGTTTATCTTATCTTATCTTATAAGATCGTTTATCTTTCAATATATTTCCTAGGGTCGCAAGGAGGACATTTTATCTCATAACATGTCAGCCCGTTACTGGACATGTAGGCCTAAGGCATCAACGTGCGGCGATTAAAACGTCACAAGTTGCCAGTGAACAGAATGAAAACACCTTTTTAATACAACATAACTTGTTTGGAAATTGAATAATATAATTGTCCATTGATTAAAAACACAATTTCGATTCGGTGCAAGCCAGTTCGTGTGATTTTGTAGCGTTTTGTTGTAAGCAACTACCACGACGCCCACCATCTTGTGATGTGCACTATTGGTAGCATTGGGAACTCGGATAGATTCATGGAGTGTTCATTCATTTAGTATACCATACTGTGATATTACGGCTGACAGAATATTGACAACAATGAAAGAAAATTATTATTTACAAAATCCGTTACATTTTATTCATGGAATAGTCTTAATACACCCTACACGTAATCTCTCGTGGGGTTACCTATGAGAGTCCTACACAAAGTGATTTAAAACATTTATCTAACGCTTACAATGTACTGCAAGCGCATCATTGCATTTGGGTCTTGTGTTAATTAGCTTACATACTGCGAACGGCGCTGCAATTTTTTTTTTTTGGTTGGATTAATTTTATTTATTTATTTTTTATTTATTGAATTGCTCGGCAGGAATTTCTCATGGCGAGCTTCGTGATTATATTATGACCTATTTAACTGAACTGTAATAAGGCAATGATTTAATGGCAGTCTGAACCTGGTTTCGCCAATTGCATTTATTTTTCGGAGCGTAAAATGAATAACAGCGCTTACAAAGATAGCATAATCTCTTTAGGAGCTTGTGTTATTTAGGCACTAGCAACAATTGACCAAATTGCAACTGATAGACTAACTGATTTATCTCAATTGAGCCGAAACCGCCGAGCCGAAGCTATAATAAGTAAAGAAATCTGATCAGTATTTTGTAACGTAGACACTATTTAAGAAAGGATTTTTTCAAAATTCATCCCCTAAGGGGTTTATAAAAGGAAAAGAGTAAAAACGGTTCAAAATTTATATGGAGAAAGAACAGTATTCATACACTTTCTCATTTACAACATTATCCAGTAATTTAACGGAATCTTTAAAGTCTGATTGGGGTACCCAGGAATGATTACCTTTATCAAATTACGAAATCTAAGCGAGTGAAGCTCTGGAAACAGCTGGTAAATGTATAACACATTAACCACATATTGCTATGACATTGTGACAGACCATAATAGAAAAATCCCTTTAGGCAAGCCTACAGGCTGAAGTAGATTTCGAAGGGCATTTGGTTAAATTTATTGTCGCTGCGTAGCACTCTTCTTCTTTAGCCTTGGGATGACAAACCCGCAATAATAACTGAAAAAAAGAGGAAAGAGGACTTTTTCAAACATTCAAATCTCGCCTTATATGAGAACTATCAAGAAACTAGTTATTGATTTGTAGAGTACTCATAAAGAGCTTTTCAACGATACCCCACAAGACGTAATTTCAAAACTTTCGAATTTCCATTCCCCCACCCCCACTCGTACCCCCAAAATCCCCGAATCGTTGGTGTCACTGTGAACTCCATAAGGAGTACTCTAATTTATTCCAACAAAGTTCCCTTCTATACTTCATAGGGGCCGAGATATAAATGTTTTAAAATTTCAACCCCCATCCCCGACCACTCCCTTTGGCCAATTTTGCTCATTACCGAAGTTGTCCAAACTATTGGGCCTAGAAATAACATCATAAAATTTGGTTCAAGTATCTTCAAAATTACGGCCGCTAGCGTGTAAAGATATACCGGTATATATAAATATCACAACATCTTTTTTTGAACAGGTGGTGGTTTCGTACTTAGGGAGGCATGAAACATAAAGATATGAAAGAATTTTTCGAAAGTCATGACATGGTATCGATTGCAATAGGTAGATTTTTCTTCGAAATCTACCTAATACTAACATTTCCCTAAATTGTGGGGATCTCCCGAAACAAAAGAAGCCAGAAAATCACGACTGAATATATGTGGTGTTGCGTGGCGTGGCGAGATCTGAACAGACTACTACCCGCGCGCGATTTCTTGGGCGCTCGGCTCCCTAGTCCTAATTCGGTAGGTTTCGTTCAACTTCAGTAGGTAAAGCTGACAACATTGAAACACGAAGTACGCTATACACCCTGACATCTAGTGGCTTCAATACTAAGCTTTCATTCTGTCTCAGGATTCTTATTTATTTATTGACATTATCTTTTCTGACGCATGGAGTTATGTGGAAAAATACAATCTTTCGAACTGCTGATTTCACAAACACTTCATTGAACATCCAACACTTTCCTCAGCTCTTTAAGAATTCCGTATGTGCTAATTTCTGACGATCCCGTGAACTCTGATGTCAATTTCATGGACTGAAAGTTGAGCGAACTTTTCACAATTTGTATTAAATACGTTTAAAATTAGGCCTATAGCTTTCTCCAGTTTTAGATACTTTACCTCTCTTACGTTTTACAACACGAAATGGTGAAGCATGTTCTGCTAAGACTCTTCTTTATCCTTAAAATTAGTCATCCAGTGTAAAAATATTGAACCTATATTATGTATAATATTCTAATTTGATAATTTATTTGATAACCAAACGCTTATGACGTGTAATTAATTGTTACGCAATACCGTCACCACGTTACATTATTGGACTGCATTAAAATCGTTGTATATTAAAGTCACTACATAAAATACCATACGCGCGATTCTGCTGAAACGTTATTTCTTTGGTTGACAACACTGAAGAAAGACTGGCGGACTAGCTATGTTTTGTTCCCTCGTAAATCCAGCGACCAAGAAGTGGCCCGCGGGTAGTACCAAAGTCTGTGTTTTGTTTGAATGATCCTCTATATTCTGTTGTTTACAACTGAACGGTTTCATTTCACTCCAGTAAGCCTGTGAAATCACAGGAAACTTCGCTAGACTTGTTTTCTGAAAATTAAATAATAACTTACGGATATTATTTTCTCTATTTGGTAGGCGAAGTATTGTTCCACCCTGAAATTCCAAGTCAACTTTTCATAATTAATACACGTCTTGAAGTCCCCTGATTCCAAAAGTATTAGGCTACTTCTGAAAACATGGCGGTTGGTTTTATAATTTTTAACGCATTCAGATCGACAGTTGTTGCAGCCATGACACGATATAATATGTAATTAAAATATATAAAAAAATCGTTTAAATCGTTTATTAAGATTTGTGACAACATAGGTAGCCTATATACGGTATAAAATTCTGTAATTAATAACTTTTTCAGAGATAACGGATTATTAACATCACTATATTTTCGTTAGATTAGTACTCATTTTAGTAATAATCTGGGAATTAAATAAATGCATAAATGACTTCTACTCATGAGTATTAAGCATTAAAAACTAGATAATTAAGCCCATTCACCGGCTGGGAAAATAATTTTACAATGAAGTGAATTTTACCGATATAGCAGTAGAATTTTAAAAACCGAATTTTAAATAACTACACAAATTAGTAATTTCACTTAAATGTATCATCTTGTAAAATTGGTTGTGAATAATGTACCAATATAATTTTTTGTCGGCCTTGTATTTTACATTGTCTAGTTTGTACTTTTCAAATTGACTTTGTCTATTGTTTATATAGCGTACCGACAATAAAATATTATTATTATTATTATTATTATTATTATTATTATTATTATTATTATTATTATTATTATTATTATTACAACACCGACGTT
Source organism: Ectobius pallidus (assembly GCA_964059195.1). NCBI lineage: Eukaryota > Metazoa > Arthropoda > Insecta > Blattodea > Ectobiidae > Ectobius > Ectobius pallidus. Next base: position 25,931,744 of record CAXKWD010000010.1, on the reverse strand, counting down.
CCAGAACAGGAACGATCGAAGCGCTCACAACGTTCACACTTTACTAGCAACGCCGCCACTGGAGTAAGTTATATATGCAACCTATACCATTACTGTACAGGCTACATAAAGCACAACAAACAACCTTAACCAAAATTAAAAATTAAATTTTAACCGAACCGATTGTAACATGTAAATCGCATTTGAACAGCGTGGTTTGCGTACAAGAACCGCTTGGAACACATGCTTGGCAAAGATTGAGGTTATCTCCGTAAGAAAGGTTCTGGATGGTTGTTTTCCCGAACATCCGACGTAACTTTGTAACGACGACTTCTGATTGGTTGAATCTGAGAAACATGGCTCGGATGACCTTGCAGTTGACAAAGAGACTATGTAAAGGCTACAGAAAGTGACAGAACACTATCCAGACCATGGTTAAATGATTGCAGCACGAAAAATAACAAAACACTGTCAATACCAGAAGCACAAAAAACCTTAACCAAAATTAACCATAATTTTAAAATTATATTTTGACCAAACCGAGTGTGCTATCAGGATTAAACTTTCACACAGACACTCCCCAGGTCATGGAGAACGTATGGTAAAAATTTCAAATATCTGAGTCAAAGAGTCTCGGAGGAGTGAGCTTACACACACACATTTTAGGGCGCTTTTAATACAGTAAAGGTTACCTTTATGGATTTAAAAGTTTTGATCGTTAACGTTAAAGAAAAATTATATAATTTGGAAATGAAAACCTGTTATGATTTACTTATTATGACTTTTTAAAATACTAACAGTCTTACTAATAATCCAGTTGTAACATTTATACCAGGAATATACACAGCTGAGGAGAAAAAGTGTACTAATAATCCTTGCATAAGGCTGAATGTGTGCAACGCTTAACACAGCCTGGCCCCCTTGTATAAACTTGACGTAAATAATCAAGATGCCCGATATCCGTAACAGGCGGTCGTTTCGTAGGTGTCTGATATTGAATTTTGAGGCTATGCATATTCTGAGCTGCTTTTGCGGAATTATAAACATTTTTACTTGATTTCGGGACATATTTCCGTACTTGTACCCATGATTACAGCTGTCTGAAAACAATATAATGAAATACTGAAACAAGAGTTACTGTCTGCAGTCGATGCATCGTTGTTTTCCCGCTGCTCCGACAGATGACGTTCAGCAGTCCCTTCATAGCCAGGGGCTAGTAACGTCACGACTAGAGTGACGTGTTTGATGACGTGCACAAACCCGGTGTAAACCTCGGCAGTTACACTGCGTTTATTGGTAATACCACAGTATAAGTATTAATACAGTACAGAAACTAAGTCCGTTTTTCTGCCAGACGAGCATGCGCGCGCATTTACTAGCGATTGTAGCGGCCATAAAGTAAGACTACATTTAATGTAATATTTTTATATTTTATTCTGTTGTAATGATTTCTGGTGTATAAAATAGGTCATTAATGGTCAAAAAAAAAAAACCTAGTAACAAAATACAGTATGTAAAATATTTGAGTGAAAATTACCGTCTATGCTTGAAACACGCCGAAAACATACAGTTTATGAATTCCTATAAAAACTTATTAATTAAAACTGCTGTACCGACGGTGTCCTCAATTCCAAATGCTCCAGAATTTTTTGTTTTGTTTAATGGAGTCCATCCTGCAGTAATTGACGCTACATAGACCTACAGTAAATTGAAGTCGTATATTGCCATATCAGGCAAAGAATCAAAATACACTGTCAACAATGACGTGCAGGATGAACAACGTGACAGACTTATAATATAATTTACGTAATTAATACGTAGGCTATTTAATATCATAATTTGAATTATAAATTATATTAAAGGGCAATGATTTTAAAGGAAAAGTACTAGGCCTAGATACAGTCCTTAACAGTAGCCTATTTAGGTATTGTTTACCTCTTCTTAACTAGAATATAATACAGTATCTGTTTTATTATTTCTTAAATTTAAAATTAGATTTGCATTAAATAAAAATATTCTGTATTTTTATCTTTTAACATAACATATTTTGTGATTTGTTTATGTATTTTCCCAAGTGATTTGATATGATGAGAATGTAGCTTCACTTAATCTCCGCATGGAGCGCTAGTGTCGTCCAGCCAACATGTTGTCATAGGACTTTTAACACACAGTTTCTTTACTGTATTAATACGTATACTGTGGTAATACGGCTTATGTAGAACTTGTGCGCAGAACAACCAAACAACCGTTCAACGCAGATACAAGCAGCTTTTATTAGTAAGGCTGTAAGAATAGGCTACTACTATAGCTTACAATTAGTTTAGGGTTTTTCATAGCTTTTCTTTTATTCAGAAGGTTGCATCATGGCTGCATCAGCTGTTGATCATAACATGTTCTGATGTTTCGCTATTACTACAGTTCGTTGTGGTCCAATATCAAAAGAACCATCACACAAATTTCGCTTCGTGGCCGTTTTGAGTAGGCCAAAACGCATTGAGGTCATTGCTGATTGCGGATGTGGATGAACTTGAGAAATCATAACACATAGTGGTGGAATTTTTAGCTCAAAGAATGTTTTCAGTCTTTGTACATAACATAATATAGTCTACAATATTCGTTCCAGAAAGTTCCTTTAAATTCGAACAACGTAGTCTAACTGTATTAGAATCCTAAAACTCGTCATCAGTATATTCTGAAAAATTATACAAATAACATCAAATTATTCTTCTGTTAATCACAATACAATTGACTATTGACATAATAGTTGAATCTGGAATTTTCAGTTATTATAATATACCCTGTACCAATATGTTAAACGTATTAAAATAGTTTAAAAGTTAGGATTTACCATTTCCAGAAAGTTTTTTTAAAATTTAATTTTAATACAATACAATTAATATATAAAAATATATTGATTTTTATTTTTACTTAGAAATCCCATGGCTCTGAACCAAAAAACTATCGGACCACACTTTAATTTCAACGGTTTATAGTTTATAGAACATAATTTTAGAATTACCACTTTAATTTTCAACTCCACCACATAATCTCAATAAGAACTTTTCAATTAAACAACCAACTTTTAGAATACTTCGCTTTTGGCATCTTGCTGGAGTAAGCACTGTGAATACTGCAAGTGCAAGTATCTAAAGAATGCCTTTGATTTGCTTCTAAAGAAACTGGGGATTTTTCCTAATGTGGGCAACAATGAAAATGAGATGGCCTTATTAGGGACTCCTAGCTCCTAATAAGGACACACGTAACTTGATTTCATTTCGCTGTTTTATCTCATATGGACGCATAATAATTACATTCTGATACCATTAATGCAAAAACAAGTGTACGAAATATATTTCTGTTCGACCATTCACCATGCTATAATAACTTACGCTCATTGCGTGGGACGTAACGGTATCATATTGGTACAGGTTCCATGATGACATCGGTGTGGTATCGATTATTACCCAACACTGGACGATCTTGAGACTTTCAAAGGATCAGCTTAAAACTGCGTAATAAATAATCTGTATTTAAAATAAAATAAAATCTTTTCTGTTAATTTTAATATCATACTAAAATGAATTCATTTCGTGTTGTCAAAATCAGTTGGTTTCAAGAAACCAAGCAAAAGGAAGCTTCTATTTGACCGACGCCGTTAGCTGCCATCTCTCGTGGAAAACAAGAACTACGCAACCATCTTTTGCGAAGGTCATGGCGGGATCGTTGCCGTTTGTTTGGATGTATCTAAAATCTAAAATTTAATCATTCAAACTAATTATGGTCGAACAAAAACAGTCGTATGCAACTTGCCTATAATGGTAATTAAGATACTTGTAAAAAATTATGAAACGAGCAGAGCGTTCGCTCGTTTCATAAATACACTCGTACCTCAATAAATGCCATTATAGGCTTGTTGCGTAATGTACTATTGTAAAATAAACAAAACCTTGTTATCAAACAAAATCATTTTAAAAAATCATCAAAGCTCTTTAGGTAGTTTTATATGGAACACCTAAATTAGGCTTACATTAATTTGTTATGAATTTTTAATTGCAAGTTAGTTAATTCCATTTTAATAGGAATGAAAACTTGATCCGAGAAACCCCCCGAAGTCTGCGCACTAGGAAAGATCATTAAGAACGTTCAACAATACGATTAGGCCTACTTAGGGGTGGAACTACAGTACAAGTAGGAAATAAAATGGATCGACAGGTCAAAAGATCTGCACCACGGTAGTAAATTTATTATGTGCATTAGGAAAATTATCTGGCAAAACATGGGGTATACATATATAAATTATAAACGTTTATATAAAGCTGCGTGTACATCTGCGCTTTAGTTGCTCCGTTCACGTGTCGCACACGAACCAATTGTTGAAATTTCACTAGCCTGCAAAAAAAGGCAAACATTTCTGCGGTAAAAACAAAATTAGGTGTGTTTGATTAACTTCGCTGTGCTGAATTCGAAAATGCATTTCGTTTTTCTCTATCACATTTGGTTAACTGACAATTTTGAAAAATTTTATTTTGACATTTTGTGTAATAAAATAACTGTATGCTGCTTTTGATACTGCATTTCGAATCTTTCTATTTTGCGGTAAGTGGTTTATGTGATCTTAATCAATTTTGGGTCGCTGAACACGAATCCATTGACCGTTTCTACGTATCACGTCACATTTTCTTGCAATAGGTACATCAAAATGCGATGTATAAGTTATTGCATAGACTAGCCAAAAGGATAAAAAGTACTGAAAAATAAGGATAATTTGATATCCATATGTGAAGGAATATGTTGGATAACTACAACAGAAAAAACACTTCATCTTCCAACGATATTAGAGAAAATAATTGCATATGCAGATGATGATACTACTGTAGTGAAATTATTTAATGACGACAAAGATATTGATATGGAAAATACTTTGGCAACGTTGACTAGATGGTTTAAATCAAACGGACTAGGTCTGAATTTGAGTAAAACCCAGACAAACGTATGTTGTCTTAGAAATACCGAAGAAACTTCTAAACCTGTAAATTTGTTAGGATTTTGGATGGACAGCAGCTGGATTGGCATTGTGTGACCACGATGTTGAGAACGTATTATAGTTTCTCGGGCTTTCAACCGGGTGAGTTGGAGGTTTGGTTCCAAGTTTTCGGCAGCAATCTCCGCTGCCATCATCTGGGAGACGTAAGTTGGATTGGAAAAAATCTACTTCATATATAGTAGTAGTGTGTATTTATTTTCACAAAAAAATTCTCACATATAAATCACATTATTTACATTAACCGGCGCACGGGTCGGTGTCGACCATACGTGCTCACTGCATACACTTAAATTATTACCCCATAAAAAACCCAATTGAAAAAAAAACTATATTCTATTATTTACATAACCCCAGACGTAACCCCCCACCCCCAAACAAGTAAAAATTTCATAGACACATAGACATTATTAAGACAAAAAACAAAAAGATAATAATAATAATAAAAAAAATAATACTTAGATTTCCTTAATTCTCTAAATCTAGGCTTTCTCTCATACATCTCACTTTCTGCAGAAATTTACATAACCCGTGCCAATTGTGCTCATCCAGTAATAGATTTAGACATGCCTCCCTACTTCTTTGCGAGTTTAAAAATTTGTCGGGTAGCATCATAACTCTCCAGCGCTCTGTCACTACACATCCCGCCAAGATATGAACCCAGGTTTCATTTCCCCTGCACATTGGGCAGATTCTCCCCCCCCTCCCTCATCCGAAATTCTCTGAGTTTTCCATCTTCCCAGGCGAATCCAGGCCATTGCTGCTCTATCTTCCGCACCCAATCTTTCTATATATGCTTCCCTTCCCCAATTAGCCTTTAATTCTGCTTGTAATTCTAATGACACTTTACCATTACAATCAGCCTCGATGTTCTTAAGAAAAGACTGGATATGCTAAAACGGGTGGGGGGCCAATAGGATAATTACAAAATGGAATAATTAAATGGAGAGTTCTGTTGGAATATTGTTGTTTGTGAAATAGGTTTGTGCATAATTGTAATAATTTGTCTACGGTAATTTATCTTTTGAGAAGACTGAAACAGTTTCTACCACCTAGCACCTTGTTACATAACTTACAGTACTTATTTTGCCTTTTTTCACTCTCCTTTAAATTATAGAGTGCTTTTGTAGGGTAATGATAGCCTATTGGTGCCAAAAATGCGTTTCTTCTTAAAAAAAAAAAAAAAAAAAACAGTAAGTGTACGGCCCGGAGGCCGGTCCTGAACCTGGGACAGAAAATTGATACATTTAGAAAAAAAAACTAAAAAAGGTTACTATTGAATAAGGATTGGTATACTGTGCAAGAATATTTGAATGAAAGTTTTATTTCATTTTTACACTACCTTTGATTGTATTTTTAACATGTAATTTATTAAGACTAAACCTATTGAATATTGTGCTGCTGAAAAGTGTATACATTAAATATTAAACATATCTCGCCTCCCCGTGAATTTTTATAGGAAATTCAGCTTGAAGAATAGCCTTATCCATGACATCTCCTTCGCAGTAATTAAAGGTTCACTATTCATATTAAAAAACCACCTATGTGCAACTAACTTTGAACATTCGGTGCACTGAAAATATTAAATTTCCATTGTATTTTTTAAATGAATAAATAGTTGTGCAAAATAAAATAAAATTAAATTAAATTAAAGATAATAGTGGCCAATTTCTCGGCAGTTAACGTATTGAAAATATTACAGTAGGGCCTACTAACATCAACAATAGTCAATACTACACGTGAAACTTTAGGGTGAAGATACCAGTTGAATGAACTTTGCGCTACCACAAGAGTAACAGATACATTATTCTGCAGTCATATATTTAATTCTCTATTATGAGTTACAAGAATGAGTATGCATGCGGAGCTTTAAGCTAAAACCATGATAAACAGCGCATACGTGACTGAAATAAACAACACACTGCGTGATATCAACGTGCCTCAAAAATACATGTGGAACGGTGTATTAGAAAGAAAAATAAGAAGTTAAAATTAGGATAATATTATCAGAACATTTAATTAACAATACTTTCTAAAAATCCATACAATAACGGCGTGCATGGATTTATAAACATGGCAGAGCCTAAATACTCCTTCTTGCACTGTAGTGAACACCGTTGTTTTAAGAAAAAAATTTCCCTTTAGGTAGGCCTACAGGCTGAGGTAGATTTCAAAGTGCAAAATCTCGCCTTATATGAGAGCTATCGAAAAACCAGTTATTGATTTGTATAGTACTCATCAAGAGCTTTTCAACGATACCCCATAAGACGTGGTTTCAAAAATTTCGAATTTCCATCCACCCACCAACCACCCCCACTCGTACCCCCAAAACCCCCGAATCATTGGTGTCAATGTGAACTCCATAGGGATTACTCTAATTTATTCAAGCAAAGTTTCCCTCTATACTTCATAGGAGCCGAGATATAAATTTTTCGAAATTTCAACCCCCTCCCCGACCCTCCCCTTGGGCCAATTTTGCTCATTAACGAACTTGTCCGAACTATTGGGCCTAGAAATAACATAATCAAATTTGGTTCAAATATCTTCAAAATTTTCGGCCGCTAGCGTGTAAAGATATATATATATATAAGTTATATAGACTATATATATAAAATATCACAATTTGTTTTTGAACTGGCGGTGGTTTCGTACTTAGGGAGGCATGAAACGTAAAGATATGAAATAATTTTTCGGAAGTCATGACATGGTATCGGTTGCAATAGGTAGATTTTTCTTCGAAATCTACCTAAAATTTATTGTTTTAAACAAGTTTACCAGTATAAATTTTATTTGTAAAGGACAAAGAGATTCAGATAAATGTGTTAGGTCATGTCATTTTGGAAACATTAATTTAATATTCAGGAGAAAATTATATTGGGGTATAGGGATTTCCATAGAGAGTTTAATTTTGGAATAGTTTTGTTCAGAAAAAAATCTGATGTGAAAGTCACATAACTTCCTCTGCCCAAATAAAAGTTAGCAGTATTCACATATCCTTGTACAGAATCGCAAGACACAATTTTACGCTAATTATCCTATAAATACCTCTTCTTTCAATGATGCGACTAAAAGCGCAGGCTATATTACAAACTTAAAAAAAAGTGACTGCAGACGTTTATTGAACATTCCACCGTAAAGAATAATTTCCGAAATTTATCGAATATTTCCCTCAGATACTTCTTTACTCTATGCATGGCCAACAATACATCTTTCTCACTTCACATTGTAATATAGAATAAGAGGCCGTGAAAGAGCGCGTATTCAGTTGTTCATCACGCAAGACAAACTTTCTACAAACAGTGGGTGAACAGTGGGTGGCTTGTAACTACCCTCAGAGAATTTTTTCTAAAAAAAGTTTCAAATAAAAGTTTTAGCTCTCAGTAAAAGGAACACACGTGCAAATTTTAAAGAAAATCGTTAGAGCCGTTTTCGAGAAAATCGCGAAAAACGAAAATTTCTTCATGTAATGTCCCCTTAAAAATAAGAGAAAATAGTCGCCAATCTTATCCTCACATCTTCCTGACCCAAATACGAAATTTTGTTTTCATACGATTTTCCGTTTTGGAGCTAGAGTGTTCACAGACAGACAGACAGACACACAGACATGTTTCCAAAAATAGTATATAGGCTCTACCTATAGTTCCTATGGTACGGGCAGAGGAAGTAAAAATGGTACTGTTATGCCTGAGATAATAAATTTTTGCCTGCGTCATGATCCTACGCCGTTTCTCCGACAATAAGCTGAATCAATAATGGGAGTGATGTTCGTTTGTTCATAAAACGAGCAGCATAATTCTTACAGCCATCATGGGGATAGGATGTGTCGACGTTCGCTTTCCGATATCTGGGCGTTGATGGAATTGCCGTCAGCTTTTCGAATCTCGGCCTAGGGCCGTTAGTTCGGGTGTCGTGACATGAATGAGTTTTTGTTTTTTTGTTCCTTTTTTTTTTTTTTTTTTTTTTTGGTGATACATGTATTAAAAATCCGATGTGAAAGTCACATAACTTCCTCTGCCCAAATAAAAGTTAGCAGTAATCACATATCCTTGTACAGAATCGCAAGACACAATTATAAGCTAATTATGCTATAAATACGGTACCTTATAGACCCTTCAGAAAAAAAAAAAGACTGCAAACGTTTATTGATCTTTCCGCCGTTAAGAATAATTTCCGAAATTTATCGAATATTCCCCTCATGTATTTCTTTACTTTAAGCATGGACAATAATACATCTTTCTCACTTCACGTGCTTATGTAGAATAAGAGGCCGTGAATGTCCGCGTATTGAGTTGTTCACCAGGCATGACAGTTTCTACGATCTGTGGGTAACTTACAACCACCCTTCAGGGAATTCTTTTGAAAAAAGTTTTAGGTCTTGGTATAAGCACTCCATGTCCGAAATTTAAAGGAAATTGTTAGAGCCGTTTTAGAGAAAATTGCAAAAAAAAAAAAAAAAAAAAAATCTTCATATAAAGTTCCCTTAAATATAAGAGAAATTTGTCGCCAATTTTCGTGTCACAGCCTTAAAAGATACCTAGCCCAAATACAAAATTTTGTTTTCGTACGATTTTGCGTTTCAAGAGGCCGTATTGCAAAGAGCGCGTATTCACAGTGGGTGGCTCATAACTACCCTTCAGAGAATTTGTTCTAAAAAAATGTTTCAAATAAAAGTTTTAGCTCTTGGTATAAGCAACCCATGTGCAAAATTTAAAGAAAATCGTTAGAGCCGTTTTCGGAAAAAAAAAAAAAAATCTTCGTGCAAAGTCCCCTTAAAAATAAGAGAAACTTGTCGCCAATCTTCGGCTCACATCTTCAGAAAGGACCTGACCCAAATACGAAATTTTATTTTCATACGATTTTCCGTTTTGGAGCTAGCCTGTTCACAGACATCCACACAGACAGACACCCAGACACACAGACATTTTTCCAAAAATAGTATTTTTGGATTCAGGGGGCCTTGAAACGTGTATTTATGTTAAAAACTCAACTTCGAATTTGGGGGTTGAAAACAATACTTCTTCTACCTATGTACTCTATGGTACGAGCAGAGGAAGTAAAAATTTTAAGTTTGTTCCCTCGGTTAAACGTTAAAAACTAGGCTATAAGTAAGACAGCAACGGGGGAAGAAGACATCGGTTGAACGTGAAAGACACCCATACACCATTGGGTACTGTTCGACCACGATCCAGCAGATGTTTCGGATTGTGATGGGGGATGAAACATGGGTCACCATTTCACACCCGAATCGAAGGCAGCATCTATGGAGTGGAAACATCCGTCATCGCCTGTCCGAAGGAAGTTCAAAACAACGCCCTCTACAGGTAAAGTGCTCCTCACAGTGTTCTGGGACGCCAGAGGGGTTTTGTTGCTGGACTTTTTGGAGGAGGGAACAATCACTGTTACGCGGTACTGTCACACCCTGTGGAAATTGAAGGAGGCGATTCGGAAAAAGCGGCCTGGCCTTCTCCAATCTGGCGTTCTGTTGTTGGATGACAATGTTAGAACATATTCGGCGACGATGCTTCTTCCGTACGCAGAGTCTGATTTTTTCCTGGGGGGCTTTTTGAAGCTTCTAAAGCGGTATGACAAATGTCTCAATGTACGTGGTAATTATGTGGAAAAATAAAGGTACATCTTATCTTTAATGTCTCATTATATTTTTTGTCTCTCATCCACACCTCTGCACACAGTCGCCAGGGGAATCTTATTTTCGGACTCATCTTCGTACTTTCGATTTGTAATAAAAATTTAAGATAGTTTCAATTTACAGCTTTCCTTAATAAACAAAAATATTAACCTAGAATTTTCTCCCTTCTCTTTTCTCTGTAAACGGAACAAAAAAGAATAGAGAGAAGAGAGAACAATGGTTGATATTAACGTAGCCTATGCACTATGCACTGTTCGCCCTATAACTTATATTCGAGTATGATGCAGAAGACACCACCGTTATTATTTACTACTAGCTTAGAAGGCCCGGAGTCGCACGGGTTTGTACAAAGCCTACATCTATGAATAACGTGTCAGTATAGGATTTTTTACCCACTTCGTTTCACCCGTCCAGACTGAGACAACTGGATTAAGTAGTCCCTGCAATGCGACCTCTCATTCTACATCAAAATGTGAAGTGAGAAAATATTCTCCATGTCCAGACAAAGAAAGTTATGTGACTGCATCACATTGTGCATTATTTCCGTGGATTTAATTATTCATTATTTATTAAAACCAATTAGCCTAATTATATCCATAGATTCTCTAATCTGTCAAAGCCCAGTTACTTGCAGCTTCCAAAGCCTTATGTGAACAGTCCAACAATATCTACTGTTGCCATGATAACTGAATTGCATTTTCTTTAATTTCAGTATAATATTCTGAGAAATTATATAAATTTTCAAGGAAAGGAGTGGTTTGTTTGAATTTTAACGATGACCGCGTTATTTTCCGGGCTGAACTGGGAATGTGTGCAAAATTTCGTGCAAATTGGTCAAGAAATGTGGATTTGTATAGGGAACATACACACCCTCATGTCCACATACCCACATATACACTTTCGATTTTATATATTAGACTAGACAGTACACCATCAGTTGCCATCTATCGTAGAAGTCAACAACTACGAGAACTTAGTGAAAGCTGATCGCCTCGTTCAGCCATTTTGTTTTTCTTTTTATGAATCTAAAATATCAAAACTTAACTAAACATTGAATAAATTATGGTCGAACAAAAACAGTCGTATGCTACTTGCCTATAGTAGTAATTAAGATACTATTATCACAGGTAATCCCACGAGAGTTGACGAGTTTATCTTAACTCGTCAACTCGAGTTGGATTTTTAAACTATTCCATGAATAAAAATGTAACGGATTATACAAACGGATTAAACAAAACTAACAACTGCAACATCACGGCATACTATGAATCTACCATCCATGAATCGATTCGAGTTACCTTGTTCTAACCAGTGCTACCAATGGTGCATATATGACATAAGTAACTTCATTCAGGTAAGCTAACAGCAGAACAGAATAAAAAGCACACGAACTGGCTTGCACCGATTCGAAATTGTGTTCCTAATCAATGTAGCATACATTTATATTATTTCAATTTCCAAACAAGTTATGTTGTATAAAGTAACCTGTTTTCGTGGCCCTTAGTGGCAACATCTGACTATTAATGACTGCACTCTGATAATTGCGTCTCCAGTAACAATCAGACGATTTTATCACGATAAAACACCATCCTCGCGATTCCTACAAGAATATTGCAAGATAAACGGCCGTGATTGGTCTATATCCGAGAAATTGCTAAACGTTATTGGTCAATATTAAACACGCGACGTATGAGTGGAATAGTCTTAATAAAATGTCATTATAGGCTCATTGCATAATAATATGTCGTATTTTAATAAAATGAATGCCAGTTTATTAGGTTCATTGCATAATGCACTTTTTTACTATGCATAATGCACTATGTTTTTTGGTCCACGTGCGTAAGTAAAACCTTTTTCTATCATTGTAATTTTTTGTTAATTATATTATAGTTACCTAGTAGTTTATATATTTCAGTATTGTTTAACGTTATATGGTAAAAATTAATATACTATGTTTTGATAATTTATTAATTTGTCATACTTTTAAATGATAAATTAGCCGAAGAACTCAAAACCCCTAAAACTCGGCAATGGAATTCTCCGAAATCACATACAAGTTACACCAATGCAAGACTATTGACGAAAGCAATATGTAAATTTAAGATCCTGTATGGTTGTTCCTATTTTTCTCGCACATACGCAATACAAAGAAATAGCTTAAAAGACCTGGCGTAAGCCGAGTTCGGGTTTTGTATTATGTAATTCGAAATTAACTTATGAAGGAGTTTCGGCTTTTGAACTCTAGACTCTAGGTCTTTATATAGGTAGTAGGGACGATCATCGATAGTTGAAACATCGATGTTAAAATAGGCGGTAACGATAATATCGACCTTAAAGCATCGATGTATGTACGGTATTTAAAGAAAGTAATGGATTCAGAAAAATAGGCAGAATTCGTAAATAAACTGGCATATTTTCATATAAACTATCGATATAAAAAATCGCAGTTTATACATAAACATGCTGCTGTTTATAAAATTATATCTTGGAAGCAAGTGCGCGATTCCTTAATTATTATTATTAATCTTATTTTTATCACAAAAACATCGATGTAGCAAAATCATAGGTTGTTTTCCATCGATGTAGAAAACATCAATCATCGACATGAAAGCATCGATGTTTTGAAAACATCGGCCATCGATGGTCATCCCTAATAGGTAGGCCTATGAAGAATTTTATTAACTCATAAAACTCTTCATAGCTCTTTATGGCTCATGGAGGACTTCGAATTTTTCACCCCATTGCTTCTACACACCATGGCTGGGAGGGGTTGAAATAAGAAGAAACAGAAATTCTGGCAACATAAATTTATACCGTCTGTTTACGGAATATTTTATTCCACATTCTCATGTTACTATACAATAATTTCTGGGCTAAAATAAAAAATAAATTTAATATCACTTTCATACTTTCCTCCCTAAAAACTTGGCACATAATATAATGTGGCATCCTATTTTGCCTTCTTTTAGATTTTTAGATCCTATAATAAACATCCCTATTTCTCAACTAATACAAAGCCTACAGTTACGAATAACGTATCAGTCGATAAGACTTTTTTTACCGACTTCTGCTATAGCATACTCGTTGGCACACACTCAGGCCGGATTAAGCAGTCCCTGCAGTACGACCTCTTATTCTACATCAAAATGTGAAGTGAGGAAATTAGCCTATATTTTCCATGTCGATGGTAGAGAAAGTTATGTGACTGCATCACATTATGCACTATTTTCGTGGATTTCATTTTTCATTAATTTTCACCAATATATTACATCGACACCATCAGAATTTGTTAAAGCTCAGTTTATGTAACTACCAAAGCCCGATGTGAACTCTGTAAACAATACACTGTTGACATGAGAATTGAACTGCATTTTCATTGATTCAGTATAAAATTCTGAGAAATAAAATTATATAAATATTCAAGGGAAAGAGTGGTTTGTATGAATTTTAATGTTGACCGCGTTACTTTCCGGTCTGAACTTATAGTATGTGTGCAAAATTTCGTGCAAATTGGTCAAGAGATGTAGATTTGTATATGGAACATATATACCCACATAACCGCACACATACTTTCAATTTTATGTATTAGAAGATTTCCAATTCTATAATAAAGAAAAGGATTCCTTTTCCTATCCTATATTGCAAGATTAAACAATTTTAAATTATGTTTATTAAAAAAGTCTATTATTAAATATCAGCCGTTTATAAGATCTTTATATTTGTTTATTTTAAGTCCTTAATTTTAATTTTTAATTTTTTATACATTTAACACTTCTCTACATTCTGCTCACTGTCTCTTTGTGGAAGTTGTATATAAATGATAAAGTTAGCTATTTCTCAGGTTTTTTTTCTCTTAAGTCTTTATTTTGATGCACATTGGTAGGATCACGGTTGAAACTTTATCAGAAAACACACTAGTTGGCTACTGGGTCACATAATCATTACCAGCCCCTAATAAAACACGCATCAGAAGATATTTCTGTACCTTAAAAGTGTTTCCTTAAAATTTTTGCCTGTAAAAGTTTGAACAGGATGTACTTGATTTTTATTTACATTTTACGTGAATTATAAGACCTAATATTTTATATACAATTTCGTTCACTCCTACATTTGGGCATTTAAAAAAATTTCACTGGGAAGCCAATTAGGTTAGTATGACCAAGGAGATAAGTAAGTTGTGTTTTGACTACTGGAGACAACTGGATAACTGCGTTTATTTTCAAACTGGATCTTTTTCATACTCATGAAATCTTTGTAAAAATTTGCATATAATGTAAAATGTTAGCTGTTTTATGGTAGTTATGTTTTGTTTCTTTTAAGCTTTTAATTATTTACCTTGTTTTATAACTTCATAAATTATGTCAAACATTGTCTCTTTCTTTCACTCTGCTCTCTGTTATCTTCTGGAACTGCACCTGAGCACGAGCAGTCTTGCTCATTCGGGTGTATTCACATTACTATAGTTTGATCTATTATCTTACACCGGTAGTATAATATAAATTTAAATTTAAAAAGTATATTTCTTATGTATCCGAAATTGTAAGCTTGGGTTTTATTTGGAATTGTAAACTTGTGTTATAAGTAAAAAAAATAAAGAAAATAAACCATCCAATCAAAATTGTTAATAATATCTGTACTTTGTGTAATAAAAACTTTGTTTCAGTTAATCACCTCATTTGAAAATCATAATGATACATTTTTTTGTTTTTTTTGTTTTAATTTCACAGCGTGACCACTCTGAATCATGCCATCTTGAGATATTACTCTAAGTTATTAAGTGCCAGTATGGTACTTTATGAGATTGTGTGTGGGGAGGGAAAATGTCTGTCCGTCTGTCTGTCCGTCCGTCCGTGTGTCTGTACGCGCGATAACTCAAATACGCTTAATCGGATTTTAATGTAACTTGGTATATACATTTATAATGTTCATGGGAAGAACCCTATAGATAATGAACCAAATCGGTTGACCGGTACCGGAGTAAAACCCAATTTAGTGTCTACTTTAAAAGCGCGATAACTCAAATACGCTTTATCGGATTTTCATGAAACTTGGAATACGAATTTATAATGTCCCTGGGAAGAAGTCTATTGATATTGGACCAAATCGGTTGGGCGGTACCGGAATAATGCCCAATTTAGTGCCTTTTTATGGTAACATATCACAAAGGCGCGGATAACTCAATAACGCTTTATCGGATTTTCATGAAACTTGGTATACGAATTTATGACGTTCTTGGGTACAAGCCTATTGAATTAGGGCCAAATCGGTTGACCGGTACCGAAATAACTGTATCTGGTACCCTATGATCCCCAGGTGGGGCGAAGGGGCCTCCAAGTGGAGGTTTCATTACCTATACTAATTTTGATATGCTTATTTTCCGAGAGAGGGTAGAGGGACAGGTGGTAAGCCCATCGCCTCGCAACCCCCCTCTGGAAACTAAGTATTTCTTGGACGTGAAAGGGCCGAGAAATTTTGTCCAGAGGCTCTAATTTAGGCTTGGAGTTCTTTTACGTGCCGTTCTTTTACGGGACCCCCAGCTTAAAGTCCCTCCCGGAGGACTCCGTGCCCAGGATTTTTATGTCCTGAATAATCCATCGACCGCGGCCGGGTTTGATCCCGCGCCCTGCGGATCTAGAGACGGGCACGCTACCTCTAGACCACCGCGGCCGACACCGAAATAACTAGTATATGAATATTAATTTTGTAATGAATATTCTTTCATGGCCCTCAGTGTATTAAAAAACGTAACAAATTGCCAATCGTATATTGATATTGTTAGCAACTTTGATTGATTTGTTTTTTCATAACGATGTCACTGTGGGCTAAATAATGTAAATAAACGATTTATAACAACTAGCCGTTGAATATTGATATTATATTGTGTATTCTATGGTTATGTAGACTACCGATATTTACATTAGGCTATATTTTAATGTGAGTATTTTTTATATTCGTTTCTGTGCAGCAATATACCTAATGTAATTCCTGACAGATTTCATATTGACTTTTTATTCATTCATAACCTTTAAGGCTACTTAAAATTGAAACAGAGATATCAGCGAATCGTAGGCCTATTGCATCATTATTATTATTGCCAGCACATTTTGGAGTTTAACTCGGAGATCTATTACAAAATAACTATTATGCACTATTAATCACTGATTAAAAAAAAACATACTGGCACTTGGTTATATCAGTTTACCTTATTTTTTTATTAATAGGGCCCGGATTTTAAGGCTTTCATAAAATGTATTTTTAGCCTTTTATTTTCGTAAAATAGCCCTTTTTAGGCTTTTTAAACAAACTACTTTAGCCGTCTTAATAAAACATAAAGGACACTAGTATTAACACCGAAAATTGTAATAAAATTTTGACAGAGTTATTCCAGTTTTTATTACAAAATAAACAAGTAACTATTCCTTATATCGGCACTCGAAAAATAGCATAAACAATTGAGATATATACCCTTTAATGATACAATTATTCAATACATCACTTAATTCACTTCCTACCTACAAAAATAAGTAGACTGAATTTGTTCCTTTAATATATTTCTTTGTTGCTAGTCGGCAAATTGTTATTTTAAAGTTGAAACGACAATGGATTAGTTGCAGATTTCAGACGGCTCAAATTTCATTTCCTGTGACGGTGAGAAGGCACATTTTTTAGTTACAAAGACTAAAACTAAACTAAACTCCGTGGCGCGACATTCCCGAAGGGACAAGGCCTACCACCCGACCGCTGCGTCATCTACCTATAGGCAGACGGCAGGATTGGGGGCATGTCGTCAGCATGCCGACACCCACGGCCGTTAAAGGTGGTTTCCATGACCGGAGCCGCTACTTCTCTATCAAGTAGCTCCTCAATTTGAATCACGAGGCTGAGTGCACCCATACCAGACCTCCCTACCTCAGAAAAATCCGAGGAGGTACCGGGGATCGAACCCGGTCCGACGGATCCGTAGTCAGCGACGCTAACCATAAGACCACGCCGGCGGTCCCAACGACAAATATTGCTAATTTCAGTGCGTTGTAGAAATTTATTTTTATTATATATTTTCTTAGAATGCAATAATTCACATTTATCTATTTCCCTTTGTATTAATTGGAAAATCTACTTAAAAATCGTGTTTTCTGAAAAAAGTTCTCTTTAGCTCCTTTTAAGCCTCTCAGTGCGATTTAGCCCTTTTTAGGTTATATAAGATTCATATACTGTATTCGGAAGCAAGGGGCATGAAACAGAAAAATGTTAAGATGTTCTAATTAGGAAGACGAGGGAAAATAGGTTAAAACATTCAAGGCCCTATTTATTAAGCATATTAGGAGTGCTTTTATAGGTATGTAGAAATTGAAATTGTAAGAATTGTGTTAGTAAATGCTCAATAAATCAAAATGATCCTTTTTTAAATTGGACTGTAAAATCGTTGACTCTTTCTTGTTATGTTAACATGTGGGTTAAACCCATTTTGTGTTAACAATATGTTTCAATAGGCTAACAATACAGTTTACAATTAATATGAAAATTCTAGACTTTTAAGGCAAAAGAGTATAAGTCAAAACATACTCGTATTACTTTTCTGGAGAGACTTTTATTCACACATTATCTCATTTTTAATTTTTTTTTTAATTATACTCTTTTGCCTTGACAGTCTTCTTCTGGACTGTTAAGGCAAAAGAATATAAGTAAATTTTTTTGTCAAAAGTGACAATTTTTTTGCACAGTGTAATTTACTTACCTCATTTTCACAATGTTTTACTTAAAGCCTACTCTTTTACCTTAACAGTCTAGAATTATAAAAAGTTCACTTTCCTCACTTAAAACGTAATTTCTTCTGTTAACAAGAAGGTGCCAGTAAACCTAGAAATAAGATATGTACTATATCACTTTCTTCAAATTTTATTTACATGCCCAAAATGTTAGATTTTTTCCATAACTGCCTCAGTTGTTTGAAACGCTCGACTTTTGAGCATTCTAGAACTTTATTATCTTCTTCCCTTAGGACTATTTTCATTTGTGGATTCATCAACTGCAGCTTCTGCAAAAGGATGCTTTTGACGGATAATATGTATCCAAAAGGGATAGTTGTGTGTTATGGTGACAAATCGTATCGACCAAAATGTTAGCATCGTACCTTTGTGTAAGTTCTAAGGATTTATGGCGATTTGACTTGAGCAAAAGTCTAATTACTGACTTTGTTGGTATTTCGTTTCCTCTGAAGGCAAGACATGTCCAGAGACTGTTTTCTTGAGTCATCTGATTCCAGGGTTTGCATACCAAAGACACTGAAGTGCATAAATGTTTCAAGTCCAGATGGGAGAATATCTGAAGAAGCATCTCATCTGGAAGATCTGATATCGAGACATTCTGAAGAGTCGCCTCTTTAGCGGGTTTAATGATGGAAGAGTGGCAACACCTGTCGTGATGACAGATGACGCAGAGTTTGTCTGAAAATTCACAGTCTTCAGTGTTTTGTTATGGGATTTCCGCAGTTTGTGGCATAAAGGGTGTTCCATGGTGGCAGATGCCTCAGAGTTTGTCTGAAAATTCACAGTATTCAGTGTTTTGTTAGTGGATTGTCGCATTTCGTGGCTTAAAGGATATTCCGTGGTGACCGATTCCGCAGAGTTTGTCTGAAAATTCACAGTCTTCAGTGTTTTGTTAGGGGATTTAAGCATTTCGTGGCATAAAGGGTGCTCCATGATGACAGATTCCGCAGGGGCTGTCTCAAAATTCACAGTCCTCAGTGTTTTGTTATGGGATTTCCGCAGTTTGTGGCATAAAGGGTATTCCCTGGTGGCAGATGCCTCAGAGTTTGTCTGAAAATTCACAGTCTTCAGTGTTTTGTTAGTGGATTGACGCATTTCGTGGCTTAAAGGATATTCCGTGGTGACCGATTCCGCAGAGTTTGTCTGAAAATTTACAGTCTTCAGTGTTTTGTTATGGGATTTTCGCATTTCGTGGCATAAAGGATGCTCCATGATGACAGATTCCGCAGGGGCTGTCTCAAAATTCACAGTCTTCAGTGTTTTGTATGGGATTTCCGCAGTTTGTGGCATAAAGGGTGTTCCATGGTGGCAGATGCCTCAGAGTTTGTCTGAAAATACACAGTCTTCAGTGTTTTGTTAGTGGATTGTCGCATTTCGTGGCTTAAAGGATATTCCGTGGTGACCGATTCCGCAGTGTTTGTCTGAAAATTCACAGTCTTCAGTGTTTTGTTATGGGATTTCCGCAGTTTGTGGCCTAAAGGGTATTCCGTGGTGACAGATGCAGCAGGGATGGTCTCAAAATTCACAGTCTTCAGTGTTTTGTATGGGATTTCCGCAGTTTGTGGCATAAAGGGTGTTCCATGGTGGCAGATGACTCAGAGTTTGTCTGAAAATTCACAGTCTTCAGTGTTTTGTTAGTGGATTGTCGCATTTCGTGGCTTAAAGGATATTCCGTGGTGACCGATTCCGCAGAGTTTGTCTGAAAATTCACAGTCTTCAGTGTTTTGTTATGGGATTTTCGCATTTCGTGGCATAAAGGGTGCTCCATGATAACAGATTCCGCAGGGGCTGTCTCAAAATTCACAGTTTTCAGTGTTTTGTATGGGATTTCCGCAGTTTGTGGCATAAAGGGTGTTCCATGGTGGCAGATGCCTCAGAGTTTGTCTGAAAATTCACAGTCTTCAGTGTTTTGTTAGTGGATTGTCGCATTTCGTGGCTTAAAGGATATTCCGTGGTGACCGATTCCGCAGAGTTTGTCTGAAAATTCACAGTCTTCAGTGTTTTGTTAGGGGATTTTTCGCTTTCGTGGCATAAAGGGTGCTCCATGATGACAGATTCCGCTGGGGCTGTCTCAAAATTCACAGTCTTCAGTGTTTTGTATGGGATTTCCGCAGTTTGTGGCATAAAGGGTGTTCCATGGTGGCAGATGCCTCAGAGTTTGTCTGAAAATTCACGGTCTCCAGTGTTTTGTTAGTGGATTGTCGCATTTCGTGGCTTAAAGGATATTCCGTGGTGACCGATTCCGCAGTGTTTGTCTGAAAATTCACAGTCTTCAGTGTTTTGTTAGGGGATTTTCGCATTTCGTGGCATAAAGGGTGCTCCATGATGACAGATTCCGCAGGGGCTGTCTCAAAATTCACAGTCTTCAGTGTTTTGTTATGGGATTTCCGCAGTTTGTGGCATAAAGGGTATTCCCTGGTGGCAGATGCCTCAGAGTTTGTCTGAAAATTCACAGTCTTCAGTGTTTTGTTAGTGGATTGTCGCATTTCGTGGCTTAAAGGATATTCCGTGGTGACCGATTCCGCAGAGTTTGTCTGAAAATTCACAGTCTTCAGTGTTTTGTTAGGGGATTTTCGCATTTCGTGGCATAAAAGGTGCTCCATGATGACAGATTCCACAGGGGCTGTCTCAAAATTCACAGTCTTCAGTGTTTTGTTATGGGATTTCCGCAGTTTGTGGCTTAAAGGGTGTTCCATGGTGGCAGATGCCTCAGAGTTTGTCTGAAAATTCACAGTCTTCAGTGTTTTGTTAGTTGATTGTCGCATTTCGAGGCTTAAAGGATATTCCGTGGTGACCGATTCCGCAGAGTTTGTCTGAAAATTCATAATCTTCAGTGTTTTGTTAGTGGATTATCGCATTTCGTGGCTTAAAGAATATTCCGTCGTGACCGATTCCGCAGAGTTTGTCTGAAAATTCACAGTCTTCAGTGTTTTGTTAGGGGATTTTCACATTTCGTGGCATAAAGGGTGCTCCATGATGACAGATTCCGCAGGGGCTGTCTCAAAATTCACAGTCTTCAGTGTTTTGTTATGGGATTTCCGCAGTTTGTGGCCTAAAGGGTATTCCGTGGTGACAGATGCAGCAGGGATGGTCTCAAAATTCACAGTCTTCAGTGTTTTGTATGGGATTTCCGCAGTTTGTGGCATAAAGGGTGTTCCATGGTGGCAGATGACTCAGAGTTTGTCTGAAAATTCACAGTCTTCAGTGTTTTGTTAGTGGATTGTCGCATTTCGTGGCTTAAAGGATATTCCGTGTTGACCGATTCCGCAGAGTTTGTCTGAAAATTCACAGTCTTCAGTGTTTTGTTAGGGGATTTTCGCATTTCGTGGCATAAAGGGTGCTCCATGATGACAGATTCCGCAGGGGCTGTCTCAAAATTCACAGTCTTCAGTGTTTTGTATGGGATTTCCGCAGTTTGTGGCATAAAGGGTGTTCCATGGTGGCAGATGCCTCAGAGTTTGTCTGAAAATTCACAGTCTTCAGTGTTTTGTTAGTGGATTGTCGCATTTCGTGGCTTAAAGGATATTCCGTGGTGACTGATTCCGCAGAGTTTGTCTGAAAATTCACAGTCTTCAGTGTTTTGTTAGGGGATTTTCGCATTTCGTGGCATAAAAGGTGCTCCATGATGACAGATTCCGCAGGGGCTGTCTCAAAATTCACAGTCTTCAGTGTTTTGTTATGGGATTTCCGCAGTTTGTGGCATAAAGGATGTTCCATGGTGGCAGATGCCTCAGAGTTTGTCTGAAAATTCACAGTCTTCAGTGTTTTGTTAGTGGATTGTCGCATTTCGTGGCTTAAAGGAGTTTCCGTGGTGACCGATTCCGCAGAGTTTGTCTGAAAATTCATAATCTTCAGTGTTTTGTTAGTGGATTGTCGCATTTCGTGGCTTAAAGAATATTCCGTGGTGACCGATTCCGCAGAGTTTGTCTGAAAATTCACAGTCTTCAGTGTTTTGTTAGGGGATTTTCAAATTTCGTGGCATAAAGGGTGCTCCATGATGACAGATTCCGCAGGGGCTGTCTCCAAATTCACAGTCTTCAGTGTTTTGTAATGGGATTTCCGCAGTTTGTGGCCTAAAGGGTATTCCGTGGTGACAGATGCAGCAGGGATGGTCTCAAAATTCACAGTCTTCAGTGTGTTGTTATGGGATTACCGCAGTTTGTAGCCTAAAGGGTTGTTTAGTGGTGAAAGATGCCGCAGAGTTTGTCTGAAAATTCACAGTCTTCTGTGTTTTGTTCCTGGATTTTCGCATTTCGTGGCCTAAAGGATTTTCCGTGGTGACAGATTTCGCAGAGTTTGTTTGAAAATTGACAGTCTTCAGTGTTTTATTCCTGGATTTTCGCATTTGGTGGCCTAAAGGTTCCATGGTGACAGATGCCGCAGAATTTGTCTCAAAATTCACAGTCTTCAGTGTTTCGTTATGGGATTTCCGCAGTTTGTGGCCTAATGGGTATTCCGTGGTGACAGATGCCGCAGGGATGGTGTCAAAATTCACAGTCTTCAGTGTTTTGTTATGGGATTTCCGCAGTTTGTGGCCTAAAGGGTGTTTCGTGGTGACAGATGCCGCAGAGTTTGTCTGAAAATTCACAGTCTTCTGTGTTTTGTTCCTGGATTTTCGCAGAGTTTGTCTGAAAATTCACAGTCTTCAGTGTTTTATTCCTGTATTTTCGCTTTTCGTGGTCTAAAGGTTCCGTGGCGACAGATGCCGCAGAATTTGTCTCAAAATTCACAGTCTTCAGTGTTTTGTTATGGGATTTTTTGCAGTTTTTGGCCTAAAGGGTGTTTCGTGGTGACAGATGCCGCAGAGTTTGTCTGAAAATTCACAGTCTTCTGTGTTTTGTTCCTGGATTTTCGCATTCCGTGGCCTAAGATGGTCTTGAGCGAAACAATTCCACTGTTGGCATACCAATGATACTGAATCGGATAAATGTTTCAAGTCCAGATGGGGGAATATCTGAAGAAGCATCTCCTCTGGGAGATCGGTTATCGAGACACTCTGAAGAGTCGGTGTGGAAGATTCCTCAGGGACTGTCTCAAAATTCACAGTCTTCTGTATTTTGTTCGTGGATTCCTGCATTTTGTGTCATAACGGATGTTCATAAGTTGTCAAAATGTGATTATTTAAGGGAAGCATCGTTGTGGATAGGATTAAGCAGACATTTTACCAATTCGTTTTGGGTCGAGGATTAAATATCAGGTTCTAAGGCCAAATCACTGTCGGCATTTCGGAACTTTTACTTCCTGCAAAAAGAAGATAACTTGTTTAAGGTAATATACGAGAGATCTGGAATCTACCTTGAAAGAATACGGGCCCATAGTTGAATTTTAAACAGTGATATAAAGAAAGTACCAAGTACGGATTTTAGCAAATTGATTTTTAGCATAATGTGGTTTGAAGTACACTCAACTTACGTTCCCCTCTGATAAATAAAATCACGTAAACTGATGTAACAAAGTGCCATAATGTTTTTGTTTAATCAGTTATGATTGCAATTATGATACGCAGAATACTAAAAAAAGTCAAAATGGCCGGTTTCGGGATTTTAACCATGGAACTCCAGAATGTGAGGCCAAGAAGGCGTATACGAAGTTTCATAAAAATCCGATAAAGCGTTTTTGAGTTATTGCGCCTTAAAAATAGACACTGAATTGAGTTTTACTCCGGTACTGATTAACAGATTAGGTTCAAATTAAATAGGGTAATTATCATGGACGTCATAAATGTGTATACCAAGTTTCTTGGAAATCCGATACAGGATATTTGAGCTATGGCGCCTTTCAATATATTACCATAAAATAGGCACTAAATTGGGTATTTCTCCGGTACCGGTGAACCGAATTGGTTCAAAATCAACAAAGTTCTTCCCATGGACATTATAAATGTGTTTTCCAAGTTTCATGAAAATCTGAAAAAGCTTATTTGAGTTAGCGCTACTTTCGTCAAACAGCATTGAGAGCTTTAAAATGTTGAAGCTAATGTCATGAAAACTGCAGCACATTTATAGTTAAAAGAGAACGTAATAAGAGAGAACATAATAATAATAATAATATATAATAATAATGTTTCACATGAGAATATTATAGGAGAAAAATTCCTCTGACACTAGAAATTGAACCCAGGATCTTTGGCTATCCGTGCCAATGGTCTACCAACTGAGCTAAGCCAGAGTTCAATTCACAGCGCCAAATGAAACCTCTCTCCTATTACTGATTGTCCTTAATAGGCAGAGACTATAATTTGTGGTTCATGAATGCATATATACAGTGATTTTCTTGTACAGTGCACGCCGCTTATTGTGATCATTTCGGGACGCACCTAATCTGATAATGTTAACTGATTGGTAACAGTAGCCGAAGGAACTAAATGAATGATATCTATCTATTTATATATAAGATAACAAGACAAGAATGATATAATACAAAACATTTATTCATAAAATAATACGTAACTGTGAATTATTGAACCACTCATAGGCTAATACAGTAATAGACTGCAAGCAACTATTTTTTCAACCAGTAACAAAGTTTTTAATTGTTTTTACCTTCCTTTAGGAGTCCATTAACCAATACTCCATACACCATACTCAGTTACGAGTGTTTTTGGAAGTCTATACCGATCTGTGGTGAACACTGAGAAGCAAATCATTTAACGCCTGTCTGTCCAAGTATTTTCATTTTACACTAGCTATCACTGCATATCAACACTGTTATCTTCATAAATCAAAAGCTGCAGCTTAACCGAGGAGGGTGAAACATGTTATATTGCTTAACAGAGAAATTTAGGTAATGCCACCCCCTCGAACTGGTCATCCTGTGAGCTGGGAACAGAATTGCTACCTCCAGTACAACACAATACAGTTGAGTTAGAAAAGAAACGCTTAAAACGAAATTTTAAATGACGTACAGTAGCCTACTTGGAAATAAAGCCGCAAAACGGAAAATGTGATAACATAAACCGAATCGTTGATCACAATAAACAACATTTTTTTCAGTGTAGCCTATCAGTATTAATCCGTACGAGACTTCATATAAGTGATAATATTACCCGATTGATAACATTATCCGCGATTACATTAAATGGCTTTCACTGTACTTTATTTCCAAATTTTAAGGTGTATTTTTATGTATATGAACCAAATACAAGATTATGTACACGCTATTGATCCAGAAAATATAAGCTTTAATGTCAATTGCCAAAAATTAATTTTATTGTCTGATTATTTTATTCTTTCCTAGACTAAACTTCTTAGGTTGAACTCAAATTCTATTAGGCCTATATCAACGAGGGTATAAGGAGGATTTTTTCACATTTTAACTGATATAAACAGTTCTTACCTCACATCTTTGCTTTAATTTCACTTGTAAATTTATCTTACATTAAAAGCAATACATAAATTTTGTTTCCATGGAGTTACATGACAATATAACAGGAAATATTAAGAGATGACCGAAGTGTTGAGAGAGATTATCTAAAGTATTTGTGCTTTAACTTGAAATTGGACACACTTAACTAAAATCTAAACAGAAATTGCAGGTAAATATTTCAGTTTGATAACACAATTAGTTTGTGAGATATTGGTTTCAATTTATGTTTTAATACAAATAGAGCTCTATCTCCTCTTGACAAATCATGTTCATTAGAACATAGTACTTTAAGGGAGACAGAAATATTGTGGGTGCTACTTCTTAAAGACTCTTTTTCCAAGAATTGCCTCTACCTGCTGCCACCCTATTCCTCTTCGTCCTGTCAATCAGTGAATAGAAAAGTAATTAGGCGTATTTACACTTGTCTGCAGTCCAGTACAGTGTTGCCAAACGGCACGTTTACTTCACTTGAGAAGTGGTGAATGACAGCGGCAACACTGGGAAAATCCACGCGATAAGAGCACCTGTTTTTTGTCGGTGCAGATTTTCGGATTAGGGAACAATGATAATATATTCTTTTGTAGACAGTAGTTTGAGACGAGGTCTTCTTAAATTGGCACCGACAGTAGGACTACTAATGATTTAGCCATTTTTGTTGTTATATATATATAATTTAAGTTTAAAGTAACAAAATCCAGCATACCCTGCAGTGTAATTCTGTAAAATTGTATGCCGTTCGGGCGCTCTGAAAAATCATCCTGACGTCATATTTAAAGAACTTGAATAGCTTGTTTGCTCGGTTTCAGTTTAAAATCTAACTTCTCCCCTTTTTTATTTCAGCTGTATTTATACTCCTTTTAGCTACGAGGCCATATCAGGAGTTCGGGATTTGTGTTTATCTAGTAGAGTAGGCCATGGAACTAAATTGATTGTCAAACATTTCTAATATGGGTGTATTTTATGAAGTAAATTTCAGATGATATTAATTTAAATGGATATGATACAGGATGAAATGGTGAGGATGATTCATGGTATGTAAATATCCAATTCGGCACTTGCCTTTACCACTGGGGCAACCATGAAAAATTGGCCGGCCATGGGATTTGAACTGGGACCTCCCGAATGCGAGTCCAAGATGTTACCATCTCGGCCATCTCGCTCGGTTTCTCCACTTTTATTTGGATGAGGAAGTTATGTGAGTTTCACATCATATTTTTTCCTCTTGTGGCAAAGATTTAGACAAATTAATATGATATCATTGGTCATAGTAAAAAACAATCATATATTCCAGTGAAAAATTGTCACAATAGCATCATTTTGGAACATGTAAATTTTCCCACATTAATTTTTGTAATAATGTAAAACCAAATAAATTGGCAGAAATGAAATTTTTCATAAAATTAATTACACCACGAGTAGGCCTATGTGTATGAAAAATCAAATATATATCTTTATACATTACAGTAATGTATCTATTGTGTATTAATATCATTTGCATCTTTTGTTTTTACGATATTTTATGAACTAATTGTATTTTTTGTCGTGAACATTGTAATTGGGTTTTCTACCTGTAATGTTCATTACTATTATTAAATAAAAATAAAAAATAACGATGTAAAAAATTAGCAGGTGCCCTCGGCTTCGCTCGCGATTATTTATTCAACTGCTATATGTTTTATTTCATTCAAACAAGCATCCCGTCATGGAAGTGTCAACACTTGTAGGCCTACTAGTGTTTAGAGGCGGACGGTCTTTCATAACAATATTATTATCATAAGCATAAAGCTAAAATTTCTAAATAGAAGAAATGTAATGATAATAAAATCTTAATTTTTTCCCCTTTGGTGGTGTACGTACACCATTGAGTTACCCCTTTCTTACCCCTTTCCTCTGTACATCTAATGAAAAAAATGGCTCTGAACAGACGAAAAGTATACAAAAAGTTTACACTTGAAAGGATGCATGTGAATTTATTTTTAAATAGACTGTGGCTTACCTTAGGCCTACTTACTTGCTAGAACTTTTTGTCGAGGGGGGAAAAAAGACAACGCAACGCAAAGTTATCAAACGATTAAACTGTATATTCCAGGAATTCCTTTATTTAAAAAAAGAGAATGGAACATGAATTATCTTTATTCTGAATGCTTTTTCTTGGCATCTTTGCCAAAAAAAAAAGTCATCAGCCATCAGCATTATCACATAAAGGTTCTAAACTAACGTTAGGTGCCATCACAAATTGTAATGTTTTCTGATATAGACAATCAGTTACGTTAGTCCATTGTTCCGAAAATCCCGTAGGAAGGACAAGTGGTGGAAAGATTTTCACGTGCTACATAATTTAGAATAATAACGAGGCATTGGTCGATCAGATCAATGATAATACCGTTATATAAATTACTTAAATTAATAAATTGCTGAGGTGACACAGGCTTCATTGGATTGAAGCCAGTTCTATTAGCCGATTCCAGGTGGAAACACCAAACTGATGTTACCACGTGACAAAGATGCCAATTTCATTAAATAACCGCCGACTTGCTACATTAGATTCAAAATGTGCAAACAGATGGCACAAATTATACCCTTATCATAGTTCCAGACAATAAGATTTGTATAAATTGCCTAGCCATGTGTTAGATACATAAATTTCGGTGTTCATTTAGAGGTTATTTTACATTTTGCAAGCTATATATTCCAGACATTATTGCTACTGCAGAATAATAATGTAGAACTGGAAACATTAGCGCAATGTTTATATGCTATTTATAAACATAAAATGGTACTTCGACGCTGAAAAGCTTTTAAATAACGCATTTATGAGATAAAATAATTACACAATGAGGAAAGTTTCCTGGGTTAAGGAATTCAGACATAGTTGTAACTGATCCGCTCAAATCTGCTCTATTTGGACTTGATCTGTAAAGTGGCGTTACGCTATACAGAATTTAAAATTACTTACAGAGATCATTTGATCTAATGAATAAGCAATTATATTTTCTATTATCCGTTACTCCACTCCAATAAAACTAATATTTATCTTACATAATAATTAAAGAGCCGTGCCATTATTTTGAAAAAATGATGAACGAATGGCGATGAAAAGGAATGAATGGAACGCGGAAAGGACAAAATGAAAATTTATTGAACAACTTTATACAAAATATGCTTATAAGCTCGGTTTGACTGGAATTTCTAATGCAAGATTTTTCCTGATACTGCATTGAGCAAGTATAGTATTAAATGCGGTATAGATCACTCTTGCCGTGTTGGCAATGACCTAGGCTGGCAGTCACTATTGTTATTGCTAATGTTGCCGCAGAGTAAGGACGTCAGGCAGACCTACCCAACTGTAAGATCTGTCAGTACAACTAAAATGTTCGTGTTGGTCAACGTTCGGAAGATCCGTAAACAATTTGAATTATGCAAGCAACTTGTAACCCGTTTCTTTTCCTTGCTAAATGTAAAACACGTCTGTTTGTTCAGTACAAGGAAAAATTTCTGCGTCACACGAAAACAAATCTAACTGGACAGAAAACACTGAACATCAAAAGAAACAAAGAATGAAAGATGGAAGTATGAATTAATTAATTATTCCTTCTTCGTTTCCATTCTAGCTTTTGTTCATTCTTTCTTTATTATTTTCTTTCTGAATAATAATTAATAAATTTTTAAAAATAACTAGTATTAATTAATTGATTGATTGAAGAAAAATATTAAATTAGTTACAGAAACATAATAATTAATTGATTAAAAATATTATTCAGAAAGAAGTAAAGAAATTTAAAAAAACTGAAAAAAGGCAGAATGGAAGGAAAGAAAGAGAAATAAAGGGAAAGAAAAGAAAGAAAAAATGAATGAATGAAAGTACGAATGAATGAATGAATGAATGGAACACGGAAAGTACAAAAAATGAAGAACAAAATGGGAAGGAAGAATGCCGATAAATAACGAAGTGCAAATAGGGGAGAGAATCTACTCGTACGTAATATGAAAATATGAAAAAATATTTCTTGTTCATAAAAAAAATTGGCCAACAAGATTTGCTAGGTTTGTATAAATTATTGTTATTGTAAATTAAATTTATACATTTTGAAACAAAAACAAGAATGCCGACGGCAGAAAAGCAACTTCTATTAGCTATACTTTGTTTAGAGATACTGATATTTTCTTACCGCAGGTGCAACGATGATAAAACTACTAAATAGGATGTTAGAAAAATGAACGATGGTAATACGTTTGTCCCGTGGTATAGTAACATTAGACCTATTTTATTATTTCTTTGCGGTTATTATTACTATTATTATTACTATTTTATTATTATTCCTAATAACATCAACTTAATATAATAATAATAAACCTAACCTCTACATTAACTCAAGGAGACAAACTGTTGAAATAATGTGATCCTGAGCAGGCCGAAACGAATTAAAAAATAAATGTACTTAATATAGAACAAGAACAAGCATTTACACAGGAAAAATAGGCTTCCGGATAATAGACCATTTATACGACAAAAATCGTGAGTGTATGTCACCGTGGGAAATTCATACGATAAATTTTATTAATTGGTTATTATTATTATTATTATTATTATTATTATTATTATTATTATTATTATTATTATTATTGAATAAAATAGCAAGGAATGAAGGCAATATATTTTTACTCGAATGAATTTATAATATACGGTTTGCTGTTTAGTGTAAGAAGTTGATTAACTTTCTTTCTTTCTTTCTTTATCTTTGTTCTACCTCTCCCTTTGAGGATTTAAGCCGCCCGGGCCTTAGAGGGCCGCGACCTGTCGGGAGAGGATCACATACATACATACTTTTTTGACCAGAAGAGGACATGGAGGGCCTCCCCGGATGAGTGATCAGCCCAATGCCGGGGCCACTTCCGAGACAACAGACGAGACACACCATTCACAGACACACTCACTCCAATCAAGGTGAGGATGGGATGAAGATGATAATGACGGCCAGATCATATCTGGGGACCACAAGGGCCTAAAGTTACCCGACTTTTGTCTCACAGGTGAGGATAAACTCCAGAATAAAACCCACCTAGGTAACTTGTCCCGACCAGGAATCGAATCCGGGCCCGCTGCATAAGAGGAGCGAACGCATCGCCTACGCCACAGCGGTGGACGATTAACTTTCTATGCATATAAAATATTGATTCTTTGGGTTTTTGCTGAAAATGGTCCGAATTTAATATACATTAAAAATGATTCGTTAAGAAGCTTACATCGTGACGTGTACTTTTAATACATAAAAAAATTGATAATTTGAGCAAAATAACGCTTAAATTTTGAGTTTTCAAAGTTTATTCTTTAGTTAAATATTATTCTAATGACAAGAATGAAAATTATACCAATAATCTGAATCCGAGTGGAATCGAAATTATACTAATAATCTGAATCTGAGTGGACTCCAGTTGCTAGCTTTAAGTTCCTGAAAAACATAGATTTTATTTTTCTTTAACACAAAAACAAACAAATGCCATAAGCAACGCGAAAAATAAGACCAGTTGTTGGGATTAGTATCTTATTAGTTTCCTAGATGTAGGCTATGAGTAAAAACTTATAATTAAAATAAAAGGATCGTTCGAGAAACGAATGTAGAGCCAGTTTCTAGGTCCTCTATTTAAAGATTTACAGCCACTTTGCTTGCTGATATTGATGGCTCGCCTTTAAGCATGGTTAAATAATTCAGTATTGGTAGGAATGAATTTTGTGTTGCTAAAATATATTCTTATTTAATTTTTGAGATTAGTGTATCCAGAATCGACTCTTCATTCTATTTAATAACGAACAGGCTCTTAAACAAAATGCACCCAAATCCAATGGTTTAGTTGTATTCTGTCCTTGTGTATGCAGGTGATGAGGCGAGCATGCGCAACATTCTGTAATTGTAAATTATAACTTTTATGGGGTCCAACCTTTTTTGCAGCCGACTGTGCAGTACATGGCTATATACATGAAAATAACAATGTTCGGTTACACGTTATTTCTGAGAAAGATAAACGTGATAATTCTGATCTCTGAGAAAGGTAAAAATGAAAATTCTATTTTTAAAAACAACACAAACTTAAAATACTGCAGGCTACCTTCTATATTCTACATTTGTCCTCATATTGGCAATAATAGTGGAATATTGAATATGCCACGAACATGTCAAGAAACAGATGTTCTCTGATATATATTTAAAAGACTTCGACAAAATAAATCTTGTCACTTACATGCCACAAAGCCTCTATTCCATGTACTAAGCTATCGTATTTCTAATGGAAGCTGTCACCGCTCTTCCTAACACTGGTATGAGTAAGGAGATTATACATTTAATCCAACATGGATTTGTTACACGAAACAAAAAGTTGCTTGTTGTTTCATATGAAGTGGAAGATTGGAATCTCGAGTTAAAATTACAACTATCGGCTAGTTTGTGGTTGAGCTTACAAGGTGTCTTGCAACTTGTAATTTGTCAGGATGTTCGGCCATACATTGCCCCGATATAGCGACAATACAAGTTACAATGCTCAATTTTCGCAAGGAGTTTCCCGAAACCTAATCCCACATTAACTAGTTTCTTACACATAGGTCAGTAACAGGACATCGAACTTAAGGGAATTCTTTTGAGTTATTTATATGTAAATAATGAATATGAACATCACACATGAATTTATATGATAAAGATTAAATCTTTTTTATTTTATAGATTTAACATCCAACAAGAAACTGCCTTTTACATTAGTGTGTAAGAAAGACGTAATACGAGCACAAGGAGTGATTCTATCATATATTTAATAAAAAGGTTGTGAACTTTTTAAGTCATATTATTTCTACAGTAAACGTTCGCTACTAACCGAGGCCTGACATACAAAAAGCAATTACATAATGGTAACCAGGAATTCAAAGCACAGTTCATATGATATTATATAAATAGAAAAACATTTCGGTCATGTGCCACTAGCGATTGTAGGGTCTATTGTTCTAAAGTTTTTTTGTTATTGTTAGCTCCAAATGATTAATCGCGATTAAATTACAAAACTATTTAGGAAATGGGTCTTCAGTTTTGGCTGATTGTCGGCAAGCAAAACTCTACATTTTATTTTTCAAGGACCAGCAACACTTGTAAATCTATATGCTTAAAAGTATATGCATGCGAGGTGAGGCTAACTAAGCCTCGAACTGACAGTGAGTAAAAATTACTGTTGAAAAATAAGTAGAATTTATAATAAACATAATACAGGAAGACCCAATGAGCCATGAACCAGCTGCGAGGTGTTTTTCTCACTGGGCCTGTGGACACGTGTTTCCCGCCGCTGATGCAATCTAGGTCACGCTGTTGACGCTGGTATTGCTCTACTCTGCAGTATTGCGTTGGCCGTGATGCGATGTATTTCAGTGTGAGTCGGTGTAGTGCAACTGTAACGAGTTATTAAGTGCCAGTATGGTACTTTATGAGATTGTGTGGGGGGGGGGGCGAAAAATGTCTGTCCGTCTGTCCGTCCGTCCGTCCGTGTGTCTGTACGCGCTCTAACTCAAATACGCTTTATCGGATTTTCATGAAACTTGGAAAACACATTTATAATGTCAATGGGAAGAACCCTATTGATATTGAAGCAAATCGGTTCACCGGTACCAGAGTTAAACCCAATTTAGTGTCTATTTTAAAGGCGCCATAACTCACATACGCTTTATCGGATTTTCATGAAACTTGGAATACCTATTTATAATGTCCATGGGAAGACGTCTGTTGATATTGCAAAATATCGTACGACTGAACTTCAGGTGCATTAATCCAACAGAGTTGCAGTAACCCGGAAGCCTGTCACAAGATTATCGTCCAGAAAATTCCACACAGATTGCAGTACTCGACTGAGCCCTACGGGATCAACAGAATAGCGAAGCAGTTAAAACCGTATAGGTCTACATTTCCATATTAGTAGGGTGACCGTACGTACTCTTTTTAGAGGACTTGCCCCCATTTTTATGCCCTGGTCCTCTGTTCTCGAACAAATCTTTAGTCTTCCAAAGTGTTCTCCTCTTTTTGTTATAGTTGGATGACTTCGTTGTTCGAAATGGGTGCTTAACTCTGGCTCAGTCTAGACTCTTTTCGGTAAATACATTCAATAACCATTGTTATTTTCACCCTGTAAACTGTAAAACATGACATTCAGAATTATTAAAAATTGCTGAATTTTGTTTGTATCCCAAGCCATGACGTAAATATTGAGTTTTCTTTAATTTCATCTCAATGAAGAGATGAACGAAAAAGGTTGACAATAATTATTGAATCTGTTAAAGATTTATTGTTGGCGTAATATAACTTGAAGGAATACGGTCTGTTCCCGTCAGGATTATTATATACATGTACATCTTGAGAAAACCTAAACTCCTGAAAGAAAAATCATCCTCAGGGAGATATCTGTATACTTTGCATGCTGGTTTTTAATATATACAATTTGAGAAATTGTTAAAAATACTTATTTTTATGTTTATTAACAACTAGCAGGTACCTGCAGCTTCGCCCTCGATAATTATTTAAAAAATTAAAAATTAAGATCATAATAGTTAAATCATTATATTTATGAACACCTAAATCACGTGGACAAATAACAACGATTAGAAAGCGTCGCCTGGTAAAAACGACCTGAGATTCGAATTCCCTGGCCCAGAAAACACCTGTATAGTGAGTTTCGTCCAAATCGAACAATGTTTGTCCATTTAGGCCTATATTCATTATGAATCGTTCTAAAACTAAACAAATAGGCCTAATTAGTGTATAAGGAAACAGCTAAAAATTAGGCTTTAGAGTGCATTCCCCGATTATAAAGTGCCGCCGGGGAAGAACGATCTCATATTCGAGTTCTCTGGCCCAGGAAACCCCTGCATAGTGTGTTCCGTCCAAATTCATCAATGTTTGTAAATTTAAGCCTATATTCATTATCTCTCTTCCGACTATGTTGAAAATTTCAGATGTCTGCGGGCCTTGACATTATAAACGAATGAATCGACCAGAGCGGGCTTACAAAATAAGCGATTCTTTTATTTCCAAATCATGACAAAAGTGGGCAAAGCCGTCTGCAATTGAAATGTATTACTGAAAACTGCTGCTTCGAAAGCGCAAAAAATGCTTTTTTTCTGGCGGTTTTTCACTCATTTCTCGCGAACGAAAGCGAAAATTAAAAATTCGGATTCGAGGTGCATTTTCACACCCTTCAGTCCATCTAGGCTATCTACTCTTATACAATTCAACGGCCCTGAATAGCGTGCTCACTGCCTCGCTCACTTCGTGAGACATCGGGCATACTCTGCGATGTTCGTCTCTCTCAGTCTAAACTTTCACGAAAAGTACAAAATTAGGAAAACTGCTTCTTTATTATATAAGGCCTAAGTGAAATGAACACAATGAACAAATATTCTAATTTTATTTTTACTTACAATTTTCATACCTCTAAACCACAAACATTTTTAATACACTGCCAGTGTAAATATCTTAAAAATCCTGCAGTCAATTAATAATGGCAGGTGAAGCCGCAGGCATCAGCTTTAATATATCGATAGTTTAATCCTGGAAGTATCACGGACAATAAAAATCCAAACCAATCACTCCTTTCCTCGAAAAATTATATAATTTCTGAAAATTACACTGAATTTTTCAAATAAGATTCACATCATATTCATCTGTCAACAAACAGTTGAGAAACGATACGTATTATCCACCGCCGTCTCGAGAATTACGCACGAGAGTGCAGTCTAGAAGGCAGTGGTTCACAGTTAGCTTTGGAACTGCAGGATCGAATCTGAGATCGTTTTCCCAGGCGGCCTTTCTAATCGTGGAATGTACTCTAAAGATGGAATTTTAGCTGTTTCATTAATTATTATTAATGGTTTAGTTTAAGAATGATTCGCGTGCAAGTGTTAATAAATATAATGCTTTAATAATTATTATACTATTATTTTTAATTTTTCAATTAATTATCGTGGGCGAAGCCGCGGGCACCTGCGGATTTCAGATCTCTGCGTTCAGTAGATTTCGCTGGGCATCGCGGACAGACAGAAAGACAAACAATTCCTTTTATTATTATAGATATTAATATACTTTGATATTTGTAAACTCCACATCTAAATTATATCCATTTCTTTACGGCTTCCGGATT
Organism: Ectobius pallidus; assembly: GCA_964059195.1. Classification (NCBI taxonomy): domain Eukaryota; kingdom Metazoa; phylum Arthropoda; class Insecta; order Blattodea; family Ectobiidae; genus Ectobius; species Ectobius pallidus. The sequence continues at coordinate 25,895,785 of CAXKWD010000010.1, read as the reverse complement.
GACCTAATTTTTTCTCCAATGTCCTCATTTTCCCACCATGTCCTGATTTCCCCACTCTGTCCTCATTTTCCCACCCTACTGCCCTCTTCTTCGTGTAGGTAGATCTGGGCCCTATTTCATAAAAATTACAATTTTACAGATGACAGGTGACATATAATTGTTTTACAAGTTTACATTTTGACAATTGCGTTTTTCATAAAAGCTGACAACTTTACATAAATGTCATGACAATTTTGTAGAATTGTATGACAATTTTACATATTGTTGTTTCTCAAAACTTTTGAGTTTACAGGTAAAAGTCCGACAAATATGTCAAATCTTAGGATACCTACCATTTATGAAACATAAGATTTTGGTGAAATATTTACAAGTTTACAAAAAATGTAGAATTGTCATTACAGAAGTGACAGGCAATCTTTCATATGTAGGGCAAGTTAGTAGGTTATGTAAATGTGTGGCATAACTTGGCAAACTCTTTCTTGTTAATAAACTTGCTAAATTGTTTTGTTAATAATGAAAACTAGTAGTAGAGATATTGGTAGTAGTGAGTGTGATGAAAAAATAGACATGAGACCACGCAGGGTTTTTAGGCAATGGGTTAACCTAACTTAAAATTTCAGTGACTTTGCAAAGAGAAATATAATTCAATTATTTTCCATAGTAATAATCGATTACTTAGGTATCACATTCGATGTTGAGATCGATTATCGCACGCGTATATGAGAGCCATCTACAGTGTACTAAAGTAATCTTTAGGTTTGACATAAAATTGTCGCGTTTATGAAGAGGGCTCTTTTAGTCTTGACAATTTACATTAATTTGCCTGTAATTTAAGGAAAAGTTGTAATATTTATGAAAAATAGAATTGTCATGACATATTGACAAATTTGTCAGATTTGACATAATTGTCGTATATGTCACACCTGTAGAGTTTTATGAAATAGGGCCCAGGTCACCCTACGTATTACGGTAGTCGCTATCACATCGAAAATAATGTTGATTAATATGGTTGTAATATGTATGGTAATTGAAATAAATACGTAATAATATTTTTAAATTGGCCATGTCTTTCGTCTCATACATCGACTCACAGAGCTCTGCGTTCTATTTTACAGAGACTAGAGCTGTCGAATACGAATAACTACGTCTTTTAAGCTTATAATCCATTTGCCTGTAGCAAATGTGTGTAGTGAAAATGCGATTAGACTGTATTCTCCTTCTACGTTTCTAAGCCTGCCCGTAATTAATATCTTCTGTTCACTCTGTTCTCTTTCTCTGTTAGGTTTGAAATCAAGGAAGGTGCTTGCACATAAAAGATAATTAAATGTTTCATAGACTTAGGGCCTATATTACGAAATGGTCAACAACTTAATTGAATTTTCAAGATTTTGAAGTTATAATGTTTGGAGGAGCAGGTTTTAGAAGAAATTCCTGTAACTTTAATGAATTATTGCAACACTTGCTCTGCTCCAAGGAAATAATAAAGCTGATCATCCCTACTTCTTAAGTTCTATTTAAACCTGTTATGACACAAACTGCAGAGGTTAAAACAAAAGACATGGGCAAAAATTACAGCTTCTGAGACATTCTTCTCTTCGATAGCTATAATTATTCTTTGGTTTTGGATAGTAATAGGCCTGCCAGTTTAAAAGCACGCCTGGAAGTTATTTAAACATCATTATAAGAATGCAGTAACTGCATCAAATACCTTGATAATGATACACTTTTTTTTCGTGTTGATAAAAGAATGAAGTACGTCTCTAAGTTATAAATAGATATAATTATTACTTCCTCTACATGTAACATGGGTACTATAGGTGGACCAGATATTGCATTAGGTCCAGCATTCCTTTTCTGAGTTTTCACATTAATATAAGTTTTGAGGTTCTCTGAGTGTTCCCGCTCCCACGGTAGCTCGCAGGCGAAATAGGGACACGGGGAAACCTCTCCGGTTTGAAGGATGCTACACTAAGTCAAGTTTAAATACATTTATTGAGCCCCTTGAAAGATACAAAGAGCACAATGGACAAAATGATAAATAGACCCTTTAAAATACAAGATGGAATTTTGTATCTTGCTTTACAAATAAATTCCTCTTCCTAGCGGTGCCGAAGAAGATGAAATGTTGATGAAGTCAAGGGGAGACGACTTAGTAAGCTCCTTCTGGAAAATAAGGCATGCTTGCCTTATAAGACTGATGAATAGCTCGGAGGACCAGAGCAGAGCAATTTTTATAGTCGCGCTTGCTCGGACGACTGAGAAAGAATTTCACTATTCTTGAAGTGAATGCGCACTATCAGCAAATTATTTTAAGGTCGACTTGCTGCTTCGACCGAAAAGAAGAACCTTTAGATGTTGCTTCGACACTGCAACTAAAATTAAGCACTCTGAAATATTCACTTCACAGCAGTACTTACAGTAAATCCTTTTACTTAATGAGTTACGCATTCAAGTTCATACGGTTTGATCAGGGAAGTAAAAAACTTGGCTTCACACATTTGTAATTAAATCACAAATAAATTACTTTGATGAATGTACTAAATTGCGTCTCTGCAATAACTAGGGCTGGGAAACTTCAAATTCCCAGCTCGACAATAATAACTAGATTCAGAATTCTGAACTGAAAACTAGCCTGGCGAAAGCTTCGAACGAGAGAATAAGAATGAATAGCAAGAATGACAGACGTCACGACATGTGACGTAAAGCAAGAATCCCATTGGCCAAGAAAAACAATAAATAATTAATCTTGGAAATAAATCAATTAAGTTACATTAAAATACTAAAACATAAATAAGAGAATTAATAGCATTACTTCAAAACTGAATTGTTTCTTTAAAAACACAAAATTATGAATAAAATATACTAAAAAATAATCAGACTGAAACTTTGGGTTGGAGATTATAACATGACTATCCAAAAAATGAAAGATGCGACAGTCAAATGTTATTTCTTATGAGAATTGATGGGAGAAAGAACAAACAGATAAGTAAACATATTTAAAATTATATTGAAGACACAACAAGAAAAATAAAACAAACGAAGACACAAGCCTGTTGCCATAGCAACACGGCGAATGACCTCGCGAAACCAGCTAATGCCTCAAATCCGGCCAGACACGAATGCTGGACGGAACATATTGCCCGCGATAATTTCGCTCGTGAAATTATCTAACAGAATGTGACGTCAAGCAAATTCGTGAATGCAAGGATTCGAGGCCAAAACAACTATCAAGTCGCAATAAAGTCAAAATCGGTGGAGTGGGATGCGTCCGGCATCAGCACTCTGAATGAAAGCAGGTGTCACTGTCCCTCTTCACTGACAGGCAGAGGAGCCAACTTGATGAGGGGCCTCTTATAAGTGCCTGAGACAGTGCGCACAGTGACAACTCTGACAAGGCCGTCTGGGCCTGGGTGTACTTGGTGCACCAGACCAAGCACCCACCTATGAGGAGGTACATTGTCCTCGAGAACCAATACAGGGGTACCCAAAGGAACGTCTGGCAGTACCTTATGCCACCTTGCACGACGCTGTGGCGTGTGGAGATAATCCACGGACCACTTCTTCCAAATACAAGTGACCATCTGCTGAAGATGGTTCCAACGGGAACGCAGGCTGTACCCACCAGAGAGGTCAGGACTGGGCACCGACACAATGGGCTTGCCAATAAGAAAGTGGCCGGGAGACAAATATCCAAAGTCATCCACGTCCTCAGATAACGACATCAAAGGACGTGAATTCAAGAATGACTCAATTTGTGTGAGAACAGTAGACATCTCCTCGTAAGTGTACTTACAGGACGAGGACATCCTCTTCAAGTGGAACTTCAAAGAGCGTACTGCCGCCTCATGAAGTCCTCCCATGTGTGGAGAGTGAGGAGGCAAGAAACGCCAATGAATGTTCAAATGCGCAGTGGCGTCTTGCACTGCGGAGTGATGTTCTGATGACATCAAAAGCCTAGAGAGGTTCTGCAGGTCGGCGTGGGCTCCGACAAAGTTTCTACCATTATCACAAGTGATTGAACTTGGAATTCCACGACGACTTGTGAACCTTGACAATGCCGCCAGGAAGGCACGTGAGGTGAGCGAAGTCACTAGCTCAACGTGTACGGCCTTCGTGGACATGCAGACAAAAATAGCAACGTAGGCTTTAGTAGTCACCTTGGACCGCGGGCCACCAAACTTGAGAGAGAATGGACCGGCGTAGTCCACACTAGAGTTTGTGAAAGGAGGGAGAGGATTTACTCTCTCAGGAGGCAGATCAGCCATCTTTTGCTGAAAAGCCTGAGCCTCAAAGCGGAAGCAAACACTACAGCGCCTCCGTACACTGCGAACCAGCTTGCGAATGCAAGGGATCCAATACGACTCTCGCAAGTGTAAGATGACTAGCTGAGGTCCTGCATGACCTAGATGCAAGTGCACATGGAGAACTAACTGCCTGGTGAAAGCATGCTCTGCAGGAAGTAATATCTGATGCTTGTTGTCAAAGGGTAGGTTGGACCGACTTAGACGTCCACCTACACGCAGGATGTTATCCTGAATAAAAGGGCATAGTTGCCGGATCTTACTAGAAGAAGGCAAATCTTGCGAGGAAGACAATGCTTGAATTTCCTTTCTGAAAGCATTCCTTTGAATGATTCTAATGCAAGAATGCAAAGCTTCAGTAAGCTCTGAAGGCAATAAAGGGCCATTGATAGGTGACTTGAGTTTCAAGTAATTTTTAATGAAACGTCGCACATAAGCCATGACCCTGATTGTTTTCAAGTGTGAAAACTTAGTCAGCCATGGGCTTAAGCTAGAGGTTTCGATGGTGACTAGCGCTGCTATCTTCACCTCTGGGAGAGACGAAGACTCGAGCTCAGTGGGCAAACTGGGCCACTGAGTGGAGTCGGCAGTAAGCCAAGAAGGGCCTGACCACCACAGAGAGTTGTTAAGTAGATCAGAAGGGGTGGCTCCCCTAGAGATGAGATCAGCGGGATTGTCCTTAGATGACACATGCGACCAAGATTCAATGGCAGTGAATTCTTGGACGTCCGCGACTCTGTTAGCCACGAAAGTCTTAAGTTTAGAAGGTGAATGGGATTCTGGAGCCGATACAAAGGGCAACTTATCAATGTATCGCCCATCGGAGTCACGCTGAGTATTGGCAGCAAAATGCTGTTCACAAACTGACTCGTCAGGGAAGGGGGCTGAGTTAGACACTCGTTCTAACTCCCAGAGCCGGGAAAGCTGGTTACTCACTAACTGGTCAGCAGTTAGGAAGGCTGAGTAATTAGAAGACATAGCCTCCGAGCATTCAGGCTCATTGGGGCTTGCTTCAAGATAACGCTTAGCCGTGGATCGGCGTCGATGACCATTGGAAGTATGGCAACGCTGTGAAGGGAAAGGCGCAGAGGGCAGTTTCCCGGCGAAGTACCAACCAAGGTGCGAGTTCTGAATCGTAGGTAACTCACAGGTGGAAATTTGCCCTGGACACACCACTTGGGCGCAAATCTCCACTCCAAGAAGTAGATCGACACACTTAGGACGACTAAAAACTGGGTCAGCCAAGGGAAGATTCGGAGGAATGTTCCATTCCTTCGTCTCAATGAAAGAGCTCGGGAACCTTTTCTCCGAAATCTCCGGAACGACAATGGCCTGTGCATTGTAGCGCCATGAAGTCACTCGCGACTGAATCGTGATGCTGGTTAGCTTATGTGTGCTAACATTAGTGGACAAAATTCCCGCTAGCGTAGTCCGCTGCGCATGAGGAGCTAGTCCAAGACGCCTAAACAGCCTGTTGCTAATAAGATTGCAGTCTGAACCGCTATCCAGGAGGGCTGTGGCCTCAACAGGCGAGCCGTCTGAGTCCAGGATGCGGACAGTAGCAGTAGGAAGCAAGCAGCGCTGCTGGGTCTGACTAGAAGCCATAACACCTGCAGTGTTGGCAGCCTGGTGACTATCGCTAGTCGGGTCGTGGAGGAATGTGCTATGTCTCCCAGCACATCTCCTGCACTGAAAAGTCCTACAATTGTTGGCATGCCCTTGACTAAACAGGCATACGCGACACAGTTTGCGGTCTCTAACAAACTGGTCTCTTTGAGCGAAAGTCATGCTCCTGAAGTCGCTGCATGAAAACAGGTCATGCACAGCAGTACGACAACAGAGACATTTAGGCCTCGAAGAAGAAGACTTTGACTTGGAAGGAGCCGGAGAGCTCGGAACTGACTTAGCAGCCTGACTTTTCGTGGCAGCATCAGTCATCTGCAGTATGCGAACTCGGCTTTCCAAGAAGACAAATAACTCCTTGAGAGTAGGGAGCTTCCCTATTTTGACAGATGACTCCCATTCTCTGATAAGGTTCATCGGAAGCTTGTCGATGATAATTCTGGTAATAATCAGATCTGACAACTCCACTTCTCTATTAAGGGAATTCAGTGCATGTACCGTGCTTATAAAATGATCCAGGTATTTCTGCAGGGATTCTGCAGAATACCTCTCAATCTGAGGGGGAGAGAAGAGATTGTCCAGATGGGTGTTGGCGATTAGCCGGTCGTTATCAAACCTATCAATCAAAGTCTGCCACGCCACCTGGAAAGTCGCAGCAGAGACAGGAATATTCTGAATGACCGTACTAACCTCTGATGACAGGCAGGACTTCAAGTACTGATACTTGTCCATGTCCGAAATGTGCCTGTGTTGAATTACCAACGACGAGAAAGTGTCACGAAACTCGATCCACTCAGAGGGGTTCCCATTGAACTGAGGAAGACGGATTTCGGGGAGTTTCGGTAACAACGGCGTGACAGGGTCGAGCGAGGAGCGCTGACTGGCAGTCTGCGCCTGCTCGGGTTCATATAGCTGTTTCTTTTCAGCTATCATGGAGTCAAAGAAACTGATGACTTTATAATAATCAGATTCCACTGCGTGAAAGTCGAATTCATGATCCTGGTAGGCCTCGTCAATGGCCACCTGAGCATAATCTGACTTGTAGGCCTTGAAGACCTCTACGAATTCAGAGCGGCGAATGCGCGCTTCATGAAGCGTAGTGAGATCTTCGATTTCGTACTCTCGCATAATCTGCATTTGACGCAGAAGTTGCGATTGCAAGTACTCGAAGCGTCTTATTTTAGCCTTTTGGGCAGCTTCGGCCTGGGCGTGGGCTTCGGCTCTCTTAGCCTCAGCTTCCTTTTCGGCTAAAGCCAGCTGGGCCTGAGCCTGCCTCTCTGCAAGGGCTTGCTGGGCCAGGGCCTCCGCTCTCTTAGCTTCGGCTTCCTCACGGGCTAAAGCCAGCTGGGCCTGAGCCTGCCTTTCTGCAAGGGCCTGCTGGGCCAGGACCTCCTTGTCAGATAAGGCCTGAAGAAATTTACACAACTGAGAGTTGCCTCTGGAAATGACGGCGTCGACTTCTGCCCTATAGGCTTCTTCAGCATCAGAATAATCCACACCGTCGATTTCAGTCTGAACAAGGTCGAACTTAGCTGCAAGTTCGTCTAACTTGGACTCATACTTCTTGAGTTCAGGATAAGTGACATCCTCAATGGCTAAATTACTAATGACATTAACCTGCCGCGTAATCTGGGCCTTAATGGGAACTCGCTTGGCTTTAAGAGCCGTCAAACCGTCTGGACTCGACATAGCGACTTGCTTATACAATGTCTGAATTAAATAGGTTGCCCGCCTAGAGCCGGTGCAACAATGACAAATTAAGGTTTGTTTATAAGAATGGAGTGAGTTGCCCGCATAGGAGCATACGAGTAGACAAAGAAATAGTGTGTAGCTGTACAGGTGTAAGTACACAGATGTAAATGTTTACACTTTACAAGAAAGTACAAAAAACTTAATTGAAATCTGTCAGAGACCTCCCTCAAACGCAATGCGGAGGAGAACCACAGATACTTATAGCAACTGACTTTAAACTACTTATTACTGATGGCTACTGATGGTAGCGTCTCACACCGGCGGCAAACTATACCGGGAGAACAAGATTGATATATAAGAATGACTAGAATTGTGGCTAATCACTGAGGTCTCTGTAATAAGTGACCAAGACAAATTCAAACTGTTAATTGAATAGTTACTCTACGTTAATTATAGGTCACTAACTATCAATGCATCTTCAACCATAGGCCTCTGGGTCATATCCAGGCCCGGAGGAACCACAAAGAGATGTTCCCGCTCCCACGGTAGCTCGCAGGCGAAATAGGGACACGGGGAAACCTCTCCGGTTTGAAGGATGCTACACTAAGTCAAGTTTAAATACATTTATTGAGCCCCTTGAAAGATACAAAGAGCACAATGGACAAAATGATAAATAGACCCTTTAAAATACAAGATGGAATTTTGTATCTTGCTTTACAAATAAATTCCTCTTCCTAGCGGTGCCGAAGAAGATGAAATGTTGATGAAGTCAAGGGGAGACGACTTAGTAAGCTCCTTCTGGAAAATAAGGCATGCTTGCCTTATAAGACTGATGAATAGCTCGGAGGACCAGAGCAGAGCAATTTTTATAGTCGCGCTTGCTCGGACGACTGAGAAAGAATTTCACTATTCTTGAAGTGAATGCGCACTATCAGCAAATTATTTTAAGGTCGACTTGCTGCTTCGACCGAAAAGAAGAACCTTTAGATGTTGCTTCGACACTGCAACTAAAATTAAGCACTCTGAAATATTCACTTCACAGCAGTACTTACAGTAAATCCTTTTACTTAATGAGTTACGCATTCAAGTTCATACGGTTTGATCAGGGAAGTAAAAAACTTGGCTTCACACATTTGTAATTAAATCACAAATAAATTACTTTGATGAATGTACTAAATTGCGTCTCTGCAATAACTAGGGCTGGGAAACTTCAAATTCCCAGCTCGACAATAATAACTAGATTCAGAATTCTGAACTGAAAACTAGCCTGGCGAAAGCTTCGAACGAGAGAATAAGAATGAATAGCAAGAATGACAGACGTCACGACATGTGACGTAAAGCAAGAATCCCATTGGCCAAGAAAAACAATAAATAATTAATCTTGGAAATAAATCAATTAAGTTACATTAAAATACTAAAACATAAATAAGAGAATTAATAGCATTACTTCAAAACTGAATTGTTTCTTTAAAAACACAAAATTATGAATAAAATATACTAAAAAATAATCAGACTGAAACTTTGGGTTGGAGATTATAACATGACTATCCAAAAAATGAAAGATGCGACAGTCAAATGTTATTTCTTATGAGAATTGATGGGAGAAAGAACAAACAGATAAGTAAACATATTTAAAATTATATTGAAGACACAACAAGAAAAATAAAACAAACGAAGACACAAGCCTGTTGCCATAGCAACACGGCGAATGACCTCGCGAAACCAGCTAATGCCTCAAATCCGGCCAGACACGAATGCTGGACGGAACACTGAGATATATATATATATATATATAATAGGCTAATATAATATATATTATGATTTAATATAATATATATTATGATTTGAAAAACATGCATGTGATTACTTTTCGTGGATACGGCATAAAGCATGGGCGACTTTCTCTTAGTAATTCTCTACATAAAGAGATTAGAGAATGAATGTTTGACTTTACAGTAATGCTTAAGCTTTATCGAAAGTTAGTGCCACGTCTAGACCGCACTCTGTGGTCTCGTGATTAGCGCCGCTAACTACAGATACGAATGCCCTGGTTTGATCTCTGGTATCTCTTCGGATTTTTCTGAGGTAGGGATGGTAGGTGCACTCAGCCTCGTCTTTAAACTGAAGAGCTACTTGATTGGGAAGTAGCGGCTCCGGTCACGGAAACCACCATTAACGGCCGTGGGTGGCGGCATGCTGACCACATCCTGCCATCTGCGAATGGTAGTAGACGCAGCGGTCGGGTGGTAGATCTAGTCCCTTCAGGGATGTAGTACCACGGAGTTTAGTTTTAGTTAGTGCCACAACGAACGCATTAAAGCCTGCACAACAGAAGATATAAACATAATGAAAATACTGCGGAAATATATATAGGAAGCATTTTAATTCTGACTTCTGTACAATACCTAGTATTTATTCATCTTAGGCCGACCTTATTTCTCCAGTTTGCATTAATATAATGAAGAAGCTGCAGTCAATTGACAACATGATAGGGCTTCTTGGTAAATGCTCGCTAAACCGTCAGAATAAGCTCTAATATCCTATCGGATAGCCACCAACCAAATTTACAGATTGCCCATTATATTATAATTGCTCCAAGAAAATTCGGAGATGTCAGGTCCATAAAATATATAAAGGTAAATCTATTTAAATTATGCAGTTTATCCAATAAGTATTAAACGTGGAATTCATTAGGCTAACTTACATGACCAATAGAAGCTGTCTTATTAACTGAAATTACTATATCTTTATTTCAAGTAGGCCTAGCTCATTGTTGTCCTCATCGGTTGCTTGCACCCCGTTATGTATCTCCCTATATAAAAAAGCTCCTAAAGAAATCGGGTATGGAAGTCAGACCTCCGGATTCTTACTAAATGCAAGACATAACTTGCAGTATTTCCTGCCACCACAGTTGATTACTTAACTGAACGCAATGGTTTGGAGCAATTCATTTCAGTGGAACTGAGACTATTCTAAGAATACCGTCTCTTTCAAAATGCTGTGAATTGCTGCAGCTTGATAAATGATCTGTAGCTGTTACTTTCTCCTCTGGTTTCTGTTTCCAGATTAGATGACTCAATTCTAAGTGGAACAATGATGGCATAGATATCCTTGACCTGAGAAATAATAATCGGCCTTATTTAGTGGGACCATCTTCAAGCAACGTTGGAATTTAGTGTAATCAAATGAGCTTTAATTAGCAAATAGCCAGAGTGATGACAGTCAACTAACCAAGCACCAAAATACAGAATGAATGATTAACAAAAGATGGTGAGAAAAATAATTCAGTAAGAATTTTCAATAAAATACCAATGATAAAAAAAAATTACAGCGTTAAGAGGTTCTATTCATTGCACGTAAGCATTAGTCCAGGAAAGTCAAGTATCTTAGGCGAAAACATGATTTATTAAAAAATACAATTAACCAAAGTTATATTAGCTATATAAAACAGTAATTACATTATTTGGGTAGTATTCAAACCAATTTTAATCCATGAGCATTTGAAGCTTTTTTTTCTATAGTCCCCTGGTTTTAAGATCCCGGCGATGTCTGTTTTTTTTATTATACCCTGGAATACCAACAGAATTTTCACAGAACCAGAGAAAGATACCACATAGAGAGCATGGTATGCAGTGTTATAAATTTCCAACCATTTGATGCAAGGAATTGATGGGTGTTGTGGAATAGTTTAATATACAGAAATCTGAGGAATTTCGAACTATGTATTACCAAACTTAGAATATCAATTTGAATTATTAGCAAACTTGTCGTGGTATATATATATATATATATATGTGTGTGTGTGTGTGATAAGTTACTGAAGTTCCATAATAGAGAACATATTCCTCAATAACATTAAGTAGTAGAGAATTTGGGTATATCGTTATCTTCAACATAATGCTAGTTGCTAATATGGTGTAGATTGGTTGGTAGGTTATTATTTAACGACGGGGATTTACTGCAACTTAGGTCTGTGACCGTCGCCGGTGTGCCGGAATTCTGTCCCGCAGGAGTTCTTTTTGATGCCAGTAAATCTACTGACATGGGCCTGTCATATTTATGCACACATAAATGCCACCGATCTGGACCAGGGACGAACCCGCAACGTTGGGCACTGAAAAACAGCGCGATACTAACTGCGCCATGTCCAGACTGACCAAAAATAATAATCACGGTCTTTAAAAAATATGCCGATGTTGTTCAAAACTTGACTAAACCCAAACCTTGGCTAAAATTTAACTATGTTAACCGTCCTTTTTGTTTAAATATGTTTTTATACGTTTCTGGCAGTAGGAATAAAAATATACGTTACTTTTTTTAAACAAATTGTTGTTTAATAAATAGAAATGAGGATAAGATTGGATTATTTCTGGTTTCTTTGACCAAAAGAATAGGGTTGGTACAATGTATGGAATATTCATGTAATTGATTGGGATTCAAGCTAGTTTCAGGCTTTTTTCGAAAGTATCACACGTAAATAGAGGATATAATTACGAGGCTCATTCAATAAAGATACAAACTGACCTGGAGAAAAAAATCGTTCATTTTTACAAAACAATACTTTGCCTACTTTTCAACATAATCCCCATCAACATTTATGCACTTGTCCCAAAGGGTTACTAGCTTTTTTATACCGGCTGCAGAGAACTCTTTGTCTTTGTGTCGGAGCCAATTTCCCACAAATTTCTTGACATCCTCGTTATCCTGGAACTTCTTCCCACGTAATGCCTCCTTCAGTGGACCAAACAATTCGAGTTTCTTGCAACTTCAACAGGCCGGCCAGAACGGCGTTTGTCAGTCACTGATTCTCTACCAGTTTTGAACTGTTCTACCCACTCGTAAAAATCTCCACGGTTCATACAATTTTCACCATTCCCTTTAGTCTTTCTGGATTATATATTAGCTGGTTTTTCACCTTCACCAATCAAAAAACGAATCACAGAACGTTGTTCAGCCAATGTGGAATTTCTAAAAAGTTCCGACATCGTTACACTTAATTTTGAGGTTATAAACAGAGCAATGTTGATCCATCAGTTGATTAGAACTCATCCCAGTGATGCCAATTTAAAATTCTTAATGTATCAAACGTTTACTACCAACCGTCTTTTCCCCAGACCAATTTATCTCTTTAATTATTGAATGACCCTCGTATCATCAATGAAGAATCGTACTGTATATCTTCTTTTACTTAAAGTATATTACGCAGCTATTTTACCCAACGAAAGGCAAATCTGTAATTATTTAGCATACGTGTCAGTGACGTTATCATTTAAGTGGGAGTAATTATTTTTAAAAGCAAACTGCACTCAAGATGTTGATTCTCTGAAACTCGTTGCCTAAAATATTTGTTAATTACTCCCATATCTAAGAATCTATTATAAATATGATGGGCGCAACCTCAAAAGAATTGCGTTATCAGGCGTGCACGGCAAGAATGCGTTCTTGGAGTTCGTTTACACTTGGAATGGTAATTTTCTTGGAATATTTAGAGCTCGCTTCTTTTGAAATCCATTCCGTGGATAATAACAATCTAAATCTGCAAGTTAAAACATAAACTTTGAAACACATATTATAAAAATTGCCTCAAAAAGAATTTCTTGCGTGTTCTAAATATGCTCGCTGTCAGCGCAGAAATTACTTTCCTAATGGAAGTACCAAGCACTCTGATATAGAATATAGCCTGCTTGAAGTGTTAAATTCCTTAATTACAATTCCTTTAATTCTACGTTATCTGTAATGGGTGATTAATAATAACCATGTACCTCATCACAAGAGAAGTTCTAAATGTCCTTCTCTTGCATCCACAAAACACTGGCACCTTTTTAGGAAATTTTCTTTCATGCGCATAAGTTCAGCTTCCGAAATAGAGTTAATTTCTCTTGTGATATTGTCTTTAAGTTCTACTCATGTTTGGAGGTTTGACCTGTAGGCCTACACTTTATTCCACATACCCCGATTCAGAATACATACATCTACAATCGTTCTGTCCACGTCTTTACATATTTGGTCTTAATCCAATATTAATCTTAGCATTTTAGTAAAAAATAGGATGAGGACTTTATCCAACGCAAACTGAAAGAAAGGAGCTCTATGTCTGGCAGTATGCTGTCCACAGATACATGTACAGTTCGGTGAAAGGAAATTAAAATTAACAATATATCATGAACTGCAAAGACGTTAAAGTCTGTCATCTATATTCCTCAATTAAGTATGAAGTACTAAAAATTTACGGACGATGACTTTATACTGTAATGCAAAATTTAAAACAGAAGACCTTAAATAGTCTTTATAAAAATAAGATCAATCCTACTACAGTCCAGGCGAGTTAACAAAAATGCCCATAAAAAAAACTAAGTAGCTGCTTTCTCTGCGCGATAATAATGAAGATAAAAATAAGAGGAATTCATTGAATATATAATTTAGAAAGAAAAAAATCTGTTTGTAGCACTATGGTGAAAAAATGCAACAAGGTGTTAGTGTTTTATCAAAAAAACAAAAAATGGGAAAACAAAAAACAGCATAAGATAGAGTTTTAAAAAACGAAGAAAATGCATCCAGAACGCTAAGTTACCAATCGCGATTTTAGCGAATTTTGATTTTCTAACAAAATTGCTGTCATTCGAGACGCATTTTCTTCGCCTTTTCAAGGTTTATCTCGTGCTATTTTTTTTTATTTTTTTTTGTTGTTTTTTGATGCCTGAAAATCGAAAAATAGAATACTTTTTCGTAAACAATGAATTCATCTCATTTTTCTCCTAATTATTGCGTAGAGAAGAGGACACATGTTTTTTTATAGAAATAAGCTACCTCGCCTGGACTGCTAGTGCCAGAGGTTGATAAAATACTGCATATTGCAATAGCCCTAAGTACACTTCTTGTATTTTAGCCCATTATTATTGAAGCACTATACATAACTACTTCATCCTCCTGCTTGTAACGTGATAAAAAATACTAGGTCTACTTAACAGGCATTGAGTAGGAAAAATTATGCCATATGACAATATAACCGTTTCAAGTTTTATTCATTTTTCATTACGGAAGCGCGTGAAAGACAATTTCCTAGAAAGGTGCCAGTGTTGTTTGAATGCAAGAGGAGGACATTTGTGATGAGGTCCGTGGTTAATTTCACCGTAATTATGAGAACTTTAATAATTACACCGTTAGTGGCTTTATTTGCATAGATGGTTTACCCGATCACTCGGGAGTTAGAGCTGTGGCACCCGTGACGCGGGAACCCGCATGATTGACCAACTCGTACGTGAAACACACAGTACTATCAAAACATAATTTTACATTGACGATGCCTGATAAAAAAGTACAATTCTTGGAAACTGAAATGAATGTTGCAGTAGTTTAAGCTCCATTGCCTCTTTATAATCCTAGAAAGATTTTTAGCAATAGCAATAAATCGCGCTGTAGCCTGTATGGAAATATAATCATTATAATATATTATTTATCTTTTTGAAACTCCTTTTTCTCAACTAATATAAAATCTACAGAAGAGAATATATCAGCGGATAGGATATTTTTTTACCAACTTCCGTCATAACATACTCAGTTAATGTTCAAACATTTTAGGCTATAGATATATAAGCCTTCATGAACCACAGATTATTGTCTCTGTTGGACATTACATGAGAATATTATAGGAGAAAATTTCCTCCAACACTGGGACTTGAACCCAGGATCTTTGGCTATTCGCGCCCGGTCACAAAAATCACTAATTAGTGTGCCTCACAGTAGGCTACTGCATATGACATAGGCTAACTTGTCTGTCTGTGAGGTAGACCATTAGGACAATCAGTCATAGGAGAGAGGTGCTGTGAATTGAACTCCGGCTTAGCTCAGTTGGTAGAGCATTGGCGCGAATAGCCAAAGGTCCTGGGTTCAAGTCCCAGTGTTGGAGGAATTTTTCTCCTATAACATTCTCATTTTAGGCTATATGTTTGAAGTTTACATATTATAGGCTATAGTTATTTATTATGCAATAATTATAACATTAATTTTTATAATAAGTCGATAGCTTAACGTCGAAACCACAATTATTATCGACGAGTGGATAAAAAATTAATTATCGTCGAGCATACTACCGAATTTGACTTGGTTTGTGTGTTTCGGGCTAGGTATTTTTCCTGCAAAAATATCCTACTTTTAACTTATATTTATAAATATCAAAATGAAAATATTTATTCACTATTAAAATTGTTTATAGTTCGTTGATGATGATTGGGATCGACAATAAAAGTATTGAGTCATTACGAAGTGTTCATTGCTATGGACAGGCCTACTGTTCTTAAACAAATTTGTTCGATAAGAAACTTGACATTTTAAATTGAGCATTCTGTATAAAATATGCCCACCAAGAAAATAAGTTTTCACTCCAAAAGATGATGAAGAGGCTAGATGAGGAGATTAAAGGTATTTCAGTATAATTTTATTGTCATATTTTGCAAAGCCGAAGAAATATACAGTTTCAATGCTCTGGAGTAGTTACTCAATGTTGGAAACTACTTTATCTCATAAAGAAGATGCCGATACTTTGAATAAATGAATCCAGAATAAAATAAGAATCCAAAATATCCAGTTTTATTATGTGAACATGTGAAGTTGAAGCTATTTTTTTTTTTAATTCGACCATACCACAATATGCTTATTACATGTAAGAATGTCTTTATGACATCCATTCAAGTATAGGTTTTAATTATAACACTGCTGTGGTAGATAGCAGAATTTTAACGTCTGAATTTGTAGAGGAAATAACATTTTTGTTATACGCTCATTACATGTTACGTAGTATTATCTTAATGATATCCATTAAAGTATAGCATGTCACCATAACGCTTTTGTGGCATCGATTAATATTAAACACGGAACAAGTTTGAAGCCTTGAGAGGAGCCAATGAAACTGCATAATAAAAAGAAAACTGTATTTAAAATAAAATCAATTCTGTTCGTGTTAACTTTAATGTTATACTAAACTGAGTTCATTTCATGTTTCAAAGTCCTTGGTTTGAGGTTAAAACTCCAAGAGAAACTTCGAGTTCCCCGCACTCCATCACCTGCCATCCATCGCAAAAGAAGAGAACGACGAGTACTTATTAATAGTTGATCGCCGAGGTCAAGCGAAATTGCAAGAAATTGGGATTTGACGTAATCAAGCAGATTTGAAAGACTAATCGACCAATTTGTAACTATAAATCAATATTAGTGATAGAAATTCACGAAAATAAAAATCTGATGTGATGCACTCATATAACTTCCTCCATTCTGAGCATTTTCTCTTCACATTTTGATGTAGGTTAAGGAGCCGTATTGCAGTGATTACATATTCAGTTGTCTCAGCCTCACGCAAAGGCAGGACTTAACGCCTGAGCTTGTGAAAATGGTGGCTAGCGAGTATGCTATGTCAAAAGTCGGTGAAAAGATACTAACCACAGATACCTTTCTCATCCCTATAGGTTTTGTATTCATTGAGAAAAAGGCATGTTGACATAAGAAATTATGTATAGGCCTAATGTAAATTTTTAAACAAAGAACGTGTTTAACGTAAACTGAATAAGAATGAAGTGTTAGCAGTCTGCAAAAAATCTTATCCGCTCATACCTTAGCCCGCGATCGCCCGCGCTATTAGATCGGAACTAATGATTGTGTATATGTTTTAATAACTCACGTATATCTAGAAGGAGAGAAAAATGTTTTGCTAGCAATGCCTTCATTATTTGTGCAATTGTAACATGATATTACAGACGTGTAAAAAATTGTATTATTACAAAGCGGGGCATTCATCTTATGTATAGATAGGCTAAGGGGTCATTTTTCTCTAAAGCTCTTCATTAATATTTTTTGATTCTCTAATTATTTTTCACCTTTAAAAGTTATAATAACACTATAATAATAACAATAATGATAGTAAAAATATATTACCAATGATAAGAACGAAATAGTAATAATGATGATAGGCCTAATAGGCCTAATAATAACTTATCAAAAATAATAACAAAATAGTAGGCCTAATAAAATAATAATACTAATTATGTACTAACAGGAATTAAATGTTTATAATGCCAAAATAATGTAAAATAATTCACTTTTTGAAAATTTATTATTATTATATAAGTTACATATATTTTTTATTTCCTATTTTTTAAGAGAAGATTTAACAGCATTTGCTTTTACAAAAGTTAAAATGGTTACATGTAATCTTATTGTAAGTTTAAGCTACGTGTTTGAGTAGTATTTAATAGCAATAAAAGAACAAAAACACATGTTAGATCAAATGTAATGCGCGAGTGATAGTGTGACAATCATTTACACGAGTGATGCCGCGTCAATCGTCGCTGTAGGCTTTGTACTACTTGAAAAAGGACAAAATCTTTTGGGGGAAGAGAAGGTTTAGTTTTCGGATCACTGAAACTGTCGGATAATACAGAAAAACAATGAAATACGTAATAAAATTCCGAAAATAATATTATGTGTCAATATGATAAATATAGTAGTTTACGTTTCAGCCTTAAGCACTAGTATATATAATAAGAAACCTAACACGATACTGGAGCTGAAGACGTAGAAAGTATATAGATTTATATTTTACTGTTATTTATTGTTTCATAACTGTTTTGATATACAATATAGTCATAAGGAAAAAATTACATTATATCATTGCATATAAAGCTTAGTAGCTTATTTGTAGCTAATTTTTTGTTATGCAATATAGTCGTAAAAACAAGTTACATTTACATTAATACATTACATTAATAATGAATAATATTGTTATACAAGTCTACTGTATTGATATAATATATGAACATAATTATATCAATATGTCAAGTAATAAAATTTAATATTAAAATCTTACACAATTAGTCACACTTAATTAGAGTCAAGTAATAAAAAATTTTATATTAAAATCTCACACAATTAGTCACACTTAATTACAGTCAAGTAATAAATTTTTTTATTAAAATCTTACACAATTAGTCACACTTAATTACAGTCTCATCAAAATATGAGTACAGTAAAATACTTAGTTTTCAAATACGGTAACTTATCTTTAAAACTTGTGATATATTACCTCAGAAAGGCTAATATTTATTGGAGAATAGTATTTTTACTGTTTTTTGTTTATTCTTATACTTTCATATTTCATTGCTTAGTTTAATTATAGTGATGGATTCGTTAGCAATTCTATTAAATGGATGAACTATAAGGTTGTGATAGAGTTGTTTTTGTAATATCACTACTTCACAATTGAAGATCATTACATATTCAGTATATTTTTTAATTTTAGATAGTCCAAATATCTTTATATTGATCAGTAGTAGGTGTAAATTAATACAAGTTTATGTTGTCTTGAATTGTTGTATTTGTATCTAGTTTTATCTTCGTTCTCAGCTCAATATAATGTGTTGGTTCTTTTAAAAATCCAAAATCTTGAAATGCATTTCGGCATCAGTTATGCCATCTTCAGTCGTAATATCCAACACTAAAATTATAAAAGTTTATTAGCAAGTTTAGAAAAGTAGATCACATGTATGCCTTATTAGATGGAATAATAAAAATGTAGTTATTAAAATATTCTGTGTAGTGTTAAATAATGCAGAGTTCATGTTATTGCTGTAATTATTGATATCTAGAATTTAATTAGTGATTTTCTATTCTTAACTGTTTTGAAATTTTACTTACGTTATTGTGGAACTGTTGAGATGTGCTCTATGAGTAAACAGTTTAGCTACTAGTGAGAGTATTAGAGTGTGTGGGTGAAGTCATACGTAGGCATGTATCAAAAAGTTAATTTTGGTTAACTATGTTTTCGTTAATCAGGTTATGTTTATGTTTAAAAATTTCATACATTTCTAGCGTGTTTAGTTTATGGCTTTTGTTCTGTAGGTGTAGTATTTCTAGGGACGAATTTATTGTACTAAGGGAATGGTTGTTTGAAATTAAATGTTTAGCATAGGCGGATTTTTCTCTATTAAATTTGAAATCGCTTACGTGTTCTGCAAATCTTTTCTTGAATGTTCGACCTGTTTGTCCGATATACACTAAGTTGCAATCAGGACATTTCAGTTTATAAACACCACATTGTTCACAGGGATCATTATTATTATTAAGTTTATTTCGTAGTAATCTTTGGGTATTTTTATTGGCTCTGAAACTAATTTGTATGTTATCGGATTTTAATGGTTTTATTATTTTGTGTATTTTCTGGTCTGTGTAATTGAAAGTGATATATTTTTTAGAGTTAGCTTCCTGTTGTGTGTCTGGTTCTAAACGTGAAACTGGGTTTTTATTTCTTAGGATTTGTTTCTTATTCTTATTTAAAATATTGAATATTATAATCTTTTTTATTCATGGGAATATTCAGTAATCTATGAAATAGATTTCTTATAGCAGCTAATTTTTTATTGTAAGGGTGGTTAGATTTGTTGTTAATAATATTGTCTGTAAATGTTGGTTTTCTATAGATACTGAAATTTAGACATTTGTTCGTGAATTTTATGCTAATATCAAGATAGTGTAATTCTTTATTCTTGGCTGTTTCAAGGGCAAAATATATCACTTTCAATTACACAGACCAGAAAATACACAAAATAATAAAACCATTAAAATCCGATAACATACAAATTAGTTTCAGAGCCAATAAAAATACCCAAAGATTACTACGAAATAAACTTAATAATAATAATGATCCCTTTGAACAATGTGGTGTTTATAAACTGAAATGTTCTGATTGCAACGTAGTGTATATCGGACAAACAGGTCGAACATTCAAGAAAAGATTTGCAGAACACGTAAGCGATTTCAAATTTAATAGAGGAAAATCCGCCTATGCTAAACATTTAATTTCAAACAACCATTCCCTTAGTACAATAAATTCGTCCCTAGAAATACTACATCTACAGAACAAAAGCCATAAACTAAACACGCTAGAAATGTATGAAATTTTTAAACATAAACATAACCTGATTAACGAAAACATGGTTAACCAAAATGAACTTTTTGAAACATGCCTACGTATGACTTCACCCACACACTCTAAGTAGCTAAACTGCTTACTCATAGAGCACATCTCAACAGTTCCACAATAACGTAAGTAAAATTTCAAAACAGTTAAGAATAGAAAATCACTAATTAAATTCTAGATATCAATAATTACAGCAATAACATCAACTCTGCATTATTTAACACTACACAGAATATTTTAATAACTACATTTTTATTATTCCATCTAATAAGGCATACATGTGATCTACTTTTCAAAACCTGCTAATAAACTTTTTTAATTTTAGTGTTGGATATTACGACTGATGATGGCATAACTGATGACGAAATGCATTTCAAGATTTTGGATTTTTAAAAGAACCAACACATTATATTGAGCTGAGAACGAAGATAAAACTAGATACAAATACAACAATTCAAGACAACATAAACTTGTATTAATTTACACCTACTACTGATCAATATGGGGTACGCCGTAGCGTAGTGGTTGAGGCGCTGCGCCAAACCGGAAGGTCGCGGGTTCGATTCCCGATGAGGTCGTTGAGATTTTTCAATTGGCCTAATCCTTCTGGTGGCACTATGGCCCTGGGGTCGACTCAGCCTCTAACAGAAATGAGTACCAGGAGCAATCCTGGGGGTAAAGGCGGCCGGTGCGTAAGGCTGACAACCTTACCACCTTCATGTGCCGAGTGTCCAAAATCTGGGAGCCTTAACCTCCTGGAACCCTCTGGGCCTCCATGGCCTGTATAGGGATCACTTTACCTTTTACTGATCAATATAAAGATATTTGAACTATCTAAAATTAAAAAATATACTGAATATGTAATAATCTTCAATTGTGAAGTAGTGATATTACAAAAACAACTCTATCACAACCTTATAGTTCATCCATTTAATAGAATTGCTAACGAATCCTTCACTATAATTAAACTAAGCAATGAAATATGAAAGTATAAGAATAAACAAAAAACAGTAAAAATACTATTCTCCAATAAATATTAGCCTTTCTGAGGTAATATATCACAATTTTTAAAGATAAGTTACCGTATTTGAAAACTAAGTATTTTACTGTACTCATATTTTGATGAGACTGTAATTAAATGTGATTAATTGTGTAAGATTTTAATAAAAAAATTTATTACTTGACTGTAATTAAGTGTGACTAATTGTGTGAGATTTTAATATAAAAATTTTTATTACTTGACTGTAATTAAGTGTGACTAATTGTGTAAGATTTTAATATTAACTTGCATTACTTGATATATTGATATAATTATGTTCATACTGTATATTATATCAATACAGTAGACTTGTATAACAATATTATTCATTATTAATGTAATGTATTAATGTAAATGTAACTTGTTTTTACGACTATATTGCATAACAAAAATTTAGCTATAAATAAGCTACTAAGCTTTATATGCAATGATATAATGTAATTTTATCCTTATGACTATATTGTATATCAAAACAGTTATGAAACAATAAATAACAGTAAAATATAAATCTATATACTTTCTACGTCTTCAGCTCCAGTATCGTGTTAGGTTTCTTATTATATATACTAGTGCTTAAGGCTGAAACTTAAACTACTATATTTATCACATTTATTAGCACTAGAGGAAATGAAATTCATTAATACTATGTGTCAATAGCTTCAGCCTCCAAGTAAATTAGCGCCATCTCCAAGACACTAAAAACATTATTGTGTTATCTTGTTTGTTTTATTCCCCCACTCTGCTCTACTGCTTCGTCTTCTTTATTTTCATGACCATTTACTAGATCACTAAATTTAGATGTCAAGTGTTGAACAGTTGAAACTACTGGTCCTGCAGTTTTAAAAACTCTACATCGCGGGTCGAATATAATGAATAATAATGAGATACTGTGGCTGTAAAACGAAAATATTATGAAATGCAATGTCAATACATCAATTAATGAATAAGATTACATGTCTACATTAATCTTATCTGAAGAAGAAGAAGAAGAAGAAGAAGAAGAAGAAGAAAGGCATGATGCCTGAATTTACCAAAAGGCGAATGAAAAATTTGAAAGATACACAAATTTCCATTCGGGTGTATTATTTTGGAAATAAAGCTAGTTTGGATGCCGGCAGTTTCAGTGTCTTTGTAGGCTAGTGTGCCTAACAGAATTTGCTATAGGATTTTTCGGAGGACCACTGGATTATAATCCAGAAATATGCAAGCTTAGAAGTGCAGGAATGTTGAAGGAAGCAGAAATAATGGAGAATGAGAATTGTCACTTTATTCTACTGCTTTGGTAGACTGCTGCTTCTCTTCTTTCTTCTAGCTATGCTTAATATTAATTAATATTAATTTTATTTCACTTGGACATTTTTTAAGGATAATGTCAAAGGTTATGTATCTTGTCTATAAGAGGTTGTTTTCTTAACAAGAATCTATAGTAATTTTATTATCTTATTTGAGTACAAGTTGAGCTTTATCTTGCTAAAAAATTACTACGGCAATTTCTTTAGATTGCTCGTAGGAAAAGAGGAGCTGCAAGTATGCCAAAACTCCAAAAAATGATAAGTGCTGAATTACTTGTGTAGGCTAGTAATTTGCTAGACCATTCCTTGGTCTTTGTGAGTTATACCATATTTTGTTCAAAACTACTACGGCAGCATATTTAGCTTGCACGTAGAGGAAAAGAGGAGCTGCAAGGATGCCAAAACTCCTTACGTTTGTACAGACGGAATTACTTTATAGTAATATAAAGATGCTAAGCCCTACTTGGCTTTTGTGTATTAATACAAGGTTTAGTTTGATTTACTTAACTTGTATTGCGACTACATCTGATGAGAATGTGAATGCATTAGCCGGACTATGGCTAAAGGAGACTGTACAGTTATTGATGCTGTAGCTGTAGGTTCCTGGTAGAAGTCATCCCGAACGGTGGCCAATAGTGAGTCATCCTGCTCCAACTACGCTCCACGACGTTCCAGGGCTGCTCGAAAATCCACTTCCAAGTGAATTAGGTACTGTTGAATGCTGCGAAGTCCATGTTGCGTTGCTGTACGAAGTAACTGTACTAAAGTATATACAGACTTGGGATCTGTTTGCTAAATTTGGGCTGTGCCCTTACGAAGCGAAGGTTGGTGAAGAAGTGAATGAAGTCTAACGGCCAAAATGCGTTCACATAATCATCTTACAAAGAGTCAGGTTCTAGAATCTTATGGAAGGCTCTTCTTGAAGTTTCCAGAAGCTTCCATCCAGAATAAGAGCACATTTAAAGATAATAACATGCTGTAACTATTCTGTAACATAAAAAATCTGTATGTGAGCATTTGCATTATAATTGTAATGTACAATTACAGAGAAATTAGTAATTTTCATGCGGTGAATAATCGATCTATTCATAGAGCTGTCTCTACCAACAAGTGCAATAATCGATATGACGCTTCTAAGTGAGCTAATGTATTCTGGCTGTAGCGCCAAGTAAATGCTAATGAGCTGTCACTCGACAATCGATATCAGTTCGATGTCAGCAATGCAGCTTTCTATGTTGCAATATAGTTTTAATGTTAAATCTTGACAAGTACTTAATAGTAATGCATGAAACATTGAAGCATCATTCTAGGCTTGATATGAGAGAGTATAGAATAATTACTTTCTTTATCTACAATAAAAATAAAGTAAAAGAATGTCAAGATTTCTGGCTACAAGTGGTTGACATTAGCGTCATCTAACGAGTGACTGATAAACTTATTTGCTTTAACATTGCTTAAATGTGCTATAATTATATTTTGATATTCTCTAAGCTCTATGAGCCTACAGTCTTTAAAGATGCGATTTAACTACATGTTTGCGACAAAAAAATGCCGACAAAAAAATAATGAACCATTTGAAAATCAGTCTATTTAATATGACAGCAGGATCACTAGCCATAAAGTCAAATCCGTCCGCAGTTTTATGCAACCGTGCAAATTAATTTTTGCAAAGAAATTATATTTTCTCTTTTTAATAATGCAGCTATAGTCTAATAGTTATTAGTTCATTTTCGATTTTTTTAAATGCATAGAATAGCATTTTGGTAATAATATGCTGCCCAGAAACCCTTGAATTTTTTTTAACAAAAGCTAAAAGTTGAGTTCATATCAAAATATTAATATACGTTACTACTATTAGGCCAACAACGAAGTAAATAGTTGACTTGAACCCAAAATTTGCAATGGGAAAAGGCCATATAATTTTGTCAACTGTACATCCCTGTGCTATGCTACGAAAGTGGTCAGAGTAGCTTCTCTATTTATCTCATGATATCGTTGCGGAATAATATGCATGTCAGGCAGTACCACTTGTTGCGTGGATCTTCAGAAACTAACCGGATCAAGGCTGTGAGGAGAATCCCGCGGCATGGAGATGAGTCTAACGCATTGGCATAGCAAACCTCATCTCTCACATACCTTGCTCTCACGTCATATTCAACTTTCCAGGTCGCTCTCGAGGTTAACTGTGTAATATATCAGGTCTTATTTTGATCTGATTAAAATCCAATCAATTTCAATGACGTTTTTCAAAGTATTTGATCTAGACCTAAGTAGCAGTACACTCCTATTGCTAAGTAAAATCAGACAACCATTCAGGGAATTCACTGCTGTATAGAAACGGAGTATTTGTATCAGAACCTTACACAATACGGTTGGAAAACCGTGAATCATCTACCATGAATTAACGATGTGGGTTATAACTATCTCAGATTCTTAGTTGATAAAAGAAAATCTATTGTCGTGAGGTGATGACCACTAAAGATGTTACAACAGTAGTTAAAACCTATATGTTAACGTGGAATTCAAACTTTGGTGGTCTTTCCGTATATTTCGCATAACATGAATAATATTGTCAAAACTGAAGGAAAAGGTCACCTATTAAAGGTCTAACCAGAGCTACAACGCTGCTTAGCCGGGTGATCAACGTTTATCCTTTTGCTTTTTTATTTAATTAATTATATTGAGGAAAATTGACATGACGATTTATATTTCTAAAGAATCTAAAAAAATGAAACATACCTTGTCACTAAAAATTTACTAGTCTACAGAAGATTAGTAAAAAGCAAATCGTTGAACGGAATATATTTAATATTTTAGTACATAAAGAAAAAAAGCATAGGCCTAAATACGCCATGAACATTGTTTCACTTCACTAACATTTACTTCTAAATCATCTGAAATATCACACTCATGTACGAGGGTCACTCCAAAAGTAATGCACGGCATTTTTAAAAAAATTCAATTTTCGTTTACCACCTTTGATACTTATACAGTTGCTAGAAACATTCTTCCCGTCGAGTTTCAAATGTAATTCAACCTGCTGCCGTGTGTGGCGCTGTCGTAGCACTTCTTCAAAATGGCTGCTGCACTAGATGTTCGTCGGAAGCAGCGTGCTGTGATAGAATTTCTGTGTTGTGAGAACGAGACAGTGACACTCGTAAATTTAGATTTTCGGTACAGTCTTGACTTAAAAATAGAACAGTTATATTAGTAATTCTTATGCCAAATGCCTAGTCTCTTTCCATAATGCTTGTAGTGAAGGATTTAAGGATTTACAGCAGAATTTATCAATATGAAAAGATATTGGGTGTAATGAATATGTAACAAGATAAGGGATATCTCCATCCTTCAACACTTGCTTGACATGTAAAGGCTATTAAAATCTATAAGAAATAAATTGCACTTAAAATCTCCCAGACCTACACTATCGATGTTCTTCGGACAAATCTGAGAAATCAATGTTAAATAACCAACTTTTACATGTGCAACTTTTCAAGTTACATGCAAACCACGTTAGCAAATAGAGAGGTGAAAACCCATTGGCAATTGGTGGTAGCCACGTCACGTCGAAGCCACTGTTGATGCCATAAGTATGTTTACACATTTCTCCTGGGCAAGTAGTTTTAGGAGCAAACTTTTTACTGCTGCGGCAAATCAGTTTCTAAGTTTGTAAGACAATATGTGGTACAAGAACTGTGGTTCGGTTACTGCGATGGTACCAATTTTATTATCACATGCAAATGTGACAAATCGTGAGTGATGATGAAGTTCCAATCTTAGGGTTATATATTCAGGTCGTCACAGCTACTTGAAACTCATCACAAGGAGCAGAAGAGATAAACGAAATCAGAAGTGTCGAAATAACTGGTTGGATTAATTTATTCACATCTGGATTCAAAATATCTATAACTTACAAAAATTAATAATAAATTCTTAGTAATTTTATATATTTTATCCCTCCCTCTTTAAAGTAAAATGATTTAAAGTTCAGCTCTGGTTCGCGACTGTTTATTGTAGGCCTATACTGAAGTTCGAATATTCGATGAGGGCATGTAGACTAAGATCAATTAGCACACGCCTTAAATTTGCTAAGTGTAATAATTATATGAGGCACTAAGATAAAACGGAACGCTAGCTTGTTATGGCTAAAGAAATTCGTTAATAACTCAAGAAACATGGCGCATTGTGAATGATTTCTTTTACTTTCCAAGCTTAGATATTTCCCGTAGAATACGATGGTGCAGAGTTAGGTGAGCGAATTTTTGTACACCGTGAATGCGCTTATTATGGTGGTTTCTTCAATTCGCCTTCGTGTAAGATACCTTTACAATTATATAAAAATAATGTAGACCTATAAACAATAAGTGATTACTGTAAGCTACAAGAAGTAAAATTATAATTATATAGAAAACGTAGCGTCCACCGCTGTGGCTCAGGGGATGCGTTCAATCCTCTCACGCAGCGGGCCCGGGTTCGATTCCTGGTCGGGACAAGTTACCTAGCTGGGGTTTTTCCTCACCTTTGAGACGAATGTCGGGTAACTTTAGGCCCTTGTGGTCCCCAGATATCGTCTGGCCGTCATTATCATCTTCATCCCATCCTCGCCTTGTTTGGAGTGAGTGTGTGTGAATGGTGTGTCTCGTCCTATGTGCTCGTGTTGTCTCGGAGGGGTCCCCGGCATTGGGCTGATCACTCATCCGGGGAGGCCCTCCATGTCCTTGTCTGGTCAAAACAGTATGTATGTGATCCAAAGATAATCCCTCTCCCGACAGGTCGCGGCCCTGTAAGGCCCGGGCGGCTTGGGTCGCTTAAATCCTACAAGGGAGAGGTGAAACTACGATAAAGAAAGAAGAAAGAAAGAAAGAAAGAAAACGTATCTCTATTTTTACTGGACTGAAGATGGTGCATAATTGCATCGAAATCCTTTTCCGTTAAATGATAAACCGACGGAATATTAAGCCTACAATTCTGGTTCACGGCCCTTGTAAAGGATTATCTGTGATTAGTAACTACATCTGCAAGAAGAGAAAAGAATATTTTAAATTATATGTGTATATTCTGTAAACTTATATTACTAAAATATTTGTGATTTTATATTAAACAAACTTGAATTTTAGCAGGTTATGACCACTGCGGTTAGCAGTGAAAAAAAGTATTATAAGTTTAATATTAAAATAACTTTGAACTTGAAGAAGGCTTCTGCTTTTAACAGGTTATATATATATATATATATATATATATATATATATATATATATATATATATATATATATAACTAGTACTACTATTGATTATAGTGTACATCAACAGTAGAAAAAATATTCTTCTAAAGATAATGTAAAAAGGGATTATGTAAATATTTTTTGTTTTAGAAATCTAATTATGTAAATAAATTTTAAGTATATCAATTTTAAACAGCTTAAATGTATTACAATTCAGACTACTTTTGCTGCACCACTAATAAATAATTGGGGCTATATGCTGAAAGGGCCTGGCTTCTTTCTACAGACAAAAGCATCAATCTAACTAACATAAAACAGCTATAACGAAAAGATCAGCAACTTGTTGCTGCTAAGAGCAGCGACATTTTGTTCCATTTTCCTCGTCACGTCGGATGACGTAGAGTAGGCCTACTACAAATGTTATCTTTGCGGAGTTTCTTCCTATTCCGTATTCTTGCCTCTTTGTTTTCGCAGATATAAATAATACTATGCAACTGTCTAGACAGATATTTCGTAACTCACTCTGAATAGAATTAATAGTTATGACGTGCAACAGATTCTCGCATTCAGTCAACATCTGTACAAAGGCTACCGCAGAAATGTCAACTCTATTTAGATAAAGATAAAATCTCCACAATACTTTTACATAACTGCAGCACGGAATAAGTTCATGTCATGTCCACGTAGCCTATCCATTATTTAGAAAATAAAAGTTCATACAGAATGATCATCAAAATAACTAATATTCTGTAAAATTATATAAAACAATATCTTGACAGCATATTACAGTATCATAAGTACGTAATCATGATCGTGATGTTGCGGGAAAATGGTACTGATTACAGATATTCAATTATGAAGTTTGATTGTCTATGAATCAATATGTTAAGGTTGTTCTGTAAGAAAATATTCCAAGTTTGATTAAAATGAGTAAAGATTTTAGTAAAAACTTGCATTTAAAAACTATTTTTCTAATAAGTTTATGGAGGTTATTTCTACTGTTTCCGATTTTTCTTGGTCATTTCGACTGTGGTAGAGGACACGAAATATGAAAATAGAAATGAAAAATAAAATAAAAATTCGTACATGAAAATATAAAGCAATCAGTGGAAAAAATTAATTTTTTTTTTTTCATTAATCTACTAATAGGTTAAGGTTGTTCTGTAAGAAAATATTCCAAATTTGATTAAAACGAGTAAAGATTTTAGTAATAACTTGAATTTAATAATTAGTTTTCTAATAAATTTATGGAGAAGGTTATTTCTACCGTTTTCGATTCTTCTTGGTCATTTCGACTATGGTAGAGGACATGAAAATATGAAAATAGAAATGAAAAATAAAATAAAAATTCGTACATGAAAATATAAAGCAATCAGTAGAAAAAAATTTACCTTCTTTTTTACATTAATCTACTAATAGGTTAAGGTTGTTCTGTAAGAAAATATTCCAAGTTTGATTAAAATGAGTAAAGATTTTAGTAATAACTTGAATTTAATAACTATTTTCCTAATAAATTTATGGAGAAGGTTATTTCTACCGTTTTCGATTTTTCTTGGTCATTTCGACTATGGTAGAGTTCACGAAAATATGAAAATAGAAATGAAAAATAAAATAAAAATTCGTACATGAAAATATAAAGCAATTTGTGGAAAAAATTAATCTTTTTGGGGTAAAAACCATTTCTCTAATAAATTCATACATAATTCCTTAGAAAACGACTTATGAAAACGCGACAAATAATAATCATCAATTAGTGAACCAAAGAGCTAAGATTTTTAATTTTTACTTACAATTGAATAAAAGAATACCCACGTAGAATATTGAAACAAACGTGGTACTGCATAAGTAGTTTACGATAACAAGAAAAGTGGTAACAGAAATTGGGATTCACTATTGAGAAAAAATATCCAATAACATTCACTTTATTAAGGTCTCAGTTCAACAGTCGCTTATGTTTTTTTTCTCATAAACCCGAAACGAATAGTTATCATTCGCAGATCAATTATAGACCTATATCCTATGTAATCAAGTTCATTGCTTTAAGCTTAGGCCTAGTGACGAAAATTACCCCATCAATATATCGACATTTTTCAAATCCCCAAACCCTTCTAAAACGGTCACACTATAAAATGATTTAGAGATCAACATTATTAACAAATTTATATTGTGTCTTACAAATCTTAACACGTAACTTATAGACCTAAATGAGAAAATTTTGGCAGTAAGTTTTCACGTTTTTATGTATTCAAGTTCTAAAAATAATAAATGTTGAGAGATTCGGCATATAGAACTACAATAAAAAATAAACGACCATCTTAATGCCTAACTAAAGGATGAAATATTGAGATGTCTTTATACCCGCTCCTTTTAATATTTTCTCCTACATAATAAGTTAATCAATTTCTTTCTTAATGCACAGAACAACAGTAAGTTTCATTATGCTTTTATCTATAAGATCGTCAAGGAAATTTACCAGTAACAGTTAATTACGATGTAAGACCGTTATATAGAATTTAACGTGCGACACGCTAGCGCTCATTATCTGTTTCAGGTCTGTAAATCACAAACATGGTCCAGTCAATATTTATGTACATATAAATGCCATCCACCTGGACTGGAATCAAACCCCCTACCTACGGCACAGAAAGCCAGCCATTCAGACTCCGCCATCTAGGTTGACATTGAGTTATTATTAAATGAGAATGTGATCAAATTGTTATTTTAGGTTTCATAATTGTAAAATTTCCATAAGTGCCACTTAATAGATAACGCCATCGCCTAACAGCTATCGGCCTATACTAAAAAATTTCCTGCGCATTATACTTTTACAATCACTAACACAGTTTAGTACCCATTAAAAACGAAAATATACTTTTCATCTTATGTACAACGAACACTATTTTAAGGGGTTAAATCAAGAGTTTACATGCATGAACTGTGAACCCGTTTGTTAATAAGCATTTCAGACTGTTAGTCGCGATTTCGTTGCGAAGGTACAACATAAATTTTGCATAGCAGGTTTCTTGCATACTCAAAACGTAATAAAACCACGTTGATAGCCTTTAACACGTACTCCAGGATAATAAAGCTGTTTTCCAAGGCATTTCGAGATTTTATGATGCCTCAATTTACTCAATGCTGCTTCAAATGAAATTCCACCGGGATAGAAGCCTGACCGTCTTGAGTTGGTACTGAAAATATCGACCGTTTATATAAAAATGTCTTATAGGGATTCTGATAATATTCTTGCACTACGGTTCTACAAGCCCAAGGATTTACTACCACTCACTACTGAAATGATCGCACTTATGCACTTGCCCATAATGGTAATTAAGACACTTGTATGAAAATTTTGAAACTAGCTTCGCTTGTTTCATAAGCATACTCGTGTCTTAATAAATGTCATTATAGGCTAGTTGCAAAATGTGCTAGGCCTTTTATCATTCAGACAACACAGCTATAATGACATAAAAGGGAATTTTACGTTAAGACGACTTCTTTCCATACAACCTAATGGGCCCACTCATGCGGCATAGGTGCGCGAGCCCGTAAGGGCTCAGCCCCTAAACCGAAATCCGCTATTCCATACAACCGCTTTTCAACAAAAGAATACAATACCATTGAATGAATGAATTAATATTTATTAACTACAACTGGGTAAAGCTTATTAAATATTTACTAATACTTACTAGTACTTAAATCATATTATGCTATGTACCTTCATACTATTTAAATCTAAATAGCCTATTTACACATTGACTGTAATGTACTTATTTGATGTGCTTAGGCCTATAACCTAACTGTATGTTAGTTCCGAATCACTGCCACTGTTGACTGTAAATTTTAAAACTACTGGGGAGCCTCGTTTTTTTCAAACTCTTTCCTCGATCCGTACGCGCTGCTTACGGAACTAGTATCGCAATATACTATCACTTATCACTTCTTTGATAAGGTACGTTTGAAGGTAAATCATTCCAATCCTAGATAGTGCGGTTTAGAAAAGTAAATATTCCTACGTCAGTTCTCTGTTTTCTTGGAGTTAACAGTATTTTATACTGCATGAACGTTCATTCTTTTTATAAGTGTGCGGATGGCTGTACTTTACCTTGTTTCCTTCCAGGCAGGCTCACCTCTGTAAGCTTTTAACAATGCACATAGTATTTCCGCAAGTGTGTCCCACTGAGATAAATTATTGAATGAATGAATGAGCCCACTGTGTCCCTGAAGGGCTGGGGCCTCCTGCTTTGCCATTATTTATTCGCCGGTTTTTGGATGTTTTCTAATGTCTTAGTATTTTGTAGTCTAGGCCTATATGGATCCCAACATGCGGCAAAGTACTCCAATATTGGTCGAACTAATGACTGGTAAGCTATCTCTTTGGATTTATTGGAACCTCTTCTTAGTACCCTCAACATAAAATGTAAGTTGTAACACTCTCCAGGCTTTTCCCGCTGGTGGTGTAGGATATTCCTGCCACCCAAGATCGATGCTGAAACAGGCTTCGAGATATTTGCAATTGTTTACGTCCGGTACGATTGACCCTCTAAGTTGTATGCTGCGTGTATTTTGTTTCTTTTCTTTGTAAAATGGACGGCTTTGCTCTTTAAAGAATTTATTTTTATTTTGTTATCTGTAGCCTAATTGTCTATCCTATTTAAGTCTTCCTGAAGGAGGACGGTATCAGCACGGTTTTTAATTTCCCAACGGTGCAATCTTCACCAAATAATTTAACTGTGAATGAAAATGTTGGGTATGGCGTTTACATTGGCCAAGAATAGCAATGGCCTCAGGACATTACTCTGGAGACCACTGATGTGATCTCTATAAGTGACTATCCTTTCCAACCCGGACCTATTATCCTATTTAGTTCTTCCAGGAGGAGGACGGAATCAGAACAATTTTTAAATTTCCTATACACGGTACAATCTTCATCAAATAATTTAATTGTGAATGAAATATTGTTGCTATGTGCATTTATTTAAGAAATCAATTTTCCATAATACAAAAAGCTGTAAGGATTATGTATCCTTTAGATTTCGGGGTAGCTTCTTTGCGATCTCCTAAAAGTGCGGCATTTTTTTTATTTTTTATTTAAGCATTCTGAATTGAACAGTTGAAAGTCATTCTGCATTGGTGTCGGGGCCACAAGGCGACCACTTTCATTGTACTGTAGCTAGAATAGGACAAGTGTTTCCTGGAAATAAGAAAGTAAGGGTCTGCTGCTTGGAAGTAATTTTGTAATTTTGTTGTTATTCACTGATTGACAGGTCTAAGTGGAGTGGATAAAATAGTATAAGCAACAGCTCTAGGAAAAGAGGTCGTCACAATACGAAATATTCTTAAACACACTACCGTAGCTACTAATTTATCTATTAGACATTAATCATAACGATCATTATAAACGTTAAAAATAATAATAGTGATAATAATAACAATAATAATAACTCAAATAAAAGCACGTTTTATTGAATAATTATAATTTAACTGACATCGTTCATATAATGAAGTTCTTATTTTTATTAGTTTTGTTACAAAATATAAGTTCCGGAATCATAAACCTAGACGCATACACATAGTTTACAAATAAGGACATGACATATGCCTGAATGTGGAATTCTTAATGAAGTTTCAACATAAACTTCTCTTGGGAAAAAGCAAGAGGAAGAGACATTGCCGTGGATCACAGAAACAGGTGATCGCCACCTAGTCAACATGAATTATGGATCTCCAACGTCTACAAACGGAAAACAATTGCCATTTTTCCATCAGGTCATGGTGGTTAATGCGTAGCTGACCTTTTGAATGAAGGTGGGGCGTCACTAACCACAACCTGCGCTAACTTAACTGAGCAAGAACCTCAGAAGACATCGCCTTTCATTGACCCCGACATTCGGTACTGAAGAATGTCACAACAGGTTTCGGGGATTAAAATATTAGGACAAAATAAATTCTTACCGTTACCTACACGACTACGTGCTAGAATGGATAGAAGCATTCCCTTCTTCTTATGTATGAAATAAATTTTGTGATAACATTCTCATTAGCATCTACAAAATCGTAGAAATTTGTAACCCGTCAAGTGACCAAAGAAGATTAACACTTAACCTAAGAATGGCAATCATGATAAATTATTAGTAAAGGGTTTTATTAATATGTGGAGTCAGGGGAAAAAAGGCAATGCAATAGTAAATTGTAGTGAAAATGAAGAAAATGAAGAAAATTCCACATAGCTACTACGTTTCACTGAGCTTGTTCTTTTGATCACCTAACTCTAAAGCAAATAGAAAACCAGTTTCTCTCGTGCAATGATATAGGCCTATGCCACAACAAACAAGTAAATTACTTTCCTAAAGTACCGTACTATAAAAGCATATATCGTTCTAAGCACATATTTTGTTGGAAAATTGTATATTTTTAATACAATGTATTTTGGTGTGTTGTGTTTGTATTGAATCATTTGCACTTATTAAAAATTATAAATACTTGTTCATTCGGTTTACTTGATTGAGATATTATTTACGTCATTGTAGTTCCATAAATCTTCTGTAGGCCAACTGGGATAGATTACAAAATCTCAATTAAACTTTTTCCCTCTAACACTAGCAAGTATTTCGATATGTCTGACTATTTTATTGCCTGTGTATCTTAGTTCCTTTTATGTAATGGTAATTTTTGTAATGATTAATATCATTTCCAACAAAAAATTACATTTGGACTCGCATTCGGGAGTTCCCAGGTTCAAATCCCTTGGCCGGCCAGTATGACATGGGTTTTTCATGGATTTCCCAGTCTTAAAGGCAAATGCCGAATTTGATTTTTACTTACCATGAATCATCCTCGCCATTTCATCCTGTATCAAATCCAATTAAATTAATATAAGTTAAAATTTACTCCATAAAATACACTAATAGAAAATAATTGACAAACAATAATTCCATGGCCTGCCCTACTGTATAGACACAGATCTCGAATTCCTTATATGACCTCGTAGCTAAAAGGAGTATAAAAACAGTAGACAAAAAATTATATCTCAATATGATGTCTAATTTATCTCGCTTAAGTGAATGATAAATTTCAACTTGATGAAATTAGTGAAGAGGGGAGTGTCAGTGAGGTGTATTATTTATTGGTTTCATATGTAATAATTAGTTCAGTATTTTCTTCTGTCCTACATTTAGCTTTTGCTTTACACTATTAAAATGGCATTAATTCAACTTGCAATTATTGTGTTTTAAAACAGTAAATATGTGTTTAAAATAAATAACTACATTCAGTCATTATTTTCTTTCATTCGTCAACCGCAGTGGCGTAGAGGATGTTTTCGCTCTGCTAATGCAGTGGGCTTCGGTTCGATTCCCGGTCGGGGGAAGTTTCTTAGGTGGGGCTTTTCCGTAGTTTTCCCTCACTTGTGAAACTAATGTCAAGAAACTTTAGGCTCTCATGATTCCCGATATCATTTTCATCCCATCATATAATTTTCTGCCTTGTTCGACACGAGTGTGTTTTGTCTCGTCCTATGTGTAGGCCTACTCATCCAGAAAGGCCCTCGAGTCCTTATGTTGTCAAAAATGTGTGTGATCCATATGCTTGCACCGGAATCATTTTGTTAGGAATAATTTTGTTAGAGGGAACAAATTAAAATTTGCAGGGGACCCAACCTTTCTCCGATACGCCACGGTCCAGAGGCCTATACTTCACTTTAGCGTGTAGTGAATATACTAGTGAGACCAACAGCTTTAATTTCCTCCAGAAGGAGAGCATGATGCATAATGCCTTAAACTCCCATGCTATCGGTGTTTCAACAGGTAAACCAGGATCTAGTTGTTCGTTTGTGTTATAAAGCTTTATTAACTTCTCTGAAAAGAAACACATAACTACTAGAAGTCTAATTTGGTATTCAGAGTACGAAAATGAAGCATCTTGCCTGAGAAATAGGCAAGGTTCCGAAACCATACTTTGCGAAGAGGCACAAAGGCAAGATATGAATTATCTGAGTAGCTAGAACTACATATTAATAAACAATTTCCATATGTCAAGAAAATAACGCCTGAGTACATTTACAGAGCTCGTTAGCATATTTGTCAGAAAGATCTCCCGCTGAGAAGGCTTGTACATCGGACATGTGAATGTGGCTGAGAAACCCCGTGACATCGGCCACATATAGCTTGTCAGGGTAGCCATATGTTATTGGCATATCGGTCACTTACCTTACCCACTAATTACGAACATCCGTGGGTTTGAACTTCACCTCTTCGCACCGTTATGATTTCCTTCAGGTTATCTGACAAACTTATTAATTTTTATGCCAACATGTTGTGATCTACATGACTAACTTATTTCTTGAGGTGTTTAGGCTGTACACCTCGTATATGACGTAGGTACCGACTATTTTCTTTGGGGCTAGATTTAACAGTCTAGAACAGGCTTGTGAAAGTCTACTTTAGTTGAGAGCAATACTTGAACCCTGATACTCTTTCATATGCCACAGCGATACTGCTGCAGCACTCAGGGAGAAGGATTTATCTTTTAGAATCTCTAGTGGACCTTTATAAGTCATTTTCCATTAAAAAAAGTTCACGACCAATATTACGGCACTGTTTCACCAAATACACTACTAAGTAATTTCGTGGGTATTTCCGCTTCCGTTTTTGCCAACTGGTCGTGCACAAATGTACGTTTGCCACTCAACAATGTAGGCCAATTCGCAGGACATAATGCTCTCGAATAATCTGTGATTGCACATTGTAATGTTATGATGTTAGACTCGAATAATATGAATGGTATTTCAGGCCTTGAATGGGTCATAAATAGGGCTCGGATTTTTTCAAAATGCATATGCGCATATTCAAATGCATATTTCGATAATTATTGGCGTTATTGCATATTCTAAACACAGAAGCATAATTCTGCATATATTGTTGAAATTTAGGACAATTTTAAGTCTCTCTCAAAACATACTTTGGACATCCCTTTCAAGTTTCTATTTTCAACTTTCTGAGTAATGGCATTTTCGTTTTACCGTTTTTTCGTGGTAGTGGGATTTTCCTGCATTCCTTTCACTCTCGCAGTAAATTACAGCCTCATAGGGTTGGTCTTGAGGGAAGTATTATTGTGTTACATTCACCTTAATCTGCAGCTAATAAAGTGTTCTTTTTTAAAAATTTCCAAAGAAAAGAGCAGCAGAAAATATTTATTAAATCAGTGGGTGTTGGAACATGTATAAATACTAGGAGAAATCCGGTCAATGTGTAATTGACTGGGTCTCCATTGTCTGAATAGGCATAAATATGGCCGAACACAATGTTTTTAACTTGTTCGTTGATCAGATTAAATAAATAAATGTATAAGAATTCTTCTTTTAAAAGCGTGTTTATGTGGATTGCAATAATAGTAATAGTAATAATCATAATAATAACAATAGTAATAATAATAAAGTGGTTGTAACAGCAGCATATTGATGGTGGTGGAGGCGGTAATTTATTAAATTGTCTCCCCTTGACAAAATTTCTGCGGACTTCCATGCCTGAGGTGGTACAGAAATTAGTTTCTTTTGTGCTGATTGACAAGGGAGGAAGCCGCCAATACCTGCTTGACATTCCGACAATGGGCTTAACGTTTATGAGTCTCTAGGACTTGCATGACAGAATTCCATCTCGAGAACTCCAAACGGAGTTTCCTGGCGCATGAACGGTCATTAAAGTTTTGCATGAAAAATGAACAGTGACTATTCAACAGATGGCGATATCGTGTATAGTCAAGTTTGTTCGAACGAAGTGAAATGTGAAAAGAAATTTCAACTTGAACAACATTCAAGAACAACTGCACATATTACGGCAAAGAAGGGGAAAAACTACTCCTTACACAGGTAAAAACCAAATCCTCTGTTAATACACTTTCAGCTGATCTTTGTAAGGCTTTGGTGTGCAGTAACATTACCTGGAATGAATTAAACAATCCAGTCCTGCGATCATTTCTGGAGACATATTGTGTAAATCAAAGAATCCCAGATGAATCAACTCTTAGAAAAAATTATCTACCCCCGTTGTATGAGTCTACTCTAGGGAATAAAATTTTAGCAAAATATTTATGTGACAAATATAACTGTACAGTTAATTTTTTTACAGAAATTAAGGCCATTTTTGGTGCATATTTTCCACTTTTTCCTGCATAATTTTTCATTTTTTTACTGCATGAATGCATGCATATATTCAAGTTTTTTTAGTGCATATGAATCCGGGCCCTAGTCATAAATATAATAATTTCTTCATTGCGAAAAATGGTCGTATTATGACTAATAGAGCAACGGTGGAATAACAAGGGAAATAGGACCACCCCAAGAAAAACTGCCCAACCCTATTTTGTCCACCATAAATTTCACATGGATCCACCAAAATACGATCTCGGGTCCCAGTAGTGGAAGGCGAGCGGTCTAGCCATGGGGGCGGTCATAGGACATAATTATGCGTCGGTGATACATTTCAAAAATATTGTTTAAGACCTTCCTTTATCAGCTTCCCAAAAACTTGAATAGTAGCTTAAGTCTGAAATGTATGCAAGTTAAAGGAATTGGATTTAGAAATTATGGTGGCAATAATCACGGACATTAATATAAAAATAAAAATGCTCTGGGAATTTTCTGCAATTTAGCTATAGCTTTTTACTGTATAAATCATGAAATTTTCTTAAAAATTGGATCATTATGGGTTGGATAATCTAACACTAAAGTGGTGTCTGATAGAACTCAAAAAGTAATAATAAATGGAAATTAATCTAACTTAGGGGTTGTTAAAAATGGAGTACCTCAGGGATCGATACTGGGACCTTTGCTATTTTTAATTTTCATCAATGACTTGCCATATAACTTACGTGACGAATCAAAGGTACTGCTTTTTGCAGATGATACTAGTGTACATGTGACAGGAAGGTCCAAGAACAATTATCAAGAATAGCTACAAAAACTTTTCACGAATTAATTACGTGGTTACCAGCTAATAAAATGACAATATTGACAAGACCCACTTTATTCAATTTAGAACAAAACAAAGATGTATCTCAAAACTTATAATTAATTACCAAACACAAATAACAGAAGAAATTAGCAAGAAATTGACCAAAATCTTGACTGGAAGACACATATTGAAATGATAAGTCCAAAACTGAGTTCAGCGTGTTTCGCTTTAAGAATTTTGAATGATATATTACAACAGGATGCCTTACTCATAGTATATTTTGCATATTTTCACTCTGTAATGAGATAAGGAATCATATTCTGGGGCAATTCTTCCCATAGGGAGAAAATATTTGGATTACAAAAACATGCAATAAGAATAATATGTGGAAAGAAAGAAAAAAAGAATCTTGTAAACCGCTATTTGAAAACTAAAAGCCCTCACTCTCTCAGAAGAAAATATATACTCGGTAATGTGTTATATGGTAGATAACATTAATAAATTTCTAACTAATTACAGTGTACATGGACGTACAACCAGAAACATGAATGATTTACATATTATTAGCAGCTAATTCATTAAAATTCTTTCAAAAAGGTGCTTATTATTCTGCAATAAACATTTACAATAAGCTTCCAAGAAACACTAAATTATTGTGTGTTAAAAGCAAATGCAAATCTTTCAGAAGATCTCTCAAGGAATTTGTAATAACTCACACCTTCTACAACATGAATGAATATTTCCAGCCTGAATAAGTTTGGCAGTTTACAGTTTTGTATATTGTTCTTATAACATGCATTTTTTTTATTTTTTTTTTATTTTTAATTTTATTGTGCCACATGTTCCATCACTTTGGGTAATACTACATGCTTTGGTTTACTTTTAACTTATGCTATTGTCTTACATTGCCTATTATTTAATTTATGTTTATATATATTATGCGTGTTTATGACTTTTAAGCTATATATATATATTTTTTTTTCTTTTCTTTTATCATTATTGCTTTTACTCGGGTACTTATATACTTTGTAAGTCAATAGCATTTACAAATGTACAATAATCTTTTGTAAATCTTGATATTAATTCTTTTTTGCTGGCTGGCCATGCTCCTCCTTTTTTTGTGATGTCCATCCTTAATTTTGCTCTTTGTTGGCTTAATTGGCTGCATCTGTACAGTAAGTGGTCAGTAGTTTGACTTTCTTCATTACAGGGACAGGTTGGATCATCCGTCAAGTGGAACCGGTGATAATATGCTTTCAGTCTTCCATGTCCTGTTAGCATTGCTGTGATGTTGGCTGTTATGGGGAATCTTTGTTTAAGTCTCTGGGCTACGGTAGGGAAATATTGTTTTGTCTCTGCTCCTTTAGTTGTATTTTGCCATTCACATTCCCATAGTTCCAAAGTTTTCTCTCTTATTGTTTTCCGTAATGCACTTAGAGGTATTTTATTGTACTTCTCTGCCTCGTTGTTTGTTGTAGCCTTTTTCGCAAGTCGATCTGCAGTTTCATTTCCTCTTATTCCTACGTGGGCTTTAACCCATGCAATTTCTATATTCCAGTTTTGCCTTTCTAGTGTAATTATTTGCTGCCTTATTTTTTCTATTAATCTGTTGTGGTTTTTGGAGTTATGGAGTGAGTCCAAGGTGACTTTACTGTCTGTGTAGAGTGCTAGATTTTTTTGAATACCTTCTTGTAATTCCATGTCTTTAATTTTTTCCAGTGCCTCCGAGATCGCCAGCTGTTCTGCCTGATTATTTGAACATTTCTTGTCTAGTTTGAATTGCAGTTTATATTGAATGTCATTGTTCGTGTATATTGCTACTCCGGTTCCAACACCTTGTTCAGTTTTACTTCCGTCCGTGTATGCTTCTACTGTATAAATCTTGTTTGGGCTGGCCTCTTGGATTTTTGGAATGTCTGCTGGATGGGGCCATTTCTTGTACTCTAGTGGTGTGTCTATATTCAAGTTTGGAGATTGATGTAGCTTTTCATATTCTTTAGCTATCTCCTGTAGCTTCAGGTTGATGGGAGTCAGACCTGTAATGAGACATAGGGCTTCACTTGATGTAGTACGGAAAGCCTTGGCAATTTTAATGTTTATTAGCCTTTGCACTCTTACGAATTTTATTCTATTATATTTCCTATTGATAGCTTCTATCCATACCGGGGCTGCGTAAGATAGCAACGGTAATATTGCTCTCTTAAAATCATTAACTTAAATGTGCAATCAATAACAAACAAGTTACCTATTCTCCAACTATTGCTCCACATTGAAAAACCTGATATCATTTGTATTTCTGAGCATTGGCTCCAAAACAATCTGAGTGCACATTTGCAAGGATATAAGGCAGCAGCTGTTTTTGGAAGAAAAATTCATATACATGGTGGTGTGGCTATTTATTGTAAAAATAACGTATCTCTTGTTTCAGAAGTAACAAACTTCTCCACTTTAAATGAGGAGCTACACTTTGAATGTGTTGGCATTAGAACAGTTATTAGAGACTTAGTATTTATTATATTATGTGTGTATAGGTCACCTGATGGTGATATTGATATATTTTTAGATAAACTTGAGCTGATCCTAAACAGGGTTTTAAACATGTGTGATAAACTCATTCTCACTGGAGATTTTAATATTGATAGTCTTGTAAGAACATCGCCCAGAATGAAGCTTTTTGATATTTTTGAATGTTTTAACTTGAATTCCGTAATTAACCAGCCTACTCATGATAAAAGTGCAATTGATTACATTGTAACTAATGTTGATAAAGATTCATGTACCGTTAAAGTCTGGGACCCGTTTATATCTGATCATGCTGCACAAGCTGTAGAAGTGCACTTTGACCAATGTTTATCAAAGGACAGTGATGATTTTAAACATATATTTACATATAGGGACTTTAATGATAGCAATTTGATTTCATTGAAAATGTTATTATCTAATATTACTTGGTTTTCTCTTTATAATGTCACTGATCCAAACTTAGCCTTTTTAAATTTTGTGACCACTTTAACTCATTTACTTGATATTGCCTGTCCAATTAAATCTAAATGTTTAAATACTATGGAAGCTAAAAATGTATGGATAACTAATGATATTGTGAAACGTAGTAAACAGTTGAAAATCTTGTTTTCGATTAAAAAACAACTTAATTCAGAAGAATTCGATAAACTATATCGCTCTTATAAATCTGAATATAAAAAATTCGTAAGAAATGCCAAGAAAAATAAATTTGGTAATATAATATGCACGTCTGCAAATGCAAACAAGATGTTATGGAATTTGGTCAATATGGAAACAGGTCGGAATGTGAAACAGTCTAGTGATGAACTATTTGTAAATGATGTTCTCACAAATGATCCACAACTAATTGCCAATAGCTTTGCTGAACTTTTCTCTACACAAATCAAAGTTAAATTGAATCAAAATATTAAGAATTTTTCTAAAGAATGCACTAAAGGTCTCACAAGTGATAGTTCATTAGTTCTTTCGTACGTTTCTCAAACTGAAGTGACTGAAGTTATATCTCAATTAAAAAACTTAAAATCTTCTGGCTATGATAATCTAAATACAAAGCTACTGAAATTTGTGGTGGATCATATTGCTGAGCCTCTAGCTTATCTATTTAATTTGTGTATTTTAAGTGGTACTTTTCCTCAATGTCTAAAAAAGTCAATTATAACTCCAGTTTTCAAGAAAGGGGATGCTAAATTAACAACAAATTACAGACCAATATCTATTTTATCTACATTATCTAAAATATTTGAGAAATTACTAATTACTAGAATACTGTCATTTTTAAATAGCAAAAGTTTATTATCAAGTGTTCAACATGGTTTTATGAAAGGTAAATCTACTGAAAGTGCTTGAATCGGTTTTATGAACTTTGTTTATCAATGCGTTGATCAGAAACAATGTGTTGCTGGTTTGTTCTTTGATTTGTCTAGTGCTTTTGACGTCATTGATCATAATTTTTTAAAACACAAATTATTCCATTTAGGAATCAGAGGCGTGGCTAGTGACCTTATCATGTCTTACATTTCAAATAGAGAATCTATTGTAAAATTTTCAAATCACCTCTCTGATAATTTTGTTTTGGACCATGGAGTCCCACAAGGATCTGTTCTTGGTCCCCTGCTTTTTTCTCTTTTTGTAAATGATTTAGAACTCAATATCACTGCTGATCATCTTACTATGTATGCCGATGA
The DNA here is from genome assembly GCA_964059195.1 of Ectobius pallidus. Lineage (NCBI taxonomy): Eukaryota > Metazoa > Arthropoda > Insecta > Blattodea > Ectobiidae > Ectobius > Ectobius pallidus. The sequence continues at coordinate 25,852,495 of CAXKWD010000010.1, read as the reverse complement.
TACGTCAATTGCAATAACTGCAGACAATATTGTTACCTTAAAATCTAAAATTTGTAACGCTGTAGCTCAATTTAAACACTGGTGTAATATGAATAATCTAATTATTAATGTTGAAAAAACTGTCTGTTTGCTATTCCAAAATAGAAATATCACCCAACTGTCTGTTCAGTGCGACAATTTTATTTTAAATTCTTCAGATTCATGTAAATTTTTAGGTATTTATTTGGACTCTAATTTAACTTGGAATTTGCAGATTGATCACGTTTGTTGTAAATTAAACAAAGCAGGTTACGCTATTAGATGTTTGAAGAATTCTCTTAATATAAATTATTTACTAAGTGTGTACTTTGCTTCTGTACAATCTACGATTTTTTATAATATATTAGTATGGGGTTCTGCATCTAATATTCAGAGGGTTTTTATAATTCAGAAGAGAATTTTAAGAGTAATAATTAATCTTAAACCTAGAGATTCTTTAAGTCAGTTTTTTAAATTACATAACATTCTAACTGTCACAAGCATTTTAATTTTTAAAGCTGGTGTGTTTTATAAGAAGAATCTCCAAAATTTTAGACTTAATATGGATATTCATAATTATGAGACCAGACAAAGAAATCATGTGCACATATCTCATTACTCAACTACCAAGTATACAAAATCTCCAGTTTGCCTCATTAGTAGGATAGTCAACAAACTTCCACACAACATTTCTAGTGTTAATAATCTTCATCTTTACAAGTTAAGACTAAAGACATTTTTATGTAAAAATTCGTTTTATGATTTAAATGAATTTTTTAGTTTTTAATTGTATTGTATTGTGTTTGTTATTTTAATGTTATTTATTGACGATTCTATCTGTACTGCATGTACGGCAAACAGATAATAAAAATTATTATTATTATTATTATTATATAAATAGTCTTCATCGCTTGGTGTTTGAGTCCCCAGTCTAGTTTTGCAGCTTTAGATAGCGCGTTTATTAATTTTGTTGCTCTCTCTGTTATATACTGGATGTGTTCATTGAAGTTGAAGTTATGGTCGATGATTATACCTAAATACTTAATTTTTTCCACTTGTTCTACTTGTTTGTTATTAAGGTAGATGTTTATCTGTTGCTGATTATTCCGTCTTTTCCTGGTTATTAGTAAGGCTTTTGTTTTTTGTTCATTAAATCTGATTTGATTGTTCTTCGCCCAATTTTCAATTTTTTTCAGTTCTACATTTGCGTAGTTTTCTGCTTCCAGTGTGCTTTTTCCTTTTGTGATGAGTAGGAAATCGTCGGCGAATGCAACAACATATGCGTTTTTTGTATATTCTAGCTCAAGCAGAGAGTTGTATTGTAGATTCCAAAACCCAGGTCCGCAGCAAGAGCCTTTATAACATCCGTGTATATTTTGATCTGATGTGTTCTATGTCCTAAGCCTCGCTCAACAAGAATCTATAGAACGAGATATCTACATCTACATCTACATACAACGTACATCAAAGTTGATTTCAGAACTCAAGGCATGTCCATGAATACTCACCTGCTAAGAAACTTTCTGTCCAACAATGACAAACTTCTTTCAATGTGTGGACATTAATACATTTTTCTAATAGTTCAGATTTGCATTCCTATAGGCTAGCCCTTCTGACATTTGTTAGTAAGTAAGTACGTAAGTAATTTATTGGTACAAAATAGCTTAAAAGCTGGTAAACTGGTGATTCCTATTAAAAAAAAAAAAAGAAAGAAAAAAAAAAATAGGAGAACAAGAAGAAAATACAATGTTATGATACTAACAAGTAAGGCTACTATATGTACAAATACAGATTCTGAGAGATGTAAAATACTAGGTGAAACATTTTCTAAAAAATAACCTTATAAAATATACATTTTAGTTCTGAAAAAATTCACTTATTGAATAGTAAGCTTCCTCCAAAAAGTGTTTTTGTAATAATATATCTGCTACACATCGCACCTGGAGAAATATGTATCTCATTCGTTGCGTAAATAACCAGCAACGTTCTTAAGAAAATATTTTCCTCCAAAAGCACGCGGTGACGTCAGTAGCTTCAGTAGTGTTCATGGCACGTTGCCATGGTAGCTCAACGTTAGAGCAGCGGCACGTAGAGACGAAATTCCTAGTTTAAATCCTATTGGCATTGCATTTTTCAGTCTGACTCAACCTTCCCCAGTGCGAAAGAATTATCATTCATTTCTGTAGCTTCATTTGCCCAGCAGTAGCCTTATTTTATTTCCTTCTAGCATTATGTTCTCTGTTGACATGTAGGTCTACTTATGCAATTTTATAACAATTTTTAATCGTCATGTGATCTAGAAACCAGGACGATTTTGTATTTACTTTGCGCAACGATGAGCTCATACTGTATACAAGAAGTTACCGTTTAGTATAATAATTCCCACTTAACATTCAACTCTAATTAGCCTATACGAGGGTGAATAAAAAAGTAAGTTATACTTCCAAGTTATGGCCATTTATGAAACACCTACGCATATGCAATACTGCTATGACAACATGCAATGTACGTTCACTTTTCCACATAGTCCCCAAGAGACTGTAAACATTTCTCGGAACGGTCAACCAACTTTTCGATTCCGGATGCGTAGAAATCACCTATAGCGCTATGTAATCACCTGGAGACAGCTGCTTTCACTTCATCGTTTTGGAATCGTCGTCCACCGAGATCCTTTTTCAACTTACCGAACACATGATAATCGCATGGCGCTAAACCCGGACTTTATGGAGGATGTTCACATACCTCCCACTTGAATCGCTGCAGCAGTTCCGACGTTTGGTGGGCCGTGTGAGGTGTTGCATTATCGTGAAACAAAATCACACCGGCACTCAAAAAGGATCTCGGTGGACGACGATTCCGAAACTGAGAGGAGGTGAAAGCAGCTGTCTCCAGGTGGTTACACAGCGCTGGAGGTGATTTCTACGCATCCGGAATCGAAAAGTTGGTTGACCGTTCCGAGAAATGTTTACAGTCTCTTGGGGACTATGTGGAAAAGTGAACGTACATTGTACGTTGTCATAGCCGTGTTGCGTATGTGTAGGTGGTTTCATAAATGGCCATAACTTGGAAGTGTAACTTACTTTTTGATTCGCCCTCGGATTAGGGCTAGGCCTTTATTCGCGTTTGGGGAGACTGGCTTGTGAGTGATCTTATTATGTCGTAAAGACACATATCCCTATAGATATTACCATACTATCTCTTCTAAAGAAGAGGGAACAGAACCTGTTCCAGTTCGTTCTGATCCAGTTGAAATAGACGGTATCCTGTCTCTCCCTTCATTAAAAACGAAAGTTAATTCATAGCTTGAACTCACGCCCTCAGAGTCAATAGTGGCGCATATGAGATAAATGCTGCGACCTCTTTTGGGATCTAAAAAATTCCAGCCCTCACATGGGTCAGAATCTAGATTCCTTAACTTACGGAGAAGACTATTGACGTTCTTGCGCATGGTTTGAAGAGAAATTATTCAAAACAATGTTCAGTTTCAAGTTTAATGTTTTGTTTTAAGTTTATACGAACTGCAAAAAGAATGTTAAATACAAAGTGGGTATCTCACAGATTTCAAAACTAACATCCTTGTTGTCTTTCATTAGGTGACCTATCACATTACAGAGAAGGAATGGAGGCACCTGTTATCCGCTTCTTAACGTTTGCTCAAGAGCAGTCTAGAATTACACAGTCCAGTAAACACCATGAAATGCAATGAGGGGCAATTGTCACGAGCGCAACTGAAAAATGCATGAGCAAATGTTGCAATACTATTGATTTCCACAAACGTTTACTCCTGTGAACTATTGGTTAAAACTGCTTGCTATAGCCTACCTTGCTTATTCTACTTAATTGTCCGAGTAATCGTCTGAATATTATTCTTTATATCAATATTCTATTTGTTTAACCCAAATATTTTTTTTTCATTTCATTATATACACCCAGTTTAAATATGCCCCTCCTTAACCTTTTCGTTACTACTAATGAATAAATGTACCACATTAAAACACTGTTTGAAGACAAGTTATATAGGGAGGATAAATACAGTAAGGTTTTACGTAAAATGCAAAGACTTTTAACCACGTGTTATGATTATAATTGATAGAAACCAGCTATTCTACGGATAATTTTCCGATTGAAAACTTGGACCCTACTGAAAATTTCACTTCATGCTTGTTTACATAAAAATTCAGGTATGGTTAAAATGTTAAGTTATTTTGTAGAAATTATAGCTGAAATCATTCTCTGAAAAGTTTTTAATGACTTGTGCCCTATTTAGAACCGCTTTAAAACAGGGGTAGACAATGAATGTGATTTGATTACTGCCGATTAAATTCTGCTAGTAAAGAAATAAGTAACGAAAACTGGCTACATTTATAATAAAAAACAAAAAGTTAAGGATTTGGGTAAAAAATGATAGTTTGATAGAAACCAGAACAAACCCCAATGAAAGAATATTTGTAATATTTTGATATTAATAACTGAGACCCCCATTATTGTTAAGAGAGTGTAACGCTGGCCTAAAATTAGCATGATATTGCCCAGCGAGAATGCATAAGAATTTTTAAGGTTTTATTTAATTCATCTGAACCAAGGGACCAAAAATGTTGAAGTTCCGAAGCAAGAATGATTGATGCGCTCACAATAACACCGACGATAGAGTACGTTGTCTCAATGCAGACTATGAGATCAACACAAGAGTCTAACAGGACTGCATAAAGCACAACCTAACCAAAATTAAAAATTAAATTTTGACCGAATCTACTGCGCTATCAGGGTACTGATACATACACTCCTCGGGTCATAGGGAACGTATGGTGAAAATTTCAGACCTCTTCGTCAAAGGGTGTTGCAGTAGTAAACAAGCATAGCCTACATAGCCTACATCTCAGGGCGAATTTTCTACTTAGTACTATAGTACTTATAATTAAGTATTTTACTTTTGATAGAGTTCGTTCTCACGCCAGACTCCATTAGTGCGGCAAATATAGCCAAAGCTATTATAGCCCAGTCAAATGTTACATCGGAACTTACATTAAATGGGTATTAATGATTTTTGGAGGGGAGTTACGGACCATTACTGGGATCACAAATCCAGATTTGCAACCCTCAGAAACCTGTGCTCGCTGAACGGCGGTCGAAATAAACCGGTTTTTTCGGACTTTTTCGGTTTTTCAACAATATCTCCTAAACGATGCGTTTGTTGAAAATAATATCTCTTAGCTTTTTAAAAGTAAATTAAATTTTCTAAAATATGAGATCAAAATCGTTTGTTGTAAGTTATATAGTTACCGAGATACGGCTTTTCAAAGATTAGCCTTTTTTCCAAAAAATTAAAATTTTAAGTTTTCTTCGTGTTTTGAACTGAATACCGAAAAAATGACACGTCCTACAGAAAAGTCAAAAGGCAATTTAATAAGCTTTACTATGAGCTATAACTTGTTCTTGTGGCTTAGATAGTCTCGTCATAAATGATAAAAACCGAAAATATGAAGAAATGCTTTTTTGGGTGAAAGTTGAATAACATCGTTTCCTCCACCAACAACTTAATTCTTTTGTAACATGTTGGCGGATAATGTCTTATAACTGTGTATAGAAACTATTTGTGTGTATATGTGTCTATGGGAGATGGATTTTGCCAGAAAAAATATTTAAGCAGAATATTTCATAAAAATGTATTTACTTTTAAACCAACAGGCATATTTAAACCATGTGTGAGGTTCCTGGTATGGGATGGTATGGGAAGTCGAGAGTGGGGTAATGTCTTCATCCGTACTTGAAGAACTGTCATTCTGGGATGTGGGCACATTGCGGCAGAACTTTTCCCTTGCAGAAAGTGCACAAAACTGAGCATTTCCGCCTAGTTTTGCGGCAGCTGCAGCTCCCAGCGCAGCACATTTTGCACTTGCACGAGATCAGTTCCCCGTTACTGACAAAATAGTTTCTATTAGCAGTGGTATTGTTGGAGGCTATGAAGTCAATAGTTAAATTGTCAAGGAACTGGGAACAGAAGGCGTGGTTAACATAGAAAACCAAACATTTGGGAAAGTTGGATTCAAACGTAAAGACAAAGTTGTTACCTTCGTTGCAAGTTGTTACCTTGGCAAGCGTCAATAATTCCATACAAGTCACTAATAAGAAGATTGAAGTTGACCCTCTCACAATATTTCAGCGAGTTAGCATTACCATAAAAATCAGACGAAGAGTTGAAAGCCCGCTGCAAGTATGAATTGCCCCCTTACCCAGTGTCTCTTTTCAACGAAACTGGAGTGAGGAAGGGAACTAAGGCAGCTCTATATTCGTGTTTCACATCCCTCACTACCAACATCTCCCGAGACGCCAATATCCACATCATGCTCGATGGTGGCTACTTGCTCCACAAATGTGTGTGGCATCAAAACGCATCAGTGAAGACCATCATTGACGGCTACATTAATTTTGTGAGAAACCATTTTGGGACAGATGTAATCCACTGTCTTCGATGGATATCCGGAGGACGCCTCTCAAAAATGTACCAAAAGTGCCGAAGGTCTCAGACGATACTCCGCCCTCAACTGCAGTGACATTGTCCTATCAGCTTCAACTACCTTCAACATCACACAAGAGAAGTTCTTATCGAACGACACTAATAAGTATAGGCTGATAGAGCTACTGAAAACTGGATTTGAACAGCACGGTGTTGAGGTGACAGAAGACGACACTGACGCTGACATTGTTAGAGCTGCCATCACCAAAGTTGACTCTTCTGAGAAGGTTGTAATCATCGTGGAAGATGTGGACCTGCTTGTGTTATTACTTGGTTTGAGTTCCAAAAAATACATCTACTTTCAGAAGAGGTGAGCCAGACGTCCAATATTCATCTACATCGTTCACCACCGGGAATTCTTACTACTCTCCCTGGCCCCTTTCAAGCAGGGGAAAACCAAATTTGTCAAACCTTCCTCAAGACCCCAGCACTATTCAAGCAAGCAGAAGTCTTCCTCCACCCAGATGTGAGTTACGATGAAATAGCTGCAGCTGGGGAGAAGTATCTCGTCGCAGTTTATGAAGGAGCGACTGACACCACCCTCAACGACCTGTCAGCCAAAGTCAACCTCGCCCGTTTGTCACCAACCACAGATGCTGCAAAATATCATGCTTATTGTATGTATCACCAGGTATGTCCATATACATTTCCTATCATTATGTTCTTAAATTTCGTTGTTCACTTATACACTTTTATTGTACACCGTGTGTATGCTTTGAAATATTATAGAATAACTAATTTTCATTCTACTTTTTCGCAGGTACAAAAGAGGTTGGGGTGGAAAAACCTCACGGATTGGGGTGGAAGTTGGACGAGTTGGGCTTACTCCAATTGCAATGGAAGTTAAACGAGCCCCTCAAACCCTTCTGCAACTGATCTCGTGCAAGTGCAAGATGGGCTGCGCTGGGGGCTGCAGCTGCCGCAAAACTGAGCTGAAATGCAATGTGCCCACACCCCAGAATGACAGTTCTTGAAGTGAAGATGAAGACATCACCCCACCCTCGAAATTCCATACCAGGAACCTCACACATGGTTTAAATATGCCTGTTGGTTTAAAGTAAATACATTTTTATGAAATATTCTGCTTAAATATTTTTTTCTGCCAAAATCCATTTCCCATAGACACATATACACACAAATAGTTTCTATACACAGTTATAAGACATTATCCGCCAACATGTTACAAAAGAATTAAGTTGTTGGTGGAGGAAACGATGTTATTCAACTTTCACCCAAAAAAGCATTTTTTAATATTTTCGGTTTTTGTCATTTATGACGAGACCATCTGAGCCACAAGAACAAGCTATAGCTCAAAGTAAAGCTTATTAAATTGCCTACAACTTTTGTGTTCTTGACTTTTCAGTAGGAAGTGTCATTTTGTCGGTATTTAGTTCGAAACACGAAGAAAACTTAAAATTTTAACTTTTTGGAAAAAAAGGCTAATCTTTGAAAAGCCGTATCTCGGTAACTATATAACTTAAAAAAACGATTTTGATCTCATATTTTAGAAAATTTAATTTACTTCTAAAAAGCTGAGAAATAATATTTTCAACAAACGTATAGTTTAGGAGATATTGTCGAAAAACCGAAAAAAAGTCCGAAAAAACCGGTTTAATTCGACCGCCATTCATCGAGCATAGGTTTCTGAGGGTTGCAAATCTGGATTTGTGATTCCAGTAATGGTCTGAAACTCCCCTCCAAAAATCATTAATACCCCATTTAATGTAAGTTCACGAATTTTTTTTTTTACATTTGACTGGGCTATTAGCAAAAAGTACTCTTAAATCTTATTTACTCCTGTAGATTTATATTCTACTATGAATACATGAATATAAAACCGTAATAATAATAATAATAATAATAATAATAATGATGATAATAATATGTATTTATTAAAATTCAGTGCTATATTTGCTCTCAGAAATGCCCTAGCACAATGAGTAATGTGTAAAATATAGGCAGATATTTAAAAATGTAATTTTCAGTGAAACTTTAAAAGAACTTGTCTTAAAAAAAAGCAAAAAATTAAAATAAAACTATTTTAATATGTTTAAAATGCAATACAGAGTTTATAAAAATCTAAAAAACCGGACCTAATCATGACTCACGAGCACTGATTTCACACCGGCAGACTTAAGTCAATGCGGTGCACTGAACAAATACGTTCTTCTTGACACTGACTTCTTTATGGTCTTTCATCAGAAATAAATTGTTTGAGAATACTGTTATACAGTACACCTTGCAAATTGCTTAGTCACTTTTACATGATGAAGCTCCCTAAACTGATCTATAGAATAAACATGCTAGTTTTACTCTTCCTTTGTTGACTGACTCCTGAATGTACTGTAGGTGTAGTTCAATCCTGTTTGACATTATTTTTATCAGTGACAGATCAATAAATTGATTAAAATAAAGTAATTCACTTATTTTTCAGTGCCGGTCAAATATAATACAGCTAGCTTAGATCAATTCTTATATACCAAAATAATTTACCAAATTAGGGTAAAATCATGTTTTAATATTACATAGCACTACGTTGTACAGCTGGCTGCAAGAAAGGATGAACCACTTAAAAGTATAAGTTCGTAAGTTCCAGATATCGAATACTGCGCATGTACGTCTCATCATAGCCTGTACCACAAAGTAGCACATAATGAATCATTGAAATTTGCTGTAGTTTGTAAAATAAACGAATATGTTTAATTAAAATCAACAGCTCAGCTATGTTTATTTTATGCTGCCTAGGTCTTTCGACATTTTCTTCATCTTATCGAGGGACAATTCCATTTGTAACGGAATCACCTTTGGAAAGTCTTCAGCTATATATAAATGTTTATATTTCTAAGAATATAACATGTAATGCACACTTGATAATTATATCACGTATATCAAGAATATTATTCCATTTTGAATTACAATACAGCACACAGCAAGTAAATAGATAGTCTATACAATAATGTGTCACGGAATCACCCTTGGGTCAACCACAGTGTGATGGCATCAGTAATAATTTCATTTATTTGAGATATATAGGAAAGAATTTTAAAAGCGTATTATTCATGATCAAGTATACGATCCAAGGAACACAACGGAAAAAATGAACTCGATTTCTTAAGCTCAGGTGTAAATTTCTGTAGCAGCATTTAGAAAGACGTCATGTCACGGAATCACAAGTCATCCCAGATCACTAATACACGTATAAAAAAACTAATACATGTGAGGTTAACTGAAAGCAGAAAAAGATGTCATACATAATATTTCATTAGTCATCCACCTGTGCATAGGCGCCACCTTTGAGGATGGGCTGGGGCTCAAGAACCCAACGGAGTGATTTAATGGGTGCTCTGCACTCGCTGGATTCTTCTGCACTACAATATGCTCGTATTTTCTTGTTGATAGAATTTAAAGATCTGCGCCTTACACCCTTCTGTAATATCAAACCACTGTGTGTTTACTTATACTTCCAAAGTTCTAACAATGGGTAAATAACATTCGCAACCATTAGATGCAAAGTGTAGCTGTTGACCGAGTTGAATATCGAATGAAATTATTTAAAAAATACTCATTATTTTATCAGTGTCATAGTTCCTAGCAATGCACACTGTTAAGTACTGTTCTACATGAACACATGTAGATGCTCAGCTGCCTGACTGCCGACTGGACAGATCCAAATCGAAAAGGGGGTAAATGATTGTTTATCTCCCATTTCTCAAAGGCGTTCCCTTCACCCGCAGCGTATATTCGTCCTGTTGAAGTGATGCAATAATTATTAAATGCCAACCTTGCTGATTTATGGAATACATTCCCGTGAAATATTAAAGTCCTGTTTCCTGAACAGTTGTAAGCGTAATATTCACTGTATTTTCAGAATAGATCTTCGAATTACAGTGCTGACAATTCAAAGAAATATTGATAAAAGACTAGACATGGCTGATATCATGAAATATGATTATAGGATCCCCACTTAATGCATTCATTTTAATTGTAAACATACTTTTGTATCGTATTTTGAATCAAAAGTTGACATTTTCGTGGAATTGCCCGGTGCTGATGTTTCATTAACAAACATAAACATTTAAATGACTCTCAAAACTTTGTTAGAATTTTAACCATTTTATAATTTTGACAGGACTACGAGTCATTTTAATTTTTAATTATTAATGAAACATCATCATTTCGTCATTGCCCTGACAATGACGAAAATGTCGAAAGGCCCTGGCAGCATACAATAAACATAGCTGAGCTGATGGTTTTAACCAAACATATTCGTTTATTTTATTGATCGAGCTCAACGCTATCACATCACGTATTTTGCTTTAGTTCGTTTAATATTCTGCTACTAAACCGTAGCCATCGATGTTAAAATCGGCGGTAACCATCGAAATCACGATATTATGGCTCTGAAAACATCTATGTATTTTGACGGAAAACATCGATGTACAGAGTGGCGCACGAAATGTCATACCATTTATTTCACACATAACACATATTAATTTTTATTATAGCTTTAAATATAATACATAGAATTGATCATTAGGACATGGAATTATGTCTTTAATGCAGAGTGTGTTCAATATGACTGCCGTTTTGCCTCACAATCTCTTGTAAACGAACCCTTACATTCGTCACCACTTTTCGACACAAGTCTTCAGACAACGCATGGCACAACTCCATTACATGCGCTCTGAGCTGATTCCCAACTCTGCAGAAGCCCTTTAGACGGACTTCGAGTCAAAGCAACGCGAACCGCTTCAATATTTCCAGGTGTACGAACACTAGCCCGTCGCGACCGCTTTTTTTTCCAACACAAACTGCTCAGTTAGTCTGTAAATTGCCTGCTTGCTAGGAGCCCATCTTGCATTAAAATGAGCACGAAAACGTCTCTGAGTCAAAACTACACTCTTCGTTTCGGCGAAAAACAGAACTCCTTTCACCTTATGTTCACCATTCAAACGCCCGTTGTGCACCATTTTACAAACTAACGTTTGTGTTCGTTGTCATGGTTAAAACCGACATGTGATGACACTTATCGAATTTTCCACGAACTTCGGTTCACACTAGCACTGTTGTAAACAGCGAATCTGCTATATTACAATATTTATAAGATAATTAAATGGTATGACATTTCGTGCGCCACTCTGTATATAAAAAAAGTCATGGTATCAGAAAATTAGGCAAAGTACTCAACTCACACCCTGCAACTGCAATCCACAAATCATCGATGTTTGTTGAAAGGAATATTCTGATAATACGTTCTCAGTGTCCGACTCAGTATGTCAATTCATAATGAATTTATCAAAACTAATGCAAAAAATACTGTAAATATTTAAAACATCGGTGTCGGGGAGAATCATGGATGTAACAAAAACAACGGTTGTTTTCTATCGATGTAGAAAACATGAATCATCGACATGAAAATATCGATGTTTTGAAAAGATCGGCCATCGATGCTCAACCCTATTATAGTCTGAACCACATGCCTTTTATCTTGTGAGAAATTTGTTTCTTTTTTACTCAATGAAAATATATTTTTTTATTTATTTCAGCTCTTTTTTTTCAGAAAATTCATTTTCAAAGGCCTGTCTACAGCCTACAATATTTTTGTAAGAATGGCATAAACATTTTTATTAACGAATGTCACTAACATTTAGAATAAGCGAATAGAAAAAAATGTTACTCTATTTGGAAACAAACTCATAACCTTCCATACAGAAAGGCGCTGCGCCAGACGCCTCATGGAGTTAAATACATTGTTGGCAATGTAGGCGGTCGACTTCCAATGAAGGAACACCAAAGCAACGACTGAAACAAATTACATACTTCTCAACCGCGCCATTGGACTTGACTTTCTTAGGCAAAAATGTCGGCTCCTCATTTTTGCAGCCGGCTGTACATTATTCTATCAAAACTTGAATACCTTTATGCTGCTGTCGCTTAGTTCGGTCACTTCAGTAGAAATGCTGATTTTGACGTGAAGCCGAAAAGGAAGTGCAATATGTAACACACCAACATATATTTCACTGACTTCTATGTTGTCAGAACTTTCAACGTATATTTCAGAACTTCAGTATATATGAAGGATTATATCACAATAATTATCAATTCACAACATATTTCAGTCTTATTTTGTACTATGATACGCAACGAAAGCATGAGCTGAATTTTCTGTAGTTATCACATTACTATGTTTACTAAATATTCGAATACGTTTAGTTTTAGTTCTGAAATTAAAAACGGGCGTTCATGCATAAGGCGAGCATAACTACTTTTCACGAAAGGACGTATTTATACGCCTAGGTTAATGCAAAGTAAGGATGTTGTAAGGTTCAGAACTGTGCAAGAAATCGCATTAAGATCCTTTATTCAAGTTGCATCAATATTACCACTGATCTTAATTTTAAATCCTTGAAATAATTGTATAAGAGGATACTCATGAATTATTTTGACTTATCCAGTATAAGAATACGTGGAATTTTAACCAATCGCATATGTCCATCGTCATACTTTTATCGATTTATTTTTATCACTTTCATATTTTGCACTTAAGCGCATTTGTTTTTTTCCTTAATTCATAAAGACTATACATCGAGACATCTTTATACCCGTAGCTTCTTTAATGAGAAAATTAATCATTGAATACATCGATTGGATATAGGCCCATTGGAAATATGAACAAAAGGAAATACGAAAACAATGAACATTTTTAAATGTGATGAAGCATTTAAATCTTCTATGACATTAAGTAGGCCTATAATAATAATAATAGTAATAGTAATAGTAATAATAATAATAATAATAATAATAATAATAATAATAATAACAGCACCCGATTGCGTACTATAAAAACGTTTAAGACAAAGTATAAAACAGTATACTTCCTTTTTTACCGGAAACAATTGAATTAGTTAGAATCAATGGGGCACTGGAAATTAACAAACTTGTCATGGTAGGGAGAGGATTATAAAGAATAAGATTTAGTAAGAATAGAAGAACGTAAAGAAGTAGGCTGATAATGTTTTAACTTTTTATTCTTTAAATAATAAGTAAATGTAAATATATTACATAAATAATAAAAGAATCTTGTATGTAGGTCTATAAATTGTTGTATTACTTACGATAATTTAGAGTATATAGGCCATTCAATTTTTCCTGACAAAACACGATGTTAAATGCAAGTAAAGTAAAGGGATCTCTATACAACCCGCGGTTCCAGTACGTTGAGACTCCTATGCGAATATGGCATCGTCCGCTTTTATTCCAGGTTTGCTCCTGGTACTCATTTCTATTATAGTTGAGTCAACCCAGGGCCATAATGCCATCAGAAGGACTAGACCACATGAAAAATTCAAATGATCTCATCAGGGATCGAATCCGCGACCTTCCGGTTTGTAGGGCACTGCCTTAACCATACAGCGTGCCTCAATATTACGTATATATTTATTACTTTATAATGTGTCCTTAAAATACTATATTTTACTTGACGAAAACATGTACCTGCCAATTAAGTTTATTGGCCTATGATCGCAAATGTTATTAGATACTGAAGAAGTCTCTCAAACACAATTTTAATCATAGATTCATGTATACACTAACTTGTAAAATCACGCACACCGAAAGACACAGTACCCAGCAAAATAGCATATCATAACATAAAGAATACGAAAAGGGATATCTCAATTCTCTACCATTGTTGCTAATATAAAAAATGGGAGTTTGGCAATGGTTGAAATGAATGCATGTCCATCCATGGTACAGTTTAAGGGCATCAATGGTCTGTTCCTGCTTCCAGTTAACGGTAGTAACTCACACATGGAGACAGAAAAGATATGAAAACCTGTTAGAAACAGAGAACATGACAAGTAAAATTATCATTCTCTGCAGAGCCCTTTCTTTATTTCCACGGACTGGGTTCATGGACCACAGATGGGAACCACTGTGCTATATAAGTGGACCATAATATTTTACTACTTTTAAATTTTCAACGAAAGATTCTTATTATTAGTTTTAATATTCAATTTTAACAAATTAATTCAGTAATTATAATATTTCATACCGTTGTCCAAAACAAGTTTGTCTATATATCTCTTTTCAATTTGTCACTCAGGGGAGGTACCGTCTTCATAGAATAAATAAGAACACTGTTAGGAACCTCCCTTTCATTTACATACAACTTATGTATTTAAAATTCAAACCGTTTGTGAGGAAATATTAACGTCCACCTACTGCCAGGCATAATTTGCGGTGTTCAAACTGCAGATACCATGTGATTTGTTTTTGAAAGCAGAATTTATTCAGTCCCAAGTGCCAATATTTCACTTTAACGGTAAGTGAAGGAGGAGTAATCCTTCACTAAACCCAGCTTCTTCACTTCACTTGTGCAAGATGTCAAATAAAGCATCCGAAAAACAAAGGATCTCTCACTCCTGCAATGTATAAGCATGGGCCCCACACACTTGACTTAATTTGATTCCTGTAGTAAATCTTCCTGCTGTTTGAAATGCGCATACAAGCTTCCTGTAATCAATATACTGAGTTAGAACTGAAGCATAACCATGGCATATAATATTTAAATTTTATGAATCTATCTTTTTTATATAGTACTTTGAAAAAATTGGAAAACTAATATGAGACTACCGTTCTATACGTACATTAGGCCTATCCGAGAGAATAAATATAAATCAATTTTTTGAAAGAAGATGTAGTATGCTACCGAGAGAGAATGGTAAATAATAAATAGATATTTGGAGGAAATCCTTATAGGATAGCTGACTTGAATTGAAGCGCTCAGGGCCATAGTGGGCCATACAAGCTTAAAATTAAAATGGGTTCTGCCTTAAGAGGCTGGTTGTTGAATTTCTATCAAGTTGATATCGTGCAAGGTCAAACCGGAATCCTTCAGCCCTTTTCATCCAAATGAAGCTGTGATTTCTTTAAGTTCCAATTTTAATGCTTTATGTAAGAAAAACTAAACAAAAACAAAAAAAGATTTGAAAGAAGTCTACCTCTTGTTAAAATGATTTCTTTGAAATGAAGTATCAAATTAAGACAATTTGTTTAAAACAAACTTTCTTTCAAAAGAGAAGAATAAAAATTGTTTTAGAAAGCCTATCGACTACGCTACAACATATTTAAAGTCTGAATTCAAAATTATGAATACCGAACAGCTTTATAAGTTTGCATTATTTTCTTATTACCATAACAACCAAACAAAATTTATTGCCTTCAAGCATTGTGGAAGTAGCCTACAAGAAAAAAAAATGACATGTTTCGTTTTCCGGAAACAAAATGAAGCGTTACTACTAGGGAACTACATGTCCTAAATTATGGTTTGGAAGTTTATAACAGACTGCTATTGCTGAGAATCCTGATTTAATAAAATATAGGTTAAATATTATAATCTTTTTGCCTTTCATTTGTATAGTTTACATTTTTTACAACTACTTCTATTTATAAATATAAGCAAACTTTGTAAATTATATTTCTTTTTTTGTCATTTTGAATTCCCTACTTTAAAATTCTTTTTGTAGGAATGTTTAACTGTTTTTAGTTTATGTAGGCCTATATAATTTGTATGTATTTTTGTAAATTTTTCTTCTCTCTTATTTAATAGATATAATTACAGCCCCTAAACACGAGCTTTGCTCATATAGGGCTCTCAAAGAAAGTACAAATGTAAGGTTTTGTAATGTACGAAAATTTTGTTTACTTATTTGTTTTGATAATGTAATTAGAATTCAATAAATTTAAATTAAAAATAATATTATGTCTTTTACTGCGATCGCTAGATAAGCATCCAGATTCACTTTCGTTTCACAGGATCAAAACAGCAGGATGCGCAAAATAGTGGCGATCATTTTATAATGTTGGTAATGTTGGTTTTTACTAATTGTATAGAATTTGAATACGAGTAGAAAACCAGACTGAAATTTCCAGAACATTTAAATTTTAGTGGTCACGAAATCCTGTGATTTTACATTGACCAAGCTTGCTTATCTCCAAGTAGGTGATGTACGGATACCATATAGCTAAGCTATAAGTTATTCTTAGAGGCTCCATTTAAAGTTAAATTTGTTCATAGTACATGATCTAGCAACATGTTTAGATAAATGAGCAAACTACCTCTGAAATTTAAAATGGAGGTTTGGCCAACTGATATTAGGCTATCACATAGAAGCATGCCAGTGAATAAGACCCTTTCAATATTGAATTTATATTTCTATATATAAGTATTCATCAACTAAAGTCACTAATGAGTCATAAGTTTAAATTCAACCGTGGAAATTTTAATGAATTGGCTAGTTTCCACGGATTAATATTTTAATAGGTGGATAAGTATCTTCATTTTCTATTCGTTCATCTATTACTTACTCCGTGGCGCTACATCCCTGGAGGGACTTGGCCTACAACCCGACCGCTGAGTCATCTACCGTAGGCAGATGGCAGGATTGGGGGCATGTGGTCAGCATGCCGACACCCACGGCCGTTGATGGTGGTTTTCATGACCGGCATTAATCTATTAGGTAGCCTATATTTCCAGAAGATGTGTCATAATATACAAATCATTCACCATTTATAAGTTCTGAATTGATGTTCAAGAAGAAGCACTAGGGTGTTGTCATGAATTACTTTAATTATGAAGTAGATAAAACCGGAGGACCACCACGATTACGTGGAAATGATGATAATATTAGGAAATCTCGTTGATATTAAATGTAGAGTCCAAATCTACGAGTTAACTTTGTCATAAACAATGTAGTTATAATGAATAATCAGACTGTATTCTGCTTATATGAAAAATAATAATAATGTGAAAATAACTGAGTAACTTGACTCAATGAATTCAAGTTCTCTAATTACGAATGAAGGTAGCAATATAATGCTTAAGTGTTAAAAACTTAGATGTAGACGGAGATGATAAATTGTTGAAATTCTAATATCTCAAATTCAGTAAATATGGCTAACCTTGAATGGAAATAGCCAAGATGGAAGGATTAGCTTGACTTACCTACAGTTAATTAATGCCAAGTTAATGGAACGTTCTTATGACTCGTATTTAATGTAGATGTGTTCTGGCATCCTTCGAGTAACTATCAAAATCTTTGCTCGAATAGCACTTAATAAATGTATGTGAAATAGACTGCCAAGCCTAGAAGACTTCTTAAAAGAAGAGGAGACGTAGAAGGTAGTGAATTATGGGAGAACCCGCGGGGACTAAAGAACTGACTAAACTAAACTCTCATTGGTCTAGATAGCCCGCCAGAATGAATATACATTTTGTAATAACTTAAATTAGATCACAAATAATGAAAATTCACAATAAAATAATGAATTGAAACTAATTCAGATAAAAACAATATTAAATATTAAATTTAATTAAATTAAAGTTGTAAGTAAGAAATAATTCATAATTAGCGTAGTAAAAAATAAATGAATTCAGACAGAAAGCTCGTAGAACGAATTATGAAAACCAATTATTGCTGAATGACAAGAAAGAAATACTGTGACTTTCAGCTGTCACAACAAATATAAACACAAGGAAATGAAAATTCTTGGCCGGCTATAGAGAAATTAACAGAGTAGGCGAGAAAAGGCCAATTACGAACCAATGCAACAATTAAGATAGTCTTTAGAAAACTGACATAAAACAAACAAGAAATATAAAAGAATATTGTGATAAATAGCATATTAATATGAAACAAGGGTCTACATTTTACTTTTAAATTAAGGGTTTACATAAACGAACATGGGGTTTATGTGGTAACGCATATGTACGTCTGTAGCAGTGACAAGGTTAAACGTCTGCCAATGATTAATCAACATAAAAATACAAATAACAACTGCAAATAATATTCAATTAACTATGTTTCAAATAACAGTTAACTGTTTTATCTCCTCTTCAATCAATTCTCTTTTCGGTTAACCACCATCCAGTCATTCGGTCCAACTCTAATACGAACCCAAACATTTCTGCTTCGACCAGCTCGAATACAACATACCCCTCAAATACTTTTTTGTGTAAGTAAATCCGAGCTTTCGCAAGAAGCTACTTAAATGGTCAACTGCTCATCTATCATAATAAGTATCCTTGAACATGCTGCATTAAAATAAGAGTTTCTGCACAGATGGGATACAGGGGGTTTTAATTAAACGGGACACTAATGCACTCCCGTTACAGCCGAGTAAACATCCTACATCGTGCTATAAATGATGATAAACACCTTTTAGTCATTAACTCACGGTTAAGCACATTTTGCGTATACTTAACTACTTTGTAAACAAAGCGTGTCAGTTAAAAGTGTTTGAAAAAATTACTATTAATGTCATCAGATAACAAGCCCATTGTGAAACAGCGAAAAATGTGTAGAGGAAACGGCTTTGGAGATGGAATGCAATAATTAACATAGAGTACCTTGACACAGCACGAAAGAAGTACCAGACACATCGCATTATTCAACTTCTACAGCAACCTTGCACTTATTAATGCTTCACACAAGGTCAGACCTCGACTTTCCAGTTTTAAGATTTAGTTGATGAAAAAGATTATAAAAATGTCAGTTGCCTAATTTTAGCTATGACATGAGTATAATTAGCATAATATGAACGCTGGTTTAGTAACAGCCAAATTGTAGGCCTACTTGCCGATCCTTAAAAGATATTTTGTCAATGCAATGTTATATCACAGCAGAATCGTTGCAAGTACAACTAAAACGAATGTCTTTGTCACAAAAAATCACAGGAAGTAATGTTATACTGAAAATCACATTTCCCCTTCTAATCTTTTTGCCGATTCTCCTAAAATTCTTCTCTTTGACAAAAATTTAAGTTGTTTCGTTGGATGTAACAGAATTTTACTAGCCACGATGTTAGTTCCACAGTTTTTTCTCTGTTAGGCATACGGCTGAATATTATTGTGTTTGATGTGACGACTGCAATCGTTTATTTATCTCACCGCCTCCAAAAACAGATGCGGAATTTTGATGACAAGATTCCATAAAAACAGACTTCACTATATAACAGAATTACCAAAAAGTAGTTTCATTATGTAATGTGCATGTAACAATGAAAAAAGTGGGGGAGCGGATAGTGTTAACTATTAGTTGGATTAAGTCCAGATATGCTTGAACCCTAAAGTAAAATTGTCCAGCCCAAATTTTGCTAACTTCAATGATACTAGTGCAAAAGTTTCAATATCCCTTGTTTTGTAAGATAACTAGGAAGTGCCCGTGGCTTCGCCACGATAATTCTTTTACAAATTAAAAATTAAGAGTATAATAATTATTAAAGCATTATATTTATTAACACTTGCACTTGAATCATTCATAAACTAAGCCATTAATAATTAATGAAACAGCTAAAATTCCTGCTTTAGAGTACATTCCACGACATGAAAACGCCCCCTGGGAAAACTATACCAGAATCGATTATGCAGTTCCAAAGAACCTGTGAACACATAATACGTATTGTTTCTCAGCTGTTTATTGACATGAATATGATGTGAATTTTATTTTATCAATACAGTGTAATTTTCAGAAATTATATAATGTTTCAAGGGAAGGAATGGTTTGTTTGAATTATTATTATCAGCGATATTTCAAGAGTTAAACCATCAATATTTTACAGCTGTTGCCCCCGGCTTCGCCCGCCATTATTCATTGACTCCAGAATTTTTAAGAAAATTACACTGGTAGATTATTAAAAATGTTTGTGGTTCAGAGCTATGAAAATTGTAAGTAAAAATCAAATTAGAATATTTGTTCATTGTGTTCATTTCACTTAGGCCTTATATAATAAAGAAACGGTTTTCCTTCCTAATTTTGTAGTCGTCATGAAAGTTTAGACTGCGAGAGACGAACATCGCCGAGTATACCCGATGTCTCACGAAGCGGGCGAGCAAGCACGCTAATTAGGGCCGTTGAATTGTATAAGAGTAGATTTACGGTGTAATAAACGTTTTTGAAAATATTTGAACACTGTAAGTCAACATAACAAGCATTCAAAACGTTTAATTAATAAGGAATGAAAAATATTTGAGTTCCTCACAAATTTTTCATACTTGACGGAAGACAATGAACTATCTTTGACAGATCACTCACTTTCAGCTAACTTTATCTTTAATACACTATTCTAGTGTGACGCTGGGTATAAAAGGGAACGGTGAGCACAAGGAACTTTTTCACATGGATATTTTGAAACGTTCCATAAAAATTATAGATTCGGAATAAAGTGAAAAGCTAAGACAACTTGTAAAAAGGAACAATGGAAAGCAAGCTTTCTATACACATTTTTCATACTGGAAACAGTGAAATCGAATCAGGCATTTGCACCAAAATTAAAATCACTTAAGGTACCGGTACCGTAAGTGTAATAAGACCGGACTGACTTTTGAACTAACAAAACTTACTTCTAACCTGTTAAAATAACTATCTTCTTGGACTTGTTACGGAGATATATGCTCAGATCGCAAGAAGGCTTTGGGCTCTTCTCTCATGCACAATCAAAACGATGGAGAATAACCCACAATGGTGCCAGGGAAACGAAAGATTTACTCGCTCCTCCCAGACTGATAAGCGATAGGCTAGATGCGATTTAAATACAGTCAACCCTCGATATAATGCCACCATCCGTTCTCGAACATTTAGTGGCACTAAGCGAAGGTGGTACTGAAACGGAATTTAATTTTTAAAATAAAAATTGCATAATACAGTTTTTATTAATTTACTGTACTGTGTTAAGAAAGGAAAGTTAAATAAAAAGCAAATAGATAACTTCAACACAAAATAAAATATACTGTAGTGTACTGTTCTGTACTGTACGTACAGTAACTCATTTTATTGCAGTATATGTATGGCCAGTGCTGGAGGCTGGACTAAAGGAAGTGAAAGTATGGAATGCCTCATTGAATGAAGGATTCTTTCTGTCTGCTTCACCCTCACGCAGGCTGTCTGCCCGACTTCTTAACATAGCTTCGTCATCCCACCGCACGATATTTACACTCACTTCTTGAAAATAAGTACAGTATGTTCCTTAAATAATCTTCCTAACATTCATGCCAGTTTTAAAAGAATTCTGCAACTGAAAAAAGATCACTGCAAACTATATTATGTAAAAATCTTGTCTTATACTCATTGTCACTAAATGAATTGGCACAGTAACGAGATTTCTTATGTATTTTATATGGGAGAAGATCCGTTCACTTGCATTTATTGGCGCAGTGCGAGGGTGGCACTGTAAAGAGGGACATTATATCGAGGGTTGTCTGTACCATTGGGACAATGAACTCTTAGAGTACGGATTGTATCCTTACTTGTTAATTTATAACGGTAAAGAACATATTGACGTTACTTCTTTTTACTAATTTTGATTAGATCGGCAAAAGCAGTATGGTGTATTACTCCAATTAAAAAGTCAAGTCTGATAATTAACTGAACACCACAACGAACTGAATACAGAGAAAGCATTAAAGGAAACCGGAGACATCCGTTGATAAGCATTTTGTCATTTTGACAATAATAATATGGTTGTTCTTATTGGCTTGGAAAAACAAAATGTTTGATTAACACTGAGTACTCCATTGTCTTTACTACTTAACCATGAGAACAGATTAATTTTCAATGAAATTAAATGCTCTTGCCTCACTTAAAATAACAGGAAACAGACAATTTATTATCAGGAACAGATAGAATATACTATTTTCCTTTCAAAATAAGCTGAATCTAGTTATAAGAAAACAACTACAGTGTGTTTCACGTATGAGTTGGCCAATCATGCGGGTTTCTGCTTAGCGGTGGCCACAGCTCTAATTCCCGAACGATCAGGTGAAATATCTAAGCAAATAAAGCCGCTAACGGTGTAATGATTCAGGATCTCACAATTACAGTTAAAATTACAACGTTGTTGTTTTTTTAAGTGATGTATAAGCGGAAATTATCTAATCACTTGATTCATAAATATACCACTTGAAATATGAAGCTGATCAATTATTAAGTAAGTCTGAGTAATGTGCTAGAGTGAGACAGACCACAGTCTCAAAAGACTCTGACTAAAGTATGAAATAAAAATTTCAATGGGCTTGTTAATTTTCTAACGGAATTGTCTATTTATGCACTTAGGAGGTTGTCGTCACCTTGCTCGACGTGCTCGAGCGAACATGCTCGCGTGCTTCAAGTTACATCATTATGGAGCAGACAACCACAAAGTGAGGCCTGCCAAGTCACTAATAACAACAAGAAAAGGATATCCTCGAGTAAACCTAATCAACAAATCATGAGTGATTGTATTGTTCTTGAACGTTTCATTATCTGTGAGCATTGGGAGGGGGTGCTTACAGCTTGAGAGTTTCTCAACAATCCTTGAACTAGGGAGGCTCTACGGCCATTCCACTCATATTGCCTTTCGTGCAATCTAAATAGTGATATTAGCATTCTGTGCTGTATTTCATGGTGCCATTATTATCCCATATGCCATAAGTTACCGGGAAAGTTAGAAATTCAAGCATTAGGCAAAATATAATGCCAGACATTTTTTGGGCAAGTATAAAATTAAGTATTTAAAAAAAATGTGTTTTACACTTTGCCTAGGCATTTTAAATTATTACCTAGGCATTGTATATAATGCTGTACTGTCATGGCAATGTATCTAAATGAAACAAGAAATATTATTTTAAAGGTGTTTCATACAAATTTTAAGAAGCTGTTTTAAAGACGCATACAATAATTACCTTTCGTACTTATGTACACATAAACATATCGACTTGGGCCAGAATTAAGCCCTCGAACAGAATGGATCAATACATCGTTGATGATATTTCGTAGGCTACATATGGGTTCCTTTCAGAGAGGGGGAACAGTCTCGAAATCCCATTCAAGTCGGTTGAATATCAGTTGGTAACCATACCACCTGGTTAGATAATAAGTATAATAAGTATATAAGTAATAAATAATAAGAATAATAACTATAATATAAGCTAATAAAAAGAAAGGATTTGCTAACAATAATAAAATCTAGGTTTCAATAAGATCGACGTGAAGAAAAAATATCTGAAAGTGGAAGTAAATTAGTAAACGTGTTTTACATTACAGCTAAAACCTGACTCATAAAGTAGATTATTTCGGACAACAAAATTCTTAGCATCTCCTGTACTGAAATGGAATTAAATACTTGGTTCTATGTCTATGTTAGGCCTATACGAGGGTAAACTCTTCCATAGGCAATAACCCGAGCCTTCATTGTTATATCCCCTCAATGAAAGAACTATGGTATCATGCCTCTCCTGTGGGAAATTTTGTTAGTTTATGCCCTCTTTCACACACCCACAGCAAGCCCTTCCTTGAAATATAGGCTTATGCGATTAATTATATCTTAGGCCGCTCTTACGCAAAGCATTAAACTTGCATTTTATTTTCATCGTACTGGAATGGTAAATTGTGAACTCGCCGCCCGGTACAGCTTGGTGGAATTCGCTGCTACGCCCTTGTGACAGAGCTTCGGACATCGTCCTTTGCAAATGCATAATAAATTATGAAGAACAAGTCTGCTGTGACTATCATTATGATTCCCACTGCAATTTATAACATATTTAAGATCTCTCTCAAAGCAAATTCTATAACCTGTTTGATCACTGTTGCTCGGTTTACTTTGTAAGCAGACGGTAATGGACAATCAATTTGATTGTAGGTCTGACAATCACATAGATTATAACCACTGCGTCCCAAAGGCTTAATCGTAATTTTGTATGTGTTTTGAGCTGTGTGACTCTTATCTGTGAATTTACTGAAGTATAGATTCTCAGTAACTCTGTAGGGTGTCTGAATAGTGCAAGATATCCATTTCTTTTGATGTCCTGGCACATGAGACATTATTCTCATGTCAGTGCAATTAATGTTCTTTACAATGCCTTGTATTTTAACTGTTACATCTGACTTCATATGCAATAATATGTTTTTTATAAGTGCATAAGAATATCAAAATGTGAACACAATCGTATGTCGTAACATTTGTCAGAATCATAAATATATCCTATAGTGTACTGAGTTATAACAACATTGCTATTATTAAGGAAGTAAATGTTTTATCTTGTTTACATTAAATTTTTACTATACAAATCCTTTAATAAGCCACGATTTCACCTATCTATCTAACTTTACCTTAGTTTTACCTCTCCCATTAATCGACCCACGCCGCCCGGGCCTCACAGGGTCGCGACCTATGGATCACATAAATACTTTTTTTTACCAGACAAGGACATTGAGGGCATATCCGGATGAGTGATCAGCCGAATGCCGGGGCCACCTCCAAGACAACATGAATACATACGACGAGACATACCATTCACATACACACTCACTCTGAACAAGGCAAGAATGAGATGGAGACGTTAACGACGGCCATATGATATTCGGGGACCATAAGTTCCTAAAGTTACCCGACATTTGCCTTACAGGTGAGGAAAAACCCCAGAAAAAGACCCCACCTATGTAACTTGTCCAGAAAAGGATTCGAACCCGGGCCCACTGCGTGAGAGGATTACATCCAGTGCCGGTAACCTGACAAACGTGCTTCTTTTGGCTACTTACCGAACCACAGTGAGTCACACGCAAGAGTTGGCCAATGACGCGGGTTTCTGCGTCGCGGCGGGCACAGCTCCAACTCCCGAGCGATCTACGATCTACGCAAATAAAGCCGCGATCGGTGTAATGATTCAGGTTCTCTCATTTACAGTTAAAATTACAATGAAAATAGCCACGTACCTCATCACAAGAGAAGCTGGAAATGTTCCCCTCTTGCATCCACACAATACTGGCAACTTTTTAGGAAATTTTCTTTCGCGCGCATAAGTTCAGCTTCCGAGACAGGGTTATTTCTCTTGTGATAAGCCTATGTGATATTGACTTTAAGTTCTTCTAACAGTAGGCCTATGTGAATATTATTTACGGGGAAACTTGAAAAATAAAGTGTATAGGTCAATTTCCCATACATTAGAAGAACTTAAAGACAATATCACAAGAGAAATTAACTCTTATCTCGGAAGCTGAACTTACGCGCGTGAAAGAAAATTCCCTAAAAAAGGTGCCAGTATTGCGTGGATGCAAGAGAAGAACATTTCCAATATTTCTTGTAATGAGGTACGTGGTTATTTTCATTGTAATTTTAATTGTAAATGTGAGAACCTGAATCATTACACCGATCGCGGCTTTATTTGCGTAGATATTTCACCCGATCGCTCGGGAGTTGGAGGTGTGCCCGCCGCGACGCAGAAACCCGCGTCATTGGCCAACTCTTGCGTGGGACTCACTGTACTTATCGCATATGTGCGTCATTACATTGTCAAAGTCTGTAACATTGTCTACAAATATTGCAGACTTCCCATATAATCATATGGTAGTTGAAGGTTGCAACTTCATATTCGTCTTTCCTTCCTTTCTATGTCTTAATATCGCCTTACGATAACTCATCAGACTGCTGAGTACGAGGTAAAATTTTCGAAATTCTTTGAAGCGACTACATGTGCATGCGGTCAGGTAAGTGATGTATCGATCGCTACCAACATTAGAGTACTATACTACTTCTTTCTAAAGTTGGTAGTCTTATATCTCGACAACTGCTGTTCTAATACATTAATTATTTTCACGTAAGTAAAATTTTTATTAACCGCTAAATTCCTACCACGGGAAAAAATAATGTGCAATACACATGCGTTATGTGAATTAGAGAATATCGGAAATTTAAAAAGAAGAGCCGAGGCGAGAAATTAGGTTTACTTTTTAGCTTATTGCTAACGTATGCTTATGAGTTGAAAAACTTGTATAGGCTATTCTTTATGAATAGGTATTGCAACTTCCTGGGTCGCAGACGAAGGAATTAAATCAATATAGTCTCCCCCTCATATTCTTGACTGGCATGTGCCCGCAGCTTCGCCCGCGATAATTATTTCAAAAATTAAAAATTAAGAGCATAATAGTTAAATCATTATATTTATTAACACCTAAATCACGTGGACTACATACCACGATTAGATAACGTCGCCTGGTAAAAGCGACCTCAGATTCCAGTTCCTTGGCCCAGAATACCCCTGTACAGTGAGTTTCGTCCAAATCGAACAATGTTTGACCATATTTAGGCCTATATTGATTATCCCTCTTCCGTGTAGGTTGAAAATTTCATATGTCTTCGGGCCTTGATATTCTAAACAAATGAATCGTCCAGGATGGACTTACAAAATCAAGCGATCGCCCGCGATAATTATTTCAAGAATTAAAAATTAAGAGCATAATAGTTAAATCATTATATTTATTAACACCTAAATCACGTGGACTACATGTCACGATTAGATAGCGTTGCCTGGTAAAAGCGATCTCAGATTCGAGTTCCTTGGCCCAGAAAATCCCTGTATAGTGAGTTTCGTTCAAATCGAACGATGTTTAACCATATTTAGGTCTATGTTGATTATCCCTCTTCCGTGTAGGTTGAAAATTTCATAATATCTCTACGGGCCTTGACATTCTAAACAAATGAATCGACCAGCGTGGGCTTAGGCCTACAACATTCTAGCGATCGCGATGCTTTTATTACCACAATATGACAAAAATAGCCAAAGCCAACTGCAATTGATTTGACACTGAAATGTATTACTGAAATCTGATGCTTCGACAGCGCTAAAATCACGTTTTCTGCCAGTTTTTCACTCATAACTCGCGAACGAAAGCTAAAATTAAAAATCCGGCTTCGAGGTGCATTCGCCCACCTTTCAGTCCATCTATGTTTAAAATTTCAGATCTCTGCGTTCAGTAGATTTCGCTGGGCATCGCGGACAGACAGACAAACACGTCCTTTTATTATTATAAGATAACATGTGCCCGCGGCTTCCCCCGCGATAATTATTCCAAAAATTAAAAATTAAGAGCATAATAGTTAAATCATTATATTAACACCTAAATCATGTGGACTACATATCACGATTAGATAGCGTCACCTGGTAAAAGCGACCTCAGATTCGAGTTCCTTGGCCCAGAAAACCCCTGTATAGTGAGTTTCGTCCAAATCGAACAACGTTTGACCATATTTAGGCTAATATTGATTATCCCTATAATAATAATAACTTAATAATAATAATAATAATCCTCTTCGGTATAGGTTGAAAATTTCATATTATGTTCGCGTGCCTTGACAATAAAAACAAATGAATCGACCAGCGTGAGCTACAACATCAAGAGATCGCGATGCTTTTATGTCGAAGGTATGACAAAAAAAGCCAAAGCCTAGTGTAATTGATTTGTATTACTGAAAACTCATGCTTCGAAAACGCAAAAAATACACGTTTTCTCCCCGTTTTTCACTCATAACTCTCGAAGGAAAGCTAAAATAAAAATTCCGGCTTCGAGGTGCACTTTCCGACCCATTAGCCCATCTATGTTTATAATTTCAGATCTCTGCGTTCAGTAGATTTCGCTGGGCATCGCGGACAGACAGACAGACGGAGGACAGACACTTCCTTTTATTAATATAGAAGATAAGCTGGTAGTTTTCACTAACTCTGCACAAAAATGTTATAAAATAGAATATAATAATCTAACATTCCATCCCACAAACTAATATTTAGACTGGCAATTTTTTTAACACTCATTCTTTAGAATACAATATGTCGCAATCTCACTTTTGTAAGGAATCTATGAACCAAATAGCATTGGGATAATGTAATAAAACGAGGACAGGTGCAATTAAATACACCGTATAGCCTAAGTATTTTACAACAGTCATTTGTTAACAGTCGACGAACGCTCAAGAAGGGCTTGTAGTCAGACTTTCTGATCCTAACGACTTTATTTATGGGATGTGTTTGGAGATGTTTGGAGATGTTTGGTGATGATTATTCCAAAAGTCCCCGACACCTACGGTGTGAGCTAACTCCGTAGCGTAGCAAAATGTGTGACTTACCTGTTTTACCCTTATATCTCATGAATGGTTGGTCATAGGGAAAATATTATACATAAAATTAAATTTGATCAAATTTCCAACAAGTTTGTATCAATACCTTTTTTCTCTATCTCAAACCGTTAATAGAGAATTGCGTCAAAACCTATGTTTTGCTGAAAAATTGTTAACCACTTTTTCGGCGATCTTTGTTTCCTAGCGCCTAAACTATTGTGTTACAACAAAAATATTCAGAACAGAAGTTGTAGAGCATTAAATTTTCTTCCTTGAACATATAATGAACATTTATTTGCAAAACTAAGTTAATCTTTTATTGAGGAGCCATAGGATGTTATTTTCAAATTTAGAAATTTAGAGACATAAATATTTAAGGATCGAATTTTTTTCTTAATTCAGGATTCGATAGTGCGAATTCTGGCTTATATGCCAGAGGTTTCTGTTTAACAGAATGATTTAAAACCTAGTTATATAGTCTCAGTCCAACTAATCCCTTGGTTCTAATTTCATCACTTAGCCTAGGCTATATCTTTACACTTTCAATGGATAAAAAAGGTATCTGCCAATATTTAGATTGCTATCATCTGTTTAAAATGATTACTTTAAGTTCCTCGTCTGTGAACTTTTTAATTTCACGAAGAAAACTTACTTAGGAAATAAGCTCTTCAATAATTGTGTCGGTCAGTAGACCCTACCTCGGCCTACTTCCTCTGCTCCTCTGGTGGAAGAACTGTTGATATAATAATTAAATTACAGTTTAGTTACAGCGTGATCTAACCCCAGGCCGCAAGTGGCCCCCGTTTTTATTTTATGGCCATCTTCCACAATTTTAATTAACTAATAATTAATACATTATGGACCAATGGCATAATTGTGGGAAACAATGAGGCTTAAGCAAGCAGGATGAAGGAGTAGCCCAAATACCCTGCTTGACTGTGTTACCCCGGAAAAATATCCAGGGAAGACTTTGGGAAAGGAAGCCAACAAGAGCTTCTCCACCAAAGGGGCAGCACAAAAAGCCTCTTAGGCTGACGTGCGGGAGGTCTCAAAAAACTCTCTACAAGCCCCTGGTAAAAAAGGAAAACTTGACAAGTTTTGTAGTCAAAGCAACTTAGTCAACAGACTTCTTTTTTGCAAGGTATTGTCCACCATGTCAGACAATATTTTAAACTGTAGGGGAAGTCCGTGTAATTTGGACCGGTGTGTATTTTGGACTGCCCTGAATTATGATATTTGCAAGTTTGGTCAGCCCCTGTTTTTGACCACATTTGCAAGACCACCAAGGACAGTTTACCCTCAGAAAGGTCGTTGCTCTAACACCCTCCGTCGAGAAGAGAAGAAGAAAAGAAGGTTATTGTCCACATTCCTGTAATCTTGTTTTATTGTGAAATAGAGTATTGAGAAGTGTAGGCCTATATTGGTTTCTGAAGAGAACTTTTGCATACAAGTGTTGCAAGGAATACCAAGGAGTGTTCAGCTAGAATATAATTATTTCATGTATAGTAGTTTGTATAATATTAATTCTTTAACGTAATCTTTACAAGGTGTGTAATTTGGACTGCTTTTGAGTGTGTATTTTGGACCGATATAGCAGATGCCAGGAACGTATATTAACTGATAATAAAAAGAAATATTTAGTAAAATAAACTTAATTATTATTAACATTATCATCAACTTAATTTACATTATTCTTATTAATATTATTACTAATTGTAATATTAATATTATTATCATTACCATTATTATTATTACAGTTATTATCATCATTGTCACTACCACTATCAATGTATGTGGACATGATGATTATTAATAGTATTATTACAGTCATGATTATTAATATTATCATTATTATTATCATCATTATTATATTTACTATTGCTATTTTCATTGTTATTATCATCATCATCATCATTATTATTTTTACTATTGCTATTTTTATTGTTGTCATCATCATTGTTGTTGGTTGATCTTGTTGTTCTCCACGTGAAAAGTGACCTAGTAGATAAGTGAAAAGTGACTAGATAACATAGTATTTAAGTATATTGTTAGGAATACCATTAATAAATATCATAACGTATATTTTAAGTGTTTGTGTGTACCAGACCAAATTACACACCTTCCTCGTCCAAATTACACGACATCGGTCCAAATTACACGGAAACAAATTTTGCTATAAACATTATTTTTTAAAAAATTCTCTTAATATTCTTGCAATTAATTTTCGCTAAAATACTCGACATATAGTATACCAACATACTTATATATATGATTTTGAGAATTTTCGATACAGTCAATGATTTTATGTCGTCTGAAGTTAAGCGGTCCAAATTACACGGACTTCCTCTATTTATTTATTTATGCTTATTATACTGTATTTTCTTACAAATTCATCCATTAACAGTTTACAAATAAAACGCAAACAAGAAACATTACAATATTATTATACTGTAAAAATACCTTGTTTTGTTCTCTTAAGCCTGGTCCTAAAGTTACTATCGCAAAGTTTTTTTGCGTGAAATTCCAGTATAAGTTTCCAACTTCATGTGGCTATAAGTCAAGCTGGTAATATCAACCCTTGATGACTCAGTGCTTACAGCTTCTATATAATTAAATATTATACTAATGACTTTGTGTAAATGGTTCAGTAACGCATTAATTATGCCATGAAGCATATTTTCCTTAAATCTATTAGTAACGTGTAATTAGTGTCAGGGATATAAGTTGGCGAATTTATTATAGGATTTAAATAAGAGGTTTCGCTTTCTGAACACGCCCTTGCTAATGAAATTGCGAACTCATGTAAATCTGCTACTGTAATGTATTGGATTTAAAGAGGGCAACTTGAAGACTAACTACAGATGTTAACAGAGTTTCAATACTCACTGAGTTGTGACCGTATCACAGGGTATCGACGTCTACAAGTTATTTGCCAGCAGATTTAAACAATTAAATACCGAGGCCGATCTGAAGCCCTGATTTAACGATTTTGTTCCATTTTGATATCACGTTCTTTTAGTTTTTTCTTGTTTCTCCTAGTACCGTTTCACTCTTTCTTTCTCTCAATTTTGTGTTCCCCGTTCTAGGGACGTTTATACGGGCCAAGCCTCTTAAGAATCACAGGACCACAACCTGTCGAAAGAGGAATTGCCTATGGATCACAAACATACTTTTTTGACCAGACAAGAACAGGGAGGCGAGTGATCAGAACAATGCCTGGGCCACCTCTGAAACAACATGAACACGACACACCAGTCGCACACAAACTCATTCCAAAGAAGGCACGAATCATGCTGATCAGATGAAGGTTATAATGATGGCCAAATGATATCCGAGAACTAGAAGGGCCTAACGTTTTCTGATATTCGTTTCACAGATGAAGAAAACTCCGGAAGAAACCCCACCCAGGGAACTTGTCCCGACAGGGAATCGAACATAGGTAGCTGCATGAAGAGAACTAATGCATCCCTATACCATAGGGGCTGGCTCTGTTTTACTCATTTTCTTTTAAGAATCTGACACAACGGCTTCATTATACTTCTAGATCTTGAATATTTTCAATACTGGGATGGTACAAGACTGATTTAAGCACACTATAAGCATAATAATAGAGAGAGCGGTATGATGTTCTGTCAAAACTCCAGGAACACGAATCCCGCTATAACTTATATTGCTTTTTTTAATCAGTGATAATTGCAATTATGATAGGCCCATGCAGAAATGAAGTTATTTTTGTAATAGATTTCCGAGTTAAACTCCAGATCGATTCATTACGGAAGAACAAAAGTCTAAAGTTTGATTCTTAACCTGAATTCATATTCTTATACACTAATATAATAATTCTCAAAATATGTCAACATTTTACATTGGCAATAATATTAATGGTAGGTTATCCTGTATTTTGACGTTACTTATTATTCATAGGAGTTTGGTGTAACCTAGTATTCAAGGGGCAGTGATATAATGCCAACCTAAAGGGAAAATGCACATGCACTACAATTAAAAGTAATGTTTTACTAATAATGACACGAGACTGTTGCTCTGTTAAAAATTAGGGAAAATTCAAATTTAAGTCGCACCTTGGGATGAATGTGTCCCGCCTATCCCACCCTCAGTGATGCAGTTTGTTTTATACTGCGGTCAAATGGATAAATAAATATGAAATATACCACGATCTAGCGAATTCTTCTGTCCTCGTATTATGAAAAAAGTCATGATTGGACGTTGGACGTGTGACGTCATACCGCCAGACGAGAGGTGACAGGCTGACAAACCACGCGGGAGATATAATATGCCACATTTTCGAACCCTACAAACAGTTTATCGTACGTTATTCGAAAATGCAAGGGCGCTTCGCTACGGCTGCCGCCTCCGCTTCGCGCACTTAACTAAGTGGATAGTGTTATGCATTGTTTAGACTATACGCAGAAGTGGGTACAAGGCACTTGCGACAATACACAAAGAAAGTGGGTACAATTTTATTACAACCAATTTCGTTTATACAGGGTAATTCTCGCTCAGAGTATTGGAGAACTCTTCAAAAATATTTCTGCCTCTAAGAGTATTTCTGTACAGAAACTGGTGCAGATAAGAAGCAAATAGTTCTTCTGAAGTGCCAAATTGCTGGCTCAACTGTCTTTTAGCACGCATCCACGTGTTTTCAATGTTTTGCGTGTGTACTTCAGGGTCGTCTGTGTCAACAAAATTTCGGTCATGTATAATAACATCATGTGTGTAGATCCCATTTCCAATTGTGTCCAGATTTCTGTAGGATCGCCAACCATCTGATATGATGTGTGTTCCTGGCAATATCTTCTGGAGAATTATGTCCTCCAGCGTTGCAGCTTCTCGATTTTCTACCTCCACCAAAAAGCATTTTCCACTATCTCGCTCTATGCCGCCAAAAACCCAGTGGCCATATCTCCAATGGCCTCTGTGATATTTCCTATGGAAATATTTAGTTTCGTCTATTTCCACGACGATTTGATTTCCATGTTCATCAAATCCCCCAATTTCTCCAGGGGCGCGTTCCAGGTAGACCTCGCACTCTTCTCTACAGAAATTGAACCAGTCCACAATGGTGTGGTCTTGGGAAATATTAGCTTCATGTTTCGTGTAGGCTTGGGGAAATTCGTATGCCCAACAGTACACGATTATAATTATTTGTTTAAGCGACAAATGGCTTCCGCTAAAAAAGGAGCCCTCTCTGATGCTTCTGGTCCGTTTGCATGGCCTACAGAACCATCTCTTGCCGTCCAATCCTTCTCGGTACCCGACAAGAGTACATGGTGCGAAGCAATTGACACAGGCCATACTATTTTTCAATAAACGTCTGCGCGCCAACCACTTAATTGCATTGTCTGCATTATTTATATGCTCACCAAGTTTTGTTAGCGTCCATTTTTCATCTATCACTTCTGCTGGAGCCAATATCTCGTTGTTTTCAACAATATTAATACCTCCTCTCGGTCTTCCCGCCATATTGTTTAAATATTGTTGCTTGTTATATTTGTAATGTTGGCTACGTGCTGTACCAATGCATATTGGATACTAGGTTACACCAAACTCCTATGAATAATAAGTAACGTCCAAATACAGGATTACCTTAATGGTATAATAGGCCTACGATTCGCTGACATGTTTGTTTCAAATTCAAAGCAGCCGTATAGGTTATGAACGAATAAAAAGTCAATCTGAAATCTATCTATGAGGAATTACATTAGGTATTATTGCTGCACATGAACGAATAAGAAAAATACTCACATTAAAATATAATGTCGATATCGGTAACATACTTATCGACAGATTGAACAATATTACATCAGTGCTCAACGGCTAGTTGTGTTTTATTTCTTTTATTTACGTTTACTTACACTAACATCGTTATATAGAAATGAAACAATCAAGGCGAGCTAACAATATCAATACACGATTAGCAATTTGTTACGTTATGTTTAAATTGTGGGCCATGCTAAATATGTAGCGTGTTATATCCATTACAAATTAATACTTATGTTAAATTGGAAATGAAAGCATGTTTTAATAAGTGATTTCTCTTATTATTTCTATTTACAGAATTGTTTACATTAGGACCTTAGTTACGGGAGCTTGGCCACTGATTGGCTGGCCACGAGCCAATCAAAATGCTTCGAATTGTCGGAGAACGAAGATTATATGGTAATAGATGTGACTGATAATTACTAGTTATTTGGGTACCGGTCAATCGATTTGGTCCAATATCAGTAGGGTTCTTCACATGGACGTTATAAATGCGTATACCAAGTTTCATGAAAATCCGACAAAACGTATTTCAGTTATCGCACGTACAGACAGACTGACTGACAGATAGATGGACAGACATTTCCCCATCCCCCGCACAATCTCATAAAGAACCATTCGGGCACTTAATAAATAACAATAAAGTATTGCTAAGTGAGGACAACTGTGAAAATAAGATTGTTTGCTGTGTCTTTTATTCATCGTATGACCGTCATATGATTTTCTATTAGTCGTATATGACATAAAAAGAAAAAAGAATATGTATAACAACTTGAAAACAAAACAATTGCTCAGCTTGTTAACATGAATGCACTCATAACTTGTACTTTATGATCTTAATAGGTGGATCATTTCGGATGCATTATGAGGAATATGTTTTAAAACTATAGCCTACTCTCCATTCGCTGAGAGCCTCCTCGTTTGTGCGAATCACAATTCCTTTTTTTCCAGAATATTATGCAGTATATACATTTGATATCGGGGTACGCCGTAGCGTAGTGGTTGAGGCGCTGCGCTACAAACCGGAAGGTCGTGGGTTCGAACCCCGATGAGGTCGTTGGAGTTTTTCAACTGGCCTAATCTTTCTGGTGGCACTATGGCTCTGGGGTCGACTCAGCCTCTAACAGAAATGAGTATCGGGAGCAATCCTGGGGGTAAAGGCAGCCGGTGCGTAAGGCTGACAACCTTACCACCTTAATGTACCGATTATCTAAAAATGTGGGAACCTCACCCTCCTGGAACCCTCTGGGTCTCCATGGCCTGTATAGGGAAAAGTTTACTTTATCTACATTTCATGGTTATTTTAAGTGCCTTGCAGTCTGCACATGTAGGCTACTACTGTATATTCTTTACTCAAAAGGTACAATTAGATACGTCTATGAACTTGAAACGTCATTTGAGGGAAGAAAATCTGAAATGTTTGTCATCTAGTAGTCTACTACATTATCGTTTCATGACGTGTATCCGATAACAATCTCGTTCAGAGGCGCCGACTTAAAAATATTTCGGGGGCAAGAATTGGATTTTTAGTTATACGAAGTCCTAATATGATAAAAAAAATGTAATGTCGGGGCAGAAATTAACTTGCCTCCCCAAAGTCGGCGCCGATGATCTCTCTTTTAAGAAATTGCATGTAGGAAGTCCAATATTTAGCATTGAAGTTGACAAGCCAATAGCCACAGTAGAGGTGTACATATTCTGATTTTAGCTTGCCTGCCCCTTTGAAATTCTGCAACCAGTCACAGCTTTTAACTTGCTTGACTTGAAAGCAAGCCAGATTACAACGATGATAAGAAATACTGTCGCTATGAGTCACAAGCTCTTCATAACTTGGTGGGTTGCACAGGACCTAAGGAAACTGCAAGGCCTGGCGGAAAGAATATGAAACTGGGTATAGAAGTGCACTGTTAAGTCGTGCAGTTACGTAGTTGAGGAACTTCAGATGTGTTTAGAGAATTTTACCCTGAAGGAAGCCGAGGAAAAACTAAAATGTGGACAGTTTGAATTAATTATCAATGAACAAAGGTATTAGTCCGGCATGGGAAAAATTTTCAAACATTTTCGAGAAAACATCATAAATTCATTAATAACAATAACAAAAATCCCTTTAGGCAAGCCTACAAGCTGAGGTAGATTTCGAAGTGCTTTTGTTTTAATTTACTGTCGCTGCGTAGCACTCTTCTTCTTTAGCCTTGGCATGACAAATAACTGCAAAAAAGAGGAAAGAGAACTTTTTCAAACATTCAAATCTCGCCTTATATGAGAACTATCAAGAAACTAGTTATTGATTTGAAGAGTACTCATTAAGAGCTTTTCAACGATATCCCACGAGACATAGTTTCGAAAATTTCGAATTTCCATCCCCATACCCCCACCCCCACTCGTACTCCCAAAACCCCCGAATCGTTGGTGTCACTGTGAACTCCATAAGGAGTACTCTAATTTATTCAATCAAAGTTTCCCTCTATACTTCATAGGGGCCGAGATATATATGTTTTAAAATTTCAACCCCCTCCCCCGACCACCCCCTTCGGCCAATTTTGCTCATTAACGAACTTGTCTGAACTATTGGGCCTAGAAATAACATAATAAAATTTGATTCAAATATCTTGAAAATTACGGCCGCTAGCGTGTAAAGATATATATATATATATATGTGTGTATATATAAATATATATATACATATACATATACTGTATATAAATATAAATATAAATATCTCAATTTTTTTTAACAGGCGGTGGTTTCGTACTTAGGCAGGCATGAAACGTAAAGATATGAACGAATTTTTTGAAAGTCATTAGGTAGATTTTTCTTCGAAATCTACCTAATAATAAAAATAATAATTGTGTTAAGACGCTAAAACGATTTTTAATATTTTTTCCACCTTTTATTTATCTGCATGGTGAATTTCTTCTACCAGCATGTAGAAAAGCAAGAAAGTATTACCTACACTTAGCAACTACAGTTGTTTAGCTGATAGGAATGTCGCAAGCTTATTCTGGCTTGCCTAGGCTGGGTTTGACCTGACCCATCAAGCTTAAAGAAACCTGCCTGCTTCCTAGCTATGACGCTGGCAACTTGCTTGCCTGGCTTTCAAGCGGGTATGGGCAAGCTAAAATCGAGATTTGTACACCTCTAAGCCACAGTCCTTGGTAAATCACACTAGACTTCTTTTCCAAGTCTTCCCTTTATAATTTCTCCCGTTGTTGATGACTATACTGCAAGGAGAAATCCCAAAAGAAAGTATGTGATTCTGAACCCTACGCATGGGCAATACAACTTGCTCATATCACATTCTAGTATAGAATAAACGGCCGTATTGCAGGAAGTGTGCTTTTTCTTAGCCTCGCGAAAGGTATGCATAGGCCTATTTGTTCTGAATAAAAGACTGAGGTTTTTAAAGGGTGACTGACGTATAAATGTCCTTCAGATTTTTTAAACATAAACTGTTTCAAATAAAAGATTTAGCTAGCTCTTAGTAACTTATATATAGGCTACCTTGTGTAAAAGCTTTAAACGAAATTGTTAGATCCGTTTTCGAAAGTAGATTGAAAAATAAAATTTCGTTCTATCCCCAGAAAAGTTGTAACGCAAATGTAAAATTTTATTTTATATGATGGTTCATTGTCGAGCTAAGCTGTTCACAGACATAACACGAAGGCATTTTTCTGAAAATTGTATTTTTTTTATTCAAGACATTTCAAACTGAAAATTCGAGATGGATTTTCAGGATCAATCACAATACAGCAAACAAAAGCATAAAAATCCAGTTAGAACAAAAGATATACTGTACTTTAAATGAAACGATTATCTTAAAAATTATAAAGCTCCATCGTTTTCGTTAAATAATTCCTAATTAAATGTGCTTAAACATTTTGGATGTTGTTGCGAATAATTACGTCTTACTGAAATGATAATTAGGGATATTTCGTCAATTCAGGTTCGTTCTAATCCCAGGAATCTGAATATTGATATTCTGCCAGAGAATTGTTTAAAACGAAGCGAACCAACTGTTATTCCCAGATCCAAGCCAGTCAATAGCACTTAGTAAATTTTTCCCACAGAGAGAAATGCATTTTTTAAAAATAAGTTATGTACTTGTTGCCAAGATATTACTAAATTATTGTACCCCATCAAAGAATTTTGTTGCTAAGAGATCGCTTTTCATTTTCGGCGTGGATCAAAATTTGTAGTTCAAAAACATATTAAAATCGAATCTCTGAAGACTACAACTTCTGAAATCACGCTCCATAGGCTTAGTATTCAGGTATTTATAACCTGTGGTTTTTATCCTGATTTCTTATATAACTTCGGCATGAGTACTGTATTCTTGTGTGGGTTTGCAGATGTGCTGATGTGAGTTTTTAAATATTTTTATTTGAAAACTGGGAAGCGTATTTCTTGCGTGAAACCACCAAATTAGAAGATAAAGCGTGTAGTTTTAGTAAATAATGTTGCTTCATTTAATATCCATTAGGAGACATGGTTAAGAACTTCTCAATTTTATAGACTATAACGTTGTTTGAAACCGTATTTTGGAATGTAGCCTAATGGAATTAGTGCTGATGAAATCTTATCACATTTTTTATGAAGCTATAGTAGCGTCCTATGCTGTACTGTAGATACGTTTAAATTAACAAGTTATTTATTGTTAGTCTACAGCAGAGGTCCAGAAAATATAACCCGCCTGTATGTGAAAGAGTTTGATCAGGTCCTTAGCGGAGAGAAAATGTTGGTACAAACAAACAAACAAAGATAACGTTAACCTGATTAGGCAAAAGTGAATAAGATTGTTTTTAAATGCATAGCAATGTTTTGTCAATGGAACTGGCTTGTTTGTTGGTTTTATGGTTATTTAACAATGAAGAAGTACTGCAACTTACGCCTGTGATCGTCGCTTGTTGAGCAGGAGTTATTTTATATGCCTGTAAATCTACGGAGATGACCTTATTACAATTATGCATACATAAATGTAGTAGATTTGGGCCGGGATCGAACTCTATCTTGGACACGGAAAGCCAGCACGATACTGACTGTACCAAAGCCGACTCAATTATTTTTAAACTGACCCAATCCAGAAGGACAAGTTCAACAAAGGGAGCATTGCTCGGTTTATAACATCCTTCCAAACATAGCTATTCAAAATCAGAGTCTGAGCACAAAGTTTATTTGTGTTTGAGACTAGGAGAATGTTTGGATAATCCATGTTATTTATTGGAGTATTGGAAATATAAATAAATTCGCTAAGAAGTTCACACAAAATTAACCTAAAATGGCGCCATGAAATAATGTGTGTTCACAGAATCGACTGCTCAGGGGGAGGGAATCGTTGAGTCACGAGGTGCAGGCAAGGGGTGAAATTTGATGGCGGTCTATATGGTGATCAGCAAATAATTAGCTTTAATGAAATTAGATTAGACCATGCACCGGCCTCACCGGCGAC
The DNA here is from genome assembly GCA_964059195.1 of Ectobius pallidus. Lineage (NCBI taxonomy): Eukaryota > Metazoa > Arthropoda > Insecta > Blattodea > Ectobiidae > Ectobius > Ectobius pallidus. The sequence goes on along the minus strand of CAXKWD010000010.1, from coordinate 25,812,818 downwards.
TCCGGTAGTCACCGGTAGTGACTCCTAAAAGAAACCTGTAATGCTTGGTTATTTCATTTTACCGGATAACTTATTCTATATAAAATACTACCGTAATGTATAAAATTCTACTGTAATCCCTAAAAATCCTGCAAATACCTCCAAGGGTATCGTTACGCATATCACATTTTGAGAAGCACTGCATCTATGCATAGGCCTACTGGACCAATTATATAATTCTTTAACTTAACTTATTCTTTTAAAATATACCTTACTCCCTAAAAGTCCTGCAAATAAGTTCAGAGGTACCGTTACACATACCACATTTTAGAAGCATTGCCTCTATGCATTTACTACTGGGTCAATTATATTCACTTTATGATTGTCGGCCAAAGAAGCTTTTATTTCAGGGTCCGGTCTATGATAGCTTTTCAGTAAACTAAAAACAAACCTTGGAGGTAAAATCCAACCTTGCGTCTTCATTAACACATGGTAGGATGGTAAGGCTTGTGGCCAACGTACAATCTGTCGTGTCCGATAGTGTTTCCTGATCAGATTGGTAGTCCTATCAAATAGTTCTTCCATGGAACTGATGCTCCCCAAATTGAATCTGAGAAGATCCGTGGTCAATAATGCTAACCACTTGCGACGGCCTATAAGGGCAGTACTAAGATATAAGTCATACTATAACGTAGACAATTCTTGGATAATATTTTAAAATACCTTTTAGACAGTCGAAGGTAAAAGAAGCTGTTTTAACGGTAGATTATATTAATGAAAAGGAGAATATTATGCCACTGATTGGTGTAAAATTATAACATTCAAGGATAACCAAATATGGTTTCAATATCACGGAAAATATTTACTGAGTTTAAAAAAATTGCATATGAATAATAAAAATACATAGTTTGATAAAAATTGATAATGTTGAAATTCATTAGACCTACGCCTTTTTAAATGTTAAACTTCTCACGGTAGTCGCAAAACTAGTCACTTGGTGGCTGAAAAGCGTTGTCCACTCCATTCCATAATATGTTGGCACCCATACACCATAAAATCAATAGCCTCATCTGCGCAAGTGCATACTAGATGATAGGACAGCTGAAAGGTCCCAATATGGCTGCACGGCACGCAATAAAATTAGTGTTTCACAAATATTAACGGCTGTCGAAAAAATTGTGTATGATGCACATGGTAAAATGGGTTTAGTTTGCTCGTAGGATTGCTACACACGCCTCGTTTCGCGAACATACAAAATCTCGTTTTCGCCAGTTGTTTCATAAATAACTATTATTACACCTTTGAATTATTATATTATTGTATTAAATAATAATAGCCATATCTTTGTTTTAATCCCTCTTTGCTAAGAACTCCAATGAGAACTCTTACTTCTTAAAATCATTAAAGAACTAATTTTTCATTATCTCTAACCCTAACATAATAATAAAATATGTTGACGATAAAATTGGCCTACTGAATTAATACATAACCACGTTATATGACAAGCATGCACCGATACGCTCAAGAAGGGTTAGGAAAGCCCCTTCCCCCTGGTTGAATGATACTATACGTGACATCATGACAAAAGAAATGCAGCTCTGAAAAAGTACAGAAGTGACAAAACTGAAGAAAATGATGACTATTATAAGCCCTTACGCAACAAAACGACTCAAGCAATTAGAAACGCAAAACTTGGACATTTTTATGACCTTATTGGACCGAATTCAAACCCGTCTGACCTGTGGAGAAAACTTAGAACAATAGGTTTAGTACATACAAATGCTCAACCTACCCTTCCCCATCGAAACTCTCAACGAACACTTTGTGTCAGTACAGACTTCGACTCTAAATGAAACCACAAAACTGCAGACAATGAATGAAATACAAGAAGCTACTCTCTTGATAGAAGAAACAATTAATTTCTCCTATATCGCACCAAAAGACGTAACGAAAGCAGTTAACCGTATAAGTACGAAAGCTGTAGGAGTAGATTGTATCAACATAACCCTACTTAAAGGAATAACCAACATAATTTTACCGACAGTGCCTCACGTTTTTAATGCCCCACTCATGACTTCTACATACCCGACATTGTGGAAACAAGCTATTATCCGACCACTACCTAAAAACAATACTCCAACTACTAACAATGATTACAGACCAATAAGTATCCTTCCTACTTTATCAAAAGCATTGGAACGCATTGTACACAGACAATTTTCTGACTACTTACGTGAACATCATATACTTAATGACTATCAATCAGGATTTAGGACTGGCCATAGCACGACAACGGCTCTGTTAAAAATCAATGAAGACATACGTGAAGCTACTGACCAACGTAAATTAACCATACTAACATTACTAGATTTCAGTAAGGCATTCGACACTGTAGACATTGATATTCTAATATGTAAGCTTAAAAGATTGAACTGTTCTGGAAGTGTCATATCCTGGTTCGACTCCTACCTTCGCGAACGCCAACAATGTGTTTTAGTTAGGTGATCGTTTTTCTTCTTGGCGTTTCAGGAGGGCTGGTATCCCCAGGGCTCAATCCTAGGATCCTTACTTTTTAGTATATATATTAATGATGTAATCAAAACAATAAAGCATTGTAGATAACACCTGTATGCTGATGATTTACAGCTATACATTCATTCCACTACTGACTTTATCAACGACGCACTGACGAAACTCAATGAAGACTTGACTTCAGTTTGCAAATGGACAGACAATTTTGGACTTATCTTAAACACAGGAAAATCGCAAGCAATTGTAATGGGACATCAGCGTTTGATAAGTAGAGTAAATATTAATACCATACCGCGCGTGCAAATTAATGGCACTCCTATAAAATACAGCTTATCGGTAAAAAATCTCTTTATGGATTCAGATCTAAATTGGAACACTCAAGTATCACACGTCTGTAAAAAGTATATTCATTAATCCATTCTCTAAAAACTGTGAACGACTTCCTCCCTAGTGAACTAAAGAAACGTCTAGTCCAAGCGCTAGTGATGCCTCATTTCGATTACTGCGATATTCTGTTGACCAACTTAAACACCAGCCTTACTGACAGACTTCAGCGTGCTCATAACGCCTGTGTTAGATTTATCTGTAATATCAGACGATTTGACCACGTGAAGCAATCTTTTCACACCTTGTCATGGATGCGCCTCAAACAGCGAAGAATGGTCCATTCTCTTATCTTCCTTCATAACATATTATTATCTTCCTCTCCTTCTTATTTACACTCTCCTTTTAATCTCCTTTAGACCTCACGAACGCCTAACCAAAATCTACTGCTTATTCCCTAACATACAACATCATTCCATTCTTCATCTTTTAATGTATCAATTTCTCGCTTTTGGAATTCGTTGCTTGTCATATCAGAGACTGTCGAAATGTACCACAATTTAGAAATAAGTTGAATATCCATTTTATTAGTACCGGTAATTAATTTTATTTCAGTTTAGTTTATAAAACTTGTAATTAAATCCTTGTAATTTTATTGTCTGTAGCATGTTTTGTTTTAATTTATAGTTTATCAATTCTTGTATTGTTTATAGTATGTATTATTATTTACGATATGTATAGTTTTACTGGTGCAGTGGAAGAAAAGGCTTTATGGCCTAAACTTCGCCAGTATAAATAAATAATAATAAATAAAATAATAAATAATATACCTTCGAGTGAAATAGGGTTTAATCCAATTTTGGGTATTCAATAAAAATAAAATATGTTTGCTTATGGAGGCTAGTGCTCACGGAATGACAGTGATGAAATTCACTGCTTTACTAGAAATTCTTATTCGATATTTCTTTAACAGTAAATGTTCTTAATTGTTTTATTTGTGTTATTTTTTATGCATAAGTAATTTATTCATTTTAGAACTTATTTTTGAAGCACTCTATGCCATAACAAGGTAAGTAAAAAACATTTGAAACTTTGTTCACGTCTTATATTAATTCTTATATTAATGATAATACAGAACCTCTACATGCATGCATAAATTTGGTTTTACGCAATTGGCTATACAATATACGAGTGTTCAAGGTAGCCTAAGTGTATATGCATTGATTTTATTTAGGCTCGCAACATAACCAATTGACTTTCCTTCATATTGCAGAGATATCTTTATATTTTCAGTTATCATTGATTTAAACTAAAAAAGTACGTATTTCTGCGAGTCAATACCCTGCAGAGATTTCTAAATACTTGATATGCTCTGTTCGTAACTAGACGAAGGAATGCTGAACCAGTCAACCTCAGCATGAACAATACACCAGTACAGTTTACTGAAAAATTAAATTACTTAGGTATTCTATTAGACCAAAAGTTAACCTTCCGCCCTCATTTTGATCATGTAGCCAAAAAGGCAAGTTCACTACTTACAAGACTGGCATTTGCAACTAGACCATATTTACTCAGAATGATCAGAGGGTATCGCACCATCTCCACTGAAGCTGCTTTAATCGTGGCTGGAATAGAGCCATTGTTCTTAACAGGTACGATGAAGGCGCACATAAGCAATATAAAAAGAGGCAGACCTGTACCTGAATATATATCAGAACTGGAACTCGAGAAACCGCTTGATAAGATCTCGGCAGGACATCCTGCCCTACATATGCAATACCTCAGGAAACCAAATGACAGTGGGGCTCACCATTATGAAATTTATACTGATGGGTCTCGCTTTGAAGACATACTCGTTGGCACAATGAATGTAGGGTGTGCATTTGTTGTGTACTCCAACTCAACAGAAATATTTACAAACAAAAACAAATTGTCCCCTGAGTGTTCAGTATTTCAGGCTGAACTCCTGGCCATTAGAGAAGCCATAAAATGGTGCAAGGATACCAGCCATAGTGTATGTGTGTACAGTGATTCGAAGTCTGCTTTACTCGCTATAAATGACAAATACAATCTACACCCAATCGCACACGAAGTGCGCAGATTGATAGGAAAATTCCCTGGTCATGTCTGTCTTTCCTGGATTCGTGGACACTCAGGAATTGCAGGAAATGAGAGAGCGGATGAACTGGCCAAAACAGCTGCAAATTCGAACCTCCTTCCCTCCTATTCTGCTTGTCCCATCTCTTACATAAAGAAGAAAATCAGAAGAAATATCTTAGAAGAATGGGATACTCTGTGGCAGAATAGCTCAAATGGTTCTACAACAAGATATCTATTTTTTCCAACAGTGGGCGATAGGTGGAAGTGCAAAAAACTCATGCCGAATTTTGTTCTGACGCAGTTTCTGACTGGGCATGGAAAATTCATGCAATATCTTCACCGATTTCGGATCTCAAACACTGCCACCTGCAAGTGCGGTCAGCAAGATGAAACAGTTGAACATATATTGTATACATGTCCACGTTATGAACTGGAGAGGATTGAACTTATTTTGTGTCTGAACAGAATAGACTTAGAGTATGTCAGTCCCATTGGAAACGTCCTTGCTGACAAAAACGGACACAAACTTTTTCAATCGTTTGTAAATAGAATATTTTCAAAGCTTTAACTCTCACACTTTTATTCAGTCATTGGGGTATTACTTGCCTAACTTAATGTATTGTACAGTTAATTTATTTTATCTTGCTTAGTTAAGCTATTTATTCCAACAATATCTTATCTACATTTTATAATTTAAGGTTATGTTTATATAAAAACGAATTCACATAATTAACTTTAACTTAAGACTTACCATATCGTAAGACATAAGAAACTGTAGGACTATTGTAGACATTACGCCTGGTAAGAACTGTACAGTATTGTAAATAGTGTATAATAGACATTCAGATTCCAATATCAGGATAACCTATTGTAAGTAACATTTGTGACATCTCCAACCCTAATGTACCTTCGGGTGAAATAGGGTTTTGTGTATTGTGGATATTCAATAAATAAATACTTGATATGAGTACTTTAACACGAGCTCGTTTCAATACAATTCTGAACTGTTCTTTCGGGTTAATCACAACAATATACTCCACCATCAATGTCACTCACCTGAAACTAAGTCACATATCACATATTAATTTCTAGCACAGCATTTGCTAATAGACAAGTATGATACCACATTCCTCAATTATATATATTATATAGGCTCTTTTACAGAGTTTCAGGAATTATAAGAAGAGGTGAATAGCTATTTATGTATATGTATGGACCAATACAAAAGTACGGGCAAGCAGAGCTCGAGCAGACTGTAAGTGAATATCCAATAGGGTGTTTTATACACTTCTTATGACGAAGACTTAACTTGAAAACAGATTAACTCACTTGCCCAATACATTTTCAGATAGAATAAGTTGGCATATAACAATTTATTGCCACCAGATAATAATACATAATTCATATGCAGATTATGAAGAACCGGATCACTTGGACACGAAGAATGCTATTTAGTAGCACTGTTAGAATTACAAATGTCACAATTCTTGAACACAATTCCTTTCGTTAAGGTAATAAAATTATCTTCGAGATGGCTAATTCAGTTAATATAACCACACGAAACTTGATTCAATGGTGAAAATATATCTGAATGTTTCTCAGATTATATTGAATAATTAATGACGTACCTTTATCTTGAAGTATTTATAATTGCCACTTCCTGATAGGTTTTTAAGGCTGTTGGCTCGAAGATTCTTGCGACGTCAAAGCAGAAAGGAAGATTTGTTGAATCACAAGATGTATGATGGAATTATTTGAGACCACCTTCAGTCATCAAAAATAATTAAGCATTCAAAGATTAAATTTATATCTTGAAGAATTGCTTTCTTTATCAATTGAGAATTGAGGCCATCAAAACTGTTTGATGGATAAAATATAGGCATTTATAAGCCTAGAACTCATATCTTGATGAGTAGAATTGAAAGAATAATTCCAATGGAATTATAGAATTATGAAGGTTTGAAGAAAGGATGAAGACAAAGCCTTATTGGCTGTTAAAACAATGAGAAAAGATAATCCAGTCTCTGATTGGATATAAATTACAATGAAAATAATTAAAATTACAATAGGAGTAAACAGAATTAATTGAGATTCAAATGTTTTATAATAAATAAGACATAGGCCTAATACCAAGCAAAGCCTGATATAAATTGAATTATAGAAATCATGACCTACTAAGAAATTAATACATAACGGAACACTTGTTCTCGAATATTCTGAGTATTTTGTTTTGAATTGTCGAAAACAAAATATAGTTTCGCATCTACAGAGCACTACACATAATATGATTGTTTTACATAACATAAATTTCAGATCCGTATAAAGCCAGAGAGGTTATATGACCTTAGGATGGAGCTGCCTTGGATGGAACGACGTAAGATAGCGCGAGAAAGGAGAGAGCGGCTCGGGGTAGAGAGGTGTACAAGTCATCAGAAGGGGAGACAACAGTTTGTTACAGAACATCAGAGGAAAGAGCAGTATAGGATAGCGCTGCAGAGGTTCCAGGATTTTAGGATAGCGCGGCAGAGAAGACAGCCGAGGAGACAGCAGATTCGGGAGAGGAGACAGAAGAGAAGACGGCAGAGTCGGGAGAGGAGAAAGCTGATTCGGCAGAGGACCCGGTATAGGGGACGGTCGAGGAATCGGCAGGTGATTCGGCTTAGGAGACGGCAGAGGAGAAAAACGAAGAAGAGAGGAGTCAGCAGATTAGGATAGAGCAGCGGAGGAAATAGCAAATCATGATAGAGTAGCGGAGGAGATAGCAGCTCATAATAGAGCAGCGGAGGAGATAAAAGCTCATTATAGAGAAGCGGAAGAGATAGCAGCTCATAGTAGAGCAGCGGAGGAGGTAGGAACTCATGGTAGAGCAGCGGAGGAGTTAGCAGCTCATGCTACAGCAGCGGAGAGGCTGGAAGCTCATGACAGAGCAGCGGAGGAAATAGCAGCTCGTGGTAGAGCAGCGGAGGAGATAGCAGCGGAATAGGTAACAGCGGAGGAGATAGCAGCTCAAGCTAGAGCAGCGCAGGAGATAGCAGCTCATGATAGAGTAGCGGAGGAAATAGCAGCTCAAGATAGAGCAGCGGAGGAGATAGCAGCACATGATAGAGCAGCGGAGGAGATAGCAGCACATGATAGAACAGCGGAGGAGATAACAGCTCATGATAGAAAAGCGGAGAATATAGCAGCTTATGATAGAGCAGCGGAGGAGATAGCACCTCATGATAGAGCAGCAGATGAGATAAAAGCTCATGATAGAGAAGCGGAGGAGATAGCAGTGGAGTAGGTAACAGATGATGAGACAGAAGCGGATGGCAGAGGAGTGGAGGAGATAGCAGCTCCTGATAGAGCAGCGGAGGAGATAGCAGCTCATGGTAGAGCAGCGGAGAAGGTAGCAGATCATGATAGAGCAGCGGAGGAGATAGCAATTCATGATAAAGCAGCGGAGGAGAAAGCAGCTCTTGATACAGGAGCGGATTAGGTAGCAGCTCATGGTACAGCAGCGAAGGAGATAGCAACTCATGATAGAGCAGCGGAGGAAAAAGCAGCTCATGATAGAGCAGCGGAGGAGATAGGAGCTCACGATAGAGCAGCGGAGGAGGTAGCAGCACATGATAGAGCAGCAGAGGAGGTAGCAGCTCCTGATATAGCAGTGGAGGAGAAATCAGCTCATAGTTGAGCACCGGAGAAGGTAGCAGCTGATGATATTGCAGCGGAGGTAACAGCTCATGATAGAGCAGCGGAGGAGGTAGAAGCTCATGACAGAGCAGCGGAGGAGATAGCAGCTCATGATAGATCAGCGGAGGAAATAGCAGCTCATGATAGAGCAGCGAAGGAGATAGCAGCTCATGATACAGCAGCGGAGGAGATAACAGCTCATGACAGAGAAGCAGAGGGGATAGCAGCTCATAGTAGAGCAGCGGAGGTGATAGAAGTGGAGTATGTAACAGCTGATGAGATAGCAGCAGATGGTAGAAGAGTGGAGGAGATAGCAGCTCATGATAGAGAAGCGGAAGAGATAGCAGCTCATGATAGAACAGCGGAGGAGGTAGCAGTTCATGATAGAGCAGCGGAGCAGATAGCAACTCATGATAGGGTAGAGGAAGAAAAAGAAGCTCAATATTGAGCAGCAGAGGAGGTAGCAGCTAATGATAGAGCAGCGGAGGAGAAAGCAGCTCATAGTTGAGAACCGGAGGAGGTAGCAGCTCATGACAGAGCAGCGGAGGAGGTAACAGCTCATGATAGAGCAGCAGAGGAGGTAGAAGCTCATGACAGAGCAGCGGAGGAGATAGTAGCTCATGATAGTTTAGCGGAGGAAATAGCAGCACATGATAGAGAAGCGGAGGGGATAGAAGCTCATGATAGAGCAGCGGAGGAGATAGCAGCTCTTTATAGATCAGCGGAGGAGGTAGCAGCTCATGACAGAGCAGCGGAGGAGGTAGCAGCTCATGTTAGAGCAGCGGAAGAGGTAGCAGCTCATGTTAGAGCAGCGGAGAAGATAGCAGCTCATGATAGAGCAGCGGAGGAGATAGCAGCTCATAGTAGAGCTGCGGAGGAGGTAGGAGCTCACGGTAGAGCAGCGGAATAGTTATCAGCTCATGCTACAGCAGCGGAGGGAAAGCAGCTCATAGGTGAGCTCCGGAGGAGGTAGCAGCTGATGATAGAGCAGCGGAGGAGGTAACAGCTCATGATAGAGCAGCAGAGGAGGTAGAAGCTCATGACAGAGCAGCGGAAGAGATAGCAGCTCATGATAGATCAGCTGGGGAAATAGCAGCTCATGATAGAGCAGCGGAGGAGATAGCAGCTCATGGTAGAGCAGCGGAGAAGGTAGCAGATCATGATAGAGCAGCGGAGGAGGTAGAAGCTCATGACAGAGAAGCGGAGGAGATAGCAGCTCATGATAGATCAGCGGAGGAAATAGCAGCTCATGATAGAGCAGCGAAGGAGATAGCAGCTCATGATACAGCAGCGGAGGAGATAACAGCTCATGACAGAGAAGCAGAGGGGATAGCAGCTCATAGTAGAGCAGCGGAGGTGATAGAAGTGGAGTATGTAACAGCTGATGAGATAGCAGCAGATGGTAGAAGAGTGGAGGAGATAGCAGCTCATGATAGAGAAGCGGAAGAGATAGCAGCTCATGATAGAACAGCGGAGGAGGTAGCAGTTCATGATAGAGCAGCGGAGCAGATAGCAACTCATGATAGGGTAGAGGAAGAAAAAGAAGCTCAATATTGAGCAGCCGAGGAGGTAGCAGCTAATGATAGAGCAGCGGAGGAGAAAGCAGCTCATAGTTGAGAACCGGAGGAGGTAGCAGCTCATGAAAGAGCAGCGGAGGAGGTAACAGCTCATGATAGAGCAGCAGAGGAGGTAGAAGCTCATGACAGAGCAGCGGAGGAGATAGTAGCTCATGATAGTTTAGCGGAGGAAATAGCAGCACATGATAGAGAAGCGGAGGGGATAGAAGCTCATGATAGAGCAGCGGAGGAGATAGCAGCTCTTTATAGATCAGCGGAGGAGGTAGCAGCTCATGACAGAGCAGCGGAGGAGGTAGCAGCTCATGTTAGAGCAGCGGAAGAGGTAGCAGCTCATGTTAGAGCAGCGGAGAAGATAGCAGCTAATGATAGAGCAGCGGAGGAGATAGCAGCTCATAGTAGAGCTGCGGAGGAGGTAGGAGCTCACGGTAGAGCAGCGGAATAGTTAGCAGCTCATGCTACAGCAGCGGAGGGAAAGCAGCTCATAGGTGAGCTCCGGAGGAGGTAGCAGCTGATGATAGAGCAGCGGAGGAGGTAACAGCTCATGATAGAGCAGCAGAGGAGGTAGAAGCTCATGACAGAGCTGCGGAAGAGATAGCAGCTCATGATAGATCAGCTGGGGAAATAGCAGCTCATGATAGAGCAGCGGAGGAGATAGCAGCTCATGGTAGAGCAGCGGAGAAGGTAGCAGATCATGATAGAGCAGCGGAGGAGGTAGAAGCTCATGACAGAGAAGCGGAGGAGATAGCAGCTCATGATAGATCAGCGGAGGAAATAGCAGCTCATGATAGAGCAGCGAAGGAGATAGCAGCTCATGATACAGCAGCGGAGGAGATAACAGCTCATGACAGAGAAGCAGAGGGGATAGCAGCTCATAGTAGAGCAGCGGAGGTGATAGAAGTGGAGTATGTAACAGCTGATGAGATAGCAGCAGATGGTAGAAGAGTGGAGGAGATAGCAGCTCATGATAGAGCAGCGGAAGAGATAGCAGCTCATGATAGAACAGCGGAGGAGGTAGCAGTTCATGATAGAGCAGCGGAGAAGATAACAACTCATGATAGGGTAGAGGAAGAAAAGAAGCTCAATATTGAGCAGCAGAGGAGGTAGCAGCTAATGATAGAGCAGCGGAGGAGAAAGCAGCTCATAGTTGAGAACCGGAGGAGGTAGCAGCTCATGACAGTGCAGCGGAGGAGTTAACAGCTCATGATAGAGCAGCAGAGGAGGTAGAAGCTCATGACAGAGCAGCGGAGGAGATAGCAGCTCATGATAGATCAGCGTAGGAAATAGCAGCACATGATAGAGAAGCGGAGGGGATAGCAGCTCATGATAGAGCAGCGGAGGAGATAGCAGCTCTTTATAGATCAGCGGAGGAGGTAGCAGCTCATGACAGAGCAGCGGAGGAGGTAGCAGCTCATGTTAGAGCAGCGGAAGAGGTAGCAGCTCATGTTAGAGCAGCGTAGAAGATAGCAGCCCATGATAGAGCAGCAGAGGAGATAGCACCTCATAGTAGAGCTGCGGAGGAGGTAGGAGCTCATGGTAGAGCAGCGGAGGAGTTAGCAGCTCATGCTACAGCAGCGGAGGAGATAGATGCTCATGACAGAGCAGCGGAGGGAAAGCAGCTGATAGGTGAGCTCCGGAGGAGGTAGCAGCTGATGATAGAGCAGCGGAGGAGGTAACAGCTCATGATAGAGGAGCAGAGGAGGTAGAAACTCATGACAGAGCAGCGGAAGAGATAGCAGCTCATGATAGATCAGCTGGGGAAATAGCAGCTCATGATAAAGCAGCGAAGGAGATAGCAGCTCATGATACAGCAGCGGAGGAGATAACAGCTCATGACAGAGAAGCAGACGGGATAGCAGCTCATAGTAGAGCAACGGAGGTGATAGAAGTGGAGTAGGTAACAGCTGATGAGATAGCAGCTGACGGTAGAAGAGTGGAGGAGATAGCAGCTCATGATAGAGCAGCGGAAGAGATAGCAGCTCATGATAGAACAGCGGAGGAGGTAGCAGTTCATGATAGAGCAGCGGAGCAGATAGCAACTCATGATAGGGCAGAGGAAGAAATGAAGCTCAATATTGAGCAGCAGAGGAGGTAGCAGCTAATGATAGAGCAGCGGAGGAGAAAGCAGCTCATAGTTGAGAACCGGAGGAAGTAGCAGCTCATGACAGAGCAAGCGGAGGAGGTAACAGCTCATGATAGAGCAGCAGAGGAGGTAGAAGCTCATGACAGAGCAGCGGAGGAGATAGCAGCTCATGATAGATCAGCGGAGGAAATAGCAGCACATGATAGAGAAGCGGAGGGGATAGCAGCTCATGATAGAGCAGCGGAGGAGATAGCAGCTCTTTATAGATCAGCGGAGGAGGTAGCAGCTCATGACAGAGCAGCGGAGGAGGTAGAAGCTCATGTTAGAGCAGCGGAAGAGGTAGCAGCTCATGTTAGAGCAGCGGAAGAGGTAGCAGCTCATGTTAGAGCAGCGGAGAAGATAGCAGCTCATGATAGAGCAGCGGAGGAGATAGCAGCTCATAGTAGAGCTGCGGAGGAGGTAGGAGCTCATGGTAGAGCAGCGGAGGAGTTAGCAGCTCATGCTACAGCAGCGGAGGAGATAGATGCTCATGACAGAGCAGCGGAGGGAAAGCAGCTCATAGGTGAGCTCCGGAGGAGGTAGCAGCTGATGATAGAGCAGCGGAGGAGGTAACAGCTCATGATAGAGCAGCAGAGGAGGTAGAAGCTCATGACAGAGCAGCGGGAGAGATAGCAGCTCATGATAGATCAGCTGGGCAAATAGCAGCTCATGAAAGAGCAGCGAAGGAGATAGCAGATCATGATAGAGCAGCGGAGGAGGTAGCAGCTCCTTATAGAGCAGCGGAGGTAGCAGCTCATGATAGAGCAACGGTGGAGATAGCAGCTCATGACCGAGCAGCGGAAGAGATAGCATGTCATGATAGAGCAGTGGAGGACTTAACAGCTCATGACATAGAAGCAGAGGGGATAGCAGTTCATAGTAGAGCAGCGGAGGAGATAGCAGTGGAGTAGGTAAACCCAGATGAAATAGCAGCTGATGGTAGAGGATTGGAGGAAATCTCAGCTCATGATAGAGCATTGGAAGAGATAGCAGCTCCTGATATAGCAACGAAGGAAGTAGCAGTTCAAGATAGACCAGCACAGGAGGTAGGATCTCATGATAGAGCAGCGGAGGAGATGGCAGCTCATGATAGAGGAGCGGATTAGGTGGCAGCTCATGGTACAGCAGCGGAGGAGGTAGCAGCTCATGATAGAGCAGCGGAGGAAAAATGCTTATGATAGAGCAGGGGAGAAGATAGCAGCTCATGATAGAGCAGCGGAGGAGTTAGCAGCTCATGATATAGCAGCGGAGGAGGTAGCAGCTCATGATAGAGCAGCGCAAGAGATAGCAGCTCATGATAGATCAGCGGAGGAAATAGCAGCTCATGATAGAGTTGGGGAGGGGATAGAAGCTCATGATAGTGCAGCGGTGGAGATAGCAGCCTCTTATAGATCAGCGGAGGAGGTAGCAGCTCATGACAGAGCAGCGGAGGTAGTAGTAGCTCATGATAGAGCAGCGGAAGAGGTAGCAGCTCATGATAGAGCAGCGTAGGTGATAGCAGCTCATGATAGAGCAGCGGAGGAGATAGCATCTCATGATACAGCAGCGGAGGAGATAACTGCTCATGACAGAGAAGCAGAGGTGTTAGCAGCTCATAGTAGAGCAGCGGAGGTGATAGAAGTGGAGTAGGTAACAGCTAATGAGATAGCAGCTGATGGTAGAGGAGTGGAGGAGATAGCAGCTCATGATAGTGCAGCGGAAGAGATAGCAGCCCATGATAGAGCAGCGGAGGAGGTAGCAGTTCATGATAGAGCAGCGGAGGAGATAGGAGCTCATGATAGAGAGCGGAGGAGAAGCGGAGGAGATGGCAGCTCATGATAGAGTAGCGGAGGAGAAAGCAGCTCATAGTTGACCACCGAAGGAGGTAGCAGCTCATGATAGAGCAGCGGAGGAGGTAACAGCTCATGATAGAGCAGTGGTGGAGGTAGAAGCTCTAGACAGAGCAGCGGAATAGATAGCAGCTTATGATAGAGCAGCGGAGGAGATAACAGCTCATGACAGAGAAGCAGAGGGGATAGCAGCTCATAGTAGAGCACCCTAGGTAATAGCAGTGGAGTAGGAAACAGCTGATGAGATAGCAGCTGATGGTAGAGGAGTGGAGATAGCAGCTCAGGATAGAGCAGGGCAAGAGATAGCAGCTCATGATAGAACAGCGGAGGAGGTAGCAGTTCATGATAGAGCAGCGTAGGAGATAGGAGCTCATGATAGAGCAGTGGAGGAGATGGCAGCTCATGATAGAGGAGCGGATTAGGTAGCAGCTCATGGTACAGCAGCGGAGGAGATAGCAGCTCATGATAGAGCAGAGGAGGCAAAAGCAGCTCATGATAGAGCAGCGGAGTAGATAGCAGCTCATGATAAAGCAGCGGAGGAGGTAGCAGCCATGATAGAGGAGCGGAGGAGGTAGCAGCTCATGATAGAGCAGCGGAGGAGAAAGCAGCTCATGGTAGAGCAGCGGAGGAGGTGGCAGCTCATTGTAGAGCAGCGGAGGAGGTAGCAGCTCATGATAGAGCAGCGGAGGAGGTAGCAGCTGATGACAGAGAAGCGGAGGAGATAGCAGCTCACGATAGAGCAGGGGAGGAGATTGCAGCTCATGATAGAGCAGCGGATGAGATAGCAGCTCATGATATAGCAGCGGAGGATTTAGCGGCTCCTTATAGAGCAGCGGACCAGGTAGCGGCTCCTTATACAGCAGCGGAGTTAGCGGCTCTTTATACAGCAGCGGAGGAGATAGCAGCTCATGATACTGCAGCAGAGGAGATAGCAGCTCATGATAGAGAGGAGATAGCAGCCGCGGAGATTGCAGTTCAGGATAGAACAGCAAAGGAGAAACCAGCTTGTGATAGTCAGGATTCTGTGGTAATAGAAATTTAAGAAAATGAAAATTGAGACATGTTCAGTTTCCAAATACTGTTCCAACAACAAAGGCTCTTAACCATACAGTCTGTAAATTTTTGTCGAGTTTCTATTAACATTGTACGCCTTACAATAAATAAAATAGGATGATGAATGTGGAAGTTCTTTTATTTTAGTGTTATGATTTAGTTTCGTTGTTAAACTGATTTCTAGTTTTCATCTAAACGAAGTCAAAATTTTCAGCCATTAAATTACTCTATATAATCTTTTTATTTTCTCGTTTGGAAGATGCTGTGCCTTTGAAATCCACTTCCAGAACAGAATCATTCATGAAAATTCGGATAGAATAACTCTTTAAAAATATATAGTGCTGATCAGCAACCCTAGGAATGTATGTAATAAAAAAACAAATATGTATTTACACAGAAATCCTAGCCCTGCTGATCAGCATTTACAGCAATATCGTATCAATATTAAATCATTTTGTCCGTTTTGATTTCTACCTATATCCTACTTAGAACAGACAGTTATACTTATGCAGAATAAAAAAGGTCAAATTTGCCGGTTCCGGGATTTGAACCATGGAACTTCAGAATGTGAGTCCAAGACGTTACCATCTTGGCCCCCTGGGTCAGTTTAACCGTCTACTTGGATAATCGCATGTAAAGCATAGCTAACTGCATTTTAATTTCCAAAGCCTTATTAGATCACAGTAAAACAATGGGCTATGTTGTCATGATAAGTGATTTGCATTTCATAAATTCTTTCGAATACGTATATTACCATAAAATAGGAACTAAACTGAGCATTACTCCGAAACAGGTCAACCGATTTTATCCAATATCAACAGACTTCTTTCCATGGACATTATAAATGTGTACACTAAGTTTCATAAAAATCAGATAAAACGTATTTGAGTTACCGCGTCTTTAAAATAGACACTAAATTGGGTTTTACTCCGGTACCGGTCTACCGGTTTGGTCCAATATCAGTAGACGTTTTTCCGTGTACATTATAAATGGGTACACAAAGTTTCAGGAAAATCCAATAAATTGGGTTTTACTCCGGTACCGGTCAACAGATTAGGTTCAAATTCAATAGGGTACTGGACATCATAAATGCGTATACCAAGTTTCATGGAAATCCGGTAGACCGTATTTGAGTTATGACGCCTTTCTAATATAATCGATTAAAATAGGCACTAAATTAGGCAATACTCCGGTACCAGTGAACCGATTTGTTTCAATATCAATAGGGTTCTTCCCATGGACATTATACATGTGTTTTCCAAGTTTCATAAAAATCCTAAAAAGCGTATTTGAGTTATAGTGCGTACAGACACACGGACGGACGGACGGAGAGACATTGTTTCGTCCCCACACACAATCTCATAAAGTACCATACTGGCACTTACTAATCCCGTACCGGCGAGGATTCATGTATGATATTGCATTTTTTTTTGTGTAGAGCACATTATTACCCTTTTTATTTTTATTTTTTCAGGTAGGCCTAAGTAGAAAAATTCCCTTTTCGTTTGAGATTTCCGTCCCTTTGGCGTAGGGAAAACAGACGAAATACTCTAACTGAAAGCCGTGTTACATAGGTACGTGCGATAAGCCAGTTTTCAAGGGAGTCACATCGCGCTAACTAAGCTATAGGCTGCGGGACTCATTACTGGCAAGAGCGGTAGATGACTTGACTCTCTGAATTCAACCCCCCTTTAAATACCCTTCCCCTCACACGAGTTTTCCAGTATCACGAAGGAAAAACAAAACTGCAAACTGTATCAAATATCTTACTCTCTACATATTTATTAAATAAATTACTTATTTCTGTCCAGATTTAAGGCTTCTGTAGTGAAATATTTCGAAGGGTTATTTAATGTTTTACACTCGGAAATAATAATGCCTTTGCCACTTGAAAATTTGTTGTGGAACACATTCAATTCAATTGAGTGTTATTATTGCTAGTTATTAATATGAGGGATATATTCCCCTATTATAAGTTAACAGAATGCTTGTAAGGCAAATTCAAATCATGTGTATTTCGTTCAAGAACAGTTTGTCGTGCTTTGTTGCTTCTTTTGTAATTTATGAGTGCATTTTGTGCACAGACCATGTCACTCAGTGTATTGCATTTTCAGTCTTTCGGGAGGCAGTAATTTTCCTGGCATTACAGTATATCAAAAAGGGAAACTTTGAATTGCCTGCAATTTTGACACGAAGGCTTTATACACAATGCTGAGAAAGTTTGATGTTGTACATATTAATGTACGAAGCGCCTTGTGTGTAGAATGGTTCTCTCACCTCCCTCCATTTTTGTTATGCTTATGGGTTAGTAAGTCTAGTAGAGAAATTCTGCACCTTCTTTATGCTATTTTACTTTAGACTGTAAACAATAGTATCCTCAAGTAATACTTATCAGCTACAAAATCCCGAAATTTTCTGGCACCATCTGAAATTCATATGCACTACAATAATAATGTTTAAGGAAGTGGTCTGATGAGACTTTTATGGAATGGTCTTCTAATTTTCAGAAAGAAAATAGCTGGAGAGTAGGCAGAATATTAATAATGATATAAGGATCTCTAAACGATATAAAACATTAATATGATTAATTATGTTGACTGAAACACTGCGTTACAAACCGAAGTAGTAGCATCCTTTCCTAAGAAATGATTTGACTTTTGAATTTGATCTGATTATTCCTAGCGCATCATGTTATGTATACGTATATAAATATGTATGTGTTTATTTACTACAGTTAGGCGGTTTTATGGTAAATCATTCTTTAATAAACCCTAAATCTGTATGGAAAATGTGACCCTTCAGATAGAAAGTGAATGGACCTATAAGTTAGTATTACAATGATTACTGAACTCTGTTTTAAATCAAAGTGTTATAAAAGTAGCATTCGTTTCTCTTCGTACCATATGCCATATGTTAAAATCACAATATTCTTAGGGAAGAGAAAACTTAATATTCGGTTGGAATGATTTATTCTTTAACACTGGCCGTGTGTAGGCTAAGATGGAAAGGTGAAGTCATACTGAAAAATTCAATGCAACAGTCGGGATTTGAATTTTTCAGTCTGACATCACCTTTCTTTAACATTCTGTTGTTCTTCAATTCGAAAAAAGCAATTAAATTAATAAAAATTATTACAAATTTGTAATTTGTTCTACATACAAGGTAGAAGGGATATAGCTGTGCAGAATTTAAGTAACATAGCCTACTCTTAGATAGAAATAAACAAAAAATTCCAATATCAGAATAGCCCCAACTAAGTACACTTCTCAGAAAGAAGAATTCTCCCTAAACTTTAGCCGTGCATTATTCGATTTACGTAACATCAGTACAGTTCTAAATTTTCTTTTCACATAAACAGAGGAAAGAATGAAGAATAAAATACGTATTTGCCCCTTGCGGGTTTTCAATGGAATTGACTATTTTCGTATGAATTAATTATAAAGGTTATTATGTGGACTACATAATTCACGATATAGGATAGGTCGAAAGGAAAGTTTCATACCGTATTGTTCTGTTTTATTGGCATACGCGTAACAGATAACATTGCTAGTTGGAACAGCTATCTGGAGTGCGCTGTTGGTATTCTGCGGAACTGTAATCTAAAATCTCATAAACCACTAACGCAAAATAGATTACGGTTTTATATTTATTTTAATGCGATCTACGAGTCCCTTCAGTCCGATGAGTTATAGCCTACCCCTTACACTCTTTAGAACATTTTTCATGAAGATCAAATATTATGACAACTGATAAATTGTATTATATTAATTCTGTGTGCTTTCATTGTACGTGAAAAGCAAAACCAGAAATACATTTCATCAAAAGTTTCTTTCCCAGAGAAGACGTGTATTCTGAAATCTATATTAATAAAAATGAATTTACAAAAGGGTTGTTGCCGCATCACTTGAGAACGGCTCGACCGATTTGGCTGATTCTTTTTTTGTTGTGTTCGTAATTGTCACGACAAGGTTTGTGTGAAAGAAAATTTTTGGAAAATCCACGGGAAAAGTCGGAAATGTGAAATGAGGCAAAGTTAGAGAGTTCTGATGTCAATTGTTTACATAACGAAAGTATTGTTTACGACGTTTACATAGGGCTTTGGATACTAAGTTATATTATAATAGTGGGCTTTAACAAATGATGATACTATCGATGTATATAATACATTTGTGAAAATAATTCTGAAGAATAAAATCCACACACAATATTTCTGCGTAAGTATTTAATACATAATTGTGAAAATAATTCTTGACGAATAAAATCCAAGAAAATAAAGCAGTCACATAACTTTCTCTACCCTCGACATGGAAAATATCATTTTCTCACTTCACATTTTTCTGTAGGGACAACTTAAGTGTGTGCCAGTTAGTATGCTATATCGGAAGTCGGTAACAAATCCTATCCACTGATAGTCACTCATAGCTGTAGGCTTTGTATTAGTTGAGAAATAGGCCTAGGGACGTTTATCAGAGGCTCTAAGCATCTAAAAGAAGACAAAACGGGATGGAACATTTTCAGTCCAACGCGCGAAGTTTATTATGTCCCAGATTTCTGGGAAGGAAAGTATGAAAGTGATACTGAATTTCTTTTTTACTTCAGTCCCGAAACGGTTGTATGGTAATATGAGAGTGAGAAATACAATTTTCTGTCAAGACAATACAATCTTATGTAACCGGAATTTCTTTTTCTTCTTATTTGCACTCCTTCCAGGCATGGCGTGTAGAAGCAATGGAATGCAACATTCGACATCCTCTATGAGCCGTAAAAAACTATATCTAGCGTTTTCTGAGGGAATAGTCTGAATGTCATATGTCGTTCTTCCTCATTTCTAATTCCACATACATATTATATAAGGACCTAGAGTTTCAACATCGAAAATCCTCCATAAGTTAATTTCATATTACAAAATACAAAACCCGGGAGACGCCGGGCCTTTTAAGCTAGTATTAAATAAAACCTTTCAGAGCTGAATTTGTATACTGTATAGGCTATAAGCAATAATCAAGTAAACCCATCAGTGGGCCCTAAGCCTAGAATCAACGAAGAAAATATTAATAGAAGAGAGGGTAACCTGGAATGATAATCATGAGAAGAAGAAAAAAATCCTCACATTTTACATAAAACAAAGATCTATTAATCTTATATCTAAGCTTTTTTACAATATTCTCAGATGACGAATTGGGAAAAACCAAATATAAGGTGCATGGTCGCATGAGGCATAACCCGCCCTTACCCACCCCCAGCGAAGCACTTTCTTTTATACCACGATCTAGCGAATTCTTCGAGGATAAACAGGCTGACAAACCGTTGGATACAAGACAAGCCTGTGGGTACTCTCGAATTATTAATATTAGGTACAAGAGCCACTCTCGCCGTTTTAATATTTGGTACAAGAGGCACACTCGCATTTTTAATATTTGGTATGGTCGGGAGTGTCGGCGACAATATACAAGGATAGTTTGGTCACTCTGTTCACTGAGAAACAAAATGCGAATATCGAGTGGGCGGAGCCTATTTGGCACCTTATATTTGGTTTTAGCCGACGAATTTAGGAAAATAGCAGCAAAAAGGTTAAACCATATTTTAACATTGAAATTAATTATGGAGTAGCCCGTGGCCAGATACACCAAACCGAATATTCTCGGTGCTAATTAGAGAAATAAGTTTATAGCTTTATGTAATGCTGAAAATACTTATAAGATTATGTAAATAAATGTTATCGATTCAATTTACAGATTACACAATTTTTACAAACATGAAATCATTACGTCTTTGTCACCTGACAAAATTTTGACTGAATTCTCATAAAAAAGTATTAAGATAGTAAATTAGGTTTCAGTCAATTACTGTGTCGAGGAAACAAAGATGATGAGTTTTAGAAAGTCGCGAAGAAATATCGATTTCCAAAATTCTAAATAGTTATTAGAAAAACGGAGAGGAACGGAACTGAAACACAGACTCAACTGTTCTCAAACTAAAATTGAAGACAGAAGCCTTCTCAAATGTTTAAACGTAATGTTTGTTACCTAAATATTTGAAATTTGCAGACTTGAAATTATTAAGCAACAATTTAACAAAAAACTAGAAAGTTATAATTGCCTAAGTTACGTTTAGAAGAACAATACATCGGAAATATACGAGGTATTGTCTGGCACAGAGGGCAAGGAACATATTGTTACCTCGTAGAGACTACTCATTCTACTAATATGGATAGAAAACATGTCTGTCCTTTCCTTGGTTGGTTGCTATATGGTTATTTAACGACGGGGTGTACTGCAGCTTAGGCTTGTGACCGTCGCAGATGTGCCAGGATTTTGTCCCGCAGGAGTTCTTTTACATGCCGTTGGATCTACAGACACATTTATGACACATAATTGCCATCGACCTGGGCCGGGATCGAACCCTCAACCTTGGACACAGAAAGCCAGCGTCATGCTGACTGCGCCACCCAAGCCGACCAGTCTTTTCTTTTATAGGCTTATCTTAAACTATAATTTTATTACAAGACTATGTAAATGGTTTTTACGCCAGTAGGACTATATAGGGTCTACTACTGACAAATGAAAAGCTTTTTTTCCAGGTAGACTGAAGTTTTCTTCGTGAAATTAGGTTTTTCACAGAAGAGGAATAACATTTAATGTAACTCCCTGAAACCGTAAGATAGAAATTTTACTTTTGCAAAACAATTCAATCTTGATAATTCGGCAGTTGGTTAGTACGGCACGTTCAGTAATCCGGCGCTCTCAGGAAATACGTGTCATATTGTCTTCCGACCCGCCTACCACCGCCGGAAGCTCTTGCGCTTCTCTCCCTCCCCCTTCCCTATCTACTCATCCTGTATGCTGCTTGCCCTCCGATAGCTCTTTCGTCGTTGTTTTCTAGATTATCTACTGTATTTTGTGGTGTGTTTATCTAGTGTACTACAATGTCGACCAAACGAAAGCACGTGACTTTAAGTTTGTCTCAAAAACAAGAAATAATAATTTAACTCTACAAAGAAGAAACCACGGCGAACATCACATGGCTTGGAAGATCCACCATCTACGACATCAAAGTCAACGAAAAAGGACGATTTTCGGGCTACTCCCGATAATCCGGAATTTTCAATAATCCGGTGGCTGTCTGGTCCCATATAAATTTCGGATTATCATGATTGTGGGCCTACTGTATAGGTTTTTTTTTTTAAATCATTGAAAGATTAAAGATGTTGGGATCATAAATGACTAGGTTTTAAAAAATTAGTTATTTTAGCCTCTAGGGGTACGCCTTTCATGTTTAAGAAAACAAAGAACATTATAATACCTCAGGATGTCTATAATCCACCATACCATCAAATATGATTAATTTAATACAGTGAAAAAGTATACGAGAATTTTGTTTAATATAAAATGACTTAAATTCTAATCTTGTGTTTCAATTTCACCTATTTAATGGTTCTTTCAAAGGTTTTGAAACTTACATCTTTAAGATGTAGGTATATACTGTAGGCCTATTCACGAAACCATAAAATCGTCGTCGTTCCGGCAAGAAACAGCAAGTCCAAAATCTTAGTTTTGAGATACAGCTGTTTTAGCTGTTTTAAAGTTTGAACCATTGCATTTGTGAACTTGGTTACAATAGAAGTATTAGTTACTTCGAAATGGATCGTGATGTTAATTACAGTAGTTCTACTTGCCTGTAAAGCATCCTTTCGGCAATGTAATAGTACATACAACTCAAAATGTCCACCTCTTTGGAGTTAATGACTTCTGCCGTAACAACGACAAAAATGTGTCTGTTGAACATTACATGATAATATTTTTGAAGAAAAATTCCTCTGACCACTGAAAGTCATTTGCACAAACAATATAATCGCGTTGAAACTGTCTAAGAACAGGTTTGTAAATACAGTAGAACTCGAATTATCCGAACTCCAACTATTAGGATCACCAATTGTCTGGATCGCTTTGAGGCCGTATTCAAGTGGTTTTTGCAGCAGCGTCGCTCTTTCAGGGACGGTTATTTGTGAAAAAGCAAAACTTTTAGCCGATATAATCGACAGTTTGTCAGCAAAACCACTGTTTCTGACCGATATTGTCGATATGTGTCTCTTATGTAAGTACAGTGCTGTAAAATTTAGCTTTTTTTTTAATTGCATTTTTTCATGATTTATCCAACTATCCGGACATTTGATTATCCGGACCGGGTAGGGTCCGAATTAATCCGGATAATTGGAGTTCTACTGTAGCTTTAACTAAAAATTTCAGTACCTCCAATATCATGCACAATGAGTTCTAGCTATAACATTACAACATGGTATTTATTTTTTTTATTTTCTATGTAACAAACGTTTTTGAAAGGAGAGGAGAATCTTAACAATGTAGATTATTCAAGCATAAAGATAAGATTATTATGAAGACGAAATAATCATTCGAATGAATATGAGAAAAGTGGGAGAGATCCCAGATCCCAGAATAGGTTTGAACTTTAACTGATGAATAATTAGGGTATTGTTCTGCACAAATGTGAGCTTATCAAAGGAAATCTGATTTACTATTAAATTATACCGTTTGCGGTTTTGATGCCAACTGCAAAGTTACATTCCAGTGTCATGCGGTCGGGGAATTTCCATAAATCCTTTCTCATCGACTTAGATTCATCCAAGTAGCAGGTACAAAGCATGAATGCCTGATGCTTCGTAGTCTCTAATTCTGCACATATATTGTTTTCTGAATTATTTATTACACATACGTGTTGAGATTTTTAATGAACTCAAACATAAAAGGGGAAAAATTAAAGATACAAATAACATAAGTCATCAACAGGACCCGGATTCTAATGACATGTCATCTTTTTATTGATGCTAAATAGACATTGCCAACTTATAGATGAATCTAATCATGGCCTCTAGATTATAGAAATACATTTTTATTAGGTCATTTTTTGTCATTTTATGCAATTTTATATTTTTAGGGAATTTATTTAAATTTTAGGTCATTATTTTGTCATTTTCGTGTCGTTTGCTTCCTTATTTAGTCATTTTCATGTATTTACATATTAATTTCTTTTTTCGTCGCTAGCGGTGCTGTCTTTGAAGTGTAGTTTGTTTAATGCAAGAAGGAAAAATTCGGCGTTAAGTGTTGTCATGTCTCAGTCGGAAATGAGAATCAAAGAAACGCCAAAATTTGTATTATATTACTATTGTTATTAGATTGACTTGGCACCAGAGTCTGCCACCTGCTTGGATTTGAGAGTGCAAACTACTGTTTACCCTCAATAAACAACAAAATCATCCGGCAGACCACGAAAGGAAATGCCGAATTTTGACTCCCCAGTGCCTCAGGGCCAGTATAAATTTCCGTGAGAAAAGAACATTAATAACATTAGAGTTATTTACAGTTTTTACAATTATGTACAAACTAGTCTATAACTTTGTGTGTACAATAATAATTTTTATAAATAAAATATCAGTTTTTAGGTCATTTTTTATAATTATTAAGTCATTTTCTTTAAAATTTAGGGTCATTTTATAGGTCATTTTTCAAACAATTTTAGGTCATCAGAATCCGGGCCTGGTCATCAATTTGTTTTTGACTCAGTCAGTTTTATGTATTATGTAAGAGACGTATTGCATTTAGATTTCTGAATACAATATTTTAGTGCGCGTTTGCGAATAATTCACAGTTTCCAACGGATCATGGGAATTATAGTTTATGGAATTAAATTGTTAACATTTATCCAAGAAATGTGACGTTTACGATAATTCATAAAATAAGTCTTAATATTCGATTTACAAATTATCTGTTCAAACACCGAGACTTCCCTTTTTCACTCCAATAAAAACACAATGGATTAATCAATATGAAAATCTTCGATAATTCAGCTCAATTCAATGCAATACGAAAACTTACATTTACAATAGATGCGGTGTGTTGGCGACTGAATTCGATCATCGTACTCAGTTCGAATTCAATACGCCATGTAAAATTAGTAATGCATTGCGTCTAGTTTTATATAGGGTTGTCTAGTTTTATATAGGGTTACATATATTTTAAAATAGCAAAATTCAACGAACTATAGGCCTATTCAGATCAATAAGCAATTTCCTTGCCCCACAAATATAATGATACAGATTCCATAAGGATTGTCTGTGTTGCAGATTCTAATCTCAATTTAAAAATAAAGGAGGGGATATAATGTAGAGGACATAATGCAGCACTGGAGTGGACTACATTTTATTGTATATAATTGTCAATTGCAATAATTGACTAAAATATAAACAAATATGAACAAATCTGCCTAAAATCTATAATTGTTTGTGCAATTACCTGCCTAGCATAGGCCTACACAGTAGAAAGACAAACATACACGACGTGTATATTAATGAAATGTATGATTTTGCATGTCTCTGATATTTTGCCTCAAATTAGTTTAATCATTTTCACATGTTTCCACTAATACGTAAATTGTATACCATACTTTATTTCTCCAAAATACAAGTTAGTTTATAGGTAAAAACAATTGCAACACACATAACGTTAACATTTTTGTACTGACTATACTTCTGCAGTATTCCCTTACGTAAACAATCACTGTGTTCTGAGGATTGTCAGCAGATTCTGAAGTAAGCAATGCATTCTTTGACTTGGTATACAATGTAATAATTTTTGTAATGCCATGGAATTTTTGGCTCTTACTTTGAAAGGTTTAAAAATATACGGGAGAATGGATATTTATGTATTTGTACAGAAAAACAGACCGCAGAACATCTACTTTTTGACAGCCCACTCTTTGAAAGGAAAATATTTTCGTTAACAGGACACTTAAACTATTGTGATGTTAAATATGATAAAAAAAACTCTTAAAATTTTCTAGCAAGGATTGTTGTTGTAGAGAAATCCTCTATTTCATATGTTCTATATTTAAGAGATTACAATAAGTTTATTTAAACTTTAGCAAAACTGGCTACTCTAGTATACAAGAAAACAGGTACATTATACATTGTAATTGACATAAAACTACAGCCCTAATGTACCTTATAATGAAATATGGCTAAAATAAATTGTATATTAAATAATAATAAAGGAAGAATGAAATACTCAAACATATTTAACAAATAAGATGGCAATGGCCTAAATATCCAAGGTACCGAAGTTTAGGTTTCGCATAGCCTTTAAAGTGGATGAGGAGGCGCTAAATTAAGAACATGTTAATATAATATAGTGTCACACTGATGCAGCAAAACTATGCTTAATAACCCCATCAGTAATGATGATTAATATGAATACCACTATCATGCGTAAAACAATTCGTGTTAAACGTTAATGAGTTGGAATTAATTCAAATTGTATTCAACGCGCAAGGGCAGCAGTATAATTGTGTTTTACATCACGAAAATTAGTTTCAACTGACTTCATGACTTACTATATCCGGACTACGTCATTTTGTTAATGGCATGTGCCACTTTTTGGTGTTAATAATTATGAGAGGTGTGGTTATTTAATTATATTTCATTTTGCTGACAACCTCCAAGTTATTACTGTTTACACGAAACTCTTCACCCTTCTTAATTTCATTTTAAAAATAGATCAATCTTCAGAAAATTAACACGTCTTTCTTAACTAGGTAGAAAGTTAAAAGTCGCTTTGTTATCATAGATAGTAGAACTAGAGGTTCAAAATATCATTGTCTTGATAAATTCACAAAAAAAAAATAAAATCAGTAAAAAATACAATATCGGTATACAACAAATAAGTACTTTAATTGAATAATCTAGGCTAATTAGTCTGCCGTAATAACAAGTTACAGGATAGCGTTCGACCCTACTATAATGATTGTTCTGGTTTTTTTAAACATATATTCCATAATAATAATAATAACAGCAACACACCAACTTTAAAGGTCCACTTGACTTGAATAGACAATTTGGTCCATGAAAGGATCTCACAACTTCTGTGATGTATATTAAAATAGGACACAGTAGATTTCGTTCAAATGCTCAACTTTTTAGACTAAGGGGAACATGTGTTTTCACGAATGAAATTTCGTGAAATTTATTATATTGTAAAATTAAGGGAAAATTGTATGGTTAAAACGTAAAGGCCTAAATGTATAAATTTCCTAACTTAAACTCATGCTAGATTTAGCAAAATACATTGTTATAAAACATTAAGTTTTTAGAAAATATCTTCTAGGGGGATTCTAATTATTTTTCTTTGGGCCTATAGTTTTTCATTTTAAGTAAATGCTTGATAATAAATGTTTAACACTTGACGGAATTAGCTAAATTCCTCGACAGTTTTATAGGCCTATTTTGTTCATAGAAAAATTATGTCCTTTACAGCTCGTAACTGTAAAATAACACAATTTGTAGTTTAAATGAAAAATAACTTTTAAATTAACGTAAATTTTTCACGGAAGTTGAATATTTTTAATTACTTCAAAATATTATTCACGTGTTGAAAAAAGCTTCATTGGTTCACATGCGGAATGAATGAATAGAAATGGAGGTGTGATAACCACTCATAACCAATCGGCAAAGTGCATGTTATAGATATAGGGTGCAATGTTTAGCTGTTTTGGAAAACAAATTCTTGAGAATATTATCTCTGACGAATCTTTATTTTCTCTTGTCAAATTTTCATGGAAATAATATTTGACGAGATATACATAGCATGATATAAGTGTGTAGGTCAACATGTAACAACAGTGTTAGGGAACACATTCATATTTTATCTTTTAAAACGTTTATATTCATATGTCTGTAAACAAATATATTATGTAGGCCTATATTATAATACAATTCTTGTATTCATAACTCCTGTTAGTATGTACATTCTGAACAACTTTCATCCCTAAAGACTTTTTAAAGTTATTTAAATGTGCGCCAACAAACGACTAATAATGCGCAAATATTTTGTTTGCAAAATACTTGAGAAAAAAATTTATAGAGGTAAATACTGACTCAAGATAATTTAAGAAGAGAATACATTTTATTGAACAAAATGAGCTGCTTGCTTCAAGCAAGTTGCCATAGACACAGCATACCAATCAATCACTTTTGACAATAGTTCAAATGATGGTAAAAAATGGGTAACATATAAACAATAGTTTAAATAAAACATGTAAACAATTTTTACTATATATTCTTATATATGTGGTGGTGCAATATGCCCACTGAGTCAGCAATGATGTTTTCTGCCATCTGATTTAAGGATGATAAGTCCCAGTCCCAGCTTCCTAAGTAAGTCAGCAACCGATCGGTATACAGTACCTCTTGCTCCAAATAAAAGTCCATGGACAGTAAAATGCCGATCACCAAAATTCCTCCTATATTTCTCTTTAAAGAAAGGAATACAGCTTTCATATATATCCTTTTTCTCACGGTCTACGTTGTTTGCTTGGTCGGCAGCATTATTTTCATACCTTATTGTGGGGTCAAGGATGTAAGCTTCATGTGATCCTTTCTTAAAAGCCACGATGTCGGCAAAGCGATTGGATCCTGTCCCATCAATAGCATGGACTTCCTCAAAGCATTCGTATCCTTGTTTTGTTAACATGGTGGTAAGTGCATGCTTCAACTTGTGGTGCCTCTGGGTAATCAGGAGAGAATTGAAGGGACAAGATCCGAGCACATGGCCTGGTACGGTTTTCTTTAAATAATTAAAATAACTAAAACCATTTTTGCCTTATCCGCGTAATAGATTACACAATATTTTAACTGGTTTGCTTGTTTATAACGAATACTATTAATTTCATAAGACACGCATTTGATATCGACCAATAACGTCTAACAATGTATCAAATATCGACTAATCGCGTTCGTTTATCTTATAATATGTTTTTTAGGAATACAAGAATGCGATTTTATCCGAAAACGTCAGTTCGTTACTGGAAACTTGAGGTAGGCCTATAAATATGTAGTGATTAATACGTCATATGCAGTCAGTAAACAGAATAGAAACATTATTTTATCATATAACTTATTTGTAACTTGTAATACTATAAATTTGCATTGATTAGAAATACCATTTCTATTCGGTGCAAGCTAGTTGTGTGATTTTATTCTGTTCCGACGTTCGCTTATCTGAATTTAATTATTTCTCATACGCGCTATTGGTTGTTTATTGATTTAGTAAGCCGTGATCTCACAGCTGACAGAATAATGATTTGTTTTTAAACAACTAAGTAAGACTATTTATTATTTATATAATAATTATTATTAATTCTTGGAATAGTTTTAATAAATGCCACTCGCAGTGTTAAATTTATCGATGAACTCGAAACCTTTGCTGGGATTATCTATGGCAACAGTAAAGATCTGAAAGCGTATTTTCCCAGTTGTTGGGGAATATGTATTACACTACTTTGCAATTAAATCTGAATTATACAATATGTTTATATAACTTAGCAATAAATCTTCACATAACTTTTAAAAATTGATAT
This sequence comes from Ectobius pallidus, assembly GCA_964059195.1. NCBI lineage: Eukaryota > Metazoa > Arthropoda > Insecta > Blattodea > Ectobiidae > Ectobius > Ectobius pallidus. The sequence goes on along the minus strand of CAXKWD010000010.1, from coordinate 25,783,206 downwards.
TTATGTATATTACTGTCAACAGTGTCAGTACACGTTTATCAGATCTTCAGCAGTTGCATTGGGCCTATATTCAAGGTCATTGACTTATAAATTACATAATAGGGGCTCCCGGACGATCCTCGAGGAACATCATAGATGATGTCATTTTGACATTGTTATGTATTAATAACGTAATACATAATACATAACATAATATCACAAGAATATGACCTCATCTATGGTGTACCTCGAGGATCGTCCTTATATAATATATTTTAACAGTAGGTCTCCTAGATTTTATAAAATAAAATATTTAAGTCATTAATACAATCATACCAAATGGCATCTTACCTCATATGTTAGAACAAGATGCCATTTATGCTAAATGTAACATTCCATATCTCAATTTCAAAAGTACGGAGAACGTATTGAATTGCTCCTGCTTACAAATAATTGAAAATTGTTGTACACTTTTGATATATTTTTATGGCATAGGCTATATTCCAGTTAAGCCAGACAAAATTAGTTATGGCATCTTCTCTGAATTATATTAATTAAATAACATCATATAAATATGTGAACGCATAACTTATATGTGTAGAAAGACAAGCCTTCAAATATAAAATTTAACACTGTACGGATATTTTTTCTGTGTTTTCCATTGCTCACCATTCATTCGCAGTCTTTCGATAACTGGACTATTTTTAATTACACGAGATATTGAGTATTTTAAATATATTAACATTTCCCCTGTTTTTCTCTTAGTTCATTATCTATCTTGAGCCTTCTTGAACTATCTACAACATCATTATTCATTTTGAACGATTATCATCACAATACAGTGCCGTATACAAATTAATGGACTTGCAGCAACTAGTAAAGTAAAGTGTTCCCTATACAGGTCGTGAAGGCCCTTAGGGTTCCAGAAGTTTGAGGTTCCCAGATTTTAGACATTCGGTACGTAAAGGTGGTAAGGTTGTCAGCCTTAAGCACCGACCGCCTTTACCCCCAGGATAGCTCCCGGCACTCATATCTGTTAGAGGCTGAGTCGACCCCAGGACCATAGTCTACCAGAAGTTTTAAGCCAATAGAAGAATCCCAACGACCTCATCGGGATCGAATCCGCGACCTTTAGGTTTGTAGCCCAGCGCCTTTTAGCAATGGGTGTCAACTAAACCATTTATCTCATTCTTCTTCATTAGTTTAATTTGTTTTTAAAAGAAAACATAACAATAAAGAAAAAGGTTATTAGAATTATAGCGTGTTAAAATGGAATGTCTCTGACCAAGTTACAAAGCTGAAACTAACATATTGCACAAGGAAAAAGTATCTGAAATACTGTCGTATAAACGAGAGTTTACAAGGAGATTTTGAAACATTTAACGGTGCTTCTGTTCGCAGAAAATATTTAGATGTGGCAGTTATTATGGATTGTAACTTTTCCACTCTTGTTCCGTGTTGCAAGAATCTTACATATTCAAACGTAAAGTGTTCTTATCTTCTCAAGAACGACTCAGTGGGGGATTAAACAAACTTGTTTATGAAGTTATTCACCCCCAAAGACCGGATCCAGGTTATAAAACATTGATACATCTGTATTTTCTTTAACAAGGTGTGCCTTAACCACTATAACTATCAATGAAATTAATTAATCCTATAACTTAGGCGGCAAGCAGCACCCAGATGTTTCGGAGTTTCCTGAATATCTTAGCAAATTGTCTTCCTTGATAATATCGTAGGCTATTTAAAAAATGTTCTTCTGTATTCCATTTCTTACAATGAGAGATAGGTAATATACTGAAGTACGAAATGTTGCAGGTTCTGAAAACCGGTCAGCACCACTTAACTTCTAAAATGTATACAAATCCAGAATTAAATATTATTTAATCGGATAAATGGAAGAAAATAACCAACGAAGTAGTTTTTAGCTTGATTTATTATGAGAATTGAGCCGCGCATCTTTGTTCAGCTTTATTTTGTCCCTTAATGCTGTTGGACTATTAATATAATATTATTGCAAATGGGAAAATATATAAGCCGACCATCCCGAACTGCTTACCTGGGCCAAAGAATCAGCCTGGGTCGGAAAAGAACCCATACAATATAGAATAGATAGCCAGAGTCCAACAAAGTGTCCCATTTACCCTTTGCAGAAATTAGTTTCTTTTCTAAAAGCACTGTGTGTAAGCTTCAGAATGGGACAAATAAATTAAAATCCAAAACGAATAAAATATGGAAAATTTTGTGACGGTAATGGTAGCTCCAGTCTTGCTGACAATTTAAGCTTTTCATTCACAATCCAGGAAACGTCATCAGAATATTAGTCATTTTAAATGCTTATAATGCACCTGTCGTTGTGGGAGGTACGCAAGTGCAACCAAAATTACAAAATACCTTTTATCCGGTTACGTTGTTTCATCAGGGAACGTGTATAGAAAGCTGAAAAGGATACTCTTTATCAGATTCAGCTGATTTGTTGTATGTGAAACTGAATAGCAAGGTCCCCTTTTCCGAGAATTTCTTTAACACGTGTTAGTTAGGTGGACAAGTTCAACAAACCAAACAAGAATTTAATTTGAACAGAGACCGAGAGAAATGAAACAAGGCACAAGGCAACTAATTCCAAAGCAACATGCCTGTTGTGTGTATACTTTTTATTTCTTGTATTGTAACAGGAGTCATCAATTTAAAAATAACACATCTTCTAATCTTAGAGCCCCAGCCGGAAATACTGTACATATATTATATTCGCCGTGAAAACATTTCCGTTCTTGGCCCTAGCTTCTACGGTCATATGAATGTACATTGTACAACTCCATAGATTTACGCTAAAAACATTGTTTTTATTTCTTTTGTGCCACTAAAATAAAAATATTACATTCCACAGGAAACAGTGTCAACTTTAAAATAAGAGCACGCCCATTTTCGGATGTATAAAATAAAATGCTTCAGCAACGCAGGGAAGAAAAATATCCTTTTTTTATTTACCACTAACATCACAAAGATTCGTTTTATAACATTTTCAATCAAGATGATGTTACTTTAGCTAAAAATTCAGAGATTGCATATGATGTAGGTGAATTGACTTATTGCTCCGCATTGTAATCTTATTCATGCTATACCTTTTAAACGAGTTTTCTTAAATTTGTAGTTGTTTTTGTCTTGCAATCAACGCACCTGCCAAAATAATTTAGTCCTTCACACCTGCCTAATGGGTTATAGGCCTACCCATTTTTAAAAGCTCTAAGACATAACTTTATTTTTGTTTACTCATACTTTTATACGATAATTAAAACATTACTGCTTCTTACTGGCATATCAGTAGGAAAGAATTACATAACTAGTTTATCGAGAAACAATTTAACATATTTTTGTAAACAAATCAAGTCTGAATGAAAAGTTCCATCGCCGGTGGGCAAGATTTCATAATAGCCAGTAGTAAGAGGAAGAAAGTTAGAAAACGTTACCAAAAATTATCAGGTTCGTGAGGCTCTTCGTTAGCAAATCTGCATTTTTATGAGTTACATTTTAATCCATAAGAAGGTAGTAAACTTAGCTTGCAATCGCTGAGTGTGACTCAGGTTCAAATTTCGCTGGTATAAAAGTAACTAGTTGGGATTTTCTATAGTTAAAACAAATAGTGAATAATTAATTTATTTGGTCTGGGACATCGTTTTCGTTCGTTGCCACCTTATCCGTGCCACTCTTTACCTTGCAGAAGGCAACAGAGAATCACGGTGACTTAAGAAGAAGAAGAAGAAGAAGAAGAAGAAGAAGAAGAAGAAGAAGACGAGTAAGTATACCTATTGATTCTGATAGAGTGATGTCTATACTTTATGGACTGTCGTTTAAAAAAGGAAATACCGGTATCAGCTTTATAAACTAAAATAAAAATGAGCATTAGAAGAGAATTAAAGAAACTAACATAAAATGATCGACTTACTGGTGAACCAGTTAATCACGCATAATAAACTAATATCAAAAAACGTACTGGTGCAGAAATTTAAATCGTGGTAAATTTGTTGGAATGTTAAGCGGTTACTGTAATACAGGCTTAGAAAGTTCCAGGGGATCTTCTTGCTGAGTAGTTAATCAGCTTACAACCCTTCAATAACAGCATGTAATTCTCTGATGAAGACTTCGATAAACACGGCACCAACTTTCACTTCAGTTGTTGTAGCCTTTCAAACCTAGAATTAGCTAAGATAACGGATTTCGGTGGCAAATATTTACTACAATTATTATGACATAACTTCTGTTTATAGGCTAACTGTTCACTGAAATTGAGGTGCGTACTTCCTTATAAGTTTAAGAAGTATTTTGTAAAATTAAGGTTTTTTAGAAAAGTCAACTGCAATAAAAAAAAATGTGGTTCTAAACTGAGCCAGGTATTCTTGTTTGAAAAAGCACAAGTTGCTAAGAACTTGGAAGTTCCACGCGTTATTGTGTATTTGTACATAATAATAAAATAAATAATATGCCAAAGCAGGTTTATTTATGAAAAACTACCTTCGCTTTTAACTCTATATGTGCAATGAAGACGTACAGGAGTGAATTGACCAAAATTATAGACCGGGGTTCAAACCCCGTATCTGGCCAATTTGACTCGAAATTTCTCGTGGCTTTCACAGTTGTAAAAACAAATGCCGAAATGGATATTTACTTATCATGATTCATCAACGCTATTTTATGATGTAGGCCAGTGTGGTCCAACTAGCAGCCCGCGGGCCACATCCTGCCCGTATTCGTTAATAAACTGGCTCCTGAAAACAGGGCCAAACATGCCAAATGTTGGTTGTGAAAAAATGTAAGTGGCAATTCAAACTTATCTTGTACCCAACGGAAAAGTCATAACCGGAAGATAAACGAATTTCCTGTTTTTAAATAGGTCCCAAAATTCGGGAATTTCGGTGTAGACTTCCTACACAATCCATATTTCGTAATACGGTACGTATATGTGTGAGTGTGCATTTTCTACCATGAAACTGTTAAAAACTAAGCAAAGGAACAAGTTGTCACAAGATTTATTGCGGCTTGCAGTTACTCAAATGGAAATATATACTGAATTTGTAGTAAACCAACACGTAGTTAGATTTTCTCATTAAGTGCATGTGTTTATCACTAAATTATTTGAGTTTGTAAACTAGGCCTCTAAGACAATCTAGTTTGATGAATTATGTTTCGTCCTGTTTTATAATAATTTATTTTTGAGCATTAATATATTATTCCGGCCCACAAATTAATTATGAAAGTGCTATCTGGCCCTTCACCCGAACCACACTGATGCAGGCTTACCAGAATAATATTGAAATTTAATATCAGTTGAAATAAACAGAAAGCCATAACCCATCAACAATGAAGAAAACAGATGCACAGCAATACTTATATGGCCTATTGGTATGCACAATGAACCTGACTCGTGATATAACCTCTATGCAGTCGGATAGTAGGCCGTGGTTCTATGTAGTTTAGTTTAGTAACCAGGGCATTTGCATTTCCGAGTATAAAAATAAAGCGGAAAGTGGTTGCTAAGAAAAATTAGCATGCTATTCCAGGCTCATGAAGATATTATACTGTACTATAATCTATACTATTAAAGGTAAAGGATGACACACACATGCTATTTGACTCTCAAAATTAGATCTGGGTCTTAGTTTATTACACGCAATGAAGCGCGTTCTTATCCGGATGTAACCTACAGGAAATATCTCTGTTCTTAGATCTAAGATAGGTCTTAACATATTTCAGGATGTTGCTTCACCACGAACAAAGCAATAATAATTTCATATTGACATTAAAATCACACGATGGAGATTGACTTGTCTACATGACCTTTAAATGAACTCCATCTACCTTCAGCGAAAAGTTTAAGTCCTTGAAAGCGTGTTAACACCTGGTTAAATGGTCAGGTGGCAGACATTTCAAAAGCGTAACTAGAGCATTAAAAATTTCTATCCAACTTGTAATCAAACTGTTGAACAGGAAAAATTAAATAACGTTGATATCAAGTACAATAGAACGCCGATTATTATCTGAGAAAATATGAACCAGGTCTACCGCCTATAATATAAAACTAGGATAATATGGACGTATGCCATATTTTCTTTAGTAAGTTGCTCCAGAATTATATTTACATGAAGTTAATCCTGAGTATTTAATACGTGTCATATATTTGATCTAAAGAAGCCTACAGAAACATCTTTTAAACACTGAATTATTTGAAATTTTCTTTAAAAACTATTTTATTTTTTAACTTTAATTTTTTAAGGTAGAGGACTATTGTGTTCTACCTTGAAATTCGATTTCAAGTTTGTAGCATTGATACTCAGCCTAAAAATTACTATTTTAAAAAGTCATGTCTATGTGTGTTTGTCTGCCTATGTGTCAGTAATAGCATAGTTCAAGCCGGAAAACCGTGTCAGAATGAAATTATATTCTTATATATCTTTTGGTGATGTGACACGAAGCATATCGAGAACTTTCCCCTTACCTTAATAAAAAAAAATCTTCAACGAATTTGATTAATTTTTTAAGTTACACTCTTTTTTGTACGAATACGTATACTTATTCTGATTGTGTTCATAATTTCTACCTGAGATAAACAGGCCTATAAGCTAGTTATGCTTTCCAAAATTGAACATTATGTCTTCTCTTGCGAATAAACGATTTTACAGAGGTCCAAGAAAATATTTACTACCGCAAAGCAGCCACCGATGTAATTTTTAGAAAATATCATTAATTTAATGTTGTAAAATTTTAAATACTTGACAAATTAAAAATAAACTTAGACAAAGAAGTAATGATATTATTCTATATATTACCTTATGCCATTGACAGAATTGAACATTAACAAATTTCAGTCCTCTATGTTCAATAGTACTGAGATATTATAATCACGGAACTTTAAAAACATGATTTCGGGAACTTTTATACAATTACAGACGTGGGACTGTCGTCTCACTCGCACTTTATTTATTTATTTACTCACCAAAGAATTGAGTGTGTATATAAATTATACCTATATTACGTTAATGATAGATATAGGCCTGGGTAAATTTGTAATAAATTGTAAATATTAACAACTCGTTTTTTACGCTTTAAGAAACTTGCGCACTTAGCTCAAAATCGACTTAATAGAAAATTTAAAAGGTTTTCAAGATAAATACAAAGATAATTCCTAGATTCCAGTGCCTTAAAATGTCTGTGAAAAATATAACGCTTTTTTTCAAAATTTCAACCTTCGAAAATGAACCCCATACAGTCTTTTAAACATGTGAAAAATAACCATGTCGAACGAAATCGTTAGGTCATCAAATTCTGTATGACCATAGTAATGATGGAATGGTTTTAGTTTACTTACGGTAGCTTTTTCTGCTTACACTGATACTGTATGTTCTAACCTAACTTAAATGAACATGTGACTTTCAGTTCCATGAACTGAGATAATAGATCTTAGGGTATGAAGAATGGTTTTCATCACATGTGTAATCGTATTACATCTACAAGATGACTTTGAATATTTACCTTAGCTGAAGTAGGTTAATCCAATTGACCGCTCCTATTCACACGGGTAACAAACGATCCACGGCGGTTCACTTCACCACAGTTCGTGGTCTTTTCACTATACCTATATCTACAGCGGTTTAAAAGTACGCAAGTATGTAGTAAAAGTCATTGTTGTGTCTTTGCAAATGCTATGGTGCTTCTACTTAAATTTCAAGGAAGGATTTATTAATTTATACTTGACAAGGATATATCATTCGATCTTATTTTCTTTCATTACATATAATTTATTCTGAAATCAAGAGTGGCCAAATTCCAATTTGTTAATCGATTCTGCAAGTAGTGAAAACTTTGAAAGCCATGCTCAGTTTGCTGACCAGGGAATTTGAACTCACGATTTCCTGAATGCAGGTTCGCCTGCGGTTAGAAGGTTAGAAAGAATTTCCTGGCCTAAAAATCCGGGTTGGAATTCAATAACATCGGAACCTAGCAGAAGAACTCTAGGATACATAAGCCTAACCCTAAGCTAATTATGCAGAAGGACAAGGTATGATAATATATAAATATTCATTGGAGAAGGCAATTTTGAGTCATAGGAACAGATTTGCTATTTCAATCAAGCAACCGTAAAAAAATATACTGATAGAAGGTAGCGACCTCGGTTTAAGGACTAATATCTACTAAATGCCTGTCTTCCACATCGCGGAAAACATCTGGCGGTAATAGACGGGCAACTATTGACCCATCACGAAACCCAGATATCGCAGAAAAAGTTATCTTGTTGCAAGAAGCTAAACGCGTAGGGTGTGCTCTCACGAGGAGTCTTTTCATATTAATTGGCGCTATTACTCCAGGAAATTGTGTTAAATGTGAGAAGAGGCGAGTGTGACATTGCAGAAGACAGAATCGTTGACGCAATTAGAAAGTACTTTGCTTTTATATTTAATGTAATCAAGCAGAAAATTAATGGAATGCTTCACACTACTACTAACCAATTCCTTTCCATTTACATTTTCTGTGCTATTCTGAAAATCGTGCTGGCTAACAAAACTTTTCAAAACGTAGACGTATACTTTCCTTCACCATTCATAAGTTTCAGTACAGAGCTATATAATTACTTTTCAATTTTTAAGTTGTTTTCCATAGGCATGTTTTTTTGTTTCATGATCTGATTAATTTCTAACTCTGAGGATATATCACACCGTCCTGAAATGTAGTGTTATTCAATTTCAGATCACTGTTTTGAAATTCTCTAAGAAATACACGTTCTATGGAGAGGTATTTTATACCCTCGTGTTTCGATTTCATTGGGTGCATGCGCTCAGCAATTATTTATTTTTTCCTTGGTAGAAGCTACTACTTATCTATGAAGTACACCTCTTTAGTTGTCCTCGCAAGACTGAGTGTTCCCATTGCCAGATATTCCTACCCTAGAAAATGCGAGAAGGTAGGCCTACTTTAGAGGTGTACATATTCTGATTTTAGCTTGCTTGCCCCTTTGAAATTCTGCAACCAGTCACAGCTTTTAACGTGCTCGACTAGAAAGCAAGCCAGATTACAACGATGATAAGAAATACTGTCGCTATGAGTCACAAGCTCTTCATTACCTGGTGGGTTTCATAGGACCTAAGGAAACTGCAAGGCCTGGCGGAAAGAATATGAAACTGGGTATAGAAGTGCACTGGTAAGTCGTGCAGTTACGTAGTTGAGGAACTTCAGATGTGTTTAGAGAATTTTACTTTGAAGGAAGCCGAGGAGAAACTAAAATGTGGACAGTTTGAATTATCAATGAACAAAGGTACTACTCCGGCATGGGAAAAATTTTCAAACATTTTCGAGAAAACATCATAAAATCATTAATAACAATAACAAAAATCCCTTTAGGCAAGCCTACAAGCTGAGGTAGATTTCGAAGTGCTTTTGTTTTAATTTACTGTCGCTGCGTAGCACTCTTCTTCTTTAGCCTTGGCGTGACAAACCCGCAATAATAACCGCAAAAAGGAGGAAAGAGAACTTTTTCGAACATTTAAATCTCGCCTTATATGAGAACTATCGAGAAACTAGTTATTGATTTGTAGAGTACTCATCAAGAGCTTTTCAACGATACTTCACAAGACGTAGTTTCGAAAATTTCGAATTTCTATCCCCATACCCCCACCCCCACTCGTACTCCCAAAACCCCCGAATCGTTGGTGTCACTGTGAACTCCATAAGGAGTACTCTAATTTATTCAATCAAAGTTTCCCTCTATACTTCATAGGGGCCGAGATATAAATGTTTTAAAATTTCAACCCCCTCCCCGATCACCCTCTTGCGCCAAATTTGCTCATTAACGAACTTGTCTGAACTACTGGGCCTAGAAATAACATAATAAAATTTGATTCAAATATCTTGAAAATTACGGCCGCTAGCGTGTAAAGATATATATATATATGTATATATATATGTATATATATAAATATATATATACATATACATATACATATACTGTATATAAATATAAATATCACAATTTCTTTAACAGGCGGTGGTTTTATACTTAGGGAGGCATGAAACGTAAAGATATGAACGAATTTTTTGAAAGTCATTAGGTAGATTTCGGATTTTTCTTCGAAATCTATCTAATAATAAAAATAATAATTGTGTTAAGACGCTAAAACGGTTTTTAATACTTTATCCACCTTTTATTTATCTGCATGGTGAATTTCTTCTACCAGCATGTAGAAAAGCAAGAAAGTATTACCTACACTTAGCAACTACAGTTGTTTAGCTGATAGGAATGTCGCAAGCTTATTCTGGCTTGCGTAAGTTAGGTTTTACCTGACCCAGCAAGCTTAAAGAAACCTGCCTGCTTACTAGCTATGACGCTGGCAACTTGCTTGCCTGGCGTTCAAGCGGGTATGGGCAAGCTAAAATCGAGATTTGTACACCTCTAGCCTACTTACATCAAACTCGGCTCTCTAGATTCGCAATAGCCAATTCCAATCATAAAACCAGGGAATCATACAATATGGTGCTACTAGAGTAATATAAATACAAGTCCGCAAACCTTGTGTTCATTACTCTTCCATTCCATAATAGGAGGAATAGCTCAATATAATAAACATTATTAATAGACTGATATTATTCGCAGTGCCACCACCCTCTGGTCAATGAAAGAAAAATTAGTCCATTACTATGGCAAAATTGATCACAATGTTTTTACTGATACAAATATTAAACTAATTCTCGTACTATAATGAAAGTTTTTTGCATTCAGTTTTGTTCTACTAGCGCAGGAATATAATTCCAAACAGAACTTAGGCTATTTGTAAAAAAGAAATTCTGTATCTTCAGCATTAATGCCATACAATCATTCTCATTATTTCTGTAGCAATTATTACTATTATTTCTGTTTTTATTAATATTACTGTTATCATAATCGAGGTGGTAATGTATTAAATGAAACACTAAAACGAAGGTTTTCGTGAAACATTACAATTGGCGCATAAACCTAGTCCAAATGCGGATTCTAATAATGAAAATGTGAGCTCACATTAAATTATAGATCTTTTGCTGCATTTCATTTTTACTAAATATTGCATGAACATTTTTAATTAAAACTGTGTTTAAATAACGGTTCGGTCAGTTTAAAACACATGAAAGATTTTCAGATGTACCAAGATGAAGCTTAATCATTTTCCTACGAATCGGCTGTAGAACTCGGGCTAGAATACACTCATCATCTTAATTTAAGGATCTACAAACTTAACAACAATAGTTCATTATAAATTGTTCATGCGTTTTCGAAAACACTTCAAATTTTCTATCCAGTGGTTGTTAAAAACAAACGAGAACTGTGTTTCCAGAGAGCATGGTTGATTGTTCCTCTAGTAAAAAGTTATCAAATGTGTTTAAGATTTGACTGCAGATTAAGATTCGAAAGACTCGTTTGTAATAAAAAAAAGTTATATGAAATAATTTCCTATTCTATGAATTAATCTATCCATCCCTTCGCTTCATATTTCAGCATACAATGAACAATAGCAGAGGAATGCTGCACATTCTGCTGTCGTCTTCGTGGAAGCGCAGCTTCGGCTTTGAATAGGCTAGGTATGTTGAACGGGAAGGCTACTTTAATACAAATTTAGATAGGTAGGCCTATATTGGTATGTGTGTTATTAACAAGCATAATATTGTTAAATGCGACAATATTATTAAGTGCAATACTATTGCTAAAAAGATGTTTCAAATAACTTTTGGTATTCATTACTACACAGCAGTTTACCGTAGGCAGTTTTTAAAATCCTTCAGAGTGATCAAAAATGAATGGAGAAATACCAAGTTCTGAAATATGATAGTTAAGATAAGAGAAAGTCATCGAACGTGGCTTTTTCTTGTCTTACGCTTGGAAGATGTCTAATTTGAATGGAATGATTTCATTTGACATGATTTTTAGTTTCTACGCATACCTAGAGTGAAAACATCGATGAAAAATTACAAATTCTGATAACTTCATTATTTGAAGATGTGCTTAAAAGTGCCAAAGCAATTTATGTATAATTCCATTTGCTAACACTTTGTAAAATACAAACATTCTAATTATATTCCCATTAAGTCCTACAATTTTGGATACATAGCATAGCGTACATAGAGGTAGGTGAAGTGTTATGCTGTTTTGTTATTTATCGTAAATTTTGGAGATCATGTTTCTTGTTTGTCGGATAAATTATATTAGCGGGAGCTAGGAAGACCTCAGGTATTCTGTCGACAGTTTCTGTGGTTAAAAATAATGGCATTGCAGACCTATATAGATGATTATCATCAAATCAATTTGTTAATTTAAAATGGATGTAAATTTCGTTCTCATTTGGAATTATAGTGCACAAGAAATGCATGCGCTTAAATTATTTATTGTTTTGAATTAATAAATGTTTACATCGTCATATATGAAAAATAATCTTTTTTTTTATTTACCTACAAATCTATATGTTTATAAATTAATTTCTTGAATTATATTTATCCAAAATAAAGTAATCCTGGTAACTTGAATGCACTAGACATGAACAAAATTGAATACCTCGAAAGAAAAACATTATAGTTTAAACTTACAAATTAGACCTAATTAATCAAAGGTGTAACTTCAACTTTCGAGTCAATTTAACATTGTGAAGGAAATCACACTTCCGACATTCTTACAAGGTATGCAGTGTGAAAACACTTCACTTCAGCAAAACCACTTTCCAAAACGCTGATTTATATGTTTTTAAATATGAAAGTATTTGATTATGCTTTCCAATATGCAAATTATAGGCATGTATCCATTTAACAGTATCTTGAGTTTGTAAACAAACGTTCGTATATTTAGTGAAATTTATTGTAGAAGGCAGAACAATAGTCAATGAAATATTAAGGATTAAAGATAAGGCGATGGCAGATATTTTGGGATGACATTGATGGAAGAATCTTGTAAATATCAGCTACATCATGTAGGTGGCTTATGAGACAGTTGCCTCAGCATCACGAATTAGTCAGACACGAATACTCGGCGAAGTGTTAAACAATAAGGATGTGAAAGTTATTAACCAGATGCTGTTACACATAAAAGCGACTGTCTGTTGCACCACCCTCGGTGGTAACTTCCGCATCGTGAACTCTTCTGACCCTTCAGACATCCATCACCGTGTCGTTTACTATTATCATGTGATGCAATCGACGTCTTGTTAAGAATGCAAGGTGATGTCCAATGAAATAAATTTATTTTAAATAAACAAAACTCTATTTTATTCAAATGGCAAATGTAGAACGTTTCTTTGATTTTTTAAGTGGAATCATTTATCAGAATACTTAGGAATATTAATAGATGATTAACTGTAATGAGCACATTCATCCTTCATTTATATAATTTCTCATAGTCTACCTTTGCATCTAGTATACATCTTTCTTTCTTTCTTTCTTTCTTTCTTTCTTTCTTTCTTTCTTTCTTTCTTTCTTTCTTTCTTTCTTTCTTTCTTTCTTTCTTTCTTTCTTTCTTTCATTCATTCTTTCTTTCTATCTTTCTTTCTTTATTTCTTTCTTTCTTTATTTCTCTCTTTCTTTCTTTCTTTCTTTCTTTATTTCTCTCTTTCTTTCTTTCTTTCTTTCTTTCTTTCTTTCTTTCTTTATCTTAGTTTTACCTCTCCCTTTTAGGATTTAAGCGACCCAAGCCGCCCGGGCCTTACAGGGACCCGACCTGTCAGGTGAGGGATTATCTATGGATCACATATATACTTTTTTAACCAGACAAGGACATGGAGGGCCTCCCTGGATGAGTGATCAGCCCAATGCCGGAGCCACCTCCGAGACAACACGAACACGTAGGACGAGACACACCATTCACACAACACACACACTCACTCCAAAGAAGGCGAGAATGGGATGAAGATGATAATTACGGGCAGATATCTGGGGACCACAAGCAGTCTACTTCTCAAATGAAAATAGTGAAAAGATCTAACGCCAATAATTATGTCCTTTTTTAACCTTCGTTGACTAATTTGACGGACATGAAGCAGGCGCAGGCAGAGAAGTAGCCAGGATATTGGTTCGGGAGGGGCCCACTGGGGTCTGGGGTACTCACCCTAATTTTTTTATTTTAACTTTTTTCAGAAACATTGTAGCTTTTTCTAAACACATACCACACTCTTAACCGTTTCAAAATAATGGTTTGAAAAAAATGCACTACAATGAAAGTTGAAGGCTTAATTTTACAGCTGCTAATAAGTACAGTTAGTATTATATAAAGTTTCATAAGGGAAACATTTTATTTAAGAATACTAAGGGAGAAGTATGTTTTAATTTAATGAAATGAAATGGATTAAGCTATACTATAATATTAATATATATTTATTATACATTTAGCTTAAGTAATACTTTAAAAGTGAAATTAAAGTGAAATTTAAAAGTGAAAGTAAAGTGAAATTTAAAAGTGAAAGAGTGACTAAATAAGGCTAACTTTTAATTCTTTCAAAATATTTGCTTATGTAAAATACTAAAATAGTCTTATACAAAATGGCAAAGTATGGTTTACGCTTAGTTTATACAAAAAAAACTTCACTTTAATTTGCCACAAGAAAAAACATTTAAAAAAAACTTAGTAATGGGTGCACCTTAATAAGGATACATTTTAACGCCAAATACTAATAGGCCTACTTATAACATATTTTAAAGTTAACTATCCTATTTTAAATACCACGTGTTCAGCTGTTCGTACCGTATTATTTAAGTTTTTTTTTCATTTATGAGGGACTAGGCCCACCGGGCCCCCTCCATTGCGCAGTATATCTTAGTATACTACTTTAAAACATTTTCTACACACAAATAAAAACTGAACTCTTAGTTTTAATTAATTATATTCCACATGTACTACATTTACTGAGTATATTTTAAATTTAATATACTCAAAGTTGCAAAAGTCAATAATAGTTAAAATATTCCCATTTAAGAACATTACCTTCAATGAGCATGATAATTATCGTGCACGCGGCAATATTGTGTAATTTCAGAATTTTAGTATTACTTTTGTAATTCCTTAAAGACGTTAGACTAACCATCAGACATTTTACTGTGTATAGCGAAAATTGTTATAACCTCGAGACTGGGTATAACATTTTAGGTGTCTTAATGGATGGTAAACTACTCAACACTCCAGATTAGACCTGTCTAACTGGCGGCCCTTGGTAGGTATTGTGCCCGCGGAGCAGAAAAGATGAAAACTATATAAATATTATAGTATCAAATTGAAACAGAGTGCGTTACCGTAGGCATAAGTTGCAAGTCTGTAAAGGTCAAATCTAGAGAAAAAATTCACGTTTGCCATCCTGTCAAGAGCTGTCAAATGAAATAGAAGGTGTGAAATTTTATTTTGTGAGGATATTGAAATGATTATTCAAGAATTTTCTTCAAGATTTCCTGATTTTGAAATAAAAAAGGACAAAACCAATTTTCTTAATGAGTACCTTAAAGTCAACACCGGGCATCAACTATCAAAGATTCAACAAGAACTATGTGATTTTCAAACGGATTCATTTCTTCTAAATCGGAACATGGCCTTTTTCAGACTTCTTTAAGATAAAAGTTACTTCAGCTGAGCGATTCTGAAGAATTCACATTTTCGAATGGGAAATGTATAGAAAAAGTCTAATCTGAAACACATAACTTCCTCTTAACACAGGCTTGGCAAGCAATGCACTGAGAGTGAGATGTGCTCTACCCCTACACTCGCCCCATCCCCATTCCTTCTACCTGAGAGGTAGGCAGACTCGTGACGCATGCCACAGTGGCGGTACCTCGGATATTGGATGAAATATATTTTAAGTAATGAAATGAATATTTCTTGAACTTCTGAAGAGTTGGCTAGGAAGGCACAAAGAAAGGTAATGGGACAACTAGGTACCATGAGGAAAGACGCAATGGCAACGTTGAAGCACAATTCTAATATTCTAACCAAGCCTTGAGCTTAGAAAAGAAGGTCTATATAATTAACATTATTTATTAATTAGTTCTACTTATTTCCCTTATGTTACTAATGGCATTTAAGTGATTTCTACACCGTAATTCTCAAAATAAACGTCACAATTTAGCTGAATAGTGTAGTGAAATTATTTAAACGTACATTATTACATATTGGCGTATTCTTAATGGCACTGTGTTAATTTAGACATAGAACACATCGTAGATATTCATCAGAAATGTGACTGCCCAGCAAGCTTTTGTTCAAGGTCAATAGGCTGAAAAGTTGTTCAAATTGATAAGTAGTACCAAACATGGTCAATAATTTACTTGCAAAAAGGCGCAGCTTGGGAAATGTTTTCGGGAGTGAAGTGTATAAATCAAAACCAAGTTTTCCTGAACTGCGCAATGGTGTGCTGCTTTGAAGGTTAATTGATTCCAATTACAGTTCGTCATGGCCCATCAAATGATCATAATGTAAATGGATTTTCGAAAATCCGGCAGTCATTGTCTAACGCTTGTACGACTACAAATTTATCTGAGAATGCTCCTGATAACTCCTGTAATAGTGCCATATATTTTTCTTTCATATCAAGCAATTCATCTTTCATAACCGATTTTAAGGATGGGAAATGGGGCAATTTATTCTCTTCTATTTGGCTCTGCCACATATTCAATTTCTGCTTGAATGATTTCACACAGTCTGTTAAAACTTAAATGTACAATCGTGTTGTGTTTAACTTGTAAAGAAAGGATAAGTTCATTTACGTGAACCGTTAAATCGCTTAAGAACGCTAAATCACAAACAAAAATATCATCTTTAAGTTCTGGAACTGCAATCCCTCTGGTTGCTAGGAAAGTATGTATTTCCGTAGATCAAACATTCTTTGCAACATTTTGCCTCTGGTTAGCCATCTTACCTGGCAGAAGTATGGTAAATCTAAGTATTCGGAATCTGTGAGTATCAAAATTTCCTGAAATTGTCTATGCCGCAGAGCATGCGCTCTGATTACATTCACAATCTTAACACAGATATCCATTACGTTATTCAAAGTAGCTGCAGTGAATGGCTACAAAGCTATTAGAGGAAAATCCATTTTTACAAAGGAATTTTCGCAGTCTCCCTATTAGACCCATTTCTGTTCCCACTATTGCTGGAGCCCCATCTGTAGCTACGCAGACCAACTTGTCCCATTCAAGCTTAAACTTTCACGCTATCATCATCACTGCCTCAAAAATATCTTCACCGCGTACGTGATCTTTCATTGAATAAAATAATGTCCAGCAGCTCCTCGATCACAGCTAATTCTATATCTACACTGTCACGTAGCGAATGGCTACGTGCATAATAGACGATAGCAAACCATTTCTAAACACAGGAAGGGTTTGGGAGACTTCGATTAATCGATATTGAACCCTGTTATGACTATCGATACTGCCCTGAATTTATTTTGAATTACAGAAAAAAGAGAAGTGCGCATGCGCCGACGGTGAGTCGACGGGAGAAGAGCTGATCCCAAAAAGACAGTAGGAGTACGTGCCTGACCACGAGAGAGAGAAGTTGAAAAGGCAGAAGGGAGAAGACGAGATTGGGATGTGTGACAGCGGTAGAGGCGTTCTGGCAGGATGGTGTGTCAGACTTTCATCTAAGGAAATTCTGGTTGTGAACTTCCTTGACACGACTATATGGAGATAGTCATTAATCAGAAGAATACACCAAGTCGGCCAGTACGAGACACCGCTACAGCGAACATCAGCTGTGAGAGTGAGTCGTGACTGCTCGCTCTGAATAAGAGCAGTTATGGACATCAGGAAGTAATGGAAGACAACTCAGGATCGGAGGATAAGTTGGACATCACTGGTTGAGTATAATCGTCTAGACTTTTTCTTATTGTTTGGGGAGTGAGAAAACTGAGATATTCCTTTTTTTTTAAGGATGGTTTCTAAGTCATGTATGGCGATTAGACGCCGTATGGTATGATAGAAGAATAGAATAGAAATATAGAAGTGAGAATTCTAGAAGTAAAGTGGTGAAATCCAGTAATCCAACTATTTTCTATTTCTGGTCTAAGTTAATTATAAAAGAGCAGTCAAGAGCCTAACCGTTGAATGCCACAGATAGATCTCTTCACTTTGGGGTTTTATGGGTGATTGTCCCACGAATGAATACATAGCTAGGGGTAATTGGTGATGCTCATAGAAACTTTGTTATTTTTGAGACAGGACGCGAGGGGAGTAAGGAAGAAAGGTAATTAAGGGGCATGCTTAGTACTTCTTACGAGGGCCCCTCCCACTTGGGTTTCTTTCAGGTGACGGGTGACTATCTATAAATAGATTTCATGCTGGCCTGTAATGTTAAGTTATGTTTTTTATAGAGATTTATCTACAAGCGAAGGTGTATGGAATATGGTAGAGGGGGATAAGAAGTGGAAAGATTGAAGGGCAAAAGAAGGCCTACGAGTGGTAGTGCATTAGGTGTGTACCATTGGAAAATTTACATGTTAGGGTAGAAGTAGAAGTCACTAAAGGGGTTATAGAGAAGCTTACTAATCTGGGCGTGAATTAGTTTCAGTTAGAATTCTAGGGAATTTAGAGACAAAAGAAGATTGGGTGCCCATGCTAAAGAGTAGTAACGTAAGAAGTAGGAAAACTAGAATAACCACCGAGTGAATTAAATCAATGGTATAAGCTGAAGGGAACTCTACTTAAAGAAAGAAAGGGGTTAAAAGATAATAGCTGATGACTGGTCAGGTTAGAAAGAGGAGAGTGAGTTGAAAGATAACAACAAATGATTGGTTAGGTTAGAAAGAGGAGAATAGGTAATTGCGAGTAGTGTACTGATGATAAGTAGTTTATTAGCAAGTACTAGAGATTGTAAGGGTGAGGTGAGGGAACGCCGGAAGTATCCCGAATCAAACAAATAAAATCTGGTAGTAGACAAGGCCTATACCAGTAACATATAAAGAAAAGAAATTTATGAGAGATTGTGAAGGCCATCGATGTTGGAGGCGAACAACGGCCCCACGTGCCTCTAGGAGAGAGTGTCAGGGACCTCTGACGTCGATTTACAAAATTTTATTTTTGTTTGCGGCCCATTAATATTTTCCCGGTTGCAGGAGAGGAGTCAGATTGTTTGTAACTCAAGATCTAGACGCCGCTCCTGTATCGGTGGTCTATCGCCACAGTCACTCTGTGGGTATAGGCCTAAACTTCTATTTCTTTCTTCATGAGACTGTCTTTTCTATCTATCTTTAAATACAATTCTTCATGGACTAAGTTGACTAATAGACTAATATAGGAGACATAGGTGGGATTATTGAGTGTAATCTGTAGAGTAAGGACTGGATTATGAATTGAAAACCTTTATTTATTCAAGAAAAAAAAACCCAGTATAATATATATATTGAACTATCCTGAAGTTGCAAATGTAAATGACTACACAAGTCAGTAGTAAATTAGAAGAATAATACAAGACGTTCTAGTAGATACCTGAAAAAAAAGAAAGAAAATTAAAGTAATTAATTAAGGATTTGTTATTGTTGAACAGAGAACGTACTTATATAGTTAAAATTGGGTATACTAACCTTGAATAATCAAATATTATCCTACCAATAAAAGTGTTGAATGGTTAATGTAGTGTAAATGTAATTTATTGTATATAAGATTGTTATTGTTGAAAAAAGAAAAAAAAAATAATATATTAAATAAATTATGGTTATTCTTATGCAAAGTAAATTAACGTGAAGTTCAGATTTTTGACCCTTATCCTTGTAATGGTTTGAGAGTCGCTGATTTTTGTGCTAAGTTACATACTTTGGTAGTGAGTATTGAGAAAGGAGAAAAAGAAGAAGCAGAGTAAAAAAAAAAACGAAAGGTAAATCCGAACCCAACTCCCGTCTCCACTGTTAATTTAAAAGCTAGTCGAGGGGCATGTAGGTACATAGCCTGTGTATCTATAATTTAATTTGTGACTGGGCTGATACATAACAAAAAAAAGAAAAGAGGAAGCGTATTGATGATGGCGCCCGTTAATAGAAATTTTCATCAATATTATCAAAACTGGGTAATTTGTTAAAAGAGAGAGAAAGTAGACTGAGAGTAGGAAATTTGCAATCACCCGGTGACAAAGGTAGTCGTACTGAATGTTGGAATGTGGACTATGCAGGCAGTGTTATGATGACACGACAGGTGTATGAGTGACCTGGTTTTGTAGGAGTTCAGTAAACTTATATACTACGATTGAGAATAATCACATATTAGTCGTCACAGATTTTGGCGAAGAATTTTGGCGAAGATTTAATCCAAGAAGTTAGGGAACTTTATAGTATAAAGTAAGAATAGCCCGTCATAACACGTTTTATAAACACAGCAAGATGAGCAGTACTTTTATTTTCAGTAGTTTTGTCCATGGCAAGGGAAAATGAACAATGTCTATCATCCGTTCCTCCAAACTTTTGCCCAGATCAACAATTCTGTTGGTAATAGAACCTCGCCTTAGGTTCCAACATGAGCCGAATTGAAATGCCTCCTGATGATAAAGCTTGTAATGTAGTCAATAATAGTAGGACATATCAAACTCTGTGCTTTATCATCTTGAAGAACAAAGAAATACTTCTTCTCCCAGTCCTGATTAGATACTCTTCGTTCACTCATGTTGTACACAAGCCAACACTGAACAGGATTACTGCCACGCGAATGGTCTCTGAGTCAACCGGTTTAGTTGTCATTACCTCGCTCCTGAAATAGAGTAGTGGGGACGAGAGGGAGGGTAACTTCGCGCCTTCAGTGCCTTCGTTCCCGACCCTGTCTTAACATAATAACATATCCGTGTAAGCCTATGACATTCTCTGAAAATTGGATGGTATATATGTTGAAAAAATTAAGATGATGTCGTAAAATCTTATTCATGCACTCATGCAACTCATGTCGGTCTAAGCATGACCGACAATGAATCTTTCTCACTTCACATCATGTTATAGAATAAGAGGCCGCGAAAGAACGCGTAATTTATTCATTTGTTTCAAACCTGATGCAAAGCTTTATTGTTCACCAGTTAAGATTGGGTTCCTACAAACAGAGGGTGGCTTATAGCTAACCTTCAGATAATTTCATAGAAAAAAGTTTCAAACAATTATTACCTGTTGGGGTTGTTGAAGGACTGTAGAAGGTGGCTAGAACAACATGTGGCTTGAAAATCTGATGTACTACGAGTGGATGCATTATGATTAGGGGCCGTATTTTTTGGTAACGTTGAGGAAGGCATTGGGAAGTTTTTAATGAAGGCGAGACAGCTCAGGTTTGAAAAAGCGACGAATTGGAGAGCGGGTGTGGAGGGTGAGGAATAGATTTAGTTTGTTTGTGTTATTTTGTATTTATATTATTTGTTCTTTTTTTGTGTGTTTTTGCGTAAGCATGTACGGTCCATGCGGACCCATGCGACTGTTTGCATTGGAATTTGTAAAAAGTTAATTATTGTAATAAACACTTACACTGTTTTAATTAATTTACGGTTTAATTGTATTTTATTGAATAATTATTAAAAATACCGGGCGTATCACCTGATTTTTTCAAGGAGAATGGAATGAGCTGAATAGCTATGTTATATTTTGTTCAAGTAGACAGGAAAGATTCTATATGTGAGAGTAGGGTATGAATATTAATGATAGGTGTAAAAAAGGATACAATCGGTAATGAAATAGGCTACTGAGCATGTTAATAGGCGTTTTAAGTTACGGGGGTTATTATTATTATTATTCTGTTTATTTATTCTGGCAGAGCTAAAGCCATTTGGCCTTCTCTTCCGCTCTGCCAGTAAAAAAACTACATTACTATTACATAACACAAATACATAATATTACAGATAATTAATTAATACTTAATACTTAAATACCAAGAACTAAACATAGTTATAATTTATAAACTAGAGTGCTATAAAACATTAAATTACAAAAGAAAATTACAAAATTAAATTACAAAATATAAAAATACTAAAGAAAATAATTAAGATTATAGCCTAAGATATTTAAAATTATACTAACTAATACTAAAGAGAAAAACGTATAGTTGCAAGAAGTTAGGCTACGGGTTACAAATATCAAAAAGAGCTCCAATTAAGATTTCTAGTTACTACGATGAAAAACAAAACTAAATTACATGGTTTAAAATTAATATGTTAACTTCTCTCTGAAATTTACCAAGAGTTCGACAGCCTCTGACCGTGCGGGGGATGGAATTCCATTGGCGAGCTACTGATACAGAGAATGAGGATGAATAGGATGAAGAGCGATGGAGAGGAATAGAGAGTACATGACTATGTTCTGATCTTGTATTTAGGGTGTGATGAGAAGACAGGTTAAGGAAGCGGCTAGATAAATATGATGGTGATGAAGTGTGAAGAATTTTGAAGAGGAGACAAAGACAGTGAAACCTTCTTCGGTCATTCAGACGGAGCCATGACAACATTTCGAAGGAAGGCGATACATGATCGAACAGACCTACATTACAAATGAATCGTACGCACATATTATGAACACGTTGCAACCTTTGGGATAAGTTACAGCTCAAGTCCGTAAACAGGACATCACAGTAATCGAAGTGGGGCATGACCAGGGTTACTGTTTAAAGTTTCAAATCCTCAGATAGGCCGCCCCATGGCTGAGTGGTTAGACCGCTCGACCTCCATCTCTGGGACCCGGGATCGGATTTCGATGGATCTATGTGGAATTTGTGGTGGACAAAGTGGGGTCGGGCAGGCTTTTTTGGGGTGCTCCGGTTTCCCCTGCCTTATGTCATTCCATCATCATTGGTTGTAATAAAGAATTATTATAAATCTTCAGTCATAGCTTTCTTTTAACCCAGTGAGAGGTTAGTTATTAAATAACTATATGGCAGAATTTTTATGTTTTATTGATAAATTATGTGGTCAGTATTTATACTGTACGCAAAATGAAATTTCATATATGGCTTAGGGCCTTTGTTACATCTGTTTGTCTTTCGAACCATAATACTAGAGAACTATTGCAATTAAACATTTTAAAAACGAATATGGAGTTTTTATCGTGAAATTAACTCCCACCAATTGAAGAAACCCCCACCTAGGGAGTGCGAGACCATATCGTTGGTGGTGGGGTTTGTGTACCTTGTTGACCCTTTGAGCTATGCCGGCGGTAGCATTGCTACTGGTAGGGCCTCCCTTGCCGGACAGGTCAAAGGCGAGAGGTCAGACGAAGGAGCACTCCAGAAGAGGACGTCCAATGGCTTCCCAGGCGGATGAAGAGCTTATCTCTCAACGGCAAAGAAGACAGAGGAGTCGACCTCAAGTTAGGGAGCTGCTGCCTTGCAGATAGGGAGTTGGGTCTCCAAAGGCTAGGGGAAGAAAACCCCGATCACAAATTACCCGGTCCTCCAGGTTGGGGGTTGGGCGTAGGGTTGACTACCCTACCCGCGTAAAAAAGTTATGTTGAGAATCTCCAAAATATGCAAGCCGGACGGACCTCTTTAAAACGACCTAGCAAGAATATGGTATTACGAGTTGGATCCTGGAATGTTTTTTCTCTGTACAGAGCTAGTTATTTAAGACAGCTAATCAATGTAACGAAAGATTATAATCTGGATATTTTGGCACTCCAAGAGATGCGATGGATGGGGAATGGTCTAATAGAGAAACGAGATTGCACAGTTTACTACAGTTGTCACAAATCCCTGCATCATTTTGGCACAGGCTTTATCATACATAAAAGAATCAGACACCTAGTAATAGATTTCCAGCCAATAGATATGAGATTATGCAAATTGAGAATACGAGGGAGATTTCAAAACTATAGCATTATAAATGTACATGCACCTACGGAAGGAAAAAGTGAACATGAAAAAGATTCTTTCTATGACCTCCTTGAAAAGACATATGAAGAATGCCCTGCTAATGACATTAAAATGGTATTAGGTGATTTTAATGCAAAACTTGGATGGGAAAATAGCAAGCAGGATATAATGGGGAAACATACAACACATAGTGCAAGCAATGATAACGGGGATAGACTAACAAGCTTTGCAACAATAACAAATATGGTCATAGGTACTACACTATTCCCACACAAAAGAATTCATCAAGTCACTTGGAAATCACCAGACGGGGAGACGTTAAACCAGATAGATCATGTTCTCATAGATAAGAAACACCGTAGTGACATACTAGATGCAAGAAGTTACAGAGGAGCCAATATCGACTCGGATCACTATTTGATATGTGCTAAACTACAAAGTAGAATTAGTACACTCCATAAGAAGAGGGGAAATACATCAAGTAAGAAATATGATGTTTCCAAACTAAAGAATCCGGAAACACGAATAAATTACAGAAACACACTTCAAACTAGACTCCTCCAGCCAACAGACAAGCAAGATATAGGATGCTGGACATCACTAAGACAGACTATTGCTACTACAGCTGAGGAGATACTAGGGATAGAGGGTAAGAGAATCAGAAGTCATTGGTATGACAAGGAGTGTGAAGAAGCAACTGGGGAAAAAAATAAGGCTTACAAAGAGATGATTCAGAAACATCATACACGATCCTCAGAAGAAAACTATAAAGAAAAACGACGTGAAGAGAAGAAAGTTCATAGAAGAAAGAAAAAACTCTACTTTGAAGAACAGCTAAGCTCCATTGAAGAATCCGGGTCTCAAAACAAATCCAGGTAGTTTTACAACTTGGTTAATAATATGAGGAAAGATTATAATCCCAATAATTTGGCTTGCAGGGATAAAAATGGAAAAATTTTTACTGATTTTAACAAAATTTTAGACAGATGGAAGGAATATTTTATTGAATTGTTAGATGCAGATAACATTGCACCAGATGCGGATGTGATAAATCAAGAAGATGTCGCTGTGGAAACTATGGTAGGAAGGGATAATGGTAGTAGTGAATTCGAGATGGGAGATGAAACAGTAGAAATTCCTAATTTAGAAGAGGTGAGAGCGGCTATTAAGAAGCTAAATAAGAACAGGGCTCCAGGACCTGATGGTATAAATGGTGAACTTTTAGTGGACGAACCGAAAGTCCTTAAAAACATACATGGTATCATGGCTGAGGTCTGGAAAACAGAACAACTACCAGAGGAATGGGAGGAGGGCCTGATCTGTCCAATACGAAAGAAAGGAGACCCCCTAAACCAGGGGTGCTCAGGTGGGCAGGAAATCGGGCGTGCCCAGTTGAGCTGGGCAGGGACTACGAGTGGTGTGTCACAACTGGAGATGGTAGCGATTACAGTGGCGGCAGGTTAAGTCTAACACAATACGTTTTCATTATTCACAATGTTTTTTTTTTATATTACATACCAAAATGCAGGCATTGATAATTGTCATTTATGAACAGTATATTGTAATGTCTATTTCCCATGTTTTGCAGTAAGAGAGGGAATGTCTGGACATATACTGCTAGTGGTGTGCAGTCGAAGAACGGCCTTCAGATGGCTATCTGTCATTTGTGATCGATGTCTCGATTTGCTGAGTTTTAAGGCTGAGAAAAGTTGTTCACATAAATATGTAGAACCAAACATGCACATTATAAATGCCGCTTTCGCATGTAGTCTAGGAAACCTATCCCGTGTAATGTGTGAATAGAACTGAATGATGTCATTCGCCATTCTAAACTTCTCCTTAAGAAAGCTGTCACATTGTAGATCTATTAATTCTAATTGCACCTCTGAGGATGTAGTTCTGACATCAATCGAAAATGGTGACATGAAGATATCAAAATCCGGCTCAAGTGACCTTATATCCTGGAATCTTGTAGCAAATGCTACATTTAGATTATCGAGAGACTGAATGAATGATTCAAGAAGATCATTATTAATGTTAGCTGAGAACTTCGTCACATTCGGAAAATGCGTGAAATTACGGTCCTGGAATTGATTTCTCCATAGTTCCAATTTCATTTGCATTGCACGAATTTTAGAATACAGAGATACAATTAATTCGCCTTTTCCCTGCAAAGAAACATTGAGAGCGTTCAAATGACTCATTGTGTCAGTAACAAATGCTAGGTTGCCAATCCACTGAGGGTCAGAAAGCTCAGGAACAGACCTTCCTTTCATATCCATAAATAGATTCACCTGGTCAAGCAAAAGGAGGAAACGTTCAAGGGTTTTACCCCTACTTAGCCATCTGACCTGGCAATAATAGGGTATATCATTGAAATCAGATTCCAGTGAATCCATCAACTCCCGAAACTGTCTGTGATTCAATCCTGCAGATCGTATGAAATTTACAGTACTAACAACAACATTCATAACCATGTCAAATTGCACAGTCTTGGCACAAAGTGCCTCTTGATGAATCACACAATGCACTGAGTGAAATGTCTTTCCTGGAGTCAACTTACGTTGTATAAGTCCCACAAATCCCACATTACAGCCTGTCATGTTTGGAGCGCCATCGGTGGCGATGGAAACCAGCTTATTCCAGGGCAGTTTCATATTGTCAATAACATGTTCAACAGCACGAAATATGTCTTCGCCAGTACATGTATCTCTCATGGGGATTAAATCCAGAAGCTCTTCTGTGATATTCAGATTTATATCTACTCCTCGGACGAAAATAGCCAATTGTGCTGTATCAACAACGTCGGTACTTTCATCAAGGCACAGAGAATATGTAATGAATTGTTTCCCTCTCAATCTTAATTGTCGTTCAACATCTGTACTAAGATCTTCTATACGGCGTGCAATTGTATGACGAGACAGACAAATTGCATTAAATTGCGGTGTACTTAGTGGACATACAGATTCACTGGCAATCTCGAGGCACTCCTTTACAAATGGCCCAGTGGAGAATGGTCGAAGTTCCCGTGCAATTAAGTGAGCAATTCTAAAGCTCGCCCTCACTGCACCGTCGTTTGTAGCTTCAACTTCCTAGAATTAAAATTGGCGAATAAATAAAATGGTATAATAAACTCTAATAATATGAATGGTTCATATCAAATATAATTAAAGTAAAAGAGCTTACCTCATTGACGTGGGCTTCTTTTAAATTTGCAATTAGTTGCAACCGCTCGTCTCCCTGAACACTGTTATACATGTCACCATGTTTTGAATTGTAGTGTCGTTCAACGTTATATTTTTTTCCTATAACAGAATGTCCACATACTAAACATTTAGCACGTTCCCCAATTTGCACAAAAAGGTACTGCCATTCCCATTGGGATTCTTGTCCCACATTATTTCCACTACAGCTTGGTCTCTTCTCCGCCGAATCCATATTCACGGCACTAGCCGTCACCGCAGCGAGACAACAGTTTTGTTTACGCTGCGAACACTGACAACACGCAACTACTCCGCCCGCCCGCTACGTGCACCGAGCGCCCACTGGGTGAAATGCCCGCTGTGAGCGATCCTGCCCTAAACTGTCAGAATTACCGCGGAGTTACTCTATTAAACTCTGGGTATAAAGTTTTCTCAAGTATATTGCATGAAAGACTAAGACCCTATGCTGAGAAAGTGATCGGACAATACCAATGTGGCTTCAGACCAGGAAAATCTACAGTAAATCAGATCCATATCATAAGACAGATATTGGAAAAAACGAAAGAATTCAGTGTAAATACCTTTCATCTGTTCGTTGATTTTGAAGCTGCATATGATAGCATCAACAGAGAGGAACTGATAAAAGCTTTGGGAGAGTTTGAGATACCACCTAAATTAATTGGACTTATAAAAGCTACCTTTAGTAGAGTAAAATGCCAGGTTAAACTACGCAATGGGAGGTCAACAACATTCAACACAAAGAAAGGCCTAAAGCCGCGTTCACACCTGTGCGCCTTGCGCCTAGTTGCCTTGCCTCTCCAGTGCATCTGCGCATGCAACGGTGCAAGCTCACGCATGCACCTAGTCTCTTGCGGCTCCATTATTGTAGGCGCATACCTCTTTCTGTTCACACCTGCTAGAAGTGCGCAGATGATATGTCCGCTTTGGATTTAGGTGCCGTAGCTGCTGCTGCTGCAGCTGTTGTTATTTTGCGACAAAGACGAAACCGTAAGAAGAAAATTCAATTGTATTGTAATCACAAAGTTGGCAATGTAGTTGACCTTTCTCAAAAATATGAAAGTCAAACAGCAGTAAAATTGGTCATGGCAATCAATCTTTCATTTCCAGAATATCGTTCGAAAATGTACGCAGTAGGAACAACTCTGATCACCAGTAGGTACTATTTCGAACAGTGGCATTTTCAACGAACGAACTGCTTTCTTCCAAATATAATTTTATTTATTATTAATTACCAATAATATGAGCGTAATAATTGTCACATTTTGAATAGGTAGCTGGCAGGATTAGGGCATGTGGTCAGCATGCCGAATCCTACTGCAGTTGTTGATAGCTTACTGAACCGAAGCCGCTACTTCTTTATGAATTAGCTCCTCGGTTGGTGTCACGAGACTGAATGCACCCCGTTCCAGTTGGCCCTACCTCAGAAAAATTTGAGGAGGTACCGGGGTTCGAACCCAGACTTGCGGGTCCGTAGTCAGCAACCACTAGACTAGGGGCTAAAGAGGACTTTTGCAGAAAAACACTATTTTTAAATAGATTTTCCAATTAATACAAAATAAAATAAATAAATGTGAATTAGTGCATTTTAAGAAAAGATGTAATGCAAATAAATTTATACAACGCACTGAAATTAATAATCGCTTTGTTGTTTGTCTTTGTATAGTGCAGCTATTCATTGCATGGGCAGGCGGCACCAAAGGAATAAACCATTAAGTCAGTGTTTATGTTAACTGATGTAACCAAGTCGGCCTTGGCTTCTGCTTTCCAAAACAAAAGCAACGTTGTTATCATTGACCTCAGTTCTTCCCTCGGTTGAATCAATTCACACGTGTTATTGTTTATTGTAACTATCGCAGGAAATGAAACTTGAGCAGTCTGAAATACTTTGAAATGTATATATAGAAACAATTTCATTGAGTGAGCATTGAATAATTGTATCATTAAAAAGGGTAAATATCTCAATTGTTTATGCTATTTTTCGAGTGCCAATATAAGGAATAGTTACTTGCTTATTTGGGGGGGGGGAGAGAACTAGAATAACTCTGTCAAAATTATAAACAATTTTCGGTGTCATATTAGTGTCCATTATTATGTTTTATGAAGACGGCTAAACTCGTTTGTTTAAAAAGCCTAAAAAGGTCTATTCATTGAAATAATACCACTGCTCTACTCTGCTGGACTCTACGAAGGATGATCGGAGGCTTTTTATTTTATTTAGCACCGCTTTCGTTGTTCCCAAAGCGTATTTGTCCCTTAGAAACTGTAAGGAATCGCTCCTTTTTGTCCTGTACTTGTAGTCCGGGGAGCTAGCCATCCACAAACACGGATACGAGCGATAATCCTCCACGAACTCAATATTCTTTTCATTAGACCACTCCGCCATAATGAAAAATCAGAGCAGAGCCTTGGAAGACGCACGACTGTTGCACGTAGCTCCCCGTTTCAAATGGGGAGCTACTTGCGCCTACGTCCACCGGCGCAAGGAGGTCCGTGCGCACAGATTCCACGCATGCCTCACCCTGCACCGTTGCATGCCCCGGCTTGCATCTCCACCTGCCAGGCGCAAGCCTCTTGTGCGCATGCAACGTTGCACAGGTGTGAACGCGGCTTAAGACAGGGAGATGGATTAGCATGCACCCTATTCAATCTGGCTCTGGAAAAGATGATAAGGGATTCTGAAATTGATTATAGGGGAACACTTTTCCACAAGTCTGTCCAAATCCTAGCCTATGCGGACGACATAGATATTATAGGCAGAACACCAAATGCAATAAAGGAAACCTTTGTTAGACTAGAAAATGCAGCACATAAAATGGGTCTCAAAGTCAATGAAAAGAAAACAAAATATTTGGAAATAACAGATACACCACGAAATGATGGTCATTTTATTATAAATAACTATAGGTTTGAAAAGGTTAAAGAATTTAAATATTTAGGAACAGTCATTACGGAGGAAAACAATCTGGGGAAAGAAATTCACCATAGATTGATGCTAGCAAACAGAGGCTTCTTTGGGTTAAAAAAGCAGCTGAGCTCCAGACTCCTTAGTCTTAAAACGAAAATAAAGTTATATAAAACCCTATTAAGACCCGTTGCCATATATGGATGTGAATCTTGGGCTCTGACAAAAACTCAAGAAAGTAAACTGGCCGTATTTGAGAGAAGAGTCCTGAGGAAAATCTTTGGCCCGGTATGTGAGAATGGCAACTGGCGTAGCAGGTATAATGAAGAACTCTATAAGGCGTATGGTGATTCTGATATAATAAAGGTGATTAAAGCTTCAAGAATTAGATGGTTGGGACATCTCTACAGGGAACAAGAGTCGGACATAGGACGCAGAGTTACATTTAATACATTGGATGGTAAAAGAAGAGTAGGAAGACCTAATACAAGATGGATGCAATGTGTGGAGCGGGATTTGCAAGCAATGGGAGTTCGGGGATGGAGGACGAAGGCAATGGAGAGGAATGAGTGGCGGCGTATTGTTGGAGCGGTCAAGGCCTGCACCAGGCTGTAGCACCATTGATGATGATGAATTGAAGAAACTAGGTGTATAGAATGCCATTCAGGGAAATCCATCAGATTAATTGTAAGTTTTCATTGCAGTAATTTGTTTTAACGTAGTGGTGAGAGAGGTTGTATACGGATTTCACATGTATTATTTGAACGGTGCGCTCATTTTTGGATACGGACAGCGTCACGCACCGGGTCTGCTCTCATTGGTTACCGCACGATAAGGCAACCTCTACATTATAGGCCTACCAGCTTTGGGTACGTCCAAGATGCACGCTGGTTTTCTGAGTCAGACAGTCGGCGCCGATCGGCGCTGAGTCGGCGTGCGTAAATTCATGTGTTGCTAAACGGGACTGGCCATAATGCACCTGCGCGCAGACTTTCTGCGTACTGGCAATCTGACTCCGATTTTTACCGGAATGATTTCTTCATTCTGGTTTCAGACAACCTGCCTCTCTGACTGTTGATTTTCGTTCATGTGTTGAGTGTTTTTCATTCTGTTACGATGGATATCGAGGATTTTATATCAAAAGCTCAACTTAATCAGGAGTGCCCACCCCCCAAACTTCATGACTCACCCCCCCAAACTTCAAGACTCACCCCCAAACTTCATGACTCTCCCCCCTCAAACTTCATTGCTCACCACCAAACTATATAATTTTATAATTGGCTGTCGACAAGGGCGCCAATATGATATTTTCTAGGAAGGGGCAATTTTTTTAATTAATATATTTTTTGTCGTTTTAACTTCTTGGGCCACTTTGTAACATTATATTAATAATATAATAAGTGCAACAATGACGTAGCCAGAAAATAATTGCGGGGAGGGTCGAAAGCGCCGGGGGGGTTTGGAATACGCCCCAAAAAGGGGGTCGGGGGTCCATCCCCAGAACATTTTTAAATATTGAACTAATGAAAATCACATTTTACGCTATTTTAGCACTCAAAAACTACATAGTTAGGAAATTTGTTTACCATACTCTAAGACATGCCAATGTAAACAAGAAAATATTACCTAAGTCGGGTGTCCACCCCCGGGAAATTTTTAAATATTGAAATAATGAAAATCACATTTTACGCTATTTTAGCACTGAAAAACTAGTTAGCAAATTTGTTTACCATAATCTAAGGCATGTCAATGTAAACAAGAAAATATTACCAAGTCGGGTGTCCACCCCCGGGAAATTTTTAAATATTGAAAATCACATTTTACGCTATTTTAGCACTGAAAAACTAGTTAGCAAATTTGTTTACTATACTCTAAGACATGGCAACTTAAACAAGAAACTGTTACCTAAGTTATAATAATTATTACTATTTATAAGAAAAGCTGAATAACACATGGAACAGTGGACATAATAGGCCTACGCGTTATGTTATGAAAAGAAAATAACTGCTATATCATATTTGACACACCAACAAATCTTGTTTAATTAAATAAATATTTTATTTCTTAAATACAAATATAGAATTTTAGATGACTTTTGGGGTCTAAACCCCTGGACCCCTTTTCCTAATCCACTGTGGCCATGTTGTCGATTTGGTAAAACTTCTCCAAACTTTTTATGTCTTAACTGACTTTCAAATAATTGTCTTAAAAGGAAAACACCTGACTATAATAATTAATACACATTTTTTCCTTGCGCCCCCCCCCGCCTCCAGGTATGGGTGCCCATGGCTGTCGAAATTCTTCATCTTTATCTTTATAAAAATCGGGGATTTGTAAATATAAACAGCGCTGGTGTTCAACAATCGAAATTTAGTATTGACTCTGCGCTGACAACCTGCTTGCATAATGGCCACATCCTATCTGCCGCTCGGAGTCCGATAGTCGGCGCCGAGAATCTGAATCTGACTACCTGCTTTTACCAGCGTGCATCTTGGACGTACCCTTTGGGACTACACCGGCTAGCGACTCTGCGGCGCCTTTGAGTAGCGTTCGCTGGCTCAGTGCATACACAACGGGGCTTTATAAAACTTTTTCACGTAGCAAGACTGCAAGAGTCTTGCAGTTAAGTCTTGTTCTTGCCAAAGTCTTGCAGGGTTGGTTTTGGTCTTGGTCTCGGTCTTGCATGGTCGGTCTTGGTCTTGGTCTTGCTAACGCTGATGCGGTCTTGGTCTTGGTCTCGCTCTTGCATTTTCTGCAAGACCAAGACCAAGACTGCAAGACCAAGACTGGTCTCGCTCATCACTAGCTGATTGTAATTAATTACCATATTTTAAACCTACTTTCACTTATTCTTCCCTATCATAGAAAGAAATTGTATGCTATACATGTGTGTGAAATGTATAACAGAATCTCGGATATAAAAAAAAATTCGACTTCGTCTCGTTTTTCTAACAATTCCTCGATTCTGTTAAACACTTCCCACACGAGCATTGCAATACACTATAACTGCATACTATTGCTGTCCGGTGATTAACATTTGAGCAAATCGCCATAGTAATAGAGCAAATGAATATATTCATTTGAGCAAACTAAAGAAATACAGAAATGGTAATTATATTTTTCCTCTAAACGAGATGTGGCAACACTGTGTGGTTTCATCGCTATTTTCATAAGCACGCCACTTCCTATAGTTGGCTTATGTACACCGCCATATAGGCACGTCCTGATGACAATGTCGAAATTAAGTGTTTGTGCTTTATATCTAGCTCCCATTAGCCTCACATATCTTAATAAATTAATTTTTCTCGAAACATAATCGTCCCAGTTCTTTATGGCATAAAGTCGGTTAATTTCAGACTTTTTATTTTTCCTTTGCTTCGCAGAAAGATGCGATCGGATTGATGTGTCCATTTGAATTTGTCGCTCCTTTAAAACCTGTGTTAAAATATGTATCGATGGATGTGTACAGTAAAATTCCCTTTTGAAATGTCTGTGAAAGGACTCTGCGCCATTTATAGTTCTGGGGCAGCTTTCATTTGGCGGCTGTGCCCAAAGATTTGGAGGGAACTGACTGTCACCACTTAAGTAGTTCTCCAAGAGGTAATCTAGAATTGATTAGCTAGGGGAGTATCGGGAGCAATGCTTTGAAGTTCTACGAATGCATCAGATACCTGTTCTGGTGGTAAATATGGTAACCATTTTTCCATGTCCGAATGTTTATCTACATACACTTTTTTCAGTCCTATTCCAACTTCTTTTCGGAACCAAGATTGCCCGAGGTGAAAATTACAACATTTTAGAGTTGAACCAGGAAAACAATTTTCAACAGCTCTGTGCGCTGCAATTTAAAAATCTAAAATTATTGTTGACGGATTAAAGCGCCCGTTGCATAATGTGCAAATCGGATAACTTAGAAGTATAATAGCCTGGCAATTGAATGCGGCGTTGCCAAATAGTTGGAATACACGACTAATTTGTGCTCGAGTGATGTGGACATTCTTGCTCAAGTGAAGTAGGCATTTTTTCCCCTCATTTGCTCAAAGGTACGTCACCCTTGCTGTCAAATATTTACCCAACATAGGTAATATTGTAGGTATGTAGACTATAATGCAATATTACTTCTCTATTAAAATATAATTACGATTATAACATGTAGCCTAATAACGATAAATATACACGTTATAAGGTTCAGTAAGAATATTGCTAAAATGTTTTGTCATATTTTATTTTGTCTCGTTCAGCGTGCAGAATGCGCTGCTATGAATTACGATTAACTGCACTTTCTAAAAGAATGTCATCAAGTGTAGTAATTGGCGGTGTTCTATGAGTACAGTATAGTTAGGTTCTCATTGATCAACTGTGCATCTTTTGGCTCACCTTACAGGTTAACATAGTATTTAGTACGGCGTGTTGATTAAGATTATCCCAGTTAAGCTTGCACCGAAAACCAGATTTTCAGGTAACGGAACTGCCTAATGTAGACATAGCAGTTTGAAGAGTGTAACGCAGCTTTGTCGCATGAGAACCTGATTTTAATTTTGAAAATTTACCAAAATTTATCTGTTATATTTTACATAATTTCCCCACTTCTCTAAAGACTTAGCTGAAAGTAGTTGGCCATAGAATTTTGAAAATTTACCACCATTTATCTGCGATGTTACATTTTTGTCCTGCTTTTCCCAAAAAATACCTGAATATAGTCCAATATTGTACTAGCAGAAAAATTGTCAAATTATTAACTTGTTGTTTATTAGCTTTTAGTATCTTATTCAGCATTGGCATATAGGCCTATTCCTGATTTTTCTTCCAATTCACGTTGGATCCTAAAAGTGTTCGTAGGCCTATTTCCTATGTTGACTGGAAATATCGGGAAACACATTTTAAACTTCATTCAAAGGTTTACAGAAATGTTGTTTTATAGAGACGTAATACTATCTCATATATATGATTTTGAATCTTCGAATGAAGTAGTATATATATAACAACATGAAGGATTCTAACAAAAGAGTCATAAACTGGGTATGATTTTGATTTCGTTACAAGTGTGAGATTTACAAATATATAGGACAATTAAATAATTTGTAAAAATGCAGCACTTGATGCTGGAAGATTAAGAACCAAGATATGAAAGTAATAAGTCAAAGCAATAGAGGAAGTGTAGTTCTGCAATCAGGACGCTACATATTGAGTGAAGATATAAATGTCAGGAAGTAAACACTAGATTTATTCTCACGAGTAACTGAACATAATCACTTCGTGGACCATCAAGCAGTCAACTTCCATTTCTACTCTATCTCTATTCCCCAATAGCCTACTTTGAGCTCTGGAAATTAAAAAAAAAAAATAAGAATATAATAGCATTATCTACTTGGTAGTTATTCCACACGTTGCACATCAAAACCAAAATCTTTTAATACTCGGGTTCTGTGGAAATAAGGGATAAGATTGACTTTTAATTTAATCCTCTATAAGTTCCGGGTTTAATATGTTTTTAAACAAGACTCTAAGAATACTCAGGATACTGTCTACGTTCATTATCGAAATCCTAGACATATAACTATCCAATTCTACGAAAATCAGGATTTGGTATCACGTTTCAAGTTTTGAAGGCAAATTATACATCATTTTTATTAGGCCTTTACGGGGTATTTTAAAAACATTATAACTCTGATAAATTACTGTGAGGGGTGGAAATAATAGCGATTGATAAACACTAGGAATGTACGAGTTAAAATCACTTACTTTCATTATTTACTAAAATTATAAAACACAAATAAATTCTAAACTCTAACGAATGAAAGTTGTTTACTACAATAGACCTATATTTGGTATTGTAAAATAAACCTAATTAATCAAGCTCTATCTTCAGTAGCGTATACGTAAAACCATGTCTTGTACGACCTGTTTGACCCTATAAACGGATTTCTGATAGTTTGGATCAGACCGCCCTAACATTTAAACCGATCTTGAAACCAAATACAACACAAACCTTCAATCCTTGAACTCCATGTAAGCGAATTGGAATTGACTTAAGAAAATGCAATGGCTGGTAGAACTGAGACACGAACCCGGGACCTCTCGGTTAGTATTCAGCAATGATAATAATCATTCAGCCAAGAGGGTGTTTAATGCCATTTACTCTAAAACCTGTTGGTAGCCTGGCACAATATTGTGCCACGGTAATGAGATTTCTAAAGAAACTGCTAAACCAATACCTTTATTCACAACGTTGATATACACGGTCCTCATTCTTTATTACCAAAATCATGTGAAAATTTCTGATGGCATATTGCTGATTCAGCTGTCTGTTCATAGAGGGCAGTGCGGAGTACTGTCACATAACTTTCTTCCTTGCCTGGGGCGAGAAACTAATGACGTATCTATGACATTTCAATGACGTGCCATATGCAATGCTGGTGTAAATTTACTTCCTACATGGGATTTATGGTGACGAATTTGCACACGCTTTATGTGGTACTCACACGGTGATCAACCAAACAACCGCTCAACGCCAGTAAGAGCTACTTTTATTAGTAAGAGTCTAAGTCTATATACAAATATTTAGAATACTGCCAATAAATAACGAATTTTTGTCACATAGAAAATATGTAGTATCTACATTAGAAACCTAAGCAGAGTTCCAATTAAAACGTGTTTCACTAAATTTCCTTAAGAAATTATATTAAATTATTAAGTTACTGTTAAGGTAAGTCATTATTCTGCCTTAAGTTCTTATTAGTAATCTAACAAATCACCATAATGTGTCAATTTACATTCTTGTAATAAGACGTTTAACGAAATGTGCTATAAATACAGAGATTATTGAAAAGGCTGAAAATGACAACCAAATAGAATTACAAAGGTATGTAATTGATTTGTTATATTGCTTTATGTTACCTCAGCAATCAATTTGCTTGATCTTGCAGGTCTCGTTACGTTTCAATTACGCCGCCCATAATGGGTAATAAATTGTAACAATAGCGCACATCTCAATGTTAAGATTTAATCAGATGCTCTAAGCATGCATTTGTAATAAACGTACTCTTAAATAAGAGTTATATAAGATGATTCTTAACTAAGACAGTATAGTGACTAATAGCATCCTCAATGGAATGCTATACCGGTATAGGCCTATTGATAATAATTTGACTGCAATGAAAAAATTGTTTCTGATGCTACCAGTTACTAATACAGTTGTAAAAAATGCATGTTAACATGTCTTCATATGCATTTTGTATAAGCTAGGCAAGGTATTGTACAGAAAAGTTACCTTTGTATTTAGAGTGAATTCTCATATTACATGAGCAATGCTTAATTTAGGGATTTAAGTTGAATCAAGAATTTTATCTACATATCTGGGAATATGTATTTGGTTATTTGGAAGTTATATCTAGAAGGATATCAAATTCTGTTAAAAGATCAGTAGGCCTAAATAAATAGGTAACGAAGCCATCGAAGAAACTAAAAATCATGGGGTAATAATGTTTCTTAATTTTTATTGTTCGACCATAAGCATGTGACGTAACAGTATCATGGGGGCACATATTATATCGTAATGCCATTATCTTACACGGAATATCATTCAAGCATTGTAAGCAGAAATTCAAACTGCACAATAAACAGTCAATATTTAAAATAATTATTAATAAATTAATTCGAGTTAATTGTAATAACTTACTAGGCCTATATTGAGTTCAGTTCGTGCGTTTGAGTGTGCGTTACTTTGAGATTGAAACGCAAAGGGAAGCCTGAGCTGCTTGTACTCCGTCACTACCAGTTATCGAAAAAGACAAGAACTCACTAACAGATGATCGCCGAGATCAGCAGAGTCGATTGTTTGATGAATTACAAGGTATTCTAAAAACTCAATTATAGTCGAACAAAAACAGTCAAATGCAATTTGCCTATAACGATAATTAAAATACTCGTATATCATACTTACTCATGTATTAATGAATTCCATTGTGAGCTCGTTCCATATTATTATTATTATTATTATTATTATTATTATTATTATTATTAGTAGTAGTAGTATTAGTATTAATATTATTAAACACGCATTGGGGTTTTCAAATATCTCGAGAACTGCCATGGCTCAGACGCATAAATTTCGGATTATCGATACCCTGGATCGATCAGTCGGTTAGACACTGTTTTTCTCTTCCAAAGTAATTGAGATTGATCTAAGTCTAGGTCGATGGTGTTTATATGGGCGTTAATTAGACAGTAGATAATTATTATGAGATGTAATATAATTCCTGCAAGAAAAAATTTCCAGTAGCGATTTCTTAACACCGGGAAAGCCACAAGTCACACTTCACAATTCCAACCCTCCGATGTTGGTCACAGGTCTAAGGAGTAGTACACGATTGTTATTAAACATTGCAAGACACGAGAGATTGGGTTCCCGTTACCGAAGACAGGTTTTTCCCCAGCCTATCAATCTGGGATTTTTGATGGACAAAACAAGTGAAAAATTACAATTTAATATCAAGAAGTTCCTTTAAGTCAGCTGTCGTCTCTTGTTTCCCAGCTCATAAACTGTTTAAAAGTGAAATTTGTTAGATCTGGAGACGTTCAGGTTTACTAAATGTACTTACTTATCTTAACAGGATTTCTGCTATAATATTTTCTAAATATTCTTAGAACCAGTTATCTGCATTATTAACAATAAAATCGCCTTTTACCTGAAGTGCTAAAAAGCCTAATTCCACTTTGTAACATTATGGTAGGCCACAATGGTAGGCTTGTGGGCGTATTGTAACATGGGATCAGCGAGGAAAGTGTGCCGTGTAAGATGTTTGATGTACAAATAAACATAAGAAAGCCCAGAGAAGCGCAAGGGACAGATTAATAACAGGATAAAAAAAAAGGAGTGTGAAAGATAAAGAAGACTGCACGAAGTTAGAAGATGTGTAGAAAAGTGAAATTCCAGACAGACCCAAACAAGAGCTGAAAAGTGAACAAGATAGGGATAATTAAGTTTATTATGAAAGAGAAAAGAAGACGAAATAGGCTAGGGGTCGCTAAAAATATACAACTCGCAATCGGAATGTCCAAGGTTCAAATCCCGTGGCCGGCCAATTTTACATGGATTTTTTCATGGTTTCCCCAGTCGTAAAGGCAAATACCGAATTGGATATTTGGGTGATTCTTCAAATACGGGAAAATTTGTGTTCCGGAGTGATATTTCCCTTAAAATTCAACTTAAAAAAAAAATTAAAATAAAACTTTATTTCTACTACTTCCATACTACAACTATCACTTTGAAATGTCACTAACTTTAAATTCTGATATTCCAAAATCGAATTTAAATCAATGAAATGTCATCCACATGCCCTGTCCCAAACCTCGGTTTTGTATATTCTAATGCATTTTTCCACAAAACAAAATGTTATTTCCTTTTCAACTTTTTTCCTGTCAATGAGTATGAATGTGTGAAGAATATTAACAACTAAAAAATAAAATGAAATAAAATTGTCACCCCACCTAATGAACATAAAGAATGTCCCAAGGGTTTTTGGTCATCCACATGGCTGAAAAGAATGGAATTTTTTCTGCAGAAATGAGAAATTTGTATAACTGGCAACAGTGTTAGAAAGCCAACAGGGCAGCTTGTGGTTGAATTGTAAGGTTGAATTTTGCTTGCTTACAAACAGTTTGGGATTAACAAAGGACTTTGCATTTTCGAGGAAAGTGTTTTTATTCCCCGTCATTAACATGGCTTCTAGAAAGTAGGCAGAAAGTGAATATTTATTAATTTTGATTATGCACTATGATAAACATTCCAATTCAAAGTACTTGACTGAAGTTGAGCTTACAGAGGTTTAGAAATGGCTTGCTGAGACCACTTAAACTCCTTTTTTGTCATCCACATGCCTGATTTTTGTGTCATCCACATGTCTCATGAAGGGGTATGTGGATGACTCTCAAGTCAGGTAGATGATAAATGTAGGATACTATTGTGTTTGCGGTGTCTGTGTCCTGTACGTAAGATCTTAAAACTGATTAAATGAATTTCTGCTTGATTCCCCCCTCCCCCAATACCATAAAAACACAGTCTCGTTGAAATTACATTAATTCCGGAGTATGCACACAAATTTGAAAATTTGGTGCAAAATCAACTGAAGTATGCTGAGAAAAATATGAAATCACATAAAAAAAAAGCAGATTGTTGCCAAAGTTAGTCATTAATGTGGCCTTCTGCCATCCACATGTACACGAATGTCATTCACATGGCTTTAAAAAAATAAAGAAATAAAAATAAATAAAAATATAAACATTTAAGCTCTTCTGGTGTCATATTATAATCAAGTAACCCCTGAAGTATTTTAGTGATTTTTTTGAGATGTTTTAAACAAAGTAAAAAATTTGGATTTTACACACTCCAAATTTTCCCGTATTTGAAGAATCACCCATTTACATACCATGAAACCTCCTCACCATTTCATCCCGTATCATGTCAATTTGAAATTTACTCCATAAAATACACTAAGGGAGCATTCACCATGAAGTAGCATGCCACTTGCGACGTGCTACCTGGATGCACGCTGCACGTTACTCATTTTAAATCCCAAATAAACAAGTTCAAGTCTTCACACCGAAATAGCGTGGCAATAATGAATCTCGCAGAGTGCGACATTCATTTCTTCAGATAGATCTGGACTTATTTCATGCGACGCTACTCGGCATGACGCATGCGTACAGTTGCCTTTTCAGCTGTTTTCTTAATTGTTAAGAAAATTCAACACATATTCGCTTGTGTAGCGGTAGAATATGGCAAAGATGTCATGAAAACTGCTGGAAAGAGAGCTACAATTTGTACATAACATACATTTGTACTATACGAAATGGCAATCGAAACTAGTAGGAAAAAAGCCTGGATTAAAATTGCTGAAACTATATCCTCCTTAGGTAAATTACATTATTTTAAATGGGTTTCTCAATAGTTCAAGTGAAAATATATAATTTACGTTAAACTGCAGATCGCATTCGCTACTTCGGTATGAATGTAAAACCGTGAACCATGCTACTCGATGTGCAGCCTGCATCCAGGTAGTGTGATTCGCATGCTGTGCTACTTCGGTGTGAATGCTCCAGTAGAAAATAACTGACAGTCAATAGTTCCAAGGCCTACAGCTCTATATAGAATACTATACAGATACAGATTCAAATCTCCTGATATGGCCTCGTAGCTGAATGGAGTACGGTACATAAATTAACACAGCTTAAATAAAAATATATGTAATTTAAACTTAGTTAATGAAAGGGTTTCTAGAACTTGCACGAATTTACATGTAACGATATAGTTAAGATATAATTTACTGCCTGTGTACAGTCTCCTGTCAAACCCGATGACTAAGAAATAGAAGAGATCAACATTTTCAACGACCTTCACTGCGTAAAACGGCATTTTCGCCTATTACGTACGCAGCAATTAATACACTGTATTTAATTCAAGCACGCAAAGCAAATGCACGATTCTCCACTTTTTGGAAACTCAAGCCATGTATTAATCCATTCACAGAAGTGCAGTGTAAGGTAACGGAACAGAAGAATAATGACTAAACGGTTAGGTCATGATTTTGATTACTGATTACTGCTGCATGCACTTTTATGATACTATCTTTAAAATAAGTTTAACAAGACTGAGGATTAAATGACCTTGTGGGTTGTTTCAAATCAGGCAAATATCTCCATGTGTGGGAGTAAACTAGTGCCTAGACGAAAGTAATTTCACAGCTAACTATTTAACAAGTAGTTCGAGTAGAGAATAAAATTCTCTGATGATGAGCAACATCACGATCTTGCACCACTGGAGATGGTGATAGCATTAAGTAATCTTGACCTCATTCTACAAGTTCTGTGTTTGTAGTGAACTATGCATATATTTATGACACCATGTTATTCTTGTCATGTTGTGTAAATTTTCGCTCATATAAAAATACAACTCGTTCTGTACTTTTGTTTATTCACGTTTTAACATTATAATCATCTTACCTATTGTGCGTTATCTTCAACAAAGTACAGCTTGACTTATGTGTTCGATTATTTCAATACATTGAAAGTTATCAATTTTTAATTTTATTTTTTACATCATTCAGGAATATAGGCCTACTATGACTATGTACTACTTAACTAGTGGTTACAGCACTTCTAATATGAATCCAGAGTTAAATTTGGTTACCGCAGTGAGCAGTTCATATAATATATCTCATTCTTAAAGAGCGTTGAAATTTTTGAAAACCCACAATGTAATCCTCTAGAATAGTCTGACTCTGAGGGATTTCTAAAAATCAACCACCACCAATAAACATGATAACGCTCATTCGGGTAGAATTAACTGTCCTTCGATGTTCACAGAGTAAATACAGGAACAAGAAGGCCTTTTTAAAGATAATTGCGGAACTAGCTTAAATTCTTAACTTCAGTGAGGGTAACAAGGAAGAACAGGGACATAATATTCTTGTAACAAGCAGTGTAAAGCAGAATAGCTGGACAGAAAAAGATAACATAATAAAGACAAAAAGAAAATAAATAATTTGAGAGGTATGATACAGAAATAAGATAAATGCGATTAAAGCAACTTTTTAGGTAAAATTGCTGAAATGAATGATGTCAACAGCTTAATAATATATCTCATCTTGTCCATATTCAAAAATTATTTACTGAAAAGAAAACCTTAAACGCGTATGTTTTGTGTTATGGAGGATCAATACATAGGATTTGAGAGAACATTTCTCCTAATGTAATAAAATATCTGGCAGTCTACCAAGAATTCAGAGTGCACATAAGAGGTAGCCATGAGAAATTATTCGTAAGATTTATAAAATTTCTTAGCGTTCGAATTATTTTTATTTATCTAGATGTAAAAGAATGATGATGTAATTGTTCACACACACCCATAGGCGAAACCAGGCCGACCATGTGGGGGGGGGGGTTATAACATCCGCGGGGTCTGAGGGGTATGGAATACCCCCCAGGGAGGGGGGGATCCGGGGGTCCTCCCCCGGAAATTTTTACAAATTAAGACGCAAAATAACGAGTTTTAAGCTTCCCACGCTTTATACTTGTATTAAGTAATTTATGGACAGACTTTAAAAAATTATACAATTTTCCTTTTTTTAATCAATGGGGGGGGGTTCAAACCCCCAAACCCCCCTCCTCGGTACGCCTATGCACACACCTACATTCTACATGATTTTACCTTGATAATACTATTTACGAAATATTCTGAATGTTCTGAACAATTTTGTAAGCAGTAAATGTACTGCTCCCTGCAGCAAGTAACATTTTACCTCCCGTGAATGTTTTCTCTTCAAATTTTCTTATCCAAAATTGGTTTGGGTTTCATTTTTCAGGATCAGTTTCAAGCAATCTAAGGAAAAAGTTACGAGACCGAAAGCTTAAACCCATGTTACTTCCGCTATCAGTTCTCAATTAATTATGAAAACACTAGTAGTAATTTAATTCCATTAGCCCGCCTATAGTAAAAAATTTAAATCAATAGTAAAAACATTATCAGTAATTAGCACAATTACTAACAGTAGTAGTAGTATTAGCACTAGTACTGGTAGCATTGCTATTGATAGTACTAGTAGTAACATTAGTAGTAATAGTAGTAATTATAATAATAATTTAGTAATGTAATTATCGATAGATCCGAGGCTCCTAGGTTCAAACCAGGAACAGGTCGCCGGATTTTTCATAACCTAAAATTCTGAGGCACGACTGTGGTTTCTGTCTCTTAGATAATAAGGCCTACATAAAAAAATACCCCAAGCTAAAATTAAGAATTTCGGGGAAAAGTCCCCGTCCTTTTATGAACTAATAATGCATTAGTTTCCTTCTAGAGGGCTATCGAATATATAGCCAACCATCTGTCACACCGCCTTCTATAGAAAATTAATTTTTCTTCTTTACCGAAACGTTCCCCGAAGGCATCGATGCTCTGGGGACGGAGTGTGGGTTGATTGTTTGAAAAACAACAACGTTTTTCACTGAAATCCTGTGTTCTACGGCAACTTTGATTCTGGATAAGCTAAGCGTTTTTTTCACAATACTGTAAAATCTTACATGAAAATATCTCCCAAAAACAGTAGGCCTATAACGGACGACCAGTTTATGGGAATTAGCATTACCTAAAATAAGTGTATTATAACAAAAAGTGAAGAATGGATCTGAAGGTATAAAACTGCAAAGTCAAGGCCTTGAATGAACAAGCTTAACAGGGTACCCAGCATATATATTTTCTTCAGTCTTTGGGAAACATATAAAATGAAAAATGGGAACCCGACAAAACTTTAAAGCAGTCATTGCAGTTGCCTCATATGCGCAGGTTGATCTATGATATACCTTCTGATGTAACGAACTCTCTGATTTTAGTTTATGTGATGACTTGATGTGTGAATGAAACTGGAACAACTTCTTAAGCTTAATTAT
This sequence comes from Ectobius pallidus, assembly GCA_964059195.1. Lineage (NCBI taxonomy): Eukaryota > Metazoa > Arthropoda > Insecta > Blattodea > Ectobiidae > Ectobius > Ectobius pallidus. Next base: position 25,738,866 of record CAXKWD010000010.1, on the reverse strand, counting down.
TGCTACGTTACTTTTCTTAATAGTAATTAATGTAAGCTCATAACTTAAGTTATTATTAGTAACCCAATGACTTATTTAATAACTTAATTTGAAAGTACGCTCTACTGTTCGCAGTTATATTGTGAAATGAAACCGTAATCCAGGTTTCAATTAGTCACCTCCTCGTTCGTAGGAAGAAAGACCGTAGTAAATGTTGATTGTAATTGCATTGCATGAGAATAGCTTATTTACAAGTGTTTGTGTGTGTGTAAGGGGGAGAAAGAGAGAGGACGAGAGAGAGAACGAGAGAACGAGAGAGAGAATGAGAGATACGAGAAAGAGAAAAAACGAGAAAAGGAACTACAGAAAGGAAAAAAATTAAAGAGGGAAAGGAAGAGTAGATGTGTGCATGTGACATAAGTACATTCATGACTGTGATTAAGAATGGAAACTACCCCATGGGTTTAGTGACAAGCGTGTTTATCTCGATAATTGAATGCTGTCAACTGTAATGACAGGTTATAAATTCTAGTGATTGTTCTTTGAAAATCAACTGGTTCTTAGGCCTAACATTTAATTTAATCCACTATTAAGGTGTCCAATTTGTATTAGCATAATAAAATTAGAATCTTTACTTGTAAGCAAGTAGGCCTCTTGGCTTAATTTTATTTTACCTCATACATAATCTTCTTTTTACCTCTATACATGAAATGTATTCTTTGTGAATAATTTTGTATCTAGTACACAAAAAGGATTGCATCGATTGTATACCATGTAGACAATTACTTCGGTAAAATTCCCAATGGAAACTCATCAAATGGGGTAGATACACTGTGTAAATATGATTTGAACTATAATATGTAATAGGCCTATAGTTTAATAAAAATAAAGAGGGTTTCGGAACGAACCAACTTAAACTATGACTGTAGAGAACGAAAATATAATTACCATAAATACAGTAATAAAATAACTAAATAATATCAATTATATCTGCAATTTAGCGATAGGAATTTCTAACTTCTTCCTTCATAAATCAGAAACATAACTTGGTATTCCAAAGGGTGCCATCACCTTCAATGGATGTTACGCCCCCATGTTTACTCTCCCACCTGACTTGAGACTTGAGATTTTAATCTGCTGGAATTAAGATTATTTTTTATTACTTTTCTCCAAATATATCAGGTTTCACAATAGGCCTAAATTAGCCTGGTCAAGTACTTGCGTTACCACCCATGAATGTCATGAACATCACTCAACTGTATTCTGAGATGTCATGACTTTCCGTCTACACTGCGGTACTGCCTGAAATGTAGCAATGTCAGGATTCAGGGTCCGTTGATAGCCTCTCAAACTCCCACACTATGAAGATCGAATCTCTTTTGGTTCATGCTCTGTGTAACCGTATTAGTCAATCTTCCTGGTTTGCATCACATGGAAGAACCGTTTAATTTAGAGCTTCGCTCGTTAAAACAGATAAATTGCGTTTCCTGTTTCATTAGATTCCTTACACTTATCTGATATTTCGTATATATATTATGGGCTTACAAGAAAAATATCTGGGGTTGTAAGAATTGGGTACATTCGAAGGAGCAAGCGTAAAATCTTCATATTTCATTTTCAACCCTTTCTCATGAACTGAATTAGGCCTACAGTTTAAGGGGAGAAGGTACCTTTATCTCTGCTATGTTAAATTTGTCAGTTTCACTGTAACTTTTCTCAAGAACTGTGAATAGTAGACAAACAAAATTTTTCCCACTTACATTTATACTCGTTATGAACAAAGTTTTACATTTTTAGAAAAGATTTTTAAAAAATGTTGTATCTAGAATTTCTTTAGTAACTTTTGAAAAATTTGAAATAAAAAACCATTATCATTAGTCTTAGTATCGGTACTAGGAAGCTAAAAACTGTCAAATTATGTTCATATAACATATAAATAGACTGTAAAAATCCACTGTTCTACGATGAACAGTTTCAGAGAAAAAGTACATAAGACTGGGAAAAAATTCTGCGTTGAACAGTTTCAGAGAAAAAGTACATAAGACTGAGAAAAAATGAAGTCCTACGTTACTGTTTATATATTCATCACTCACCACAAGGCTTGCATTATCTATGTTCATTTGTCGTGAGTTACAGAAGAATGAATATACAATTACGTATAACGCAGAATAAAACACAATAGGTATATAATACAGGTCATAAGATAAGTACATTATAGGCCTATAAATAGCTATAGTCTGTCATATAAGTTGCCGTTTAGGACATTTAAATAATCTTGTGTTTCCAAATACAATTATTTTTCATACAGCACATTTCAAACTAGATTGGTATTTTGGCCCATTTGAAGGTAGCCTACCTCCTCCACATAAATGAAATTATATTAACTACTTTATTCTTTAGATTACTTTTTATGGATATTTTTATTTAATACATTCGTTATTCTATCATTTCATTCTTTTGTGTATTTATTAAGTGCCAGTATGGTACTTTATGAGATTGTGTGTGGGGACGAAAAATGTCTGTCCGTCTGTCTGTCTGTCCGTCCGTCCGTCCGTCCGTGTGTCTGTACGCGCGATAACTCAAATACGCTTTGTCGAATTTTAATGAAACTTGGTATACACGTTTATAATGTCCATGGGAAGAACCCTATTGATATTGAACCAAATGGGTTCACCGGTACCGGTGTAATGCCCAATTTAGTGCCTATTTTAATAGATTATGGCGCCTTTCTAATAGAAAGGCGCCATAACTCAAATACGCTGTATCGGATTTCCATGAAACTTGGTATACTCATTTATGACGTTCATGAGAAGTGCCCTATTGAATTTGAACCTAATCTGTTGACCGGTACCGGAGTAAACCCCAATTTAATGTCTACTTTAAAGGCGCAATAACTCAAATACGCTTTATCGTATATTTATGAAACTTCGTATACGCATTTATAATGTCCATGGGAAGACGTCTATTTATAATAGATAAAATCGGTTGACCTGTTTCGGAGTAATGCTCAATTTAGTGCCTATTTTATGGTAATATACGTATTCGAAAGAATTTATAAAAAAAATGAAAATCAATTATCTTGACAACACTGCCTATTGTTTTACTGTTATCTTATAAGGCCTTGGAAATTAAAATACAGGTAGCTATGACAAAAAACACTATCGATTTACAAGCGCTTATCCAACTAGACCGTTAAAATGACCCCGGTGGCCGAGATGTAACGCTTTGGCCTCACATTCTGGAGTCCATGGTTCAAAACCCGAAACCGGCCAATTTGATTTTTTTTGGACATTTTTATGTGAGTGTGCGATTGTCATGATATCACATATCTGTACAGTTCAGGTGATGCTGGAAGATTTTAATCTCATTAAAAAAAACTAGACCTTTGTTCTTCCGTAAGCCCTGCTTAATGAATAAATCTGGAGCTTAACTTGGAAATCAATTTTAAAAAAAACATATTCTGCATATCATAATTGCAGTCATAACTGTTTAAACAAAAACATACTGGCACTTTGTTACATCAGTTTACCTGATTTTATTTAATATATGTATTTATTATTATTTTACTTCCTGCATTTTACAAAAATACTAGTGTGAATCAAATATAGGCTAGTTATAATTTAGCTAATTAACCACTCTATATTTACTTCCACAGTTAACATCTTATTTTATACAGTATTACCTACTTCGAACAAGTTGAAATAGGAAGTACAATCTCTAAAATTTGCATATAAACAGTTTGTGGGAAATAATATTTTATTTAGAAGCAGTTTTTTTACGCAGTCAAAATTGATTATTTATAATGTTTTAAATTCGAAATCGAACTTCGAACTTTAGGATGGTCCTTTGATATCCCTATACAAATTTAAAACTTTTCTAATCGAAATCATGATGAATTCGATTTTTTGCTGGTCCCTTCAGCTTCGAATTATCGAAGTTCGACTGTACTAATTACGTAACAGCAAAAATTAAAACAAGATACATCTTGTACAATATTTATACAATACCATACATTTTATTTAATTAGCAAGATTAGTTGTTCAAATGCCGATCAAATTGGATTATGCTTTTAGTGGACAAAATGACGTCCGAGAGATTTTCTCAGAGAGCCTCCTTTTTCTTTGTACAATCGTAGCCACGTGACTGACTATGGTTCAATCGATGTCACCGACGTCAATGAAACAAAGAACAGATTGAGATGTGCACTGAGAAACAGAGCAATATGAAAGAACAGTACTACTAATAAGTTATTGTCATATTAGCCTGCAATCCTATTTTCTAATCTGACATCAGATACAATAGAATCTCAATTATCCGACCTAAAATAAACCTGGAGTAGGTTGGATCACTGAAAATGTCGGATAATACAGAAAAACAAAGAAATGCACGATAAAACGCCAAAATATATATGTCCACACCTTTATCCTCGTAAATTAGTGTAATTTTCAAGGCTCTTAAAGCTTCATTATGTGTCATCATGTTTGCCTCTTGTCTCTGCTCTAGTTCTTGGTTCTTCTTCATTTTCATGATCATTCACTAGGACTAGATTACTAAATTCAGATGTCAAGTGTCAGACGGTTGAAACTGCTGATCCTGTTTACACAGTTTTACTGCTCGACATCGCGGGATACTACAGCGTAGGATTAGAAAGTCCACCTAAAGTAGAGTAAAGAACAAATTTCGTCTACCAAGAACGATGATGGATGATAAGGAATGTCGATGACCGAAAATCTCATAATCGATACTCTATTGTACGAAGTTATCGTGGAGAACTGTAGGATAAAATTGTAGGATACTTGAATTGGTGATGAGTTATGAAACCTATTTCAACAAACCTAGGACAGTAAAAGTTTCACAGATATATTACCTTAATTGCTCAATGGTAATAGACAATTCGTAAGCAAGCAAAAGAAATATTATCTATTTTATGGGACCCGGAAGTTCATTGTCGCGCTTATATGAGCCCACCATTCAACTCTATTCTGTGCTAACTCCATCCAACCATCCCTCGCAAATCCTACTTCCGTTAAATCTATCCCAATATTGTCCTCCCGCTTTCGTCTATGCCTTCCAAGTGGTCTTTTCCAGTCGGGTCTCCCCGTCAATATTTGTTAGAAATGCCTTTCCTCCTCCATGCGCACAGCATGTCCAACCCATTTTATTTCTCGTGATTTAATTACCCTTACTATATTCGGTGAAGAGTAAAGGTTACGAAGTTCGTCATTGTGCAGTTTCCCTCAGTCCCCGTTATCATCTCTCTTAGGTCCGAATATTTTCCTAAGCACCTTGTTTTCAAACCTCCAAGATTATGTTCTTATCGAAGAGTAAGAGACCATGCCTCACATCCATATAAAATCCGGCAGAATGCCTTATACATTTTTATTTTTAGATTACTGGACAGAAGACGAGCAGATAAAAGATTTTTAATTGCATAAAAACAAGCATTTAATGATTTTAATCGACACTCAACTTCTGCTTTAATATTATTTGTATATGTATTTATTGCTCTCAGATATTACAATTTCTCTATCCCGTTCGAATGCTTTATCTGCTATGTAACAATTATATCTGAGACTTGCAAGAGCGTGAAGCTCGCAGATTCGAACATTCGGCACATGAAGGTGGTAAGGTTGTCAGCCTAACGCAATGGCCGCCATTATCAGCAGGATTGCGAATAGTACTCATTTAAGTTAGACGCTGGGTAAACCCCAGAACCATAGAGCCACCAAAAGAATAATTCCAATGGAAAATCCGAACAATCTCACCAGGGATCGAACCAACGACCTTCCAGTTTCTAGCGCTATGCCGCAATCAACTCCGTCACGGTGAACCCCCTCACAGATATGTAGAAATGATTATTCATTATCACATACAGCTGTAAACACATGTTTCTTTCTTCCAAAAAACGAGTGAAGGACTATGGCCCAATGTTGTTTGTAAAAATAATAAGTTACTGAATATGGTTGCTTTATATTATCTGCATAGAATATAATATATACAATATATACCCTGAAAATAAAAATCTGGAAACGTAAATCATCCTCGTTGGTCCAGTTTTCACCAACTGCTATTCTACAGTAGTTAGTTAGCAAATGCAGTTCCTGTTCTACCCACTTCATAAAGTCTCCAGTTCCAAACATAAAGTGTCTTCCACTTATAACCCACGCCACTGTTTTCCAAATAAGAAAAGTATGTCACTAGAGCTTTTAAATGCCCGAACAAACCTTATCAATCTCCGTAAGTACATCTTTTACAATATAGCGTTTCGGAAACTTAAAACTATTTCATTTGATGTTTCTATTTTAAGACCTATACCTGTAGTTATTAAATCTGAAGAACCTTCAACTAAATCAGTGGTTCCCAACCTTTTTCAGCTGGCGACCCACCTTTCCTTATCGGAATACCTCCACGGTCCATCGGTCCATGGTGGAGTGAAAAACCTTATTTGTATCGTATCGTATATATATATATATATAATTTACCATCAAATATTGAAAATATATATAAGCTGTGTGATGTAGTGGTTCTGTTGTCTGCCCCAGATGAAAAAATCAAGAACCAAGAAAACAATCAAACACAATTTGATTTGTTTCGATTTTTCTTATCTTTTCTGATGGTTTATTCGATGGTTTCTGATAGTTTTAGGATCGAGTCGCGACCCACCTGTAACCCTTCCGCGACCCACCGGTTGGGAACCGCTGAACTAAATAGGCCTAATCATACATTTTCAATAAAGTTGTAGACTCTGCAAGTAATAGAGGCATACCATTAAGGGCTATTTATTATTGAAATATTGTGAAAGTTATTAGTTTCTTTCATTATAGATTTGTTTTCCATGCCAAGAGTGGATGTAATTTCTACATTATGCGTTTTCATTTATTGAATATCCAAAAATTATGAACATTACTTTACCCATAGGTATATTAGGGTTATATTTCTTCATATAGCCTATATTTGTGTTCGATCCATATATATATATTAACATAATAGGTTATTCAATTCACAGTTCTTGAGCTTGAAAATGTGGCAAGAAACTTTAAATCTGTTCACCATGTTTGATACATAGAATATAACACTAAATGCAGAATATTAAACAGAACTGAATCAATAACAGCTAGGGAAAACAATATAGTAATACAACTAACTAGATACGAAGATTACAGTAACAAAGAATAATTATATTGGTTCACAGTAATTGGACAAACAATTTAAATGAAAGATTTTTGTAAATGCTATTTATAAAATAATCCAAATATGTTATTGTAATTTACTAAACACTTTATACACTTCTTGTAGTCATGAAACACATTCCGCTATCGGACTCTAAACCATAGTTCCAAGATGCTACATTAGGAACTTCGCAGCCATGACGGACTACAGTGGACTACGAGAGATTTCAACACACTCCAGCTCATTTTGACAAGCTCAAAGCGTATTAAATTAAATTTAACAAGACCAGGCCGACAGCAATAAGAATGACAGTAACATGAATAATAGTCTAATACTATCACTATGGCAAAAGAAAGTTCACGGTTTATACACCTTATAGAATTCAATTTTAATGAAATAAACCGGCAAGAATTGTAACCGAAATAATAAGTAAGTTAATCCGATTCCTATATTACCAGCCGTTCCAATCAAAATGCTCCTTCTTTCCATAAAAGATTTTTCCGCAGGCAACTGGGCAATTTATTGTCATTCTGTCTTGATGAAATAAAGAACCAAATTGTATAATCACTTAGGCTATTTAAATACATTCATATGATTATATTTGTATTTCGTCGGTCATAAAAGTGGAGCAATAAGCACAAACTAGACATAGTCCACTCCATTACAGAAGAGGTCATAATATAGGCTTGGTGGTAGTTTGTCACATAGGCTATATAGTATGTTTTGTAAGCCACGCAGAACAAAACAAGGATGTTCGCTGTTAAATGATGAACTATTATTGAATATTGGTATTCAGAAACATCCCAACAAAATTCTCTCCTGTGAGTTTTTAGAGCTTTCTTAAGGATAATGTAAGTGATTCTAAAAGTGGGTGTGGAAAGAATAGTAGAGTATTTTAATAATTAGAAGGCATAATATACTTCTTAAACAACGTTGAAGGTCTTCATTACTGGCAATTAATGAAGTATTAATAAAACTCGGTCGGCTGACATTTAGAAGCTCATAAATCTAAAGGTGCCAGATAATTGTACGTTCATAGCACGATTGCATCAGTATCTGAGGCCAGCCAGGCCAATGAGTACCCATTCCAATGTTGAGAGCAGCTAACTCTCGTGTGAGGACCAGTTCGTATCATGCATCACTAAGATCTAAATGTTCTGAACTAAATGCTACACGAAATGTTATATCATTCCTATGCAATTCGTTTGATTTCATCCGAGAAGCTATTTCATACCTATGGTTCCCACGGAATGAAAGGGATGTACAAACACGATATAAATATATAAATATGAATAAATATACTATCACATTATCGTGATATCGACCTGGGAAAAACGCGAACTTAGAAGAAGAAAACCGGTGCCATACCGTCGGCTCCAACCAACGCCGTCATATTGTTAGATTAAAACATACCACTGTAACGAAATATCAAAACCTAACAAAACAGCTAATGCAATATAAATTTAGAATAAAATTGCTGTATTTTCTCTATAACCTATGAAGTATGCCATGAAGTAGTATAAATTTCTGTGCAAATTCATTCTATCCTGAATCTTTCGTAAAAATGTGTGTTTATTTGCAATTTTAAATTATCCTGAATATAAATTCCTTTTCCGTGAACACGAACAAACAAAACAGAAAAAAACAAACAAACAAAAAGAAAATAAATAAAACAACACAAGCCTACTTCGGGGAGATATCACAATAACAATAATCCCCTTCCATGTATTCAGGTTTAACGGATTCCTATTGTGGTTGTTACGATTTTAGCTAGTTTTTAGTAATTGAAAATATGCAACATTTTATGTAGACTGGAATAACCGTAATAAGTTGTTTATTATTATTCATTAAAGGTAGTATGTTAATAGGCCTAGTATTGTCTCATAAATATAACAAATTCACCAATAAGAACAGGTATATTAACTGTTATCCAGTACTAAAATATCGCCACATCTTTCAATTTAAATAATCTAGTAACAGTTTTGTTTTCCAATCTATAATAAAAATAAAAATAGTAATAATAAAAATAATAATGAAAATAATATTAATATTAATAATAATAAATCTAATTAGGTTCCTTCTTTGAATTTCATAATTTTACCTATTTTTTTTTACTATTTAAATCGTTATTGATGGGAATGCATAAATACGTCTTATTATTTCGATTTTAGGCTAAACACATCTCATTAAGCAAACTACCTGTAAATCAATTATAGGTTCTGATATCCAGTGATGTAAGTTGTTTATGAACTCGTTTCAGGACAATTAAAATATTGCAGATTTCTTCTTGCGGTAATTACAACTTATTAGTTACTAAATAAATCACTGATCCACGTATTATACATATCTGTAATTAAGTATTTTGCTTGTAGTTCGATGACAATAATAAATCATGACATTGCAATTCGAATCACGTAGAGAAGAGGATGAGCCAGCCACCTTCGCAAATTTGTAGATCAACCATCTTTGTGGTTAGGTAAGGTTGCGCTCTATACTTGTATCATGCATTTCCATCATAATTCTAGTCATGAGTCCATTATTAAAACTTTACTGCCATAAGCAATGAACAGGCACTCCTCCACTGCTACCACAAATCATTTAAGAAAGACAAGCTGCTACATTAAGGCCGCCGGAGGAATAGAATGTTTTCTGCAATGCCACTGGACTTCGAGACGGAAATTTTTATAAGAGAATGGAACAAAAATACGGCTGCCGTTTTAGGAGCCTGAAGACCTCCATTATTCACGGAGGTTGATAATTATATACATAAATGGCAAACTGTGTATTTAATTCCTATGAGCTAAAAGCAAACTGATGTTAGCTATAATTATTCTACGAAGATTCGACGGGGCATGTCATGGGAAAAAATGAAGATACAAAGATAAAAGCTTAAACATATTTATGTAATACAAGATGGGGTGTATTTTGCAAATTACCTATACCTATTCTGTCACCTTTCACCTAAAAATAGCTCAGAATTTTAACCGTTAAAATTACTAAGTAATTTTTACCTCGTTTACATTAATAGGTAAATTGCTAGTTCTTTAATTCCTCGCCAGGGGTTAAATTAAGGCCTACACTAATCCCGGGTTTGTTAACTTCAAGCAAACATTTTTAAACCATTCCTTCTGACGCATGTGTTTCACCGTGCTATTTCGGCCGAGGGTTGACTAATACCATTTCAACACTATACCCAAAGTAAACAAAAACCAGTATGTCTGTCTCGCTCTTAAGTCATACGAGTAATGTGCTAGAGTGAGACAGATGTACTGGTTTTTTGTTTATTTCAGGTTTCCTAATCGATGGACAAACTTATCAATATTATAAAAAGTATCTACTAATTGCGTTTATGGCGACGTACAAGTCAATAATAGAGTGAAAAGAAACAAATGGATTAAACGGATTAATAGCATTAACATGGTCATATATGTGATTGTAACGTTTTCTTTTGTTCATTAATTCTATTTTTCTGTAATAAATACGTAATTAGTACGCAATAAATCAGCATTAATCTGTTTTCATACTCCTTCTTTGTGCTTTCTTCTTTCAAATGTCATTTATATATCGGAAATGTATATTTGCAGAGTGCAGATTAAAGAATTAACAAGGAAATCTCAAATCAGCTGATTTACATGGAAGATCATTGAGCTCTTTCTAGCAGGATATCCAATATTTTCTTTTGGGTATGTTTCCATGGGTCAGCCATTATAACTTTCTCTAGACAGAGCTGTAAAGAAGGTGATTGAAAAGAACTGTGCCGATGAAATATAATATTAATAAAAATGAAAAAGAAGACTGAAAACCTTAATCAGGAAACTGCTCCTGAAAAAATACACTACTAAAGTAGACAATTAAATCTGTGTGATAATTTACAGGAAACAATATTTCATAGGCCTAGTTATTATTCAATTTTTAAATAGTTTGTATTCGTTTAAATGTAGTCAGCAATACAAAGGAATGAGTTGGATTAATTTGGTAAAATAGCAATACAGTAGATCATTAGGCCTACCTATGGAAATTGAATATTATTGTGCTATTATTGTTTATAATAACAGCAAGAAGTATTTTCATTGTTGAAATAAGTTCTGCATTGTCGATGTTGTTGACATAAGTTCTGAATTGAATAAATATACAAGAAGACATCCAGGGATGCTTTCTCGAGAAGACTGCTGAAATAGATGAGATTATAAGAGCATCAGAATCGAATTAGGCAAGATTTACGGAAGAGGAAGTTCGCTGGCTGTCGTGTTATCAAGTTTTAAAAAGCTTTTGGCCCCTTCGAAGATGAATTAAAGTTTTCTTAGAAAAGAAAGGCAAATCATCTGATAGGCTATGTGACGATAGTAATTTGCTTGAAGATTTGGCATTCATGACAGATATTGCAGTGCATTTAAAATGCTTAAATGTAAAACTAAAGAGGAAAATCAGTTTCACTTTCATTGTATGATAATATAAGGTTCTTCATATTAAAACTCAGGCCTTGGGAAGGGCAACTGGTTGGTATTAGCTTAATTCATTTTCCTACATACCAGAAATTTCAAGATTCTCGCATTGGTTCTGACTCCAGTCTGTATGTTTCGAACTGAAACAATATTATTAATGAATAATGAGTGTAATTCTTAATAAATGTTAACGATTTTACATTAAAGTTCGTTATTTTAGTTATCCACACATTTTCATTGAGCTCTATTTAAAATGTTTTGATTGTACTATCGGAGTGTCCACATTCTGGAAGGTTGCGTGCACATCGGCACAATTGCATTTTCGTGCACATTGGCATATTATTTTTATCTTGCAATATCATCGTGGTCATTGCCACACACCCTTCGTAGGGGTGGACATAGAGACAAAGTTGGAATTACATTATCGTATTGAATGCATTGGATTTCACAGTAACTGCTAGATAGATAGAAAGACAAACACTTTCTTTTATTATTATAGATACATACTGTGTACATTAATATTAGAATTGTTTAATTGTTATAATTAATATTATAATATTATAATTAATATTATAATTGTTTAGCATCTGCCTGCGATTGAATGAGACTTTGAATTAACCTAACCTAACCTAACCTAACCTAACCTAACCTAACCTAACCTAACCTAACCTAACCTGACAACCTATCTACGATACCAACGGTCGGTTTCCTTAGCCGCGGTAGCTAAGGGGTGCTGCCTTGGAGCCGTGGTGAAGGAGGCTGTAGGTTTGAGTCTGGTGGTGTGTGGCGATGAGCACGATGACCATTACAAGATAAAAATACTATGCCGATGTGCACGAAAATGCGACTGTGCCGATGTGCACGTGTGCCAATGTGCACGACACCTTCTGGAAAGTCAGGGAAACTAAAATAGGTCAGGGAAAGACAGGGAATATTGTAAAATAAAGGAGAAGTCAAGGAAATTTGTGGAAAAATAACTAGCTCCTGTGAAGGAAATGTGAGGGGCATATGTTTTCCTCCAGTCTGCTGTAACCCAGACTATGTAAGAAATTGTCTTTTCAGTACTTGAGCTAACTACTTCTCATTTTTCATATGGGGGTGCAGGAGGCGGGAGTTTTTATTATTTTGTTTACAACGAATCTAGAAAACGTTGATTCTTGTGGTCATGGAAGGTCAGGGAAAAATCAGGGAAAGATAATTTGAAATTTCTGTGCACACCCTAAATGCACATAGACTCTAGTATCAAATGACAAGAATAACAGTGATTTAATGTATGGTGTTGAAATTTAAAAGTCCGGAGGTTGCTTTTACAAAATATAAAAACACGCTTAAATTTTATAAGAATAAAGGTTATATTTTTGTTTCGGCATGCGGCCCTTGGATTTCAAATTATAAAATCGAGCTGGCCCTCAGTAAAAGTTGAGTTTGAAATAACTGGTGTAACCCGACGTTAATTCTTAACCCCTGTCCAAGTAACCAGGCGTAACCCGACTTTAATTCTTAACACCTGTCCAAGTAACCAGGCTTAGTAAGACAGTTATGTAGCTCGTGTGTGTTTTTATGGGTGCATTCTTAAATGAAGTAAATGTAAAATTAACATATAACTTCCTGTCTTCAAACAACATCCGCCGTTTAGTAATTTAGTTTAATATTGCCTAAAGCAAGCTGCTGTGGGTTAAATATAATCCGTTACAATGAGGTACCTTGCTACAGTAAATGAAACATGAAACTGGCGTCAGTCGCAATAAAATTATATGTAACAATTTCACTAAAATGTTATTTTGACGACATTAAGAACTACCGGTAATCTAAAAATCAGGCAATGAAGAGCGCTCTATTTCGGTATCGTTCAACTTCCCCGCTATTGCTCTTATTCTGAATCAGTTTTTGTCGAAAGCTAAATCATATGCAAAAGTGAAGTCACATAATACTATGTTCTTTGTATAATACTTGAAAACACCTCACACCCACAACTTATGTTTTTAGGTACTACCCTTACATAGGAGGCCGAAAATCTATTTTCTCCTATGAGAATATGTCATAACCTCAATTAAAAAATGTTGTAAAGTCAAATAATATAAAACAAAACTTATTTCCTACAACAATACAATACAGACTCTTGTCAGTGAATTAAAATATTAAAAATTACTACAAATATTTAGGTTATATCACTGTCAAAAAAATTGAACCATGGAGCACCAGAATGTGAGGCCAATACGTTACCATCTCGGCCACCTGGGTCAGTTTAACGATATAGTTGGATAAGCGCATGTAAAGCAATAGTTTTATTTGTCATAGCTAACTGCATTTTAATTTCCAACGCCCTATAAGATCACAGTAAAACAATGGGCTATGTTATCATGATAACTGATTTGCATTTCATAAATTCTTTCGAATACGTATATTACCATAAAATAGGCACTAAATTGAGCATTACTCCGAAACAAGTCAACCGATTTTATCCAATATCAATAGACATCTTCCCATGGACATTATAAATGTGTATGCCAGGTTTCATAAAAATCCGGTAAGGCGTATTTGAGTTACCTCGTCTTTAAAATAGACACTAAATTGGGTTTTACTCCGGTACCGGTCTACCGATTTGGTCCAATATCAGTAGACGTCTTTCCATGTACATTATAAATGGGTATACAAAGTTTCAGGAAAATCCAATAAGGCGTATTTGAGTTATCGGGACTTCTTATATATTAACATAAAATGCACTAAATTGGGCATTATTCCGGTATTGGCCAACCGATTTGGTCGAATATCAATAGACGTCTTTCCGCGGACATTATGAATGCATATACGAAGTTTCATAAAACTCTGATAAAGCATTTTTGAGTTATTGCGCCTTTAAAATAGACACTAAATTGGGTTTTACTCCGTTACCGGTCAACTGATTAGGTTCAAATTCAATAGGATACTTCTCATGGACGCCATAAATGCGTATACCAAGTTTCATTGAAATCGATACAGCGTGTTTGAGTTATGGCGCCTTTCTAATATGATCTATTAAAATAGGCACTAAATTGGGCATTACTCCAGTACCGGTGAACCGATTTGGTTCAATATCAATAGGGTTTTTCCCATGGACATTAAAAATGTGTTTTCCAAGTTTCATGAAAATCCGAAAAGGCTTATTTGAGTTATGGCGCGTACAGACACACGGACAGACGGACGGACGGACAGACATTTTTTCGTTCCCACACACAATCTCATAAAGTACCATACTGACACTTAATAATACTATGTTCTGTCTGAATTTGAAAGCAATGACAATGCGATCCCGTTTGGAAGATGTTATTCACCAAAGCAAATACCATGGACCTACATAATATTCTTTCCTTTAAAAATTCATGATTAATAAAATCAGGTAAACGGATGTAACAAAGTGCCAGTATGTTTTTGTTTAATCAGTTATGACTGCAATTATGATATGCAGAATATGTTTTTTTTTAATTGATTTCCAAGTTAAGCTCCAGATTTATTCATTAAGCAGGGCTTACGGAAGAAGAAAGGTCTACCATCTCGGCCACCTGGGTCATTTTAACGTTCTAGTTGGATAAGAGCATGTCAATTAATATGTTTTTTGTCATAGCTACCTGTATTTTAATTTCCAAGGCCTTATAAAATCACAGTAAAACAATAGGCTATGTTGTCAAGATAACTGATTTTCATTTTTTTTATAAATTCTTTCGATTACATATATTAACATAAAATAGGCACTAAATTGAGCATTACTCCGAAACAGGTCAATCGATTTTATCCATTATGAATAGACGTCTTCCCATGGACATTATAAATGTGTATACCAAGTTTCATAAAAATCCGGTAAAGCGTATTTCAGTTACCGCGTCTTTAAAATATTCACTAAATTGGGTTTTACTCCGGTACCGGTCTACCGATTTGGTCCAATATCAGTAGACGTCTTTCCACGTACATTATAAATGGGTATACAAAATTTCAGGAAAATCCAATAAAGCATATTTGAGTTATCGCGACTTCTTATATATTAACATAAACATATGAGAAAGGCGCCATAATCTATTAAAATAGGCACTAAATTGGGCATTACTCCGGTACCGGTGAACCGATTTGGTTCAATATCAATAGGGTTCTTCCCATCGACATTATGAATGTTTTTACCAAGTTTCATGAAAATCTGAAAAAGCGTACTTGAGTTATGGTGCGTACAGACACACGGACAGACGGACAGATAGACGGACAGACATTTTTTCGTCCCCCACACAATCTTATAAAGTACCATACTGGCACTTAATAAAAATCAGGTAAACTGATGTAACAAAGTAACAGTATGTTTTTGTTTAACCAGTTATGATTTCAATTATGATATGCACAATAAAAAAACACGTCAAATTGGCCGGTTTCGGGATTTGAACCATGGAACTCCAGAATGTGAGGCCAAGGCGTTACCATCTCAGTCACCTGGGTCAGTTTAACGATCTAGTTGGATAAGCGCATGTAAAGCAATATTTTTATTTGTCATAGCTAACTGTGTTTTCATTTCCAAAGCCTTATAAGTTCACAGTAAAACAAAAGGCTATGTTGTCATGATAACTGATTTGCATTTCATAAATTCTTTCGAATACGTATATTACCATAAAATAGGCACTAAATTGACCATTACTCCGAAACACGTCAACCGATTTTATCCAGTATCAATAGCCGTCTTCCCATGGACATTATAAATGTGTATACCAAGTTTCATAAAAATTCGGTAAAGCGTATTTGAGTTACCGCGTCTTTAAAATAGACACTAAATTGGGTTTTACTCCGGTATCGGTCTACCGATTTGGTCCAATATCAGCAGACGTCTTTCCATGTACATTATAAATGGGTATACAAAGTTTCAGGAAAATCCAATAAAGCATGTCTGAGTTATCGCGAGTTCTTATATATTAACATAAAATGCACTAACTTGAGCATTATTCCGGTACTGGCCAACCGATTTGGTCGCATATCAATAGACTTCTTTCCATGGACATTATAAATGCGTATACGAAGTTTCATAAAAATCCGATGAAACGTATTTGAGTTATTGCTCCATTAAAATAGACACTAAATTGGGTTTTACTCCGTTACAGTGAACAGATTAGGTTCAAATTCAATACTGTAGCTCTCATGTACCGGTACGTCATAAATGCGTATACCAAGTTTCATGGAAATCCGATACAGCGTATTTGAGTTATGGCGCCTTTCTAATATAATCTATTAAAATAGGCACTAAATTGGGCATTACTCCGGTACGGGTGAACCGATTTGGTTCAATATCAATAGGGTTCTTCCCATGGGCATTATAAATTTGTTTTCCAAGTTTCATGAAAATCCGAGAAAGCGTATTTGAGTTATGGCGCGTAAAGACACACGGACAGACGGACGGACGGACAGACATTTTTCGTCCCCACACACAATCTCATAAAGTACCATACTGGCACTTAATAATGTATTATTGGTAAAGACTTTCTACAACTTGGAATCTCAAGAACTTAAACTAACAAACGACTTTTGGGAGCTCATGTTACAACAAATATGTGCAATCCAGACTTCATCTGATTTACCAAACCTCGAACTATCAATTCGCCGCCATGGAATATAGACCTTGTATCTTAGTGAGCTATCACAACGAAGTAGCATAGCATGCGAGTCACGATACCCGGTTGCAAGCTGCACATTGAGAATCATAACTCACACTTGTTCATTCATACCGAAGATGCTTATGCGACCTTCATTTTAAAATCTATGGTTTCTCTTCCCCCAGTTGAAAAAAAAAGAACCTAGGCCTATCTTAAGAACTAAAAATAATATAATTTGCCCATAAATGATAAAGTTTCAGCAATTCTAAACTAGGCTTTTTTCGTGTGCGTTTGATTGCTGTACTCTGTCAATGTCATAATATCGTACATGCATGAATACTTTTCCACTGTTTATACGAATTCTATGTTAAATTGTTCACTTATCGGCGGTTTTCATGCCATCTTCGCCACTACAGCTACACCAAGCGAATTTTCTTAGCAATCACAAAGCAGCTGAAAAGGCTTCAATATTCATCGTCATCCCGATTAACGTAGCATAAAGTAACTCCAGATCTTTATAATGAAATGAATGTCGCAATCTGCAACCTACATGCACTATTGCCAGGCTAGTCCGGTGTAAATGTACTTGAACTTGTTTATTTGGTATTTTAAATGAGTAGCTATCAGTGTAAATCTAGTTAGTGTGTCGCATGTGGCATGCTATTTCAATTAAAATGCTCCCTAAGATTCATACCTGAGGGACCAGGTAATCGATATAAAAACCTAAATTGTCGAGATGGAGAAGCAAAAAGGGAATAAATTGAATGAAAAGTGGTGAAAAGAGCCTGCAGTTTAACTTCTGACATTAAAAACACCGTCAGGGGGGGGGAAGTAGTGTATACCATCACCTGGAAATATCTTCACCCCCTCAAGTCAGGCTGGAAGCAAAGTACAGATGGGTTTGGACACCGTATACTTAACTACAATATTTTGTTTATCGTCATAGTGGTAGTAAGCAATGGTCAGATTGTGTTTCTTTTTGCATGTCGTCTGATGTCATCATTGTAACTGTAAACACACATAATAAAATAATGATAGCAGAATAACAGTTCTTGACGACCAGACCTATGGAAGTCTGAATAATTGGTAGATTTTACAGGACAATAGCTCCCACGTTTCCCCGTTGCGTGTACTTGCTATTTTAGGAAGTGTTTGGCATCGTCTACAGAACTTGTTTGACACTTAGTACGTCCAATAGCTTCCACGTGGGATGTTAATTACGGAAGAAAAATAATGCTTCATTTCTGTCGCAACGTTATTACAGAGCGCTAGCTGGTCTGTACAAACATACGACCTTCATGCCTAATATCTTGTGTACTGAGTATATAAAACTAGAAATGGTATATCGATACTAATATCGGTTACTAATATCGATAACCGTACAATATCGGTAAGAAAATGACGATAATCTATAATATAGAAGTTTAACTAATATAATAGGTTTGTTCCTAGAGCCCTCAGAAAACGTTAACACATAGTTCACACATTCGCACTTGACAATTTTGCTGCACGACGTATGGAAATTGACATTGCGTGCTTGCGTGAACATTGGGTTTATGTTTCTTGAGTGCTCTAGGAGCAAACCTACACTGTCGTTTAAGATCAACCGATTTAGGGAATGTTTTAGCATCATTGCTTCTTCTTGTTTCTTCTGATGAGTAAGTGTAAGTGAGACGCCCTTGTGGGAACAAAACTCAGGCTCAAACAGAAATGATAATAAGTGTAATTAAATATTGATAGCCGTCAGTTCAATATGTTCAATCCATGTTTTCATTTATTACTTTTTAACTTGATATTGCTTAAAATGTTGATCTTGCCCATTTTTATGAATAAATACGTTATAATTTTGCAATTTTGTTTAAGTCCCTCTCTCACCCTCGATAATATCGAAGAGCAATATTGATATCACGATATTATCGGAACTGAAATATCAAAGTAAAAATATCGGATACTGTAAACGAAATATCGATATTCGATAATACCGAATAATTCAATAGTATCGATATCCCATCTTTAACGTAAACATAAGACATATCTAGTGCAATATCCCATGAGGGCCTACAGCTAGATCACGGTGCCATCCAAACATTGCCATTGGCTTGATTTTGCACATCAGGATTGGGGAACATTGCCGTCTCCCACACCCATTAACAACTACAAGTCTCCTTGACCAAAATAACAGTTTATCGATTAAAACTATTCTTCGGATTTCCTGATGAGACTGAGTAAATCCTGTTTCGGACATATTTAGAAAATAGAGAAGATGCCGAATGTTAAGACCTCCAGAAATGCTAACGTTAAATATTTTGTCTGCAGCAAAGTCTTATTTCACATTTGTCCAATAAAAATATTGATTAATTATTTTAAAACTTTCTTAGGGCTATCTCTCAATACACCATCTCATATACTCTAAAGGATGGAGAAATGATATGCAATTAGAATGTACAGCTAGACTTAAGTAAATGAGAGGAACTTGTGCGTTTTAGCTAATAAATTTGTAATAGAGAAGATTATTTCGACAAGAGTTGAGGGTGAAGTAGGGGCTTCGAGATCCCTCTCAAGATTACAATCATAACTGTATTCTAATCACAACATTCATTCTGCCAGTCTGTGCCTAAACCAACCATCATATTGTTCAGTTTCTTAGACATACTGAACTCGTGCATTAAAAATACGCTTCTAATTTTCTACAATAACCCGAACATAAATCTGGCATATTTTGTATTCAAGAACGATCTCATCCAACTTGATCGTTCGATATTGCGCATTATTTTTCTTCAGTAGATTAAAGAATGTTTAAAATAAAAAATAGAATAGTTGATGGAAGAGGAGGACTACTTTATATATTAACATTTTCCCTTGAAATGACACGTGCAATTAATAAATTCACCTCCTACCTGGAATCTGTAAAGATATTAATTTTTTATGGGGAACATAATTAGCCTCATGGTTTAAATAATTCTGCTTCTAATGGTCGCTTCACTGTATCTGTAAGTTCGAAACTGGGGTTTTCGCTAAGCCAAAAATGACAAAATTGGAGGAAGACAACTATCTGCCTGAAATTGCATTTTGATTACCTTAAATCTTCTTCTGTCATCAAACCAGCAACTGGTATTGCTTATTTGTTTTTCATCTGATATGGTTATTAAACGATGGTTCTGTACTGCTACTTAGGCCTTTTACTATAATCAATAAGCAATAATTTTGTCTCATACAATTTCTATTAAATGCGTGCAAATCTACATCAGCCTGGGCCAAGACAGAACCTGCAAATGGGAACATGAAGTCAGTGCTCAAACAATTGTTCTACCAACACTGACCGTTATGGCTTGAATACAAGAGCTAAACTGTTCTTACAGAATGACACTACGCCTAGATTTTTTTTTTTGGGGGGGGGGGGGGAGGGGGTTACAAGCTATGTCACAGCATTTGCTGCTTTACTGTTAATTAGCTCCGCGCGCTGTTGGGATTTTCATATAGCAGAAACAAACTTTTCAATTCCATTTCAAAACATAATAATGAACATACCATTTCGCATTTCAGATCAGAACTTGCACCTTGTGTAATGAATTGACTTAATTGATAGCCAAGTTGATAGTTAAGCCAATTAGCTTATGCTTGCTGTTTGACACACAGCCTACGTCTTGCTCATAAAGGTACGCTAAAGAGAAATAGTCCTCAAAAGTTATAATAAGTTATAACTACAGGCGGATCTATATGTTCTTAAAAGCTTGAATATAGGCTGCATGGACTTATGCAGTGAAAAAGCTGGAAAATATGTCAAAAATATGTGATTTTTGTAAAAATCAAATGCAATATTTGATTTTCTTATAAAATTTTATGTTTATGAAGTAGTAGAAATAATCATATTACTACTTACTCTATATTAATCAATTAGCACGTTCATTATTAAATAGGTAATAACGTAAGCACTATTCAGTAACGAAATCCATCATCAACTCATCACCACCCCATGCTTTTTCTTGTTCTGATAAATATTAAATAATTTTCTAAATTTTATGTGAGGAGAGTTTTTTCTGTCAGTAAAATCACAATACCTTTTGCTCAACTGTTTATAGTCTTGGCGCTTATTAGACTTTTCAGCATTATATCACAACCTTCACGGCATCTTCAAATTTCGTTACCTCAATTTTATTTAAAATTAATAAAATCATCTAACAGTTCCAATTTAATTTATCTGTTTTAACAAATTCAGCGGAAAAGAATTTACACTCTTTGAGCCATGTTTTAACAAGCCTACGCTATTTTAATACCATTCCACACCACTGGAAGAAAATTGGCTAAATTTTTTTAAATATATTTTTATAGCTATAAAAATAAAAAAAAAGCATCCACATGCAAATACTAGTAAAATATGCACTACCCAGTAAATCCTCAAATATGCATTTATGTGTACTCAAAACTTTCTAAATCACTCCCAAACAACATGAAATACACTTTCCCTTACGTGCATAATAGGCTATCTTTAAATAAAACATGGAAATACAGTTATGTATTAGTAATATGGTATGCACCGATAAGTCGTAACTCCAAAGCAGACGAAGTGCAAAATTTCAAATCTGTTTGAAAGCATTCTGAATGTTATTCTGTCAGTCACGACTGAAGTCTGGCTTTAATGATGAGATAGAATTACAATGAAAACTGCAGTGTCAATCACAAATTTCCTGTAATAATATTGATTATCTGTGCCAGAATAGCCACCATATAAGCCTACAGAACGAATGCTAGTCACTCTGAAAAAGAGAGTCACTTGATTTCAATCGTCAGTAGACTAAAATTCCTCGTGTATTCACATACCTAACGAGTAAACGGTCTATTTTGCAAATGGATTAAACGTATGAAATTTGGCTTAGTTATAAATTATATGTGTATATTTTATAGATCAGGAGGTGCATAGTGAAAACAGTATAACTTTGACTTTTGAGAGCAGCTTCTGTAAAACTAATCAGCTACTGCTTCAAACTATAGACCAATAAAATACATCTATTTTGAAAGTAATGGCTATAGCTTAGTTTTCATATAAAATGTGTGTTTTTTTTAATTCCTTGCTTAAACTGTTCGGCTACAAGCCATTATCATCACTAATTATTTTTCTGAAAGATCGTCAACAGTCATAAAATGACTGCATAAATTACATATAGGCTAAATACGGTATGTAGCCTTATACAATAATGTATTATTCAAATCAATGCATAAAAACTATTCTTCCAGCTTACTTTTAACAAGGAAACAAACCAATTACAATTACTTGGACGTTATCCTCTTCTTCTTTACCTTTGTTTTACCTATCCCTTTTAGGGACATTTAAGCGACCCAAGCCGCCCGAGCCTTACAGGGCCGCGACCTGTCGGGAGAGGGATTATCTATGGATCACATACATACTTTTTTGACCAGACAAGGACATGGAGGTCCTCCTCGGATGAGTGATCAGCCCAGTGTCGGGGCTACCTCCGAGACAACACGAACACGTAGGACGAGACACACTATTGACACACACACTCACTCACTCCAAACAAGGCAAGGATGGGATGAAGATGATAATGACTGCCAGATGATATCCGGGGACCACAAGGGCCTAAAGTTACCCAACATTTCTCTCACAGGCGAGAAAAAACTGGACGTTATCCGTGCGCTTAAAATAGTTTTATTCGATTAAAGATAGGCTATAGTTTTTTTTTCTGATCTCGACTCGCAAGAAGTAAATTATGTTCACTTCAATTACCGCCTAAAAGTTTTGTATATTATCAAATTAATTTTTAACCCCTTGTACCTACATAAATAATTACCTGGATGTAGCGGTAATACACTCTAGAAATAGAGTAAATTGAATGAATCGTGTTAGAGCTGAAATGAAGTAAACGAACCTTACAATGGTTGCGTTAGAACTACGATACAAGAAGACATGGAACAAGAACGTTTGGACAGGGAACACGAGAGTATCTGATTCTCTGGGTATCGTACCTTGTCTGTTTTCCAAGCTTCGTTGCATCTAATTTTCATCAAGTTGTGGAACGGAACCGCACACATACACAACCGCAGAAGCTACAAGGAAAACTTTATAAAATACACGCCCATCCCGAATGCTTCCGTCGGACCTGTTTTGAAAAGTTTACGCAACACCATACAAGGCAACTAGAAGGCAGATCCTTATAATACTTCCCAACAGCACCTTCAGGGTGTTCAAAATGAAGATGAGGCCATTGAACTCTTCCAGAAGTAGAGGTCATCTTGGCATGCAGCGGTGTGTTCGCGATAGTGACCTTCAAGAAGGGGGAGGGGAGGTTCCCCCACGCGGCCAGGGCGGGGTTAACGGGCACCTTGCAATCCTTGCATTTTGTTTAGTCATTCTTCTTTTCAGTTGCACTTGTACTTATTATGAAAATATGTTTTGTTATTTCTCTACCGGTGGCAAGAATAAGGCAACTTTATTAAGGGCCTTCGTTGGGCCAATATGTTCCCACCTTTAATAGAATAACTTTCATTACAGCATTTTGCTGTAGATAATCTCACTAGTCTATTATCTAGCCGCATTGGAACTATGCACTTTTAACTTCAATAATTTAGGAGGGCGGATATCAGAAAACCATGTTTTGACAAAATCAGATTAGTAATGTTTACATGGTATTTTTTTTTTTCAAATATATAATAAAGATGACAATAGCAATGACATTAACCGAATGAACCCCTTTACAATGGGTTAAGTTCCAGAAAATATATATTATAAGATATGTTCTACGCCCTTTTCACATATGTCTGATGTGAATATATAATATGATGTTCATAATAAAATTATATTATAGACATTTATTTTTAAATGTTTAATGATAACTGGAAAAGTTAAGTGAATACAAACTGAATCGTCCAGTGCAGATTTCTATAGCAGTTCAATGAAACAAACAGTATTTCAAACTTCTCACTTTTCAGCTTACCTATGGAGTTTTATACCAGTTCACTGAAACGAATAATATATCAAACTTCATGTCTACAGATCAGTGTCCATCATTTGAATCATAGTTTGCTCCTGCTTCTCTCTGACCTCGTTGATTGGCTCTGGAGAATATGCCTTCAAACAAACTTACTTCCTCTTCAGTGATGAATCTGAAGAGATTCCTTATGTAATTTTCCTCAGCAGTATTCAGTTTAAGAGTGGCAATTGATTGTAAGTTTAAATTCAATAAAATTTAAGGAGATTTTTTGTAAAGAAAAATGGTTCATAAGAACCAAAATATGAACAGCACACTGCAACTCCATGTTGAGGAAATGCCATTATTTGATAGGACTGGATTTTGAAACTTGGGTTTATGTGGAAAAATTTCCTTCACTCCAGGATTCCAATTCTTCAATATATATGCACCATTTACAACTACGAATGGTGTGGTGTTTGTCGACAGTTCTTGATTATTTCTATATATTCACCTAAACTATGAGATGTTTTCCATTTTTCAAAATAGGGCCAACCCTCTAAATTTAGAGTTATCGAAACGAAAATTTACAGGCTAACCAACAGGACCATGTGGAACAAGAATTTGCATTATCTCTAAGAAAGGGCATATATAGGCTTAAGCTCCTGGTACATATAACTTCCCAATTATCCTTATTTCCATTCGTAGTATATCCTACTGTACTGTAGATATACCCTACAAAATATCATCCTCGTACATGTGTATCTGTGGCGACTTGAAGATAATCATGTATGATGTCTGATTTATTGGCAGGGATCTTTTTTAGTCTTTATCGTAACCAGACAGTGTCATTTTGTTTTAACAAAAAAAGTCCACATATGCTGATGGGCTTTAGTTTTCACGTCAACAAAGACTCACAAACACAGTCATGAGCAGGGCCCGGATTCTGATGACCTAAAATTGTTTGAAAAATGACCTATAAAATGACCATGAATTTTAAAGAAAATGACTTAATATTTATAAAAAATTACCTAAACAACTTATATTCTATTTATAAAAGATTATGGTTTTTCACACAAAGTTATAGACTAGTTTGTACATAATAATTATGTACAAACAAAATTATTGTAAAAACTGTAAATAACTGTAATGTTGTGAATGTTCTTTTCTCACGGAAATTTATACTAGCACTGAGGCACTGGCGAGTCAAAATTCGGCATTTCCTTTTGTGGTCTGCCCGATTACGTATATTGTTGTTTAATTGAGGGTAAACAGTAGTTTGCACTCTCAAATCCAAGCAGGTGACAGACTCTGGTGCCAAGTCAATCTAATAACAATAGTAATATAATACAACATTTTGGCGTTTATTTGATTCTCATTTCCGACTGAGACATGACAACACTTAACGCCGAATTTTTCCTCCTTGCGTTAAACAAACACTACTTCAAAGACAGCACCGCTAGCGACGAAAAAAAAAATCTTAATGCACTCAATCTAAATACATGAACCTGACTGAAAAAGGTAGCAAAGACACGAAAATGACAAAAAATGACCTAAAATTGAAATAAATTCCCTAAAAATATAAAATTGCATAAAATGACAAAAAATGACCTAATAAAAATGTATTTCTATAATCTAGAGCACATGATTAGATTCATCTATAAGTTGGCAATGTCTATGCAGCATCAATAAAAAGATGACATGTCATTAGAATCCGGGCCCTTGTCATGAGGTACATGAGGGGAGTAGGCGTACAGAATATGCAAATAATACAACAGAGAGACAATTCCTGCACTGTACCTACGGTAGCTACAGTAGGTAAAAATGGCACTTGCCAGAGGGTTACCAGATCGCTGAACAAGAAAAAGAGTAGGCTAATTTTTCTATTTAATGTTGAATTGAGGGTTTAAAGTTAACTCTACGTTTCGAAAACAATACACAGAAATTTATTATTACTATATTCTGCATTATTTTTGCCTTGTCATTGTATTTAATCTTCAGAGCACAGGAAGTAAATAAAACAGTAGAAGTAACCATGGACGTCCGCAGAAATTTTGACAAGGGGGCAAATGAACAAATTACTGCCGCCACCACCATCACTATGTTATTATTACTGATGATGATGATGATGATGATGATGATGATGATGATGAGTGTTCTGCCCGAACTACAACCACATTATTATTATTATTATTATTATTATTATTATTATTACTATTATTATTGTTATTATCATCCACATCCCTGATTTAAAATGCATGGTATTACACTCGCATGACTTTTTCTACCCCTTACAGTTTCACAGATAGGCGTAGTACTCATATAAAATGGGATAGACTACATCCATTGCTTTACCTTCATTACAATAAATTGCTTGACTGGAAATGTTTTCAAGTTTAGTAAAATTCATTATTCCTATATGCTCATATCTAAGGTAGTCAGCTGTTACCACTCGTTTTTCTCGTTTTTGTGAAAACATGTGGAAATCTAAGCCACACTTCATATTAGTTGCTTATAGTAATTTAGTTTAGATTTATGTGTAAACAAAATATCCAGAGGGGGACCGCCATGGAAGTAATCGCAACACGAAATTAATCTGATAAATAAAATCAAAAGTGTGTATTTGGGTGAGTCGGTATGTGGGTATGTGAGTTATGTATGTTCCCTATACAAATCTACATTTTTAGCAATCTGCATGAAATTTTGCACACATACCCAGTTCTGCCTGGAAAGTAACGCGGTCAACATTAAAATTCAAACAAACAACTCCTTTTTAAAAAATTATAAATTTCTGAAAATATTACACTGAACATTTATCCAATGTTCTCATGCCAACAGTATATTGTTTACAGTGCTCACATAGGGCTTTGGGAGATACATGATACTGGGCTTTAACAAATTCTGAGGCTATCGATGTAATACATTGGTGTAAATAAATGATGAAGAATGAAATCCACGAACATATGCACAAGGTGATGCAGTCACATAACTTTCTCTACCCTGGACATGGAGAATATCATTTTCTCACTTCACATTCTGATGTAGAATAAGAGGTCGTATTGAAGGGACAGTTTAATCCCACTGGCTTAGCCTCAGTGTGTGCCAACGAGTATGTTGAATCAGAAGTCGGTAAAAAAATTCTATCCATTGATACGTTATTCATAACTGTAGGCTTTGTATTAGTTGAGAAATAGGGATGTTGATTATAGTCCCTAAGCATCTAAGAGAAAACAAAATAGGATGGAAAATTTTTAGTCCTGTGCGCGCAGTATATTATGTCCCAGGTTTTGGGGGAGGCAAGTGTGAAAGTATTATTGAATTTACTTTTGATTTCAGGCCAGAAACGGTTGTATGGTAACAAAAGAGTGAGGAAAAAATCCGTAAAGACAAAACAATTTTATGTGCCGGAATTTCTATTTCTTCTTATTTGAACCCCTACCAGACATGATGTGTAGAAAGAATGGGGTTCAAAATATTAAGTCCTCTATGAGCCATAAAAAGGTATATCTACTGTTTTCTGAGGGAATAGTTTAAGTCTGATAAGTCGTTCTTCCTCATTTCAAATTTTACATATCAATCTAAGGACCTTGAGTTTGAAAATCGAAAGTCCTGCATAAGTTAATTTCGAATTACAAAATATAAAGCCCTGGGGACGCTGGAACTTTAAAGTTAGTAGGCCTATAGTATAAAATTAATACGTTACTATACCCATCTAAATTATACAGGAATACTGACTATAAACCATTCATGTCAGTAACTGTAGCTATGACTGACAACTGAATGTAAATTTGATAACGGCTGCTATAGAAATTTACGTTATAGCCTACAGGATATAAAAGCAGTATGCATTATGAAATTCAATGTTGACGGGATGATATTCGCGACTGCATATTCCAATAAACGGTTAACAGCACAGAGTATCAGAGGTTACGAAGCATTGTAGAAAGAAGAGGTGCCGAGAATAAAAATTTAGCATTAAGAAGTGAAATAAATAAAAATTAATTGCCTTAGTGGTTTGAGAAAAATTACAGATTGATATAAGAGTTCTGCAAAAATAAATAAATAAATAAAAGTACAAAATTAGCACCCGCGAAAAAGTACAAAATTACGACCCGTGAAAAAGAGCCCGTTGGCCTACTCTGTTAAGAGAGTACGTCTGGTAGTGTATATGCAAGGTAAGATAGGCTAGAGCAGTGGTTCCCAACCTTTTCCAGCTGGCGACCGACCTTTCCTTATCGAAATACCTCCACGGTCCATCGGTCCATGGTGGAGTAAAAAACCTTGTTTGTATCGTATCCCTTCCTTATGTATATATAATTTACCATCAAATATTGCAAATATATATATATAAGCTTATATATGCTTTTTTGAAGATACAGATTGACTATTGATAAACAATTTGTGCTCTGATTTGAAAATGGTTGACAAAATATAAGTACTTTGTAGCAAAACAGTTATTTATTTAACAATAGATATATGTTTGCAATATATGCAACAAGTGGTTTCATACTCACTAGCAAGTTTTCCTAGATGAAGATAAAAACTACAATTATAAAAGTACACAAAGACCATTTTAATTTTTCAGGCAAAATTGCTGTTTTTAAGTAAGAATACTAGGTGGGATGTAGTGATTGTGTTGTCTGTCCCAGATGCCAAAAATCAAGAACCAAGAAAACAATCAAAACACAATTTGATTTGTTTCGATTTTTCTTTCTTTTATGAAGGTTTATTCGATGGTTTCTGATAGTTTCAGGATCGAGTCGCGACCCACCAGTAGCTCTTCCGCGACCCACCGGTTGGGAACCGCTGGGCTAGAGTAACGTACTGCACTTATTTCATTGCCCCGCTTTCATTGATGTGCTAGTCTTCGTGTAAAGTGTAAAAGTGCATATTCTGGTCTATGTCGAATACAAAATCATTCCTTTTTAATGAAAATGAACGATGGAAAAATCATTTGCATAATGTCTAAAACCTACTGGAGTAAAATAATATACAGTGAGTCCCACGCAAGAGTTGGCCAACGACGCAGGTTCCTGCGGCGCGGTGGGCACAGCTCCAACTCCCGAGCGATCGGGTGAAATATCTACGCTAATATAGCCGCGATCGGTGAAATGATGGAGGTTCTCACATTTACAGTTAAAAGTACAGTGAAAATAAACACGTACCCCATCACAAGAGATGTTGGAAATGCTCTCCTCTTGCATCCACACAATACTGGTACCTTTTTAGGAAATTTTATTTCACGCGCATAAGTTCACCTTCCGAGATGAAGTTCTCTTGTGATACTGTCTTTAAGTTCTTCTAGTGTTCTAATGTATGGAAAATTGAGCTATACACTTCATTTTTTCAGGTTTCCCCATAAATAATATTCACATACTGTTAGAAGATCTTAAAGACAATATCACATAGGCCTATCACAAGAGAAATGAACTCTGTCTTGGAAGCTGAACTTATGCACGTGAAAGAAAATTTCCTAAAAAGGTGCCAGTATTGTGTGGATGCAAGAGGAGAACATTTCCAACATCTCTTGTGATGAGGTACGTGTTTATTTTCATTGTAATTTTAACTGTAAATGTGAGGAACTGAATCATTACACCGATCGGGGGTTTATTAGCGTAGATATTTCACCCGATCGATCGGGAGTTGGAGCTGTGCCTGCTGCGTCGCAGAATCCCGCGTCATTGGCCAACTCTTGCGTGGGACTCACTGTAGATTGTAGAGGAGTCTGAACTGAGTGTTTTATAGGTAGGTAGACCTATGTCAAAGCAGCTGCTTGGTCTTGAACGAGAAATACATTGTGCAATGACTTTGAATGCTTTCGAAACGATGTCATCTCTGCGAAATAAAGATAACGGATTTCCTAATTCCTGAATATCCTTACAATTATTGTATGGGTAGATCCCGTGAGGACGATCGCCGGATTTCACTCTTTTCGATTTATTTTCCAGGCACATAAAATCGTTGAAATATGAATCCCTGACAGCAACGATCTGGTTACTAGGTATACAGCAATGCTGTAATGTTGTAGGCTACAACAATGAGAGAGCAAGTGTTAATATCATATACCTATATCGAATTCGGTGGGCTCACTTGTTTTTTTAGCAGTAGCTATTTTTTCTTTGTTGTTCTGGGTATGGATCGTTAAGGTAGTTTACAAAATCGATCATCAATATTACTTATTGTTTAAGATCTCGTAGCTTCTGAAATGGGAATTTTCGGTCAATGGTTCCTTTCATAAAAAAAATATCAGTTTAGATTCCTCTGCAATCAGTAATATTTTTACCAGGGAGGTTTCAAAAATACATTTTTTGGACTGCATCATCATCATCAACATCATCTTAGCTGATGTTGACATGACGTGCACGATAAATCGTAACAGATTTTGGAAACTTTTTTAATATACTACTTTAATATTTTTGCCGTGGTCCTGTTAGTTTAGGCACTGCGCTACAGAACAGAAGGTCGCGGGTTCGGTTCCCGGTGAGGTCATTGTGATTTTTCAATTGACTTAGGGGAGATTGCCCCGTTGCCGGCCAGGCCTCGTTACCGGTCAACAAGTAGTTTACACATTAAACAGTTATGAAGTGGTATGCAGGAACACTATCTAGCGTCTTAATGTATAAACTACTTGTTGACCGGTAACGAGGCAATTTGCCCTACTCCTTCTGGTGACACTGTGACCCTGTCGACTCAGCCTGAAACAGAAATGAGAACCACGAGCATTCCTGGGGGTAAAGGCACCGGTGAGTAAGCATGGCAAATTACCATCTTCGTGCGCCCCCCCCCCCCTCCCCAAAGAGCCTCGACTCCAAAATCCTTAACTTAATAGTTACAATTGCTACAATTACATTGAATTAAGGTTCATTTTGCTGTAATGTGTGAATTTATGTGCGTAAATTCTACTTGGATCCATAAAATGGCATGGCCACTTGCATAGGCCTATAGCTTAAAATTTTATAAAACGTTATGAAACTTTTGAAATGTACAGATTTGAGATAATTGTATTAAATAAAGCTATCGACATTTTTGGTGACATGCCAGGTTACTGAGGACAGCTGTATCACCTGTCACTGGAGTCATAATGTTAAACAATATAGATACTATCTCATTGTTCGTGACTCCACGTGTATAGACCGTCATAGCAATTACATATTATCTTCGCACGATCTCTATGTAATAATATGTGCCGCCGCCGCCTGCATAAGCAACCAATGATGAAAGATATCGCGTCATAAGCAAACAAATGAAAGTAATGGATCTTCTCCTGAAATATTTCAGCTAAAGTCTCACCTCGTTTAATGGACATTCTAAGTGATCAGGTTCAAAGCATGAAACCGTAAAGTTAGTCTAAGGCATTAAAATTACATCACAGGAAGTTAAAGTTCCTTGAATTCCACAAAAAGTTTAATTAATTTGACCATCCTAAAAAAGAAGAAGGGTGTGGTATTACAGGGTGTTTTGATATGGTGAACAAGATAAATAACTTATAGGATCTAGGTGTAGGCCTATATTCTATCGTTAAGAGCTTTAATTCATGAACATAGATGTAATGATACCAGATTCTTAATGACTCCTTTGATCGATCACAACCAACTGCTACATAGCCATTTATATTATAGTAACTCCATATTTCTGGTAAATTACAAATGAATTTGAATGTGTGATGTCATAAATAATACTATAATCTAAACGATGGTTTATAGTTGCTAGGTTCGCTTTCGATTGTCGACTTACGAGGCAACACTTAAAAGCAAGCTAGCCTATTTATCAAGCCATTAAGTGTTTTTATTTTGCCCTCCACTCTCCCGGAGCCCTCGACCATAGACCATACTCCGGTCCCAAAACTTTTCGGCGCATTAGTTCTACTGCTCCATTAACCGTTCTTATATATTCTAAATCAATGGGGAAATGTGTGTAGAGTTAGCTGTTTGCTTCAGCACTAATAGAACTGTGTATTTTCTTTATGTTTGGTCATCTGTCTTGTAGGGGTCGTGCCTCCGATCCAGTATTCACCTGATAGTAAGGGAATCCCCGAGAGAAAATCTCACTTAGTTTCAATTCTGGTTTTTTCCCTAGACATCGTCATTTCCTGTTTTTTTTACACCTATTACTTATTATGACACCAGAACTTGAGTTCTGACGGCCATCTTTCGTCTGCGTGCGTTGCTACCTGAAAAAGAGTGCGTCGTGCCTGTCAATATCTAGCGCATACAATGCATGCTACGTTATCATGTGTTCACAGTCTTCACAGTCTTCACAGTAGCAGAGGTAGTCCTCTGCTAGGTTGAACCTCTTTAGGTTTGCTGTGAAGTATCCGTGCCCCGAGAAGAACTGTGATGTCGCGCAATCTATCGTTACATGTTCCAATCTGAGTCTGCCTCGATCGCTGGAGATTAGACATTAGTCCCTTTGGGGTATGCCTCCAGCATATTTCCCACATGGTACCTAATTGTTTTGTTTCTAAGTAGGGAGTTAAGCGCCGTCTTCTTTTGAGTGTTATAAATTTCCGGTGTGATTTCGATTTCACCAATCCAAGTTGGAAAGTGTTTTCTAATTTTGTAGGCTTTAGCCTTTTCCTCTGCTACCAAGTCCGCTGAATTTTCCCCATCTATGACTGCTAGAACACCCCATATACGTAGTTGAATAGGCACGTGTCACTCTAAGCAGGGTTGTAATTTGTATTGACATTAATTTATTATTTTGTCCCACTGTTAGGTACGGAGCCCAACCATGAGCTGCGTACGTTATAAGTGCTTCAAATACTGCTTAGCTTATCAGTCAAGGAGAGGTTAAAATTCATCTTATATTGTTTTGCAGCTAAAATTAATATCAGAAACATGGAAATATGGGCAAGAGCAGTCACAGGGTATTGGAAATGTTGATCGACACAACACCAACATAACAACGTGCCTCCATATACCGTACATAATTATAATTAAATATCCAAGACCATTAACCTATCTATATTTGTTGTGCGAGTGTGCGAAAGAAACACTCTGTTTAAAAAAGTAAGCAATAAAATATGTTTTATTTCACTGAATTATTATAATAGCCTATCTTGTCAATTTCAATTTAATTTTATGTTTAAAAAATGTCATATGTAAAACAATATTTGTTTCTCTTAAGCCTAAGTTGTAAATTATTGTTTTAATTTAAGGATTAAAATGAACTTTATTGTGTTCCTTCCCTACATGCAGCATGAATTAAATGAATAAATTCTGGTAATATATTATGGAACATGTAATTAGTAAAAGTTATAAAATTCAAATCTTAAATTTTAAAAATGATTTATTTAACAACCTAATTTACTATGTAAATCTAATCCTCCATGATGTTTTCCCATATTGCACACGAATTCACCTGTACTGCATAATTGAATGCCATTGCACTCAGAATATTTAAAAAAATGTTTGAAAAATAAGCTACTAACACATAAAAATAGTTATCTCAAGAAAGCATCAACCAATAGGCCTACTTTTGAAACTTCTACTGCATCATCTCTAGCTATCATAGCCTATCCACCATGCTGTAAAAATGGTTGAATTTGGTTCCTTTTATTGGAATAGGGATTGGCATCAGCTACAATGACTGACGTTTCGTCCACATATTCCCCTGTCGTAAACAGTAATTATGAATGAAGCCCGGCAGCTTTAATGTATTTAACTTTTGATTGATGACACATACGCCTTGAGCTCGGTTGAAAACTTAACCACAATACAACCTAATTGCTTTCATTAGAGTATTTGCTGGTTAACTATCCAGCCTAAAATGAATAGGTGTTAAGTTTCTGTTCTTTACATTATAATAATCCCTTGAACTGGCAAAAGGCCAAAATCTACAACAATATATCATGCAACGTATAAGAGTCATTGCCCTGAAATTTTCCGTCCTTTCAAGTTCAATACACCGAAGGCTAAATAAAGCTTTCTTGGCTAACGAGATGATTCAAGGCCAGAAATAACTTTCAGTTAAAACAATACTGAGAGGGCAATTCCACGAACTGTTATTTAATTGATTCGATTTTATGAGATATGCTGGGAGAAGAAAACAAAAACAAAAAATGAGAAACGCTTGATTGCACAGATAGAACTGCCCATGGCATAATCAAAATAGAAGACCACACAAATGGCTAATAATTACAGAGAAAGGTTAGAAGAAATAAAACAATAATCGAGGTAAAGTCTACCAAAGAAACGGAAGCAGAAATAAAGGAGTTGCGAAGCAGTTCAGAGAAAATGAAAATTAAGATTTGTAAAAAATAATATAATATGGACTTTAGATAAAATGCAATAAATATTATTTTACAAAAATTGAAACAAAGAAATTTGGTGACAAATACACTGATGGATGAAGTCTGCATGGAAAAATAACTGAGCTCCTCTAAAGCGAAGTACAGTAGGGAAAACTACCACATGTTCTACCCACGACAAATTCAAGAGACAATTTGGAAAATTAAAACTACCTCACACTATTGCACCGCCCCTGAGGAAGAAGGCGAAAGTCCACCCCCACACTCACTCATCACACCAAAAACAATACAAAAATAAATCAACACTAGGCCGACCCAAAGATATTCATACAAACAGTATGAGTTACCCCTGGCTATTAGGTGCAATTAGCAAGAAATAAAAATAATATTTCTTTTATTTTTCGCAAAAAGGAATTTAAAAGAAATTCTTTGGGAAGCGAATTCAAATTTTCAGAAATACTAAGAAGCTGAAATAAATTTATTTGTTATTTACATTAAACCATCTGACAATGTGACTTTATTAGTGCGAATTGTGGCAAGTAATTTTTTTCCACGAGCTCCCCATAATTGTGAAGTATGAAAATAGATCTATTTAAAAGTAATTAAAGTCTACAACACAAACAAAATGTCAGTACCATAGCGCATCGCCAAATCCAAATTTAAAAACTGAAAATCACTTTTTGATAGTTAATTTTGCTATAAGGTTCGAATTCTGCCTTAAAAAAACCATCAGTACATTTTCAAGTCTTTCGTCTCTTAAATCAAATCCTGCAAGTTGATAAAAATCAATTCATTGTAGAGTGCTCTCTTAGGTGCAAGATAACATATGAGAATTCTTATAGCAATTTCTATGTTAATAAGGAAAACTCAAGCGTTTTTTTCTAGTTCAATCCAGGTTTCTTTGTAGTCAGTTTAAGAATGTTATGGCTTGCCCGCGGAAATATCTTCGAGGGCCGGATCAGGCCCTTGGACCGCCTATAGAGAAGCTGGACTTAAACGAAAGAAAAAGGAGGTCCAATATTAAAGATATCTACACATAAATTTGTTTAAATATAATTGTGTATACTTGTATATGATATACAGGCATACGACGTATCAACATTGTAACAGCATATAGTTCTAAAGAAATCACAATTACTCATACCTAGAAGCTAATTGGTGGGCTTATTCAGAATAAATCCTATAACTTACTACTAATATATTTCTAGTCTGATGAAAAAAAAAAACATTTCAAATGACCATTTGTTCCGTTTAACTGACTCAGTTACTCCGAATATCGCAAAAATGTTCCCTATGGCATACATCAATAAAACAAGGGTGGTCAAAGTAATTGATTTTAAGCAAAAAGGAAATTCTCAGAAAATGATTTTTGGGCAGGTAGCCTATACCCGAAGGGCTTCTTGGACTGCCTACTTTAATATTTACATCAAATTTATTCAATCTTTTTAAAATATAAATTAAACAAGTTAAGAATAAGAATTACTGAATTACTTCTTACTCGTCGAAGGCAAGTCTGACAGTATTTATCGAAACAATTACTATTAGGTATAATGTTATAATTGTAATGTTAATTACATTCATTATAATGTAATAATTACTATTCTGTAACATTACTGCATACCTAATTCATCCAAGATTACCCGAACAGTTTCATTAAGTGTTTAATTTGGTAAATTTTTTGTCACTTTTGATTTTTTATTTTTAAGTAATCTTTTGAAAAGAGACATGCTCCTCATTAGATGACCGGAGCGTTGTAAATTACTGGGAAGAATAAATAAGATTGACATGTACGAGCAAAATACATTATTCCCTCCCACATAACTAGAATTATAGCGGCGAGAGGAAATTTGGGGAATTGGAAGAAGCTGTTCAGCATGGCTTATGGATCAATTGCGATGACATAAGAGGGTGGATCGAAAAGTAACGCACAATAATTTTTTTCTGCGTTGGTATTGCGGCTGGGATGATGAACTTTCACCAAGATGGAGTTTGAAGCTACCGCTACGGACGCTATTTGTTCTAATTAGAGGTGTACATATTCTGATTTTAGCTTGCTTGCCCCTTTGAAATTCTGCAACCAGTCACAGCTTTTAACTTGCTTGACTAGAAAGCAAGCCAGATTACAACGATGATAAGAAACACTGTCGCTATGAGTCACAAGCTCTTCATAACTTGGTGGGTTGCACAGGACCTAAGGAAACTGCAAGGCCTGGCGGAAAGAATATGAAACTGGGTATAGCAGTGCACTGGTAAGTCGTGCAGTAACGTAGTTGAGAACTTCAGATGTGTTTAGAGAATTTTACCCTGAAGGAAGCCGAGGAGAAACTAAAATGTGGACAGTTTGAATTATCAATGAACAAAGGTATAATTGTACAAGTCCGGCATGGGTAAAATTTTCAAACATTTTCGAGAAAACATCATAAAAACATTAATAACAATAACAAAACTCCCTTTAGGCAAGCCTACAAGCTGAGGTAGATTTCGAAGTGCTTTTGTTTTAATTTACTGTCGCTGCGTAGCACTCTTCTTCTTTATCCTTGGCATGACAAACCCGCAATAATAACTGCAAAAAAGAGGAAAGATAACTTTTTCAAACATTCAAATCTCGCCTCATATGAGAACTGTCAAGAAACTAGTTATTGATTTGTAGAGTACTCATCAAGAGCTTTTCAACGATACCCCACAAGACGTAGTTTCGAAAATTTCGAATTTCCATCACCATACCCCCACCCCCACTCGTACTCCCAAAACCC
Source organism: Ectobius pallidus (assembly GCA_964059195.1). Classification (NCBI taxonomy): domain Eukaryota; kingdom Metazoa; phylum Arthropoda; class Insecta; order Blattodea; family Ectobiidae; genus Ectobius; species Ectobius pallidus. The sequence goes on along the minus strand of CAXKWD010000010.1, from coordinate 25,701,753 downwards.
CCGAATCGTTGGTGTCACTGTGAACTCCATAAGGAGTACTCTAATTTATTCAATCAAATTTTCCCTCTATACTTCATAGGGGCCGAGATATAAATGTTTTAAAATTTCAACCCCCTCCCCCGACCATTCATTCTCATTAACGAACTTGTCTGAACTATTGGGCCTAGAAATAACATAAAAAATTTGATTCAATTATCTTGAAAATTACGGCCGCTAGCGTGTAAAGATATATATATATATATATATATATATATACATATAATGTATATAAATGTAAATATCACAATTTTTTTAACAGGCGGTGGTTTCGTACTTAGGGAGGCATGAAACGTAAAGATATGAACGAATTTTTTGAAAGACATTAGGTAGATTTTTCTTCGAAATCTACCTAATAATAAAAATAATAATTGTGTTAAGATGCTAAAACGATTTTTAATACTTTATCCACCTTTTATTTATCTGTATGGTGAATTTCTTCTACCAGCATGTAGAAAAGCAAGAAAGTATTACCTACACTTAGCAACTACAGTTGTTTAGCTGATAGGAATGTCGCAAGCTTATTTTGGCTTGCCTAGGCTGGGTTTGACCTGACCCAGCAAGCTTAAAGAAACCTGCCTGCTTCCTAGCTATGACGCTGGCAACTTGCTTGCCTGGCGTTCAAGCGGGTATGGGCAAGCTAAAATCGAGATTTGTACACCTCTAGTTCTAATATATAGCTCTAGCGAGAGAAGCGCGAACTATGCAACAAAGATGGCGCGCATGTTACTATCGTCCACTTGTAAAGAGCAGGGATTTTTATGGGATAAAGGGCATAACCCGAGTGAAATTCACAAGGACAAGCGTGGCGTATATGGGGACGACTGTATGGACCGGGAAAGCTCGCCCCCATGTTGCAGCTGCTGTTCATGAGAAAATCAACAAATTTGGTTGGGAGGAGCTCCAACATCCTCCATACAATCCAGATCTGGCACTGTCGGACTTTCATTTGTTTGGTCCTATGAAGAAATTCCTGGCCGGTAAACGCTTTGCGTCAGATGCTGAAGTGAAAACAGCAATCAGTTCAAAGAACAGGGTATTTTGAGAATGGTGTCACGATGGGAGAAATTTGTTGAGAAACTTGGCGACTATGTAGAAAAATAGACAAGAGATATCCCTTCATGTTTGTAATTGTACCTATTAAACTTTTTGTAAAATATATATATATATTATGCGTTAATTTTCCATCCAACTTCGTAGGCCTACATTATAATTGTAGACAAAGGAAGTCTAGAGACTAAGTATTTTACCAAATTCCAGACTCAAAGCAGCTACACGCCTACCTAGAACTACGTGATAAGCTGAACGTAAGAACATTTCTAAGAAACCAATAAGTCCAGGGCAATTGAATAAAACAAAATGTTCAATAGCCTATTTTACGTACGACTTACAATCTAAAAGGACTCTGCCAATGGGAAGTTCATGTTTCTCAAAACATCCTCCCACTGTTTCAAAATAATGTGCATCATAACTCAATGGACGCCTACAAGAACCTTTTGTGAAGACTTCACAAGACATAAAATGTAATGACTTCTTCCAAGTTCCTCCTGGGGAAATGCCCAGTCAAGACCTACACTGCAAATCTTTTACACAATGGCACTGTGGTCGCTAGGTATATCAAAGTGATATATTAATCAAGATAGTATCACAAACTTCAAGAAAATGAAGTCGTTATAAATTTTAGTCGCAAAGAATCCTGCTTAACGATTACATATTTTGTACTTCAGGAGCAATGTCCTTATATTGTAAGAGCAAAACGTGGGAAGTAGAAACCAATACAACTTAAAATTATAAATTTTACATCAGAAACATGAAAAATGCTCTCAAGAAAAAAAGAGATGTTCGCAGGATTTGTCCTTTTTTGTTATTTTACGCAAATCTGGGGATTCCTTGAAATGTAAGGTGTTAAGTTTACGTTATTATTTGTAATAAAAAAACTGAGTTTGCACGATAGGTCTATGCTAAATAGGCGATAACAAAGTCGCTTAAAATATCCACTCGTTCATTTGCTCCGGTGTAACAATGTCAAAACGGCCTTGTTGGATATCGATAATAACTGCGACTTACTTGTTACTGAGAAAAGTTATGTTATTTTGTTTTTGTTTTATATTGTTTTGTTTTGTTTTATTTTATTTTATTTTATTAAAATTACAAACCTTGATGTAAAATTATAACCTATTTAAATTTCAAGATTATTTATACAATTCCATTATCTTTTCTTGCTTACCAGAATACTAAGGCAATATTTTCTTGCTGTACTTCTTGCACTTCTGGGAAGACACCCTTGAGAGATCAAGCCTTTTAGGATAAATAAAAATAAAAAAAAAATATAAACTTGCATGTAATTTTTGCCCTCCATGCATTTTACAAATTACAAAATGTAATAACAATCAATTAGCCAGTCTGGTATTAATTATTCTAAGAACATATTATTACCCTTAATACAATTTATAGTATCTGTGCATTTCATTCATTCCAAATGGTTTGAGAAACATAGACAAGTACATAATAAAGTTAAATTTATATTGCAGGCTGGACTTGATATCTATGCTTTTATAATATAAAGGCAAATCAATATATTGTGTTAATATTCCCCTAAATATATAAAATAAAAGACAACGAAAAAAATAAGAACACTGGAAATAATAATGATTGCACCAATCATAAAAGAATATTTTTCATGAAGCATGTGCATAACAAATCATCGTGACTTCCTCGTCAATTCATCCGAACCTTGACAAGGGCTGTCAGGCTTCGAGAAGGCCATCATCTGACTAGCTTGACAGATATCTAACTCAAGTCATCTACAAATTATTTAGTTTTCTTCTTTGTGGGAACCTTATGCATGACTAACTTAACTCCATACGCCGTTTTCAATAATGAAACCTTACTCGGTGCAAAACGCATCTAAAACAACTTCTGATATTGAATATGAAAGTGATATAAGTAATTATATGCATGTAATTGCCTATTAGAATAGTTGGTTGGCTAGACATTAAAATGATAATTTAGTATTTAAAATTTTTCGTTAGGGACATGGGGACATTATAATTGCAGGTATAACGATCCCACCTCCAATAGACTACTGTTTGATTACGATACTGGTTTTAAATTTATATTAAGGGTATAAAGGTGGTTTCTGTCCTATGTCATAATTAATCCCTGAATGGACAACGTTGAAGTTTATTAACATAAACAAAGTTAACAATTTTCAGACCACATGAGTAACCATTAGAACAACTCTAGGACAAAAAGAAGAAAAGATAATCAAATTCAAATGCCGCTCTAACTGTTATGTATGATCCTGAATCTTGAACAAAACCAAGACAATAAGCCAAGAATATTTTCAATTGAAATCAAATTTCTGAGATATGTAACACTTAAAGATTAGGCTATAAAATACCTGACTTATTAAGAAATTATGAAATACGAGTGTGTACTTAGCAAGTTACTTGTCCAATTTCACAGAATACTAGAAAACAAACTACCCTAACGAACTATATTTTAAACGTAAACGTGGCTGCATAGAAAATGGTGTTAAGTTAGAGTATCATTTTCATCACCTTACCGTAAAAAAAATTAGAAGAAGAAGATGAAGACTGCAAAAATACGAGTCCATAACAAAAAATCATGTAATAGCTATTTTTAAGTAGTCTATTTCAAATAATGCTTTGCTTTTCCTGTTAATAACAGAGATTAATATGATCATTATATTATTTCTGTTGTCATATTTCTAAAGCAAATATTTCTATCGGTTCACTACAATTAGATGATCGTTGTATAGCGCCTTTCAATATTTCTTCTGACCTTAAAATACGATGTTCATTTGAGTGTTAAGGTTAGTTCATCAATTCGTTCACCGAAATAATATTTCTATAAATACATTTTGATCGATAGCTCGTCCATATATAATTACTCAGTTCAAGACCATTACATGAGAAATAATAATATATAGACGATACATGATTTTTGAACAATTAAAAAAATACATTGCTGTAAGTGTACACACTAATATCTTTAAGGATTTAGTATGTGACCAAACGAATGTATACTTATCGTACTAAGGTATGGTTATTTCTATGCCATAAGTTTCCATTATAGCAACTTATCTCGAAAAGGCGTAGGGTTGATTCAGTTGAAAAATTCGTCACTTGTGGCAAGTCCTACATTGCGTGAATGGCAGCTATCGCACTGTTTGTTGTATGTTTTGCGAATGATTTTCTGGTGTTTTGTAAAGTGATGCCTAAATATTTAAATGACGAGACTATTTCGAGATTCACCACTGCACATGTTAGTATATCGTTTTTTGGCAAGCTATTCCCCGTTCCTGAATTTCATTGCTTCTGTTTTGCAACCAACAGTTGTACGGCTCGAGGAGACAATTACCATGTCACCTGCACATATAAATTGCAAGTGACTCCGCTTGTTACATCTGATGTCATGGCACTAAATAGTAACGGGTCTAATTGGGCCACCATACATAATTCCATTTGTCTTTACAATTTCCTTTGTTCGTGTTAGTACATCCTCTAGAGTTAAACAATAATTTATACGGGAGAATGTTTGCCAGTAGTTGTGCAGTGGAGTCGGGTGGTTCAATAATTGAATTTGATAATCTTGTTAACTGGATTTGTCGATTAACGGTGCCAAATGCTTCCGCATAATCGATGAAGATTGCATAGAGAAATGACTTTGGCGAGCTCAGGCTGACATGGACTTCATTGAGGATTTGAATTTCTGCTTGTATATTTGATTTATCTGGCATGAATCCAAACTGTTCTTGAGAGACTATGTTATGTGTTTAGCCACGTACATGTTTTTCAGAGATTAAGCTATACAAAAATAAAGTTAGAAGTTGGAAGATCACATAAAATAAAAATAAAAAACTTAAACGTTGAGTTTAACAGTTACCTGGTCTACCCGGTATTGTTATCATGATGATGAGTTTTCTGCTCGAAAGCTCCTTCAAGACCTGGAACGAAGTCGAAGGCATTGACTCGTCTAAGTTTTTCGGACAAGAGTGAAACCGCGGAGATTTGCCACTACTATAAAATCAACGACCCAGCTGGAATTCGACCACAGGAAGAATGGGTGGAAGCAGCCACACTACCAACTCCCCCATGCACGACAGCGGACGCACTGGTCTCATAAGTTACTAAAATTGAATAATTTTTAGCGAAGTTATACTTATAGGAATTTTAGTGATTTTAGACTTTATAGTGTTTATCCTTTAAGTGATTTTACAATTTTATGAAATTCTACATATTCACTGAAACATAGGCTTATTAAGAATTTTAACATTCCTCGCCGGTTGGTTCACTGTAAATAATTTCCGAAACATCATAACTTAACTCTGATCTTGATAAATCCACAAAATCTTTTGTCCAACTGGTTACATGTTTCAGATAATTTATATTAAAACAGAATAAATTTTAAAAAGAGATGCTTCCACCCACAGTTACAATAAATTGTGTTCAATGGACACTTGCCTCAAGGCAGGCAAGCATTGCCTTAACGGAATGTTTTAAATACGTGTTTCAGGACAAAATTATTAGATTTTAAGGGATACTATCTGTTTCTAAAAATGCAGTTTGTTCCTAATTTTCTGATATTACGGCAATAATACAGTCTCTTTAACTCCATTTGATATAACAAATGAAATAACTCCACAAAATAATTTATTTATAATTAACTTATAATTATCATTATCGAATCTTTCATTGAATATTCATTTTAATATACATTTCAAATTACTAGCAATATAAACTTACTTAGTGAGTTGAAATCAAGTATGCCATACACTTAGATAACTTTTAAAATAATGTTAGCCAGCTTAGTCAGAAAGCATGATGAGGTGGCACCTTATCTTGGGAAAAAGGTATTAGGGACATTACTGTGCACATCGCTTGAAACTATTCAAGTTACTTCACTCTTGCATGCAGTTACTGATGGAAATATTTTCCATATGGGAATGAACCTCTTTATTGTTTGCTTTTGACATTATGCCAGGAATTGAGAACATTTTTAAAAAGATGTGATTACCATTTACTGTAACTGACCTCTAGATTAGTATTAAAAGCCACATGGCAAACATGCTGGGCAATAAACAATAAAAAAAAACAAATGAACCTGGCAAGTCAGATCGGTAAGTCAAAGTTATCGTTCAATTAGAACTTATTTTTCCTGGAAATGACCGTAGATTTTTATTAAGGTACTATTATCTTTCGGCTTGATAGCCGGATATAACCACTGAACGAATGAATGCACTTCATAGTCTAGGCTCTAGGTTCTAGTAGATTCCAGGTTCCCTTACCAACTTTTTCTGCAAAGAATGCAATAGGCCTAGTATTGTTCCCTATTCTGTAAATCTATAGTGATTATGTAATTATGTAATGTTTGGGTAGTCTGTTTGCGGTCTCCTAATAGTGCGGCCATTTCTTTTTGCTATTTCTGAATTGAAGTACCGGTATTTATCATGGACTACACTAGGCTAATCTCTACACAGCTGGAAGTCATTCTGATTGGTGTCAGCTCCACACAACGACAACCTTCTTTGTACTGTAGCTGAAAAGGGCAAATATTTAGCATAATGCAACTCAGGAAGTTAGAATCTTTTTGCTTACACCTAATTCAGTTGTGCTGTTCACTGATTGACAAGTCTAAGGTTGTGGGTAATATAGTGTAAGCAGCAGTTCTAGAAAATGAGGTCGTCATAACATGAGAAATACTATACCATATTGAACTTTCCACTCAGTATAAACACTTCGGCTTGGTGGCCAAACCTACTAAACTAGCAGGAATCTGTACTTGGACAATGTATCTTCCCAGAAATTTCCTTTGACTTATCATTGGTGGTATCGAGCAGTGTTAACAGTATTAAAGTATTAAAGTATTAAATAAATAAATAAAGTGTTAGGGACAGCTGGAAGTTATTCTGCATTGGTGTCAGGTCCACGTCTACCAGCTTCTTTGTACTGTAGCCGAAATAGGACAAATGTTTCCTGGAACTGAGGAAGTTAGAATCTATCTCTTGACAACTAACTGAGTTGCTACTGACCATTGATTGACAGGTCTCGGAGAAGTGGATAAAATAGTGCAAGTAGGCCTATGGTAGTTGTCCCAGAAGAGCAGGTCGCCATATCATGAAAATTTTGTATCGTAGTGAACTTTCCACTCAGTATAGGCCTAACCACTTTGGATTGGTGGCCTTACCTAGTAAATTAGCAAGAATCTCAACTTTGACTATGCCTACCTCCCCCGCCCTGAAAACTCTTTGATTTGTCATGTGTGGTAACGAGCATTGTCAGGGATTCTCTCCCTACTTACCAGATATGATGCTAGTGGTATTATGTCACAAGCGAACCGCCTTTGAGATTGCGTCTACTTTAATATAGCATGCGTGTGTTGAGGAATCGCTCTGTACACTCAAAACGCGAGACGACACAAATCTCCGGGGCACCTCGAGGAGGGGAAATTGTATGCTTCTGGGTCCAGGATACATGCGCGAATAATATCTTCAACTACATTCACTAGGAAACGCCAGCTCTCTGTGCCCATTGAAAAAAAAAAGTGTGCTGTGGAAAGCCACTCGACAGAAGTGAAACTTGTTTTAATTTTTGGATTTGTTCAATATTGGATTATTGGATTTTTTCAATTTTGGATTGTTGGACTGTTTTAATATTGGGTTTCTGGATTTTTTATTTTAGATTTTGGATTTTATTAATTTTTTATATTTTAATTTTTTTAATTTTGGAAATTTGAATTTTTAAATTCTGGATATTTTTAAATTTTGGGTCTAATTATTTAATTTTTAATTTTTAAATTTTGGATTTTGGATTTTTTAGTTTTTAAGTTTTGGATCATTGAATTTTTTAATTTTGGAATTTTGAATTTTTTAAATTTTGAATCTTTGAATTTTTTATCTTTTGGATTTTCGATTTTTAATTATGGGTTTTTAGATTTTTAAATTTTCGATTTTATAATGTTGGATTTTTTTATTTTGTATTTTTATTTCTGGAACTTTGAATATAATTTTTTAGATTTTTAATTTTGGATGATTCAATTTTTTATTTTTGGAATGTTTTATTTTGGTTTATTTAATTTTGGATTTTGGATTTTTAATTTTTTTTAGTTTTGGATTTTTGAATTTTTAAATATTTTATAAGCCTAATCATTGAGTTGATTGTTTTCTGTTTAGTCCGTTCCGTCTCAACCCCACTAATTTCGTGACGATTTTGTTCGTAACGCAAGTTTGGGTTAACTCCTAGCACGGCTCAAGAAGTTTCACTTCAAAAATTGGTCGAATTCAATAAAGAGCAGTATCCAGGGTTCAGCATCACCATGCTAATTCACCAACCATTCGTTATCACTTCAATTAAATGATAAGTTACGTAGATAACAAATCTTTGTCACTATACCAAGTCCGCTTTTACCAGCATCTTCGATTGCCACAGAACACATTTACATTGAATTCTTGCGGAAGACTATATCGAATATAAATAATTGTTACATAACTTTCAGAAAATAACTTTTAAAATATATTCATGCCCAAACAGAATGGCAGCCATATTGAGCTCGAGTACATTCGAGCTGCAGAAAACTATTTGAACGCTAGTTACCGATACTTTTAACGTTAATCTACCGCTAAAAAGAAACATTTTCTGTATTCAAACTGTGCGGTCTAGAAATTTGGTATTTCCCTTAATAATTATCTAGTACTGCGTTTTATTTGTTTTAACACTCTATCTGCAAGAAGAATTAGAGTAGGCTTAAGTCTTGATTATCATAAAACCGTATCATCTGTTCGCATCGAAAGAGATTCCACGGTGGCTGCCTCTCCTAAGCGCGTAGGTGGAGAGGTACACCTAGTAGGCGCGAATGTTCTTGAGAAATTAACTCAGCGACGAAAAATATAGTGGTGATTAAATAACTGCTGGTGAGTTTAGTGATGAAAATGAATTATCGAGTGTTGACGAGTCTAAATTTTATATTAAGGCGTAAAATTTCGCGATCAGTTGCTTGTAGTAAAAATATTAACATTCTGAACAGTAAGAAGTAATCACAACAAGAATAGCCTATGTTAACTCTACAGTGAAAAGTAGGTCCATTTAAAAAAAAGCCATTCATAAATACTCCATGAAAAGATAATATATTATTCTATAAGATATGGTAAAAACAATATAGTAGTCTATAGACACGTTGCTTGAATTTGTTCAAATCAGGAGTGCCCTAAGGAAGACTTTTCAGGATTTTAAACAGAAATTAATTTTCATAAAGGGACTGCTCATACTCTAATTGCTGCGTTGACATATTTAATTGCTAATAAACCAAAATATCAAGCAAAAAAAGTTAAATTTTGCTTTGCAGACATGAATGTTTAATCTGTACCAATTGTTTGAGACAGTCTATGCGTTCACACATAAGCTCTTTGCATCAACGACGGACACGTTGCCTGAATATCTGAGCTGTCATTCGTCAAATTCACATTGGCTTCCAAAACTTGCTTGGGAAACCATCAAACTTATGTGCAAATTTTAACCTTGGGTAGCATATGAGAACATCAACTACGGACAAGATACTTAAGAAGTCAATACCCTTCCTCTATTATATTATGTAGATGGGATAATAATCTGGAAATCCCATCTATCCCAAAATGTTTCTGTTTTGACACCTAGCATACGTAAAAATTTATTAATTCTTTCTTTTTCAGTCTACTAAAAGAATGTGTTTCGCTTTACAGAATAAAAGAACAACATAGAGCATGGCATTGTTCACATCTTTATCAGAATGTTTCAAATACAAATCAGAAAACTACATTTATAATTTTAGATTTCATGTTTTTGAGCTCATAAATTTTCAGTTCAATATTATAAATTAGGGTAGATATATCTAGCAACTTATTTAAATTGTATAATTACATAAATTTAATTTAAGCTAAACCTGGTAACTATGAAATAACAAATATCTGAAATTTCTTCCTACCTCAGACAATAATATTATCTTATCCGTTCCAGAATTTAAAATAATAAGAAAGGCTTCTTATGTTGGTGCGTTGCAAAATTTAAGCGTAATTACAATTTATTTCTGTTGGAACATAATATACTTATTATGTATGACGATATCATAATGTCACTCGTTTCGAAACTGATCACAATTATGACAACGGTGTGGTTGGCCTATCGATTATTATCGAACACGAAACGATCTTGAGACCTTGGGAGTAGCAGCTGACAACTGCGTAATAATCAATCTGTATTTAAAATAAAATCAGGTAAACTGATATAACAAGGTGCCAGTATGTTTTTGTTGAATCAATTAGGCCTATAATTGCAATTATAATATGCAGAAAATAAGTTTTTCTAATCAGATTAAAATCGACCAGCGTCAGCAGAACTACAGATTTGTGATACCTTGACAATCGCGTATTGACATAAAAAATAATAAAAATAAAAAATAAAAAAAAACAGTCAAATCAACCGGCTCCGGGATTTGATCCGGGGCCTTCCAGAATACGAGTCCAAGGCGTTACCATTTGGCCAACTCAGTCAGTTTGACGGTGTCGTTTAATAAGCATAAGTGAAGGAATAGTGTTAACTGTCAAATTATACCGGTAGACAAAAATTTAAAAACATGTGACTTTTAATTAGTCGTTACTCTGGTACCGGTCAACCGATTAGGTCCAAAATTAATAGGCTTCTTGCAATGGACGTTATAAATGCGTATACCAAGTTTCATGAAAGTCCGATAAAGCATATTTGAGTTATGGGGAATTTTGTTATATAATACCATAAAAATGCACTAAATTGGGCATTATTCCGGTACCGGCCAACCTATTTGGTCCAATATCAACAGACGTCTTCCCATGGACATTATAAATGTGTATACCAAATTTCATGAAAATCCGATAAAGCGTATTTGACTTATGGCGCTTTTAAATGAAAACACTAAATTGGGTTTGACGCCGGTACCGGTGAACCGATTTGGTTCAATAACAACAGGGTTCTTCCCATGGTCATTGTAAATGCGTATACAAAGTTTCATGAAAATCCGATAAAGCGTATTTGAGTTATGGCGCGTACAGACACACGGACAGACAGACAGACAGACGGACGGACAGACATTTTTCGTCCCCCACACACAATCTCATAAAGTACCATACTGGCACTTAATAAAACCAATTCTGTTCGTGTTAATTTTGATATCATACTAAAATGAATTCATTTCGTGTTGTCAAAATCCAGTTTCAAGAAAATTACCTAAAGGAAGCTTCGATTTGAACGACGCTATGAGCAGCCATCTTTCATAGAAGACAAGAACTACGACAGCCATCTGATGCAAAGGTTATGGTGGGCTCGTTGCCGTTTGAGTGAATCTAGCATATCGAAATTTAAACATTCAGACCAATTATGGTTGAACAAGCGTTGCTCGTTTCATAAACATACTCTATCTCAATAAATGCCATTATAGGTTTGTTGCATAATGCACTATTTCACTTGCGGTGTAATGAATTATAAACAAATATGTTAAGATCAAACGATTACACAACAGACTTTGAGGATTACTATAAATTCAGCAATATTTTCAAATTGGGGGATTAAATTAGTGAAACGTTCAGATAATATTATGAGTGCACTGCAATCTAGAGAAATCATTGAAACTGTTGAAAAAGTGTTTAAAATCTCACTCATGACACGAGTAGGTAGCTCTCTCTTTTGGTAGATTTTAAAATTATTTCGTCTATTATGCGTTTAAATAAGAACTGGTGAAATTTTTTCTTTAACGAAACTCGAGAGTTAATGTTCAGCTAATGTGTACAATAAATAGCAGAACCTTAACGTAACAAGGTCATTTAAGAAAATAAGAGTCTCGATCTTATATAACCCAGCGATGTTAGAAAATCACCTTAAAGTGAATACAAAATCAAAGGGAAAACAATACCACACGCAAAGGAGCTGTCCCCTCAGGTGTTCTTCAAATGGAAGTGCCAAGTATTGAATTACCTTCACTACACTTGGAGTGAGGTAGCCGAACAAGGGAAGCGGATGGGATATCCGAGGCCAAAGCAGTTTAGAGGTGAATGGCCATAGAAAAATAATAATGGAATACATAAGTGAATTCAGACTTATTTATACATTTTATGTTCAGTCTAATTTTTCAGATTAAATTGATAGAGTATTGCGAAAATAGGCTGTCATGTTTATTGCTCTCTCACTTTATTTACAGTTAACTGATGGTATTACGTTTAGTCACCAGGTACTTTTACCTGGAAAAATGTCCGAAGTTAATGGTATTTTAACATATTGCATGTGAGTATTTCGTGGTGTAGAATCCAAGTTTTCCCATTCAAGAACACTTTGCGAACTTCAGGGCAGCCGAAAACCTCGAAATGTTTTGACTTTTTTCAGTGTTTTCCTTATAACTCCTTATAACAACGCGTTTTAGCTCAAAACACTCGGCTAAAAAAGTTAAAAATCATTCAATTTCCTACAATTTGCACTCTTTATACTTTTTAAACCCTGCCCCGAAGTTCGCACAGGGTTCTCGAATTGGAAAAGTTGGATTCTACACCAGGAAATACCCATATACAATATATTAGTTCGGTAGTGTCCAGGAATTATTGTCCCGCAAAAATTCGTTACATGCATGTACGCTAAACCTGTAAACAAGGGACTATGCATATTAAATATGCACATATGAGCTTTGGGAAAGAAAGTCCAATCGTCAAAAAAGACATTGATTAGCTCATGAAGTTTTAGGAAACGGCGAGATATGAAGGGACATATCCTGATTGGCCTACTTATGTTATTCTTGTTTACAAACATCTTGATTTCAGTGTTATGGAGAAGCACCCATTCAATGATTAAATGTTTTCAGGAAGAACTGAATTATTCAAATGTGTTTATATCGATGAGATAAAATTAAACACCACCCACATTACGTACTGCCTAACATTATTATAAGTTTACTTTGTGAAAAATTAGCTTGTATTGGACGAAAGCTGAACTCTGGATTCTAGCATGACAAGAAATTTCATTATTCTGGTACATCAGAGTAAGTATAATCACATATTTAGCTTGATTTGTCTATTGCCATTGATTGGTTTATTTCATCATACAATACATAACATAAGGGACTCTCGGTTACAAACAATGCTTTGCCGCAGAGCCCCTTTGTTGAGAAAAAGAAAACTATTGGTATCACTCTCAGAACAAGAACAAACACAAAAACTATGAAAATACATATAATTGTTTCAACATGTTAATCCTTACCTACAACTTTTTATTATTATTATTATTATTTTTTAAGTATTAATTACCAATTATACCGTCTTACTATCGCTTTCAATTTTTTTACCCCAAATTCTCTTAATTATAAACATGAATTTTCCCATTTTTTTCAGTAAAATCTCGTTTTTTGTTGTACATAATTTCTTATATGCTATGCTACTGTTCATTCTTAAATATTTCCTGTCAATGTACATTTTTCTCAGTTCTTCTGTTACAGTGCACTCTAATAAGATGTGCTTTGCGTTTTCTTCCTTCCTGCAGAGTGGACACATTCCACTAGGTGTAAACCCTCTTAAGTTTCTTAACCTCCATATACCCAATCTTAACCAAGCCAAACCAGTTCTTTCATTGCTATCACATGTAAATACATATGGTTCTAGCCCCCAATCTGATTTCATATCTATATAAAATTTCAATGATTTAAAATTTTTTAATTCACAAAATAATTCCTGTTTGGTTATATCATTACACCTTTGTCTTATAATCTTGCCTATAACCTGGATGTTCCAATTCTCCATTCTGTGCCAATTTAATCCCATTTTGTTTATAATTTCCACTAAAGATGTCCACCAGTTATCTTTCAATGTCGTGTTCTGCAAAAATTTTAAACATTCTTTTTCTAAACTATTCTCAGGTAAGTCTAAAATATGTTGAATAAACTTAATTTTTCTTATTAAAAAAGTACTCATACTATTTTCTAAGCCTAATTCCATTATTGCAGCTATATTGGCTGAGTTACTTGGTATTCCTAAAATTTTCTTACCAAATCTCGCTCTTATTTTATTTACATTCTTCCATGCTTCCTCCTCTCCCCAAATTTCTGCTGCATATAATATCTTACTTTCCACCAGTGATCTATAAATAATGTTCAGATTGTGGATTTTTATATTTGCTAATTTATTTAAACAATTATTTATTGAAGTTAAAGCCACCGCTCCTTGATTTCTAGACATATTTATCTGATCCTTCCAATTACCCCTATTATTAAACCATACCCCTAAATATTTAAACTTCTCCACCACCTCGACTTTTTCATTATTTATAAACCACTGTTCCTTTCTACTCGACATCTCTCCATTTCTACAGATCAGAATTTTCGTTTTTTTATGTTAATCTTTAAATTCCATTTTGAACTATATGCTATTACTTCATCTAGTGCTCTTTGTAACCCTATAGCTGTTATAGATCCGATTACCACATCGTCTGCGAAAAGAATTGAAGGAACTTCCCTATTCTGGATTACAGGGCAATGGCAATCCTTATTATTAATTACGCTTACTACATCATTTATGAAAATATTGAATAAGAAAGGGCTCAATTTACAACCCTGTCTTAAACCTTTATTATTTGGAATACGCTCTGTTAAACTTCCGTCTCCTAATTTTATTTTAAAACCTGTTTCCCTGTAAATTGCTTGTATACAACTTATAAATTTCGGGCTTAAGCTGCACTTCCACATTTTAAACCATAATTGATCTCTGTTAATAGTGTCAAAAGCTTTTTCAAAATCTATAAAAACCCAGTAAATTCTACCCCTCTTATAACTTAAATATTTATCAATCAACGATTTCACTATAAATATATTGTCACTCGTCATTTAGCTTGATTTAATAAGATGCGCACTTGTTTGTAATAGATCCGTTCGGAATTCGCAGTGCAGAAAGTGTAGGGACGATTCCATATTTTAAGTATGGTAATAAACAGTACTAATTGCTGTAATTTTATTTCCATAATGAATTAAATGGTAGGGGCTCACTTTATATTTGTGTATACTCTACTGTATAGGATACTAGTAGGAAGGCTTTTTGCTTTTTTAATAGCGAGCGATCAGTTCCCGTATACTTTCCTCCTCGGCGCGAAGACTGCGAACTCATCCACAGGCAAAACACTATGGCGGAAAGCAAAACTGATCGGATTTATAAACTGTTTGAAATATATAATGTTGGGATGGTTACGATTAGGTCAGAAAAAAGCATGTGGGAACATATGAATAGTTCTTTTCCCGGTTAGAAGTGCTGAGAATGCTCAAAAGAATCGCGAA
The DNA here is from genome assembly GCA_964059195.1 of Ectobius pallidus. Taxonomy (NCBI): domain Eukaryota; kingdom Metazoa; phylum Arthropoda; class Insecta; order Blattodea; family Ectobiidae; genus Ectobius; species Ectobius pallidus. The sequence continues at coordinate 25,686,390 of CAXKWD010000010.1, read as the reverse complement.
CTGGCTCAATGTTATTTGGAACACACCTATGTTAGAAGCAGAAGCAGAAACAAAATCAAAATCAAATATGCCACTGCCAATATCAATGATACTTTACTCGAGGAAACCAAGTAATCAAGGCATTATAACTACAAAATATGTGATTACATTAAACTGGGCTATAAACTTTAAACAATTGTTCTGGTTTGAATAAAAGTACTAGAGTGCTGCTTCAAAGTAGAGAAAAAGTAGCAATTGTCTGACATAGCCTACTTGGCCAAATGACAACAACAAAAACGAAAAAGGGAATCATTTTTCGTTAAAAATTATATTTATGGCAGCAATAATAGGGTGTTTCCAGAAGCTTATCTGATTATAGCTCGATGCAGACATAGCTCGAAAGCATATTGTAACAGGTGACATAACATATTAAAAAATGATTGAAACACTAATTTGCTTAAACATAAAATACTGAACATGCGTAATGAAGAAAAAATTGCATTATGTTGATTACCAAGTTTCTGCAATCTTTTCTCTCCCTAATTTACATCTGAATGCAATTTTCTGAAGCATATAAGAAGCAAAGAAAAAACTGTTACTAACACCACTAAAATGCATAACATAGCATGCATGTCCACTTCTAAATGTAAATGCCGTGTTCCTGATAGTTTCAGATTACCTTTAACGGAAACTTAACTTGACTGTAATAGCACGGCAAAGTGGAGGAGAATCAGTGGGCCGAAAGAATCGCATGTTAAATGTTGGAATAGGCGGGCCAATTCCTGCTATTATGTCCCGTATAACAGGATTTCCTTTCGAAATTATTTACGGTAAATCAAGTTGAATTCGCCACAAGAAACACAAACAACTTCTGTTGAACTTTATGAGTCACTATCAAACTGGGTTTGTAAAATAAATGGCAACTTCAATACATAGTAGTTCCTAACATAACGTCTACGAAATTATTATCATTAACATTTGTCTGCATTGTATTGCAAGTAAGTGAACTCATATATTTCCATCCTTAAAAAAGAGACAAAAATACACAGCACGAAACTTTTTATTATGCCTAATGACTTTGGAAGCAAGAACGTGTAGTTAATCCTAAGTAAATTCAGTTTATAATGGAATCGCACACCAATTATAGAAACCTGAGGATATGAAAAAAGAATTCATGCTCGTGCTATGTAGGGTATTTATTTATTTAAACGCAGTTTATAACCTAATGTTTGCTTAAGTTAGTAGGCATCGTCTCTGCAACAAACGATTCCCGAGCACGAATTCGACCAAAGGTAATTTCCAGGGTAAAAATATGACACAAGTCATGAGGCCTCTAAACCAAATTTGTCGTATTTCTGCCTTATTAACACCTCGGCATGAACTCATATAGCTAAATACGGCTATGGCGATGTGTAAAATAACTAAGATTTCCATGTAATTAGGTCATGATTTAAAAACCTGTGTTCTTCATATCGAACTCTGAGTTTTCCCAATTTTCCTAAAAGAGACGAAGATTTTGTTGAAAGGTTGTACATTGTTTTATCGACACCTACAACTTTTGTTTGAACAACTTCTAGAAGAAAATAGTACTTATAATGACTATTCAACTCATACGCCGCGTGTTTGATATTAACCAATAACATTTAGCAGTTCTTCGGATATAGACCAATCACGGCAGTTTATCTTGCAATATTCTTGTAAGAATCGCGAGGATGGTGTTTTGTCGTGACAAAACCGCCTGTTCGTTGCTGGAGACGCGAATATCAGTTTGCAGTGTTTAATAGACAGATGCTGCCACTATGCGGCACGAAAACAGATTATTTTATACAACATAACTTGTTTGGAAATTGAAATAATACAAATGTAGGCCTACATTGATTAAGAACACAATTTCGATTCGGTGCAAGCCAGTTCGTGTGATTTTATTCTGTTCTGCTGTTAGCTTACCTGAATGAAGTTATTTATGTCTTATATGCACCATTGCTAGCACTGATTACCCCATGGTAGCTCGAATCGATTCATGGATGGTTGATTCACAGTATGCCGTGATCTCACAACTGTTAGTTTTGTTTTTATACAAGAAAGCACGAAATTAATTACTATTTATAGAATCCGTTACATTTTGTTCATGGAATAGCCTTAATAATTCCAACTCGAGTTGACGAGTTGCATCAGATAAATTCGCTCCTGCTGCGCAGATGCGCAGTCGCAAATCTATCGATAAACTCGTCAACTCTCGTGGGATTACCTATGATTATCAGCGGCTAAGTCCTTCTTCGTGATGGCTATTATGTCTCAAAGGAGATTTTTCCTAACTGTCTGGTAGGTAGGCGCTGACGTGCCTATTTACGACAGTTTTGCATATATGAATGCCACACTGCATTTTCTATTGAGGTTTGTACAGGCGTTGTCTGTATCATTTTAAGCTATGTGCCATGGATGTTAAGTATTTAACAGAACACAGGGTTATTAAACCCTAACCCACCTTCAATAGACACCCTCCAATAATTACAATTTCACGGCGATGGGCTTGCATAAAAAATGAAACGCTAGTTGTTCGATTAGTCACGCCGGCGAGATGGGATATGCTAATGGGATTAGCTTGTACCAATGTCATGGGGAATTTTCCCGTTTTTATTTTATTTTTAAATTAGTATGCGAAAACATTTTAATAACAGAGCAAGCCGGTTTCGTGAATTCCGTTAGCATTCTAGAAGACAATATTGAAATTATGCGAAAGGAATTTCAGAACACTCCTTTGATAAGATGTTTCTAGATGTGACTCCTATATTTGATCATTATGACACAAGGAAGTTCACATAGAGTAAAAATCGAGATATCGAAAAGAAATGGGCTATTGACCTTGATAAGAGGAGTGTTATTCGCCTTGTACAATCTCTGTAAGTGTTTCAGTATTCATGGACAACGTTTTCCGTGAGGAATAAACCGGTCAACGCCCCTAGGTGTTTGCACGTGGTGGAAAAAAATCTTACGCATCGGATTCTAAATCTAACACATTCTCAATGAAAGGAAGAACAAATTATATCCTGGGCGACATTTAGATTTCAAAAACTTTCTGTACTGGTTATAAAGAAGCTAGGATTATTTATGTGTTACAGATTACTTTGGATGCTGTATATTAATGAGAATAAATAAAGCTAAACATATTTTAGATACTTTAAATTAATTATTTGTCAGTGAAATGAAAATTTATATAACATTTGGAACATGTTTCATAAAATGTTGCGTCCACAATATTTTACTACCAACATTTTATCTTTATTAGGCCTAGTAATAAAATTAAATAAATATTAATATAGATATCCTAAGGATTTACTTTGTTACTACACTTACCACGTTACTGTATCAACATTCTGCTTGTTTTACATAAAATTTTTAGCACAAGCTGATTACGAAGACCGAAAAAAAAATTGATAGGTAGACCCTACCAGACATAATTTGAAAAATTCATTAATAAATAATTAATTGTATGAAGAGTAAAAATTTTTATAGCTTACTAGTACATAATAATTATGCTATTGTTTATTAATCGCCTGCCCAAATCCTAGATATCTTCTAAGCTTATAGTAAATTATTCCCTTGAGAGAATTACACCGTCAAATTGCTTGCGCGGGCGTTAAGGGATCGCCATGGTTCGTTAATGACAAGAAACTAATATCTAATATCCTATACAACTTTTCAAAACATTTCATATACAAATAGAAAATATTACTGTGTTACAGAGTAGGCTACTTTATATGCAGCAAATTAAGGAGAATAAATAAAGCAAAACACATTTCAAATACTTTAAATTATTTGTCAGTGAAATAAAGATTTATATAACATATAGAACATGTCTCATAAAATCTTGTGTGTATTCTACTGTACAATATTTTACTACCGAATTCCGAAGTGAGATAGAAATTAAAGGAATGAAACGTTCTTGTTATACTGATATTGCCAACAGTAGTCTAAATCTACATCACAATATACAAGGTGTTTTTCGCTATTTAGATTTATAGAACAAACAAATAGGCCTAATTCTTTAAAACTTCCCGTGGAAATTATGTTACAGATTCACTATTTGCATTATGATTACCAACACATTTACTGACAGATAGCTCCATGCAATAGGTTTAACAGATAAATAAGCCACCCAACGCACATAGAATCATATTCCTTGCAGTACGATTACCCATTTTGTACGCATTTGATAATGACATACTTTATAAACACAGTTAACTTATAAAGTTACTGTTATCTCGGTCATGTTTCAAATTCATTCTAATTCACTGATAAATTTCATTTCCGGTTATGGATTTTAAAATGATCAGATTAATTCAATACTTAACAAGGTTTCCATAACAAGGATCAGAGTAACTATTGCGTTGGCTTTCTGTGCCAAAGATTGCTGGTTCGACCCCGGCCCAGGTCGATGGCATTTATGTGTGTATAAATGTGACAGGCTCACGCCAGTAGATTTATGGCATGTAAGGGCCTTTCTACACGGACGGAATAAACGCGACCGATTGTCAGCGACCAAAACGCGTATCCACTGGGTCAATGGTAGGTAATGTTATAAATTACACGGACGGAATAACCGCGCCTTCAGACGCGAAAAAACTAGAGGACAAGCCGAATCTCGGTCGCCGAATTTCAGCGACCGAAACGCGTGATGCATGTTACACGGGCAGAATGGTGACCGAAAAAACGGAAGCTGGAATTCTTTCTAGGGAATAATCCGTAACTTGCTTGGTAACTTCAATTACAATGACCACAGCTTGCACACACTACTACAACAACGTAAAAATGTAAACTTTGGATGTCATGGTTATGTTTTGGCAGATGACAGGTATTGGACATAACACATAGGCCTAGCTGTTAAGTTCATAAACATGGACAGTTATTTCTTTTCGGATTTATAGAATTAATTTAGGAGGCATATATGAGCACGTTTTAAAAAATAATATTAATAATCATTATACAAATTAATATGAACTTAGAACAACTTTACTTATTTTCAATAATAATGCTTGAGCTTCGGCAGGGCAATGCACACGGTTTAATTGTCCGGCATAGTAAATGGATTTGCTTGTACAAATTCCATCTGATAGCTGAATCATGGCAACTGCAGGCATACATATGATTGTAAGAACTACAGTACATTCCTGACACAATCTGACAATCGCAGTGGGACAATAAATTGTCTAATTTCGTAAAATTCTTTAATTTTTGACGCCGAAACAGCTTGCCAGTATCCGCCTTGCTGCATAATTCTGTCAGTTTGGAAATCCATACTTTTCTTGTGGCGCTTCCTCAAGTCAGATATTTTTAAGTTCCGGTTAACTTTCCCTTGTGTATGACTGTTAATCTGTCAATGAGTTTGTCCCTCATGAAAGCCATAGTTGCGAAGGTAACAGAAATAATCAATTCTGCTAGTACAGAAAAACAAATGCTCTAGCCAAACATATAGCCCCTATGCCGGCTCTAATGAAGGCAGTTCAGCAAACCAAGGACTGCAACAAAATTAATACCGAGAGATACAGAAGAAACCTCCACGATCCCTGAGATGCTGCAAGCATTGTTACTGAAAAAAGTAAAGTTGCTCCAAGTTCATATTAACTTGTATTTAGTTGTTAATATTTTTAAAAACGTGCTCATATATGCCTTCTAAATTAATTTTATATATCCGAAAAGAAGTAACTGTCCATGTTTATGAACTTAACAGCTAGGCCTATGTGTTATGTGCAGTACCTGTCATCTGTCAAAATATAACCATGCCATCCCAAGTTGACATATTTACCGTGCATGCGTGGTCGGTAGAGTCTTACAGAACACAAGTCGGCTGCTTGACTACTCCCGCGTTGAATCTAAAATTCTTGCTATACCCAAAGTTTCGAAGTTTATCAATTTCTGTAGATACAAAGTGTAAAGTGGTGACATCAAATAAAACTATGTCTATTTTCCCAGGAATTAAACGTGCAATAGCCATGCGTGGTTGGTAAGGTCGCAAGTCGATCGCCATGCACAAACACCACAACGTATTTCAAATTTTTCCCACCCTGTATGCTGCTGCTCCTCCGCGCGCGTGCATTCGATCGACATTCTGCCCGTATAACTTCACATGCGTTTTTTCTGCGCCCGTTCTTTCCGCGATTTTACCGGTCGCTAGGCGAAAAAACCGCCTACACCTTTTTTTCTGCGTCTGAAGGCGCCATCCGTGTATTTCATAACATTACCTACCCATTGACCCAATGGCCGTGTAACATGGGCCAATTTATACGGGCGGAATGTCGACCGAATGAACGCTCGCGGAGGATTTTATAGATGTGTTGCCATTTTAAAACTTCCAACCCCGTACATTTTGCCCTCGAAAGAATTCCTGCTTGAGTTTTTTCGGTCAACATTCTGCCCGTGTAACATGCATCACGCGTTTCGGTCGCTGAAGTTCGGCGACCGAAATTAGGTTCATATAACATGGTCAAAATCAGTCGGTCTCGGCCCGAATATTCGGTCGCGTTTATTCCGTCCGTGTAGAAAGGCCCTAAAAGAACTCCTGCAGGACAAAATTCCTGCACACCGGCGATGGTCACAGGCCTAAGTTGCATATCCCAACCAACCAATCGCCAAGTCGGAGCATAATATAACGACATAGCATATACGGTGGGACTTAAAAATATATTATATTTTATAGTAGGTCCTAGCAGAAGTTTAGTATAATATTAAAAGCAATTACTTACACTATTTAATCCTAATTATAGCATATATAAATTTATAGTTCAATTTGCAATTTAATTAGTTTTTATATTAACACTACGCAATGAAAATACGTAGAACTTCATGATGTAATGACTATGAAATATACAATATTTACAAAATACAGTATTCACATTACTTCAGAAGTTAAGTACGTCGACTTGTGGGCTCGTGTTTGCCAACCACAGTCATAGCTGTTTCCAAGTCAAATTCTTTTCACGGCAATGAAAAGGTAATAAAATCCGAAAGGCACTCCTTTCCTAAACTTCTCACATTCGTTGTTCCCCAGTAGCAAATATCATTCGAGTTTTATGTATATTCTACAACCTATTCAAGTCTCGTTCGTGTTCAGTTTAACGGTTATTTTACGGCCAAATGCAATATTGTTATTCTCTATACAGGCACTAACATCAACTATCTCTTGTTATCGATATTTAAATTAGGTTTTATTGATAGAATCAGTACATTTGCACTTTACAATAACGATACTAATTTTGATAATTCAACACGAACGAGCACAAATAAGTAAAGGTATACGTACACCCAATAAACCAAAAACAATTATGAAAAATTGCATTTTTTAAACGACATACTTAGACAGTTCATTTCTCTTTAATTTCATATACAGTATTAATTTTTAAATTCTGGCAGCCAGTTCCTTAGATAGAGCCCTTTTGCTAAGAAGCTTCATTTTGCCATGCCCCTTAGTAATCTATCAGATTGTAGTATTTTTATTATTCCCTCTGTGCTAGAAATTCTCATACTGACTGTTCGTTGTCTCTAATACACTTTTAAGTAAGTGGAGCTATGTTGGGGTAAGAATGAACTGTTTGAACATCGTATTTTAATGTTTATCCCCACATGTGTTTTCGACGTGTTTCAATACAAATCTTGCTTTCTTCTCAGTTTCCCGTAAGTAGGAAATCGGTCGGTATTCAATGGTTTCAAACATAATAATCTTCTATAAATTAACATATCAAGGTGATTTTGGTGTCATTTTTTAAGTTTTAAATGTTCTCTAGTGCTTGACGTTGAGAAAATTTTGATATATGAATATTCTACTGTGTTCTAGATTTTTGTTTATATTGATGTGAACAAAAAAAATCAGTTTATATAAATCTAATAACAATTAAAATCTTAAGTGAACAAAAAACTAAATGTCAGGCAGTAGAAAATTATTCTGTCTACAAAATAGTGAAAAGATGTGTTTCTACTTTTCATAGTTTTGAAGTAATCGTGTTTCAAATTTATAGTCTAAATTTTCAAGAAAACAATTTTTGTAAACAAATTATAAATAATTACGAAACATTTTTCTTGTGAAATGTCTTAATGTACAGTCGTATAAAATATATAAAAAGACTGAAAGTCCTGATGCTTAAAAATAAAATGTTCATACCTAAAGGTGTACAGATACCTTAACTTCTTAACAAATATTATCTCCAAGGACCCTACAATGGTAAATATTGTCATAATGTTGCTTTACCATACGCATACCAATCACCAAGTAGTGAAGTAGGCCAGGAGATATTACAAAAAAAGAGACATTCCATCCCCTCTTATTTCGTAGTATTAATTATTTATAAAAAGTTGCTGAAGTATTTTAAAGTTGTGTTACAGGACTATAACACGTTTTCGTCGTATAGTAGGCACGAAAATGTTTTAGAGAGTGGAATAGGTAGATCTGTTCGCTCTAGAACAGGTCTGAAGTAAACAAGTACGTCTGTCTCACTCTAGCCTCTAGCGCAGGGGAAGACAGAAGGTTGCTCTGTGACGTCACTGCTTCCTGCTCTCACTGCTCGCGTTGTACCTTTGCGAGGAGTATGTGAAATGTAGGCATCAGTGAACAGGGGGGAAGAGAGGGGTATTAGTATTGCGGGCAGGGGGAATTTAGGGGGTTAGAACTTACGTAATACGTGTTTCCGAGTTAATGAAACATCAATCGATTTTCTTGATAGTTTATCGGTTAATTACAGCACAGTAGTTTAACATATTATAAATGATTCTATTTTTCTATTCTGTGAGAACAATTGCCTTTCCACAAAATCTATGTTCTTTGACAAAAATAGACAATACTATCATTTGAATTAACATAATTCACTACTATAAAAATAATTAAAAAAATGAACTGAATTAATTACCATACAAGCTCGTCTGCACCTTAGATGATACAAGATTACAGTAACAATTTTCTGACTTTCCTGTCTCTTTTTTCTTTAACAAGTTTATCAATGTTGGGACGTAATGTTTGAGCAATATTTAATCGAAGACTACATTTAGGTTGTGATTTGACAATGTACTTCTTGATTTGAGCTTTGCACATTTCATTAGTGAAAAAAATTGTTCGGCCACATATGTCGATCCAAAATTACATAATATTCGTGCGGCAAGTTTCGGGAATCTGGTTTCTGAGAAATTTCTGTAAAAGTTACCCAAGACCACTTTACGTTCGTATTTGTCCTTTAACAGATCGTCGCATTGTAAGTTTAGCAGTTCCAACTGATACGGGCAAGGAACGTCTTTGACATTAACTAAATATGGGGTAGCAAAAAGTTTAAATATTGGAGAAAGGTTTTCCACATCCTGAAACCTCGATTCGAACTGAAGAAGAATATTTTGCAGAACTAGCACATGTTCTGCAGAGAGAACACTATCAGGATCGCATCTTGCATTAACTTTGAAAAATGCTCCGTATTTCCAACCAGAAGTTGTTCTACCCACAGAGCTAAAGTGAATAGGTCCTCTAGTACCTAAATCTAGCGTACTCTAAACACCCCTACTACCGTGCGCTCTTGCTGACGTCACACACATGGGATCCGCATGCTCTTGCTCCACAAACGTCATAACAAGACGTAGTTGACTTCCCCTGCTCTAGCGCATTAGGTATCTGCATAAGAGTGAGACAAGAGATACTTGCTTACTTACGGCCGGTTTAGTCCGGACAATACCTACTCATCCCTCTGTCTAAAACATTTGCGCGCCGACTACAGTACTTCTTATCAAGGGACATCGGTTTACAATCACATGATTAGTGCATAAATCCTTCTGCGATCAAATTAAGAAACATACTTTCATTTTGTCACAAAATGTATTTAATACCAGTAGCTATTGTAAGGGATGACCAAAGTGTCGAAAGTGATTTTCTAAACTAAAACCTGAACAGAGATTACGATTTCATATTTGAGTTGAATATCTCAATTTGTGTCTGAGATATTTATTAATTTAATCGATTTTTAATAAAGAATGAAGTGTATCTCCTTCGCACAATAGCCTAATATTAAAATACAAACCTGATTTTTTTGATATAACATTTTCTTACACATGCTGTACAAAATTACATACGGATATCTTATCTTATTTATACGTTAAAAAATATATGTTTTACATAATTACATGAAAGTTTCAAAATAAATGAAGTTTTATGATACTTATTGAAATACTAAAGCCTATACAAAAATCTTATTCGTAATTTTGTTACCACATTGCGAAGTACACTGTGAAAAAATGTTGGAGGATCTCTAGTTTTGAGGGAGAAGATTTTGACTAATAAACATGAAAATGGAAACTGAGAAAACGAGCGAGTAAAGTGTGCATGCATTGCCAGTATAAAGCGCATGATACTTTTCTATGCGCCCAAAGGCATAACATTTTTCTCTTTAGAGTATGTTAGTTTTTTATGGTAGAAAAAAATTATAATTCTTTTTACCAAAATGGCTTAACCAAGACATGTCATACCTTAATAGCTTAGCATTAACGCGAATGCACTGACTCCTAGCTTATATATTTAACTAAGGGCCGGTATTATATCGAAGTTTTACGTTGTCCTAAGTCATAACGTAGGCTAATGTCCGTTGTCGCAAAGTCCGTTTCATGTCGCGCGCTTGTGTATGTGTGTGTGTGTGCTGAGTAGACTTCGGACTTTTAGGTACCTAAAATAGGTACTAAAATTTGGAAAATAGGTTCTAAAAATCGTAAAATAGTCTCTTATAAAATCGTGAAGTTGCCAATTTCCTGAAATATCTCAATTGCAATGCAGAATATTATATTTATTGAAGTCACCATTAATCAATAATCATGATAAAACAGAGATATAGGCCTATGGTACACAGAATTATATAGACCTATTACTAGGGCCTGTATTAATACCATAACAGTGAAAACCTAAGCTACGCACGCTAGCATATTCAACCCCTCGTATCCCTCAGTGTTTAAGAGAACTACGTTTATTTTTTTATTATTTTTTTGTTACTGGATGTGGGAGTCGGGAGAAAAACACTACATTTTCTTGGGAATTCCAAGGAATTTTTCTACTGAAGACGAAACATTCCTTACTATTTAACCACGTCACAAATGTGTCATGTACTGCACATTCCGTGCTAAACAACGAACTGAAAATAAATGATAGAATTTATAAGAAAAATTAACTTATTTTGAACTTTAGAGGAAAACAAGCAAAAAGGAAATATTAGGCTCTAACGTAAAAATAGGCTGTTTTAGGTCCTATAAAAGTATCAGTTTTAGGCATAGTTATTTATGAAATATGCATATACAAGTTTTCGTCCATATATCACTTAAGGATTAAAATAGGTTTTTACCTAAAATCCGAAGTCTAGCGATGAGGGTGGGGATTCTTGCATAGTAGAGACTATAATACGTAAATAAGGCCTATCAGTATTCTTGTTGCTGGCAAAAAAGGAGTAAAAATAACTGTATACATTACTTTTCGTACATGACATTAGGCAGTTCGTGCTGTAACTGATTCACAACCAAAAATATAAACTTACAAATAAAATTCACAAATAGAAAAACCATCAAAATCAACCAACACATTAATAAAACATATAAACACGAACAGAATTATCCAGCAAACGAAGATATTAAACACACCAGTCTATAGGCTATACAGCTATATACAGCTAAAATGAAATAATCGATTACTGTTGAAAACTAGAGAATGTGTGATTTTTAGCTTGGCTGCAGTTTTCTTGGTTGTAATAGTTTCTGCTTGGTCTGAGAGACTACATCTGGGGATCACTAGGCCTAGTCGCTTGACTTCATGAAAATTCCAGCGAAGTAATTCGTTAAGCTGTTGATGGAGTTCAGATCCACCTAGCACCAATAAGCGCCTCAGCAATGATACTCCAGGTTGCCTTAGGAGAATCTTTTTATATTCAGGAAGAACTGCATTGTGTTCTCCCAGTAAAAACTAAATAAAAAATCAAATAAAAGAACTGCCTATACGTCCCGTCTTGCAAGAGGCCTATATTAATGATAGGCTTGAGTCTTATCTCACTGAAGATATATATATTATTGTAATCTATAAAGGAAAATTTGTCCTGGTGGGAATGAACATGAGTTTACAGGTTTGTATGCTGACGCCTGAAACACTAGAGTCCCACATTCCAGACTCATTCCAAATATACAGTGAGTCCCACGCAAGAGTTGGCCAATGACGCGGGTTTCTATGTCGCGGCGGGCACAGCTCCAACTCCCGAGCGATCGGGTGAAATATCTACGCTAATAAAGCCGCGATCGGTGTAATGATTCAGGTTCTCACATTTACCGTTAAAATTACAATAAAAATAACCACGTACCTCATCACAAGAGATGTTGGAAATGTTTTCCTCTTGGATACGCACAATACTGGCACCTTTTTACGGAATTTTCTTTCACGCGCGTAAGCTCAGCTTCAGAGATAAGAGTTAATTTCTCTTGTGATACTGTCTTTAAGTTCTTCTAACAATAGCCTATGTGACTATTATTTATGAGGGAACTGGAAAAAGAAAGTGTATAGGTCAATTCCCCACACATTAGAACATTAGAAGAGAAATTAACTCTATCTCGGAAACTGAGCTTACGCGCGTGAAAGAAAATTCCCTAAAAAGGTGCCAGTGTTGTGCGTATGGAAGAGGAAACCATTTCCAACATCTCTCGTGATGAGGTACGTGGTTATTTTCATTGTAATTTTAACTGTATTTCTGAGAATCTGAATCATTACACCGATCGTGGCTTTATTAGCGTAGATATTTCACCCGATCGCCCGGGAGTTGGAGCTGTGTCCGCCGCAACACAGAAACCCGTGTCATTGGCCAACTCTTGCGTGGGACTCACTGTACATGTAGAGTTCTAGACCCCTGTCGATCTCACTTTAGATGTTTGGCCATCTAGATAGAGGGTAGGGAGGATGCATCTGACTTCGATGCTAATTTTAATTATATATAGGTTTTAACCAAACTTTCAATAGTTTTAGTTGACACATTTTCAGTCTTATCTCACTAAGAGTAATGTAACATAATGAAAGTATATGGTTATTAAATAAGTAAAGAAAAACTTCTAGTTTGCAATGAAAGAATCATCTATAACAAGTGAAATGTGTTAAATTTATATGCTAATATTGTTTGAAATTTCATGGGGAAAAATTGTTGCTTTCAGACATAACACAGTTGATTAAAGAAGCCCATGAATTAACGATTTATAAACTGAGAATGAAAATCGGAATGAATCGGAATAAATCGCATAAAAGAATGGCAATGTGTGTATGCAATAATTTCTCCATTCTTTAATTTTATGTTTGTAATAATTTACAACAATTAGGATTACTATTTTTGGAAATATTTTTTGGACTTATGGGTATTGTCTAAAAAGTGTAAAAGCTTAAGGGAATTTTTTTTCTGTTTCTGTTTAATAGATACTTATTATAGCCTTCCAGATCACACTTTAGGTAGCTAGGCCTATGTTTACCCACAGTTTACCCATTCTGTTAGTATTTTGTAAACCGTTACTGAATAATTCAATTATTCTACCAAAGCAATTTACAAAGTTGATTTGTAACACAGCCTACTCGACAGTCACAGCATTTCAGTTAAAGGATTTTACTCTTGCTCTTTTAATTCCAACAAATTTTACGTTTCAAAACTGCAAGGTCATATCGCGAAGAATCGTCATGCGCTTATTATGCACTTCTTCCAGAAACATTAACGACCTTTTTCACATTTAAGTTGATCTATTTTTCTGGCAGAGCTAAGGTCATTTGGGCTTCTTTTCTGCTCTACCAGTCATAACATTAGACCGACAGTGAATAGGCCTACATTTCTAGGTTAAAAACACTGCAAGGAAGGAACAATATGATGAGCAACAGCAGAGAGATTATTGTCGGGGTAAAAAAATGAAAGTTATTACTGATTGTTGAAGTATACGCTAGTTGTGATCTTCAGCTGCGAAAATGAAACATACATTAACGATCTATTAAAATGATTACTTCCTTCAATTACCTGTACTCTATTAAATGGTGACTAAACAGAAGAAACTATATTATACCGGTAATTGAACAATTGCGTCATTATTGTATGGCACAAGGTTAATATATTATAAGAATCAGAGAGAGATCTTTGGAATTTTCGCTTTGATATGTATTAACTGTCCCTCATGATTCGTCACGTTATCTTTTCCCGCTTGGAAAATGTCTCTCAATTCGATCCACTTCGTTTAATTTCTGCCTTGTAAGGAAACAGTAATTACGAATGACCCTACTGATGATATTAAAGAAGATCGGTCAGAATTTCGGCTAAATATTCTCCATCTCGAAGGTTAACATCCAGGAAATCCTTGTATTATTATCTCAGTGTAAATTTATTTAATTCCACTCGATTGGGGGGGGGGGGGAGAAGAAGTTAGCTACATTTAAAGATAATTTTAATGTTATTACAGCTGATTGATATGGTATTAAATTTGATATAAATCAAGTTTTTGTTCATTTTAATGACCTTTAACGGATAATAATGCCATGTGATCATACGAAATGTTCTAGAAGAAGTTCTACAATGTAAGAAAAAATGAAACATTGGAAGAGACTGACCACCTACGCTTAACGTGGCAGTCAACTTACAATATTTTTAGTAAACGCTCTCTAAAACAGCTGTTTGGCGGACTGGTAACACACCGAAAAATTGTATTTTAGCAACCTAGCCGCTGCATTCAAAATGCAGTTTTATCGGCCTAAGAAGCTAAAGTCGTTATGGAAATCTATAAACAAAGTCCAGATGACATTGGCCAGTCACACCAACTTTAACATGGCTTTAAGCATATATTTGGTCATAAAAGAATAAATTTAAGCCAACATGTTTCTTTATGATAATCAGAAACTTACCAGGGTTTTTCGCAAAACACGGTAGTCTACTTCATCATATAACAACAAAAATAAGCCAACCTTTTTTCACATATTGGTTCACAAGAGAAACACTGCTTAGAAAGTAGGATTACTTCCACAAAGTCTCTTGCCTTGAAGACTAACCCAGCCAGCGAGCTTCTCGTTACGTCTCGTTACCAGCTTGTGCGGATTCGCTGCGCGTAAGATCAGTGAGCTACTGTTGAGCACAGATCATGCAGCACGTTGCCAGTGGTAGAAAATACTATAATAGTTGAGTGGAGCGATAATGCCGCAGGGAGACAGAGACAAACAACACGTGGGAGTGGGATAGCCAATCAGGGTGCAGCTACCTCCCCTAGGCAGGAACTCTACGAACGGTGAGACTCGCTCCTAAGGTGTATACGTAAAAACCCAGAGACTTTGTGGAAGTAATCCTACTCTACCATGAATGCACCAGCATTTAAATGCAATAAAATATGCCTTCTCATAGTCTACTGCTGCCGTGAAGTTGCTGGCAGCAGCTCCAATTCAATATTTCTGGCTTGGATTGAAATTTCCTCGTGATTATCACTCATATTTTCACAAGCTTTTCATAAATACTAGTTCGTATGCATTATCTACTCTTATACAATTCAACGGCCCTAAATAGCGTGCTTGCTAGCCCGCTTCGTGAGACATCGGGTATACTCGGCAATGTTCGTCTCTCGCAGTCTAAACTTTCATGACGACTACAAAATTAGGAAGGAAAACAGTTTCTTTATTATATAAGGCCTAAGTGAAATGAACACAATGAACAAAAAATATTCTAATTTTATTTTTACTTACAATTTCCATAGCTCTGAACCACAAACATTTTTAATAACCTACCAGTGTAATTTTCTTAAAAATTCTGGAGTCAATGAATAATGGCGGGCGAAGCCGGGGGCAACAGCTGTAAAATATTGAAATATTGAAATATCGCTGATAATAATAATCCAAACAAACCATTCCTTCCCTTGAAACATTATACAATTTCTGAAAATTACAATGAATTGATAAAATAAAATTCACATCATATTCATCTCAATAAACAGCTGAGAAACAATAAGTATTATGTGTTCACAGGTTCTTTGGAACTGCATAATCGATTCTGATATAGTTTTCCCAGGCGGCGGTTTCATGTCGTGCAATGTACTCTAAAGCAGGAATTTTAGCTGTTTCATTAATTATTAATGGCTTAGTTTATGAATGATTCGCGTTCAAGTGTTAATAAATATAATGCTTTAATAATTATTATACTCTTAATTTTTAATTTTTAAAAGAATTATCGTGGCGAAGCCACGGGCACCTCCTAGTTGTTTACAATCCAGCGACTCATGTATTATGCATCTTTAACGCATTTGGAATTGGTACGGTTCAATGTTGTTCTGCGATTCAGGTGGCTGTGAGAATATGACGTTAACAAATGGCTGACTACACCTTTCATTAGGATTAATGAAACGTTAATTTTATTTAATTCCATATAATTTAGAGCTTTTACTAAAAAGAATACTGTATGCCCTCGTACGCAATAGCTTTATCCGATTCATCCAGCTATACTACAATGAGTCCCACGCAAGAGTTGGCCAATGACGCGGGTTTCTGCATCGCGGCGGGCACACCTCCAACTCCCGAGCGATCGGGTGAAATAACTACGCAAATAAAGCCGCGATCGGTTTAATGATTCACGTTCTCACATTTATAGTTAAAATTACAATGAAAATAACGACGTACCTCATCACAAGGGATGTTGGAAATGTTCTCCTCTTGCATCCACACAATATTGGCACCTTTTTAGGAAATTTTCTTTCACGACATAAATTCAGCTTCCGAGATAGAGTTAATTTCTCTTGTGATAGGGGTATTAGCATATTGAATTCAACATATAAAATTTATGCAGGAATCTTGAACAATAGATTAAAGCCAATCACTGAAACACTTTTATTGGAAGAACAAAATGGATTCAGACAAGGAAGGTCTTGCTCCGATAACATATTTGCAATGAGGCAGTTGATAAAGAAAAGGAGTGAGTTCAATTTGCCTACATTTTTAACTTACATAGACCTGGAGAAAGCATTTGACAAAGTTGATAGACAGAAATTATGGGAGATAATGGAGAAGCGTGGATTTCCCAAACACATAATTAAATGCATAAAAAGATTATATCAAGGCACCTGCTTTAGGCTCAATACATCTAATTCTAAAGGGGAATGTACGATCACTAATCAAGGTGTGAGACAAGGGTGCATATTATCACCTACTCTTTTTAATATTTATATGGACGACATCTTACGAAGATGGAAAGAAAGAGCTCCAGCTGGAATTTTAGCAGTGGACACAAAGTTTAATCTTTTAGTTTATGCTGATGATTTAGTGATAATACAAAACTCAGAAGAGAACCTCCAGAAAGCAACTTACCTGTTCCATCAACTATGTAAAGAATACAACTTTAAAGTCTCTATACCTAAGACTAAGACCATGGCATTCCAGGGTAAATACCCAGTAAGAGCTAAAATTGTACTGGAGGACAATATTTTAGAACAGATCCAATATTTTAATTATTTGGGATGTGAACTTTCATATCATAAAGATAGAGATATTTATAATAAACTGAGTAAATATCAGCTAATGTGTGGCACTATCCGAAGAACTTTAAAAACAACACGAGTAGATACTCAATTGAAGTTCTACAAAGTTATGGCAGTACCGGTTCTGTTATATGGTAGTGAATCATGGGCTGTACAACAGGAAGATTATAGCCGTATACAGGCTATGGAAATGAAATTTTTAAGATCATTATTAGGATACACAAGATTAGATAAAATAAGAAATCAAGAAATAAGAGAAAAATTAAACATATTCTCAGTACAGGATAAAATATTAGAATATAGAGGTAACTGGGAAGAACACTTACAGAGAATGGACAGCTCTAGGATTCCAAAAAAGTTGTTACACTACAAACCCATAGGCAGAAGAGATCCGGGAAGACCGAGACTTAGATGGATTGAGGCCGGAACAGGCCGATTGGCCTAATCCATGTTAGGCAGAAGAAGAAGAAGATATTGTCTTTATGTTCTTCTAATGTATGGGAAATTGACCTATACACTTTATTTTTCAAGTTTCCCCATAAATAATAGTCACATACTGTTAAAAGAACTCAAAGACAATATCACAAGAGAAATTAACTCTGTCTCGGAAGCTGAACTTATGCGCGTGAAAGAAAATTTCCTAAAAAGGTGCCAGTATTGTGTGGATGCAAGAGGAGAACATTTCCAACATCTCTTCTGACGAGGTACGTGGTTATTTTCATTGTAATTTTAACGGTAAATGTGAGAACCTGAATCATTACACCGATCGCGGCTTTATTTGCATAGATATTTCACCCGATCGCTCGGGAGTTGGAGCTGTGCCCGCCGCGACGCAGAAACCCGCGTCATTGGCCAACTCTTGCGTGGGACTCACTGTAGATTCGTCTGCTAAAGCGTTATTTTGCGTACTTGAACATAAATAGCGATTAACGGAGGACTTAAATGTACGGGCCGTCACGTTATTTCACTTGCTTGTCATAACAGCAATGCAGTAATTCTCTTGCATTTCTCTTACATCAGAATTTGATCCGATTAATTCTACTCCATCAGTTTCTTCAAGGAGGTTGTCTATTGACAAGGCGTACTAACTTATGACTTAAAATGAAATTTATAGAAAATAGTTTAGGGAGAAACAAACGCAAACAAAAAAAATACTTATATCTATCTACAATTAATGTTAAATATATACCTGTGATGTATACAATATCAATTAAGAACTAAAGAAGATCGGGAAAACGTGAGTTTTCTTCCCTTACAATTTTATTCAATAAAGCATCTTAGGCCTACAATATAACCGGAGGTGTTAAAATTGAAAAGATCCTTGATTAGACATCGATGTTTGTAGAGCAATAGATAATTAATTCCATAAAATACTTTCCAGCGAATAGACAGCAGAGCTTAATAAAATTATTATGCTTATAAAGGTATTGGTACTAAAAATGCCACACTTAATCCATGATTTATTTTCAACATAATCGAAAAGTGCTAAGTGTCTCAAAATGAATTTTGCTTTGGTACTTTTAATAACTGTGGTACTTCTGCTGCGATCTGAATGTGCTGTAATAACAGTTTGATTATATTTTATTGCACTTAATGATGCTACTCTGTAAATTCTTTTGTTTTAATTTTTGTGTTATTGTGATTTTTTGTTTTCCTCTTAGATTAATTGAAATTTAAATGGAATTTATTTTGAAATAAACGATTTAATTTATTTTATAGAATCCTCTGAATTTATTAAAGGGAGTTTATTAAATAGTTTGGTTGAATGATCTCGATTATGTAATCATGTAACGGTTACACGTCATGAAACATACAGTATTCAATTACGTATTTTGGAATTTAATAAATCAATGCCTGTGATAAGAAAGAGGATTTACCACATAGCCAAAATTACATAAGGACTCAAACACAAAGAATACAAGCGAAACCTTCGTAATACAATGATAATCTCATTAGATGAAAGAGGAAGTGAACGAAATGTTCTATAGGCTTGCTCAAAAATGTAAACCGAAGGATATTCCTTAATTAAAGTCAGAATAACGAGGAGGCGATGTTATTTAACCAATTGTGTAAGCAAAATTTCTTAACTACAATGTACTACCAAATTATGTGCAGTTAATTCCCTCCTTTAGAAGGGTAGAAAGTCGATGACAATGAGGTAAAGGAATTAGACATAACGTAAACACATTTATGTATATAGCCTCTTTACCTTAGTTTCACCTCTCCCTTTTAGGGACTGTTTAAGAGACCAACGCCGCCCGAGCCTTACATGACCGCGACGTATATAGCCTATGCTAATATTTATAGATAGGACCTATGTGTATACATTTACTCTTTAGAATATAATATGAGGAAATTATAATGAATTTCGTAAAGAAGTTTTACAGCCAGTCATAGGCCCATGAAAAAATATCAATTTGTGCGTTTCACGTAATAGTTGGCCAGTCTTCTAACAATATGACTACTATTTATGGGTGAAATTTAAAACTAAAGTGTCAAGTTCAAACCCCCATACATTAAAAGAACTTAAAGACAATATCACAAGATAAATTAATTCTATATCGGAAGCTAAACTTATGCGCATTAAATAAAATTTCCTAAAAAGGTGCCAGTGTTGTGTGGATGCAAGAGGAGGACATTTAAAACATCTCTTGTGATGAGTTACGTGGTTATTTTCATTGTAATTCTAACTGTAATCCTGAGAACCTGAGTCATTACACCCTTAGCGGCTTTATTTGCGTAGATATTTCACCCAATCGCTGGAGAGTTAGAGCTGTAGCCGCCGTGACGCAGAAACCCGCACGATTGGCCAACTCTTACGTCAAACGCACTGTAGTAGCAGTTAAAATAAATTATTCTTGTTGGATAGCAGTCGCTCATTGTTGCATCTATTAATACCAATGCGGGGAGGCCATGATTCAGCGGAGTTTGTTTATTTCTACAATAACACTTGATAAATCAAATATTTTTCAATCCATTTGCTCTGATTTTTTTATATATCAAGTTTAGGACAGCGAAATGTGTTAGAGAGAAAAAAAGTTTATGAATAAAGATTTTAGAATCAGAAAATGTTATTCACAGAAAAGAATTGTCTGTTGATATGTACTTGGAAACTATGGAATGTAATAAATCTTATCTTATCTCATCTCATCTCAACGGTTTTAAAAAATGCTTCGGGAACCATGCCGACACTTCCCTCCGCTCAAGTACTGTTAAATTTAATGGAAGGCTTTAGGTGTTAATAATTTACGCGCCCAACTTTTCCTGTAAAAAAAAGTTATCTTTTATATGCCCTCAGAACTCATATGAGCATTATGGAATTATATTAAAGTATATATTTAATTATGGCAATTTTCCTTTATCCTTTTTAGCAGACAAAACAGTACTCATTCTTAGAAGTTCATAAACATTCTTTAATGAGAGATTATAATACTCTACCGTCTACATAATCTACAGTTAAATAGAATGAATAAAAAGTAAACTCCCTCTGTTTACAATGCACTCAAGGTCGGAATACACGCATTGTGAACACTTGCTAAAATGTTCACTCACCGGAAAAAAGAAAAGAAAGTTGAAAAAGGTTGAATACTAATTTCTGTAGTAACCTTTCTCGTAGTAACTTTTGTGTTACGTTTTGCTTTACAACGGAGGAAGTGTGAAAAAGACTTAAGTCCTTGACACTTGAGTGGCATACAACTTAATGACTCTGCTGTTCATCATGTAAATTAGCTTCTATGTGTATTCAGTTTTGTAATAATTTTGTTATTTCCATGGAAAAAACGATTTGGCCATCGTATACAGTAAGTTATTTTCTCTTATAATCCGTGGCAAAACCTGGTATTTCTATTGCATCATGTTCCCGTCTTTTCGTTAATAAATAATAATAATAATAATAATAATAATAATAATAATAATAATAATAAATGCCCACGTGCTCTAGTAGTTGGCATTTCTAACTGCAGATCCGCAGGCTGGGTTCGAACCCTGGTATTTCCTCGGATTTTTCTAATATAACGGCTTCGAATGTTTATAGGCTACAGGGATAGAAGGGTCAAGTTTAGTGTGACATATACCCAGCACGAGGTCACTCAGTATGGACAGTCACACCATAGCATAAGCATTGGGCTCCTGAAGTCTGCACGAAGATGATAAAGGCCAATATAATTACATACATAAACATCACTAGTCACCGTGTAGGCCTATGTGTAAAATATAAATCAGAGATAATTTATTTAACCTTGTCTTCTTTATAAAAGCTATATGGAATGTGTTCACTTTTTATCTCTACCTGATTAAACATGAGCGCGTTCTTATTGTTGTCGCTTATCATCGCGTGAAACACTCACACACCTCTTTCTTTAGAATATGCTTAGTGAACTTCGGTATATATAGGTATGTGCGGAAAGGGTTGCATTCAGACTTGTGATGCAGAAGAGCTACTTGAAAAGGAAGTAGCGACTACCACCACGATATCTACCAATAACGGTCATGGCTGTCAGCATGCTAACCACATGTCCCCAATCCTGACATATGACGATTTCGAAAGAACAAGATAGAAGACACATCTATCAGGTGGTAGGTCTTGTCCTGCTATGGGATGTTGCTATTATTGCTAACTGTATTTTCATGAACAGTAAAATTTACTCTTTCTTCTTTAATTCGCATGTTAACTAAAGTGCATTAATGACCACATCGTAACCACATTCTTGAGTTTATTTAGTTCAAAAACATATAAACAGATTGCACCTTAGGTCAGATTTCGGGGAACTAACCTGTAAAATTTGCCAAAAAGTGGCACAGATCTCATTTTGTTTGAATATTAATTAATTCTTGACAAATCAAAGAATGCAATACATTTTAACCTATGTGCATTTGGATGTCCTTAATGTGTGTGACCTTTAAGGGCTCTGGGCACATGCTGGTAATCTATCCAAGTCGCAATTCTATTATAAAACAGATAAGCCTTATTATTTTCCCAGTAGATACTTAAAATAATAGTTTCACATATTTTCCGAGTAATGCTGAAAGGCAATTCATACATTTTCTAGGCTATTACCCTAAGGATTTTGGTTTTGCTTTGTTTAGGCTCATCCAAAGAGCAGGACATTTTAAAGCAAAAAATATGTCTTAACATTTTAAAGTTGATTTTCTCAATATGATGTTTCACGTATATTTCACTATTCAAATTGCTCCTTGCGTAGAAATTCTTAATCATTTACTTTGAAATTTTCAACAAAGCCCCTAGATATATCAGCAAATAAAACTTACTGCATGAACTTTTAACTAAACAACTTTTGTGTCATGATAATAAATTGATTTTGATTTAAAGTAAACAAAATGAAGTAAAATAAAGTTTAAGTATTGTTTCTAAAATAAATAATCAATTTTATTACTAATGAAATAGTGAAATTTTTGGCATAGAATGTCTAGACATCAAGTCTGCATCAATCTGGTTCTAAAATTTGAAAACTGCATCGCAAGGACCTTTTGCCACGAAACCCAAGATCTAATCATTTTTTTTTTATCAAGATCCAGTAAATTTACAGCTCTGAAAATGTTGGGGTTTATTGTGGTAAATGTTTCAAGAGTAAAATATGGTAAATATGATAAATGTCGAATTTCTAAATTTCACAAGTCGATCCAGTTAAGAATTATGAAAACTTCAACGCATACCTCCTTCACCCAAGCCCAGTATCTCCCAGGATAGGTGCATGTGCTTTAAACGACTAATAGCCCTACTGACGGCTCGTTATAACTAGAGAGTGACGGATTCACGAACTGTGGTTATTTCTTTCTTTCTTTTTCGCAGTTTTACCTCTCCCTTTTAGGATTTAAGCTACCCAAGCCGCCCGGGCCAACTGTGGTTATTACCAATAATAAAGGTAAAATCTGTTGTTTGAAACACTTCTGGGCCGAAATATTATCATTTTATTATTAGCCTATTATTATTATTATTATTATTATTATTATTATTATTATTATTTATACTGGCGAAGTTAAGGCCATAAGGCTTTTTCTTCCATTGCACCAGTCAAGCTATACATATCGTAAATAATACATACAAGAATTGATAAATTATAAATTAAAACTATACATGCTACAGACAAAATTACAAGGATTTCATTACAGGTTTGATAAACTAAACTAAAATAAAATTAACGACTAATAAAATGGATATTCAATTTATTTCTAAATTGTGATATATTTCGACAGTCTCTGATATGACAAGGCAACGAATTCCAAAAGGGAGGGATTGATACACTAAAAGATGAATAACAGATTGAAGTATAATCCTATATCAACTCCCCCATATGTTAACACATTCTCCATAAAACAGTTTAAAATACATGGATTTCAACACATATCATTCTCGGGAGAGGCGATGTTGTCTTCACGAGTGATTTAGTCCAACTCGCCCGCCCTAAATAGTACATTTTCTTTTATAGTACGAAATGACAACTATATTTCCGCCATAATAATTGTACAGTTCGCATGATTGGACGTTGCCTGTGTGACGTTGTTTAGCGATGAAATGTGACCAACATAACAAAACGAAATGCGCATAACTACCACTAATCAAGCTCTACATATCACTTACACTAATATCGCTATTCCTAACCTAACATCCTAACACTAACAACACTAATATCACCGTTCCTAACCTAACATCCTGTCACCAATGCAGACATGCACATAAGTGACTGTGCACCCGTTGTATTTGGTCACCCTGTTGAAAACAAATACATTGCGCCGGACGTGTGAAGAAGCCATATCTCGACAATGGGGGGGGGAGTTGTTTTGGGACTATGCCCAGATGGATGATGTATGTCGGGGAATAAGCAGTAGATTTTGATTATGCGTTAGTGAGGACGAAAGGAGATTAAAACGAGATTGTAAATAAGAAGGAGAGGAAGATAATAATATGTTATGAAGGGAGATAAGAAAATGGATCATTCTTGGCTGTTTGAGGCACATCCATGACAAGGTGTGAAAAGATGGCGTCACGTCAAATCGTCTGATTATACAGATACATCTAACACAAGCGTTATGAGCACGCTGAAATCTGTCAGGAAGGCTGGTGTTTAAGTTGGTCAACAGAATATCCCAGTAATCGAAATGAGGCATCACTAGCGCTTGGACTAGATGTTTCTAGATTTGACATCCGCGATAATGCTAAATGTTATGTTTTTGGCAAATTTTTTTTGTTTTTAGTGCGAAACCTTTATTTTTAAAGAAATTTTATTTTTCAAGGAAAATCTCGAGTTTTAGAAAATCTTAACTTACTATATGATTATTGAAAGTCGAATAAATATGTGCACATTAAAAACATGATTAGGTGATTCAATAAACACTCAAATGTAAAGAACTAGACAAAATAGTTAAATGCATATAAAATAAACATGTGTATAGATGGTAATGGAAATTGACTTTTGTTATAATAGGCCTAATGTAGTAGGCTACTCATCTAGTGAAAGTAGTTTATATTTTATTTTAATTTACAAATAGCTGTATTTTTGGGCCCATAAGTTATAATTTAGTCCACCGCTGTTGCTCAGGGGATGCGTTCAATCGTCTCACGCAGCGGGCCCGGGTTCGATTCCTGGTCGGGACAAGTTACCTAGGTGAGGTTTTTCCGGGGTTTTCCCTCACCTTTGAGATAAATGTCGGGTAACTTTAGGCCCTTGTGGTCCCCGGATTTCATCCCCATCCTCGCCTTGTTCTGAGTGAGTGTGTGTGTGAATGGTGTGTATCGTCCTATGTGTTCGTGTTGTCTCGGAGGTGGCCCCGGCATTGGGCTGATCACTCATCCGGGGAGGCCCTCCATGTCCTTGTCTGGTCAAAAAAGTATGTATGTGATCCAAAGATAATCCCTCTCCCGACAGGTCGCGGCCCTGTAAGGCCCGGGCGGCTTGGGTCGCTTAAATCCTAAAAGGGAGAGGTAAAACTACGAGAAAGAAGAAGAAGTTATAATTTATATTTGATGAACCTAGATACAGTATGTAGATCAGAGAGAGATTCTGTCGACCAGCATATCTGCACTACAGGTGTGTTAATAATCAACAGATAAAAATTGTAAAATCTACAAAATAATAGAACTGATTTTCACTGGTGTGTTTTTGCAAAAATATGCAATAGACTACAGTATTTTGCTCCATGTAATCCGTAAGTATATTTGGTTTTAATGTTAACTAACACATAAATTGTGTTGGTTAAGCGAAATAACATCGAAATTAACCCAATCTTTGTACCGAAATTTAACATTTTTATTCTCGGATATGATCATGGGTTATATTTTACAATTTTAAAATTATTGTAGGATATTTCATGTTAACACATTTTATTCTATGTTAAAACATTAGTCATATACAAGAATAAGAAAATTTATTGGAAATATATTTAGTACTTTGGTCGGAGTCTTTTGAGACAGCGGAATGGGTAGACATTGTCTGCCCTAGAACCGACCCTAAGTGAGTAAGTCTTGCAGAGTCAAACAACATACGAGAAGAACAAGGAATTTTATTGAGTTATTAAGAACACTTTTTAGTTATGCTAATTAAAAACTGCTCCAATAGTGAAAAAAATTTAATTTTGTTAAATGTGACTCTATAGAAAGCACGATGCTCTGAAGATTGTTCCGTGTACCCCACAGTCCTAGGCACAATGAAAGAAGTTGAGAACAATGGTATTAAACAATTGTTTTATTGATCGAGCTCAACGGTACAACACAACATGATTTCCCATTCGCTGTTAAATACATTGAGGAGTTTTAGCTGAAGTTGAAAAAGACAGAATTGCTTGCTATGACTCATTCACCTGCACACAACATACCAACGGCATAGTGTCCGTACGTTCTAAGGGAAAGGGAGATTGAGTTCGTCTCACATTTTCGGATACTATCTCACATAGGGATGCATTAGGTAGACTGCATATCATAGTGCCCAACGAACCAGATAAGAAACCACCAAGTGCTGTTCTTGTCCTTATGATAAAAAGGTTTTTACGTTGCATGGAAAATTCTTCGATTTTGTTCAACGCTCGACTCCTATGCACCACAGATACGTGCATTTTTTTTAACTATGCTAACTTCCTGCCCCACTTATACAGTAGGGAGATAATGTAATACATATTACATAAAGAACAAGATATTTTTCTGAAACTAGAGTTCACTAGAAAGTTAGTGAAATGAACAGGGAGGCATTTTATAAAGCTTACTGAGGTAAATGACAAAGTTCAGTAATATTTTCACCTGTGGGAACATGTTGTAAAGTAAGCTGTGCTTTTCATTGTTCGAATAACTGAAGTTTTCTAAGGTGTGTAACATAAGCCTACAGTTTGCCACTTATCGCCCTATTGCACACAACTTGGGATTACCGGTATTAACAATTCGCTCTATATACTATATTATATTCTAGAAAACGTAGTCCATACTTCTTGGTTGTAAAATTGATATGGGTAGGAAGGTAGTATATTTTACATTCATAACCTACGTAAACGAGATTCAATACGATGTAAATTTACTGCAGTGTCAAAGGTCAATACAAGTTTGATCGAATCTTACACACAATCAGTTCGTTTACAGGACCATGTAAACGTGGATCTTTTTCAGATCGTATTAGAAAGCACTTTGGGCACCTCGCGGATAATTTCTCCACAATAATTTCCAACAACAGGAGAAATTACAGTTAATTATTATATCTCTCTAATTGAAATGGGTTCCTTAACATATAGGCCTATGCACCAAATTTGAAGGCTTTAAATTCACAAAATAGGTCTAAAAGCTCAATTTGATAGTTTCTATTCCAGCATCGGCTTTTGTTTTACTACTACTAACGTAAAACATCATACAATAATGGGTTAACCAGTAGGCCTATGCAAATATTCGGAGAGTTCAGATCAATATGAGTACGATACACAACTTTAAATATAGACGTACCAGTGTTATAAATACGATCAGCTTACTCAGATCAATCTAAGTAAGCCTTGTAAACATTATGCTAAAACACTACCAGCGCGTTTGGAGTCGAAATGGCCGACACTACACTGCAGCTGACATGGTTGCCTCGAAATAATGGTATTTCCGAAAATGAAAATCTGTTAAGATAAGTATTGCTTCATGGTCACAAGATTTGCAGGTATAGGCCTATAGCTAGATATTCTGGTCACGAGAGACAATGAAAATTATTTGCAGTAGATGGTTAGTCATCAACCAGCATAATGGCGTGGTCTGTATAGCCTACCAATTGGCCACAAAGAAACACTCTTGTTTCTCACTAAGTATTCAAATATTTGAATTCCTACCTTTCTGTAGCATCTAACGTTCCCCGATGGCTAGGTTTTTGGACTTGAAGAGAAATGATTAACACTAAAACCACACAGATACGCACATCAACACACGAGACGCAACCACTTACCCGCACAAGTCGAACGACACCTCGACACTACGGCAGTGGATGATACTCTATGATAGCGATCTCACAGTCAGGTTGGCAAACTTTATAACAGTTACCTACCACCCCTCATGAAACAAAAATACTCTAATCTTATTTATTCCGCATTGTGGTAATGTAGCCAATTATCTGTATTGTCAAAGCTTATAATTTGTTGCCTATGGCCTATAGGCCTATGCACATTTCACTGTCTCGTCTGAAACGATGGGAATAGATAAGAGCTGTTTTTATTTAATCCAATTAGACTCTCAGCTAACAAATTATCAGCACTGAAACCAAAATTTTTATCATCCATTCCAAAAAGTAATCACTTCATAAACCTCAAGTTCTTACAAGCTACATTTTATTGAAAAATTATCGTTATTGTGTATGGTTTACCGATTATTTTCCTTTAAACAACTTCCTGTACTTTGCAGGTGCTGATGGTCTTAAGCACTTAAGCTTGAATAAAATCCGTTATGATGTTTTACGCGACTTATCCTAAGTTAAGACTTATCCAATATCGTTCAAATTCGTATGCGAGCGGGAGCAAATAGATGATGCCATTTCCTGCAGAACTCTGCCGATGCCTCTTTCACCAGCATGATTCTACAAATTACTCATTCTCTCAACGCTTGGAGTGATGAGGGGTCTGCCCATAGCTTAAGGAATGACCAGGAAGGAGAATATTAGGTTTTTTCGCAAAGCAAATCCGTGACCGCTTGAGAATTTGTTGTACTGCGCATGTCCAGTCTGTAACTTACCCGTGATTTGCACTTTGCGAACGGTTACAAGAATTTGGAATCGATAGTTTCTGCGTTTAATCGATATGATATGCAAATAAAATATATATTTCCCTTTGACATGTTATAAATGCAATATACATCGACAATATAATCTATATTTTGGGAAACTTTTAATTATCTTCCATTATTCATACATATAAGTAGCCTATGTTTATAAATCTGGCGCAATGTTATAGGAGGGAGGAGTCAGGCGTGTGAAAATAGGTTACTGCGCATGTCTCTGATAACAATTCATGCTAGAGCCTGCAAACTTTTCTTATAGTACAGAAACTGTCCGTGAGAGCTTTGCGAACAGAAGATTGAAATCAGAATCACGGATTCTCGCTTTGCGAACGCGTGTGGAGAAAGAGCGCATGCGCGAACGATATGTTCCTGGTTTCTGACTGCTTTGCGAACAAACCTAATACGAATTTTCGCCGTCCGTCGATCCGGTGAATTTGCGGGCTTACAGCGGTCCATTATTTTATATACCTCTGTCCACGAGACGGATGGAAAGACTGCCTAATGCGAGAACTGTATTTCTGTCCTTGCCAAGTGTTCAGTTATGTTGTGATCTTTTTAGCTGTTAATATTTTTATTGCTAAATGTTTAATTTTATTATGATGGATGGTTGGTTTGATTTCTTTCTGCTTTTCGCCCGTTTTCAGGGGGCCTTGCATTCTCTTCATTATTTTTAAGGACAGTTGAATTTCTCTACAATATGTTTTTTATATTGTTAGCTTTCTTCTTTTCTTCTTGTTTCAAACATTCCTTCTTCGTCTTCGCCATTTTTAAATCCTCTTAAAGGATCATTGTCCATATCTGGACTTAACTAGCAGTGGTTTTTTAACGTCATAATTCCTTATTCTTCGCTTCCTGCAAGTTAAGGCTTCTTTATAATTGATATTAATTGCACAGAAGCAATTTTTCACATTTATTCGTCTCAGAAAAGGCTGGATTCGTTTAGTGCTTCCACCAGGCATTTCTACATGAATTGACTATCTTGATTATGACCTGATTTGGACTTCAGGACTATTTTTGAGGTAATATTAGCTACGAAAGGTATCTTATTACCTAGTGAGTGCATTAAAGCTCTAAAATTATTTCATACAGCTAATAATATTAAATTGATTTTATTGCAACGTAGCTGTATCTACCTTAACACGCAATATAAATTCAGTAACATTATTATTGCGTATTATTTGGTGAATTAAAATATCACAAGATTGACTGTGAACCTTAATACGGCGTATAATTGGTACATGTGTGTATTTCATTGTTATTCACATAATTTTATTTGGAATATTGACTCCAAAGGTCCTCCGGAATTGTTATTAAATATATTTTTAAATCAGCAAGCTCTTTCATTTACTGGCGGAATCAATCATCCCTGCTTATAAGAAGACTTCAAGACGTCGATGAAATTTCCAACGAGTGTTTGTGATTCAAGAAGATCAAAGTGTCAGTGTTATCTCACCTATGGTTTATTTAGCTTATAACCTTGTTATCGTTCATTCTAAGCGAAATGTATAGCGTGTGTACAATCTTTATCACCCTTAATTAATTTAATTGTTTTTACAGTCCACTGTCTACGCACGTTATACATTTTTTGGTACCTCCGAGGCCGGATAGAACCACAATATTGTAACACGCATTGTAAACCTACACTCGTTCTATTCCGCCCGTAGTAAACTTTATTGAGATAATTCAAGCTGTTGGTGTTCCGCAATTCATGCTGTTTGAACACAAATATCATTCAAGCAAATAATTGACTTATTTGAAGCACAATTGACATTCCTGACTTAAGTCAGTTTGAAGTTTCTTATTGAAAAGGTAATTTTAATCTCATATTAAGTGCTTCTGCCTCCGTGTTTTAATCTGCACGTGTGAGGCCTAATATTCAGACAACAGCTCTTCAAACTAATTTATTAAAAGGGTTTGATATTATTTACATAATTGCACTCACCTTTGTGAATCCATGTACACACACATTATTGTCACATTTTGTCTAACCGCGGGCAACTAACTTTAGTGCTCAATAAGCTCTCAGTGCGGTCAATTTAAGTCATAAACAGTGAATCACGTTAAGTCGAATACTATTTGAACAATCAATTGTCAAATCATGACTGACGTAGAAGGCACCCTTAAGACTTTAAAGGCAAAAAGGACGCCTATTAAGTCGAGAATCACTCGCAAAGTTAATTACATTCTAGACTGCGTTATCAATGAGGAAACCTCTCCTCAAGACCTTCTTGAGCTTAAGATTGATTTAAGCAAGCTTGAATCTGAATATAACAGAGTCCAGTCCGAGATCAATGAACTAGCCTTTTCTGAATCCGAAGATGCCTATATGGCAGAAGTTGAGAAAACCATACAAAAGGCCATCTCTCATATTAGCAAGCAGATTAATGCTTTCAATAAGTCTCGAGCGGCTGAAGCCAAGGCCGAAGCTAGAGCTGAAGCGGCTGAAGCCAAGGCCGAAGCTAGAGCTGAAGCGGCTGAAGCTAAAGCTAAAGCTGAAGAAGCCGAAGCTAGAGCCAAGGCCAAAGCCGAAGCTATTTTTAACCTTCTGAAAAATCAATTCATGATTCAAATTCAAACAGTATCTGAATTTGAAATTTTGGACAAGATATCCTATCAAGAGGCCATTGTTCTTAAGTCGAGCCTAGAAAAATTGTCAGATAGATATGAGGTTGAAAGTCTTCAGCATCGTAACATTTACGATGAAGAGGCTGAGTTTCAAGAGCGCCAGCTTCAGTCAGAATGTTCAAGGGCTTTAGCTTATATCAATTCTTCAATTGCAGATGCAAAACTGTTATATGAGCCGAATCAAGAGCAGAGCTCTAATCACAACTCTTCTTTGTCTGCACCTTTACCGAACTTACCTAAATTGCCTGAAATTAAGCTACCAAGTTTTTTAGGCGATCCTAGAGCTTGGCTTGAATTCAGGGATACATTTAACTCATTAATTGTTCAGCACAGTCATATATCCAACATGGATAAATTTCAATATCTAAAATCTTGTTTATCCCCGGAGGTAATGACTGTAATTCAAAATATCCCGGTCTCCAATGCCACCTTTGATGTAGCTTGGAAGACTTTAGCTGAAAGATTCGATAATGACAGGTTAATTGCCAACACGCATTTGGATAACCTTTTTTCTCCACCGCCCCTTAAAGGAGATTCTGCAAGCTCATTGCAACAATACTTAGATCATTTTACAAGTACGGTTCATGCATTGAACGTACTAAATACTGATGTTCCTCTGTCTGACTTAATTATTTCACGTATCATTGTGGATAAGCTCCCAGTAGAATTAATTAAAGAATGGGAATCTTCAATTAAGTTAGGAAAACTTCCCAAGTTGCAGGAATTATTCAGTTTTTTGGAGTCTAGGGTTAGGGTGCTGCAGATGACAGAATCGGTTCTGAAAGGTCAGTCCGTCAAGCCCTCATCTGCTCTTTCTGTCAAGGCTAACCTCTCCGCTCCTAGAGCGAAATGCAATTATTGTAGTAAATCGAATCACACTATCATTTATTGTGACGCCTTTAGATCGCTGAATTATTCATCCCGCGATCAATTCGTGAAAAATCACAAACTTTGTCGTGTTTGCCTTAGCTCAAATGGTCACACTTCGAGCTGTAACACTTTTAGATGTAGACAATGTCAAGGCAGGCACAGCAACTTATTGCATGACCCTTCACGGCCAAGCAATTCTCAAGCCATAAATACGGCCAATAACATGTCTGCCAGCCAGTCACGGCAGAAATGTCTTTTACCTACTGCTAGCGTGATAATTTTAAGTAACAATGGCAGTGCCGTACAGGCCACAGCTCTAATTGATACTGGATCAGACTGTAATCTAATTACTGACAGATTATTCAGGCAGCTTGGTTTGTCGCCATTGTCTCAATGTACGTCTCTTGCTGGCATTCTTTCTACCAATGCAAATGTCTTGAATTGTACAGAAATCTCTATAAGATCTCAGGTTACGAATTGGTGCTACAATACAAAGGCCATTATAGTTCCTGAGATCTCTGCTTCTAATTTCCCTAAACACTTTATTAGTACTAGCGGTTGGAACATTCCTCCTAACTTACCCTTAGCAGATCCCAGCTTTAATTCTCCTAAGCCTATTGATTTGCTATTGGGAGTTGAGATATGTTCTCAAATCTTGGTATCTGGACAGATATCTGCTCCCAACTTGCCTACTATACAGAACTCCCAACTAGGCTGGTACTTCTCCGGCAAGTTGCCTTCGTTCCCTCTTAAGCATCATAACATGCCTTCAATGCAGCGAAGGAGATGTTCTAAGTTGAATAGGCCTTCATCAGATAAACCCTTTAATTACACTGAGTCTTCTGTGAATTACTCAGCCTTCATCACGTCTGATGAAGATATCAGTAGTCAACTTACCAGGTTTTGGGAGCTTGAAAGAGTTACTCACTCTGCTCCTTTTCCTAATGAATCCTTTTGTGAGCAGCATTTTAAGGATAATTTTCAGAGAAACTCTGAAGGCAGATATATTGTCAAGCTGCCATTTCGCGCTGACCCAGACATTCTAGGCAGCACGCAGAATCAAGCTTTAAAGAGATTTGAATCATTAGAAAAACGTCTAGCTTCCAATGCCTCTCTTCATACAGAATATTGCAAGTTTATGAATGAATATTTGGAATTAGGGCACATGGAGCCTTCCACATCAGACTCTAATTCAAATATCCAATATGTGATTCCCCACCATCCAGTTTTTAAGCCATCCAGTACTACCACTAAACTTAGGGTGGTATTTGATGCTTCTGCGAGGTCATCTACTGGGAAATCGCTTAACGATATATTAGCTGTAGGTCCTGTGGTTCAGCCAGACCTATTTTCTATATTGATTCGATTTAGATTCAAACCCATTGCATTCACAGCTGATATAGCAAAAATGTATAGGCAAGTTTTGATTCACAAGGATCATCAGTCATTTCAACAAATATATTGGAGGAGTTCTCAAGCAGAACCCATACAGCTATACAATTTGAAGACTGTGACCTATGGCACAGCCTCAGCTGCTTTTCTAGCTACTAGAGCTTTGAAGCAGCTTATTATTGATGAAGGGATTGATTTCCCATTGGCATCCTCAGTCATTAACAACTGTACCTATGTTGATGATATCGTAGCTGCTGCCGATACTATTGAGGAGGCTAAGGCTACCATCTGTCAATTAAGACAGTTGCTTCCTTTAGGTGGTTTTCAACCACGTAAATGGAGTGCAAACGTGCCCGAGTTAATCCAAGATATTCCAATTGAAGACAGGGAACTTCTTGATTCTCGCACATTTGGCGACTGTGACGCTAATGCTTTGAAGGCCCTTGGACTGATTTGGCAACCCTCAAATGATGTATTAAGAATAGAAACTTCTATCGATTATTCAAAACCCTTTACTCGTTGTACGAGGCGTAACTTGCTATCTTGTATAGCTTCTATATTTGATCCTTTGGGATTGATTTGCCCGGTGGTGTCATTTTGCAAAATAATATTTCAATCTCTATGGAAACAAACCAATTCATGGGATGAGCTTATTCCAGACTTAGTTGCCACCAAATGGTGCAAGATTCATAGTCAGTTGAATGCTATTTCTAATATAGCCATTCCTCGTCTCGCATTACTGCAGAATGCAGTTTCCATTCAAGTTCATGGTTTCTGCGATGCTAGTGAAGCCGCTTATGGAGCCTGCATCTACTTACGCTCTGTAGATCAATCTGGAAATTTTAAGAGCGCTTTGCTTTGTGGAAAATCACGCATTGCTCCTTTAAAGGCTGTTACGATTCCTAGACTCGAATTATTGGCAGCTCATTTGCTAGCTAATTTAATATCTAAGGTAATGCCCATACTTCAATTAAATATCGAATCTGTCCATTTGTGGAGCGATTCCAAGGTGGTTTTGGGCTGGCTTACTCATTCACCCACCACTTTGAAAACCTTTGTGGCCAATAGAGTCGCTGATATTCAGGAGATTACATCTATTGACTCTTGGTCTCATGTTGCATCTAAGGAAAATCCTGCGGATCTTATTTCTAGAGGATCCTCTCCTTTAGATCTTTTGAATAATTCTTTATGGTGGTCAGGTCCTCATTGGCTTATTGATAATGAATTTAAATGGCCTAAGAATTGTGACTCCATGCAGTCTACTTCTCTTCCAGAGATGAAGGTAGTAGCTCTTATTGAATCAGACAATTCTGATCTTTGTGATTGGCTATCCAAATACAGTTATTTGAAAACTATCCGTGTAATGGCATTTATGTTAAGATTCATTCATAATTGTCGGAAGGCTCAATCTCCCCTCACAGGTTCTCTATCTCCTGATGAGATATCTAATGCTATCTGTTATTCTGTTAAGGTAATCCAGAGACAGTATTACTCTAAGGAAATCCAAGCTCTGTCTTCAAATCTGGAATTATCTAATTCAAGTAAACTTAAGCAACTTAGCCCCTTCATACTCAAGGATGGTATTCTCCGTGTGGGTGGACGTTTGGAACGTTCAAATCTATCCTTTGATAATAGACATCCTATGTTGTTGCCAGCACAACATTCTTTCACTAAACACCTTATCTTCTATACACATATTCTTTTAAAGCATGCTGGTCCCCAACTTATTATCTCGCACTTGAGAGAGAAATTCTGGATCATCTCCTTGCGTAAAACAGTCAGGAGCCAACTGAGGCTCTGTTTCATATGCTTTAAGTTTAATGCTCAAGCATTCCAGCAAAAAATGGCTGACTTACCTCCTGAGCGAGTGAATTGTATACCAGCTTTTACCAATGTCAGTGTTGATTATGCTGGGCCATATATGATTAAATTTGGAGGTCCCAGATCAAGGATTCAAGTTAAATCCTACATATCCATATTTGTTTGTATGTCCACAAAGGCCGTTCACATCGAGCTAGTTACAGCTTTGACTGCTCGTGCTTTTCTTGCTGCATTTTCCAGATTTGTTGCTCGGCGTGGCATACCCCTTTCTATCACTTCGGATAATGGCAGCAACTTCGTAGGCGCCAACGCCGATTTGAGTAGTCTTGCAAAGTTGCTGGAAACTGATGAATATCAATTAACCATACAAGATGCTACTTCACATCTATTTATCAAATGGAACTTTCTGCCTGCTCATTCTCCTCACATGGGAGGACTTCATGAGGCGGCGGTTCGTTCATTGAAATATCATCTGAAAAGGATGTCTCCATCTTTTAATTTTACATATGAGGAAATGTCCACGCTTCTCATTCAAATAGAAGCCCTCATGAATTCTCGCCCCCTTGTCACTCTTAATGAGGAAGTAAATGATTATGATTATTTATCCCCTGGACATTTTCTGATTGGCAAACCTCTTGTGTCTCTTCCTAGCCCAGATCTTTCTGGCGGTTATACAATACGTTCCCGCTGGAACAATTTAAGGAATCTTATGAAGTCCCTGTGGTCAAGGTGGTCTTCAGATTATCTTTCTTCCTTGCAGAGACGTTCTAAATGGTTGAAGGCTATGCCTAATGTTACCATAGGTACGCCAGTTTTAATCATGGATGACAATATGCCTCCCTTAAAATGGGTTGTTGGCATCATAACTCAAACTCACCCAGGCCCAGACGGTCTTGTGAGGGTTGTCACGGTCAGGACTTCTACAAGTTATCTGAAACGACCTATCATTAAACTAGCCCCAATTCCCATATATGACTCTCACGACTAAAGCAGTCGTTATTTTGCTTGGTATCTTCAGACTTCAATGCATTTTCTTCGTTTAGTTATTTTTATTTCTCAACTTTTAGGATTTATTGGTGTTTTTTAAGATCCAACATAACTTCGCATTTCTGTTTGATTATTCCCTAGTGAATAATCGCGGGCAATATGTTCAGTTATGTTGTGATCTTTTTAGCTGTTAATATTTTTATTGCTAAATGTTTAATTTTATTATGATGGATGGTTGGTTTGATTTCTTTCTGCTTTTCGCCCGTTTTCAGGGGGCCTTGCATTCTCTTCATTATTTTTAAGGACAGTTGAATTTCTCTACAATATGTTTTTTATATTGTTAGCTTTCTTCTTTTCTTCTTGTTTCAAACATTCCTTCTTCGTCTTCGCCATTTTTAAATCCTCTTAAAGGATCATTGTCCATATCTGGACTTAACTAGCAGTGGTTTTTTAACGTCATAATTCCTTATTCTTCGCTTCCTGCAAGTTAAGGCTTCTTTATAATTGATATTAATTGCACAGAAGCAATTTTTCACATTTATTCGTCTCAGAAAAGGCTGGATTCGTTTAGTGCTTCCACCAGGCATTTCTACATGAATTGACTATCTTGATTATGACCTGATTTGGACTTCAGGACTATTTTTGAGGTAATATTAGCTACGAAAGGTATCTTATTACCTAGTGAGTGCATTAAAGCTCTAAAATTATTTCATACAGCTAATAATATTAAATTGATTTTATTGCAACGTAGCTGTATCTACCTTAACACGCAATATAAATTCAGTAACATTATTATTGCGTATTATTTGGTGAATTAAAATATCACAAGATTGACTGTGAACCTTAATACGGCGTATAATTGGTACATGTGTGTATTTCATTGTTATTCACATAATTTTATTTGGAATATTGACTCCAAAGGTCCTCCGGAATTGTTATTAAATATATTTTTAAATCAGCAAGCTCTTTCATTTACTGGCGGAATCAATCATCCCTGCTTATAAGAAGACTTCAAGACGTCGATGAAATTTCCAACGAGTGTTTGTGATTCAAGAAGATCAAAGTGTCAGTGTTATCTCACCTATGGTTTATTTAGCTTATAACCTTGTTATCGTTCATTCTAAGCGAAATGTATAGCGTGTGTACAATCTTTATCACCCTTAATTAATTTAATTGTTTTTACAGTCCACTGTCTACGCACGTTATACACCAAGCGAAGACTTGTATTCAAATAGACTACTGAAACTTTGCCTCGTCAGTATAGCCTATAAAATTTAAATATACACTATATACCAAGTGATGTGGCCGAGGTGGACTCATATTCGAGAATTATAGATTTAAATCCCATTACCGGCCAGACTGAGTGTAGGATTTCTCATTGCAAAGGCAAATGCCGGTTTGGAATTTATTACCTACCTCGAACCCATTGTTCTATGTGTTTATATTTTCCTAGAAGTATTCCCACACTTCATTCTTTCCATGTCCTGGCTTGTGTTGACTCAGTCATTCGTATTTAAGTAATTCTGAAGGAGCGATAATGTGGGTAAAAAAATAAACTTTGTTTTTGCAGTAAATATCCTTATGAGGAATGCCGTTATAAACAAATATATTTACACACACGAATATTTTGATATTCTGACAGGTAAAGCTGTGGATATGGCAAATTTAGTTTGGTTGTAATTAATAGGCCTATGCTATTTTACAAGAAATGTACTTGTATTTGTACAGATAATATTACTTTAAGCTTCGGCCATTTCTTATAAGTTATAAAACATTTCATATAGCACAGTGTAGAACTAATTTTCGAAACGTTGCTTCTCTATTTTAATAAATTTATGGGAAACTACAGAAAAGAACTAGTTAGGTCCGAAATATGCACAAATCCCTTTGGAAATATATATTGCTGGCATTCGGAGTTCCATCGGTTACACTGACTATATCATCATGACTGCTTCTTCCAATTAGTAGCTTAGGCAAAATTTGTACATACATTGTGGACAAGGGATATTTTAAAACTAATTTAAAACTCAAGTATGGACAAGGTACTTTTAAAAAAATTTATATGAGATTTTTTATTTCTAAAATTGAAATAATAAATTCTGAGAAAGCAGTATTCTGGAATGAATAGGTATGTTATAAGAAATGAATGATCACACTTATGTTCGCATTGCGCTCTCAGAAGTTGGTTTGTATAGGTATGTATAGATTCTGTTGCCCCACTGGAAGCCTCCGAGTTGAGGTTTTAGTACCTAGGTCTAGCTTGGTTGCGCTTAGAGGGACTAGTAATAAGCCCTTCGTCCTAATCTCAGAAGTATGCTAAAGAGAAATTGCTAGATAACAGAAAGACGGAGGAATCTGTACTCAACAGTTCAACAACATCCTCCTTCCAGTTCATTTATAGAGATGCCATCAGTTGTATGTAAGTTATGTTAATTACTACATGGTAGGACTGCGAATCAGAATTTCCCTCCCATCGATTACCAATGTGAAAAATCGAACGCCTTTTCACGTCACCAATTCTGTTTCTCTTTATTCGCATTCCAACTGGAAACAATGTAAAAACAGCGAAAAATTCACATATAGGCCTACCTTTAAATATCTTCGTTCATATGATATTGTGATTTATCTCTAACGAGAATGCCTGCAGATGGAGGCATTCCTCGACTGATGATGGATCTCTTCGTTCCTGCAAATTTGAAAAGTCACATTGTTCAGATAGAAATAAATAAAATCACCGTAAAATTTATGTTTATGTTAATAAGCACTTTAAGCATGTGCTGTAACTTACATGATTAGACAATGACTTCTCGCTACAGAACTTTGGGTTCGATTCGCGGTCAGTTCATATGGGACATACACGGGAGAAGTCGAAATCAAGGAAGATTTTCTTCTGCTTCTCATATTTCCACCACTGCTCCATTATAGCTATTATTCTTCCCTGAAGTGTACAATAGGCCTGACTATAAGGAACTTTTCTTGACTTTGGTCATGACGACTGCCCATTGTGGCGTCTCATTTCTGCCCAGCTTAGCTGAACAAAGGCAATATGGTTTATGTGTTACAATTTATTTATTTTCCCATTTATTGTAGCCAGGGTTCATGAGCCATACATGAACATTTACATTAATTTTCATTGATTAACATGATCCTTCGCTTAGGTTCTTCTTATAATTTCATGATTGCGTTTTTCTTTCGTTCTCCTGCCGAAGAACCGTTTCGTAACTAAAACGCCGAATACCGGAAAACTGAACAACGCTCTCCCATCCTTCTTTCTTTCTTTCTACATTATTTCTTTCTTTCTTTCTCGTAGTTTTACCTCTCCCTTTTAGGATTTAAGCGACCCACGTCGCCCGGGCCTTACAGGGCCGCGACCTGTCGGGAGAGGGATTATCTTTGGATCACATACATACTTTTTTGACCAGACAAGGACATGGAGGGCCTCCCCGGATGAGTGATCAGCCCAATGCCGGGGCCACCTCCGAGACAACACGAACACATAGGACGATACACACCATTCACACACACATTCACTCAGAACAAGGCGAGGATGGGGATGAAGATGATAATGACGGCCAGATGATATCCGGGGACCACAAGGGCCTAAAGTTACCCGACATTTATCTCAAAGGTGAGGGAAAACCCCGGAAAAAACCTCACCTAGGTAACTTGTCCCGACCAGGAATCGAACCCGGGCCCGCTGCGTGAGAGGATTGAACGCATCCCCTGAGCCACAGCGGTGGACTTCTACATTATTTCTTGGTAGTAAATGTAGTTTTAGGTGTAAACTTAGTTGTAGTTGTTGTGGTTGTAAACTACTAGATAGCAGTAGTAGTAGTGTTACTTTGAACTCTATTTAGCTGTAGAATTAGATATTGTTTAATAAGCAGTACTGTAAAATTGAATAAAAGGTGTAGAACAGAATTGTTAAATATTTTTAATCTGTAATTCTTGTTGTATTTTTAAAAGGAAAACAAGCTTATCAAAATAAAATCATAGGCGATTACGTTCTGGTTTAGTAACCTCGACACCAAGACATAATATGCAGATTTTATTTTATTTTATTTTATTTCGTCCTATATCCTCAGAAGAGACTGATTCGGACAATCACTTGCACTAGTTATTTTTTCTGTATTTCCATTGGAATCGTCATTGATGGTCTTCATCTTGCTGGTTTCTTTCTAAACCCACTCTCTGGGAGTACTTCGTGAATGCCTTGTAGGGATCTCTCTTTGTTCAGAAAGCGAATTCGGGGCCCATGGTTCACCTGCCATTTCAGTTGCATCCTTCGAGATCTTCCTCGTCTCTCTGTGTTTGGCAGAAGTATAGAGTACATGGTACAATCGACTGCAAAAGAATGAGCATTCTAGAAGTTATAAGTTCCAGATTCAGAATGTTGCGGATGCTCGTCTCGTCATCGCCTACATAGCCTATACAATATACACAAAATTACACGTGGGGCGTGTAAAGAATGCTTTATATAATTGAAAATGCCTATAATTTGTTTAATCGTCTGATATTTGTTATTACACCGAACGGAGAGTCGACTCTAAATACAGTAGGTTTCTCAAGAATTAATTAAGAATACATCTTAGAAGAATAAATTCCACCGGATCCAAAACGAATCCTATTATGCCGGAACTTCCAACGTCCTGTGAACAAACATCATAGCAATGAGTAGGTTCGTTTACACAAGTCCTTCCTTAGACTGAGCTGTCTGTAGGCTACTTGGGGTCGACCCTGGAAAAAAGTTCTATAACCAAAGCTTTGTTACGTCACTGCTCTAGAGAGTTATACAATCGAGCACGTGTATTCATTACGTGGATGGTTATACTATCAAGGTTAAAAGTGGACTATTGTACTGAGGGTGCAAAAATCGAAGCTACTTTGTTAACACGAGTTGATAGTGGTAGAAAAATGCATGTTTACAATGGTAGTTGCTTGTGAGGTAATTAGACGTTTCCGTTAAGGCAGAGGAACCCCATCGTGTACTTAGCCTGATACGCTTCACGTAAACTCACTCGAAGATTTATTACTTATAATTAAGGCAGAGACTTTAAAGGCTGTTGCTATTAATAAATTTCCCTCACACATTTTTACTTTTAGTAATTCAATCTTGTTACAGCTCACAAAACCAGCGTAAGCTGTTATTGGCCGCTTTAGGTTATAGTTTACATCACTCTGAATAATGCTCCTGTATGACCTGAACGAACAAAATTTTTGATTTTTCAGAAATATATTTTTCTACTTAGAGTAAAATAAATTATAATATTCGTAATACTCTCACACAACGTTCTCCATCCTAAGCTCGTGCAACATTTTATAAATTAAAATCTGGTACAGGGAGTGCGTATTCAGTTGTTCCAGACTTCTGCAAAGATGTATTGTTCACTACGTAAGATTTATGAAGCCTGAGTTTG
The DNA here is from genome assembly GCA_964059195.1 of Ectobius pallidus. Lineage (NCBI taxonomy): Eukaryota > Metazoa > Arthropoda > Insecta > Blattodea > Ectobiidae > Ectobius > Ectobius pallidus. Next base: position 25,644,558 of record CAXKWD010000010.1, on the reverse strand, counting down.
TATAAACGATGGGTCGCTTATAACTACCCTTTAGAGAATATTTACGAGAAAATGTTCCAAATCTAAGTTTTAATTTTCAGTATTTACAAAATTAAAACAAAATTGTTGCAGCCATTTTAGAGAAAATCTTGAAAGAAGACATTTTCTTTACTTAAAATGGTTAGTAAAAGTAAAAGAAAGACGACGCTGATATACGTGTCACCTCCCAGAAACATCATATCATCATAAATTCACGGTTTAGGCCTAACCGATACTTTGTCTGTCCAGCGCTTCTTTAGTCGTTCTATGTCTCCTTTTTCTCTTGGTGCATGATACTTGTATAAAATATTTAAGATTCGTTTTGGGCTATCCTCTGAATATTTCCTTACTATTTATTCTCGAATAATTCTATTATTTCATTAAGGTTAAGATTTATGATTATTTCTTGTCTTCGGTTAGAACTTATTTTATGACCTAGCAGACTATATCTCGCTATTGGTCTTAGTATGTTCATTTCTGCTGCTTCTGTTCTGTCTTTATGCTTATTTGTTAGGTTTCGCACTTCAGATCCATATGCAAGAGTTGGATCGGCCATTGTTTACAGAATTTTAATTTTTTTTTTCTTTCACAATTTATTATTTAGGGTCCTCTTTCTGGTGCCAATACTTTGCTGGAATTTTGGAAGTTTTATATCTATACAACTACTTTCATAATAGGAAAATGCACATCCCAGAATAATTAAAACAATTTATTTGCTCAATTGGCTTATTGTTTACTAGCTTAAAAGGTCCGGTGTCACCCAGGTTTTTGTATTTTGTAATTGGAATTTAACTTATGAAGAACTTTCGATTTTTAAATTATAGGTCCTTATATAGGTATTTATAATTTGAAATAGGAAGAACGACTTATCACACTCAAACTATTCCCTCATAAAACGCTTGATATAGCTTTTTATGGCTCATAGAGGATGTAGAATTTTGCATCCCATCGCTTGTACACACCAAGCCTGGTAGGGGTTCAAATAAGAAGAAACAGAAATTCCGGTAACATAAAATTTCATTGTCTTTGGGGAATATTTATTTCTCATTCTCATGTTACCACACAACCGTTTTGGGGATGTAATTAAACAGAAATGCAATATCACTTTCATACTTCTCACCCCAAAACATATTATCATGCCTCGTATGTTTTCTCTATGTCCAGGGTAGAGAAAGTTATGTGAATGCATTATTTTCGTGGACTTCATTCTTTAATATTTATTTATAACATGAATTATATTTATAGTTTCTCTAAATTGTCAAAGTCCCGTTTTATTTATTTCCAAACCCATCTGAAACCACTGACAACAATATGTTGTTATGAGAACTGTGATTTGGATGTGATAATTCTGTGTAAAAAGGGATTAAGTATTCTAAAAAACATTTGATTTTTGGCATTTAAAATCAAAATTCTGCAAAATCCTTTCTTAGTTAGCACTTACATTATGAAACGAAGGTACTGTCAAAATTCCAAGTCTTATAGTTTAGTTTATTATAGTTTAGGCTCTACGTTGATTCTTTGTCTGTCAGTCAGCCAGTCAGTCAGGACAACGCCTTTTATATATATAGACGACTATCTTCGTTCTTAATGACTTCAATGTTGAAAATTTGAAATAATATTCACGCACTATCTCTCTTTCTTTCTCTCTCTCTCTTTCTTTCTCTCTCTCTCTCTCTCTCTCTCTCTCTCTCTCTCTCTTAAAATAGGCCGACTAACACTTCATTAGGCCTAAGTTACTTTTATTCAGCTCCGACAAAAAAATTATGTTTTCTAAAATAACTCGATCCTCAGTTCCTCAATATCATAGCTTAATCTAGATGCACAGCAATACATAAAATTTATTCCATATTTATGACATTCTCCTTTACTGTCTTGTTATAATCTTGTTAAATAATCTTGTTTCTGAAATTTCAAGCGTTCTTGAAGTGCCAGGCCTAATAGGTTCCCGGATTCTACAAAAGATGCCTACTGTAAATATTATGTATGTCTATACATTATCAGGGCCCGGATTCTAATGACATGCTATCTTTTTATTGATGATTCATAGACATACCCATCTTGCAGATATATCCTAACCATGGCCTCTAGATTATGGAAATGCATTTTTATTAGGTCATTTTTTGTCATTTTATGCAATTTTATATTTTTAGGGCATTTATTACAATTTTACGTCATTATTTTGTAATGTTCTTGTCATTTGCTTCCTTATTAAGTCATTTTCATGTATTTACATTGAGAGTATTAACTTTTTCGTCGCTAGCGGTGGTGTCTTTTAAGTGTTGTTTGTTTAATGCAAGAAGGAAAAACTCGGTGTTGAAGTGTTGTCATGTCTCAGTCGGAAATGATAATCAAAGAAACGCCAAAAGTTTGTATTAAATCATTACTGTTATTAGATTGACTTGGCAACAAAGTCTGCCGCCTGCTTGGATTTGAGAGTGCGAACTACTGTTTACCCTCAATAAATAGACTAATAATATAATCCGACAGACCACAGACGGAAATACCGAAGTTTGACTCGCCATTGCCTCAGTGCCAGTATAAATTTCCGTGAGAGAACATTCACACAACATCATGCCTACAATTACTTACCGTTTTTACAATGTACAAATTAGTCTATAACTTTGAGTGTACAATAGCAATTTTTTATAAACAAAATATCAGTTTTAGGTCATTTTTTTTAGAATTACTAAGTCATTTTCTTTAAAATTTAGGGCCATTTTATAGGTAATTTTTCAAACAATTTTAGGTCATCAGAATCCGGGCCCTGGTCATTATATTAAGTATATAAGTCACTTATAGTACTAAAATTAGGCTACAGTGCCTATTCTATCCGTTTATTTCGAAATTTTCTACCTCATTAGACTAAAAAACCTTTAATTTGTTTTAAATTCAGGACTTACATATTGTAGTAAAATTTAACAATTGTACTATTAGATTAGAAGGATTTTCGTTGTTACTATGGTAAAAGCAACTATACACTACGTGGTATGATAAATTCATACGTCATTCGTTATCCTTAAAATGGTAACTGGTTATACTAAATGTAATTAATTTCACACTAAATACTTTTGTGCCTAGTATTAAAAAAATGTATATATGTTCGAACCACCTTGCAGTATGTTAATATAATAACGCTATAATGATTAAAAATACATCTTAATTTTACCTGGGCTATTTAGAAAACAAAGATCACCAGGATCTTGATAAAATTCTTCATAAAGAAGTAGAGATCTACTAGATTTTAAAATTGTCGATATATGGCAACTACATTTTCTAAAGTAATAAACTAATTAAATTAAAAACTGTTTTTGACAAAATGAGTTTGGCGAGCCTTCTAAATTAACAAATTTAACATTCAATGAATGTCATCTTACTGAAGAGATGTATATTATTGTATGTTATACAATAAAATTTGCCCTTGGCGGAATGGAACCACTAGGCACCCACAGGACTTCCTCCCATTCCACATCTTCCTTTAGACTTTTGTTGACCTTGTTAGGGATGTTCGCTCATCTACAAACAAGAGGCCTATGTACGGTATAGCAAGGATGCATCGAGCTGTGATGTTGAGTTTATTATAGTTTTTTCTTTCTTTTAATTATCCAGACTTTCAGTGGCATTAGTTGTAACATGTTTTCAGCCTTAGCTCACTGGAGTGAGATTATATTGTACTTTATAGAGGAAATAAAAATATATAAATATATAATAGCCTAATATTAAAGTGCCAATGTAAATTCAGACGGTACTTAAAATATTAAAGGAGGAAAAATATTAAAGAGAACTGGGAAATGAAGCACTGCTGATTTTATGCTAGGTCACTTTCAATTCACGATTTTGACGACCCGATCACGTTCATGTTGAATGTAAAAAAGTTGCCATTTCTTCGCTGGGGTTAAAAAAGTGTGATCTGTAACGAGAACCTATGAATTTCTACAAAATGATGCACAGAACGAAACAAATTGGTTTCCGCCGGTCGTGATAGATCATTTCTTTTCACACTAATCCATATATCAGAAGCGAAATCCCTTTACTTTCGCTTCAGGGCAATAACTCTCGGCTCTAACGTTCAGCCTATTCGGTGCCTTTGTTGCAAACAGCTAGGGAAAGTTGCCTATCTTTATCTCGTTTTATGTTTCCTAGAACCATGTACTACCACAAACGAAGTGCATACGTAAGGGTCTCAAACTGACGATCTAGTAAGATATTCTGGCGATTCCTATTTTAATTTAAATATATGGGTAACTTTAAGAATTAAGCGGAATTGTATCTTACAAGATTATGATTTATGACTCGTACTTTGTCACTTATAGTGCTTATAGCCTGTGCTCCTTTCAAGATTTAGATAGGCTAAGAAGTTCTCTTCAAATGCTTATAATACTGTATTCCTCTATCTTAGGAAAATATTCGGAACTAAGAGAGATGAAAACTGGGACAGGAGAAAACTGCTTAATGACGAGCTTCATAACCTATACTCTTCACCGAATATAATTAGTATTAGTATTAGCCCGTAACATCCCTATCGGGCAAGGGCCTCTTTCCATGAAAGGTGCTGGGTTCTTGCAGACCCGGGTAGCTAGTCCGGGAGAGATCAGTCTTTGATAGTGTCCAAGTTAAGTTTTATATGGTGTCTCCAGGTTTGACGATCCTTGGCTTGCGTCGTCCATCGGTTACCAAAGGTGTGCCTGATGTCGTCTGACCAGCGTGTTTTCTGTCTTCCTATGTGCCTTTGACCTGTCCTAGGGTCCCATGAAGTTATTCTGTATGTCCATCTGGTGGGTTGTAGTCGCATGGTGTGCCCTGCCCATCTCCATTTTAGGCGGCTTGCTGTGGTTGCTGCGTCCCTCATACCTGTCCTCCTGCGTATTACATGATTGGGTATCCTATCTTTTAGTGTGATCCCTAAAATTTTCCTCTCCATTTTCCTCTGACAGATTTCTATGGCTTGTCTGTGCTTCTTCGTTAAGCTCCATGTTTGTGCTCCATATATTAAAACCGGGAGTATGCACATGTTCATGACTTCGGCCTTTAGGTGAACCTTGTATGAATGATCTAGGAGGATGAATTTAAGGGAGCAGAATTTTGCCCATGCTGCTGTGATGCGACGTGCTATTTCTTTGTCTGAGTTATTCTGGAATGAGAAAATCTGCCCCAAGTAGGTGGTTTCTTGGACATACTCAAGCGGTTCCTTAGTAGCTAGTGTGATGGCAACTTCGTTTCTGTTCGTCATTAGTTTGGTTTTTGCTGAATTCATGGTTAGACCTGCTGCTGCACTTAGGTTTTCCAGAGCGTTAATGTGTGATTGTAGTTCGATTGGGGTGGGGGCAAAAAGCACGATGTCGTCTGCAAATCTTAAGTGGGATAGCTTTGTCCCATCTATGTTGACCCCGTAATCACCTTCAATTCCTCTGAATATACTCTCCAGTAAGCTTATAAAGAGTTTAGGTGACATTGGGTCCCCTTGACGCACCCCCCGTTGTAGCTTAAATTCTCTGCCTTGTTTATCAAGTTGAATCCTTGCCGTGAATAAGAGTAATTAAATCACGGAAAATAAAATGGGCTGGACATGTTGCACGCATGGGGATAAAAGACTTATTTAATTAATACAGTATTGACTGCGAGACCCGAAGGGAAGAGACCACTTGGAAGACCTAGACTTAGGTGGGTGGACAATATTAGGATAGATTTAAGGGAAGCAGGATTTGCGAGGGATGGTTGGATGCAGTTAGCGCAGAATAGGGTCGAATGGCGGGCTCAGATAAGAGCGACAATGAACCTCCGGGTTTCATAAAATAGATAATTTCCTGTAGCTTGCTTAGGAATTGTCTATCGCCGTTGAGTAAGTAAGTAACTGTTTTCCTTTGCTACCACACAGCTGACTGACAAATATGGTACCTGACTTTAAAGCAGGAGCTTGCATTACGTTGCATTTGTTAAACAAGAGTTAAAAATTAATCTGTATTTTGACCCGCCGCAGTGGGTGAGTCGATAGCGTGCCTGCCTTCCACCCTTGCGGCCCAGTTTCGATTCCTCGCCGGGTTGGGGATGTTTCAGCAGTGATAAATTATTCTCAGGACTGAGTGTTGTGTGTTGTGTCTTGCTTATTGTCATACGTGTTTGTACTATCCCATGAGGAGGCCTCTCGTCGAGTCCCTCTGTGATCCCTCTATGGTTAACTCATAGTCTGCTCTTCTCATTCTTACTTATTCAATGGCAATAGGCAATTCCTAAGCAAGCTAAAGGAATATTATCTATTTTATGGAAACCGGAGGTTCATTGCCGCGCTTACCTGAGCCTGCAATTCAACCCTATTCTGTGCTAACTCTATCCAACCATCCCTAGCAAGTCCTGCTTCCTTAAATCTATCCTAATATTGTCCTTCCACCTAAGTCTAGATCTTCCAAGTGGTCTCTTCCCTTCGGGTCATCCAGCCAATAATTTTTTACATATGTCTTTCCTCCCCCATGCGCGCAACATGTCCAGCCCATTTCATCCTTCATGATTTAATTACCCTTACTACATTTGGTGAATAGTACAGGTTATCAAGCTCGTCGTTATGCAGTTTTCTCCAGTCTCCATTTTCATCTCTTTTAGGCCCAAATATTTTCATAAGCACCCTGATTTCGAACACTCTCATATTATGTTCTTCCCGAAGAGTAAGCAACCAACCATATAATGCAACCGGCAGGATAATTGTCTTAAACAAAATTTTATTTTTAGATTTCTGGGCAGAAGACGAGAAGATAAAAGTTCCTGAAGTGTATAAAAACAAGCATTTCCTGATTTCAGGCAACACTTAACGTCTATCTTAATATTATTAATATTATTTGTATCTGTAATTATTGCTCCCAGATAATTGAATTTTCCACTTGTTCACACGCTTTACCGGATATTCTAATATTTTGTATTAGGTGTGTGATAAATTCTACAGAGTAATAAATTACAGGTTACGAAGAACTTATTGTATTTTCTTATTTTTAAGCAATATGGTATTATGCTTTCTCGTGTTAAATGTTAATTGGTTTAGAATTAACGTTCAACATAAATAAGAAATAATAGTATTTATCCCACATATTAAAGACACCGAAACCTGACTTATATGCCAATCTTATGAGCGATCTTTGACTGAATGTATCACTTTATTTTTTAAATAAAATAAATTATTTTTATCTGTAAAACAGTTAATAGGCCTACACTCTAGTTTGGAGACGGCTCCCACTTTCTTGAACGTCTCTGCACTAGCTATAGGCATACACTGTTTTTCTTACGTCAGCAATGTGCATGTCCTAATCGAAATGAGATAAAAGTTATAAGTTACTTATTATATAGTTCTTTACGACTTGCTGCAAAGTCTTGTTCTTGTAGGCCTATATTTCATCTGTGTGTCACGTTTTTCAATTTTTCATAGAGTTGCTCCAAGAACTCAAAGTGATGGGATTGCAAGTGCACATATTTACCCACGACATAAATTACTCATGTTTCTGTATTGTTTTAAAGGGCATTCATATTATAGTAGGTTACATAATTCTCAGATGCGTCCTTAGCTTTGAATTCATCAAAGCGTGCAGAGAAATGACTCATGGTCCATTTCTTATAGAAAATATAAGCTTTAACTGTTTCTCTCTCATAGATAACGTTGTATATCAGCCCAATGTTCTCGCGCATTTTAAATCATACCATCTTAAACCCAATTTCAAAATAAATAAATCTTCAGGAGATTCATCTATTTTAGAAAAATCTTGTGGAAATACTAATGGAAAGTTAGGAAGGAATTGAGGAGAATCTCTGCATTTTTAATAATTTTAATATATACACCATTTTATCACAATCTGTTGGCAAAACATCTCGTTATAATTGACACAGAAATGTAGGTTTATTAACTCGAAACTTTCTTGACCGCCGTGTCGGCCGAGCCGTGCTGATGAGTACTAAGTTCTCAATGTCGCCAATATCACAATCATGAAAAACCTACGTGCAGATTGCAGAATAGTCTACGAATTCTACATGAAACACAGGAGTGTTATTTAAAATTGGATAATACGATGGAAGATACAATGGATTTTTAGATTCAGGACGGGGATGACAAATTAATTCAATGTTAGGAGTTACCATAGTAGTCCAGTCGAAAAACACCGAATAGAAAAAAAAATCGTGTAGTTTTAAAATTTTGCAGAGATGTCGGAGGGAGTCTCCTGAATAACATACTAAAAGTCCCCAAAGGTGGGGGTGAGAGGGGGGCAGGGGGGCCCGCAGAAGGTCCCATTTTTAGGTTTATTGCTTATATATAAACAATGGTGCATCGTAGAGGAAACATTGCTATATACAAAATTAAAGCTGATAAAATTTCCTACAAGTATGATCCTACACATTTCTTCCTATTTCCAATAATTTTAGAGATATCCGCCAACGAAAATAACAAATTTTCGAAAAAAGGTCTTTCGCCTCGCGCTTTTCGACACACTCTGTCTTCTAGCGCTTCATCCCTTCGGTAAACAGCAATGTTCTCATGAAAGAAGTTGTAGGGAAATAAATTCACTTTAAAGTAAGTAGTCATTTGTTATTTTGTCTTCAAATGTTCAAAAGTTATAACAATTTAAGTTTCGTCAAATTTCGAGATTTCGAAAGAAAACCGTACATCCCACTTTCTCTATATTTAGGGGTTATATCTTTGTATATAAACTGTATAGCCTATTGTGTATTTACATCATGAAACAAGTGGAGAAATATCACACAACGATTAAAGTTGAATTTATTAAAAATCGATCACGGTACAAGCACAGGACATGTAATGGAAAATACATTATATTCCAGGCAAGAAAGGAAAAATAAGGACAACAAAAATCATGTAGTTTTGAAATTTGGCAGAGATGCGGGGGAAAGTGTCCTAAACAACATAGTAAAAGTCCCCATTGATAGGGGGCGAGGGGCACTTTTGAATGTCATTTCTCGCAATTTTCCCTAAACAAGTTCTTATAAAATTGATCTGAATGATATTTTTGTGGAATTAATAGTTCAGGAAATAGAAGGATATGAAGTATGACATAGTTCTGGAAATTCTGTTTTACATACACCTATATATTATTTTAACGAAAATGAAATCAGATGATAATTAAATTATTATGATGCAAAGCAAGCAAACTATTTCTTAGAAAAATATACTTACTAATGGTTAACGTTACACACAAAACCCATTATCGTTATTATTATTATCATTATTATTATTATTGTTGTAACGCTTAGCCGTTTTATGTTTGATTGAACATTACCAGTATTTTGAAAGATGGTAAGGAATTAGATATATTTATTAGATATTGTAAGAATAGTAGGCCTACCTATTACTTTAAATAAATGTTTACTTGTATATGTGGCTTCTGAGAATATTTGCACATAATATTTTGTCACTGTGCAACTCGGTGTGGTGGAAGATATGGATGCAGAAAAGCTGGTATTAAATGCTCATTCGTTTGTGGAATCTGTCATGGTACGTGCACCAACAAGTATACCATTAGAAGAAGAAGAAAAGTTAAAAATTGATGACATCCAAGCAAAATAAGTTGTTCAGAACTCTTTAATTAATGTTGAATATGTGTATAAATACTGAATGTTCGGTAGATAGAACAATATAACCCTAACTTATCATACGATGTACTAGGATTCCAGTATTGGCGACTGAAAAAATAGACAACTAAACATTTATTTAAAGTACTATGTAGGCCTACTAGGTCTTATAATTACTAAATATATCTAACTCTTTACAATTTGTCCAAATGATATTTTATAAGAAATATATAACGGATCTCCGAGAAAAGCCTATCCTGACAACAATACAGAAGCCGGATGGTACGTACACTAAAGATCTACACAGCACTCTAAGATATATGATAGACCATTTTATACCAGATGATAAAGAAGATGAAGACACTGACTTTCAAAGGAGTGCAAGAATAATGGCTAAGGAACCTCCTAATACTGATGACGACAAAAAATTCACCAAAGAGGAAATAAGGTCAACAATAATGAGTTTCAATCCAAATAAGTCACTAAGGGAGAAGATGGAATCACAAGCGGAATCCTTCTGGAAGTGTTCAACAGCTTCCCATCATGTCTCACTGCTGTATACAATATTTGTCTTGAAGAAAGCTATTTCCCTAATCAATGGAAAAAGTCCAATATTATACCCATTGTAAAACCGGATAAACAACATAGCAAGCAGGTAGATAAATATCGGCCAATTAGTCTGATCAATGTGGGAGGAAAGGTATTGGAGAAACTACTGATCAATAGGGTATTACATCAGTTCTACTCGAACAACATGATTAATGCAAATCAGTTCGGCTTTACACCTGAGAAAGGAACTGTCGATGCAGCCATGGCTGTAAAACATTTCATAGAAGACAGTCTTCAAACTCAGAAGTGTGTTGTAGTCATCAGCTTAGACGTACGTGGTGCTTTTGATGCAGCTTGGTGGCCACGTATATTGCTTAATCTTAAAGAACTTCATTGCCCTAGAAATTTGTACATACTAACAACCAGCTACTTTAGTAATAGAACAGCGACCTTACAAACAAACGAATGTAAGATTACGAAGGAGGTAAACCGGGATGTCCACAAGGCTCGAGCTGCGGTCCTGGTCTGTGGAACATAATGTACGATTCAGTTCTCAACCTTGAACTCACAAAACATTCAAAGATAGTGGCATTTGTTGATGATCTATTGCTACTTACAAATGGAAAAAGCAACAAAGAAGCGGAAAACTACGCTAATACAGACATTAAAAAAATAGATAACTGGGCCAAGCAAAACAAGGTGGTATTTAACGATTCAAAATCAAAGGTCTTACTAATATCCAGGAGGAGGAAAGCACGAGATGTACCAATCAATATATACCTGAATTATAAAGAACTAGAACAAGTCAGAGAACTCCGATATCTTGGAATAACTATTGATGAAAAATTCAACTTCAATAAGCACATTAGCTACACAGCGGAGAAGACACTCTTACTAATAAATATGTTAGGTAAAGTTGCAAAACTTCAATGGGGGCTTGGCCACCAAGCTCTGAGAACTATCTATAGAGGTGCAATAACACCTATACTTGCATATGTATCACCTGTCTGGGAGCAGGCTTTAGAGAGGAAAAAGAATAGGAAACTTCTTCAAAGGACTCAGAGAATAATAAACATTAAAATTGCTAAAGCACATAGAACTATATCATATGAAGCTTCGTGTGTCATTGCTGGAGTGAAACCAATCTACATTGCAATTCAAGAAACAGCTAAAATTTACAGGATAACACACGGTACGACACCAGAATCTACGGATTACGATGCACCTCTACAGTTAGTAAATTGGCCCCACCCAGCTGACAAAATATTTTTCGAAGAAGTCAATAAAAGCTTAGATTATCATCTAGAAATTTTTACGGATGGAAGCAAAATACAAGGACAGGTTGGAGCAGCAGCAATCATATTCAAGCAAGGAGTTATTATACAAAGAATAAAAGCAAAATTACACGATAGATGCTCAAACAACCAGGCAGAGCAAATTGCAATACTCAGAGCATAGGTAACACTTAGAGATATGAATATAGATTTACAAGAAAGAGTTATTGCATTATACACAGACAGCCAAATTGCAATAGATCTAATCCGAAACAATTCAAAACACAACTACATAGTAGAAGACATTCAAAAACAAATCAGAAGCCTCAGAGAACAGAAGTGGGTCGTGCATTTCGCATGGATTAAAGCACAAGTAGGACATGTCGGGAACGAATTAGCCGACAAGTTAGCCAAGGAAGCTGCACTAGAAGACGTTACAGAATATGCATACAATAAAAAATCCAAAACAACAATCGTCAATGAAATCAAAGAACAAGGGACCCAGAAGTGGCAAGAAGAATGGTCTAATACAACCAAAGGAATAGCCTGCAGGGATTTCATTCCATCAGTCATTCAAAGAATGAAAACACGTATCAATTTTGACTTTGTACTAACAGCTATGATTAGGGGGCATGGATTAACGAAATCATACCTTCACCGGCTTGGTATTATACAAAGTCCTACCTGCACCTGCTCACAAGAAGAACAAACAGTAGAACATTTGATTTATCGGTGCCCTATACTTAAACAACAAAGAGACATAATGAAGAAAACTATCGAATCTAAACGCTACAAATGGCCCGTATCTAAAGAGCAGTTGTTCAAAAGTCATCTAAGAACATTTAAATTATTCATTCAGAGTATAAACTTGGGTGCACTAAAATAATCTATGACATCAAGTGTCAAGTGTCGACATCAAGTCAGTGAAAGTGAAACAGTGAAGTTATTTAATGTTAAATTGACAATAAACTGGGAGTAATTCAATAGAGAATAAGTTCTAAGTATAATTATGTAAGTTAAGTTGTTATAAAACAAAACATTGTAGGTAACACTAGGTATGTAGTGTCACTACTGCGATGGAGCATGCCCATTAAAGCCTCCAATAAAAAAAAAATAAATAGGCCTGGTTTATATTTCTTATAACGTACACTCATACCATCAGATTTTTGTAAGCTTTATAATAATAATAATAATAATGAGTTTTATTTTTGATGTTTACCTTTAGTACGAATATTATTCTAAGAACTACTTTACTTGCTTGGCATCATGCTAATTTAATTATCATCTGCTTTCATTTTCGTTAAAAAAAATATAATATATAAGTATATGTAAAACAGAATTTCCAGAACTATGTCATACCTCATATCCTTCTATTTCCTGAACTATTAAAACCAAAAAAATATCATTCAGATCAATTTTATAAGAACTTTCATGTAGTTTAATTTTGTGCATAAACTGTTTTTTGCTAGAACCCATAGCTTTTGTGTGTTTAGGGAAAACTGCGAGAAATGACATTCAAAAGTGCCCCTCACCCCCTATCAATGGTGACTTTTACTATGTTGTCTAGGACACTTTCCCCCACATCTCTGCCAAATTTCAAAACTACATGATTTTTGTTGTCCTTATTTTTCCTTTCTTGCCTGGAATATAATGTATTTTCCATTACATGTCCTGTGCATGTACCGTGATCGATTTTAATAAATTCAACTTTAATGGTTGTGTGATATTTCTCCACTTGTTTCATGATGTAAATACACAATATACAGTTTATATACAAAGATATAACCCCTAAATATAGAGAAAGTGCGATGTACGGTTTTCTTTCGAAATCTCGAAATTTGACGAAACTTAAATTGTTATAACTTTTGAACATTTGAAGACAAAATAACAAATGACTACTCACTTTAAAGTGAATTTATTTCCCTACAACTTCTTTCATGAGAACATTGCTGTTTACCGAAGGGATGAAGCGCTAGAAGACAGAGTGTGTCGAAAAGCCGAGGCGAAAGAGCTTTTTTCGAAAATTTGTTATTTTCGTTGGCGGATATCTCTAAAACTATTGGAAATAGGAAGAAATGTGTAGGATCATACTTATAGGAAATTTTATCAGCTTTAATTTTGTATATAGCAATGTTTCTTCTACGATGCACCATTGTTGAGATATAAGCGAAAAACCTAAAAATGGGACCTTCTGCGGACCCGCCTGCCCCCGATCACCCCCACCTTCGGGGACTTTTAGTATGTTGTTCAGGACACTCCCTCCAAAAACTCTGCAAAATTTAAAAACCACACGATTTTTTTTCTATTTTTCATTCGTTGCCTGGACTATAGGAAATTATTAGAAACAAGGCATGGGAGGGAATCTTAGTGTGGCAAGGTTTTGCGAAAGGTGTAGAAGGAAATCAAAACTGCTGCAATAAGATAAGTGGTGGCAGCTAGAATATAGGTCAATGACATGTAGCGCCAGTGATAGTTTATGTTAGGTTAGGAACAGTGATATTAGTTTAGCATAGTGGACTGCGCGTTCCGTTATGTACCATATGTACCTGAATTGGGAAATTTCATTACTGGAATAATCGCTCATCTTTGGTTTTCCGCGGCTCTTGACGGCGCGGCGGCTAGTGCAGACTAGTGCAGAGCATGGGCTTTCTCGAACAATCGAGCATTTCATGTGAATGGGACTTGGTTCGGGATAGATAAAGCCAGATTTCATACTTGTTCAATCGTTTTATTCTCCTTCATTATCAACATCATCATCATCATCGTCATTATCTCTTAGTTCTTTATAGGCTTTGTGGAAAGCATTCAGTTTAACAGCATTCTGGATTTGGTTTACCAGTAATTTATATGAAGTTGTCTAAAGTAGTGAATCAGTGAACTAAGTATACCCAAGCAGACGAAGCTTTATTGAAGATGCGGGGCAACAGTATGCGCTTTTGGAGAGGCTTCGAAGCTTCATTTTCGCGTAGGTCATGTCTCATTCGATCAGTTATACCATCGTATTCCTGCAGTCAAAATAACTAGCTTTTGGCACAAGCTTTTACATTATGTGTGTTTCCGTAAATATTTTTCAATAAAACGGAACATTTCTCAATGTTTGTTTAGGACTCTAACTATAGTCTTAAAATAATAATAATAATAATAATAATAATAATAATAATAATAACAATAATAATAATAGCAAAAATAATACTATCAGCATCATCACTTTCCCAGTAGGATGGAAACAAACAAATATTACAATAAAGTAAAGCGCCAAGTTAGTACATTTAAATTATTACTATTCTAGCATAGGCTATCTAAGTAAAATTAAAATCAGTAAAATCTTTGTAAATTAATATTTTATTGTTCTTTAAACTGATTTACGTTGTGGTTTCGAGATGGGAACGGTTTCCATTGATACTGTGAGAACTAAGCCTATGTATATATCTAGCAATTGCGTGACTTCTAGGTAGAACTAAGTAGCGGTACTAAGTAGTAAGTAATACTACAAAATATAAATCCAAAATATGTTTACTTTGTCTAGTTCAGTATGAATAGATTAATAAAGAAGAAAGCAATATAAAGATAATGTAAATACATATATATATAAAAGGAAGAAAGTCATGGGAGAAATGATGCAAAATTATTTTATATACATTGTACTCATACATTTATAATTTTCGTTTGTAGTATATTGTGCATTGGTATATAAATAGATTTATATTAATCTATTATACTCCTAAACACGAGCCTTGCTCATCTAGGAGCACACCTTACATTTTAAATGCTAAAATATAAATAGTTTTTTTCTGTTGGTTTTTGTTTTTACTTGTAGTAAATGTGAAATAATGTAAATAATGAAATGTAATAATGTAGGTATATAACAATAAAAAAATTAATTGCAACTAAAAAATAAATAAAAATAATAAATATAACATGATGTAGGCTTTCACGGCCGGGTCCATAATAAAAATAGATATGTGTGTGTGTGTGTGTGAGAGAGAGAGAGAGAGAGAGAGGAAATAGGAAAGAAGTAGAGAGAAAGGAAGAAAGAAAGAAAGAAAGAAAGAAAGAAAGAAAGAAAGAAAGAAAGGAATAAATAAGTAGATAAAACTAAAGACAGAGAGAACATGGCATTTTAATGCGGTCAATATCGACCGACAAAATTACAGACGCCTATTAAGTAACTGGATTTTGTGATTATTATTATTATTATTAAATATTATTTTAACAAGAAGAATGTTGTCTATTCATATAACATACGTAGCGTTAGCTGTAGGGTTATTGTGCGAAATTTATAATAATAAATGGTCGAATGTCAATACGACAAGAATGACTTTTGAACCACATGCATAAATCAACGGCAAAGCTTTCAACTAGTACTCTTTGTGGGTCATGCTGTATTCTGAGAGACAAAATACGGAGAAAGTTTACGCCATAAGGGGCCGACGATTTCGTATGGACATATGCATGATGTGGGCGGAGTGAGGCCTGTCTTATGTCAACCTTGGAGTTCAAGACAACGTAAGGTTGTACTAATGGAACCTGGAGGTTCATTGCCGCGCATACATGAGTCCGCCATTCAACCCTATTCTGAGCTAACTCCGTCCCTCTCAAATCCCTTTTCCCTTAAATATGTTCTAATATTGTCCTCCCACCTAATTACAGGTCTTGCAAGTGATATTTTCCCTTCGGGTCTCCCAATTAATATTTTTGAGATAATATGTTTTTCCTCCCCATGCTCGCAACATGTCCAGCCCATTTCATCATCCATGATTTAATTACCCTTATTATATTCGGTGATTTCTTAAGTGTTACAGTTCAGAAAGTAAAGGTCCAGTCGAGTTGAAATTTCGCAGGGCCATTATGTGTAGGCTACTGTTCTTATGGATTTGCCAATATTTAAAAAATGTAAAATAATCCAATAAAAATGTGGAATTTCCAAAATTCAGTGCCGGTATTTCTCAAACAAATCATTTGAAAAAAGAGTTATTTGTTTGTGCATATGCATGTGTCTCACAATAAATAGCATAAATTCAACCACAAATAATTTCAAATATATACTAATAAAAAATATATAGTTTCAACATGGAGCAAAACATAAGTTATAAAACAAGTGAACAGATATCAAAGACAAACGAAAATCAGTGAACTATTATATCCCTAAAAATTAAGTTTTCATAAAAAATATAGTTTCACAAAATTTTAACACTTTTTTACTCAAATACTATCTACAACTTTGATGTACACGTAAGTTACTAGATAAGTTATTAAGGGTTTACTTTATCATTTTACATCTTTGCATTATAGATTATGACTTTTAGGATGAAGAGGATTTAAAAAATCACCCTTCCTAAACCTGCAGCCGCATGAAGCTTGTGGTTCTTTTAATTTAATTTACACAGCCTGTTAACAGACTAAGGCATCACCGATTAGCAACAGAATCTATAGTCACAGATTCTGTTTTAAGTTTCAGTTTTTAACAAGCTTGACTTTCCTTCCCAAGCAAGGAAATATCCCAGCCCCGAGAAATCTATCACCAGATTTTATGAAAGACTGGCACTGCACTACAAAACGGAAGGCGCTGTTTGGGTTCTGGATTAGGTCCTTGAGATTTTTCAACTGCTGGAATCCTTGTGGTGGCACCATGACCCTCGGGTCGACTCAGCCTCTAAAATAATTGTGTACCATGAGCAATCCTGGAGTTAAAGGCGTCGGGTACGTAAGGCTGATAACTATACCACCTTCATGTTTCCGAATGTCTAAAATCTTGACGCCTCAAGCTTCTGAATCCCTAAGGGTTTTCACGGCCTGTATAGGGAACAACTTTCTTCATTTTTTATTTCAAATGTATGGTGTAATAACATTGTAACTTAATAATATCTAAAATAAATATAAGATTTGTTTAGCCTGCTGCTACTAGACTCTATTAGTGATGAAAATATTTGGAATTAACTAAGAACATACCCTGCAGCGGTATGCAATTCCCTTGATATGTCAAGGCATGTACGGATCATTTTCATGCCCATATTTAAAGAATAATGAATAAATGTTTCAATGGCATCATATTCGAACAATACGCTATAATCTACTGATGGCATTAATACTGTCAAATGACTTTTAAGAACAAGGCTATGAACTTTTTTTAAAAGCAGGATTACCTATCAAAGTATTTCATTCTGACTCATAGAACATGTGAGGAAATAATCAGTAATGCGTTATTAAAGGACTTAAATAAATAAAAAAAAACTATGTAGATCAACTACTGATGAAAAATATAGGCTATGGAGTTCGATATGAAAATATTTTGCATTAGTAGATAGTTCAGACCGCCTTGCATGGTCTTGTGGTTAGCATCGCAGGTTATGGATCAGCTGGCACGGGTCTGATCCTCGGTAACTCCTCGGATTGGACTCAACCTCGTAATTAAAACTGAAGAGCTACTTGACTAACTAAGAAGTAGTGGCTGCGGTCACGGAAACTATCATTAATGGCCGTTGTCTCCGTATGCTGACCACATCCCCCAATCATGTCGTCTGCCTATGGTAGATAGCGCAGCGATCGGATTGCAGGCCTAGTCCCTTCATGAATGTAGCGCCAAGGGATTTAGTTTAGTATTAGTTCGTGTCATACGTCAATATAATTTGATCTATTTAAATAATATACAATAGCTTAATTCATGTAATGGTGTTACAGTAGAGTTCCAATTATCCGGAATAATTGGGACCGGACCCGGTCCGGGAAATCAAATATCCGGTTAATAGGATAAATCATGGAAGAATGTTATTTATTTAAAGAAACTAAATTATAAAGGTACCGGTACTGTACTTATATAAAGCGTGACATGTTGAACGTATTGGTCAGAGTCAGTTGTTTTGCTAGCAAACTGTTGATTTTGTTTGGCTAAAAATTTTGTTTTTTGCAAATAATCTGCCCTGAAAGAGGGGTTTCCAACTGTCGCTGCTGCAAAACCATTTGAATACGGGCTCAAAGCTGTCCGGTTAATTGGGGGTCCGGATAGTTGGAGTTCGGATGATTTTAGTTCTACTGTATATTCAAACAATGTGTAAAATCTATTTATGAAAATAATATTGGCAGATTACTTTGTAGAAAAAATTGATGCATTCCTTCCACAGTATTATCTAGTAATTCGTGTCATTCTGACACATATAGAGAGCTCCATGCCATTAGCCCCGACCCGATGCGGCTGGCTAAAGTTGACTGTTGCACGTCGGCGCCCGCCGAAATGACACCCGTGCTCTCGGTGAATTCCTTAGTCTTGTTCGAAATGTAGTAAACTAGCAGGTGCCCGCGGCTTCGCCCACGATAATTAATTTAAAAATTAAAAATTAAGAGTATAATTACTATTAGAGCATTATATTTATTAACTCTTGCACGCGAATCATTCATAAACTAAACCTATAATAATTTAATGAAATAGCTAAAATTCCCGCTTCAGATTACATTCCACGATTAGAAAGCGCCGCCTGGTAAAACGATCTCAGATTCGACTATGCAGTTCCAAAGCTAACTGTGAAGACATAATACGTATTGTTTCTCAACTGTTTGTTGACAGATGAATATGATGTGAATTTTATTTGATCAATTCAGTGTAATTTTCAGAAATTACATAATGTTTCAAGGGAAGGAATGGTTTGTTTGGATTTTTATTATCAGCGATATTTCAAGAGTTAAACCATCAGTATTTTTCAGCTGGTCTTCGCGGCTTCGCCCGCCATTATTAATTGACTCCAGGATTTTTAAGAAATTTACACTGGTAGTTTATTTAAAATTTTTGTGGTTCAGAGCTATGAAAATCGTAAGTAAAAATAAAATTATAATATTTGTTCATTGTGTTCATTTCACTTAGGCTTTATATAATAAAGAAACGGTTTTACTAATTTTGTACTCTTCGTGAAAGTTTAGACTGCGAGAGACGAACATACCCGAGCGGGCGAGCGAGTGAGAACGCTATTTAGGGCCGTTGAATTGTATAAGAATAGATAATATTTAAGGTACAGACGTATTTAAGAAAAGGCGATTGTGGAAAAGTGCCTTGAAAGTTTGTAAAAACCCTTTCCTGATATTTTAGTCCTAGACCGAAGCACCATAAGTAGACTTGTGAATAAATTTAAGGAAATAGGTTTTGTGTGGAACAGTGTTCTGACTGAAAAGACCGATGAATTAAGAAAAAGATTAGCACAGCATCGGAATCGAATAAGGTAGGATTCAAGGGAGAAGAATGTGCGTTTAGGCATATTTGGGAATTTTATAAGAAGGTGCACGAATGTGTAATTATGGAGAGACAACGCATCTAATAGTTCTTAAAATCAAATTACGCACAATCGGTGCTTTTTTCTGGGGGCATTCGGGGGTACACATACCCCTTTTAAAATGTTGAAGTTTCATATAGAATAAAAACATTAATTTCCACAATTTTGGAACCTGGAGAAATTTGTGTCAAACAAAGCAATGAAAGTGATTATAGCCATCGTTTGTTAAAGTAGCTATTTTTTAATGTTACGTTCATTATCTACGGACCCTACCATGACTTTTGAAAGGTGGGGCCTCGTACATTAGCGCTGCGATCCTGACACGAAGTGAGCGCTACAACAGCGTTGCTATAGTAGCCTAATCCCGACTATGTTGCCAATGTTACTGATTCAACATTACGATGTGCTCGTGTATTCCTCTGAATAGAGGACAAAAATCATGTACCCTTATGTGTTGTACGAATTGACTTCGAATAATAAGGACTATAAGTTGTGTTCCCTTACACGTTTGTGAAAGGTGCAAGAAACCTTGTGAGCGTATCGTAGACTTAAGTTAATTGCAGTTATTGCAAAATTGATTATGTAGGCCTATGAAATGACTCCACCTCAGAGGATTTAAAAGTCATAGGCCTATAACCTTTTGCATATTGTCTGCTATTCCACTTTCTTTCTAATTGTGTGGGTAAATCTGGCAATGTTCCGTCAAGTCAAAATCATGAGTACGGTACCCCTTAGATTTATTTATTTATTTTTTTAAAGAAAATAATACATAATTTTCATAGGTAAAAGAACCCAATCCTTTCCTCTACCGACTATGATGTACCCATTGTCGCTAAGTGAGCCAGGCTGAGCTGTGGAACTCCGAGGATCGGGATTAATATCTAGGTATAGTCCAGTTATTCATCGCATGGCCAGGCGGCTTCCTTAAGTTTGCCGACAACTCAACCCATGTTCTTTGTTTTTACCGCACCAATCAGCCAGTTAC
The DNA here is from genome assembly GCA_964059195.1 of Ectobius pallidus. Taxonomy (NCBI): domain Eukaryota; kingdom Metazoa; phylum Arthropoda; class Insecta; order Blattodea; family Ectobiidae; genus Ectobius; species Ectobius pallidus. Next base: position 25,623,922 of record CAXKWD010000010.1, on the reverse strand, counting down.
CCCAGCCAATCAAAATCTAAGAATGTCCTGTGGCGATTTTGACAGCTACTCGTCTACTCCGCGTGGAGTGAAATGCGCGGTTGCAAGATCAAGTTACAGTAAACAATAACACATGTGAACTAAATAAAGCGAAGGAAGAACGAGGTCAGTGATAACAACGAGAGAATATTGCAACGTTGCTTTTGTTTTGGAAAGCGGAAGACCAAGAGCGATTTAGTCAGATCAATTAACATAAAGAAACGCCGAAAACTTTTAAGCCGACTGGCCATGCAATGAATAACTGCACTATACATAAATATCTGATTTAGGAAGTGACAAATAATGACTACAGCTTTAAAAGACCAACGATTTACTAGAAGGGTAAACAACTCAAATTTCTTGGAAGTAGCTATACATATTCAAAGGACTCTTCTGTTTTCAATTTGAGAATTTTTGGCGCTGAGAATATAAAAAAAGTTAAATTACAGCCTATGTAACAAGAAAGGTAAAAAGAGCTGACGAAGAATGTTTAGTCATGTGGTTATTATAAATTATATTTAGTGTCCTCAAACAATAGCATTGGGACTGATAGGGTTGATTTAAAATAAGAACAATGTAGATCTACAAAACTCCATATATACTTCTAGCAAATACGGAGGGCGGGTGGAATCCAGGTAAATCCCCTTAAACCCACGCACTCTCCACACTTCCAGCCGCCCTCCTTATTTGCTAGAGGTTATAATTGTGTTAAAATTAAGTAAACTCAGGCAAAAGTGAAGTGAAGTAACCGACGGAAATTACTGATACACAGGTCAGAGGTCATCGTCACAGAGAGAAACCTTTGTCTCTGTAAGTCATTACAAGTCACGAGACATAAGTCACCAATATCTTTAATTACATGGAACGTGTTTAACATTTACGTTACATTGAAAATCTCGACGTGAACTGTGGCATTGCGTGGACTACGAAATAATAGTGTTTGTATTTTTACAGACGCAATGATTTCGTGAAGAATTTGAGTGACGACATCTAGTATTGACTGTCGGTGCACTGATGTTACGTAACAGGAAGAGAAAAGGTTGTTATCCAAGGTGGAATGTCAGCACAATCGGAAATTATTTTCTATGACCGTCCATAGTAAGTGCTGTATGCATTAAGTTGCACAGGCTCACTTTGTTTCGCTTAATTTTGAGAGTGCGTGCTTGTCATGGTTATAGGCCTATACTACAATTAATGCCTGTAATCGCGACGGTGTAATGAAATATTGTCCCACAGGAGTTCTTTTACTTACTTACTTTCTTTCTTTCTTTCCTTATCTTAGTTTTACCTCTCCCTTTTAGGATTTAAGCGACCCAAGCCGCCCGGGCCTTACAGGTCCGCGACATGTCGGGAGAGGGATTATTTTGGATAACATACATACTTTTTGACCAGACAAGGACATGGAGGGCCTTCCCGGATGAGTGATCAGCCCAATGCCAGGGCCACCTCCGAGACAACACAAACACATAGGACGAGACACACCATTCAAACACACACCCACTCCAAACAAGGCGAGGATGATGGGATGAAGAAAATAATGACGGCCAGATGATATCTGGGGACCACAAGGGCCTAAAGTTACCCGACAATTGTTTCACAGGTGAAGAAAACCCCCAGAAAAAAACCCCACCTGGGTAACTTGTCCCGACCAGGACAGCGAACGCATCCCCTACGCCACAGCGATGGACGAGTTCTTTTACATGTCTGGAAATTGATACACATAGAACAATCGCATATACGTACGTATAAATGCCATCAACTTGAATCGGGATGAAACCCGCAAACTTGGGAATAAAAGACACAAGTAGTGAAAGAATTATCATTCCAAAAGACAATAGTGTCTTGCACTGTTCCGCCAAGGCCGTAATTTATTAGTTCAGACACAATGCATTTTGAAATTAATTTCCAATACTTCGTTCAGTGTATCTAGATGTTTTCTAATTTAATCCGTTTTCGAAGGGGTTTTAATATTTCCCCCAATTCCAAAATGATCAATAGTGCATGTTGAAGTATGAACAGCTGAATGCACAGCCATAATAAGATCACCTAGATTCTAACTTTAATACAGTTCTTTTTACTTTCATCTGATACAGCAGTGATACATGAAAAAGTATAGCCCTAAGAGCAATCTTACACAAAGAGCATAATTTTTTTTTTCAAATTACGAGTACAACAATGATTTTTATGAATATTCATCAACTTATCTTTGTACTTGAAAATGATATCACTCCGTATAAATAAAATACATACCAAATGTTTCAAGCTTTTATTTTCTTCAATTAATGGGATTGAGACTATTCATATGCCATCGATCTGTTTAGCACTGGCATGCTTTTCCAGCTCCGTTTTATGGGTTCTCAGGTTAACATTAGAGACGGAACAACTAGCTTTTTTGTTTTCATTAGAATCTCTAGCCTCCTGTCCACCACTGTGGCGTAAGGGCGTTCTCTCCTCTCACGCAGAGGGCCCGGGTTCGTTTTCTGGTCGGGACAAGTTACCCAGATGGGGGTTTTTCTTTATTTCTTCCCTCACCTTTGAGACGAATGTCTTGTAACTTCAGGCCCTTTTGATCCCCGGATATAATTAGGCCATTATTACCATCTTCATCCCATCCAAGCCTTGTTTGGAATGAGTGTGTGAGTGTGCCTGGCGTGTGTCGTCCTATGTGTTCGTGTTGTCTCGGAGGTGACCCCGGCATTGGGCGCAGCTCTCATCCGGGGAGGGCCCGGTAAAAAAAAATATATATGTAGGCCATGTGATCCATAGAAACTCCCTCGCCGACAGGTCACGGTCCTGTAGGGCCCGGGCGGCGTTAACCGCGTAGGCCTGAATGTAACTACAAGGGGAAGATAAAACTCAGGTTAAAAAGAATTGTTCGATTCAGGTTAAAAAGAAGATCTTTAGCCTCCTGTAGACCACCTGGGTTTCTTGATAACAAAATAACTACACGGCTTTTCAATATTTGGCTACATACTTTTAAAAAAGTACATTTCTGTAACTTTAGTCTGATATTGTTCATTTAAACAAGTAAAAGTAATTTTTAGGCAACTTTAAACAATTGTTTGAACTAGTTTAAATACAAACAAATCATATGATTAAACCTTTAAATAATCAAACACTGACCCAACTTTTAAAATTAAATCTCATTAATGTAAAAACGCAAAATCGTAAGCAAAGTATTTCAGGTTACGGAATTATTGCAGATCGATTGTAATATGAAATTATTCACCAAAATATTGAGTTTATTTTGTATTTTGTGTCTTGAGTATTAAACAAGTATTCAAGTTGGTGGTGGGACACTAGAAATTGGACGAAATGATAACCTACATAAAATTTCAGTCAAGAGGTTTCGGGGATTCCGACTTTCGAAATTGTTGAGTCTTTTGAGCATTAAAAAGTATTGAACACATGCTTCGAGGACTTAGAATTTAAATTTCGATTTATCTCTAATTCATATAGGCCTACATCAGTTGACTTGGACATCATAAGTTTAATTTTAGAATGAATTTGTTACATTAGTTTCATTTCCTTTGTTACTGAATAGGGGAGAGTGTTGTACCTTGGGCCATTTTTTATTGTGTTGCCTTTAACTCGAATTCTAATAGCATTTTCTTAGTTTTTTTAGTCTCTTGCCAATGTACTGTGCTTTCTTAACATATTGGCGTTTGTTTTAAGTATGTACTCCAGTAAAAAATAAGTATAAGAAAAAAATTAAAATATACTGCACAGTGGCTCAAGGTACAACACCCTCATGTACCATGGACCATACTGCATAAGTGCATAAACAGAAATATCCAGAGGCTGAAGCCTATGCGAAGTGTATGGGGGGAATGTTACCATCACTACATTAGCGGCTGATGCCTTTTCCAGAGCATCAATAGACAGATGTGTCTCGTGATTGTCCAAGATCAAAAGAACCCTATTTTCTTCAGTTAAGAAAATGGTCAAGAAACTTTTAAAAATGTTGCTTCATTTGACCACCCAGATAAATTAGCAGCTCCCATACACCCTAGAAGGCCACCAAACAACATTCTGTCCTTGAAATGAACACGAGGGAATATGAACAAAGGAGGTAGTTAGTTTCCAACAACATTCACAGCTCCAGTCATAGTGACAAGTTGCCCTCTTTCGGTTTGTTTGTTAATTGTTAATTGTTAATTGTTTGTTAATTATTGTTGTCTGTTTTAGACTTTTAGGATCAACGATGTTTGACTGTCCCTGCACAGTGCTAAGGCCAGTTTCGTCCAAGTTCCATATGTTTTCGAGAGGAATGGGGCCAAATCTGTTGTGAACATTTTTGATAATATCGAAGAAACTTTTTCTTCTCTGGATCATTTGAATTAATTTTCTTAAGAGCCGTTTTCAAAACTCTTGCGTCAACAGGCTCCCGGGCCTTACTACGAGTCATTGTTCTCCTGACAACAATACTGGAACACATAAAAATAAAATATAATGTAACCTCTTGTTCCATGGTCCGCCGGCTCAAGGTACAAGACGCAGTTGTGGCTCAAGGTACACGATTGGCTGTTTCCACACAAATATGGCTATCGATATGATCTTCCGGTATCTAAATAACAAAATGTATGGTCATTTTACTCACCAAATAATAGTGAATCCAATGGATATTCGCAAAAACATCTTTATGCACAAGATAAACTTCAATTATCAAACAACTGGCAAGGTAAAATTTTAGTTTTCACCATAAAAAACAACTTTTTGGTCTTGCACACGCAGATCTGAAGCAAACACGTCGAAAATTGCACAGAGAATGCCTGAGGCCACGAGAAACATATAGTTCCACGGTTAGCGCGCTAGATGTCAACAGTTCTCAGATATTAGAACTGGTCCAAGGTACACTATGGTCTTGGTACAACACTCTCCCCTATTTCTTAATACTTTGTTCAAAAATTAATAAATATTATTAAGTATATAAAAGCTTTATCCTTTTTATCCCACTCCGGTGTGTGGCGTACATTCACCACCCTCAGAAAGGCTCCAGTATGGGCCTGACCAAATGGCCAAATGGGATGAATGAAGCAACGGTGGAATGATATATGGCAGGGAAAAGAGGAGCATCCCGAGAAAACCTTTCCCGACCCATTTTGTCCACCACAATTTCCACATGGATCCACCTATATTCGATCCCGGGTCTCATTGATAGAAGGCGAGCGATCCAACCACTCAGCCATGGGGGGGGTCTTAGTCAAAACTTATCATGTATAAATAGGTTTATTCTACTTAAATACAGCGTCGAATCGGAGCACCCTCGCTTTTATCAGCATGATTAGTCCAGTCAAATTATCACAAAAAAAGTCATGTGGATGCAAAATTTAGGGTAGAGCTAATTTTTTTATATGATGTCTGGGATGGTTTTGAGAGTAATTTCTGACATTTTGCCAACAAAATTTTTTGCCGCCGGAGCCGCCATCTTGAAAAAACTTCAAAATTTTCTATTTTATTTCTGTTTTTGCCCATTATCTGCCAAAATACGCACCTGACAAAATATTTTATTATTTATCCTAAAAGTGAACTAAATTTGACACAGTTTGATATCAAATTGAGTTTTCTACCATGAATAGTTTCGGAAATACAGCTCTCCGAATTTCAGCAACATTTTGCAAAAAATAAAAAAATCTGAATTTTCAACTAGTTTTTGCTCGCTATCTTCTAAATGACCAAACCTTGAGTAAAATTTCGAAGGATAACTTTTAAAGTAGAGTAAATTTGCAACAAGTTGAGTATTTAATGTTTTCATACCTATTATAGGTCACCAGATACAGAGGTATCTACAACTCCTCACATTTCAGAAAACTTATCGAAGGTACGAAAGTCTAGTTTTGCCTAGGATATTCTAAATGGCGTTTATCAGTAAAAAACCTGTGCTGTCTTATAGTTAAGTTTTACATTGTAATTAACAACCAAAACAGTATTTCCAACAATTTATAATGATAAAAGACTAAAAAAACAATGTAAAAAGAAAATAAGAAAAGTTGGTGTAGGTACAGCATTTTGATTTGGAGAGAACGGCGTTTTATTTTAGAAGAACACTTTTGCAGTGTCCTCTGAAAAAAATTACTTCCTATAGCATATACAGTTGTCCCAAAATGGAAACATGTTATCGGAGGAATGGCGCTAAGAGGCTCTTTGTCACTGCTCCGCATACCGTTCTCTCCGGATACATCTGTTTTTATGTGTTTGTACCAGGCAACCTTAGGCATTTTGAAATATTTGCAGACAAATTATGACTCAAAGGTTTCAGTTATCTTCGATGGTTATCCTTCTGACGCTAATCAAACAAGCACAAAGAATTGTGAGACTCCGACGGGCTACGAGTCCATCTCCTGATGTCGTCTTTGATAGAACTACTGTTTTGAAAAGTTCACAAGAAACTTTTCTCACCAATGAAAACAACAAGAGGCGCTTCGTAGAATTGGCAAAAGCTGGAATAGGCTGTTAAAGATGCAGATGTCTTGATTGTTAGCACTGCCTTCTCAAAAGCATCTCAATACGACACTGTCCTTGTAGTTGGGGAGGACATAGACCTTCTTATTTCCTCACTACATTACCATCCCCTCATATAAAGAATACATATATCCAAAAGTACGGAAGAAGCAAAGCTGCAGACATCTTCTAATCAAGGCAGTCATTTCGCCACAGCTTCTCCAACATGCTGCTGTTAATCCATGCTTTCAGTGGTTGTGACACAACATCTGCAGTTTTTGGCCACGGGAAAACCCACTTCTGTTCGCCGATTTTGAAACATCCTGAACTAGAAGAGGAGGCTAATGTAATTCTGAACCCTCAAGCTACATCAGGAGAAGTGGCTGAAGTGGGCCAACATTTTTTGGGTCACTTATGTGGAGGAGACCCTGCTACACAAACACTTGACGAACTTCGGCACGGAATATTTGTAAAAGCTGCAGGAAGAATGAAATTTAACTTAGCGAACTTGCCCCCAACCAGTGATGCGGCTCAACTTCATGCCATGCGAACATACCACCAAGTTCAGGCATGGCTCAGTGAATACAAAGACCCTTTGAAGTGGGGCTGGGTGAACACACCAAGAGGCCTCTTTCCCCTTAAAGCCAAGAAGTAACCAGCTCCAGAATCAATTCTGAAAAGTATTTCCTGTACCTGCAAGAAGGGGTGTTTAAACGCTTGTGGGTGTCGTAAAGCTGGATTAAAGTGCACAACGATATGCAAACATTGCAATGGGCAGTCGTGTGACTAATAGTCCTGTCCTCCGACAGTGAGGACACTCCTGATGAGCCAATTAATTCGTTTTTGGATGAAGACGCTGAAGAGTACTTTATCAACACTGGCTAGATTGTGAACATCATGGACGAAATAGCAGACGTCAACTGCCCAAGTCCCTCTAAGTGCCGAAGACTATGAACAAACAAGTTATTCAATGCAATGTTTCAACAGAACTCCAGCTAAATAAAATCTTTTTGTATATAAATGAATGTTCTGTGCCGTTATTGCTTCTAACTTGTACGCACATGCATTTATTCAATCGTTGCTGTATATATATTTATAAACCTCTGTATTTTGTGACCTGAAAGAGGTAGGATAAGTTTAAAGTACTCAGTGCAATGTTTCACCAGAACTCTAGCTAAATAAAATCTTTTTGTATAAAAATGAATGTTCTGTGCCGTTATTGCTCCTAACTTGTACGCACATGCATTTATTCAATCGTTGCTGTATATATATTTTTAAACCTCTGTATTTTGTGACCTGAAAGAGGTAGGATAAGTTTAAAGTACTCGACAAGTTTCAAATTACCTCTAGTTTAAGTTTCCATATGGAGTTTTACTATAGGTTTGGACATTTAGAAGATAGCGAGCAAAAACTAGTTGAAAATTCAGATTTTTTTATTTTTTGCAAAATGTTGCTGAAATTCGGAGAGCTGTATTTCCGAAACTTTTCATGGTAGAAAGCTCACTTTGATCTCAAACTGTAGAGAATTTAGTCTACTGTGGGATGGGTAATAAAACATTTTTGTCAGGTGCGTATTTTGGCAGATAATGGGCAAACACAGAAATAAAATAGAAAATTTTGAAGTTTTTTCAAGATGGCGGCTCCGGCGGCAAAAAATTTTGTTGGCAAAATGTCAGAAATTACTCTCAAAACCATCCCAGACATCATATAAAAAAATTAGCTCTACCCTAAATTTTGCATCCACTTTTGACAATTCGATTGGACTAGATAGGTAAACTAATATAAAATATAACTTCGGGGCGCTACATCCCTGAAGAGTTTTGGCCTACCACCCGACCACTGCATCATCTACCATAGGCAGATGGCATGATTGGGGGCATGTGTTCAGCATGCCGACACCCAAGGCCGTTACTTCTCTATCAAGTACCTCCTCAATTTGAACCACTGAGTGCACCCCGTTTCAGACCTCCCTACCTGAAAAAAAAACCCGAGATGGTACCGGAGATCGAACCAATGGTCGACGGATCTGTAGTCAGCGACGCTAACCACGCCGGCAGTCAAGTAAAATAATATGCAACATTTAAATTAAAAGCTAAGCATCCTATAGACAAATATTCTTATCCAAATATCCTTCTCCTTGGAATATTGTAGTTGCAACACCCTGTTGCAGTTCCTTGTCGCTAGTTGAAGTAATGTGATGGCTTTTGCAGAAGAAATATAATTTTCAGGACTGGACTACAGGAATGTGGAACTTTATCCCCAGTAATATGGTTATAAGCAAAGAGAATCTGGGCTGCAGAGTAGGCCTATACCTCTTGAATACCTTACTTAATATAAATATTAGAAGTGATGGAAACTTGCGCCTATGTAAATACAGCAAACTCCCGATAATTATCGGTGTTAATTGGGTCCGTGGCATGCACCAATAATCGAAAAACATGGATAATCCGAATGATAGCATTTAATTACCTTTACCTACAGACGATTTTCACCCATAATCCAAGGGCTAAACATAGTCATTTTAAATGCAGCCCGTTGTAGACTATTCAACCCTCAGATAGCCTAAATGCTTTGATTCATAACGAATGATAAGAGCGATTGGAGAAAGGTTATACATAACAAATAATGTACATTTAGTTCAAACAAAGGTCAATAAGGCGTCAGGAATGTGTACTTTTCAAACCCGCCTTTTTAAGTTCAAATGTAAACTAAAAAGTTCGTGAAAAATCTGTGGGAGGTAAGTCACGATAACCTCGGTGTGTCAGAGTTGAGCCTGCGGGAAGATGATACTTTATACTTTATGTTGGAATTTTAAAGTAATTAGCCTACGTTTCTGCAAGTTTTTATTCACTTACGCCCGGTCTCATCGACAGGAACATTTGGCATACGATATAAAGAGTGCCCCTTATGCGGAACAAAATAAAAAAAACCCTAATATTCCGGGCAAAACCGTATTTCTGGCAATCCTAAGCCCGAGGAAAATTTATACAAGTTAAAATACAGCTTAATGTTTATGATATTCTTTTAACGTTAGTGAAATTAAAATTGAAAAGAAATCAGATGGAAAGGTTTTAATAATGTATCAGTGCTAATCTGACTGGTCTTTTAAATGTAGGTACTGAAACATTTTAAATTCGTGGGGGAGACTATTGTACAGTTTAATGCTACCGTTACAAAACTATTTTATATTATTTTGCCAAGCTGACACAAAACCCGAGACTCCATGTAAATATGCAGGGAATGGCTTTCCCTACATGCGGAGACTTTTGTGTTTACAACATTTTTTATTTTTGCCAGTGTTTGAGAAAATCTATAGCCTACTTATTTTATTGCATACTTAAGTGATTTTTCCTACTGATGCTTAATTCAACTAGACGTGTAAGATTTCGCCCCATGGTGTTATATTTTAATATAGGTCGGTTTCATATCAATGAAGTAAATAATATAATATTCTATGGAAATGTACGGCTACCGATTACCTTATCTATATTATACTTTTAATGTAACCTAAGTATTTTCCACGTTTAACGCTTTATTGTTGTGTGATTCAACTAGAAGTGTATGAATTATGTAATGTTTTCATCTTTGTAAAGACAATATTTTATGCCAACAGAATGGAAAATCATTCATGTCATAGTTGTGTGTGTTACTGTGGCTGAATAGATGAACTAAGCACTGGAAAATCGGTTTTAAAATAATCATATCAACATTATGAATCTAGCTAAATTTTATCTAGCAAGAACCGCTAGTTTATCTCAATTAGTGGTCCCACGACATCTTTGAGGGGCTGTAGGAAAAAAAAAAAAAGTAGTATTGTTTTTCAAGCAGATTTCTTGTCCGTCACGTCGTATCGGTGCCGTCTATACACTCCTTGCTGAGTAAAGGAGGGAGCGTGGCCCCTAACGCTCCTTGCACACTACACGACTTCGGTCGGACGACAAAAAGTCGGACGGGCAATTTTCTTTAGTCGACTGATAAAGAGAATGAGACCTTTCACATTAGACGGCAACGACACGACAACGACTTTTTGTCGGGTTGCAGTCGTCCAGTGCCACTGCATCCACACGACTGTCGTGTCGTCTCTCTGCTCAGTGGCCTATGTAATCAAATACACGCTTGCACACTAGACGATTTCAGTCGGACGACAGCTGTCTCCATTGCGCGTTGCTTGGTTAAGTTTGTGTGATTTGTTCGCTATTTACGAACCTTAAACATGGAAGGAATTGACACTGAAGTTTTGATTTCGCTGGTTCAAGCAAAACCTGTATTCTAATAGATTTAATTTTGGAACATAAAAAAACTTAAAGTGAGTATGAAAATACTGTAATAAAATCCACTAATAATAATACTTAATAATAATAATAATAATAATAATAATAATAATAATAATAATAATAATAATAATAAATATTTCATTATCATTGAACAAGTAGGCCTACTGCAATAGACGTCATTCTTTATGATTAAATTTCTCACACAATATTACGAAATCTTTGTCTTTGAGTTACTAAATGAGTGATAAATATCATAACAAGAAGATTGATGGACAATCTAAAGTTCACATTCAGTTATTACATTCCTTGAATACAAAAGCAATAAAACCAGTAAAAACATCGCACATTTGGATCAGCCTAAACTTAAGACACTAAAATATGTTTGCATTCAAAAAATTCTGTCACAGATTAAAAAGGTGTATTAATTAACCATGCATATAGTTCATTGTTAAATCTTATTATCGGTAATTCTATAATTTTTATTGGTAGTTTATTAATCATTTTAGGCCTAGTATATCAAAGCTGTTTTAATAATTTTGCAAGTATTTGTATAGGCACATATAATCTTTTACTATTCCTAGTATTGTTATTCCTAGTATTGTAAGTGTGTACATCCTTCTTGCAATAATAATCCTGTAATCTGTTTTTATTGTAGAGAATAACATGATATATGTATAAGTTAATTACTGTTATGCACCGAAACCTAATAAATAATGGCTTACAGTGTTCTAGTTTTTCTGAATCTGTAATAATCCTATCACCTTTCTTTTGTAACACGAGAATATACTGAGTTTAATTTTTTAGTAGTTCCTCGTAAATAAACTTCGCATTTTATCTTTCATGTTTGTTTATGTAGAGTGCTTTAATAAAACAAATCATGACAAAATTTGAGTGTTTAAAATTTAATAGAAATTCAGCAGTAAAACCTTACAAACTTATTATTACGCTTCAATTAAATATTAATTAAAACACCAGCAATAACAAAGCAGTGTTCAAACACTTACCTTAAAGTCATAGCCAGCATTTCAACAGGTTTTATACAACTTCTGAATCGTGTGTTTTGCCGTTGAAGAACATTCTTCAGTTTCCCGTGCAATTCATCAAAGGAGCCAAGTGACATACGAAAATAGTTAAAAAACTTTCGATCATCATTTCTCAGATCTTCAAATAATGTGTAGAACATCCCTACTTCCTCCCGTCTCTGATTAATTGGATGAACCCAGTAAAGGCGATTGCGCCTTCGTCTTTTCCGACGACGATAAAACATCCATAATGCAATGATTTGTTCACGATCCATAATAACAACCTTACCTGGCTTTACTTTCAACACAACTGTTAAAAATAAAATCCTAGAGTGAAAAGCAACCCGACAAGATTTAGAGTCGTCCGACCGAAATCGTGTAGTGTCCAAAGAGCGTCAAAAGCAAGTCGGACGACTCTTAGTCGTCCGACTTTTTGTCGTCCGACCGAAGTCATGTAGTGTGCAAAGAGCGTAACGGTAGTAGTACGTCAGATCATCAGCCGGTACAGATGAATTGTCGATCTCTGCTGTAGTGTATGCTATGTTATTTTTATTTATGCAGGAATCTGCATGGACAGAAGTTTTGGAAGAGCTAATAGTGTGCATTAGGTCGCATTCACGTTATGTGAGCCTAATAAAATTGTGACTCGCGACATCTAAGCACGTCCACCACTGCACTAGCAAGCAGGCTGGCAGTATGGTGAAGTGAGGGGGTACACAACACACACCTGCTCCTATAATCCCGAGTTCCTTGTCCATGCATTAGCCTCACAATGAAAACTTCATTGCAAAAGAAAGAAATGTCATTAGGGCCTATGTTCATTTGCTATCAAATAGCTATCCAATATTTTGTCTATATTGTAACAGAGTCCGCCGCCGTTGGTGAGTCGGTAGCACGCCTGCCTTCCACTCCGGCGGCCCGGGTTCGATTCCCGGCCGGGTGGGGGATTTTTCAGTAGTGAAAGATCCCCTCCCCGGGTCCAGGACTGGGTAGGTTAAGTCTTAGGTTAAGATAATGCACATTGTGCGCGATTCCTTAATTAATTATATTGTAACAGACACTGAACATTGTGTTCGCTTACCTCAGCCATCTGAAGTGAAGTCTGTCCCAGGCAAATAATCCGTCCACTGAATCATTCATCCACACAAACTTTAACACACGACAACTAGATACACCGCACTGAAAGAATGCATAACACGGAATGCATTCCTAATAAGTTAAAAACCTTTCCAACTTTTCTCTGACACACCTCAGATGTAAGCCACTGTCCGCCATTACGTAACAGTCGAAAACATGCTCTAATCGATCTGTAGATGCTTATCGATTGGAGGTTATACTCATCGGCGTTGATCAGTGTCGCCAAATTACAGTAGATATTTATGATGGAGTTGTTATATGAGCATCACAGCCAAGTAAAGTAATGTCCCAACGTCTTGTAGGATATAAACATATAGGCCTTACTTAATGAAAACATGAATAGAAGCGTGTGATTTGTGTTCAATCGTCGCATGCAGTTCAAGAATATTCTCCTATCTATATCCTGGATTAGATCTACTTTGGACTATTCGTGAAAAAATAATACAAGTGCACTTTACGAATAAAATTACAATAAGAACAAGCCTTTGTCACTTAATTTTTTATTATTTTAATTATTATATTACATTACATTATATTATGTTATAATATACTGAAAACCTTTAGACCATAAATATAAATGTTTATACATATATAATAAAATCAGGTAAACTGATAAAACAAAGTGCCAGATGGAGTTAATAGGCCATATTTCAAAAGCTATTAAGTTTTGAACCCGATTTCTTAAGTTTCATCTGCATAATATCTGGAGGAATCCGTGGAATGACTAGAATATTAACAGAACGAATTTACAACAAATGCCTCACGTCAACAATTTACTCCTTTATTTTCGCAAAATCATCTGAAGGCGTACAAATATGCAGTCAAAACCTTTCAATGTTTGTTTTAGGTTAACAATTAGAAATTTGGACATTCTGGAATTTTACCATCGGTTATATGCTAAAAGATATGTCTGCCAAATTTGAAGATTCGAGCACACACGAAAGTGGGTAAAAATTAATCTTAATGAGTGGATGATCTAATTTGTCGTTGATGTGAATGACGTCACGCATATCCAGCCAGTTTTCCATGTTATAGGGCAACAGAAACACAAATTTTTCAGTTTGATGTTTCAGTTTGTGTCTGTTGGAGGTAACAATAGTCCTGCCAAATTTTGCTATTCTAGCTGTCTTATTAGTGTGTAAAAGTTACACAATGTGAGGAAAATAAACCAAATTTACTTATAATAAATAAATCTAACTCTATCTATGGCATAGCCGGTGGAGATACGACAAAAATGTATATGGCCATACTTTTATATCTCTCAAAACCCGCTACTGCTAGTACAATCTTTTTTTTTACGACTTATCGTTTATCTACTATAAGCCTCCAAAGAAGGTCTCCACATACTTCAAAGTTGCGTCCGCCATTTTTAATATTTTTCGAGGGGTAATAATTTAAAAATAGGAATTTTTTGGAACATTTACGTTGGTTACAAGCTAAAAAGCTATACATATGTCAAATTTGAACTTTCTGGCTCATCTAGAAGTGGGCATACAAATTATGTCAGTGAATGAATTAGCCACGCTGCTTTGTAGTATAGTGATGATCTGCTATTTAAACCGTACTGGTCATTACTCAGATACTGATCAATCGATGTGGTCCAAAATCAATCCACTCTTAAAAGCCTTGCTAATTTTTTCACGAATTTACTCAGTATTTTAAGTAAAAACAGTGTGTGTACCATTTAGAAAATCTTACAGTAGGGAATCTGAGCATTGTACTTTCATGTGGCTAACAACAAATTAAATCCTTAAAATATTGCTTTATATCAGATAATGTCATACGAATATCGTGTGCCTACATTAAAAGCCAGTAGTTTCATGTAAGTACGTTAATGGAACGGACAAATCTAAACTAACAAAGACAAATGTAACTCGAAGACGAGAGAGATAAGAAGCCTGGATCCTGCTAAGGAAAAGTTAATCTCTGAGGCTTAAACAAGAGAATTAGAGTCTAAGCCTAGACAACATGCCATCCATTAAGTAATTATATATGAGACACTAATTCTTATTTTACTATGAGAAAATGTTTTAATAATGCAGGGTCTTGCAGAAGATGCAATATAACTTAATGACCTCGTGTTGTGGAAGAGAGAGAGAGAAAGAGAGAGATTTTAAACCCACAGTAATCTTCTCCGTATTTCATCTCCTTGTTCTAGTTTAGTACATCGTCTTGTATAGGTGTTGTACACAAGACTATAAATTAGTGCTAGTAATGAAGCATGCCAGGTAAGCATTACGAAATCGTGAACTGTGCGAATTTCTCCGCACACTTTGACAAGGAGATGAACGGTGGGACGACCCCGATCCGTAGCGCGCGGAGTACCGGAAACTGGCGCGTTCATCTAATTACATTCCATTCAGTTCTAGCTGTGGTTACACAAGTACAACTGTTGAATGCTGCACCACTTTCAGTTTCGATTTTCACTCCTCTCTCCACATTGAGATTCAAATTTTATTACACCTCGTTCATTGTCACTTCGCACCACCCTGAATAATCTTACACATTTAATTTAATTAATTGCTTATTCAGTAGCTTATGCAATGTCAGCTGTCTCCTACTGGCATTCTTCTGTCCAATGCATAGTTCACGATTTGACAACTGTTACAGTAACAACCAGTTTGCGAATTGTACTCGCCCATATCATAGGGAAATCCAAATTGCTATCCCTAATCCCTCTGTGGTTATTACGATTGGAATCAGTGCAATGTGAAACTTGTGCTACCTTTCTCAGGCTTTATTAATGAGGTGACAGTATGAAGGCTCTAGTATCAAACATTATTAGCTTTAACCCATATCGGTAGGATGTGTTATTTTTTATTAGGCCCTTTTACCTATAACACCACCTTCAAGCAGTTTTTGGCGATATTTTTTTAAGGTAAAATTATCTAAGATCTTCTAAAAGTTACATTTAAATAAAATAGAATAAATATTAAAATTAAATTAATATTAAATTAAAATTCGTTAAAAATCATATAAATGTTTCATTTGAAAAGAAGTATAATTGTTAAGTGATTAAAATCTCGGCGCTGTTACACTTTATTCTCCTTACAATATTGAATACGATCTCTACGTTGAGCATTATAAGAATTATAATAAAATTATAAATAATAATAATCAAAATACAGTTGATATTTTAAAAATGGAAACCAAATTCAAGGGGTGCAAAAAGAGAGGAAAAAATCCCAATACAAGATTCGTACAACATATAGCCTAATGTAACTTATTCTTGGACTTACCCACACAGGCGACATACATTTAGAAATCGTGTTTTCGGGTTCAAGCATGGTTAGTTGGATGGTTATGATATGGTTATTTAGGCCTAACTATGGGGATGTACATAGGTCAGTGATCGTCGCCATTATGCCAGGATTTTGTCCGACAGGAGTTCTTTTACATATCTATAAATCTGCAGATAGGGGACTGTTGCGTATTTGCATACATAAATGCAATCACTCGGTATCGAATAACTGACCTTGATCACAGAAAGTCAGTGTCATACTGACTGCGCTACCCAATCCGACTTGCTGTTTTTCCAGTGATATGTCGATCGCGATTCTTCCATGGTCGCAGTTGTCTTATAGAGATAGTGCGATAGTCTATACTACACAGTGAAAAACAATGTTGATATAAAAATGCACTAATTGATTACAAAATGAACACACACGCTCGTTTTCAATAATCATAGTAAATGTGGACAAAATTATGTCCAAAATTATTATAGGGAATGAGCATGGGCAGTAATAAGATAGCGTAAAGTGAGTGGAGAATCCAGTTCACCATCACCCACATGCTAGCTGGCATGCAAAAGCTCTAATAAACACGTTGAATAGGCCTACTTTAGAAGCATATTAGACGTATTTTCTATTGCCAGTCATTTCATTTTTTTCCTCCTTGTTATCCTCCTCCTCCTCCTCCTCCTCCTCCTCCTCCTACTCCCCGTATACTTCTTCTTCTTCTTCTTACTCTTTGAAAACTTAGTTTCACATTGCAAACCTGCAGTCCGGTTCATTCTATTTCACTTTAGGTTGAGGTTATGACGACTTATAAACAGGTTATCTTAAACATTATTATCTACTCAGAGGTATAAATACCTTAAACCTTATTATTACATTGATATAAGTGTGACTTTTTGCGGTTTTAAAAATGTTATCGATATTCTACTCTTCACCAGAGGGAACAATTTCAAAATGCTTTTCATAGGCCCGAAAAATATAATTACTTGGATATTTTATTCTATTATTACAATTACGCCTGTGCAAAACATTTCTGCAAGTTCCCTATGCAGCTTAAACTAATTACTTTTATTAAGTGCAGTATGATACTTTATGAGATTGTGTGGGGGGGGGGGGGCGAGAAAATGCCTGAACCTTGTCCGTGTAGGCGCGATACCTCAAATACGCTTTATCGAATTTTCATGAATCTTGGTACACGCATTAAAACGTCCATGGAAAGAAATCTATCGATTTTGGACCAAATCGGTTCACTGATACGGGAGTAATGCCCAATTTAGCACCTATTTTACAGTGATATATTGGACAGAATTTATCAAATGCAAATCAGTTATAATGACAATATATTGCTTTACAGTTTTCATATACGGCTTTGGAAGTTGCAATACAATTAGCTTTGACAAATAACACTACCCAAATGGGCTATTATTTCACATATGCTTATCAAAATTTAAACATTTGTTCTTCCATAAGCCCTGCTTAGGCTAATGAATTGATCTGGAGCTTAACTCGGAAATCGATTACAAAAGTAACTCATTTTCTGCATATCATACTTGCAATTATCACTGATTAAACAAAAGCATTCTGGCACGTTGTTATATCAGTATACCTAATTTTTTTATTGCAGAAATTATTTCAATTTAAAGGAAAGTTTTATTGTTACAAAGTTATTCGAAACAAGTGTAATGTGGCAGGATAGGAATCTGGAGAAAATCTTATCGCAATACCCTGTTTTACACCTCCAAAATCCATTAGCCAATCTGGCAGGACAGTCGTGATTGAATGCGAGCATTCAATTAAGCTTATTGCACTACAACCCTGGCGCTGACATTAATTCAGTAGTTTTATGATAATGAGAATAATCTGTTTATCGTTTTTATTTTAAGTGAGCATAACTATGTGTCTATGTTGCAGACATCTCCGAAATGATTGGCCCGAAAAAGGATTTTTCTGTTTGGTTCTGATACAAATTAGCACTTCTTTACAAGCTTATGTGAAATTATATATATATAAAGAAACTCTATACTAAATCTTACTATATTCATGCTATTAAGGAGTAGTACAGAACTGAACCTAAGACTTAAATACGTTTATTATCGTAAATGACTTACTATTTAGTCTAAATAAGCTTACTAATCTATTTAGGACTTTTAATTTCTCGAATAACAATGATATAATTATGTATATGATAATAATGATAATAGTAGGCCTAATGATAATAGACTAATAATAATAGTAATAATAATAACAGTAAGCCTAATACACTAGGCCTAATCATAATAGTATAAAAATACTTTATTTAAGCTATTGATAGGTTGATATAGCCAATAGGCGTAAGCGGTATTGAAGTAAACTGCAAGACGACAGAAATCTGCTCGGTTGAAAAGAGTGTATGCATTGCCTATTACATAAACAGCCATACGCATCCTCTTAAGAAACACTTGACCCTTTCTCTCTTTACTTACAATAATTTGGAGCTTTTGTGGGAAGAGATGAAGCAGGAAACGAGAGTAAAATAGTGGGAACTGTGAGCTTGTTCATCAAGATATCTTAATTATAGTGATCAACGCCTTCTGCTTTAGTGCGTGGAATGATGCAAATAGGAAAAGACGTAATTTCGCACACTGGTAAAATTGCAACAGCTACCGGATTCAGTTTAATAGCCTACACCACATACACAATAGAATCGGCGAAAGCAGAACCTAATGCAAAATTAGAACAAATGATCAAAAGCTACAACTCGACAGAAGCTTATGACCGTGTTTTGATTTTGATTAAGATTATAAAGGCCTATCTACACATTAGCAAGAAAATGTAAATTTCTGCCATAAAATGAATTCATTGATGATACGGCATTTTAATTAATGTCATCATCGGATGAAAATGATGAGAAGAAGAAAGCTAAATTTATGTAATATTTATTTATTATCTATTTATTATTGATTCTTTTTCTTCTTTCTTTCTTTCTTTCTTTTCCTTTCTTTCTTTTATCGTATTGCTCACATTACTTGGTTTCATTTTCTCTTATTCACTATTTATCTAACTGTAATAGGCCTATGTCACATATTAGGAACACTGCATGTGATCTATAAGGACATTTCATGGAACAGACGTGCAAAAAGCGAAAAATAATGAAATCTTTAAAAGATTCGGACTGGTTCAACTTCACGGATCACCCCAGCATTGAGCATATGCCAGAAATTTCAGAAATTTAGAGGGAAGGAAGAAGCAAGAGAAAGTAAATTTACAACATAGCTAAAGCTATTCCCTTGAAAGGGTGTTTTAACTACACATACTGTGCATATTGAAGTCACAATCAACCTCACTGTTTTACATTTAACGTTACTGGAATAGAAAATTTTCCAGTACCAAAGGAAAATGTCACTACATGGGGATTTTTCGATATATCGATCTTCGTTACACTGTATACTCAAGATAGAATTCAATTATCCAATTCTACTGAAAAGATATAACTTTTTTGGCGTTAAAGTAAATAAGCAACCATTTTAGATAAATAAATCAGATTCACTTAGATCAGAGTATGATGGAATAAAGATCAATGGCTGCCATTCCAAACTAAACAATAAAACTGCTACTGTTACAGACTCTTTAAAATTCCAATTAGTTTAAGATATTTCAGTCGCTGTGGGGTTTTAATTTAACAGTGTTCCTTCCACACTTCAATGCAAAGAATAAATTTCCGTGTTTTATGTATTGTAATAAGTTTTTACATGAATGTTTAAAAGGAATATAATATCTTACCTCCAGTTTTTTTTAGATAACAATGATCGATAAAGAGCGACAAGAAATGAAATGAAAAGTAAATGAGAAAAACAAATATTAAGATATTACGTTCTGAGAGTGTTACGTAATGAAATTTACTGCAAAGTAAATAAACATATATTTACACAATAATTAACAAGTATTAAACAACGTTTTTGAGCGTACAATTCCAGCAAAGAGTTAAATAGATGTACAACTGAACGTTCATGTGAATGATAGTACCTATAGAAGGATAGCACTGTCATTCATTTTTCTAAGTGGTTTTTATGATGCTGTAATTATGGAGGAATGTTTATACAATTAACGAAATCTGTTTACAGACAAGCGTTTATTCAGAGTTTGTAACACATTTCTGCTTTAAAACTTTAAGAAGTTTCTTCAGGCTGCTTCTTATAACTAGGATTTCACTGGCGTGTCAAGGCCTATGTATCCTATAAAATTCAGGGGATGAAAAGCCTTGCCTTCGGAAACTGTGGAGTGACAGTGGTAATAACAGTAGTAGTCTTGATATGATGGATGGATGGATGCATAAATGGAGACAGGAATAGAAATCAACATGGGCGGATATCAGTATAGCCTAGGCCTATATTGAATTGCAGGGCAAGGGCGGCTGGAGAGGTGAATAAATTTATATAGGGAGAGATAAAATGGTGAGAAGGTAGATGGAGGAATGCCTGGTTGGATGGAAGTCGGAATGGAAAATGAGTTGGATGGGTAAATATTCGGATGGATGGACAGATGATCCGAGGGATAGAGAAAATAATGGGTAGATGGTACGACGACTGTTATTGATAGATGAATGGATAGACGGAAGTATGGATGGAAAACTGAAAGAGAATGTAGATTGATGGATGATTAGATTTAAAAAAAAAAACATTAGACAGACGGATAAATAGATAGATGAAGGAAGGATAAAGGATTGGATGGCTGGAATATATAGAGGTAGCCTAATACAAAGAGTCAAGAGAGAGAGAGAGAGAGAAGTAGAAAAGGGCTTTCTGAATAAGCTGCAGTCATGTTCGTTTATTTTATAACCTTGGATGATGATATATGGGCCTTGATTAGTTTCTGAATATTATAAATTTATAGGCCTATAGGCTCTAGTCCAGGGGAAGACAGAAGCTTGCTCTGTGACGTCACTGCTTACTGCTCTCACTGCTCGTGTTATATCTCTGCGAGGAGCATGTGAAATGTAGGCATCAGTGAACAGGGGGGAAGAGAGGGGCGTTAGTATTGCGGGCAGCGGGAATTTAGGGGGTTAGAACTTACGTAATACGTGTTTCCGAGTTAATGAAACATCAATCGATTTTTTTGATAGTTTATCGGTTAATTACAGCGCAGCAGTTTAACATATTATAAATAATTCTATTTTTCTATTCTGTGAGAACAATTCCCTTTCCACAAAATCTATGTTCTTTGACAAAAATAGACAATAGGCTACTATCATTTGAATTAACATAATTCACTACAGTAAAAATGATAAAAAAAAATGAACTGAATTAATGACCATACAAGCTCGTCTGCACCTTAGATGATACAAGATTACAGTAACAATTTTCTGACTTTCCTGTCTAGGCCTATGTGATATTGGCTTTAAGTTCTTCTAACAGTGTGTAAATATTATTTATGGGGAAACTTGAAAAATAAAGTGTATAGGTCAATTTCCCATACATAAGAAGAAGTTAAAGACAATATCACAAGAGAAATTAACTCTATCTCGGAAGCTGAACTTATGCGCGTGAAAGAAAATTTCCTAAAAAGGTGCCAGTATTGTGTGGATGCAAGAGGAGAACATTTCCAACATCTCTTGTGATGGGGTACGTGGTTATTTACATTGTAATTTTAACTGTAAATGTGAGAACCTGAATCACTACACCGACCGCGGTATTATTTACGTAGATATTTCACCCGATCGCTCGGGAGTTCGAGCCAGCCGCGACGCAGAAACCCGCGTCATTGGCCAACTCTTGCGTGGGACTCACTGTACTTAATTCCTAATGATTTCAAAAACCTCAGATATTCTAGTTTAGTGATATTGATACGACTGAAATCCCATGATGCCATGGCCACATATTATTACTATTATTATTATTATTATTATTATTATTATTATTATTATTATTATTATTTTAGCAGTGCCATGAATCTTAAATATTTAATAAACCCTGATGTGTAGAAAATCTTAATGTGTGCGTCTCCTTCTGACAAAATATCCCAAATAAGAACCGACTTGGACCAAAAATCTCAACCCGTTTGGACCATATTTCAGTACATTCTGAGATCTCATTTGGACCAACTTGAGGAATGGAGAAAGCATATTTCCTTTTCTGTTTTCCAAAGGTTTAGGATTATCATCGGCATGGTTAAAACTTTTTGACGTTGAAAATATTTACAAATATTAATTTAAAGTTCATTTAATAACACTACCACGCATTTTCAAACTCTTTTTTTGCGGCAAGTGGTGTGACAGGTGATCTTAACTGATTTTGGTCCGATACCCGTTTCTACGTATCATGTCTCGTTTTCTCGCAAAAGTTACATCAAAATGAGAGATATCCTACGTATAGGGTAAAAAGTACTGATAGACTTAGAATAAGTTTGAAAATATTTACAGAAAAATAAAATCAAATTTTTAAACAATCCAAGACATATGTTTTCCACTATTTTCGCAGACCAAATAAACAAGTTTCATCGATATAAGTGCCAGTATCTGGGTTGATTATGCTTATAATAGCTTATGCTTGCATAAGTTCATTATTTCTATGCTGCAGCAACAAAGTGCGAGCAAAGAGTTCCCGAAGAAGGCAATGTACTTAGGTTTATGTAAAACAACACCAAAAAATGCTATTACGGAAAAATTTTAGTCTCCTTAATGTGAACAGTCCTAGATGTCCCCATGGAATGACTGCTTGGCTGCCCAGCGTTTGATTGCTGTATGATTGCCATCTCTGTTCAAACTCCAACAATCATCATTGGGACATCCCACCTTTCCTGGTATATTTTTCTGCCTCCTTGATGTCTTAGTGAAACCTCTCTCCCATCTCTTCACAAACAACCCCAAGATTTTCCGGAAAGTGATGAAGATGAGAATGAAGGCAGTGCAGTATCAGGCTCATTCTAAACCCCAACTCTTACATGTGATCCAACATCGTTTTCACTATTGTTTCAAACTGTTCATCCTTTACATTTCTTAGGAACTTTGTCATGAGACCCTTCATTTAAATCCATGCAGCAAGTTCCACGGCCTTCATCGTCTGTTCGAAGTCTCAGTCTTTCAGAAGCTTTCAAATATGCGGCCCATCAAAAATACCTTCCTTGATCTTTGCGTCTGATAATTTGTGGAAACGTGCTTGCAATGTAGGCCTACTGAAAACAGGGACTAAATTTGCCCAAAGCCTTTACAAACTGCTTAATGATTCCCAGTTTGTTGTGTACCTGTGGCCAATTCACGGTTATTGCAAAGCAATACTGAGACACAATGACACATAATCACGAAAACTAGATGTTATACGGTTATATTAGATGCTTAGTCGCAAAACTCATGCAGAGTAGTGTAATTTATAAAAATCTTTAAAATATCACTATGAAAAGTAATAAGGCCATTTAGGTCATTTAACGCTAGTTCAACAAGCCAACTCGTTTAATATTGCGAAAACCAGTTAAAAGCTGTCCTGATACTTTGGCAATATTGAACTCATTAATTTGTTTATTTTTTTGCTACAGTATCATTTTTTAGAATTTAATTTTTTTCATGTATAACTTGGTAAAATTTATTTTTTGTGATTATCATCGTTATCATTTTCAGAATATAAGAATGCAGTAGGCCTAAAAGTGAGATGTATAAAACCTGTGCAAAGACTCCTTTTTGATCTTTTGTTGTGCTCAGTTTATTAGTCCGAAGGTATTCTGATTTAGAATGTTAAGATTTCTAACCGGGTTCAAACGTTCTTCTCCCATATTTACAGCCATAATTATATATTAAATAAATAGTTGCCTGCTGTTTAAGTTATAAATGCTTTAAGAATTAGTATGTTCCGTAAAATGTTAACCATTGGAGCTGAGAGATTCTAGGATTGCTAAGTGCTCGATAAGGATGAAGATGCAAAAAATTTGCTACACACCCATATTAGGAAGGTGAAGGTCTTGTGGCGAAAGACCACGGGCGAAACATCGGTGGCCGATTTGAAACGGAGAGAATAAGTTAAGCTTTAAGACGTGCGTTCAAATGTATGTAATTTCAAATGCATTGAAGTCTCCCGAATTCTTTTCCAAACTAAATTTAAGGAATGTCAAATAATGGATTATGTTTATCTTATCTGCCAGTGTTGAAAGAATAGTTTCAATTGTAAACCAATTGAAAAATTAACTAAGCACTCAAATGTTTTCTGCATTCGAAAACGAATACAAGATCTGCTACAACTTCAAAGTTGATGAAGAGTTTCTACGTGTGATGAATAACGATTTTATACAATATGGGTGGGCATCAAGGAGAAGGAAAAGAAGATGAAGAAGAGCAAGAAGAAAATTAAGACTCCTAGATTACAGAAAACATTGGTGAGTGAATGTATCTGTCTTATAGTTATGTTATAGGTTTGTAGCAGTAATGACTAATGACATATTTAAAATAACTTCCGAATATTTTAAGTTTAATCTTCCAAAACAACACTGGAAACACTGCGGAGGACATATAAAACCTCCATACATGCCCATAAGTCCTCAAGAATTCTCCTCACTAGCTGTGAAAAACGACGTCCATAATAGCGCACTCGCGAAGAGCACTTGTCCGGCCAGCGGTTGTGTGCACATCGGCATAATATATTTATCTTGCAATATCATCGTGCTCATCGCCACACACCCTTCGTAGGGGTGGACATAGAGACAAAGTTGGAATTACATTATCGTATTGAATGCAATGGAGTTCACAGTAACTGCTAGATAGACAGAAAGACAAACACTTCCTCTTATTAGTACAGTTTATAAATCATTCATAAAGTATCTGCCGGCGATTGAATGAGACTTCGAATTAACCTTACCTAACCTAACCTGACTTAACCTATCTACGATATCAACGGCCGGTTTCCATAGCCGCGGTAGCTAAGGGGTGCTGCCTTGGAGCCGTGGTGAAGGAGGTTGTAGGTTTGAGTCTATGTACACCCCTACCCCCAACGGGGTGTGTGACGTTGAGCACGATAATATTACAGATAAACATACTATGCCGATGTGCACGAAAATGCGACTGTGCCGATCTGCATGTGTGCCGATGTGCACGACACCCGGCCAACAGTGGCACTACGTGTGGGGTTTTTGATGTTCCGGCGCTAAAAGAATAAACAAGGATGCGCTTATATTCTTCATTTACTTATCTATTTAAAATGTATTTACTTTTTTTTATTAAATTATCATAATGCAATTAACTCAATCTCATTTTCAATCTTATGAACTTCCTTATATGACTTAAATTTTCTTAAAAAATATCTTTGGGGAAAACTGCTATGGAGAACAGCCCAAGATATAAAATGCACGGCACAGAAAAGTTCAAGGTATATGGGCAGTAGCCAATCAATACACCACTTAGTATTGTTGCTGGTTCTAGCCTCTTAGTCGAAGAAGTAGACTAAGTTACACTGATCAACAAAATAAAGCTAATTTTAATCGCCAAAGATAAAATCATACTTTTATAGACCAATTGTTCATGTACATTATAAATATACCTTCCGTTCCTTCATATCACGTACACATTTTAAATTACAGTATTATATGAAATTGATGGAAATACATTTTCATTAAAACGTGGCCAATGCAACAGTACACTTATTTCACAAAAAAGAACAATTAGGCCTATGCATATTATTAACTATGACTCTTATAATATATAATATATAATAGGCTTAATTGAAGAAAGAATATATATTTGTCAACTGAACTGGAAGCTAGAAATGCTTAGCAGATCATTGTAAGTGTTATACGAACACTAAATAATTATAGAAATTGCATGTTGCCTTCAGCTTACGCATACTCCCTGTCCGAACATTGGGGTCCCGCAGATGGTTTAATTAACAATGACGAATTTATTAGACTGCTGCGCTGGACGAAACGTCTGGATATATTACTCGAAGCAGACCAGGGCAAAACAGCCCGAAAGAAACTTCCAATTCTAATAATATGGACCCCGGCTGAGAAAAACAGATAAAAATGTTATGCATAAAGAAATAATGAAATTCTATCATTATCTATTGATATTTTTATTCATACTGCTCACACGCCGTTGATTGACTTGAGACTGAGTCAATGGAAAATATCCTCCTATTTACGATTGATATTTTTATTAAATTTTAACGTCATAATGTTGTACTGAATTTTATCAACGTACAAAAATCCCTTATATTGTGAAAAAATTGAGTCGTTTATAAACATGACGCTATACTCCATAACCATGCTTCAAATGAATGGAAGTTATCTATCCCAATGAAGGTGGTTGTTGGTACAGTACACTGAAAGTAACGTAGGTTATAATAATAATTATGAAGATTCCTCTGTAGTCGATCTAAGCAGTCGTCTTGGCTTGGCTTGGATTGTAGTGAATTTTTTTTATTGTGTTAAGTTATATATTTGAATGATTATATTTTTAATGATTTTTTATTTTATTTGATAACAATATTTAAATTATAATGAAATAAAAGAGTATTTAAAAAAAAATTAAACGAAGAGTTAACTGCAGTACATAATAACCTAATACTCGCTAACGGAATTCTCCGACTAATGTTCAAAATGGAATTGTCACAGTACAATGGTGAAAGAATATTGAACATGGTTTAAATATCTTTTCTACCTAATGTACATAATACCTCATATTTAAGTGAAAAAATAAGTGGAAACTTACCAAATATAATTGCCAAAAGCAATTACCAGTTGTATTAGAACTATATTAACCACAATGGTAAATATTTAACTTAGCAGATTTCTTAGATAATAGCTATTTCATTTAAGTTAAGCGGTGTTCCCTAAGAAAGTACTTTATAACTTACTCAGGGTACTTCAAAACATGTAGGATTTCTTTTATCATTGGAGACATGTTTGGATGGAATATGGTTTTGAATTTGAGGAATGGTTATAATAAGCGTACTTATAATAAGCTTAACAATTAAAAATAGGGTAATCCTATATAAATAGCCCATTCGAAACGGAGTACAGTAAGTTACTTGCATAAGCTTAACTCCTTGACTTTCCTTTCTGAATGTAATGACGATTTCAGTAGAACAAACTTCAGAATGGGTGAGCAGAGAGGAGCGGACTTATATTCAGAATGCCAGGCAGTTCAAACCCCATAGCCCTCCGATATGACTATGGCTTTTCGGGATTTTCCCCAACTCATAAAGTTGAGTACTGTCTTGCAATCTACTTAGGTCTACCCTAACTTAAGAATAAAGTACGAGACTTTGGTAGAAACAAGTTCCAGAGAACAAAAATAGGAACAAAGTAAGCAGGAAACGCATGGGACGTCAGTAACTCGACTGCCTTAATAAAGTAAGATTGAGCAGTGAGTGTTGAGTGAGAGAGTACAAGTAATAATTAGTAATTGAGTGAGATTTTATTTACTTACGTATTCAATATTTGTACGCCGTAGCGTAGTGGTTGAGGCGCTGCGCTACAAACCGGAAGGTCGCGGGTTCGATTCCCGATGAGGTCGTTGGAGTTTATCAATTGGCCTATTCTGGTGGTCCCTGGGGTCGACTCAGCCTCTAAACCAGGAGCAATCCTGGGAGTAAAGGCGGCCGGTGCGAAGGCTGACAACCTTACCACCATGACGTGCCGATGTCTAAAAATCTGGGAGCCTCCAACTCCTGGAATCCCCTGGGCCTCCATGGCCTGTAAAGGGATCTCTGTACTTTACGTATTCAATTTTTAGTTATCATCACAATTCCAAGTGCACTCCTTTCCAGACTTACCCATCACATACAAATTTTAAGAGGTTCCGGAGATCAGACAAGGGACTCCGGATCTCTAAATATGATGCTGGAACAGGCTATAAAAATTGAACGAAAAAAAAAAATTTACCGACGGAGACTTGCAGCTCTTTTAACCACCATATTTGATGATACATACTTATAGTACGGGTATATTTTCATTAAATATATTTTTAACACATGTTATAGCTTCATTGCTTTCAAGAGCTGATAAAACAATCATAAAATTGTACGCCAGAGAAAGCCGCAGATTAAAAAAAATGTTTTTAACCGCCATATTTCACGATACAGCCTTATAGTACTGGTTTATTTCCATTGAATATATATTTTTTAAACACATGTTTGAGATATCTTACAACTATTATAGCTTTATTGCTTGCAAAAGTTGATAAAACAGTCATAAAATTATACGCTAGAGAAAGTCGCATATTAGAACAAAAAGGTTGCTATTTTGACTCGAAGTAAAAACTTAATTTCCTTGTGCTAACATAAATTTATCACTTTACAAATTGCTATAATACTCGGAACATTGCAACTACTAAACATTGAAAATTATAACAAATTTAGTATATTGCAAATAGAATCCGAATTCATTAACTTAACGATTCATACTGCAGCAGTGGAATGTGGGAATCTACAGGTGGATGAATACTGGCAGCTATTTCTAAAATTAAAGTGCAGAATGGAAAAACGAATTTTGTTAAAATTCAACCAGCCATAGCTTCTTACAGAATTTATAAATAATATACACAAAACTCTTACACTTAATAGATCAGTATGTAATCAATTCAGGTGACCGCAATATTAATTTATTAATGGTGTTATCATTCATCATTTACAAACATACTGATGCTAGAATCCCTTGACTGTGATACACAGATTATTAGTTCACAATATTAATAACGATATGAGTGTGAATATTATCACCTGAAGTAACAGAAGAACCTCTTATCAAATACACTTTTTAAAATACCTGTTTTTGAATTTATCGTTCTGTGATTTACAAACAATTTGCTGCTGTGGCGTGGGGGTAGTGTTTCCATATATAGATCGCTTTACAGGTTTGATTTAAAAAAAGAACGCAGTTCTAGCCACCTGTGATGGTAGCCTCACCTCCTCCTCCTCCACCACCGCCATCACCTCTCACCCTCTAGATGGCAGTGTACCCCGCAGGGAAGTTCTCTGCTTAGGGCTATAGCAGTGTTTTTTTGCCAACTGCTTTGCCACTTTATGTGCAAACTCGTTTCCCGAATTCCCGAAGTGTGCTTTAGTCCGTGAGCAGTGTACGATCCATTTCTATGCTTCAAGTATTCTTGTCTTACCGCCCAATTTAACACCTTTTATGAGTATAATATTATTAATTATTTAATTATTTAGGATGCCTAAAATGGAGAAATTGGTCCTCAGTCTGAATCACATTTAATAGATCCGATCAGTAACTATATTATACTGTTACTGTGAGATATGTATGTGCCACTTAATCAGAGGAGATATAATAAGATTGTAAGCATGTGTTAAGAACAGCTGGCCACAGGTGTTTGAGCAGTTAATTGTTTAAGCCAGCAAGACCTTGTCATCTTGGCATTAAGTGTTCCTAAAAAAATACATTCGTCAATAATCTACACTCAGAATCTTGAACGTCTAGTGAACATATTATGATGCAAATACTTTATTACATAGTAGGATCAGTCCATATAAATGGAAATACATGTTATAACGAGAATGTAAGACCCAGCAAGGTGGTCGAGATGATAACGTCTTGTACCCGCATTCATTCGGGGGGGGGGGGGGGTGTCCCAAATTCAAATTCCGTGGCCAGCCAATTAATTTGACATGGGTTTTTTTCATGATCTCCCCAGTCGTAAAGGCAAATTCCGAATTGGAAATGTACTTCCCATGACTCATCCTCGTTTTTTCACCATATATCAAAATCATTAAATCTAATATAAGATTGAAATTTACTGACGCCACAAACACACCAACAATAGAAAAATTAAGAACCAACAGATGATGGCCTACTGGTGTACACACTAGTAGACCTATAACCTGAACTACTTATATGGTTTCGATGCTAAAAGAAGTATAAATAAAGCTGAAGTAAAAAAAAGGAGCGTACTTTTTATATCCTGAGCTTTGAAAGGACCAGAGGTTTATTCGTTTAGGACTTCATATGAAATAAGTAAGAGTCAGTTTGTGGTTTTTCCTTAATTCTCTCTTCGTATTTCATTCCATTGTTTTAATCCATATTATTAATTATCATCTAACTGTAACCTGTTATCCACCGTTGTAGTATTCAAAGTATCATAATCCAATTCATGATCATTATTATCAACATTGAAACGTAAACTATAATGTTTTAAGTAGACGCAGAAACGAACATATTCGTTAACATTTTATTAAGATACCGGCAGCTGAATGATAATAAAGTTTGCATAACATTATAATTCGGGGCCCGGATTTGTATGTAAAAAAATATTTTTTTCCTGATGCATACATTCCTAAAACAAAGTTTTATATCCAAATCGAGGTCCGGCAAACGCAAATTCCAAATTTTATTTCACATAAAACACATATTTTTCCAAAAAAAGTTATGTGAATAAATATTTTCGATATTTTCTCCATAAATACATATTTTAGTACTTTTCCGGATTTTTTGTGTAATTTTTTTCCCCTGATGCTCATATCAAGGTCCGAAAACCGCAAATTCTAAATTTTATTTTACATAAAAATACATGTTTTACAAAAAAGTTATATGAATAAATATTTTCGATATATTCTCCTTAAATAAATATTTTAGTACTTTTCCTCATTCTCTTTTAACATTTGACAACAAAAATTTGTATCTCGAATGAATTCAACACAAATGCTTCACTTGCAACGAGATGAGAGTGATTGACTTGCACTTGCTTATCGGGGAAGAACAGAACCCAATCTCAACATTGCGTAGTTCAGTTAAAGAAATACAATATGTTGAAAGGCAACTTAACACTATCTCAGGTTCGAAAATAAAAGTTCTAAGAACAAAATTTAAAGGTATGTTTGAGAAAAATGGTGGCTACCAATCCCTCTGCTCAAGTTTTGGAAGGCCAAAACATAAGTGAACATGATCGTGTTAGTGATATACAGTACACCTCTTCAAATATGCAAAGTTAACATTGTGTGATGTAGAACGTTCCTTTCCTCAATGTAATCCATTATTCTTTGATAATAGGCAAGGATTTGTGATCCATAATCTGGAGATGACAACTCCAGTCAGCACTTTACATCTGATGTTTAGCTGCAATTGGTGAGTTTCAATACACATTCTGGTGTTTCTCTTTCTTTTTCAGAAAAATATATTTTTTTTTTTTTTTAGTTTTAGCACATATTTTTAAAATTTTAGCACATATTTTAAACATTTTTAGCACATAAAAATAAATGTTTTTAAGTTTTTTAGCACATAAAAATCCGGGCCCTTTATAATGTGTGGACCTACAGGACATGTGTTTATTTTAAATTAATATACTTTATGACTGATAGTTCTAGAGGTTTTTAACCATATATTTAATTATAAAAAAAAAATATGACCTGTTCAATCGTGACGCCTAGGCCTATGTACTCGCATCTCAATATAAATAATTAGAAGCATTTCAAAAAAATAATAAATTTGCAATATTTTTGTCCTATTAACAATGACTCTATAGTCACGTCTTAGTAGGTTATACAGCATGGTTATTTAACGACTGGGGTGTACTGCAATTTAGGCCTGTGTCCGTGGCTGGTGTGCCGGTATCTTATTCCTCAGGAGTTCTTAAATATGTCTGTAAATCTACAGATATGAGCCTGTCATATTTATGTACAAATAAATGACATCACTCCATGCCGACA
This sequence comes from Ectobius pallidus, assembly GCA_964059195.1. NCBI lineage: Eukaryota > Metazoa > Arthropoda > Insecta > Blattodea > Ectobiidae > Ectobius > Ectobius pallidus. The sequence continues at coordinate 25,592,183 of CAXKWD010000010.1, read as the reverse complement.
TCGAACCCGAAACCTTGAGCACAAAAAGCCAGCGTCATACTCACTGTGCTTAGCAGGCCGACAGTCACGTTTTAATTATGCTAATACCCCCGACTCATCTCTAAAAGTACTGAATTGTGATATACCACTCTACAATAGGCTATGCAAATCGAGTAACAACTAACAATTATTGTTAAAGGATAAATTTATTGTAGAAGTTGTTAAAGTTGGCATATTCACAATATAGTTATTTATTCCTATTACTAATAAATTGGTATTCTCATCTGAGAGCTTAAAGTTGGCACATAATAATCATTTTATCGCATTCATATTATAATGAATGGAGCAACAGTGGAATTATATATAGGCTTACTTGTAGTAAATGAAACAAAAGCACCCCGATAAAACCTGCCCGATCCATTTTGTCCAACACAAATTCCACACACTTCCACCTGGATTCGATTCCGAGTCCCAGAAGTAAAAAGCGAGCCTTGTAACCACTCACACTCAGCCATGGAGACGGCCTTGAAGTTATCATATAGACCAATGTTTTTTTAACGATGATAAAAGCACACTAACTTGTGCTTATGATGAGGCCTACAAGTTTCATTCTAACTATTTTAGAAAAATTAACTCCAATTTCCAATCTGATGGAATAAAAAAGATAAAAATATCATTTAATGCCTAGTTGTAAACAAGCAAAGTGATGAAGAAAGTAAAATTTTAGTATTTGAAAAAATGTACACCAGGGAAATGTTTATTAACGGATCTACATCGAACTCAGAGCTACATATATTATACCCGGGCTACATCATGGCCTTTGTCCAGACCTGTAACTTTTGGGGACAATAACCATTGTGCATGTTCCACGCCCATAATAGGTATTCAGTAACGACTGCACAAATGCTAGCTTTCAATTTAACAGTCCACTTTCACATTTGCAAATAAATAAAATAAAGGCTTGACAATACTTCATGTTTAATTAACTGCGTACTTTATGTCGACTTAATACAATAAATCTCTTTCAGGAATGCTGGGAGTTTAAACTGACGTCACCTACATGCCAAGTAGCACCTTTGCATCTCTCTAAAGACCGGAAGTCGTCTAGTAATACTTTTTTGACCCGAGAATTTACCTGAAGTGTCTGTCTTAGTAGCAATTTTCCGTGACAGCAAGGCAATGCTTCATACTTCACGTATTACTTCCTCATTATATTCCTTGAGTCCGTAATGAAACACTGCAGTTTTAAACCAAGGAGTTTTGAACAGAAGACAGCTTTATTGATAACATGAAATTCTATATAAAACCAAGCCAACTCATTAAAACAATTATTACAGTTGTTAATAATATATCAACACCACGATATAAAATGCAAGAAAAATACTTGTAATGATAGCTGCAGATTGGTTTTACAATTAAAGAGAATTTGCACTTAACATAGCCTTATAGGCCTAAATACTATTGAGTTTTCCTGAAGTTTTAACAATTTTTTAGTTTGCAGCCTTCTCTTGAGGTTCTCACAGGCTTGAGAGTACAATTAAGACCATACTAGTTGAAAAAGTAGGTTGGATGCAGAAGTAAGATAACTCATGGCAATTACGTACTTTGGGGTGTTATTTGACCGATTTCAGCAACGAAAAACGCAAAGAGCACATCACTTCTACAACAGAAAGTGTGAGTTCTTTGTAAAACCCCAGGAAGCTGGGAAATATTTTAGAAGCCGGAATTTTTATCATGGGAGATATCTTTTGTCATAACATCCTTGTAATATGGGCAGTCTTTAAATATAGTCTGTTATTATAAAGGGCATTTGTACGGCTAAATGTTGTAGTGTTCTAATGCGATCAGTCAGTTATTCATATTTGCTACATTGTCTCCATTAAAATATCTTGGACGTCGGCCTGAATGATACAGTGGTTTGGAACTGACTCTCTGACTCTCTGTTCCCGAGTTCGGATATAAATTGTGTGACTGTTACAGACCTACGAAACAGGACACTGCTATCGTTAAATTCCCATAACAAATAAACAAACAATGCTTTGGGCAAGTGAGAGGTCATATGATATCATAATCTCATTATTGTTGTGTGTTATTCTAATAAAGTAGTAGTAAGATTTATTATGAAAGTAAATAAATCATCCGGCCTCCAATGAGGCTGACCCCTAAGGATCCAGAATACATACAACATAGATCATTAAAGATTATTTAGAATTAGCCTTAAAATTTAACACTTCAACATTGCAAGGATTGTTAAAAATAAGTCTAGTTGTTCTGCTTCAGGTAAAGGTGGACATGGAGTATCTGCAGAGAGTCTCTTAGAATTACACACTTATTATATTATATCTACTTCATTAAGGGAAGGTTTTAAATTAGAATTAGTAATGAAATTATTAATGGAAAAAGGAAAAATTGCACAGACATAAGGTTTCTTGATATCATCCTCCAAAATGGCCGGAATAAAATTAAATCTGTACTGGAAGTGGTATTAGGATTTCAATATTCAATTCGGGCAATGCATTGTTAATGAAAAATTGTATGAAATTCTAAAAAGTAAATAATTGTTATGTAATAATCGTATCAGTAGCAAACCTCGGTAATTTTAAGTGGAGAGATGATAGATAATATAAACGCCTAATTAATATCGACCAGAAACCTAAGTGGGTCGTCCGGTAGAACTACACCTAGCCTATATTGTCAGGATCATCATCAGTCATTACCCAACCACTCTGTTTTCTAAATTGGCTATATCTTGGTTATTTATGAAATTTGTCTCTAAAATTCCATATTATTTAAAACAATTAGCCTATTCTTGAAGCGTATTATTGAATGAAACATGCAATCGTTTGAATTACATAATTATTAAAAGAAAATCTGTCCCATTTACAATTATTTATATTTTAAAATAAACCTAATGGAATGTCAAGCCGAGGGTTATGTATCCGAGGAAATATAACCAAAGATATGATATGTACGCTGAGTCCTATTTTTATATATTTCAGTTGACATGATACATTAATCAGTATTAAAAGAAGTATGTGCCTATCATCTAATTCAGTCATGTAGGCCTACTGGCTGTGCTCGTAGAACAGCCCATAACAGCCACTGCCAGTAGGCTAGAGGTGACCATCGGACTGGCAATAACAACCCGTACGACGGAACGTTTCCCTTTCAACCCCTGGTTTTCAGTCTACTCTTTTACCACTAGTATAAGTAATTTTTATCGGAAATAAGAATACTATCAGTTTAAACTTACCCAAGAAAATATAATATTACTTACGTTTTCAATTTTATATCTTTCCCTAGTAAGGGGCAGCCGTATACAGAAATTACAAGTGGGTACATTTTGTATATACGTGATTTTTCACAAAGAAAGATCCTCCTAGAGCTGCAAGAGCTATTATGACAACATCTTTAATAAGTTAGTCATCTTCATCTTGATACAGATCGTACTATGATAAATGCTAAATTATCGTTTCAGGGAAGAAGCACCGTTCCGTAAACAAAAAATGTCCGACGCTCACTGCTTCAGTTCCGCGCGCTTCAGCATTTCCTATGCTTACAATGTCTCCATAATATTCAAGGTCAACTGAAGGGAACGGAACGGAGGCAGTGTACTTCCTCCTTAGGCTGGATCTTTTCAACTTATGTTGAACCTCACAAGGTTTTACGATCAGCTTCCGTAAATAAACATATTACTCCTCATTCACTTCGAAACGACAATAAAGCCGAGAGCCTCCGCTCCAAACCGTCGGCAGTAAGTCCCATTATATTAACTGAGAATAACTTCTAAGGCAACCTACAGTCATACAGTGCACTAGAGAAGTCTAGGGCACAGTGAATTTTGACCTCACACCCCTATGCCAATTGCCAATGCAATGTATACTCTGCCCGCTTGTCCGCTCATTGCCAGTTTCCCAGCATTTGCATGAGACTGATAATTTAATGTAGTCCACAACTCGTAATTCAAGGCTGAGAGATTATTAATATGGTGTATGATGTTGAAAGCTGAATTGAAGCGAAACATGTATATGCAATCGTTGTATTAATCAAGCCCACCTATAAAGAAATCCAAGATGAAAATCTCTTAGGCTCAGCGTATTAGCTTAATTGCGTATCAAAAGCAAATTTCAATTGATAAAACGTTGATGAGCGTGAAGAATCCCGCAGCTATTGTCTAATGTCAAGAACACCATTTCAAAGTTAATTTGTTCATGCATACTTTGTGCATCTATATTGACATCTAAATGAAGTTCAGGTTATCCTTCTCATTGCCCACGCCCTTAAACTCGTCCTTCAAGAAGACATTGACTTCCTGTAAGTGGATCTTGTGGAGTACGGTTATTATATAGAAGTCCACAGGTTCGAGCCTTCAAGCCACTTCACATCAGTCGAATTGGCAAGAACAATACTTTTTAATCCGCTAAATACTATAATTATATCAACAGCTTACATACCCGTTAAATAACGGATTTTCCAGTTTGCAAGTAGTTAATTTAGTAGTTAAACTTCCTACACTTCCATTTACCTGAAGCTATCCCCACGCCATACATCTTATTCCTACGCAATTCTAGAAGCAAAATAAATAATGACTTAGTAATGAGCCATGAATGCAATGACAATATTATTTATGGCAGGCTACAATAATTAGTCTTTTCAGTAAACTGTTTTAAATTGGAATAAGGACGAACTGTATTACATACAAACTTATTCCCAAGTGAATCCGAGCGATTTCTCTAGTAAGTTTTTCTCTGGGTTCTTAGGAGACTTAATCAATGATAACCTAAAGAAGTGATATTACGTAATATATATGCATATATATGGCCGCCGGAATGATCTTGTGGTTAGCGTCGCTGACTACAGATCTGTTGGCCCGGGTTCGATACCCGGTACCTCCTCGGATTTTTCTGACGTAGGGAGGTCTGGTAGGGGTGACTCAGCCTCGTGATTCAAATTGAGGAGCTACTTGATAGAAAAGTAGCGGCTCCGGTCATGGAAACCACCATTAACGGCCGTGGGTATCGGCATACTGACCACATGCCCCTCAATCCTGCCGTCTGCCTATGGTAGATGACGCAGCGGTCGGGTGTTAGGTCTTGTTCCTTCAGGGATGTAGCGCCACAGAGTTTAATTTATATATATATAATATTACTAGATTAAGGAACAACTTCAACCCTACATTTAACAGTTTAAAAAAATCATAGATACTTTTCAATGTCATTCTGTAACCGGATACGCTGCAGGAGTAACACGATGTAGGAATATTACAACACTAATTATTCCTTATGTGTTTTAAATTTGAAAGGTGTTTTAATCACTTTCTTGTTGATAATAGATATAAATAAGAATTAATTGCTAATGAAGAAGTCAAATCAGTAATCTGGCTGAGCAATTTTGTTGTTGAATTATTCCACAATTTGTTGTCAAGCTCTGAGTCAATCATTTGGGATCCCAGAAGATCCACAGGTAGAGAGAGTTCGACTCGGCTGATAGCCCGTGAAGAACTTATCAATATTATTCGCCAAGAAAATTAAGATCATTGGAATTAAATAACGCAAAAAAACTGTTCTACTGTAATATATAATTCAGGTTGTATAATGTGCTATGAATTGCAATATTTATTAAGGAAGAAGATCAACAAATCAAATATAATTTGTTAATAAGAATAATAACATGTTATGAAGATTATGTACTCCCTTAAGGGCACAAAAGTATCAAAATTAGTACACGTAACCTTCTCGCTTGTGTTCTTACGGAGTATTTTATGAGTAATAGTCACATATTTTGCCGTAGGCTGCACCGGTGATGCTAATGAAATAATGAATTGCAAATTTGTGCAGATTCCAGTCCACGGTATCATTTTACTGGTTATTTTATGCTTAAGGAAATATTGTAAGAAAATCTAAATGTGTTCTGACTGCGTGGGAAATCCTTCACCAACAATTTTCTTCCATGCGAGTTTAATGCACAGTAAATTTTCTCAACAGCCTAAGTAACTGAATCCAACTTCATCTCATCATTACTGTTTCAAATTACATGAACTGTTATTATCGGTCGCTGTTCTTCCTTGACCTTGAGGCATTTTATATTATCTTTCGATACTATAAAATTGTATGAGTTTACTATTAGAAAAGTAACCAACAATAAACTTAAGGAAATGCGCTCTTTAATATAAATATAAATTAATATTTGTATGAAGGTAATTGTACTCTATGTACATTTGTTTATTACAGCCGAGAAATAAGCTTTGTACTCTGGCCTTACTTAAATGTGTTTAACAGGTAGGCCTACTTGTAACCAAAGGAACATTGAGGGTTATATTTTGACTAAAATAACATGTTATCACTATTTAAGTACATATGAGAACTAAAATATCAAATTTTGTTAGATATTATACTTTATTAATTGATTTTGGCTGAGGTCAATAAAATTTTTAATAAATGGCATCCGAGCACAATTTACAAAGCATAATTAAACTGTAGTAAATTTGAATTTCGTGAATTTCAAAAGTTTTGTTATTAAAAATTTCCAAACTCAACTGCATAAATAGATGTTTATAAACAAACAGTTTGCCATAAAATACTTAAGGTAAAAGATATTGAATTTTCAGTTTCATGGTAATACAATTTATGAAATTCGTTAATTATGATTTAATTATAAAAACGAAATGGAATTTATCTAGGTAAAATTTTTATAGCTTAGAATTCCCTTAAAATGAAGAAAGACATACGTGGTTGTTTACTGCTCATTCTGAAAACTTAGGGTAATCATTATAAAAATATAGAGATATGAAAGAGCTGCACGCAACTGTTTGAGACTGCAATTAATTACAAGTAATGAGGTGTTTTAAATCGGAAAGATTAACCTGCCTGATTATGTGGTATATTGGATAGGACAGCAGACTTACGTTAACGAAGATAATAGGTTCATCTGTTCAATGGCGTGCGAATTCCACAAGGCTAAAAGTTTTATGCGATAATATGGGAATTAGTATCTGGAGGACAGGGTTTCTTAGCCTCAAATGACATTCCGAAAGATGAAATTTAAGATTGGCAGGGTGTAATGTCCCCTAGTGTAGGGAATGTAGGCTAAATATTTATTCTTAAAATTACAAAATATTTTAGGTGTAAAATTCCCCTGACAATGGTATTCGAACCCATTCCGTGCCGATGCTCTGCAGCCAATGCTCTAAGTCAAAAGAAAGAATATGCTGAGTTTCATGAATACATATCTACATCTTAAATGTTACTGTACAACAACAGTGTAAACCCGATATCAAAATTACTCAATTATCCTGCCTCACAATATTGTATATGAAATAAATGTCTTAGACAGAGATAGACTAATAAGGGTAATCAGTCATAGAAGATAGATCCCATTTGGTTCTAAGAACCCAACTGAAGCCAGCTTAGTTGGTAGAGCATCGACACGGAAAGCCGAAAGTCAGGGGTCCGAAACCAAATGTTCAAAGACTTTTCTTCTAAAATATTCTCTGGTAATTCTAAGTTTATTTTCTTTTTATTCTCAACATTTTAACAAGGGATACGATTTCTATAACTATCGACTTAATTGTTATCTTTTCTTGTTTTCGTCTTTTTTCTGTAATAAGTTTCTGTAGCCTACCTTTATTTTCATATTTTCAACCTATGCAGTGATAAAACATATTTTTTGATTCGCCTATTACCTGCAACTCGGGATTCTAAATCGTAAGAACACACGTAAGGTAGCAATAAAAAGTATAATTTATCAAGGGTAAGAGCTTGCATTAATCTGCTATCTAACGAAACAGATTACAATGCCAGATTCCCCTCATGGTTGGCACAGTTGAAGTTGGCAGTCTTCTAGACGTATGCCTGATATATTCCGGGTCGGCAGGGTAACGATCCTCTCATTTTTATACTTTTAAATTGGAAATATAAGTGAACTTCCTTTTGAGGGTGCGGATTGAATAACATACATACAATAGCGTGAAGTGCCTATCGTCATAATGTTATCGTTATATTTTTATAAGTTTCGTTTTGTCGCACCTCGTACGTGCAATTTTTAAAAATATTTGTTTATTTCATTTTTTGTAAATTCGCAACGTGAGAACACTAAAACATCTTCATACTTGTAGCTTCTTAGATCGAAGAAATTAATAATTGAACACAGCAATTGATTATAATAAATAAACTGCATTTGAACAAAAGAAGATAAGTTATGAAAATAAAGTGTCATTATGACGTGTAGTGAAACAGTATTTTAAATCTCGTATAATAAAAGCAATATTAATATTACGATTTATTACTTATAGTAAAGAATAAAAAAGCTGGTGAAGTATCAAAACCGAGGATATCGTAAACATAGAAAAGTTTAGGAAAGCAATATTTGTTATTTGATGTCAAATTTCCAGAGAAACTCAAGAAGAAAACGGGAAGTAAATGGACGGAAGAACGGAAACAGCAACATCGCAAAAGAATGAAGAAGTTTTGGGAAGACAAGAAGAAGACAGCTGTTTCACGTGGTCCTAAGCTGGCTTAATCGAAAGGAATAATAATAATAATAATAATAACAACAATATTACATGCTTCATTCTGTGGATATTCGCTATTAACCACAGTAAAAATAACTCGAGGTCCGGATTATCTCAAGACGAACTCGATAAATCGATAAAATCCGGACCTCTCGTTACATTACCTATGATAGAAAACTGAAACCGATAATATATAGTTAATATATTGTTGATTCGATGTCAAATTTACATTACATTACATTACATTACATTATTTGAAGATTCCTAACGTTTTAAATACCAAATCTAAAGAAGTCAACAGTGTGATTCACAATAATATTGGCGGCCTGGGCAGTGCAGTGAGTATGAGCGCTGGCTTTCTACGCTCAAGGTCGTGGGTTCGATCCCGCCGGCCTAGGTCGATAGCATTTATATGTACATACATATAACAGGCCCATGTCTGTAGATTTATTGGCATGAAACAGAACTTCTGTGGGACGAAACTCCTGCACACTGGCGACAGTCATGTGCCAAAGTTGCAGTACACCCTTTTCGTTAAATAATCATATAAATCAACCAAACAGAGAAGTTCTTTCTCACTAAGCAAAATGGCCGAGGCGTTATTATCACCAATTCACACGCGGGAGATCGCGGGTTAAAGATGTCATGTCCGCCAATTCTGAAATGAGGTCTTGGGCTTTTCCCAACCCAAAGATAAATGCTGAATTGGAATTTACTTACAGGATAGGCCTAATTTCCTTTAGAATTGATAAATATATGCCTAATTAAAGTAATTATGCCCAAATAACCTATCAAGCTCAAAAGATCAGTAAACGACAATAAAGTAAATCAATTAATTTTTTTTTTTTTTTTTTTTTTTTTTTTTTTTTTTTTTTTTTGTGTGTGGCAGTTGATCATACAGATAACAAACTCTAAAGCTACAGGCTACCAAGAGTTCATCAGTATCAATGAATTGCAGTTAAGAGAATACTTAAAGCAGGGTAAATAGCGAATTATTCAGTCTAAACAAATTAAATAAAACAAATAGTTAGTCCTAATCTTATTTAATTGTATAAACTTGTTTTAGGGATGACGTTTGTTTAAAAGGCAAATGAACAATAACGTTTTACGGTGCTTCTCAAATTCTGGCATGTTATTAAATAGTAATGTTATTAAATATCCATTATTACGTACGTAAGATCAAAAGAGGTTGCTTGTCATCATTATCATTATCATCATCATAATCTTCTTCTTATAGGCAGGCCTATTACATGTTTAGGCCTACTTCAACCACATAAACTTGGCGAACTATGAGCCATTCCTGGAATACTCATGAATAGAGACGATATCAGTATTATGGATAATGACTACTGAATCTGTTCTACAGTATCCAAATCCATAAAATAACATCGAATGCGAACCACGACAGGCATTCCGTAAGCTCGTCTTAATTGTAAGAGATCAAAGCACCTGCATTCCAATCAAGCTTTTACCCGACGATCCGCTTGAGGAACGTATGATCACTAATCCATAGCAGAACCTCAGAATTTCTTAAATTATTAAAATCTGTTTTATTTTCCACTACATTAAATGTTGCAAAAATGCATCTTAACAGTCCACACCCTCATTCACAAAGCATAGTGTCGGCCAGTATCACACTGGCTTTCTGTGTCCAAGGACGCAGGTTAGATCCTGGTCCAGGTCAAGGGCATTTTTGTGAAAATTTTTGCAGATTTACAGACATGTTAAAAAAAAAAAGAAGAAAAAAAACTCCTGCACAAAAAATTCTGGTTTACTGGTGACGGTCGCAGGCCTAGGAAGCAGTACACCTCCGTTATAAATAACCATAACAACCAATCACGTCAGAGTACGAGTTTATATTTTACCATACAGCTATTAACTTGGCATATTTCTTCTGCCTATGGAAAATGACAGAGAAAGATATGAACAACACAACATAACATGATATTCACCCTAATTTAATAATGGCTTGGGTGCAGGATGATCTCTGTAAAATCATACAGGGAAATCCATATATAGAGTCTGCAGTTTTAACTTGACCTGGATGGTATCTAACCAGAACAAGCTTAACCGCAGATGCTAACCTTCCTGTTATGTGACACATGATGTCACCTTCCTCAGCGATGCAGATTCACTTAATATGGACAATCTCAGATTCAACTGGAATAATGCTATTTTTTACATTTTTGTGGCATGCAGATGGCACCGCTATGTAATTTGACCCTTGGGATACACATTTATGGAAAGACGTCGTTAGGATTTACACGTTTCTCATACTATACTTTTGGGGTACGCCGTGGCAATGCGCTACAAACCATAAGGTCGCGGGTTCGATTCCCGACGAGCTCGTTGGCATTTTTCCGTTGCCCTAATCCTTCTGGTGCCACTATGGGCCTGGGGTCGACTCACCCTCTAACAGAAATGAGTACCAGGAGTATTTCTAGGAGTAAAAAGCGGTCGGTGCGTATGGCTGACAACCTTACCACTTTCCTGTGCCGATGTCTCAATCTCGGACCCTCAACCTCCCGGAAACCCTAAGGGTCACCATGCCCCATACAGGGTTCACTTTACCTTTTTCTCCATACTGTACTTTTCATTTAGATCAAATTGAATAAAACAGCAGCAGGTAATAAAAGGGAAGACATTTTGGATAAGCTTCTTGCTTGAGGTGGACGTAACCAAGGCTTAAAATGAAGATGTAATTATTATATATGTCAATTAAATAAAGCCTATCGGTATCAAGCAATAAGCTCTCTGATCTTTGTATTCCAAATGCATTCCAAATGTATTGCATAACCTTATTGTTAATATAAGAAATGGGTTATGCAGTTGGTGATCGCATGGTATTGTTCGTCTATGAGGCAATCTGGTAATATGCGGGAAGAAATAAATTAAACTGAATAGGAGCTAGATTAGTACTTTGTAAGAAAACCACGTCCACCGCTGTGGCTCAGGGGATGCGTTCAATCCTCTCACGCAGCGGGCCCGGGTTCGATTCCTGGTCGGGACAAGTTACCTAGCTGGGGTTTCTTCTGGGGTTTTCCCTCACCTTTGAGACAAATGTCGGGTAACCTTAGGCCCTTGTGGTCCCCAGATATCATCTGGCCGTCATTATCATCTTCATCCCATCCTCGGCTTGTTTGGAGTGTGTGTGTGAATGGCGTGTCTCGTCCTATGTGTTCGTGTTGTCTCGGAGGTGGCCCCGGCATTGGGCTGATCACTCATCGGGGGAGGCCCTCCATGTCCTTGTCTGGTCAAAAAAGTATGTACGTGATCCAAAGATAATCCCTCACCCGACAGGTTGCGGCCCTGTAAGGCCCGGGCGGCTTGGGTCGCTTAAGTCATAGTCATAGTCATAGAAATTAAAACAAAAAATTCACTCTTAATTAATATGTAAACCAAACTTATAGTTTTCATTTTCATTTTAATATCCAAATATTTGTTTGAAATATTGACGGTTTTATTGATTTTATTAATAAAAATTGAAAACTATCTCCTCTGACAGATATTTAAATATGAATTGGAATGCTTTATGTGAAATTCTTTGACCCTTGCTTTACAAATTTATTGAGGGATTTTTTGATATTGGTCATAATTTTTGTTTTAAAAATAATTTTACCCATAAAAATGTTATTACAATAATCTTCCTCTACATCCAGAGGCTGCCAATTTTACAAAAAATACCAGCTTACAATATTAGCATATTTGAAATATAAAAAAAGGTATTACTAAGATCTATACACAAAATCTGATTAATCATTAAAGAATACATTTTTCTGATCTAATGCTAACGCTACACTAGGTGAATTTTTACCCTCTAAATATTTATATATTTTCCTGTTTCTAAAATTAAATAAAATCCTTAAATAGGCGTAAATTTGAAATAGTCTTACATTACAATTGTCATAACTCATAAATTAAAAAAAAAATAGATATATGTTCTGTTTGTTTGCCTTATTAAATAGTGAAAATGCATATACTTAAGATTTCCAATTCAAAATCTACAGGCCACAATCAAAGTCTATAACGTCATCACTGGGGTAAGACGTTTAACAACCATAAAATAGTGAAAACATTTTTTAAATGAATTTATACCCTAAAAATAATAAAGAAATGACACAAAATAAAAAAATGATCCAATATTACTTTAATTAGATTTTTTGGAAGTAGTGAATTGATTTCAGACAGCAATTTAATGGATGACATTGTGTTATAATTAGATTTACAATATAAAACACTCTTATTTTCTTACTAACCCTTTGCGAAAAAAAAAATTCTGAATTGGCGTTCCCAACAGATTGCCCCTAGAAATTACCTCACCCAACTCTTATATACAAATTAATCGCACAGTAAACGCCCTTCTGATATACCCGAAAATGAGTAGGCCTAACAGTGGACGTGCTGGGATGAGTACGCTATGCACATTCCTACAAAATAGAGGAAGCAGGTACAGCCTATTAGTCCAGTCACCAGGTACTTAAGATTGGGGATACCAGGATAAAGGTTCGAAGTTAATGATCTTTCAATATGTGTTATGTGGGTATTCCGTGGTGTAGTATCCAAGTTTTCCAATTCGAGAACCCTGTGCGAACTTCAGGGCAGCCGAAGAACCTCGAAATGTTTGGACTCCGAAACAACGCGTTCTTGCCCCAAACATTACATTGCCAAACTTAATGAACATTAAATCCCTCCAATTCTCACTAGTTAGACCTTTTTAAAATTAAAAACACGTACCGAGATATAGCACTTCAAAGTTTCGAACAATTTTCAAAATATCAAAAAACTGCGAAAAATGCTGGATTTTCCCTAGTAACATTCATCTTTTAGCATTTCTATATGAATTACGTCCAATAACCTAAACAATAGAAACCCCATCCTTAATGAGATGTTCATTTCAGAACAAAGAACACAATAAATTATAGATGTACAAAAATGTATTTTATAAAAATGTATACTACATGTAATTTGGACATATTAACTACGTAGAAAATATGTAAATTATTACAAATTAGCCATTAATATTGATTCATAACAGCCTTGACCACTTTGGTCCCGATGGCAAGAAAGCATCATCTCTCAGTAATTCCTCTTGTTCCTGAGCAATGATCTCATCGATGACGTCCTCCTCGTCATCGCACTCAATGTCCGTGTCTTCCTCGTTGATGTCTGTCTTAGGCGAATTCTCGAAAGCATTTCCTGCACAATTCTTGTAGATGGCTGAGCGCCGAAGTCCTGCATTTTCGCAGCTGCAAGCCCCGGTGCTACAGCTTGTCGTGCACTTGCATAGTATCATGTGCAGCAACTTTTCTGGAGCTGCATCCATTGTCGTTGTTATGGGGATAGCTCTCGTTTCGTGTCCAACCCCAAATTTTTCGTAGCTCAGCCACGTCTGCACTTGCAGATAGGTACGAAAAGAATGGTAACGGGCAGCGTGTCGTGTAGGGGCAATCTGGCAAGGTTGAATTTGGATTTAGCTACGGAGTTGGAAAATATTCGGTAGCTAAGATCGTCCAAAGTATCTGTGTTCATGTTTCCACCATACAGTGTCACAAGAAACATTTCCCCTGCTTCCAAAATTTGGCATGGTGTTCCTTCGTCACCTTTGAAAAAACTTACGATATCAGACAGAGAACGAGGTTTCTTCTTTCCTTGTCCAAATGGGTATGATATAGTGTCACGCCCGCTTGCTGCATGAAGGAAAATTATATTCTGACAATGAGTATTGTATTTGCACGAAGCTGACAAATACAAAACACCGGGGCATTACCTCCCCCACTCTTTTGGAAATAAACGACCTTTTGAGAAGAGCCTAATGCAGTTAGCAATGCTAAGAGATCGACGTCTTCAACTGTGATGGTAACACTATTGAAGTCAGCAGTCTTAGGTATTGCACTTTTCACTATCATGACATCAGCATGATTACATCTATTGCCTGCTTAACCTCGATATCTATTGCTGCCATTTCAATCATCAGCATTTAAATAAAGTCCCTCTTTTTGGTGTCGTTGGACAGAAAATTTTCTTGTGACAGTGTAACGGCCATTGTTAACGAAAATACAAATTTTCTGGACGATTGCAGCAAAGCCCGGAGATATCTTTCAGCTGCATTGGTACTCTGATAAGCGACATCACTAGAGTATCCATCGAATACTACTATGGCATTACACCCAAAGTGTTTCTCTAAGTAGCCCACGTACGTATTGCACACTGACTGGAATATGGGTGATGTAGTTTTACCCCATACAACCTTATGCAGTAAATTACTGCACATTTTCTGCTGCCCAGGTCTTCTTCCTGTACAGGAGTGAATGATTCGTACAACGCTGACTGAAATGGCAGGATAGGAGGACGTCATCGATGAGATCATTGTCGGGAGGAATTACTGAGAGATGATGCCAACTTGCTATCAGGACCAAAGAGGAAAGGCTTTTGTATCAGTATTAATGACTAATTTGAAATAATTTACATATTTTCTACTTAGTTAATATTTCCACATATCATTATATGTAGTATAAATAAAAAAAATACATTTTTATATGTCGATTTATTGTGTCCTTTATTCTGAAATGAACATCTCATTAAGGGTGGGTCTCTATTGTTTAGGTTATTGCAAGCTGTTCATATATAAATGTTGAAAGATGGAGTTACTAGAAACAATCATGCATTTTTCACAGAATTTGAATATTTTGAAATTTTTTCGAAACTCGGTACATATTTGGTTTTTGAAAAGGTTTAAAGAGTGAAAATTGTAGAAAATTTAATGCTCTTTACCGGTTGTAATGAAGTGTTTTTGGCTTAAACACGTTGTTTAAGAGTTATAAGGAAAACACTGAAAAAAGTAAAAAAATCTAATTTTTCGGTTGCCCTGAAGTTCGCACAGGGTTCTCGAATTGGAAAATCTTGGATTCTACACCATAGAATATCCACATACAACATATTAAAATATCATTAACTTTGGACCTTTTTCCAGGTAAAAGTACCTGGTGACTGGATTATATAGGGTACTATGCTTCCTTGGAAAATGTAGTCTTGTTCAAAATGGCATTCCTTAAAAGTAGGAGAAACAGGTATTGCTTATACCATATTTTATGGAAATGTAATAGAATTCAAAATGCACATTCCTTCCACTTATACTGCAAGGCAACTTCGTTCCTGTTGACTCTATTTGCTTATAAATTTATAATTCATTCATTCATTCATGGTACTTCAGCCTTACGGCAGGTCTACACTCCCATGTAAAATTCCATTTTCCAGCTCCTTCTATATTCTGCTGCATCCTTTAACTCTCCATAATTTCTTTTCTTCTTGATGTCATCCAGTATCTCAATTCTTCTTCTTCCTAGTCTTCTCTTTCCTTCTATTTTTCCTTCTATGGCATCTAGCAAGAGTCCTCTTCTTCTCATAATGTGCCCCATCCAGTTGGCTTTTCTCACTCTTACATCTTGCAAGATGTGTCTCTTTTCTTCCACTCTTCTTAAAACTTCTTCATTTGTGATTCTATCCGTCCATCGAATTCTGTCAATCCTCCTCCAACACCACATCTCGAAGCTCTCCAGATATTTCTTTTCCCTTTTCCTGAGTGTCCATGTTTCGGCTCCATACAAAGCTACATTCCAAACGTAACATCTCATCAGTTTTTTTCTTAGCTGCAAATTTAGTTTTCCTGTGAGTATATTTCTATTTTTGTTGACGGCTACTTTAGCCATAGCAATCCTTTCTCTGATTTCTTTGGTGCATTGGGCATCTCTGGTGATCATACATCCTAAATTTATAATAGACAATCATTAAAACATAAATATGATGCAGTTCCTCCTTCCTCAATGATGTTGGGCGCCTGGCACAAACCGGATGGTTTGTGCTAAATTTATATTTATTTGAAGAATTTGAAATCTGCTCCGGCTAGACCTATCGGGTGCGAACAGTCGACTAATTCTCAGGGGATGAGAGTGAAGACAACTTAGGTATTATTTGTTATTTAAAATAATACCAACAGAATCAGTTGTAGGAGCTATATATTTCAATTATTTGAAATGCCGAGATAAAGTTCAACAATACAGTGATTTGTACAATGTTACTTATTGGCAGATAAACTCTGATAGATCCGCTAAATAGTTATAATGGCTCGCTGGTTGTACTATGGAAATCAATTTCCAGATGATTAAACTTGCGTAAAATAATTGGTCTCTTAAAACCAAAAATTGTATAAATGAACTTATATACTCTGGCTGTTGAGGAAAATATTTAAGACGATAAAATTCTGTTGGTGAATTTTATAAGTATGATAAATTATCGCTGCTGACAAAATTTCTAAGTGTAATTAATTGTCGTCGCTGAAAATTTCTAAGTCTAGAAATTGATGTCTCGAAAATTTTCTGAGTATAATAAATTCAGCCCCGCCTAAGAGCCGAAGTGATGAGTAGTAGAGACGATCCCGTCGCTATACTGCCCCACCAGGTGTCACAACACTCTGTGTCTAACGATATTCTTCCTAGACTCCATCTAGCCTCGGTGAGAAATTATTATCATCCCCACCCCTTAATTACCATTGGTGGATTGACATTTAACTAACTTTAAGTTCGCGATTTTACTTTCCAAACCGCGAAATATATTAACTATAAAAATCCTTTACCATACTGGGTTTACCCAGAGTACTAGTTCGTCATTCCTTTCTATAGATAAAATCTGCCTGCTTGCCATTATAACTGTAAAGCTTTTAGAAATGAACTTTAAGAACAAAAGGCTCATTCCTAGAATAGCACAGTGTACCAGTTTTGTATGGATGCGGGCACAGGGTCTCTACCTGCCGGCTTGTACATTGTTATCATGATATCTATGGGCTGGAATTCCCAACTCCTTCAGCTACATACTTTCACTGCTTGCTACCTTCAAACACTATAAATTAACCCACAGTTAATTTATTCTCTAATAAAAATATTATCAATAAAATGAATACCTTTACTGTAATTTTTATGTTAAGACGAATCTTTTGATACCACACACCAGATATAAATTCTCAATCCTTATTATTATGTGTAAATGAAACCAACTGAAATTATATTAATTAACAATTATCCTAACTATAATTTTGAATATTTTACTGGGCTGCCTGGACCGCCTTAAATAATAATGTAAAAATAAAAAATAGAGTAATGTAACACTTTGTTTTATAAACCATAAAATGCCGGAAATGACCTAAAAATAAAAAAATCACATAGTTTCTTTTGAAAATGACGAAAAAAGCAAAAAATGCAAAAACTCATTGCCCTTAATCAAGTAATTCATGGTACACATTTGTAAATATTCGAGCATCTTTCAACGTTCATATAAAAAAAGGTGCAAAATCATCAAATGCCTTGCCCTAGTCGTCACAAACCTCGCCCTCCTCGCACGAATCTTCCTGTTCTAGTATCCGAGTAGTCTTAATCGATTTCACAGTTATTAACAATGTCTGCCCAATCGTTCGATATAATTTCTTATCCTCATAGTAGTATGCAGTCATCTTTAAAATATTTTGATAAAATTATTTTAAAAACTGCAAATCAATATGCTTGGAAAAATCACATTGTAGTCATTCTGGGTGTGAAATCAACCATGAACTATTTGAATACAACCTACCTCAACTGGCACAGAGTGCAAACTTATCAGAGGGAATCATATGTGGAAGAACAAATACTAACACAGATTTTCAGCCTTATAGCAAGAAACGCAATTTCCCTCGGATGAAATTTCACTAGAATAGCCTTTAAGGGATAATAATTTCATTTCACACATTGTAAGGAACATTATGAGGAATTTTTAGAGTTGTATCTCTGTTTTTGTATGAGAAGATAAGATTCTGAACGTGGCAAAATAACATTTAAATTGAAACTGAGTTGCATGCACTGACAGCTGGAAGCGCACTGAGGTCTAAAAATGATGGCAGCAGCTCCTGTTCCATGCACCTAAACGGCATAAATTTTGAAATGAAATGATTAGCCTAAATGGCCCGTTAAGGGCAATGGCCTCCTCAAAGAGGGTAAGCTCGAATACACCTACATGTGGTGAGCTATTCCACATGAGGGATATTTGTGCTCTTGGACTTTTATGCAATTCCTGGTCTTTGTCCACTTACACTAGCCTCAGTCCTTGTGCACTTCATTGTAGCTTACGTCATTACACTTGTTACAGTCCTGTTCATTGTCTTCGTAAGACTTCGGTCGCATATGCACTGGATTCAGTCACTGTTCAGTTGTCTTCTTAAGACTTTCCAGTCATTCCTTTTTCTTGCTATGGCTGACCACTGTCGTCCTACAAGTTCCTTGAAGAGATCAGACCATCTCTGTCTTGGTCTTCCACGGGATCTTCTTCCAGTACGAGGGTCCCACATTGTGGCCTTGTATGTCCATCTGTCGTCTTTGAGTCTTGCGACGTGGCCTCCTCACTTCCATTTGGTGTTGGTGGCTTTCAATGCTGGGTCGGTAACTGCTGACATCTTCTGTAGTGTTTCATTTGTAACTCTGTCCCTCAACGATATGCCTAGGATTTTTCTCACCATATTTCTTTTGCACACTTGGAGACTGTTGCGAAGTTTGGAAGTGAGAGCCCACGTCTGACAACCATACAACAATGCCGGCGTTACACAGGTCTCTAGCGTTTCAGTTCTGAGTTCACTACTTAGTGTGCCTCACAGTACTGCATATGACATAACTTGTCTGTCTGTGAGGTAGACCATTAGGGCAAACAGTCATAGGAGAGAAGTTCCATCTGGCGCTGTGAATTGAGCTCCGGCTTAGCTCAGTTGGTAGAGCATTGGCGCGAATAGCCAAAGGTCCTGGGTTCAAGTCCCAGTGCCGGAGGAATTTTTCTCCTATAATATTCTCATGTAGTGTCCAACAGAGACAATAATCTGTAGCTCATGAATGCTTATATATCTATCTGAGTTTTCTGCTGAGAGTTTTCTCCAGGAGGATGAACTTGAGGAACCAAAAAGCCTTCCATGGGAGAGAAATCCTTCTTTTTACTTCTTTCTCAGTCTTCTGGTGAAATGATACCATTTGTCCTAAGTGCACATATTCCGATACATATTGCAGTACTGTGCCATCTACAGTTATAGGTGTCGCCGGTCCGTTTGACATTACCTGTGTTTTGGTCTTGTTCATCTGGAGGCCTGCTAATCTGCTGGAGTTAGATAGATATTGAAGCATCGACTGTAGTTCACTGGGTGATTTGGCAAAGAGTACGATGTCGTCATCAAACCTTAGATTATTTAACCCTCTGCCGTTTATACTTATTCCACAGTCCTGGTTCCAGTGTAGATTGCGGAACGTGCTTTCTAGTACGCTTGTAAATAATTCAGGGGATATTGTGTCACCCTGACGTACTCCTCTATGGAGCTGAAATGTTTCACCTTCGATTTCTGTTTTCAGCTCTGGTTGTAAATTTTGTTGAGTATCCTTATGTATTTGTTGTTGACTCTCTGTGTGTGTAATGCTTGTAATACACTCTCATGCTCGACCGAGTCGAAAGCCTTGCTGTAGTCTACGAAGGCAATATACACTGTTTGATGGAATTCTTCAGCTTTTTCCATTACCTGGCTCACAGTTTGGAGGTGGTCTGCAGTACTGTATCCAGAGCGGAAACCCGCTTGTTCGTGTGGTTGATTTTCATCCAGAATTTTCGTTAATCTCCTAGTGATTATTTTATACTGGAAACTGAGGCTATTAAGGAAACTGAGGCTATTAAGAAACAAAAAATACAAGCTACTAAGGGTCATCAGAGTCGCCATACAATTTTGCACAATTTTATTATACTACAGAATATCAACACTTCTGTCGTTCCTTAAGAAAGTAATGAATTACAGGAAGGACAACCTCTGTATGAATGAATGAATGAACGAAGCCACTTTGATTCCTTGAAGGGCTATAGCCTCCTATAAAGGAAATCTCTTGTGAAGTTCATGTGGAGAGCTAATTCACAGAGTTGGAAATTTTCTGGCTTATCAGCCTTACTTTTCATTGCTCACTGTGTACATGAATTGTTGGTTGCGAGTTACTTCCTTCCATTCACCCCGGCTCCTTGCTGCTGTGGACCAATGCACTCCCACGGACTTCTTAAATATGTCGGTCTATCTAGTGGCTGGTCTTCCTAGGTGTCTCTTCCGATGAGCGGATCCCACATCGTTGAGATTTGTACCCATCTGCTGCTTTACAGTCGAGGTAGGTGTCCTCCCCATTTCCACTTGAGTACCGTACTGTTGCTCGTTGGGCGACATCCTCTGTGTTCGCCAGTGTTCTTATCCTGGTATTTTGGTTCCCTTCTAGAAGAGATACTCTTAGGATCTTCCGTTCCATCTACCTTTGTCAGACTTAGAGCTTTTTCTTGTGGGCTTCAGTCAAGTTCCAAATTTCTTTCCAGTTCAGCTTTCTAAACATGTCTTCAAGTAGACTTGTGAATAATTTTGGTGAGATAGGGCCCCCTTGCCGTACTCCCCTCTCAAGCTTAAATGTCTGACCTTCCCTCTCTGTAGTTACCTTGGCGTACGATTCGCTGTAAAGGATGCATTTAAGTTCGATTCCCTGCCTTTCCTATGCTTGTAATACACTTGCATGTTCAACCGTGTCGAATGCTTTTGTGTAGTCCATAAAGGCCAAGTATAGATTTAGATCGAATTCTTCTACCTTCTCTATTATATTATTTACAGTCTGCAAATGGACTATCGTGCTTTAGCCCGATCGAGAGCTTGCTTGGTCTTCCTGTTGATTTTAATCCAGTTTCCTTGTAATTCGTCTGGTGACCATTTTGGAGAAGAGTTTATATACGTTTGACAGTAGGCTTATTGACCTGTAGTTATGTAGATCGTCTTTGGCACCTTTCTTGTGTAGGACAATGATCTTGCTCATTTTCCATTCGTTCGGTAATACCTCTGTGCGCAGTTAGTGCCTCTAAGAGATGTTCAAGGCCCAACTTTAAATAATCGTTGTAGATATGATCTTCGCTGTTCTATTAATGCCCTTGTGCCCTGGCTTAGTCTGCAGTTGCTTTTATTTTCCGTTGAAATTAATAGTGCTGTTCTAGCTGCTTGAGCTATACTTTCCTCTAATGAACTGTACAGTTCTTGCACTCCCGCATCCTTGTTGAGTCCGTCTTCCTGAAGCTTTCTCTGTAGGGCTGATGTGAATTACTTTCTCCAGGTCTTCTATGTTATGTGCTGGTAGCGTTTTAAAGTACTGTATCTTCTTTTTCGTTTGATGTTTATAGTTATCTTTATTAGTCTATGGTCTGTTGCAAACTTACGGTTTCTTTTCCACTTGTATATTACTAATGACTCTTAGACTGTAAGTCAGCACGTAGTCGTTCTTCTTGATACCATTTGGATGGCGCCAGGTTCATTTTGAACTCGGATTCTTGCGGAAAAAAGTATTTACTATCTTTATGTTTTGTTCCGTGGCGAACTGGACCAGCCTATCTCCCCTGGTGTTTCTAGTACCGTATCCATAATGGTCATGTGCATGTGTTCGGTTTCCATCTTTGCTATTAAAGTCTCGTATGATGAATAACCTGTTTGATCTGTGTTTCACATTACATAAATTAAATCAAGTCTGATTTAGATTTAAGCTCCATATCCGACAAATGTATATTCAAATAATGGTTTACTTTGTGGATTAACATTCAGGCAATTCTTAAGTTACATATGCTGAGAATTAGTGAATGGTTTTAATTTATTTCTGGTCCCACACTAATACACAATAACATGTTATCATTAATAGTGTGAATACATATATTAGTAGACTAGAAGATTTTCGGGTAAACAAACAAAAAGCGATTCTCAGGTCTAGACATATTAGGCTAGATATGAGAAGAGAAGAAGGCTTTACCGGCAGGGCCTACCTATCTATATAGCTGTAGAAACAATCCATATGTTTACTTTAAGACACCGCATGCTCCAAGAGGGGAAAGTGGACGAGAACCGGCCAGGGGGAGGGGGACCGAAACACCAGTAACGAGGAATTTACGCAGCTCCATGACTTCGCCACAGGCATTTCCACCCCAAGGTAGGAGGTAGGATTTCCATGCACCCCTCAGCATTGCGACCTTCAGCATAGAAGGGTTTAGAAGAAGACTTTTAAGCAAAGACTTTATAAATTTTGTAAATAGTTTAGATGTTGTTTGCTTCACGGAAACGTGGCTTAGTTTTAAGGATAATATAGAATTAGATAATTTTAACAGCTTCAGTAAGGGTAATGATCGGAGAGGCAGAAGAGGACGTTGGCCGGGCGGGATTTCTATATCGATCAAGAAAGATATTGGGGATAATTTTAAAAAATTGCAGATAGATCTAGATGGAGTGCTAGGGGTTTCTTTAAGGGTGTAGCCTTCTTACACACTAGCGTTTTTAGCAGCGCTTCTGAGTAGCACCAGGCACCGCTTCTCAGTCGCGTTTGGAAGCGCTACTTTGCGATGCTCCTCCAATGCCTCATTTCTTGGTCATAAATTCGGACGAAGAAGTTCTTGCACTTGCGTTGCTAATTAGAAGAAGAAGGTATATAGACGTAAACGCAAGTATTGAGAGCATCCAATGAAAGAAGCCAGGATAATAAATGGTCAGTTTTATACACATTACAGTGAATTGAGACAAGATGATGTTAAATTCTTCAAATATTTTAGAATTTCCTTGTCAAGTTTTGATGAACTATTAAATTTTCTCCACTTATCCACTTCATTATTAAATACTTCTGTGTCAAAACTAATGGCACGGTTCTTCAGGGCTTCTGAAACTGAACTGCCGCGCTTCTCTCACGCTGCGTGTGAAAAGGAAACCGACTGCAAAACGCAGCTGCTAGCAGCGGGGAGCCGCACCTGCTTGCGTAGCAGCGCTTCTTTGGCGTGTAGAGACGCTAGTGTGTATAGCTACAATCTGAATACATGCAAAAGTAGAATACAGCGTTTGCAGCGCGACTCAGAAGCGCTGCTAAAAACGCTAGTGTGTAAGAAGGCTTAGGGAAATTTATCTGATATTATTAGGAATTTATAGGCCTCCAACTGGCTCTCGATATGCCAACACGCATTTCTTTGAGGACCTGACAGATGTCGTTGCCAGTGTAACATCGGAAGAACCAGGGGCAGAACTCATTATTCTCGGGGACTTCAACGCAAGAGCGGGTCGCGAAAATGTGTCCTTAGGGGGTGGGGAGGAGGATATAGAAGACAAGAGGCGACCAAACAGGAACAGCAAGGACAGTATTTTGAATGGAGAAGGAAGAGAATTTTTAGCATTTTGTGACGCCTTTGAATTGGAAATTGCTAACGGGAAATACGGAAGAGACATGGAGGGACAACTAACATTTATCAGCGCTAACGGGGGGAGCGTGATAGATTATATTCTTTGTAGTATGGGCTTACTGGACAAAATTGTAGACTTTTGGGTGGGAGACAGGATCGAATCACAACATTCACCAGTGATTTTGCAGATTAAGGTAGACGTAGTATGTAAGAAGAAGGAGCGGGAGGGGGGATGGGGGGATAACAAGGGCGAAATAGTTCACCGATATAAGTGGAAAAGTGAGAGGGAGGAACAGTTTCTGGCAAAATTAGGAGATCAACTTCAAGGGGGAAGGGTAGAATCGGCTGAGAGGCTGACAAACATTTTAAGGAGGGCAGCTAGTTTTATGATAGTGCGAGGCAGAGGTAGGGGGGTAACAGGGAATGGCTGGTATGATGACGAATGTAAGAAAGCGAAGAGGCTGGCCGAAGAAGCCCTTAGGACATTTCGAAGAAGTGGGGATGATGGGAATAGGTCAGAATATGTGCAGTTGAGGAAAAACTACAAAGAAGTCACACAGCTCAAAAAGGTTAACTGGCAACTTAAGAAAGCAGAAGAACTGAGGAGAGTAGTAGGCGGGGGGATAAAGAACGAGATATCACCAGACGCATGGCGGGATCATTTTAGAGACATTTTTGGGCAGGGAGGGGCTTGGGAGCTTTTAGTTGTGGGGCCAGAAGAACTAACAGGAATTCCTAGCGTACCGGAACTGGATGGGGAAATTTTAAGGGAAGAGATTAAAAAAGCTGTTTCCTCCTTGAAGAACAACAAAGCACCAGGATGGGATGGTCTACCATAAGAAATTTTCAAGGCGGCCACCAAAAGTGAGACATTTGTACAGATGATGCTAAGTATATTCAATGAATTATTTATGAATGGGAAATATCCGCACATCTGGGCAAAATCAATCATTCACCCTATCTATAAAAACAAAGGCGCGGTTGGATCTCCGGACTCTTACAGAGGTGTGGCTTTACTTCCTATTATGGGCAAAATTTATTCCAAAATCCTATGCGAGAGAATAAAGAGGTGGGTGGCAAGGCATGACAAAATTTCTAAATTTCAGATGGGGTTTGTGGGAGGGCGTAGCACTGTAGACAGTATATTCATTCTGGACACGCTAAGACAAAAACAACTGGCAAATAAGGGAGGGAAACTTCACTGCGCTTTCGTGGACTTTCGGAAAGCATTCGATACCGTGGAGAGGGAAGCATTATGGTACAAATTATGGATGAAAGGGATGTCGGGTAGGATGATTAGGGCTCTTCAGGGTGTGTATGATAATGTGGAATTTTGTATTAAGTACGACAAAGATAGGATATCGGATAGCGTCACCAGCTATAAAGGGGTGAAGCAGGGTTGCATATTATCCCCCTTACTGTTCAACCTGTTCATCGATGATGTAACGGATGCCATGTCAAGGGTCAATACGGTGGTGGGGGAGGTAAAGATTCCAGCATTGCTCTACGCGGACGATCTGACATTGTGCTCAAGATCGGTCGAGGGACTACAGACAAGTCTAGACAACTTGCAAGTGTATGCCAGGGAATGGGGGATGGTGGTAAATGCCGAAAAAACTAAAACTATGACATTTAAGAACGGGAGTGTTTACGGGAAAAGTGAAAGATGGACATATGATGGGAAAGAATTAAATAACGTGAAAAATTTTGTTTACTTAGGGGTAACAATGGCTATGAATGGCAAATGGAACAAACATATAGACATAACTAAACACAGAGCGATTACGAAAGTGACGGAAACACTGAAGATACGTAACAAGATTCCAGGTCTCGCTGAAATTATTAGATACAGTGTAGAACGCAGTAGTTAGATCGACAATTACGTATGGGGCAGAAATTTGGAGGTGGGGAGAACGGAAAAACTTAATCAGGTACAAAGCAACTTCCTGAAAGGGATAGCGGGGGTGAGTAGAGGGACGGCCAACTGCGGAGTTCTAAGAGAATTTGGACGCCATAGAGACTCAATTGAGTGTAAAATTAGGCTGTAAAGTATTACTTGCGGATTCTCCATGGAGATCAATCCCTTATTAGGGCGATGTGTTGCAGAGAACAATTAGCTTGGAGAGACCAAGTATCATGGGCGGGTAGATTACGTAGGGGATTAGAGGAAATAGGAATGGGATTCATAATTGAGAGAGGGTTTAGGAATAGGCGTAATGCATGGCGGAAAGTTCAGAAGCGTTTGAGTGATATTGACAAACAAGTGACATTAGCGGAATGCAGGAATAAAGTCACTCTGGAGATCCAAACGTTAACCAAGACAAACTGGGGAACAGAGACTTACTTGTATGGGGCAAATAAAGAGGAAAGACTCGGTTTAGCCTGGTTCCGTCTAGGAGCTTGGCGGGCAATTAAAATTACAAATGATGAGGGGGAGAGAATATGCCCGCTTTGTGGGGCAGGAGAAACTTCACACCATATTTTGGCAGAGTGTACATTCACGGAAACACTGAGGCAACGGCATCTACCAAAGCCTTTCACTGCTTCTTGTAGGGGTCAGCTGTTCACATACGATCTGCTGCTTAACACTAGATTTTTTTGGGGGGTGGGGAAATTTATGTCCAAAGTGAGGCAGCTTAGGATGGAACTGGCCGAGGGAGTGGGACCGAGGGAGTAAGGGGAGTACTCCGATGGGGTAGACGGCTGTATATAGAATAATATGTAAAATATATTTGGTTGGTGTGTTTAAGGGTATTGCTGGTGATGTGCTATTTTTGGAGGGGAATGTGTGTGTGTGTGGTGTTTTGTTTGTATATTTACTAGTTTTTAACTGTTTGTCTGTGTGTTTTTAGTTTTACTTTTAGGGTACATTTTTGCTTGTGCACAGTTAAAGCATGAACAGCCTAAGGGCTCATGCAACGAATAATGTAAAAAGATAGTTTTCCTTGTTATCAATAAAAGCACTTCATTCATTCATTCATTCATACTTTTTAGGAGACTGAATTAATCCATAGATCAATTTGTGGAAAGTGAAGTAATATTAAATCAGCATAAATGATGGAACCCTATTATTTTATAAATTAACCACTTCCAGAGACAAGCGTTTATTTCATATTAGTCTGCTACATATAGACTGAACGCCTATATATATTGTATGTATATTATATGGAAGAGCTTCCATATAATGTTTATATAAAAAGAACATTTTAGTCCTTTCTGGAAAAAAAACCTGGGACAATTGAGGAAAAACGAGAACAAAAATTTAATCCACAAAATTTACTCAACAATTTAAATTTTCTTTGTCTCGTCTTCTCGTGCACACAAATTATCCCAAATGACAAATATATTCATAAATTTCCTCTACAGACTAGTGTAGATGATCTATTTCAAAGATCTATTTCAAAGAAGTAGATGACTCATGTATTTATTTATCTTCCCCATCTTATGAGGTTGCTTATGACAAAGAGTAGTATACAATAATATTTACATGATTCTTAGTCTAGGAGAACAATTATTTAAAAAGAAACATGAAAACTAAGAACGGAAAGCAATAAGAAACAAACAAAAATCATGGCTGTATACATGCTACTGCATAAAATACCGGTGTTCGGAAATTCATATTACAGACTTTTAGGGCTAGTAGAGGGGACTTAGTAGACAATATTACGAATAGGAACCCATGTCCGGAAACGGTACTACATCCATTACAATGTGTCGGATTTGCCGGTGTAACTCCATGCTCAAAAATTTTCTAAAAAAGGAGGGTAGGCCTAATGAAGTGAGACTGAGCGAGAAAAATTAAGATTATGAAACAACTTTAATTACACTTATTCAAACTGGTCAAATAATATAAAATGGGAGAATACAGATTGCATCAAGAAGAATATTACAATTATTCATTCTTTATTTCGCCGAATGTTTAATTTAATGACTTGTTTTATACTTCTAGGTAATAGGGCTATAATTATATTTTATTATAAAATTTCATCAGATACTTGCAATAGAAGGCATCCCGTCTTTTGATTAAGAATACAACTTGCATACTACGGTTGTTTATTTCTTATAATATTAGGTTCGTCATCTTGACTGCATGAATTGCTCGGAAAACCCACGGCTTCTGTAGAAACTGTCACGTTATCGCAACATATCTAAACATGCCGACCCAGCTACATGACAGTATGAAAACTTATTATTCTGGATTTGAAGATGTATTTTATAATTTGTGACTAAGTTTCTGAGAAAACTATTTACATTCATCGGTGCAACAAACTCTCGTCCAAATTCTCACCATTTCATACATCTTAGCCTTAGGCTCTACCAAATCTTCAGTATTTTTTACCAGCACACATTAACCATACATTTATAGAAATCTACATAAATGAAATTAAAATACCCACATACCTGTTCCTCGGCTTTATAAAATGATCCGAATAAATTTATCATTCTCAGACAGATGTATTATTTTTCTGTATGATTTTCAGCTTTCATATCTGCGTCTGCATCTACCAGTCGTGGCAAATTACGTTCATTAGTTTAATGATAATTATTTTTTTCCACGTTCGATGTACTATAAAGGTCGTAGAGCTTTTTATATCTCTAAAGGGTAAGTGGTTGATGTTGGATAAGAAAAACAAAAAAAATCTACAAAGCTTAATGTTCCTTTTATCAACTTATCATAATAAATATTCATTAACAATTGCAACTTTTCAAAAATGTGTATTTTGCGAGATAAACTTTGCTCTAAGCTTACATATCTTACTGGGTCAAGAGGCAGTCTTGCGGTGTGCCAATAGAATTGTTGCTGTTCGGCCGGATGAATGTTTAAAACTCCCGAAAGAACTACGTCCACTATTGTCAATGTAATTTTGAAGTTTTTCGAATCACGCTTGTAATCCCGCAGTGTGACAAAAATTGTAATAAATCAGTATCATATCAAGCAATCGATGGCCGTACCATCACAAACAAACAAAAATCTTATGTGAAATTCACTTAACTTCCTCTGCCCTAATAAAAGTTAGCCTCTTAATATAATAAAAGTATTATGTATGTCATTCTCTTCTTTTAAATTGGATACATAACCCAAATAAAATCCGATTAATGTACTCTCGTAACTTTCTTTACTTTAAGCATAACGAACACACTTTTCTCACTTCACATTCTGATATAGAACAAGAGGCCATATTACAAAGAGCACGTAGGCCTATTGAGAGTAGATGGCTTATAACTACCCTTCAGGTAATTTTTTTCGAAAAAATTGCTCAAATGAAAGTTTCAGCTCTTAGTAAAAGCAACCCATTTGTAAACTTTAAAGAAAACCGTTAGAGCCGTTTTCGACAAAATAGTGAAAAACGAAAATTTCAAGACTTGTCACCAATCTTCGTGTCACATCTTCAAAAGGTAATTTTGTTTTCATAAGATTTTCCGACTTGGAGCTAGGCTGTTCACACACACCATCACAGACACAGACATGTTTCCGAAAATAGTATTTTTGGATTCAGAGGACCTCAAAACGTGTATTTATGTTAAAAACTCAACTTCGAATTTGTAGGTCGAAAACATTACTTCCTCTACCTATAGTAACTATGGTATGGAGAGAGGAAGTAATAAGATAAATTAAAATTAATAACAACTTGTAGCTACTTTATTAAAATAATAATATTATAATTATGACTTCAATGGTGGGTATATGACATAAATATTGAACTGTGCTTAAATTGGAAAATAAATCCCAGTGCAAATTCTGGTAAAGTATTGACCCATATTAATTTAATGGCTGTTTTACATCTTGTTCGTACATCTGTGAAAGAAAATGTAGTGTTTTAACCTTAAGACGAGAGCAATTAAGACTCTTTAACTGGAAAACAATTGAGCTAATAACTGAAATTACAGTATACTTATTTTTGTTCAGAGTCTACAATAATTATAGGTCTATGTTACTAAATGTTTCATACATATTATTTTTATTCCATTCTTGTTTTTATGCTTCTTAATGCTTGATAAATCATAATACATTATCTGTGAGTTTAATTATTTACTAACTTATTATAATATTACTGGGTATTAAGTTTAGATTTCATACATTGCATAATAATCAATACTGCATCTTTGGTGGAATGGCATAATCGGCTATAATACGTAATGTACTATCGATGTGCCTAACAATGAAAACGTTTATGGGAATTAGAATGTTACTATTTACTGAACTCTGATTGGGTTCCAACACTATGTTTTTAAGTAATTGTTACAAGCAGTATTTTGATCCATGTTTGATATACGTTATGGGCAATGAAGTAAATTAGGAAATAACGTTATTATCCAGGCATTTACACTAATTCCCATACTACTGTTTATTCATAGTCAACAACGTCAATGGCCTAATTAACGAAACAGACCAAAGAGCTTATGGCATTCTTGTATACTTCATATGGAATAAACACATTTTCACACATTTCCCAGACCATGACATGAATGACCAGTTGTAATTGGGCAATGTTGATAAACATAGAAAATAAGGGCATCATCGTCTCAAAATCTACCATTTATTTCCTCTCGTATTAAACCGAACATTTAAATATTACTGTCTCATATTTATATGTAATATATCACTTACACATCACTTATAAAATGTGAAATTAAGGAATTAGGCTTCAAGCTTGTCACCTGCAGATATATCCGCATTCCTCTCACAAAGGTTTAAAATAAAGCTGTTGCATTGAATTGAAACACCACAATATCGGTTTCTGTATTGTCGTTGCTTGCTTACTTGCTGCCAACTGCATTGTTATCCAGCTGAACTAACGAAAAATAACATTCCTTACGACAATGACCAACAAAGCCTGGAAAGTGACGAAATTTCCCGGACAATGTTGTTATTATGAACATCGCCACCCAAATGTCTAGGACATTTTTATTAATGACCGGCTATTGACGTTACTACCCAATGTAGGCCTACTTCAATTGTGACCGGCCATAGACAACATTTCCCCAACTTACTTCATTGTCCATAACACACACACACACATACATATATATACACACATATATTTATACATATATATATTATATCACTTCAGATTTCACTTTGTTACTATAAACCGCGACATTTCTATTATAATAATTAAGGAATCGCGCACAATGTGCATTATCTTAACCTAAGACTTAACCTACTGACAAACACCCAGTCCTGAACCCGGGAAAGGGACTTTTCACTACCGTATAATCCCCGACCCGGCCGGGAATCGAACCCGGGCCGCCGGAGTGGAAGGCAGGCGCTACCGACTCACCCACGGCGACGGACGACATTTCTATTATACAGGCTAGGTTAACTTGATATGTTTAGTCTCCAAAAGTCTAACACTAGGTACTAGTCATAAAACGCAGCCATAACTAAAGGAAAGATTATTTTCTTTGCTTCTCCGATCATTTCGACTTGAAATATACTTCACTGACAGAAAAGTACTACTAAAATGTAGTCCTACTTCTTCACCTCATTGGCGATTATTCCATACCATTAAAACAGTTGTTTCTGGTGGTAAAATACTACTTTACTGCTGTTTTGTTCTTCATGAAATGTTCCCTTAACTTGTTTCCTGCGAGCTTTTATTATATCTATGGGTTTATGTTGGAAACTGTGTTCAAATATAGCAAATAAAATAAAAAGTTCGATCTTCTTCTGTTTCACTCTTACCAAATTACTTTGTGTTTTTACTCACAGCAGTTATTCAGAAAACCCATCTTCTCCATCTCTAAGGCCATTTCATTGTTGCTAGAAACTAGCATGAGGTGTTGTTTGTGATCATTTACTCTGTCAGGTAGGTGTGATGTTGTACGCAGAATCCGATCATAAATAGTATAAATTCCGAGAACTCATTTCCAATACCGGTACAGCGTTAGTCTATAGCACGATAAAAACAAATTGTAGTCTTCAACAGAAGCAAACCTATTGTTGGTTGAAGCTTCGTGGTCATGGAGTCAATTAAGAAAAGAATTATAACAGGGGTGCCCACGGGGGGGGGGGGTTAAGACGCAGACTGCGTCATTGAAATTTCTGGGGGGGGGGCAAAATATTATCGTTTTATGAATTTTCTGGGGGGGGGGGTTGAAAATTGTTGCAAAATTAGCGTTTTATATGTTAAAAATAAAAACGGTCAAGTTGTATAACTCCAAAAGGTCTCTTCTAACAGTGGATTAGGAAAGGGGGGTCCAGGGGGTTTGGACCCCCCAAAAGTCAAAACCTAAATTTCTATATTTGTATTAAAAAAAAATATTTATTTAATTAAACAAGATTTGTTGGTGTGTCAAATATGATATAACAGTTATTTTCTTTTCATAACATAATGAGTAGGCCTATTATATCCACTGTTCCATGTGTTATTCAACTTTTCTTATAAATAGTAATAAGTTAAGTATTATAACTTAAGTAACATATTCTTGTTTAGAGTATGGTAAACAAATTTCCTAACTAGTTTTTCTGTGCTAGAAATAGCGTAAAATGTGATTTTCATTAGTTCAATATTTACAATTTTTCTGGGGATGGACCCCGACCCCCCTTTTTTTATTCCAACCCCCCCCCCCCCGGCACTTCCGACCCTCCGCGCAATTATTTTCTGGCTACGTCATTGTTGCACTTATTATATAATTATATTATTAATATAATGTTACAAAGTGCCCAAGAAGTTAAAGCAACAAAAAATAAATAAATTAAAAAAATAACCCCCCTAGAAAATATCATATGGGCGCCCTTGTCGACAGCCAATCAGGTTGAGGGGGGTGATCAATGAAGTTTGGGGGGATCAGCAATGAAGTTGGGGGGTGAGTCATGAAGTTTGGGCACCCCTGATTATAAACGTGACCTAGTAGGTTGTTACATAAAATAACAGGTGATAGAAGAGGTTAGTAATAGCTAGGGCCTTTTAAAATGGTTCATTTATTAAATCCCAAGCTCAGAAGTAAACGATGCTAGTTTGGTGTTGAATTAGGAAGAAGGCTATATATATATATATATATATATATATATATATATATATATATAGGCTCGTCTAGCCTTCTTCTTTATTCTACACCAACCTATATATAATTATATAGGTTTGTCCAGCCTTCTTCCTAATTCAACACCAAACTAGCATCGATTACTTCTATTTAGTTATTTATTTATTTGACCCATCTTGAGAGAGTCCTCATATAGAGAGCTATGGGAAATATGTTGAACTTATTGATTCTAAAAAAAATTGGCATAATTATTGTATTAGCAGTTCTTCGGTGATTAATATGACGCCATTGATGCAACAATTTTCTGTGAATGCTGAGTTAAACCTTAGAAATTTAAATAGGAATTTTATCTCCTATTATTGAGAAATTATTTTCAAAATAAAAGTAGATACCGATCCTAAAGGAATTAAGTTACTAAAAATGTTTAAAACGCCATTATATATCTATTTTTAAACATAATTTTTCAATAGAATTGTATATTGTTTATTTAATTAGCCTCAATGTAGAATAGATTTATTTTAAAGGTTTAAATGTGGAAAATATAAAGGAAATTATTATGATACGTGCTAGACTGTAAAATTTGGAAAGTATAGAGTAAAAATAACATTTTCAACTCTATACATCTTGAAATAGAAAGGTGAAGCGAAATTCAAATAGATCTTGGTTTCATAAATAGCTATGTATTTACATACAAATCTTCTCCCTGGCCGTAACTTACGCATGCATAATTTAAATCTTCAATTATGTTCGAAAATCGGTCGTGGTGATTACTAACTTACAAGTTTCTTCCCATGCCCAAGAAAGATAAAGCAAAGAGTCCATAAGAAACATAATTCTAGTACCAACTTCCGACATGTAATCCCGAATAATAGGTGAATAGTTAGTTAATGCTTACTTTCACGTATGATTGACACAAGATTTTCTCTGGTAATATAATCTAGCAATTCGATAATATTGGTTTTTATTGTACCTTAATTCCCAGAACTTATTTCTACTTTACAGTTAAACTTATCAAGGGAGCTTTTTATTCCTTATTCCAAGTCATCTAATGATCAGTAATTGTGGCCACGTTATAAACACATGAATTTCCGCAACTTTTTTTGCATGTGTTCGAATTACAGTCCATGACATATTTGTTTATTTTATTTATTATGCATTATTAAACATAATTCAGGCTTGTTGTAAGTTCTTTAAGTATATTTAATTATTCAGAAGTAATGTAAACAAAATAATGACCACAGCCGCGAGCACGAAACAATGATTTATATGTATAGTGACAATAGAAAACTATGAATATGACGATTCAAAGCCTTAAAGGATTAGACAAGTTTTTAAACTCTCTGCCTAGCGACTATACATTCTGCGCTCACAAGAAACACTCACGAAGTGGTAATCGATTATCTAACCGAATTTTGTATATTTTGTCATTTGAAAAAAGTAATTCATAAATATTTATACATCCTATTAAAGCCTCTTTCTTAGTATGTTTTTTAATATTATTCATGTGAGAATTTAATCTAAATACCAATGCCAAATAATCACTTATTTGATTTTTGAAGCTTTTTAAGTATACTGACGGTGTATTTTTCTGACAGAATCCTGGCACAAAATGGTTTTGTGCGTTTATCACATCTGTAAAATGTAGCGAGTAACTGCAGGTAGTAGGCTACATGTTTATAAATTCCTTGACATTAATACATATAACAAGATTACGTTTTTCCTGACCATAAGTTATCTAATATGAAATAATCTATTATTTTCGTAACGAATAATTTAATGCTCTTGACAATGCATGATATATATTTTTTTATATGTCTAGCGTATAGTACTGTTTGTACTAACTGTCATAACCCATGATTTTTTTAAATCTCGACTCGCAAACGAGACTTTAATAGAAATTTAAAGCTTGTTCCCTGCGGAGTTTAAAAACAATAAAAACAAAGTGTACTACACCTGGGAAAATTAATAACACATTAATCATATTCCAGGCTAAAAAAGTTATCATCGTAAACTTTGCTGGCTGAACTGAATTTTTTTTATTGATATGAACAGATAAAACTTGAAGAAATACATAAATAAGTAAGTACTAGAAACTATCATTTAAAGAAATGCATGTACAAATTGAAGATACTCTTATGTTTATCACTTCAAGAATTTTTAAGAGGTTCCATTTTCTAGAAAAGTAAATCCGTATAGGTAGATTTGGGTATAACTTAGTTCTCCTATTGTCGTTATGAAATTTGTATTAGTTACATTGTTATAAACCTTAAAGCGAGGAATACTATATGTGTAACACTTTTCTTTGAAAAATGCTAACATGTATGCTTTTCTGGGGTAAATGCTATTTTCTTTACGGAATTTGTTGTTCTTCATATAGTCTGATAGTTTATCTATCTTTTAGAATGTCTTTCCATATGACACTGTTCACTTATACATTTTAAAAGAGTCCAAACAATACATTATTTGATACCCATGACTGAAGACAGTAAGCCTGTTACAATGAATTTAAAATTCGGCCTTTATGTACACATTAAATTCTATCTTTTATGGAGTAAGAAGTAGCTGCATATAGGTCAAGTCTTATCCACGCATTGAGATCGCTGTCCCGCACATTAACTCCTCCCACGTATAAAGGTGGACAACTTGCAACAGACCACACCGATGACACCACTTGCATTGTACATGTCTGCCTTGCTTCTTATCGTATTTATCATAGACTTGCACTGGAATACTTATCCACCATGATTTTATCTGAATTACATCACGTGTCGCATTGAATGTCATATCAGTCTGAAGTTATTATGTGAGCTCGTTCTACTATTGCCTTGCTCACTGTCATATGGGAGGCGAAATTAAAAATTTCATGGAATTATACTGTAGAAAACATGCAATGTTTCCATTGGACTTATAAAACAAATTTCCTGGAATTCTCGCTGTTCTTCAAACTTCCTAAATTTTATGAGTGGCCGTGGCACTGTTAAGACGATTATAAAGACAAAAAGTAAGACGTTAATGATAATGATGACACATTATGATCCTCCTCCTTGTTCTACCTCCTTCATTCTATTTGACAGGTCTGGGGCGATTAGCATCATTAGGTAGGCCTAACACACTTTGAGCCTATTTGCTATTTCCTATCGCAGAAAGAATTGAAAAGACAAGGACTGGTAGCGTAAGTTTAAAATGCAGTGTTCACCTTGTCAATATAACATACTATAACATGTTCAAAATCAAATATATTTCGGCCAACTTGTGGCCATCCTCAGTGAAAATTTCAAATTTAAATTAAAATCATAGCCACATCAAATCAACCTAGAAAATAAATTAAAACGATGATAGAAACAAGTTTTATCTCTACAAGGTAACATTGTGACAAATTAGGCCTATGATACTGTCAGTAATATAATAGATTTAAGGTACCGTAATTTAGTAAAACATAAATAAGGCAGTCAATCTAAAAAATAATAAGATTTTCAGCTGGAGAAGTAAAATGTGAAGCAACCTTTAAAACATAAGAAAATATAGAAGAAGCAACAATGCTGAGCCATCCGTTAGATTTATTACGTGCGCTTTAAAATATGAAGGCCGAAATAATTAGATGGACAATAAATATATTGAGTCATGAAACGGAAAAGCATTCTTGTCATTGTCCTTTATACACTTCCTTGTAAGTGACATCTTTCATAAGTTCCGTGGGAATACATTCCTTCAAACTCAGTTTCAAAATCATTACTGAACTGTGACACGCTGCAGAGACATCGAGGCCATAATGGTTAGGAATTTATCTGAAGAAACCTATAACATATTTTGCCAAATGGAGCGCAAGAGTAGAAGGTCGTTATTTAATATTAAAAAATGAACACAGCCCTACTTAAAGAACCCATTGTTGGGACGAAGGATTGCCAAATCGAAATTTTTCTCCATTATCTCTGGCCTTGGAGAAATAAATTCCTTCCTTGTAGGCCTACTGCAGTTTTTTCATGCAACAGACCTTACGTCATGGTTGCGAAGAAAGCCATCACTGGTCTTATAATGTTATTACCGAAATTATTGGACCTCATGGGCATGTGGTTGAACCCTTGAAATTCTGATTATTTTAATTGAACTAGGCCTGAACAATACAAGACCATACGTTCCTATCAGAATTGAAATAACTAACTAAATTAAACTAATCTAAACCAAACTAAACAAAAATGACCAAACGTCACGGCATTGGGTCTCTGGCAGGGACAAGGAAATCCGTCCAACCGCATCGATTTCTACTTCCGTATTTCGAGTTCATTGACAGATGGCAGGAGTGAAGCATGTGTTCATAATTCCGACTGCCATGATCGTTAATAGCGATTCATTAACAGTTACTTCCTTATTAAGATGTATTCTGATACTGTGCTTTGATTCATACTTGTTTCGTTTTTATCTCGATTTTACTAACTTTATTAATACATTTCTACGACAGAAAAAAATGTTCATTTTAATTGAATCTACAACATTATTAGGCAAGATTTTCTTGTAGGCATATCTTCTGCCGTAATCGAGATACCCAAGAGAAATCGAAAATTGAAGACGAATAAACCACTCCCTATGCAATTTTTACAGAAAGCTAATATAGCCATTTTATTGGGACGTGGAAATTTGAAATTTACATTTTTATTAAAATTATTGGAGGAATTTGGTCAAAAATCGAAATTTTGAAGAAAGTTTTCATGAAAACTCCCTAATATTTTTGTAATAGGAACCAAATTATAAGAGTAATAATAAGACTTCAACAAAATCCTCTCCCAAAATATAAACAAATACCGTACAATTAATTTTTTACCCTCAATGGGTCTACACAGAATTCATTCCACTTCTTTCGGCTTCTACATTCCAAGAAACATGTTTTCTTGGCATTATCTCGCTTTCGATTTTTGACCCGATCACAATGCTACATACATGCGAGAAAATAAAAACTTGTATACAAAAATTGCGAATATATGCTTTTTTACCTGTAGTGCTAGTGTCAGGTTCAGATTAATTTTATCTGGTAATTGATAGGTAACCTTAACTTAAGAGGATATCTTACGCATTATACCTCCCCTCTACTTGCGTAAAGTTGGCACTGACAGTGAAGACGCTGCCAAACAGGCACCAAAAGAAAAGAAAGAGATAGAAAGAGTCATCAGAGGTCGATACAACAAGAGAAGAAGAAGAGTAGGAGGTGGTGGCCAATCCCGGCACACGGCCTCCTTTTATAAGAACTCGGAGTCTGCATAGAAGATGTTTCAGTATTCAACCAACAGTCTTTAGTTTCGAACCCTGTTCCCTCCCTCCTATATTCACACATCCAGCTCTGGTCCAGCCAGCATTCTCCTTCACTTTGGGAACTATGACGATTATATTGCGGTGATTTGTTTTGTTTATAACTGAGATAAAAGAAAGCGCACTGCAAGTTTGGTGGAGACGACGCCAATATGAAGACGCCGCGCGTCGTCCTGTGCTGCGTGAGTACTCCTAATATTTTATTAGCAATAATAGGAATCAATAGTATTTAAATATATTTTTTATGAAGGGAGAATTATATCTAAGGGAAGGGAGTTATGTATGCCGTGAAAAATTAATACAATGCAAAAATAATTTTATTGTTAATAAGAGTTTTTGTAATAAAAAATTAGAATCAAGGAAATAAAATAAAGTATAACATTTTATAAGAAAAGAAATTACATGAATATTCAGAGTAATGAGAAAGGAAATTAAAAGGGATTTTTAAATCTAGGTAGGAATGGTAATATAAAATTTACAGGTATTTATATTGCTGCTAAAGTAATTAGCAATTAGCAGTAATGGCTTCTGAGAAAAGGAAATTCTCAAAAAAATACAAGAAATCAAATAAAGATGTATTCAAATCGTGTTTAAAAAATATAGGCCTATATTATATCTAAGATTTTAATAGAATATTACAAATTCTCGAAATTAAATTTAAATTGTTTGTATATTCGTTCATCAATTTAATGTAAAGATGGATTCTTATTTAAATACATAATGTTGAAAATAAACAACTTAAGATTGATGGAACATTCTTTTATACGATACAATTATAAATAAATTAGATACTTAATATGAATGAATGGAGATTTTTCTGACAAGTATAGAGAACATTCCTTTGCTTCAAGTGTTTAATTTTCAACATTTTATTTGCTAATTTTAGTCGAAGTTAAATAAATAATTAATTTCCGGTATTATTTTCCTAGGTTTTCAAAGTACTGTAGATAGGTGTGATCCAAGTTAGACTGCATTTAATAAGTTTAATTTAGAGCAATAAGGTTCCTGTGATAAAGAAAGCGCATAAAACATTATTTGTCAATGTAACACTTACATGAAAGGTACTTGCATGTAACGTTCTGCTAGTGTTAAAAAAAAATCAGTAAGTGTAATTTTATTTATGTGGAATTAATTAGTCACACGTTCATTTGTTTGCGAAAACTCTTACGACATTCTGAATAAAAAAAGGAATGTCATCTCTAAAGTTAACAAAATAATATGGAATAAATATTCAATATGAATTTAGTAGATCGTTTAGACTTTAGGTTTAAATTTAAAAATAATGGTATAGTCATTCACGATATTCTTAAGCTTTTACTTTTTACTGTTTATATTTATTTTAAAATAACTAGATATTTCATAAATGCTTACATTTTATTGGATTATATAAAAATTATATTAAACTATTATTTTAAAATGTTAAAATAGCTTATTTAAAATCAACGATAAAATGTGTTACATTGCAGATAAATATAATTACATGTAGCATGGGTAGCTTTACAGACGACCATATAAAGCAGTTCCCGCACAATCGGAACAATGACTAAGATCATCATTTCCTTCAAGAATCAAACCACGTATGACTGCGAACAATCTCATTCGCCCACTTATTTTTCTGAGAGCCTTAATAAGGTAGATGAAGAAAAAGAAGATCCATAAATCGATTAGATCTGTTCTACTGTAGTAGCGTTTGTGTTCTTAGGGATACATAGCCCAGAGGCTTAAAAACGGTTAAGTTCAGACAGTGCGTCAGAGATGTTCTTAATCTTATGATGCAACAGCTCGTCAACCTTTTTAACAAAGTTAAGATCATCGGAACGTTTAACAACTTTCACTCGTGTAAGAAGATACTTTAGCATCAGCTGGTTTGTAGTAGCTAGCCGACCTTCATGCCTGTATCTAATAAACGAAGAGAGAAACAACAAAAAGCATTGTAAAATTAAGTATACACTTTATGATTAACTCATCCTGATTCCGTTACGTTTCATGATCATCATCTCACTGAGCGTTCAGAGGCACGGATTCATTTCCTTACCCAGTGTAGTATTATCGATATGAGTGGCATTACTGGAACTAACTATAACTATAACTATTATATTAATAAAATGCAGTAACATTTCTTCAAATGTGCAGTTTTGGTAGTATTCTTATAAAATAATAAAGTCAATCGTGTGATGAGAAAAATTGCATAAGTATGAATACACAATTTTTTTTATATTAGCTTAAAATAGGATTTATTTTATAGACAGAGAAAAATGTCAGTTTACGTTGTTATACATAAATATTAATCTCCTTTATCTTTAGCCAAAGTCTTTAACTGATAATTATTATTTACTTAAAGTAATGATGTCATAGAAGGCATTGGAGTACGAATTTTACTAACAATATTCTGTTATTTTGTGGGACAATCATCTGAAAATTTGGAATTCGCTTCTTTTACCCGGGTGATTGCCTGATAATTTTAAATTAATAATATGCGCCGGGAAAATTTTTGAACCATTCGCCTAATTAATTTTATTTTGTACATATAAGTAGTTTAAGTCCCTTCAGTGACGAAAGTAAATCGAGTGATAAATTGTACCCAATTCAACAGAAATAAAAATAATAAATATAATATTATATTTTAAAAAATGTGTATTAGTGAAAATAGCTTGCTAATGTTTTGCAAGTGTAAATGTAATGAATTTGTAATCTACAGGAAATAAATAAAAACATTAGGACATAATTTAATAAAAATGCTATAAGTTATGTATTATGTTGGTAGAACGCTTTATATTTTACTCCAAATAATCATGCCAACATAGTGTGCGGTAATGATTTCATACTGTAAACAATTATTTAAAAATCAAACTAACTGGATTCGAGTTATTATAGGTCCATTTGGCCTTGTTAAGAATCTAAATAATTCGAAAAAAAAGTACTATACCATTTTGTCATAGGGTATAAATTATAATATAATACATCGAGTGTTATAGCCTAAATTTCGTTTGTATACTCCTGAATATAAAGCAAGAATATGGATATAGGTTTTCACTGAATCTATAAATTTTAATAAATCGGTATTTTGATTGGAGCATCTCTGGCTTTAATAAGTTCTAAAATATAAGTAATCATATTAATCTATTACTAAAGACGATCTGTTTAATTAAATTGTTGGAAAATGAATTGCTATACTTTTATCGACGGATATGCGTTTATACATTAAATTTTCTCATAGAAACAATGTTCAGAATCCGCCACTGGGGAAGAGCTCTTTTCTTTCAGATATACATGCAAGATTTCTACACATAAATACTTACTATTATTCATGTATCCTCATAAGGCGTTCTTTTAAATTTCAGAGGTGTGCTAACATTGTATACCAGAATACAGCGTAGGCCTAAAACATTCTGTAATCTTTAATGTTAGTGTTAAATTATTTTGTCCCCACCGTTACCATCATCAGCAGCTTCAAATTGACAGAGCCCTGGTTTAACTCGACCGTTCGGCATTTCGTCCATTTGTCTGTAAATTCGTGTGTTACGCAGTTACGAACAAACGCGTTCGGTTTTCTTTCAGATTGTCATCAATGTTTGTTGAAGTCGTTAAAAACGACGCATATATAAGGAATTTAATTTCCTGATTCCGTTTCAAGACGGAGGGCGTTTTAATGGTTCCTTTTCATGTAATGTTGAGCTTCTTTCAACGATTCTAGTCAAACGAGTGTAAAATTTTCTTCAACTTTACTTTGTAGCCCCAACGATTTCTAGCATTTCGTCTTTTTGTGAATGTGTATGTTATGTAGTCAAGACCGAACGCGCTGTTCGATTTATTACAAATTTTGCACGACTTTTAATAGTAGTAATAAAAAGCAATGTATGTGTAACGATTTTAATTTTTTGATTCAGTTTCACGATGAAGAGCAGATCCTAGATTTATTTTGAATATGATATCTTTTAAAATTCTATTGCAGTATTTTATCGTTCAACTTGATTAATTCCATTTGTAAAAATATTCTATAAACTCCATTTACAATGTACTTTTTAGCAGCAGCTGCAAAAATAGTAATAATAATAATAATAATAATAATAATAATAATAATAATAATAATAATTTATATAGTAAGAAAGTGATATGCCTGGCCAAATCTACTCCATATAGAGATCTGAAATTATGAACAGAGATGGACTGAAGGGTGCCGAATGCATCTCGAAGCCGGATTTTTAATGTTCGCTTTCGTTCACGAGATATGATTGAAAAACTGACAGAAAATATGACTTTCTGCTCTATGGATATACCAGATTTCACTAAAATATTCCAATTTTAAAAGAATTGCAAGTGTCCTTGTTCTTCAGCTATAACAACCGAGAAAAAAGTTTCGATAAAATGGATTTTTATCAATATAACGCATCAAATTGTCGACCTCTTCGATTTTGTTAGCCTGCTCTAATGGATTCATTTGTTTATAATGTTATGGGATGCAGAGATATAACCCCATGCAGGATTTTTTTGGTGGGGGAAACTCGAAACTGAGGTATTTTTCCTAGGCGCGCTTTCTAATCCTTAAAACCACCCCAAAGTGGGATTTTTTAGGTATTTAGTTATTAATAGTTTTATTGAAGAATGATTCGCGTTTAAGTGTTAATAAATACAATGTTTTAATTATTTTGCTGTTAAATGCTTTAAAACACATCTAGCGATTGAATTAATAAACACGTGCTGAGCTGCAGGCACCTGCTAATAATAATTATAATGACAATAAACATAATAATAATGATAATAATTAAGGTAATCTAGTGCGTATTATTATTCAAGAAAGCTCATTATAACATAGGGAACTTATGTAATCTACAGGAAGCAATGCTAACGAACAGGCTACGGAAATAAAATCCGACATGTAGGAGCATCGTCTCGCATACAAGAGTTACGTGCGAAGAAGTACGTGTTCTCGTTTCCAGTCCGAAGTCAGAACCTTATGCTTCGCGTTCACGACTATGGTTTATGCACTTACCAGATCACGTATTCAATACCACCAATTCATGTGTTACTCGCTTCGTCTCCCACACATACGTTCATCTTATCTGACAATACGA
Organism: Ectobius pallidus; assembly: GCA_964059195.1. Classification (NCBI taxonomy): domain Eukaryota; kingdom Metazoa; phylum Arthropoda; class Insecta; order Blattodea; family Ectobiidae; genus Ectobius; species Ectobius pallidus. Next base: position 25,549,079 of record CAXKWD010000010.1, on the reverse strand, counting down.
TGCTCTCCACATTACAGCAAGTGCAAGTTACACTTCGTAGAAATCTCAACCAGACAGTGGCATAAAAGTACAAAGATAAATCAATTCAATTGTACACCGACATTACTATGACTAATCAGTACAATTTTACAACACACGCTATCCATCAGTGTACAATTAATAAGTTAATAATAAGAACAATAAATCAGGTAAACCGATAAAACAAAGTGCCGATATTAATGAATATCATTTCCATCTGGCACTTTGTTTTAGAATAGAATAGAACAGAATAGAATAGTCGGGGAATTTGATTGGTTCATATTACTAAATTTATTATTTTGTTTCTTTTTTAATTTGCAACATTTAGTCGATAAATCCATAATACTTAAATCAGTTGGTTTACAAGATCAAACCCTTTAAAATTTAATAAGAATATGCACGTATGTTTTATTATTCAATGAATTAATTGATTTTCATTGCTAACCGTGTTAATTTAATGCCTGTAAAGAAGTTTAATTTTGTTGGGGAGTAAATTTAAATGCATGCCCTTTTAATGCGTTTTAAATACTACTACTTAATTTCAAATAGGCAATATGTATACAGTGTATACAATATATATATACACATATATATACATATATATTTTTACATATATATACTTATAGATATATATATATATATTTATATACGTTATAGGCCTACAACCTTTAAAAGTGTGGATAATGGATAGTAATTAGATTAAGAAATACTGGCTCCCTTCGAGAAATAATCACTAACGATTCTGGAAATATACTTGCTAAAAGAATTCTTCCGGAAATGAAAATGAAATATGGAAACAAATAACGCAACAGTAATCCTTGCCCTTCCATGGGAGTTGGAAAACTATTTTACTCTGTCTTCTGGAAATCGTTAACATACCGGAGTTACATGTTTGTTTGTCCCTATGTCAATTGCGATGGCACTGATTCACGAGATAACTGAGGTTCCCATTGAGATCCAGAACGCAATGGAGAGGGAATGGATTAATGATCTTCTTCTCATCCATATAATTGCGTATTAATCTAACTTACACTCAATTAAATCTAATTGAAATAGCTCTTCCTCAGCCAACGCCCATGACAGCATGTTTAGATGCTATATGTCTATTTTGCAAAAAATGACAAAATGAATTACTTGATTTTAATGTTAATAACATTATTATAAACATTTTCTCTAACCCTGCAACGAGCAGTATGCTTATTATATTGTGTAGCCTATACCTGAAACTAGACTTTGACTACATTCACGATTCACCCCCTACTTATCTTTATACTGGTTTCTATGCAATAAGTAGGCCCTAAGCTATTTACACTTTTGCTAAATAGCAACATCCAGTAGTCTATAACTATTATGTTCTATGTACACTAGTCTATTTACAAATTTCAACGTCTCCTTGTATGATTGCACATACATTACATATCACACATATTTTTAATTTGATTAACCTATATAACTAAAACTAAAAAGACTAAACTACGTGGCTCTGCATCCCTGAAGGGACTAGACATACCATCCGACCGCTGCATCATCTACCAAAGGCAGATGCCAGAATTGGGAGGCATGTAGTTAGCATGCCGTCACCCATGGCCGTTAATGATGGTCACCTTGACAAGAGCTGCTACTTCTCTATCAGGTAGCTCCTCAACTTGAATCACGAGGCTGAGTGGACCCCGTTCCAGACCTACCTCAGAAAAATCTGAGGTACCGGGGATCAAACCCAGGTCTACGGATCCGTAGCCAGCGTCGCTAACCACGAGGCGACGCATAACTGACTGTAATAATTACGGTTTCTAAATTATATATTTATAAATTATAAATTTACATATTTCTAACAACTGTACTCCAGCCCTATTCACTTTAATGTAATCTAGCTGTTGTCTTATAACTGGTCAAAGTTTACTAGACTATGGTGTACAGATTATTAAGCAAAATTAAAAACTGGTAGCTTTATTCATGTTCATTGGTAAAGGAACTTCTTGTCAAACTTGACCTGGTGAAATACTTCCAGCAATTAATTGTACCGAACCGTTTCTCAATGCTACTAAAAGGTTAGAAGTCAAGTCTAGATAATAATTCATTACAAAGTGAGAGTAAGAGCAAGATGAGTTTTACAATGCGCATATCTGTGACTTGGTTTTACCGGGTGTCGCTGTAAGAGCAGGGTCATATTCATGAGGGAAACTCGCATGTGTTGTAACGACTATTATGTGTTCTACTTTCTTATTCAATAGTAGGTGTTAGGGACACTCTTGTAGCAATTCATTCTTAAAACAATGCCTAGTCGCGTAAGTCATCTACATGATCTTCTTACAGCACCTGACATGTCTGTTTAATGTATGTTAAATTAACTAAAGCAAAATGATCGCCAAATTCTCTTGTCTAACTTTCTTCCTGAAACTCTGAGGTACGTTCTAAATATGCTAGCAAAGTATGGACAAAGGGAAATAAAGTGGATAGACGGTGAAAAATTTATAATTTCTTGTTGAAATGAGCAATTCTTTATATTAAAAAGTATTGTAACTTATATGTTAAATTTATATGACGTGAGCCTTAGGCGTATCAAAGTCTCCCTAATTATGCAATATTTAAATCGATGTACTCTTTTAGTTTTCAAAGAATATGAAACTATAAATAAGAAGTAAATAACTAAAAAAGTACATGTCTCCAAAAGATAACCTCTCAGAAATACAAAAAGTAATAATGAATTCAGTTTTATTTTTTAAAAAGAAGATATCCTTTTAAGGCTTCTAAGAATGTACACAATTTTCATTTTAACCGCTTACAAGCTATTAAAGAAATTTTCCCCTACTTTTATTTTCACTGTGTTTCTATATCTTCAAAACTAATGATTCGACACATTACATGCATGGACAATTACATTTTTACTGTAAGTGCTATAGGGTATGATTTAACAAAAATAGCGCATAAGATTTACATTAAACCAATACTTTTTAAAAATTTAAATAGTAGATTTGAGATATGAACAACCAAAGTAAATAAATATATAACAAATCAAATAGGCCCTACCTATGGGTTTCGCCCAGGCTTTCTTGCAAGTGGATTCTGCCTGCAACATAATAGACAGAAAATCCTTACTATTGACATATATTATAATGACAATGAATGCCCTATAATAAAAAAACTCATTGCTTTAATTTTGCACATTTTAAAAGTACTCGTGTTTCCATTAATAACCTTTCAGAAAGAAGAAAAAATAAATGCATACTTTTCTTTCAGGACAATGATTTAAAGAGTAGGCCTATATTTTTATGAATCTGAAAACGTGTTTAATTATTTCTGTGTTGCACAATCCTCGTTGTTCTATTACTAAAATTGTTTTTACTCTTTCCTGCATACTAGTAATGAGGTAAAATATTTAGGGATAATTATTTATCAAAATTTAAAGCGGGATAAACACATAGCGTAGGCCTACATAACTAACGACTGCGTAAAATAATACATAAATTTATTATCTTGCGTTCTTATATGCCTACATATGTTTTACGTTCTGTACACTCAGTTTTAATACAATCTGTAATGCAATACGGAATAATTGGTGGGGGAGGAACTTCTAAATATATTGTTACTCCTTTATTATTACTACAAAAACTTATAATAAAGATTTGCTTAAAGTTAACTTTGGATTAACCTCGAAACTTATCTTCTCTGAATTTAATTAATTAAATATTATGAATCTATATAAAATAAATTTGCTTATTTTTCCCATAAATATAAACCGAATTTTAAAACACATTTTCACCCCCACATATCAAAACGAATTGCCTCCTCGCCCTTAATTGATATTAATAATTGAAATTAACTGTAATGCATCAGCTGCGCTGAAACATAGTTTAATTTTGGAATAAGACTATACGATAATAAGAAAACATCTAGATACAAATAACATGACTGTGCATAGATTTAATAATAGAATAAGTTATATTATGAAATAGATATTCTAAAATAGTTCTAATTTACTTTATGTATTTTTATACGTAAACGCCAACAGTAATACGTTTACATTATTCTTGTGATTTTTGTTTTGTTTTGTGATGTTTGCATGTGTGTGTATATGAGTTGTACTTATTTTTATGTAACTGAACTTTTTAGAACTGAACTCCACATAATCTCGAGCATTCTGCTCTTTCGGGTGTTCATCACTTTTTGAAACTTGTAAATCTTATTATAACTTTTATTGTATTTTGTATTCAATTATGTAATTTCATATTTTAATTTAATTTAATTTGATAATGTTTTATAATGCATGATAATCAATAACAATAATAAAAATAATTAATTAATTTAAAAAAATCCCTTGAAAATGGAAAAGAGGTCATCTATTTTTTAATTATTTCATAATTATTTATGCTTTCATATGAAAGGTATTTTAAAATTTTACACACTTATGTTTTTGCGTTTTCCTACGATCTCAACGGGATAAATTTACTAAAAGTAGCTACTAGCCTTTGGTTTCGAGATCATCTACCAAATGGTAATGGAAATCAGACAGCACATGTTATGTTGCAAATATGGTTTAAGTGTTACATTTGATATATGTTCATGACGAATTTAACTTTACTTGGCATTCAATTGTAAATTTCTTCACGAGAGTACCGGTTTCTTCTTTAGAGCATCCTTGTGCTGTGACTCAAAAGCAGCAAGGTTAGACATAAATCAAACAAAAAATACCTTAAGCCATAGGTCACATAGTATTTTTGTCGTAGGATTTTCTCAATTGTCTATTGTCATAAGGATTTATTGCCGGAACTTCTACGCCTTGAATTGCCAACTTAAAAGATACTGAAGTCCTATGCCACCTACAACCCTTACCGTATGACATCTAGAACTTGTTTGCAATTTGCTGTCTCAGTCAATGCGAAACACTATTATTCTAACTGAAAGTATAGACAACTGTTTAGAAACAACGTTTAATGGAAGGTAGCTGAAGATTTGAGACATTAATTTCGAGAATAATGCATGATGGATGACAATCTGAACTATCGTATCTAGTTTTCATCGATTTATAAACACACTGCCACATTATTATAGACCATCAACTTGAAAATTGGTTTGAATCTTCTCTGAATGATTTAAGTATGCAAAGAACAGATTTTCCAACCTTATGTGGATTAAAATAGGATGACCATAATTTGACATGGATCATCCTAATTACTCTATTTCTAGTATGCACCTTTTTTATCAAAGTGATGATTAGGTGTCGTAAGTTAAGGCACTAAACGATAGTATATTAGGCGTCTAAAAAGGAATCAAGAAAAGGGAAAATAGGTAAATAAGCGGCATTGCAATTATATAGCGCAAAAAGGTCGTATGTCTATATGCAAAATCGCTCTTACAACTCAAATTGCACTTATTTATTAATCAGTATCCATAATCACAGCTAAATATTAACCATTATCTCCTATACAGTGTTTTTTTATTTATAAGCTTGCAATTAATAAAAAATAGACCATAAAGGCAATTCGATAGAAAAAGGGCATCAGTTGAAAAATTAAGTTTTATGAAAAGGCCTTTATATTTAACGAATTATATTTATTCTATTATAAAGCACTTCACTGTATTGCAAAATGTTCGGCTGATTAATATGAAATAATGTGTATTTTTAAAAACTCAAATTTATGGGTGTAGAAAGAAATGTTTCTATTTATTTGTGGCTCATTTAAGTAATAAAACATTACAACATGTTTAGTCAAGAAATACACAATGCAAAAACAACCATTCAAAGTCATAATCAATATATTCTTGTACGGTGAAAAAGAATCCTATTTATTAGCACCTCTTTCATTTTACTTTTAAGGGTATTCTTACGTTCCTGATGTTCTTTGAAACCTTGTTATATAACTTGATCCCTAATACAATATGGCTTTTCTGTGTCTTAGTTAGGCTAACCTAAATTTAGGAATAATGAAGTTATGGTCATTCCAAGTTCGTATTTCGAACTCCAAAAAATTTCAATATTGTTCAGAAAGTACTCAATTGGTTTTAAGAAAGGCAAAAAAAAAATTAAAAAATTCAACAAATGGCAAGAAGAAAAATAGACAAGAATAAATCACCACAAGTCTTTATTTGTCATAATTTGGACACATCTACTACCAACCATTAAATAACCGATATATATTCAAACAATATAGGCATTTTCCTAAACTACCGATGCCTAGTAATGGAGAATCCTTCATCCTCTCAAAGCCTTAATAACAGGTGGTCTACCTGTAGGAAGAAAAAGGAAAATTCAGAAATGAGCAGACCAATAATTTTATCTAGAATCTCCCTTTTAAATCACGGGGCTCTTAACATGGCATATAGCTTCGAAACTTCGCCAACGACTTTATTTTCCATCTGAATGAAGGTATGTTTCAAATTTGAATGAATTTGAACCGAAGAATGTTTAGTTGTAAAAACGCTAACGGCTAGATTACCGGTAGTGCTAATGGCGTGTTATATTACGGTTGTCTTGAGGGCATTTACAAGAAGTAGAACATAATCCTTTTAATTACATAATATTTATGAATCGTCTAAACTCGTTTCGGATGCATCGAATGCAAGGTCAGTACATCTTACGGTTCCATGCGTGTGTACATGCAAAGTACTTACGTGAGACAGATATAACATTTAATGCAACGCACGCAACTAAATCTAATTCTCCGAATAATACGGGTATTAAGATCGTTGCGATTTCCACAAAGAAACACTTTCAAATTATGCGTTACATGTTTCAGACATCCTTGGGACGCCTCTTTAAGTTAAGGTCTATGGGACATTTAAATTTGCATAAATAGTAGAAACTGATGTTAGAGTAAAAGTTCTGCAAAAATTCCCACGTCCAATCTGAACAATCTTGTTCAATACAGAACACAGATCACACTAAGCTGACTGAATTATTTATCTTACTTTTAAATTTAACCTATCCAATAATGATCTGTATAAAATATAATTTATGTGATAACTCAATAATGTATTCCGAACAAATATAAAGAGGAATAAAGTAATAATAAAAACCCTTCCTTCCTTGTCATATAATTATGCATTATGATGTATTTTCTTCCGTTGGTAGCTTTTGAAAATATATGATCCTGTAATAACTATGAAAAATATGATAAAATTTGCATACACTATAAGGTATTCCTTTATTAGCTTTGCCGTACACATGTATACACTGGTATACATATGTGCGGTATAATCATTATATAAATGACATAATAAGGACATGTGAATAAGAAATAAACTTGTAACATAAAAACTGTGATATTTTTAAAATACTGTACACTACAAAACTAAAACTCTATTTTTCATTAAAAGCATACAATTTCACTCAATGCAAATACAATCTGTGTGACATTTATTTTCATAGGCATAACAGCCTTTATTGTAAGTAATATGCTTATATTTATTTATTCACTACTTTAATTAATATAAAAAAACTGATACATTAATACAATTAAATTATCAGAACATTTACATTTAAAATTTTCAATTTTACATGAGACACTACTGAGTAAGCTAATGTTTATGGCCGGGAGTGTAGTTAACAACAAAGTACATCTTTAAATATTCGTTTTAAAAACTGTACCGGTATTTTTAACATTTTAATATTTTGTTTGAATACGAATTAGTAACTGTTCATAATCTTCCTACCTTTTATATAGAGATTCAAAACTGTGATAAATTGTATGGAATTAGCAGTCTATAAAAGTAGCCTATAATACAAAAATATGTTGGTGTACTCATTAATAATAACATAAGAATTCTAACCTCGATAATAGTCTCGGTAAAATAGCCTATAGCTCAAGTTGGTTTTAAGTTTTTTTACCATATCAGACTTCCAGCTAAGGAAGCGTATCCTCAAAGAATAATAATATGTCGAATACATTAAAAACTGATTTAAATTAACTTTTAAATACAGAACTGAATTTATGCACTGGTAATAAGGCAGTCACCAAGTGAAAACATCAGTGGGTATTAAGTTTGAAATCGACAAGGAAAATTTAAATAAAATAGCTGACTTCCACGAATGACAAACATAACACTTAACTAAAAGTCCTCACATTTAGTTTAAAACATAACTCTAATAATCTTGTACATCCTCTTTTATACACGTCTTGAGGCGACGCATTTATACGTCAGTAGCAGTGAAGAGGTTAATCTTTAAAAATCATATCTGTCATATTTAAATGGCGTAGTTCACATTTGAAACATGTAGCTTCAAGAAGATAAAGGTTTATTCATTTAATGTTTCAGTTAAGACTCCAGGTCATCTTAATTCTCCATGAGGAAACGTGTGTACAAGATCATATATAGTTCAACTTTTTTACTAAACCGCAAATAGACTTAAATTTATTTACTAAACAAGTCACAAATGACAAGGAATCTAACAACCTCACATCTCAGATAGCATAATAAAATTCTTCTTGGCAGTCTGTGCGACAGAAAAAAAAAGACAAAAAACAGATTCGCGACATAATAGAGATACGTGGTCCCGTTCTTTAGTGCCGATAATTTGCCAATAGTATTTTTTGTTGTACTAGTATAATGAACCTGCTAACCGCCATAAAAAGAAGAGCAGGTATTCTTGAGACAAGGAAGCGCTTACAGGTAAGAAAAGATTAAATGCATATTAGTTGCGTGGCTAAATATAGCTTCAGTATCACAGTCCCAGGAACTTTCTTACTATACCTAGCTTTAGGCCTACAGTATACGTAACTGTAATATTTTTTTTATTTGTAACAATATTAGAACACAAAAATTATTTAGAAGAGGTCATTGTCTTATAAGGTTATAACATATAAAACAAATTCCGCTATATAACCAACATCCAAGAAGTCGAGCTTTACTGTTCCTTCGACTCCAGCATTGCCCTTCTAGTTCTCCCGTTAAGCGAGAGAGTCAACTTCACCCAATACATAAATAACGACAATAATAGTAATCAGTTAAATGAATAATAATAATAATAATAATAAAAGTAATAAACAACCAAACCACGGCTGAGGAATCTTAGCTCTAATGAAATATTTGCCACTTATAGGATTTACTAGGTAAACATTTTTATATGAATCTGTTAAAATTGCTCTATAAGAAACACGTATCTTAATTATTATAGGGTGCAACAAGATAGTTTAATAACTTACAGCTATTTTTATTTATAAACTTCATTGTGAAGTAACTAAATTTTCCAACTAGTACAATTTTACGAATTATCTAAAATGTTTTTTCACCTCTGTACTAGTGTTTTAAAAGACTTTACTGAATGTAATGCTGATTACAAATATTTATTTATTAGCTAAGATACATTGACGTGAAGTCCATGTTCAGTTAAGTCTGAACAAGTCTGATTTTAAAGCTGATTACAACGTTTCACCAATCAACATTTATAAATAAGTGATTTTAATAGTGAAGAATTTTACCAAGAAGAAGCCATTTTATAATTTGGACAATATTTTAATCCAAAATAATTTTAATTGACAATTACAGAACGATTCACTATCAACTTATATAAAAGTGTTTTTAACGTCTGGAAGAATTTTACCACAACATAATATGACATGAACATTATTTTAACCTAAAATAATTTTAATATATTTCTTTATCACAACCATAAATGGTTTTTCTGGTTTAATATATCATCTTCCATTTACGTTGGTGCTATTCCAAATAAGAAGAACAAGTCATTCATCATATAGACAATATTAATAATTTTAACAGTGAATCAGTGGCTATTTTTAACTTTGACTGAACATGGACTTCACGTCAATGTATCTTAGCTAATAAATAAATATTTGTAATCAGCATTACATTCAGCAAAGTCTTTTAAAACACTAGTACAGAGGTGGAAAAAACATTTTACATAATTTACAGCAATTTGATTTTTACTATTTAAAGTGCACAATATCAGTTGTTGCCAAAATGAAGACGAATGAATGAGTAATAATTATGAAATATTAGAAAACATTCGGTAATTATTTATAAAAAGAATGGTACCGGTATATATACCTATTTTTATAAATAGGAATATATTTCCCTAAAAGAAGACGGTTGATGTGACAGAAACGGTCTTTAGAGTGATATTGCTTGGAAAACAAAATTCCCTTATTTAAAACCGTTCTGAACCCCCCCCCTGCAATCTCTGGATTGTTCTAAATTTTCCGCTTTCGTGTGTTTACTTCTAGGTAAGCCAAAGAAAGTGTTCAAAGAGATTAGCTGATATTGCACTTAAAAAATAATTAGGCCACAGACTTGCAATTTAGTCTAATAAGTCCACTAAAGGGATTGCATGAATTAATATTCCCGGCACGAAGTACGGAAGAAATTTCTTGACAGAATTTTTAAACCGAAGTTTTTCCATTTCCGCTGCTCAAAGCAAATGTCAATGACAACTCGCGTTTCAGATATTTAGTTTACTCCCTTTCCGCAGTACACTTCCAGGGTGCCATAGCCCCTCGCGATAATATGTTGGAAGTTTGCGTACTAAAATCAACAATATCTGAATTAGAAAATGTGTTCACAATGTGGTTCTTCGTGTACTTTTCGAATTAAAAGACAAATCAGGCTTAAATGACAGTAAGACAGATTCGGAACATCAGCGCGAAAGAAAATTCCGACATTTCTCTTAACAGAAGGGATGTATGCTACTAGAGAAAGCCCCAACCTGGTAGTAATTAGTTTCAAGTAGAATTTAAATCCGTCATTCTTACTTTTATTAAGATCACTGACGCCTGAGTCAAAACAGTACATCCACTTAATATTAGGCTACATATAGAGTGGTAGGCTATAAGGATAACGATGAGAACCCGTTTGCAATGACAAAATTACGAGGAAGTTCTTAATTACCAAATATTAAGGAGCACTGCTTGTATTAAACCACGTCATCAGTACAGGATTGCATTATCATTTTATAAAGTCCGGATGTGACGAAATAAGTGGATGACAGGTGAAAGTAATTGAGGGTGTGATCTTAAAGCGCCAGATTCCACATTATTGCCCTTGTTAAGTCAGACGATATCACGATGAGGACCCATAAGACGTTTGATTTTTATTTTATTTTATTAATTTATTTATTTCGTCTGATATAGATAAGACCATCAGATCCTTTCTTCCCTCTCTCTCTCGAATCCTATGCCCCCATGTTGGGGGCGAAGGGCATCCAAGTGGATTTTTCTGTTTACCTATGTGAATTTTGTTACGCTTATTTTCCTGGACTTATTTTCCTGGAGAGGGCAAAGGGACAGGTGGTAAGCCCATCGCCTCTCTACCCCCTCCGGAAACTAAGGTATTACTTGGACGTGAAAGGGCCGAGAAATTTTGTTCAGAGGCTCTAATTTAGGCTTGGAGTTATTTTAGGCCTACGTGCCGTAAATCTACGTCACGGGCCCCCCCGCTTAAAGTCCCTCCCGGAGGACTCCGTGCCTAGAATTTTTACGTCCTGAAAAACCCATCGACTGCGGCCGGATTTGATCCCGCGACCTTCGGACCTAGAGGCGGGCACGTTACCTCTAGACCACCGCAGCCGACTCTTCCCCTTCCCAGGATTTAAAAAAAAAACTGCAATTATAATGAAAAAATTACAAGAAAAGTACAATATGATGTTTTGTGAAAAACTAACACTTACATATAGGCCTTTATTCCTGATATTGATATACTTTTTTTATAAAGAATTTAAAATGAAACGTATGCCTACAAAGTCTAGATTGCCTGATATTTTCCACATATAGCCTAACTTAAATTTCTTACCATGATAAATGTAACCTTGGATTAGATGAGTCACAGCTGTAATTGAATCAAGGTGGCGACAAAACTAATGTCAAAGGGCGGAGTTGTAGGAGCATAGATTCACTGCAAATTATAAAACTACGCCTTCCTGAAGAGACCTTAGAGACATGCTGTTAGGAATGCACATTCACACACGCAAAAGTTTCGTAACATCTTAAGTTTGTAGGACAGTCATTTTCTGACTAACTTTGCAGGCCTTTGTTTTAAAAATAGCCAGTGGCGTACCAAGGGGGGTGCGAACGGGGCGGCCGCACCGGGCGCCGTAAAGAAGGGGGCGCCAAAATTGAAAAACATATATTTTTAGTTTAAGAAAAAATAATTTTTTCAGGCAAAATATGAGGTTTTATTGGTCTAATTTTCTTTATTACTTTGTGTAATACCGCAGTAATATTATTTGGAAATGAAATAAACGTTTCGTTTTAAGCTATTTATAGACAATACGAAATAGGTCGTGGGCGCCGAGCACACAGGAAAAGTTTACGGTGTAATTTATAAATTTTACCAATTTTATCAATTGAACGTGATGTGGCTGCTACTATAGACTTCAACTCTATTATACCCAGGTAAATAAGTTTGCATCCATCAAGGCTAGGAAGGCACATTTTTAAATTTTTGTTATGACTCTAAAACTTCTTTTCTCTTTACTTTTTTTCAAACAAACTAACCTTATAATACTTACAGTTTTATTTCATTCCTATTTTTCTCTTTATAATGCGTTAAAGTAACATACTACTTATTAAAAATAAATAATTGTGAACATTAAACTGTGTTTAAATTAAACTCATTGAACCTTGAACCTTTCAGTGTTGGGGGCGACTACCATTTAATTAGCCTCGGGCGCCAAGTAGCCTTAGTAGCAACTGAAAATAGCAACTCAAATTTCAAATTTACATTATTGTATAAATATAATATACTTCTATTGACAGTTCACTGGTAAGAATTTTTAATGAAAATAAATCGAATCTGAATGTTCTCAGTCTCCTACGACACGCACGCATGGTAAGCAAATAGAATTGTGATAACGAGTTGGTATTCATATATGTTATCCTCTTATAGAGGTTTTACGCTGTAATTCATTACAGTTAATGATTGTGAGTTTATATAAGGCAACTAAACTAAACAAAATTGAAATAGGCCTATCTTGCTTAATAAGAGTTTCTATAAAATTACCTATTTAAGAACCTCGATTTACAACATTTCCTACATATTTTTTTGTTTCATTTTCCAATATCCTTAAACATAGCCTATTTTCTAAGGAACATATAATTTATGAATAGTCCAAGAATAGCTTATAGGCCTACGTTAATTCTGTAATAAAATTTCTTATCTAATTTACATCTAAACTGTCTTTTGTAAATCATACAAGGGAGTAACGACTTCTTGATAGTAAAATACTTCGTGAGTAAAATACACAGATCCTTACAGAGTCCTATGGAATATGCTGTAAAACTTTTAAACCTTATGAATCACCATAGTATATTGCAATAAAAGAGTGGTAAATACACCGAGGAAGAGTTTGAAAGACGAGCTGAATTATTAACAAATAGTGACTATTTTAATCTGGGTGGCGATCGATATAGGCTATGAGTACTTCTAAGCAGGCACAACTATTCACATCACACTTAGCTGCCGGATGAATTAAATCGCGAGTCAATATTATAAAATAAAATTTAACAAGTAATTATGATGTGAGAGCCGAAGGACTTACCACCTGTCCCTCTGCCCTCCCTAGGAAAATAAGCGTAACAAAATTCAGATAGGTAATCAGAAACCTCCACTTGGAGGCCCTTCGCCCCAACATGGGGGCATAGGATTCGAGAGAGAGAGAAGAGAGTAATTATGATGAATATAATGTTCTCGGGTTGCTAACCAGGTGAGTGATTGAAAGAACTCCAACGTTTCAGAGGAACATGCTTCTTCCATCTTCAGAGAGACTGAAGTGCAATAATAGATATATCAAAAGCGCAGACGGTAAACTCCGGCCCGGCAGTTTAAACACAGCATGTGTAAACTCCCGCACCATAACATTTTCCTTCCCAGTTGACCAGACTGAGGACTGTCAATGCGAAATGCGTTAATGTTGTTAAAAATGTTTGGCCATTACTAGTCAAAATTACATCTAAGAAAATTGCCTACATTGAAATTTTCTTTAAATAAGCTGCTCTTTTAACGAAATCAAATCTAGATGCTTCCTTTAGAAAGTATCGTTGTCGCAAGTGTGAAATACGCTGGCATTTAGATGTTTTCTTTTTATATAATCTTCCTTGTGGAAATTTGCTGTTAGCTGCTTCAGATCTTTATGTAGGTTTGCACTTGAAATTGTAATAAGGTGCTCATTACAGGTTACTCAGTCTTATCCAGGAGACAAGTGCACACCACTCAGAGTCTGTCTATGTAGTAATAGGCATTAGACATAAAAATAAGTTAATGACATTACATGCGGGAGTTTACATCTGTACTGTATTCTACCTCTCAAATCCGCGTGCCGGAGTTTACATAGGCACAATATCCTTGCGATTCAGAAAAAGGATCAACCGTGCCGGAGTATACTACCACCCTTAAAAAGTTAGAAAGTATGTATAATGACGCACGTGGGATGCAGAAAAGGAAAAAGACGCAGGTAGGTTAGGTTACCAGTAGTAAATGCAGGGAATTCAAATTTCTACCATGGCAGTATGAACGGGAAATGAAATGAAACCTATCGTCGAAAAAATGTAAACTACATTTGTACATTTGCATGTGTACACTACCTTCGAATGTAAACTCTTGCGTATTGTTGAACAGTTACAATGAAACATGCAATTATGTAATGACCATATTCGGGTTATGATTGGACAAAAATACTCAACGCCTGTACGTCTATACCTCCACGTGTTGGCCTGGAACGAACAGTCACTAAGGAACTCGCTTTCTCTTCCCGAATTCATTGATCAATCCTATCTAATTTGATGGAATACATGCATAACCACATTTCTATATAGGATGAAAGTAACTCCAGTGAGACAAAATTCCGGCACATCGCTGAGTGTTACAGCCCTAAATGTTAGTACAGAACCGTGATCTGAATCCGGCGATGGATAGCGTCTCGCATGCAGGAGCCCTGAGGAAGCCTAGCTCGGTGCAAACTGTACTCTCTGTTGTAATAATCAGCACTGCAAGAAACCAAAGGTGTGCAACTCTGATATTATTTTACTATTGCGATTTAACTCCATTATACTTAACATAACAAATTTCATTTTAAATGGATTTTCACTTGTATCCGTATGATAAATCGTTAGAAAATTTTTAATAATTTGCTATTAATATCGACCGTCCGATGTGTAAGTCCTATGTGATTCTGTTAATATTATTACGACAGAAAAGCAAATTCTGATCCTGGGTGGAAGAAAAAACACAGAAACACAGTCATGTTTTCATTTATCTGTTGAAATCAATTTTCTTGTCAGTCTCAAATGAAAGAAGCACAAGTTAAAAACTACTTTGAATTTTTTCACTTCACGCACGGAGCACAGATCCAGCTGGTGTAGGGTTTCTTTTTATCAAAGATTGATTTATTTAAGTTTGCTACAGAAGACAGAGACAGGTGATAAGCCCATCGCCTAGACGACAGTCCAGACTAAACTACGGTATTATCTGGATGTGAAAGGGCTGGGAAATGAAGTCCAGAGGCCCCAATTTAGGCTACTGATATAATAAGGGTAATTTCTTAATGGAATGGTGATTAAAATGGTTTTAGCGGTTTTGATAAAAATTTAAATTTTGAAACTCCTAAATTTGATTTTTCTTATTTTTCCTTATACCCGCTAATATATGGTATAACACAACAATGAGAAAAAAGAAATATCATCCATCTGAAATATATTTCCTCTCTCAGGACTTCGTGCCCAGGATATTTAGGTACTGAAAGTTATGTTTCTATAACTGATTTCCTCGAAATCCTTTATATATCTTCTTTCATTTAAATACATTTAGCATCTGTATCTTTTGTGTAGATTAATATTTAGGCCTACACAGAATAAGTAACTTAAGTTTTAATAGTCCATATAATTTCGTTCTTGGGTCTCGTTCTCTTGAGCATTATAAAACTGGATGCATCTGAAAACGCACAAGAGACTCCCCATGGACAACGGAAATAGCTTTATGATTTCAGAAGGGTGTGTTTGTAAGGTGATTCTAAGAAAATGGCAGGTGGTGTAATTTAATGTCAAGGGAACAATAAGAGTTGAATTGTAATTCACGCACTAAAATATGTACATATAAAAGAATATCATTCTTGTGATCTTGACAAAGGAAGATATGAATCTCTACGCTCAAGTTCAAATGTAATAGAAGATTGTCTTTATTCAAGTCATTAAAAACTTTGTTAATAACCGTTTATCTCTGTAAATTGCTATACGTCTCATAGAATTCTACATCACAAAGGTTTTGAAATGCGGTGGATTACTCAATAAATATTCCTTTCTTTATTATATTATTGCAGTTTAATGTTATCGGATTCTCATGTAGTCACCAATTTACTATACTCATGGGAAGTATAATCTATAATCAGACTGGGAACAGTCGATTACGCACTGGCTTTTTGTTTAAAATTTCGCGGGTTTAATATCGACCCGAGTCGATAGATTAACCTGTGTACTAACCTGTGTGCGTAAATGCGACAGTATAGATACAGGGATGTATTAAGAAACACTGGAGGGACTCAACTGTCGTTAAATCACCAAACGATATGGCGTAATATGCTTAAGAGACAGGTAGGATACTCTATATTGCAGTTAACTATTAGGTATGATGAGGTGTAGGGCTAAATAAATTTAAATACATGAGGATGATATTATATTGGACTAATAGTGGGTTTTGAAGAAAATATTTACAGTAAAAATGCATTTAGTTTCTAGCTAATGAACGTGCAAAAGTGTTGATGCAAACCACACAGTACGAGAAGGCCAGTCTGCAAAGTTGTGTGTTCGTATACTTGACTGTTTTTATGGTTCTACTGTGCTTCAAAATGGTTGCTTCTTTATACATGAAATTTATACTTATAGATCAGTAAATTGAACTCAGTCTGTGTTATTATTATCTACCAATATATTCAATTTTAATGCTATCCATAGTAAACTAAAATAGAAATTTGATACTTTATTTGTACTAATGTATGAGTTGCTATGCATATGTAATATGGGTAACTCATGAAAATGTGATTTTTCGTCTCCCCTTTTTTGTTACGCGTGCATAACTATGAAAGTATTCCATCTCAGATATGATAAAGTGTCGAAAATTATAGATTTCTCAGGAGTAACACTACACACTTCTATTTGAAAACCTAGCAAATTTTATGATAAAATATTAAGCGTAGCATGACATTTTCTTTAGATTTAAAATCGTATTGTAAAGGTTAAGAAACTATCTCTAAATACATCACAAAACCAACAAACTAAATATATTCTGAAAAGCGAGAAAAATTCAATAGCATGCTCATAGCATGATAATGCTGTTATTTACTTTACAACTAAAAAGGTAAGCTACTAATACAATGAAGTTCTCGATATATAAAACCAAAAAAGAGTAATTTAATCTTAAACAATATACAAATTGAAATAGTAGCCTAGGTCCTATTTAATGATTCTAAAATCATGCTCCATTTTAATTTTACTTGCGGTAAAAGTTAAAAAGAGTTATCGCATCGTTCTTAGAGGTTCAATGAATAAAGTGAACTTTCACACAACAAAAATAACTTATCCTAATCATTAATTAAATATTTCTGAACTGCATTATTTGATAAATTCATAGAAATATGTTATTGTAAAGTGAGTAATAATGTAAATATAAATGTAATAGGAAAGAGTAAGAGTAAAAGAGTTATTAAAATTATTATCCAGTAACTTTTATTCAGTGACATTAAATCAAGGCCATTATGAGCTGTTGTAATTCTCTTTAACATTTTCAAGAGTTGCACACACACTCAGTAGAAGATTGACGTTTCGATAATATGAAGCCCTGAAGGTATTTGTACTAAAATCGTCTGCTACAATCGAGGACATTATTTATTTTACCAGCACAGACATTGCGTGGGTTAGGTACAGTATCGTATGAGCAATCAAAGTTAATGTTTTATCCATGTTGTTCAACCCAAAAGTTCAATGTCTTCTCTGTACAGTTTCTTGTCACTGAGTTTTGCAGAGTTCTCCATATGAATAGCAGTTCTTCTTGGGATGACAGTTCCGCATTGCGTTTTCTGAATACTAAAGATGTTGCAGCCCAACATGTCATGGAAAAGATGAAAGGGATGAAGTTTTTGCTTGTCGCCACCAATTCTAAACTCTTTTTGGATTCTGTCTGGGTTCAGTTGGAACTTATCTATTCAATTGATAGGAAAGTTACGAACGTAGAAATTACAGTTGCCTTTTAAATAAACATAATGGAAATAAAATAGAAACATAATATGAACTAGTGCCGATTTTAAATAAAAGTCGAATGCCTATTTTATTATCAATCTCATGTAATGGTTCAACATCTTGATGAACATCGACGAGCTCTTATAGAATGCTGAGAATAGGAAGGCCACGACAACGAGAATATTGTTATGAGAAATTGTACGCGTATGTTGCCATATTATAATTATGTTGTATTTGATTCCATTACTTTTATTTAGTTTAATACAATAATCAATGATCTTGTTAATGTTAATTTTAATGAATAATCCTATAAAAACAAATAAAAATAGCATCATTATAAGATTTGTAATAAAATAGTAACAATCTTGACTATTGCTGTTAGTAATACTACCATTCTTACACTAAAAACATTATTATTATTATTATTATTATTATTATTATTATTATTATAGCCTTTACAAGATTTTCTAGATTTTCAACACAAGTAGGCCTATTCTTTATTGAATAGTGCACTAAAGATGTGGAATACGACCAAGTATGATTCACGTCTTATTTGATATAATTTGGTATAATTTTCGGAATATGTCAAGCTGAACTTTTATGAAGACTTTAAGTTCATGAAACGTAACTGTTCACAAAAATAAGTTTTTACATAAAGCTCTACCTCTTATTTTCGACTTCACTTGTAGAGAGCAAAATTAAAAAGAAATTTATCGCTATTATAGGGTCGTTGGAAGCTCTCAAGCTCAGAGAGTGAGCGCATACCAAAGTCATAGCACGAATGCCATAAGAATAACTGAAAAAAATAAGAATTTCAGTGACTCCATCTGGAATGGAACCACAAAAGTTTGTATTTAAATATTGTAGGAATAACAACTATTTAATATATAGTACGTTAGACCAACAGGCCTAGTTTTTTTCATAATATAAATCTGTTAGGCCTAGTGAAGTAAAATAAAATAATAAGAATCAACTGACAAATTCGTTGAGACATCTGTAAAATTACACGGAGAATGAAGCCTTTAATTAAAAATATTTTTTAGTTCATATTCTTCCATGTAATTTTTTCGAAGTTCTAATAAGAGATACCGGTACCGGCATCTGCAATTATAGGACTAGCATGACACAAATAATGACACTGCTTTCCTTAGTAATTTGGTCCTTATATGTTCTTCTTACGAAAAAAAGTATTTTTAAATTTACTAGTTGTTTAATGAGTACAATGGATACATTTTACGTAAAGAAAACTCGACAATGTGAAGATAAGAGAACGAAGGTTATTCTTATAGACGCATGTTACTGTATCATCCTCTATCATTAACTGCAATAAATATGGAAAGGATCTGAAATAAATTTATTCTAATAGCATACACGTTTCATATACTGTAATATCAATTTGACTTGTTCTGTTCTTCCTCTAATGGAACTTTCTAAATTACAGAACCTGTTGCTCCTCACTGCTTGCACTTGCACCTCCAGCTAATCTCTTTCTTCATCTTCAAACTACGAACGCACGTAAAAATGTAATGGCCCCGAGAAGAATTAGGGGAAAGTGTTATGCAATGTCAGTGGGCCTTCGATGTCAAGGTTACAGAAATTCTTTCTTCATGGTTCACTGATCCAAACGGACACGAAGCATTTGCTCCATCACAATAGGAACTGGAGGACATCAAGCTTCTCGGATTCATTGAGAAGACTGGACGTAGTCTTTGTCTAGGGCTCGTTAGAAAAAGCCTTGAATCTGTTTATTAATTTAACGGTGTATAATTATTCCTGTGCTTCATATCAATGCTTATACACGTACTCCATATTTTGGTCCAGAATGATAGCAATCTCAATTAACCATTTAAGATTAGATTTCTTCTTCTCTGTTAGCAAATAATCTCAGCCATGAATTTGGCTGAGTAGAAAATTTTATTTTCTTTTATTTGCATATCAATACGAGTATGAGCATGTTCAAATCAATTCCCAAAAAAATTACAAAGACAGTGGTTTATGGTATTTCCACATTTACTTCCGAGCGGGCATTTAGATCTAAACTCGTTTCACTATTATCATCTCCTGTTCCCAAAAAAAGAGCAGCTGAGAACATTATGATATTCTCCACCTCCTGCTCTTCCTTTTCCTTCTAATATTTCTCTTCCTTTTTCGCCTTCTTTTTTTTTCTCTTCGTTTCTGTCCCAACCGTCTCTCCCTCTTAAACCTCAAAGTAAAGCATTGGCTACCTTTGGCATAGGTAATTTATCTTATTTATATTAAATGAAGCAAGTATTAAGTAAGTGTTAATGAAAGGGATAATATAAACGAACTTTTTATATGCGCATATAATTTTAATTTAATTCATACACATGAGTGGGGAGGCAGCCAGGTCATGTCCATTGTGTACACGTGTCTTCTAAACCACCCATCTGGACATGTAGGCGTTCATCATCACCATAATAACACAGCTTGTAGCCCAGAGATATGAGGCAAGAATGCAATTAAGTTAATACGAAATGAGGTGCTGATATCGTATGTGTGCAGGACATACGGGTGGGTGTGTGATGAATTGTAACGTCTGGACACAACCCCATGCAAGGTGCAGGAGTCCCCTACACGTGTCTTCTCTCAGCAGCTCTTGGGGTCAATAGTTACAAATATGTCAAGGCCACAGGTCATTCCTCTTATAAAAATACCGTGTTTAACTTTTAGTTATTCTGTAAATTCTTTATCTTGTCTTTATCTAATTCTAGTTTTAGATGAAGAGAGACCTATGTTCATTCCATGTAAACTATTATACTTAGAAACAAAATTTATATCTGCTGTATTATTATATTGTGACTGTAATTTAACCATGGTAATCAGTATTTAAATGTTTCTAACCACAGAGAAGTCTACATTCGTGTATAAATACTTTCCCGCATTTAAAATTCCTAATCGCAATATAAAATTGGCCACTGAACGGTGACATATTTGTCATAATTCTGAGATGATATAGGAGAAAATAAGAATGAAAGAACAAATTATTAAAATAAGAAATTGAAAAGAGATAGAATTAAAGAAAAACAGAAATAACAAAAAAAGGAAGAAACGGAGAAGTAATGGAAGAAAAAACAAAAAAGCAGACAGTAGAATGAAAGAGAGAAATAGAAAAGGACAGCATGAAAGAAAGGGAAAGCAAAGAAATATAAATAAGAGCAGTAAGGAAAAAAAGAATAAAGAATAAAGCAAATAATGAAAGAAGACGGAAAGAAATGAGAGCAAACGTAAAAATAAATAAAAGTAGAAAATGAATGAACGAATGAATAAATAAGTAACCGAAAGAAATAAAACAAACTGACGAGAGTAAATAAAACAGAGACAAATAAAACAACGAAAGAAAGAAAAAAGGATAGAAATAAAAAATACAGAAATTAATAATAATGTGTGAATGAAGGAACAAACATGAAATATATGAAAGGAAAAGACTAAAAGAAATAAAAAGATAACAAAAGAGGTAATAAAACTGACAATAAAAAATTAAAAGGCAACAAAGTTGACAATAGGGAAATTTTAAAGGAAAGTATAACCAACTCTAGGATACAGTTGGTTCTAGTTAAGGCATTTCATTATGTAAATATCAGAAGAAAATTTTCTGCTTGGTTGTCACGAGGTGTTATTTTTGTTGTGTCACAAGGCACCTTATTCTTGATCTGCAGATAGACGCATAGTCATGTAGCAAAATTAAGTCATCAGCTTCGTAAAAACACTACTCTGCAATTTAGTCTGTCATACCAAACCATTACATCACTATATCACAGTCATCTCGAAATGAAAGAACTCAAATATCAAATCATGAAGTCCATTTGGAAAAATTATACCGGTCTTAACCAGTACAATAAATATGTACTTCCATGAAGCAAATTTCTGTTACATGAAAATTTTTAACAAATTGAGTTTAAATGCAGCTGGGCTACAGATGTGTATTATGTTTCATTGGAGCCTGTGCGTTTACTTCATATTTGAAATATTTGTCTCCAAAATTTTGTACTGTTATACCTAATAAGATTGGTATTTAGGTGTAATTAATTATAAAAAAAATCCTACACTCACACCTAGGAATATTGTAGTATTGTTTACAACACCTTTTATATAGAGTATTCTAAATTACTGGTTATAGATTATTAAGTTCACTAATCTGGAAATTTGTATTTATTTTGAGAGCAAATAAGGAGAAATGACACTACAATTAAATTCCAATCTTGGCTGGCTTTCAAATGTGCTACTTGGGTAGGATCTTTATGTGAGGTGAATTAATATATGACATGTTTTCCCCTGAATTAAAAATTCAGAAGACAAACGAATAATACGGTATGTGATAGCATTCAGAAGTTCGCGATTAGACGCTCAGAGATAAAATTAGCCACTGACTGATTTTAAAAAATATATCCTGGTTGCACTGAAGGCCACGGAAATAAAGAATGAATCCCACTGCTTCTCTAATACCATGGCCACCTGTTTGGAATGTGAGTTTTGCGTCTTCTTCACCTGACTTGATTTGAAATGTGTCCTGGTTTCGCTATAATAGCCACCGCCTTCTCGCATCAGTATTCTTGGCGTTTCGTGCTGCAGATCACATAGTAAAAGCCGCACCTGTTGCCAACACTAAATATTAACAATGTTGGCAACAGAATCCAGTTCCTGCCACAAGATAACATGAGGTTTCATCTTACAAAACAGCTCATACATTGTCAGCTTAGAGCAAGGAAGAGTTGCTCAACTCGAAATACAATGCCTATGCAAAATATAGGAGATATTGTCCGGTCAACTCGTGAGTTGGGATTTCACTGTAACATAAAGAGGGGGGTTTCGAGCTTGCGTTATGATGGTTAAGTCGCAAGAAGTGTGGTTTGGATTTTCCATACTCTACGGTAGACTATTTCCATAAATACAGGTATGGCTTTCAAACTATGTTTGTGTGTGTGTGTTTTTTTAAAATTATAGATACCTTACCGTATGCATCGAAGAAGCAGAAATATTTTTAAATAATGCTAAACTGAAGAAATGCTATAAAACATATGACGTATATTCCAGAAAATATTGCTTTCAGTATAACAGGTAACTTACTTCTGAGTTTGTATTTTTATGCCAAATTATTATAAATGCAAAAGCTACTTCGTGCCGTTGTCATAAAATTAAATTTGAAACATTCAAGACGTTCAACTAATTATAGAAAGTATTTATTCGAAAAATCTCATTTTTTTTAATTGAAGAGAACAGACAAACTAGGTAGGCTATGTAAAAATAAAACCAGTTAATAACAGTTTCGCGGACTAGAAGCCGAGTCAAGGGATCTAAAATATCCAAGCTTTCGGCTGCTGTCATCTCTGCGGACTTCCTCAGGGAACTGGTATTTTAGATCCTTTGACTCTGCTTATAGCCCGCGAAACTGTTATTGATAAACGGCGTCAAGAAAGCCTCAAGCCTTATGACATTCCGCTTAGTTCATCTATATTCCTAAAAAGTGTAACTGGATTTATAGGCCTACTGCATGAAATTTACCTTTTCTTATCTCAAAAAGTAAATATATAATCGATCCTTACTTTTGGCTACAGACTGTAGGATTGAATGTCATCCTTTTGCGAAATTTTCATTACGGGTTTTAGGTTTAATAGAGACGTATCGAATAATGAAAACTGTAAGCACAAGATTAATTTATCAGAATACAATCTTTGGCCATTACTGAACAAAGCCTACATGTTTCAAATTTAGCATATGCCGTTTACTGAATGGAATCCTCAATTAATGAAAAAGTTATTAATATAAGAAAATATTGATCGTGTGACAAGTAAAGCTCATTAATAAATAGCTAAATGAATTAGCCGCTATTTGTTTTATATTCCATCAATTTACTTCTTTCTTTTCGGTTCCACCCTGATGAAATACATACAGGCAATGAGAAGACTATTTCATTTATATTCTATTGAACTGAGAAATTCTTCCTTTTGGCAATGTTTGAATGTAATTATTGAAAAAAATTACAGATAACATTTAACAGAATTAAGTAAGGCTATGCGGCTATTATTGTATTGGAAACAGAACAGGCATTGCATTCGCTCTGACCATGACATTCGTCAGCGACATTTACTGATTTAAAATAGAATTATGCAAAGGCTAGGTAAATTACAACTCTATTCATTGTATTTAATGCAATTGTTGGATTTGAATTTTAAATTATATCCTCGTAAAATGGGATGAGACCTATCAAGGCCCACAATCTCTGAAAGTCTCGGTCACCTACAAACTTTCTAAAAAAAAAAAAAAAAAAAATCAAGGCACTTGAAACCTTCACATTAAGGATTGTTAGGTACATCTGTACGTAGAATTAAATTGAAAATGCTACCGAAATTTATCGCGTGTCTTGCTGTGAATACCAGGTGTTACAAAACTAAAATAATCAACGAGATAGGATCGTCCCGTCACGAGAGATGAGTCTGTAACATTTACTTTTATATTCTTCGATGGAAGGAGTTAAATTTGATACTTAATGCAGAAAGAAGAGTCATATGTAAATATCAGGGTCATCAACAAGAGATGACATAACTTGTTTGTATCATTTTCTATTATTTTTGTTAATAGGCTATATATTGATTTAACACTGTCTCTTTTTTTAAATAATTACAACCAAATATATCTTTTTGGAATTATTTTCTTTTTAAATCAAATGTTATCTTATCAATTCTTTCTTATGCATACAGTTCAACAGTTCAAATTATTTTCATTAGATGCATTGTGCATTTTTATCTTGGATTAAAGGGATCGAGCTTAAGATAGTATTTTTTCTAAGAGCCTTGTGAAGATGACGGCCTTAATTTATGAATTAATGAACTTCAAAACCTTATATTTAAAATCCACGCTTTAGCTATTAAATCTGCATTAAAAAAATTACAAAACTTCACTTTATAACTGTGTCTCTTCAATTTGACCGCAAATAGATTTTGTTTCTTAAAGGAAAGCTTTGACTGCTGATGTATTACTTTTTTTTTTTTTAGAAAAATAGTCTTTAGTTTTATTTATTACAAAACTACAGTTTATTCTCTATCGCAGAGGAACAGAGAAACATTTTTAAACTGTTTTTTATTATAATAGAAATAATTATATATAATTATAGTTCATATTCCAGACTAGTTTAGTTCTGCGTTTACTAGCACTTCAAATTTTCAACCGGCGTAAGATTAATTTTCCTAATACTTATTAGGTCTAAATCATAAATCTCAATCAACTTAGTGGAATAAATTCTAACAATTTTCAACCGGCATAAGATAAATATTCCAAATAATACTAAAAACTTGTCATTTTACATACAAAACAAAATAATTGACCGAGTGGTCTTCTTTTAAGTCGGCATTTGATATTTTGGATGTTTGCTTGTAAATCTGTAAGTTAACGCAGTTGCGACCAAACGCGCTGATAGATTTTCTTCCAATTTTGCATGAATGTTCCTTAAAGTCATTAAAAACTATATATTTAGCCTAAATATGATTCTTATTATTTTAGATAGATATATAAGCATTCATGAACCACAGATTATTGTCTCTGTTGGACACTACATGAGAATATTATAGGAGAAAAATTCCTCCGGCACTGGGACTTGAACCCAGGACCTTTGGTTATTCGCGCCAATGCTCTACCAACTGAGCTAAGCCGGAGCTCAATTCACAGCGCCAGATGGAACCACCCTCCTATGACGGTTCCATCTGGCGCTGTGAATTGAGCTCCGGCTTAGCTCAGTTGGTAGAGCATTGGCGCGAATAGCCAAAGGTCCTGGGTTCAAGTCCCAGTGCCGGAGGAATTTTTCTCCTATAATATTCTCTTATTATTTATTCCGTTTCAAGATGATGACCGCTTAAATGGTTCCGTTTCATATAATGTTCATCTTTTTTTAACGATTCTGGCCAAACGGTTCATGCTATACAAATTTGAAGACTCGTCTGCTTTTAAATTTGTTTCTCACGCAGTCATGCCCAAACGCGTTGTTCCACTTTCTTCCAATTTGTCAAGAATGTTACTGGAAGTCATTAAACATGACGTAGGCGAGTAAGGATTTACATTGTTTTTATTCCGTTTTAGGATGGTTGCCATTTCAACTGACAAAGAGCAGATCTTGGCTTTCTTTTATGCGATGCCTACTGGTCACAAAACTGCTTGTAAACTGTCCAAGCTATGTCCAATGGTAGCACATACTTGATAATTTGTTCACAATCCATTTTCATAAAGCTATATTTTATGTGCCTTATTAAAATGCGTTATTGAGCGATAGGATGACCAACTGTTGAAGAAAGGAATGGGGGATAAGGCAGTCAAAAAAGGGGGCTTCCGCAATTTTGGAGAGAGTTACTTTTTTTTATCAAGTAGTACTGAAGTAGTAACATAGAAAAATACATTTTGCATCATATGCACATAAGCGTTTATTTTGATCTTTTGCCTTCTCGGGTTGACGCGATGTTTCTTTTTGCTATGAACTAAAAGTACAGTCATCACTATCCGACGCCGAATCCATTAAAATAATCACGAGAACTTAAAAAAGAACACCAGTTGTAATATTTGGGGGGGGGGGGAACTGGAGTTTTAGTCGTTGTACATATGTCTTAATTTCATAGAATCTTAAATGTTGGAGGGGCAGAAAGTACCTCCCTCCCCGCACAAAGTCGGCTCCTATGCCAGTTAATACAAACGTCTATGTTGATGCGCTTCGTGTTACGGAATGGCCACACACGCCATGCCACGGACAAACGGTAACTCGGAATTCGGAATGTACATCCGGAAAGCTTCTCCAAAGATCCTATAACTTGCTTCTTTGCATTTTCAAAGACGTTACGTTGGCAAATGTTACACTAGGTTTAGTTAAAGCTAGACGGCAGGAAAGTTGCGAATTGTGAAAATTCACACCAATGGCAACAACACGAAAATTTGCTCAGATAGAAAACAAACAATGACATTTACAAAATACCTTAAAATGCGGTAGGCCTACAGACTGTCGCCCTATTCAGCGAGAAGTAGAATCCTTTGTAAAATCGCTACCCACGTTTGCTCATTTATATATTTTACCTTATTCGAAGCCTGAGGCTTATCTTGGCGTATTTATGACAATGAATGATTCACATCTGTTAATTCTGTGTGAAACAGATTTTCAACTAATCTTCCAAAGACGGTCCGTTAACATCATTAGAGTGACCTAGATGGGAGATTCTTCAACGTGGGCGCATATTTTTTGCTCGTTATGTAAATGCATTCAGAGTTTATTTTGCACTTAGTTTAAATTATACTAAAGATAAAATCTTAGTAGAAGCGTGGGTGACAGAACTTTTACGTTTACGAAACTTCTATAAATAGGTCTCTCGAGATAAGTATCTTGATTTGTCTCTTAATTAAATTTAATGACTTTCATCCTCTATTCAAAGATACTATAATTCACTAATTCCCAGGCCACAGATAAATGATATTGGCCATACTGATTTTATATGATCGTTTCAGTTAATTCTCTTACACTGTCGTTACTAAATGTTCACTGTGATCGTTTTAAATATTAAGATGTTGCTAAAACCTACATGAAGGTTTGAAGGATTTACTAACTATGGCATAAGATAAATTATACTAATGGTTCTTGATCTCTCAACAATGAGATAAGAATAATCATTGATGAATCCAACGCTCTGTAAAAATGGATAAGTGCAATACAATAGGTCATCACGAAATGAGGACATCGAATGAGGACAAGGAATATCCAGCCAGAACAGCGTGGACTAGAGTATATAGAAGGTTAAAAGAGTAAAGAGACGAGAAAAAGAAAATAGTATTACGAAAATTTAATTGGTTTTTTAAACCCAATAAATTGTTGTAAAAAGCTTGATGATAAGAGCAAGAGAAATATTAAAATTCTTTAATCTATTTTTGTTAAAATTTAAAAATGACGAAAATAAATTTCAAAAGTATTAATGTAAATTAAAATGTCGTATTCATTTAAAAATGGTTGTCGACCATAACTAGAATTTATGTTTTATAGGTGTTCAATATTACTTTCTGTTAAATTCTTATATGTGGACGACTTATTTCGAATAAGTATTCTTTGCTTAATGGCCTCTCGTTGGAAAAAATATTGTTGTATATATGTATTAAATTGTTACTATTGTTGTCATTAATGTTATTATTGTAATTATTTTTAGCATGGGGATATTTATCTTCGCAAAGTTACATAGATTAAGCTGAATCATACAGAGCTAAAACTAAGGGTGATATTTATTTTAAATTTGTTGGTCTCTAAAGTCAGACACTTTTCTTTTAGAAAGTAGCGGGAGATATATATTCCCATTTAAATTGTTTTAAGGACAGGATAAAGCTTCCAACATTCTCCGAAGATGTCCCATTATACATCTTTTAATGAACCAAAGCGGTTCAGTCACGACGCGGACTCAAATTCGGCAGGTCGCGGGGGCTGATCCCATAGCTGGCCTACCTAAATGTAAAGTTTTAGAGGTTTTCCCACCTTCAAAGACAAATGCCAGATCGGATTTTACTTCCTTCTTTCCCGAACGTTCATATCCACTATCCTTTTGGTTTGCGTTGTCCTAAGAAGAGGCGTCGCTTGGAGTTGGTCCCTCACCAGGGGTTCCTCCATGCCATGGTAGTGCTAATTCAAGACCTTAGTTCCTGCCCTACAGACATCGATTTGTAAGCCATTAAGTAGAAGTAAAACCGAACACGAAAAGAGAATCATGTTATATCTAATAGATCTACGTGTTTATTGTTCTAAAATATTTTTCAATGACACACGAATACCTTTATGAATAAAATAATTTTGTTTCAGAGGATTTCTATAAAAACCCCATTCAAATCTCAGGATCTATATAAAACTACTTTTTGTAGGCCTACCATGTAAACAGAGAAAGTAAAACGGTTGTAATAAAGGGATTAAAGGAACTTAAGTCATGGTTAAATTATGAACTGGGGTTGTTCTGCAAATAACAAATATTTGACATCTTTTTATTGTCTTCATTAAATCGGGTGTTTCTTTGTTAATCCTTGATAATATACAGGATGAACTGCAAGTAGCCGTGAAATTTATAATATTACGGATCAAGTAATAATAGAAAGTGTTTTCGTGATTTCTGGTGGGAGCACCTGTAAAATTAAGATACCCCATCTGGAGATCTGCACGTCTCACCAAGGATTTCCAAGTTCACTTGCCGGCCTAGACCAAGATCCTACTAATTGGATTTATTAACATCGCACCTGATCATTCATAATACAAAGTATGAAAGAAAGGAGTTATTATTCGGATAAACCCACTGAAATAAACCCATCTTTCTCTTCATATAGCCTGCTAAAAAATGTGACACTCCCTAATTGGTCATCAGCATCGTAAGAATAAATTAACCTTAAATTCAAAATGTATCCTGTGGATAATGTAATTTGTCTTAAATTCCTAATAAGATAATGGAAAAAGAAACTTGAAGGGAAATTTAAATTTCATACAAAGTTCCAAAAAAAATATATAAGAAATAACTATGGGCTAATGGCTGCAATAACTATTTTTATTTTTAAAGTCCGGATGGGTTTGTATAGGCGTATTTTGGGGTAAATTGAGCCTCGTACATTTAAGGGTTAGTTGTGCTTTGTTAGTACAGACAGCCTTATTGAGGTCAATAACGCTTATGTAGGCTATCAGTAACCTTGCTTGGAAATGTAACCTATTATATCATGAGATATTAACATATCACAGACTTAATCTCAGTATTTGTAACATGTCTGATGAATATTAAGATGGAAAGCTGTGAAGCAAGAAAAGAAGCAAGTTAACACCTCGAAACAAGTTTTTATATTCCTTCACACAAAATTTTGCTTAGGTATTCCTAAAGGTCAGTGAAAGACATCTCTATTGCACCTGACAGATAATTTTCATTACGAAACTCTTTGACTACAAGTACCGAAGTACCGTTGGTTTTAGGAGTGCCTATTCAATTTTTCAGGAATGATTACTTCACAAAACACCAAATCTTTTAGGAATCATATGAGCTGTCAAGAAATAAATAAGCGTGGAGTTGGTGATTTGAAAAACCGATGCCGGATCACATTATTTTTTTGTGAAAGAATACATGCAACAAACATTCCGTTAGGCCTATAATAAATGTAAGAATATTGTATTTCTAGTTTTCGGAACACTGAATTTGTGTTTTTAACTTACTGAAGAGTGAGGGGTGACGGGTGAAAACGACCAGATTCGCATGTTGTTAATTCTTCAGAATTTAAACATCTGTTTTGCAAGTCGCTATTCTAACGTTAAAATATTCGGAGAGTAATAATAATAATAATAATAATAATAATAATAATAATAATAACAACAACAATAATAATAATAATAATAATAATTAAGTATGAGATTTTTAATGTTCTTGGCCGAACATTATCACACTTGCATTCTGTCTGTATTCAGCTTCAAACCGGCACTGCATTCTCAATTTCGACCAAACATGAAATCTGATCCGATCGTTCTTAGGCTAAAAGTAATACTGTACGAAGACAATCCGAGAAAATGAATTGAAGATTAGAACATTAGATCGTGATGTAAGTATAGCTTACATTACCAATAGGAGGAAAATATTACGTACAATCATCAGGAATATAGATTCGAATGTCAGCTTTATCACCCCCAGTTAATTTTACGTGAATTAAAATGTTAGAGTGTCAAGACATCACAGCAGACATATAACTATTTACATTGTGTCAGCTTAAACAACATATTATCAAAATGGGTCATAAACCAAAAGACAAAATATCATTTCTAAATCAAATTATGAGGAGCTGTAATTCCTCGCATTAATGAACAAAGTAGAGGAGAGTAATGATTCCTGTGCGGTATCTGAAAACAGAAAATCGCGTTCACTTAATTGTTCTGAATCCGCTATAGCCAGGAAGTTAAAAAAAAAAGGAATTGAATGCTATTATATTTTGATAACATTTAACAGAGTTGAAATTGGATAAGACTATTACTAACCATAAGACAGTAGGCCTATCGATAGCTAAAAGAAGTAATCACATATAAGACAATCTCCTCGCCCAAATACTTGTAGACGAATTAATGCATAACATTTTTGGTTAGCCTATATATACAATTATTTTTTATAAAATTTTCCTAGATATACCGCCATACATTTTAGCTTGAATCAAATTTGAATTATGGGCGAAAAATTTCATAAATGTTTTTTTTTATTACTTAAAGACTTTTTTGACAAGATATGTATTAATAAAATATTTCATAGAACAGAAACTCCACAGAAGTATGTTTCGTTAGAAGGATTTTTTTCCCTTTAACTTTATTTCACTTATTTTATGCTTTCTATTTTACCTTTCTTCTTATTTTCTTTTGTTCTTTCTTTCTTTTACTGGTTTCATCCTAAAATTAAACTTAGGATTTCTTGTAGTAAGCTATATGCGTATAGGCCACCGAGAAAATTGTCACTTGAAACCTTCAAACTCAATAAAATCTTCAAGTAGAAGATTTTCACAGCTTCCGCACCCTCTTATAGCACTTAAGCTTCTGATGTAGAAAAATGAAGTAATACAAATGCAAGATCAATAGACGACAAGATATCTAACTAAATTCACTCAGGAGTTTACTTGTAAATAAATTGATAAAGGTAAGTTGAAAATATATAGCCTATCTAAACAAAAAATTAAATGCCTTTGCATGTTGAGTAAAGGTGAAGAAAGGATTTATATCAACTTAGATAATCAACATAGAGTAAACGGAAGTATTCTTAAAAATGACGGAATGATAAAAATAGAGAAAGCAGAAAAAGGAAGAGACAGAGATGGAGACGGAGAGAAAGTTATAAGAGAGAAATATTTATATATTGATCAGATATATTTATAGCTTCGTTCATTACTTTTTACTTTACTGGAGCGTTTGATCGACTTCGAAATAATTTTATAAAAGTCTAATAAGAAATTAAGCTTCTGCACTTTCGTTGCCGCAGGTTTGGGTACAGTGATCCAGTAGCTTTATTCTAAAGCGTAACGTGAATCCCGTATGGGCTTTGTGGATGTGTAGTCAGTCCAGTCCCGTCAATTAAAGCATACGTTATGAAAGTGAATCTACATTCCTGACTCCGTGCGTGTGATGTACTGAACTGCAGGAACAGGTCTAATCCTTCCACATCTTGTAAGGCGCAATAAAACCGAAGCTATTTTGAAATTATGAACATACATAATTTTTTTAAACTAACACACTAGTTTTCTTTGGCGACGCCGAAATGCATTATGGTCGCCTATATGTACGGTATACTAGGTGCGCCTTGATTTCACGCCCGGCATATTACTAGGTGCGCCACTACACGAAATTGCTTATGAATTGTTAAAGTTGTTTGGTTAATGCACTTGTTGGTTCCTTGCTTTAGCTAGGTTTTTTTCCCTTCATAATTCAGTTTTCAAAATATGAGAAAATCTGTTCTTGTTATTTTATTTTGAGTGCATAAATTCGCTGCTACTATTCACAGACTTCAGGGATTCTTCTAACTAGTTCTTGCTGTTTGTTTACTGCTCGAATTTTTACACATGCTTAGATTTGGAATTGTGATATCCAATAGAGTTCCAATGAATATCTTATTCTGTTCAACATTTAAGTAAAAACCAAATAACCATATCACCAAATGAACCAATTCCTTTTGTAACTAGATAGCTAAGTTACAAGAGAAATATGCTGGAATGGCTGTGATAAAAGGAAAAACCAAATGTTTAATGGAACATTTCTACGACAATTTTTGCTTTTTTCTTCTCTTCAAAATTATTTACGTTTGCAAAATAGAGCAGGGACAATGTTGTGCTGAGAAATATAGTTATTGAGTGTGTAATCACAATGGAAACCAGTCATCGGTGTCTTCAATCTGTGGAAACGGAATTCCGATACAAAATACGCTTTAATTAAACTTACAGCCTAGGTGCCGTGGGGTTCTTTAATAGTGCATCTGCAGTCATTGGGCTAGTCGCGTGGCGCTGGTGGAATATTTACCAGGATTAAAACCACAACAACGACGCACGTGGGCTACATCCGAATTGTTGCGTAACATTACCCTGCATAGTCATCTTACGTAGGCAGAAATAATAAAATTGAAAAGAAAATTATCACAATAAAGTAATAATAATTATAATAATAGGCCTAATAATAACAACAATCATGATGATGTTGATAATTATAATAATGATGATGATAATAATAATAATAATACTAATAATAATAATAATAATAATAACCTTTTTAACGTAATCGTAACACTATTTTTTTCGATAGCTATGGTTACAATATCGAAGATTATCGGTAAATCTTCACAGAATGCAATATGCTTACCGTACTGCAATTTTCAGTAGCCGGCTCAAGTTACTGCGATCGAAACCTCCTTGGATTCTTTTAAGGTAGCTGGCGGCTCCAGTCAGGAAAACTATCAATAACGGCCTTGGGATGTTTCTATGCTCAAGAATGCAACAGAACCAATTAGATAAATGACATCGTCATTGTCACCTATTGCATTTTATAAGGTTTGTTTCTGTAATGATTTGAAAAGGTCACAAGCAGTCACGTTCATGTAGGCTATATAGGTAATTTAGTAACACGAAATTAGTTGTGCGCATGCACATAGAGTAGGATTACCTCCACAAAGTCTCTGGGTTTTTACGTATATACCTTAGGAGCGAGTCTCACCGCTCGTAGAGTTCCTGGCTAGGGGAGGTAGCTGCACCCTGATTGGCTATCCCACTCCACGTGTTATCTGTATCTGTCTCTGCGGCATTATCCCTCCACTCAACTATCAACATGCAGCATGATCTTTACTCTCTGCCCGTCAGTAGGTCACTGATCTTACGCGCAGCGAATCCGCGCATCTTGGTAACGAGACGTAACGAGAAGCTCGCTGGCCCGGTTAGTCTTCAAGGCCAGAGACGTTGTGGGAGTAATCCTACTCTTACTCCTTGCGACTGTTGGAACCGTTGGAAACCACCGCTGAAATAATCCTACAAGCATTTTAACACAATACACACGTGATCAATATTTTATCAGCCCTTTATTTCTATTTTGTACCAACGTTAAAGCAAAATTAATTTCTTATCAATCATTATGCGGGTTCTTTTAAATTGTGGAGCCTTGTAATTTTAGACTATTTTTTATTATTGCTTGGTGTTGTACAAGCTAGCTTTCATAGGCTTTAGCCTAAATTTTGAAAGCTTTTACTCCTTAAAAATAGTATAGATAATATAAAATTAATCGGAAAAATGTTTTGGGATTTTTTTTTCAAAACCTGAAACATAAATTCAATTTTGAAATGCCTATTGGCCCGAATATTAATCTTACTTTAAAATTATAACTTCTTTGCTTGCCCATAAATTAACTAAATCTTGATGTAGGGTAGATCCATTGATGGTGACACCTTAAATTGGGAAAATAGGCTATAGAAATAGAGACACACAGGTTTAAGAAAGAAATGCGGAATTTGTTGTATCTTTAGAAAATAGTTGATTCAGACTCCACATTAAGCTTAATATTTCACCTACTATGACAATAGCTTTACGACATTGAACTCATGTGAGTGAAAGTATTACTCTCTTCTACAGGTCTGTAGAACATGGTGAATTATGTGATCGCAGGCTTCCACGGCCCGAGTTGAGAATAAAATCATTTGATCTTTTTTAAATATGACGCGATAGATACGTGGAAACCAAGAAGGTTTTATTGGTGATGTCTATATTCAGCCATAACGTACAGTGACTTATAGGTCTCAAGCCTATAGAAGAAGACAGAAATATATTTATTATTCAATTAATTTGGAAAGGATAATTGTAAGCTTATGAAATTCCTTTGCTACTCAGTTTGTGCACATTATCTTAAGAATTATTGTAGTTAATATTATAATAATATTACATAGAGGTGAGTACGAGAACCATTCCTGAAGATCCATTGGGGTGGATGTTAGTAATATCTTACAACTCATCTTTCACGAGCGGATCCTCCTAATAATTTTTATCGAATGTGTGTCAATTGCCGGCGGGAAGGTTACTTGGAAATAACAGGTTATACAATAGACTAGCACCAACTGTTACATCCTTCACCAGATTCATCTTGATATGCACTGGGTTGGCTCATTGTTATAGTCCATCCAGGTAACTCCCCTTTACGCCTCCTACGCAAATTGTTTCTTCCAGACGGATTCAGCCACGTGTTCTTCATACAAATTATGGCTCTTAAATTCGCTTTATATCAAAGTAAGTTTTAAACTAGCATTTTGGTTGTTGTCGGCCTCTAGATCCGAAAGTCTCAGGTTCAAACCTGGCCAAAGAATATAAATTTTCAGGACCTAAAAATCCTGGTTACGAACGAATTCCTCCAGCAGAGAATATAAACCGTGGTCTCTGTATCGTATTTTATAGGCACGTTAAAAAATTCCAAGCCTAATTTAGAGCCTCTGGATCAAATTCACCACCCCTTTCAGGTCCAAGCAAAAAATTAGTTTCCTCTAGCTGGTCGCCGAGGAGATGAGCATCCCTCCTGTCCCTCTGATTTCTATGGGTGAGTAAACGTAACTAAATTAAACTATGCAATATGGATGTTACAGGAAAAACTTCGTTTAAAAAATCATAAATGGTTTTTATTTAGAATAAATTATTCAAATCAGTGTAATGGATGAATGTTTAATAATTTTTCGAAGACTTCAAGAAACTAACATGCAAACCATTACGCTTATAATATCACAGGCTAACTTGCGAAGAATCAATATGAAGAAACTTGTTCATATACCTACTAGAATCATGAAGGGCAGGCTATATTTATTACGATCTTAACAAAGGAGACAGGTTCTTCGTGTCAGAAGAGCACTCGCCAACTTTTACTGGCTCACCCAGACAACTGATTTCTAATTGCATAATTCGATCATGAGGATCATGTGGATGTTGTAACCTCTGCCGCCGCGCATCCTGTTCAATGAAACTTAAAATAGGCCGACATTCCTCATTCGAGATATTTTAGGTTCCCACGTGGCACGCCCATCTCCACGTATCTGTTTCATCAAACTGAGGTTACACCAAATACATTCATCATTTTAATGTGGATACATTCACTATAATGGGCGACGTCTTGTAACTTCACATTGCTTGTGCATGCAGTGGACGATCATGGCGATTTTCACTGATTTAGTAGACTACGTGTGAATAAGGATTTACAACTCCTACTGTGTTCAGCAAGCCTATTAAACTATCATTTTTAACACGTGATAATTCCTTCTCAAAGACCCACTTTGAGAATAATTGGGTCGGTCTATCGTCTATGAAAGGACCTGGGAGGAGAGGAAAGAATTGGTTCAGCATAATATGGTCGATAACTTTGAAAAGATATCCCATCATTTTCTTGGTATGAAGTTATTTATTACATCTTAAAAGTTCGAAATAATGTATGTAATATATCAATATATCAACATAATAAAATCTGATCAATATGATAGGTAGGACTTACGTAATTTAGTTTCTGAATGGAATATTTTATATAAATGAATAATTTCCCTTATTTGAAGTTATTTATCAAGTTGAATGTCTGGAAAGATCTTTCTTTCGCTATAAATTTTGCAAAAGAAATACCTATCAGCTCCATTTCATGAACCATGGCAATTCAAGCACTGTAGATGAAAAGCGATTTATATAAAATAAATTCTATAGCTATTTTTAATCATTTTTATTTGGGAAATTTTGTTGTAATTTCTTAATTAAAGACGACATGCAAAAATTATAGGTTTATTAAAAGAGCAGTATATGATAGTCCCCTGTAAAAAAAAATGCTAAAAGTTGACTTCATTAATTGATTATATTTTAAGTAATTGCTTTTCAACTACATATCTTATCTACTTGGAAGTATTCACCGATTGGCAGAGTTGAATTCAATTTTCTAGTTTTTTCTTTCTTCTTCAAGCCACATAAGGGTAAATACGATTGGCATGCGAACCTCGGTTCTCTTTGATTCGTCGATGCTAACATTTTTCAATCAGAAATAAAAGCTCTCAGTGTCCATCTTTCGCT
The DNA here is from genome assembly GCA_964059195.1 of Ectobius pallidus. Taxonomy (NCBI): domain Eukaryota; kingdom Metazoa; phylum Arthropoda; class Insecta; order Blattodea; family Ectobiidae; genus Ectobius; species Ectobius pallidus. Next base: position 25,511,829 of record CAXKWD010000010.1, on the reverse strand, counting down.
TTCGCTTTCTTTCTTTTTAACATTAACGGTAACAAAATGTTAGCTAAGCGTTAATTTTCTCGGTTAAAATATATTTAAAATCCCCTCAGAATAACTATGCAACAAGGCAGGTTGGATGCTTATCTTTATTATGTAGGCCTATGCAGATGTGTTGCATAAGATTGATTATGAAGATCTGACCGAAGACTTTCAAAAAGAAAATTAAAAAAGTAAAATGTAAACTTACAGAAATAGATATAATTTTTTTTCTAAGTGTAAGTAAAATTTTATTTATGGTCTATTATTCATTTAATATTTTAAATTACAAATGTAAGGGGGCACCAAAATTAGTTTTTTTTTTTTTTTAATTTATTTATTACAAGAGATATTACAAGAGGTATTACATTTAGTAATACACCCGAATGAGCAAGACTGCTCGTGCTCGGGTGCCGAGTTAGTAGCCTACTTTGGGTATCTAACGGTGTTAATCCGGTTCTGAGGACAATGAACTTTAGATGGTCAGAGTAGCCTATGGAGAACCGATATTTATATTGGAGAGCGGGAAGGAATAAAATTTGCGTACCCTTAATAAGTAACTTGTGACGAATAGAAGTTGCATATCTGGAAATACCAGACAGAGTCATAAAATGCACCATAATAAAGATGCAGCTTGAATCCCATTCGTTCGGGATATTTTATTAGAATACTGTTTCGAAACTAAGAGCAGTAAAAGACAACTTTCATGCCAGTTAAATATGTAGGGTTATCTATTACGAGTTAACGAGATCGTAAAGATTTTTACAAAATTTATGACTTTGACCATCGACATGCCAGAAAATGTTTCTCTTCCGGGGTGTAAAGGCCTACACTGTATAAGAGTGGACCAACTATGAACAAAACTCTTATTTCTGCTGTAACTTCAGGCAATGCTACTCTGGATATCATAAAATTGTTGAATGATACGAAGTATAGATAGTCTTTATGACGAAACTAGCGATTTCAACATGCCGATTTATAACGTGATTGTTAAAAGTTATGCTCAGATGTTTATCAATGCATTCTTTTCCCTCCTAATTTGAACTTGAATGACCTTGAATCTGAATTGCAGTTCCCAGCTTATTTTAATTCCTTCACTAACACAGAAGATTATAAAGATAGACAAGTTCCTTTAACAGGTCAATTGCCAACTTTTAGATTTCAGAAGTAATATAAGCTTGCCAATGACTTTAGAGTTCATTGTCCTACGTTGTAAAGGAAGTCATGTGCAACACCAGGAAGGCAGTTCTTAAACATCATCGGTGAATTGATGAGTTATTATTTTAATTTTTTAATTTTTTTTTATATTTTAATTTACAACATTAGAAAGAACAGTTTAGTAAATTACTCCATTATAAGAACTAAAGTTCTAGATGTACAGTACATAATATGTCCTAATGAATAATACAGGGTAGCAGATGTAGGGTATGAGGACAAGTCGATAAGTAACCGCAAATAATTATTAAGATTTGTTTTAAGCTGCAGCAGAGGCCTTCCAATTATTGTATTATTTTTAACATAGTCACCGTGTTTCTCAATACACTTCTCCAGCGATCCACTAGTTTATTGATGCCAGCAGTAGGGATGAAATTAGTCTCAATTAGCAGTACTGTTATTATTATTAGTCTACTTCTGCTTGATCTTGACTTTACATATTTTACCTAAAGGGAAGCATTCTATGGTAAATCGTTCCAGTGTCAAATTGTTATAATTTGAGGAAACGCTGCAAGCAAATAGGAAAATCAAAGAGTATTGCACAGATCATATATATTTAAATTCAAATTCAGTAACATATTCTTTGACTTATTTAACGTAATTTTACGAAGTCAGGTATTCTTCGCAAACTGTAGCCTACAGAAATGATATGGAATATATCGTTCTATAGATCTATCAAACATATAAATAAACAAAGCTTCAATGCCAAGATGCTGTTAAAGTCATGTGCATGCATAAAATCTCTTATAACAGACGGAATTAAATTATAAGTGTTTAGCTGTATACCGAACGTTTATGTTTGACACTTATTTTTGGCATCTGCATGACAAAATAAATTAATGAATCCGCTGTGCGTATCCTAGAAATATTAATCCAGTTATTAGAGTATATCCCAGGTGAGTCTGATCCTGTTCAAAACAAAGGAGAGGAGAACTCACAGAGAGTTCGCGGAAAATTCGCATCATGTGACAAAACGTGATTGGCTAATGTCATTAGCATGCGCCGTTACCAGGGTGTGGTTTGATAGGGGAGAAGTAGTGTTCGTAAGTTTATGCAACAATAATATCAACATTTACACGTGAAATAACAAACTCTCACTGGCATCATCATTATAGTATATCAATTAGCAAACAAAACATAAAGAATTCATCGTTCACGACGACCCTGCGGGTGAGTTGTACTGAGAATAAACAAACTACCATTATCACGGGGATGACATGCGTTCTCACGTGCGTAATATGACAGCCACGCCTCTTTGTTTTGAACAGGATCATTCTTACTTGGGATATAATATAGAGTCAATTTCTTTACAATGAATTTTATTTTTAATCTGTCATCATAAAAAATTAATTTTTCAGAGAATCGAAACCAGTTTATAGTAATAATGATTTAGGTTTAATGTGCCTTAATGTTATTTCTGTTGTAAGCCTATTTAATGACAAATTAAATTTCGGACGCAAGTATGCATTATAATTCCTTAAAGATTCAATATGGTTATAAAATACACGTTTTGTAGTACATATAATGATAGAGTTGGTTGATGTGAATCCTGGCTGCTTTTAAAGAGAGATGAATAACAAGGTTGTGTGCAGTTAAGAGGCAATTAAAGCCAGCAGGCAGGGATGAGATCTGATGAGATTCATTATGAGATAATAGTGTTAGTGACAACGCCACCTTTCCTTCAGTGATGAGACACGAAATGTGTCGGCGGCGGCACACGGAATTGCTGTTAAAAATAAATCGTGACTCTGAGCAGGTTCATATACAAATAAGATTCAATTAACACGTATCTTTCTCTTTTGTGTAATTAAACAAATTACACTATTTTACATTTCTGTGCATAACAAACAGCATTAGTTAGCCTAAGTATATTTGCATTACATGAAGAGTAACTATCTCTCTTCGGTGGCTCTTTCTCTCCGATCTCTGGCTCCTAAGTTAAAACTAGTTCGAAGGCAGTAATCATATTTAGTGGGTGAAAAACATTGCGATCTTGAGGCGGAGATTGCTGGTTTATTAGTAAACCTCTGATGTTCAGGCGTCGCATGATCACCTTTCGCACCAAAAACATTCACTAAAAATTAGCCACTGATGAATCAAAATAATCATTGAAAACATTATATATTTTGAACTAAAAAAACATTAACAAACTTTAGTATTAAATTTAAAGAACGACTTTGGGAAAATTAATTATTTCCTTTAAGTAACTGTTCGGTCCACCAATGTGGCGTAGGGGATCCGTTCGCTCCTCTCACGCAGCGGGCCCGGATTCGAATCCTGTTCGGGACAAGTACCTAGGTGGGTTTTTTTCTGGGGTTTTTCCTGTGAGACAAATATCGGGTAACTTTAGGCCCTTGTGGTCCCCAGATATCATGTTCATCCCATCCTCGCCTTGTTTGGAGTGAGTGTGTGTGTGTGTGTGTGTGAATGGTGTGTCTCGTCCTATGTGTTCGTGTTGTCTCGGAGGTGGCCCCGGCATTGGGCTAATCACTGATCCGGGGAGACCCTCCATGTCCTTATCTGTCAAAAAAGTATGTATATGATCGATAAATAATTCCTCGCGGCCCTGTAAAGACCGGGCGGCTTGGGTCGCTTAAATCCAAAAAGTGAGAGGTAAACTAAGATAAAGAAAGAAAGAAAGAAAGAAAGTAGCTGTTCAACATTTTCAATCCAGTAAGTTCTATATGCTATGATTAGCTTAATAATAAATTACGAGAATTGTTTCTAAACTGTGAGGTTTAAAATAATCCTCTTCTTACATAAATTTATAATGCCAACATTTGGGGAATTTTCATTGAATATGATACATTTACCAGGGTTGGCACTGATATTTGATTTAAAAAAAGGTTAAAACAAGAATGAAATCTGCAAAACCTTCAAAGTAGGAAAGTCTAGGCCGAATAGCACTACATAAATAGTAACAGTATCTTAGACACTGTAAAACTACCTGTTCATATTGTATCCCATACTCTATGGATGTAAACACTAATTCAACATTTGACCAGAAAATGGAATTTACCTCAACACTCCAGGCCTATTCATTAGATAACTCGATCCTAAATTGAAATTGAATTGTACAGATTTCTTGGTGCTTCTCTCACCAATAATGAGTTAATTTGTAACCAGGTAACTCTTCTAGCAACATGCTTGCAGCATTAGTATTTCTCTTTCCAATCCTTTGTTTTAGATCAAAGCACAACTGTCATTAAAATGGATGTATCAAATTGGTATAAACTTCATATAGAAAATTATTGTACACGTGAACTGTTAGGTTCATAAGAAAATATGACACAACGCACACAACGCTGAAAACCTAAAAGAATTCAAGATTCATCCATAGGATAAAGATGTTTTGAGAATAATTCGGAGAATTCTTTTTCTGACAGGACTCGATCCTGAGGCTTTTACTTCTCCGTGCTCTTCCAACTGAACTAGCTACATTTCGGGACTCCGTGGCAGATTGATTATTTCTATTTATTTCCCTTAATAGTCAATCTCACTTTAAAAAATCTTTTGCGCCATTATACTATGAGGCGCAATAATAATATTGAATAATATCTTATTTAGTGGAGATCTCTATCATAGATCTCCTTGTATGACGTAAACGCTTTTGAGCGAGATCACCATAGAGGCAATCAAAGGAGTGAGATTCCACGTCCCTCCGTGTCCCGAACTCTGCTGGATCAGTGGGTACAGCAAACAGGTGGATGTTCTGAGTCTGAATCCAAGAGAATAAGAGGGATTTTCTTCGAATTATTTTCACGTAATATCAGCAGATATTATATAGACCTAACACAGAAATGGGCCTACCTATGCTCATTAGAAGATGATCGTAAAAACTAATTGATTTTTTTTACCGAAAAATTGGATTGAATAGAAAATGAAAAAACGGAATTCATGTGAAAACATGAATTTAATCTCAATAGAGATACAGTGTTAATTTTCAGCTTTAAGATGGTTAACATTTTTCATAGGTTTAGGCTTTACTCTGTTCCAATTAAAAAGAGATAAGTTTATATAACTTAAAAAATATTTTCGGTCTCAACCATTTTCTTAAATTTATTAGTCACAGGAACAAACCCCTGTACATCATTAAAATTTTATCCTTACAGCATCCGTAGCAAAAATTTGAGCAGGCGTCGAGTCACTGTATGTATAGTGTAGCTTACAGTTGTACGTGCAGCGCGCTAAGTACCTATCTAGGAGAAGGACAGACTAAGTGAGGGAGTGGGGAATAAACAGGGGACCATGCACCGAGAGTCAAAATTTAATTGCGAGTCAGGTCTGCTGTTCAGGCACGCTTCTACTTTTGAAGAATACAACATTCACGGCACCGTTAAGTGCAATAAGAGCACTATAAAAAGCCATTTATGCCAGTAATTTGGAGATATTAGCAACACCTATAATTAACAGTATAATTATTAGTTGTTAATGACTTAGCACTTTTTATTCGACATCCTGAACGTGCTTTACAAAAGTAATTACGCGAATTTGCACATTACGGTTACGGTAGAAGTGACCTCGGCATGGTAATCTAATGACGTAATCGCAGGAGAATCGAGAATCGATCTCTGAATAAATTATGTTAAATTGTCAATATTTACAGCATGTAACATTTTTACTAAGTAGACCTGCGGTCAATGCTTCAATGCATTAGTAGAATTTAGTATATTTATGTGTGTATGTGTGTGTGTGTGTATATATATATATATACATATATATAGCCTATAGGAACATTGTAGTTTGCAATGCTTACTTCTGAATCTGAATATCTTCTTGTTTAATGGTTATATATATATATATATTCAGATTCAGAAGTAAGTATTTGAAACTACAATGTTCCTATATATATACATTATATATATATAGGTTTCAGAAATAAGCATTGCAAACTCAATGTTTACTTCTGAATCCTCCTTATTCTATACATTACTAACCTTCCTCAGTTCAGTGTGGTTGATTGATATATGGTTATTTAACGACGGGGATTTACTGCAACTTAGGCCTATAACCGTCGCCGGTGTGCCGGAATTTTGTCACGCAGGAGCGCTTTTACATGCCAGTAAATCTACTGACGTGGGCCTGTCACATTTTTGCATAAATACCATACCGTACCATACCATCGACCTGGGCCGGGATCGAACCTTGGGAGTGGGGATTTAATGGGCTGAATAAGGCTAGATGTCATCTCATTCAGCTGCTTGTGTAAGGGTTCAGACGACGGTGATTTTTTTTTCCTTTCTGTCCCTCCTCAGAGAAATGCTCCCCTATGATGGGACTGACATTACAGTTGCGCAACTGAACCAATCGCTTCGCTTTGGAGGTCACGAAGGGAGGCGAAGTAGGAGAACGACTTCACACCTTCGGAGTACTGTTCGACAATATTGCTGGTCTATAGTGAAATATTGCTATCTGAAGGGGTGATGATTCATTCATACGCCAGTCTTCAGAAGAGTCGGCTACAGCTACAATGAATGGAGGAGGGGAAAATAACCTTTGTCTCTGAATTCAACTCCCATCTCTGAAAGCCCTTTCCCTGACATGCGTTTCTCCAGTGACAGGAAGGAAAAAAATTACTGTACAACTGTGTTAAGGTCTAGGCACTAAATAAGGGTTGTTGAGTAAATGGTATTAATTATCCATTTTATTTTATTTTATTTTATTTTATTGATTGGGCTAAGTGGTATAATATGTCTTTAATACAGATAGATTAAACTACCGTAACAATATAGTTGCCACTAAAAGACTTGGGACAAGTGGCATTTTGATTCTCCTAGTTCTCAAACTAAACGTCCTTGTGCATATGGCGAAGTAGTTCTCCCAGCATAAATTTCATAGCAAACACCAGACAAGTATCCTACTGTTACAGTTGAAAGAGTTTGTCTTCAAAGAGCTAAGCTCGATACATTGTATAAAACACGCATAATCTAAAACAGCATCGTGGCTGACAACCCACACTACTGTGCAAAATATTGCACATTTTTACCCGATAATGTCATCCGCTCTAGTAATCTGTCTTCTTGACGTTTTTCAAAACAGGATTTCAACTCCTTATTGCAACGGAATACAGTCACGAATAGCTGGTTGCCTTGAAAATGAAGTTGTGAGTACTAATAATTATCCGAACGTCAAATACCCAGATCGTCAATTATTCGGATTGATTTTATGAAAACGTTTTTTCAATATTGCATTCTACGTCTTCCATTTTATGACTTCCACTCTTATAGGCTTACTGTTGTGTTTAAATGGTTGAAACTTTTGTTCTTTAAATATAATTTTGGTTCAAATATTTGTAACTTTTGTTCCTTTAATAGAGAAGTTTACACTGTGCTAAGGCACTTCCATAAAAACGTTTGCTGGGGCGTTTTTCAGTTATGACCCAATTTTACGGATTTCTTAATATCCGGATAATGTCAATCCCAAATTAGTTCGGATCGTTGGAGTTAAACTGTATTTTCTTTTAAGTCACGAATGAAAAAAGTATAAGTTACAATAATTAAGCATATAGCCTATTATAATAATTTATATTTGCTTATAAAAATCGCTGAGGTGAGATTTGATTACACGAAAGTCTCATCACGTTATTATTAGGTCTATCCGGTTTCAACTTAACATTTTCAAATATAGGCTACAGTAAAATAATTAATGTAACTCATATAAACATACTGGTTCTATGCAATGGGTTTGTTCTATGATTTCTAAATAAATATCAATATACTAAAGATAATAGATTCCTTGCCACTTGAGCACCATTTCACCATTATATAATCAAGAAGATATGGATATTTTCAATATGAATTAGCCTATAGTTCTTGAGACAATGTAACCTAAGTCGTTACTGCACTTTGTGAGTCTTTCTTAATGCCATAGATAGATGGATTTTTGCACTTTACTTTGAATAATTCAACATAAGGTTCTCCATGCGTTGATTTTTACTATTACTTTATGACAAAACGCTCAAAAGATCTCATCAGTATTCAGAAGAGTTCTACAGCTTGTTAGTCGCAAAGCTATTCAGAGAATTTATAAGAAGTCCATTATGAATCTTGTTCCTTTTATTCCGGGTTTGGTGTTAGATATTTTATAGAAATGCAACAGCGATAAGAAATGATGATTCTTAAAAGGAATGGCTATTTATTTGTTGAATATAATTTAAACTTATGTTTTTCTGTAAATTCCTAATGATCTGCATGGAACTCTTTTTGTTTCTTTCGCCAACCGTCAAAGACATAAATTACTTCTTTAAGTAGGGATAACTATCTTTTATTCTTAGGTCTCTTAAAGCCATTTTCTAATTATGGTAGCCTTTCCGAAATAAATTTCTGGAGAGCAAAATAGGATTCAAATTAACTCTCCTTACAAATTTTAGTAGTATTTAATTAATCATTTCTTGTTAAACAGAGGGAACACGAACGGTAGCATACTGTTGTCAACATGGGTGGTCTGGAATTTATCAATTCAATCGAAAATGCTCCCTAAGATTTTTTCTGATTTCTGTTTTGTTTACTGTACTAAAGGTATATGCTTGACAAAATCTTTCACAAACTAATTTTATTTTTGTACACTACTTTCACAAGAAACCTAATGCATATCAAAACGAAAATGATGTAGGTCTACTAGCAGTTACCTACTAGCAGTTACGTCGCTGGCCATTGATCCGCAAACTCAGGTTCGTTCCCAGATACCTCCTCGGATTTTTCTGAGGTCTGGAACAGGGTACATTCAGCCTCATGATTCAAACTGAGGAGCTATTTAATTAAGAAGTTGCGGCTCCGATCCCGGAAGCCACTGTTAACGGCCGTGGGAGTTGGCAAGCGGACCATAAGCCCCAATCCTGACATCTGCCTATGCTGAATGACGAAGAGCTCAGATGGTAGATCAGTCTCTTCAGGGATGCTGGGCTACGAAGTACAGTAGCTTTATTTTTGTCAGATAAAGACAAAAGAGAATTTCACCTCTAGTTGAACTGGTAGTGAATTAACACCACATACCCTCATATTAAATAAGGATCTTGTGCAAATCTTCTCGCTAATACAATATAAATCTCTTCATTCAAGGAAAACAAAACCTTCAACAATGTCTACCATTTTTGTAAATATAGTACTTGAGAGATCTAGATGTATATGAGAATATACAGAAAGATTCGGAAACGTTAGCTTGCATGGCATTAGAAAATTTTAACATTTTTCTCATATTCGTTTCAGCGATATTATTCAGGCACATACATGCAAAGATAGAAAAATAAATCAGATATAAGCTTGAATATCTGGATGTCATTAAAACTTCACATTTGTCCTCGCTAATATAAATTAATTACTCAGACATGGTATAATGGTAGATTATTGCAACTGCTGCCAGTCAATCTCACAGTTTATAACCAATTTCCTGCAATTTCCAACAATCTGCTATGATTGTCAGTTTATGTTAAGTTACTACAAGTATATACACTGCATTAAAGCATCTGTTAATAATTATAATTAATATTTTTAATTTGATAATAAAACATATCAAGGCTCCTAACACTTACATACGCTGCTTTTACGACACACTTGACTTATACAGCAAACAAAAAGAAGTTCAAAGTTTGTAAATAAATAAAATTGATTCTGTAGAAGGTCATAAATTTGTACTGCATTCTCTCTATTCTCTAAACATTAATGAAGTTGGGCACGTGGGATGGAAGAATAAACGAAAAGAAAGCTGAAAAAAGTTACATTTTCACTCAAAGTTTCGACACAAAAGAAGGCGCCATGAAAGTCATAATTTGACATATTCCACTCATACAATATGCTATGGTTTATAACAGCTCTAGAAGGGTGGAGTCTCTCTGAACTTCAATACTCTGGCGGTACAGTCTGCACTAAATCGAATGTATACCTAAACTGTTTATAGAATGATAGGGGTATTATACAGAGTGCGGAAAAACGATGAGCAAAATATTGTAGAGTAGGTAGGCAGAAGCAATATACGCATTTCGAGGGTAGCCAAATAGGATCAAAGATGCGTTGAAATCGGGTTTTATGAAACATCCTCATTTGCCAGTCAAAATTAAATGTAACTCGCACGACAAATGTGTACTGTAATAGTGTCTGTGTCTCCAACTAATGAGACTTGTATACAGTGAGAATCTAAACATTACATGCCCGTACATTTGCTATAACACATATTCAATATGCAATTTTCATGCTGGCAAACAGCATAGCAGTATAACAAGTACCGGTGTGTTCTTTGTAATACACCAGGAGAGGTCTGAAGCATTTCTGCTGATACCATAATGCGACCAACTAAAAACTGAGCGGGACTGTCCCATTTTGAAACATTTGTCCAGTATTTATCTCGAAAACTCTGGGGACTCTTAAATGTCCCGCTTTGTGGAAAGGCTTTTCTCCCACATGAACAAAGTGGGGACCACTGAGAAACCCAATCTAAAAGTAAACAACCTTAATGTTTTGTTAATGGTTAAGTTAAATTTTTCACAGAATTGTTTGTAACTTTATGATTAGGATTATAATAGGATTTAAAGTAATAATCATTTAAAATCGTATTCAAACTACATCTTCCAAAACTGAACCCCACAAAATCTATGTGTCACACTTTGTCCCTCTATAAAATGATTAATTCATCCCAGTATCCCACTTTGAGCCTCCGAAAAAGTAGCTAGTTTTAGGGCTTGTGGATTATCATGAATTGAGTGATTCATGGTACCCCAGAGGAAAAAATCCATCAGTTTCAAGTCGGGCGACCATGAAGGCCACTGTGTTGGTCTCTAACACGATGTGTTTAATTTTGTAGCATGTAGCGCAATGAAACAGTCTCTACTCTGCACTTATCTGTAGACTGTTTTTCAGCACACTGTATGGCACGTATATCGCCAGTGATCATTAGGCCAATTCTAATATCTCGGAGTGCAAATTAATTAATGTGGTTTCTTTGAAACGTTGAGAGTTGGCGCACAGCTATTAAGCCTCTTAACTGTGAACGATCAACGCCATCGGTTAAATAGTAACCTATAGAATTTGGTTTATGTTAAAACATGGTTTGTCCATTAATTCTATATAAATCGGGATTTAACTGGTTAAATGGAGACAAAACATTTTAACTTTCAACAAGAAAAACAATATTGAATCTACAAGATTATAGATTATTTCTCAGGGCATTCAGCATTTTATTTTGTAATGAAATATCATGTCGTAAACGCCAGTATATAGTGGAAAATAAAACGGCATCACAATTTCACTACATCTACCCGCACAATTGGCAGAGGAAGTATTGCGTTCACCCAGAAATTCGATGTCGCGTTTTCATCATAAATACACGTTTTGAGATCTCCTCAATCCAAAAACGTTATTTCCAGGAGCATGTACGTCTGTGTGTATGTCCATCATGGCAATAACTCAAGATGGAAAATCGTATAAAAATCAATTCTTATCTTTGGGTTAGATATATCTCGGGATATGACAGGAAGATTAACGACAACTTTCTCTCAAATACGGTATTTTTATAATAGGTAGCTTATATAAAAAAGTTAATTAATTTAATTTTACTTTGAACTGTTAAAAGAAAGTCCATACAAAGAAATTCCATCTTAACCTTGGCCAGGGCGAAGGGTGAAAGCTTTTATAAGTTTTATATTGTACTAATGCTTAATGTTACGAAGTACAGAACCTTAAATTCGCACGTTACAAATATCACGCGTAAATTACAGATTTTTTTATGAAACATTCTAGGCTTTCACGGTCGTAGTCAATATTAAAAACATTATCCGGGCTAATAGGCCCTGGTCCAGTTGATATTGATATGCCAAACGTTTCGTCCACAACTACGGCGGCATCCTCAGTGGCGACCCGAGACCCCCCACCACTGAGGATGTTTGACATATCAATATCAACTAGACCACGGCCGACGAGCCCGGATAATATTTTAATGCAGCTTTTATATTGCAATTTTTTCCACTGATTTAAAAATTATCTTTCGCCATGACATCACTTAAAAAGCTAAGATTACGACCACAAAGTGCACCAAAGCACATTCCTGTAACGGATAAGAGTTTCACAAACTTCGTGAGCAAAGGGAACTCATGAACTTAAGGGCGATGGGTGTGGGTCGCAACATAGGGAAGGTTCAGGGAGTCCGCTCGAATAGGAAGGTGATATGAAAGGATGGGGATTCTGTACTTCATTCAAACCCGTACGAATAAAGAAAGTTATACATTAACTACTCTGTATTGGAGCTGTCGTCACTTTGAAGCAAGGCGTTCTTTGACACTGTCAGGAATGTAGGAATAAATTAGTGAATGAGGAGTCATGACTAGCTTTTACCTCTCCTTCGCTGCCTCTCATTCATTATCATACTTGCAAAATTGGTGCTTTTGTTCTTTCAAGTTAAGGTGTGGTTTCAAAAGCACCTACATTTTTTTCTCACTATGTAAATTCATTGTCAGATTTAGTATTGCAAAATTTTTCATAAAATATTAAGTTTTCTTCATCCTACAAAATATTTTCTCCTAATCAGGTACGGTGCAATTTTTTCTGTCTGAATCTGCTCAGAATGGTGCGCAGTAGTCTGGATGAGTCCACTATCGAAATTTTGTCAGTTGAAGGGATGATGATTCACGATAGCCTATACCTTAAGCGCTACGATTTCATCTAAGTGACATCAGGGTTTATAACATTGTTTCTTTAATATTGTTCAAATCTTTAAAACTGGACTGATTCAGACTGAATTTGGTATAGTCAGTTAAACAGGATTTCTTTAATAGTAAAATAAAAATCCGATTCAGTATGTAACATCGTAACGTATCATTGAAACAAAGTTCACGAATCTCCTATATTTTAAAACATGTATTAAATGTAATACATTCAAATAGTTTTAGTCTGTTATTTACAGCAAAACTTAAATCTAAATAATACTTTGTAAAAACTAATTCCAAGGTGTGAAAATTTCACTACTATAAATGTAACATTTTAGATACAGAATATCTTTCAGCACTTCCCATTAAAACTTCCAGGTTAACACATAGGCCATATATCGAGTTATTTAGCTTTAATTACACTAAATGACATCGAACATGACTTTCGAAGTTCGACTGTTCAGTAAAAAGAGGAAGAAAGCACGTGGATAGCATATTATATTAACCGTAAATTCCATGCTATGTGTTGCATAGTTCAATGTCAGAGAGCAGTACTTTACTAACAGGATGAACAATCTAGACAACCTTGATGGGGAAATCCTACTGAGAATTCTGTCATCTTAGTCTTTATGTATAGGACGTGTCATTTAATTATACACACGCAGAATGCATTCCTCAATACATTTAGTACTCGAAACAGCGCATTTGGAAATTTACAAAGCTCACAGAATTATGTGATGTTAACATGTTTCATGTAAGCTAAAAATCTCATACCCTATTCAAATTATTTTGAAATCATCAAGAGAAAATCATTCACAAATAAAGCTTGCACTGGGTTTATTGAGAAATATTAATTAAAAATAAATTAGGTATTCTACTTCCTTAAGTAGACCTATACTATTTTTGCGAGACTAGAAATATGCCTATACTTTACGTATAGGCCTATTCTGAACTGGTTTGTTGGTTTGTTTGTAATAGATTTTTATTTTACTTAGGACTGTAACCTCGTAGAATTTTCTACAGTCTGTAGTTAAACAGATATGGACTGTCGGATTTACACTCAAATAGGCTAAAGTGCAATTTCCAACGACCTGAAAATTACATCCTTGCATAAACCTGTTACCTCCCCTATTGTAGGGGCGTTTATGCGGCCCAAACCGCCTTGACCTTACAGGACCGTGACCTGTCAGATGATGAAGTTTTTTTGGTCACATACATACTTTTCTGACCAGACAAGGACATTGAGGGCCTCCCCGGAAGAATGATCAGACCAATGCCGGGACCATCTCCAAGACAACACGTTCATATAGGACGATACACATCAGTCACACATACATTCATGCCGAATAAGGCGCGGACGGGATAAAGATAATAATGACGGCCAGACGACCACGATGGTCCAAAGTTTCCGACATTCGTCTCAAAGATGAGGAAAAAAACTTGGAAAACCTATCTACTGTCCGTTCCTGATGTCCTGAGAAAAAAGATGCGGATCGATAACGTAAGTATGCGAACTTGGTATGAATACTCAAACCCTACTGGGTAGCGGCCAAGCCCATTCAGACACACCCCCTAAAGCCCTAAGCCCAATTTACATTCTTTCGCTTCACAGGTCAATAGTTTCCTTGTGATTTGTGAATGTCTTAAAATCAAAGACATGCGAACGTAACTTTGAAAGTATTGTGTGCATGGTACGTTCAATATTTACTTACATACTCCATGACAATAGACAACTCCTAAGTAAGCTAAAGGAATAGGCTATTATCTATTTTATGGAACGCGAAGGTTCATAGCCGCGCTTACCTGGGCCCGCCATTCAACCCTATTCTGTGTTAACTCTATCCAACCATTCCTCGCGAAGTCTACTTCCCTTAAATCTATCTTAATATTGTCCTTTCAGTATTACTATAATTAATTTAGAAAATAGCACTGTAGTATTACTTATCTCTACAAATTTCAGCATGGGTTTTGCTAGCTGGTGAACCGTATTTTTCTCCCGTTACAACCACTGATTACTTCATTTCTGAAGACATCTGAAACGGACAGTAGGAATCAGGCCCGCTGCGTGAGGAAAGCGAACACATCTTAAACGCCCCAGCGGTGGATTACAGGCATGATATAAAATAAGCATGTAAAATATACAAGGCGGTTAGTTTTGATACCGGTCCTTAAAGTATTACGGTTATAACTACTTGTAAAGTTTCTTCTCTCTGTGATTTAATAATAATAATAATAATAATAATAATAATAATAATATATGCATGTCGTCGAGCACATAATATGCTATTGAGACTGTCAGGAATATTTTTAAAAAGATCTATAATACGTTGACATGTCAATTAAAAATCGTCAGCAATGTAGAAGGTCCTCTGAGTTAGCCAGTCAGTTTTTTTATCCTACTGATAAATATTAGCCTGTTTGGAAGCTTGTTACAAATTCTGGGCGCCTAATAGGTGATCTGGACAGAAGTATGTAGTTCATCATCTGCATATGTTTCCTAATCTCTTGATCACAAACTGGCTGACAGCTTGAATCCTTGCGAGGCATTAGTCGAGAACATGCATTTAAAAATTCATATCCAATATGCGGAGAATAATCTTCATCCTGACAAGTTCTCACAGCTTGCTAAATCATTGTAGGCCTAACTTCTAAGCCTGTTGAAATCTTCTTTGCCACTCTTATAGTTTTGCTTATAAACGAGTACGCATTCCACACAAAGAAGAATAAAATACGTATATGCTATACCAGAAGTATACAATGTAGAAGAGTGAGTAGTGTTATACATCTTGTAAAGCTAAAACAAGATTAAAGTAGCTCATGTAATTTAGCAAGTTTAGCATTCGCTTTCAATTCAGTCCTTTTTTTTTTTAACATCCTCAACTGTTACTACGTCACCAAACGCAGTATAATGATTTTCAAATAATTATCAAAATAATAAAAAATCCTGAGGTGATCTGAGTAGCGGCAGGTTAAAATATGATTTTCTTATTTTCTAGGTAACCGTTTTTTGGTGAAAACATTGTAAAAGAAAATTTAATTTTTATTTTGATATTAACTTTTATCTTAGTTTAATTTGACGTCATTAAGAAATTCAAACTTTATTGGAATGAACACCGAAAACGTGCGTTAAACAGGCCTAGTCATTTATTTTGAAAGCACAGTCTTAAAGGATGTAGCCTAATAATTCGGGGTTTGCTTTGAATCGGTCTCTTATAGAGTTGCTCATAGCCTATCGTTGATATAAACAAAAGATCGGCAATCCTGACTTTCTAATACAATTTATAATTATCTAAGTGCAATAAATTTCAATGTAGCTGATCTCTCTATCCCGGTTTATAATGTAATTAATGATCCCTAAAATACTAGGTTTCTGTTTTCAAATTTATAGATTCTTCCCGATACAGAATGATGGCATGCGTAAATACGACAGGCCTATGTTAGTAAATTTAGCTTAAAAACATGTAAAAGAACTCCACGGAAGAAGTAAGACTCCCGGCGACGGTTGAATAATCATGGTTCATAACAAATAAACATTAAACATTGTACACAAACACTGGTAGGCTTACCGAATTCTCTCCTTGTGGACGTTCCATGAACTACCTTGAGACAAACACCAACCTTGGCACATCTTCAAGTTTTTTTTTATTCTTGTGAAAGCGCTCATTTACATTACAATAGAAACGATTTAGGCGATTGATATATTCTTTCTTTTCTCGGAACGGAATTCAAATTACTTGGATGCGTAAGGTTGTAGTAAATGACTCACTATGCGTTTACTATGTTGTCTATAGTATTTATACACATCAATGTTCGAAAATTCTTTTTATATCATTCTGCCATGTAATAATAATAACAATAAAAATTCTTTAATTAGGGTTCTTCCACAATGTTGTGGTTTATCTTAAAAATTAGCGCATAATATTTATACATTCCAATTTTAACTAATTTTGCTCCTCCACTGTTGTCTGTCCATCGTAGCTTAATTTTGTAATCCTCTAGCTACCATGCTCCCCATTATACCATCCATCGAGGTATCAGTCGGCCTTCCTTTTATACAGTGCCAGTATGGTACTTTATGAGACTGTGTGGGGGACGAAAAAAATGTCTGTCCGTCTAACTGTCTGTCCGTCTAACTGTCTGTCCGTCTAACTGTCTGTCTGTCCGTATGTCCGTATGTCCGTCTGTCCGTCCATGTGTCTGTACGCACCATAACTCAAATACGCTTTTTCGGATTTTCATGAAACTTGGAAAACACATTTATAATGTCCATGCGAAGAACCCTATTGATATTGAACCAAATCGGTTCACCGGTACCTGAGTAATGCCCAATTTAGTGCCTATTTTAATAGATTATATTAGAAAGGCGCCATAGCTCAAATACGCTGTATCAGATTTCCATGAAACTTGGTATACGTATTTATGACGCCCATGAAAAGTGCCCTATTGAATTTGAACCTAATCTGTTGACTGGTACCGGAGTAAAACCCAATTTAGTGTCTTTTTTAAAGGCGCAATAACTCAAATACGCTTTATCGGATTGTTATGAAACTTCGTATACGCATTTATAATGTCCATGGAAAGACGTCTATTAATATTCGACAAAATCGGTTGGCCAGTACCGGAATAATGCCCAATTTAGTGCCTAGTTAATATATAAGAAGTCGCGATAACTCAAATTTGCTTTATTGGATTTTCCTGAAACTTTGCATACCCATTTACAATGTACATGGAAAGACGTCTACAGATATTGGACCAAATCGGTAGACCGGTACCGGAGTAAAACCCAATTTAGTGTCTATTTTAAAGACGCGGTAACTCAAATACGTTTTACCGGATTTTTATGAAACTTGGTATACACATTTATAATGCCCATGGGAAAACGTCTATTGATATTGGATGAAATCGGTTGACCTGTTTGGGAGTAATGCTCAATTTAGTGCCTATTTTATGGTAATATACGTACTCGAAAGAATTTATGAAATGCACATCAGTTATCATGACAACATAGCCTATTGTTTTACTGTGATCTTATAAGGCTTTGGCAATTAAAATACAGTTAGCTATGACAAATAACACTATTACTTTACATGCGCTTATCCATCTAGACCGTTAAACTGACCCAGATGGCCGAGATGGTAACGTCTTGGCCTCACATTCTGGAGTTCCATGGTTCAAAACCCGAAACCGGCCAATTTGATTACTTTTTTGTATTCTGCATATCATAACTGCAATCATAATTGATTAAACAAAAACATACTGGCACTCTGTTACATAAGTTTACCTGATTTTATTTGTCTTCTATCAGGTTCCCAGTTCATCACCACCTCGGGCAATCTTCTAATATTCGTTCTTTTCACACGACCGTACATGTTAATAATAATAATAATGACCAATAATAATAAATCACTTGGTAATAATCTAATTGCATGTGTGAAGTAGCATAATCTTACAAGCAGTTGGTGAACATTGTTGGGGTAAATTAATCAAATTTGTTCAATGTTTCCTGCTCTCCCATAATATTTTTATAGAAATGTAATTTCGTTATGTTATTCAGTATAACTTTGAAAAGAAAATACTGACGAAACCGGTTAAATCATTACTGTTTGGATGGAATAGAGATAAGTTTCAGCATTAGATCTTCACACTCGACACAATACACTGTATACAATCCATCAGCAAACAGGCTAAATCAATAATGGCACGTAAATAAATAAGGACTGTTTAAAATGAAATATAGGCTACTTGCATTAATGTGTAGTTTTAACATTAATTTTGGCTTCAAAGTTGACCATAATCGCTAGCATTTATAATTTGTTTCGTTGTTATGAACTTATCATTGACTGAATCACCTATACGGCTTTGAATCGAGATATTGAGACGTTCTGATCGACTTTAAAATATAACATTTTGTTTTTATTTTACCAGAATACTTATTAAATCTCAACGGTAAGCAAATTAGTTCAACCGCAGCGAGAAAATATTTCGATTGATAGGTCTTACCTCACACATACGAAGGCTAATGATCCCGTATTAGCTTTGAAAATATTTTCATTTATCGAGTTTGTGGCAGCTCGGCCGCTGATTGGCTGTCTTCGAGAGCCAAACAAAATGGCTCTAGGTAATTTAGGCCTCTAGGTAATTTTAATGAGCAAACAGTCCCTAGAACCGGCTCATGAGGCAGCTAGGGACGATTTCCATATTCCAAGATATTTCCAAGGAATAATTTGTAGGAAGAAGAGGTTCAGTAAATTCCCACTTAGGTTCGTTATCAAATATTTAAATTACTGAGAAATTGTATAAAATGTACAAATGTTGCAACGATCGGGTTTTGCAATGAACTGAATAATGAGCAGGGCCCGGATTTTGATGACGTCATTTTTTAACTTGTACATCATGGACATTGCCCACTGGTGCAGATATTCTCATCATGACTCCTAGATTATAAATGTGTCATTTTAGGGTTTTTTTGGTCATTTTCTTCATTTTTAATTTTTAGGTCATTTTTAGAATTCAATGTCATTATTTGGTCATTTTTGGTAATTTTACGGTCTTTTATTTTCACATTTCATATTTTAGGTAATTTTTATTTTATTTTAAAGTTATTATTCGCTCATTTTGTGTTGTTTCTTGCATTATGTACAGAGTTTTTGT
The DNA here is from genome assembly GCA_964059195.1 of Ectobius pallidus. Lineage (NCBI taxonomy): Eukaryota > Metazoa > Arthropoda > Insecta > Blattodea > Ectobiidae > Ectobius > Ectobius pallidus. The sequence goes on along the minus strand of CAXKWD010000010.1, from coordinate 25,492,319 downwards.
GAATTTACTTACATTGAATATTATCGGATCTCTAAATAAGCATTAATAAATAGATCTTGTTATAATTATAATTTGGATACAGAAAGACGGTGTTTGCTGTTTGCATTTAGGCCTAACAGTATGTACCAATTAAGTAATTATAAGCCTATAATACAACATAATGTAGAATAGACACAAAACTGACGAATACACAATCATTTTCATACTAAATTTTGGGTAACTATATTATTACTTTTTGGGGCATTTTTGTATTTTTCCAGTCATTTTATAGCTCATTTTTTAAGTTTGAGTCATCAAAATCCGGACCCTGGTAACGAGCGTGGTTTCTGCAGACGACAATATCCAAAATGAGTAGGCTAGTACTGAATAATAGACCTCGCATCTAAACAAATGTCAGATTTTCTGTTCATCTTGAAACGGAATCAAAAAAGAAAAAAATTACACGTGTCGTATTATGGATTTCAAGGAACAATTGTGTCAAATTAGAAGAAAATCAAACACAACGTTTGGTCGTCATTGCGTAAGAGACAAATTTACAGACATAATGCCGAGAGCCCGAATTAAAACAGGATCTCGCTTCGCTCGGTCAATAATACGAAATCCCCAGTGGTTTTGCATATCAGAGAGGCAATGGTAGAAGAAGATATCCTGTGTTTGCTTTCGATATTAATGCAGCGGCGAGACCTGCTGTTCATCAGACTCCGTAAGTGTTGACAGCTTAATATCTTAGGTTACTGCTAGTCATTTTAATACTAGCAAATTATAATATGCTTTATCACCTCTCGGCAGGAGGTTTCCGCACATTCAGACAACTTATTGACTGCATAAAATCTTATTCAAAGAGGTGTTAACATCTCTTCGTGATCAATTCTTCTGATCGACTCTCTCCGTAAGATGTCTTTGAATGACTGTATATTTCCGCGTAATAACTTCCCTCGTTAATTAGTTGTCATCGCGTAAGTGGGAAGGTCTTAAATCGCGGAAATCTTTCACAAAAGTTCTGCTGGATAGAAATTTACTTCGGTGGAGTACAGCACGCAATTATTCTTTTATTTGCGTTATCACACCCACGTCGCGGCGTCGTATTTGCTTGCAAGCTCGTTGGTTTCTCTCATTGCAATTCTTCCGTGTACCCAAGATGTTTACCTCAGTGTCACAAAGTTACAAAGTAGCAGTTACAGTCAATAATATGATAATATCGGCGAATGATCTTTTTCCTGCTTACTTAAAACATACAGAATCACTGTTCTGCACATGATATTACAAAATCAGAGAATAATTCAATAATGTGATAAAGGAATGTTAGGTCTATTTGAAAGTATATTATTTTTTCCAAAAGAAAGAAACAAGTAGGTTTCTAAAAATTGTGCGGAAATGTTTTTATTACATTAATATAGGTTAAGTAATAATCAAGTGAAATCGTCAGTGGGCTCTACGTTTGAAATCAATGAGGAAGTTTTCAGTAGAATAGCTGGTCTCCATAAGTGGTAATGATAACAAAAGAAATAAAAAATCCTCACATTTTATGTAAAGCAATATTTTGTTAATCTTATATCTCTGCTTTTATACAATTTTTGAGGTGACGAATTCATACACCAGTAACAGTAAAAAGGATATTAGGTCTACCGTAATTATTAGTTAGCCTATCATATAAAACATATAATTAAATATCCAGTACCATTTAGACTGAAACATAGAGTAAGCGGAAGCATTGTAGGAGTGCGCACTCAGTTATCTAATCCTCATTAAAGGGCTGTATTATTTAATAGGGAAGGGAAAAAAAGTCGAAGTTTGTATACGAGATGGGATTGGATTCAGATAGATTTCAATCCCGCATGTAAACATGGTAATGGTATGCTGTTGTCATCTGATATAAGTAAGTTAACTTATGCTATCAGTCATTAGCCGTCCATTACACATGTAAGTACAATTTAAAATAGTTATATGAAATCTGAGCAGACCATTAAGCTTTAACGTAGTGTAAGAATCGGTCATAAATTTTTGAAAGTTATTTACAACTCGAATGATTATTTTATTATAAGTGTTATCGTTTAGAAAAAATATATGAACGTAAATATTGTTGAAATGTTTAATTTACTTTTGCTTTGTTAGTCGTTTTGTTTCATAATGTGTACTTGCATGATAACTAAAATGTATATTCTGTTCAACATAGAATTTCCGCCATATAACGTATGATGGCACTTATATAGGGTGTGTATTCCTGTTAGAAAATTATATCATCGTAAACCACGTAGATGTTTCTCTGGCAGTGGTTACTGAAATGTATGCATTAATTCATAGTTAGATGTCAGAATCACATGTTGTATTCCGTCCAGTAATGCGGGATCGTGCCAAGGACTGTAATTAATGTTTTCCTAAGTTGGAGAAATTCAAATGAAAGCTGGGTATTTGTCTTCTTCAGTCTCCAGTTACGCACACTTCCTGAGCATTGAGTACACGAGGAATGCAATGGCACCTAAAGGTTATATAATTAAGGTCAAGGAAGAGTGAATCCTCATGAATAATTTGGGTGCGTCCCACAGTTTGCAGAGTCGTTTATCAGAGACTACAATATCAAGTGAAACTGGCAGGAATAGGATCTCTCAGGATTTTTATTTATTTCAACTTACGTGTTACAACCCAAGTTTCACCTAAAGGTATATCACGGGATACTTAAACAATTTGTTTATCTTCACGCATCAAACATCTTAATCGAAAAATGTTCTGGTGCTGATTTAGCCTACGTCTTCATATCCCTAGCAAAATAGCATGCAGTATTTGCATGTGTTTAAGGATAAACATCAAGATTATTACTTATTATTATTTTTATTATTATTATTATTATTATTATTATTATTATTATTATTACTACTACTACTACTACTAATGTTGTTATTAAATACAAGCACAATCAAATACGTAATATGTTTCAGGTTTAAAAAGATGATTTTCAGCCGAAAGAGCAACATGCTCGGGCTCGAGTGCAGTTTAATTTCAAAATTTCAATTATATAAAAAGTAAATAATGAAAAATATAAAAGTGCCAAAAAATAAAAGCAAGACTATACACACACAAGTCAAAATCACACACAAAAAAGAAAAAAATCAAAGCACAAGAAATAATATACACACGTTACTGTTAGTGCATAATTATGAAATTTAAAAAAAGTATAGGCTATATTACGTAATGTAAAGCCTAAATATTATTTCCAAAATATATAGGTTTATTACACACTTTCATTTCCTGACTTGAATCAATTCGAGTACTTTCTAACATTAATCTATTTGAGTACTTTTTCCTTAAATCTTATGATCGAATTATAAGTTAGGATTTATTTTAATAAAATCAATACGGTATACATTTTTTGGCCGAAATTGTCTCAGTCATTGTTCAGTAGCAATTAATAAACAGGCAGAAACTTAAAATGTAGTTCTTCTGTTCAGAAAGACGGAAGTATAATCTACTGATGTCCTAAATATTCGACCATGATCTAATCAGATTGGAGTCAATGTGACTGAAATGTATGCCTTCCACGTTCCCCAGCTGTTGCGGAAACACCTTGTAGCCCACAAATCAATTCTTTCTTGGAATATGTATAGGTCAGAACATGTGGTTCCTAAAATCATAGAATCTAGGTCATATTAGTTTGAAATAAATATAGCCTACACTTAACATTCTGAACATTCGTGCCTTTCCAAACATATCAAACAGGGTGTCCATTCCAATGCTTATTTCCACTGACACATTTTATACAAGGCTGAAGTAAAAGTTTCCTTCAGATATTCAGAGCAATTATTGTTCATATTGTAGCCTATATTAAAAAAGTACATTATGCAACGTGCCTATAATGTTTTTGAAACGCTCGCAGCTCAATTCATAATTTTCATACGAGCATCTTAATTGTCATTAAGGTCAAGTTGCCTACGACTGTTTTTGTTCGACCACAATTAAATGTCAAAGTTCTGAGTTTTCAAAATATCTTGTAACATTGATCAAATATTCTGTCTCGGTGATGAACTGCAAGTAAATTCTCTTATTCTGCAAATATAGCAGGTGACAAGGCATGCAGGCAGCAGGGCTTCTCTTAGGCGTATTAACCTCAAAGCAACACACATTAAAACACAATAAATGAATCCAATTTATTTGATTAAAATTGGTATTAACAGAATTGATTTTATTTTGACACAAATTGTTTATTATGCAGTTTGAATTGCTGTTTTAAATGCTTGAAGATTGTACCGTGTACGATATTATTCGATACCACAACAGTGGTTATAATGAAATTTTGTATTATAATGGATTCCAGTATGACATAATATATATAAGCGTATTACAGTATGATCGAACAAGAAGTGTATAACACTACAGTATAACCGTTTTATTTCTTGTTAATTTTCTCGGAACGTTTCTCACTGACTAATTTTACTCGAAAAGTTCTATCCTCAGTAATTTGATTTTTACATACAGGTACCGGTATTATTAAATCAACCAATATTGTGGAATTATATTTTATTAAAAAATATATTTGTTGAAACTGCAGGTTTCTTCATATTAAGCAAGAGAACCATTGTTTTTTACTCATCTTACAAATTTAAACTTTTTTCTTATTTACAAAAAAATCAACAATTTCTCGCTAATAACTGTCCAAATATATAATTCCTCATTGTTTATTTGGGGTATGCCTTGGTACAGTTGGTTGAGGCACAACGATGAGATCGTTGGGAATTTTCCATTGGCCTAATCCAAGGTGGCACTATGGCCCTGGGGCCGACTCTAACAGAAATTATTATATCAGGAGCAATCCGGGTATAAAGTCGGCCTGTGCTTAAGGCTGACAACCTTAGCTCATTCATGTGCAGAATGTTTAAAAATCTGGAAACCTCACACAAACTCCCGGAATGATAAGGAATCCAAGGCCTGTAAAAGGACCTCTTTACATTTCGATTGTTTCTTAAATGTTATCTGCAAAAATGATAATACGATGGCTACCATGTACCGAAGAAAACTATTTAAATGTTTCATCTATAGGCTATACACACCGGTAGAAATTAACTCATAAGCAGTAATAAATACTTCCTATGTACAAAATCTGCAATTATTGCATTCTATAAACGTGTTTGTATGCCTAAAACCTGACTAATCAAACTCTTTTCACATGTTGAATTGGGTTATATGATTCATTACAAAATTTTAGCATATATTTGACAGTTTGGTTTAATTTAGACTAGACTTAATTTAAGTTAGTTAGCCTATTTTAAATATAATGAAGCAAACACGTTGTGTTTTAATGACCCGAAATTTGCAAAGTAGGCTACAAAAATTTCTTCAACTCTTGAATAATAATACATTTCAGAACTGTGTTGCTGAATGAATTAACATCTTTCTCATCAATATGTAGACCTACCCTACCGTTACCAACTAGGACTATGACGTTTATTTCGAATCTGGTAGACTAAAGACTAAGGAACACGCTACTGCTTCATAGACAATCTGTAGGGATTAGGACATTATAAATTTTCCAGTTAACTGATTACTATTCTACTGCATTTCGCTTGAGTTTCATTTACTTTTCTGCAATTCCACGACATCCCAGTCTGAGTTTTTGGTCCGAAAGAAGCTATTTTCATAATTATTATGTACTAAAACTATAGTTTATTCTGAAAGACTTAAACACAAAAACCACAGATCCAGAAGCGAGCGTCATTGTCATTAAACCAACGATGTTCTACCTGAATTGTTATTAGTAACATTATTTTTATTCTGACGATTATTATTAGTATTAATAAAAATAACAATAATATTTCTCATTTCTGAAGAAGATCTAAATTTAAAGATTAGATTATAATTGAAAGTTATCCAATAATTTATTGATCTTTGTTACATCATAGAGAACATAAACACAGTCTGAATTTTAAAGAGATGAGTTACTATCATAATTATTAAATGCCGCATGCCTGCAGAAATAGATCATCAGATAATTTGTTAAAGTACAATACAACTCGAACATAGTCAACTATGCATTAATCAACACTTCCAACTGTCTTTTACTGCATAAACTTGCATTAGTTATTTACTGTTGAGTGATTGACGCAATGTTAATCTTGTCATGGTGTTCAATGCTCACAGATATTTGTCACATATCATACTGTTACTTTCTCATAGATAATATCTGCAAGTTCAGATTTATTTTCTACTGTGTACAAGCTTCCTAGTGCAGAGATTAATTGCATGAATAAATTTGCACTTAAACTGCTCACATTAGAAATTATGGATATAGTAACATTATTCTCCTAGATTGTGTATATTCCTGGTATAATTGCTACATATGTATTACTTATTAGTTTATTACTTAAGGTGAGCTGCTGGCTGCACGTCCCCTCCACACCACCGGGCGCGCTTGCCTCCCTTCTTGTGATCAGATCAAATAAACGTCAGTGACTTCAGCAGAAATTATATAAAAATATGCTATTGTTTTAAACATTTATGAAACCTCATGTAGATTACAAATTGTACAGTAACCAAGAATTAAACATTACTATAAATTAAATTAACTTTTAAATGCATTAAAATTATAAAAGAAAAATGTACCCATTTAAAGTGTAGCAAATTGAAAAATAAGCAATAGTGTAAAATGGCGATGAAAAAATGTGAAATACAATATATATATATTGCATTTCAAAATTTTATAAAAATGTTATAATTATTTATATTGCGTATGTGCGAGAAAAATAGGACCATTCCCACAGACGGAATGATAACATTGCAATATGAAGTCATGATAGAGAGGAAAGGCGCCTAACATCGGATAGGTTCCTAATATTGGATAGCAAGATATTAGCTACAGGACGTGCTCCACCCTGATGTAATTATGTGGAATCACTACCCTATTAGGATACCACTTTGGTGTGATGAGCTGGAAGGGGTCATTTGAAAATCTTCTGCGTGAGAAGTTTATTATTGTTTTCTAGCGTTGTGAGTTTTTGCAGAGGAGAATTTACCAGCCTCTACTGCAAAGAAGATATGTGCGATAATTATTCACATCTTTCATTAAAGTTGTATTATAGTGTACATTATTTGTGGTGTATTTCATTATGCTTGTGTGAACAGTGGGAGGGATAAATTAATATATTTAATGCCACTGTTAATGCCTAATATGGGATATTGGCAATAACCTAATATCGAATATCCGATATTGTGTGAATTCAGTCAATTAACACTGCTAAATTCATCATTTGTAGATGGCTCATGTACAAACAAAACCTTCAGGAGAAAATTGGACCATAATTCAATGACGAAAGATATGGAAACAATGAGAAAAAATAAATGGGCTATTTTAAAGCATTTAAAACCTTTACAGTGTCAAGGTCAACTTTGGAGAACTACGCAAAGATTCAGGTAAAGATTCTGTGACAGTGCTCCAAAGATTGGAACAATAGTATATTCTACCAGAACGTCTGGAAAACAAATTAGTGAAGTATTATTTAACAATGAAGGAACGAGAGGCCTATTATGGCTTGCGTGGCAACTAGCATAAGAAATAATTAGTAACACCCTTTCTCTGAGAATTCAGGGAAAGCATGTTAAAAAGTTATTAAGAATTTTTCCGGTAACATCCAAATCTAATAAAACTTAATATAAATTTTCAGCCTCTGTACTAGTATATTCAAAACCACATATAACGTATTAAGCCCAAATATGAAAGATTTGGAAAGAAAACAGATTAAAATTTTATTTATGATATGTATTAAGTAATTTATGCATTGGCAAAATACATATAATAATTTTACATATTTTGTAAACTGCAAGTTAGTTGAGAATGTTCATTGCTTGATTGAATTAAAATATATGTTGCATGAAATATTATTAATACAATAAAGCACATTTATAGCTAAAACATCACATAACATATGGATCTAAAATCTGTTGGAATATTTGAACATTATGGTTAAACTTAGAGTATGCAAGATTAAGAAATCATAAAGATTGAATTGTAATTATCACCAACATCAAAGTTAGGTTAAAAGTGGAAAGTTTTTTCTTATGTGTGATTAACTATAATTTAATGAAGATGGAATTGAAGAATATTTCATTTAAATAAAGTGTGGAAAAACACTTATATCCAATGCTAAACGTAAAGTGTGCAAGTATTTCACTCTTGTCCTTTGATGAAAAATACATGAAAATGTCATATATGCACCTTTGAAGTTACTATAAACATGTATTTTATTATGAAGTAAGTTTATGTTTAGTCTTTCATTTAACTTACAGCACTTGATTTATTCTTGAATACTGAGCTGTATTTGTCTAACCTGTAGAATGTCAAGGTGCCTCGATGTAAATTCCACAACTTCCTTCGTTAGTGGTATATTATATACTATATAAGTGGTATATTATATACTAACAACGATAAGTTCCAAATACAAATGAATTTGTGGAATTTACAACGAGACATCTTGAAATTCTACAGGATAAACAAATACAGCTCAGTATTCAAGAATAAATCAAGTGTTGTAAGTTAAATGAAAGACTCTAAACAGAAACTTACAAGTATCTTTCATAATAAAATACATGTTTATAGTAACTTCAAAGGTGTACATATGACATTTTCATATCTTTTTCACCAAAGGACAAGAGTTAAATACTTGCACACTTTACATTTAGCATTGGATATAAGTGTTTTTCCAAACTTTATTTAAATAAAATATTCTTCAATTCCATCGTCATTTAACTTGTAGTTAATCACACAAAAGAAAAAACTTTTCACTTTTAACCTAACTTTGATGTTGGTGATATTTACAATTCAATCTTTATGATTTCTTAAATTTGCATACTCTAAGTTTAGGCCTAACCATAATGTTCAAATATTCCAACAGGTTTTAGATCCATATGTTATATGATGTTTTAGCTATAAATGTGCTTTATGGTATCAATAATATTTCATGCAACATATATTTTAATTCAATCAAACAATTAACATTCTGAACTAATTTGCAGTTTAAAAAATATGTAAAATTATTATATGTATTTTGCCAATGCATAAATTACTTAATACATATCATAAATACAATTTTAATCTGTTTACTTTCCAAGTTTTTCATATTCGGGCTTAATACGTCATGGTTTTGAATATACTATTACAGAGGCTGAAAATGTATATTAAGTTTTATTACTAAATTGTACTAGTGGAATTCTACAAAACTTCAAAATGAAGTTCATTAATTATCCAAATCTATCTTTTTGGAAGCTGCAAGCTGTTTTTAGTAGCCTTTTATAACTTCGTTGGAAACTTCGGACAGAGATGGCGATGAAGAAAAAGAGCACAACACTGAATGCTTTTCCTGTGGTGGACTGTTTACTAAGGTCGAAAGTAATGTGCCAATGTGCCAAAGTCAGTGACTTGATAAATTTTACATGTGCCGGATGCCTCAGTAGTTAACCTGACACCTTCATTAATGGTGCCCTATATTGAGATATACTAGTATCCGATATTAGGAAACCATTTTTATTTTAGTGGTTTGATTACTTTTAAAGTTAATGGTAATTTCAAGGTTTCTTGTCATGATTTTTAAATTTATAATTGATGTTTATTGTTAAATAACAATATTGGTAACAAATTAACAATACAATAAAAGTTTTATGACAAAAATATTTTTTGTGATTAGTATAAACATTTTAAAAATTGCTTAGGCATGGAGTTTATTGCAATCCAATTGCTTTTCCAATATTCTTCCGTTAAGGTAATTTGTATGTTATTTGGGAGAATTTCATTTTTGAGTTTTAGAGATTTTAAGTTCTGCAGCTAATTTATAAGTTAAAAGTATGAAAAACTGATCAATTATTCAATCTTAGTATAATAATTTTCACCATATAACGTCAAACAATACTGAAATGTATACACTACTACTTAGCTTTAATATAATTAACAAAATATTGCAATGAATGAAAAAGTTTTACTTAAGCACGTGGAACAAAAATGGAATTTTTATTATCCTTGTAGGACAGTACATTATGCAACAAACCTAATAAAATTGCATTTCATTAGGATACGAGTTAGCACATTATGCAATGAGCCTATAAAACATTTTATTAAAATACTACCGCGGCTAGGGAGACCGACTGTTAAGACTGAAGTAATTCCCTGAAGTACTGAAGGACTTGGAAATCGAGTCCTGCGTAACTTAATATCGAATTATAAGCAAAGAACAAAACCCGGGCAATTTGCACGAAATTTTACACACATACCCAGTTTAGCTTGGAAAGTAACGCGGTCAACATTAAAATTCAAACAAACTCTACCTTCCCTTGAAAAATTCTATTTTCTCAAAATATTACACTGAATATTTATAAAATGCAATTCAGTTCTCATGACAACAGTATATTGTTTACAATGTTCACATAGGGCTTTGGGAGCTACATGTACAAATGCTGAAGCTATCGATGTAATACGAGTACACTGGTGTAAATAAATAATAAAAAAATAATCAACGAAAATAATGCACATTGTGATGCAGTCACACAGCTTTCTCCACCCTCGACATGGAAAATATCACTTCCTTACTTCACATTTTGATGTCTCAGTCCAAGTGTGTGCCAACATATTTACTACGAGGGACGTCCACAAAGTAAGTTTTCCTAGGTCCGTTTACAGAAACAAAACACAATGTCAAGTAAATAGTTATTGCAACAGACAGCCAGTGTTCAGCTATTTTTCAACATATTCGATACCGAAATCGAGACTTTGCCATACCGTGGGACCAACTTTTGGATACCTGTGTCGTAGAAGTCTGCCGCCTAGGATTTGAACCACTGTGTGACAACCATCTTCGCCTCTCTATCATTATTTGTCATTTCGTAAGGTGTAGGAAAAAATTTAAATCACCGGGAGCGAGGTCCGTGCTTTAGGGTGAATGTTTAAACACCTCCCAGCCGAACTTCTGCAGGAGGTTTGCTAGGAGGTTTTTAAACATCCACCCTACAGCCCGGAGCTCGCTCCCAGTGATTTCCCTCTTTTCTTGCACCTAAAGAAATGGCAGGGAATGATAGAGAATGAGAGAGAAGAGGAGATGTTTGTCCCACAGTGGTTCATATCACTGGCGGCAGACTTGTACGACGCAGGTATTCAAAAGTTGGTTCCACGGTATGACAAATGTTTCAATTTCGGTGGCAAGTATGTTGAATAATAGTTGAATACTTGCAGTTCTGTTGAAATGTATATGTCCACAAACTCGTGTTTTGTTTCTATAAACGGCCCCAGGGAAACTTCTTTGTGGACGGCTCTCGTACATCAGAAATCGGTCCACTGATACGTTATTCATAGGTGTAGGCTTTGTATTGGTTGAGAAATAGGGATGTTTATCTTAGACCCTAAGCATCTAAAAGGAGACAAATTAGGATGGAACATTTTCAGATCTATGAGAGCAGTATATTATGTCCCAGGATTTTGAGGAAGAAAGTGTGAAAGTGATATTGAATTTCTTTTTTAATTCAGCCCCTATACGGTTGTAAGTTATGGTATCATGAGAGTGAGAAACAAGATTTTCCGCAAAAACAATACAATTTTATGTTACCGGAATTTCTGTTTCTTCTTATTTCAATCCCTCCCAGGTATGGTGTGTCGAAGCAACGGGGTGCAAAATTCGACATCGTCGATGAGCCATAAAAAGCTATATCAAGCGTTTTCTGATGGAATAGTTTGAGTGTGTTTTCTTTCTTCCTCATTTTAAATTCTACATAAGTTAATTTCAAATTGGAAAATACAAAACCAGGGTGACGCCGGGCTTTTTAAGTTAGTGTTTAATTAATTATCTTACAAATATGCAGTCGCAGCACTGCGCTTTAAACTAGAAGGTCGATTCCAATGATGTCTACTTCTAAAAGAAATAAGTAACTGAAGCAATCCTGGAGGTAAAGGTGGTCGGTGCGGAAGATTTAAAACCTTACCATTAGTATGTACCACCTTTTGTATTGTACGTATATTGTCCACAGTCCGAATGTCTTAACTTCCTTGACCCATAAGGATCTCAAAGATCTGAATGTTTCTCATTGTGATACGGAAACTACAGTACCAATGTTTTACACAGCTTGAGAGTGTTTTCTTGTCAATTCAAAACTGTAATTTTACTCATCCAATAAATTGGCCTCTTGTTGTTGAAGTGCGCGAAACATTACTAAGTGTGTAGTAGGCCTAATGATCATGAAACGTTTTACGAAAAGGATAGGATAGGATTACCCCCTGAAGAGTAATCCTAGAGTGGGTTAACTTTTACGACAACATACACATTATTGTTCTTTCTAAGCATACATGGGCATTTACTGGTTCGGGAACCACAAGATGGCATTGCGGACATTTGGTGTAAGTTACGTGGTAGCCTACGTGATGCAAGCAGTGACGGGTCGCGACATCTAACATGTACAAGAACAAGAACAAGAGCAGCATATAAGGAAAATGTAAATAAGACTTTCTTTAGGGATTTATTATTATTCTATGTAATTTTACTTTAATTTATTCTAAGTATCTTTTTTTTAAACAATGTATATATTATCATTATTCAACTTGAAATTATGGCATGTAATGCATGTAATATTACTCCGTAATGGGGCATGCTGTAATAATAAATTAAAAAAAAAAACACAGTTCCGATTGGAAAGGCGTTATGGCACATTCTAAGTCTTTGTATAATGAAATAATTGCACACGTAAAAGAATAATTAAAAATACAAAATTGTTTGTATTATATGTATATTAAGTGTATATTATAAAATGAAATTAGTGTCTCCCTAAGAATGACTAATGTGCAACCGCCACTGTACTTATTGTCTGTTTGTGTCTCTATCTACCCGTTCTTTTCGAACTATGTGTTAGTTGACCAACTTTACGGGTTGCGTGTCAATGGATAGGGATTTGGCCATGACTGTTTCTATGGAAACAATGACGAGAGAAAGGTCTGGACATAGGAGATTCCTACTTTCAAGAAGCTAATTTATTCCAAGCTATAAAATTATGCCGTGTCAACCCGACCTGTCAATTCTACATTGTTTCACGGCTCAATTGCAATTTTCTAATACCTTGCCAACAACCGTGGGCAGCTAATTGAGTAATCTTCAAAATAATGAAGATATGGTACTTTTATATGCACAACTACGTCAATGTCAGTTCTGAGTTACAGGTACATTGTTCTAAATCTTATCATGTCTTGATATTATGCAGATTTATTACTTCGTCCATGAACAAGACTTTTAAGAAGATTATCCTCATTCTTATGAGATCAATACCATTGAATTTCGAAGTTTTATCATAACTCATAAGTGTACAAATAAATAAATAATTATTTTATATCAATTAGGCTTCCTGACATTAGACATGGTTATGTTTGCAGGTTAAAACACAAGCATGCTCTTTTTGCAATATGTCCTCCTTTCAGAAAGGTCCGTAAACCCATCAGACTTATGACTTTCAAAGAAACTCAAACCACGAAAAGCAAATTTCATAGATGAAACTGCGGGATTTTAAGGTTCATTAGCCTACACTTTCCTTCGTTAGGTAAAGCTTAATACTACAGGGTGATCCGTTAGAGATGTCAGAAAAGTAAAGCATTGTGTACAAGAAACTATTTAAATTTATTAATTGTTAATGGTAAAAGCAGGTGTAGGAAACCTGTAAGTTTGGTATTCCAGCACATTAGCGCTCAACATGACCGCCATTGCGAATGGGGCACAGATCATACCTCGCGGACAGGTTCTGCCACGTGGCGCAGAGCATTTCTGGAGTGATTTGCTGAAAGGCCGCTGTAATCATCTGTCGTAGGTCAGCTACATTCTATGGTCTTTGTGTGTACACAGGTGACTTGATGTACCCCCACACAAAAAAATCTGGAGGAGTCAAGTTCTATCACATAACCTTCCGCCTGTACGGAACATGTGATACTTCCAAGAACATGTGATACAAGTTAATAATGTCTCGATGCGAAGGGGCATACTGACAGTTGTACTGACGTCGGAAAGCCCGCTGTGTTTTTCTCAAAGTAGAATAGGTTCATTCTTGCTTTAAATATTTAATATATAGTGAACGCCGCTTAATGTAATTGCGGATAATGTTACGACATTAAGATTCGGTTTATGTTATCACATTTTCCTTTTAGCGGCTTTATTTCCAAGCTCTGTACGGCATTCAAAATTTTGTTTTTAAGGGTTTCGTTTCTGACTCAACTGTATTGTGTTGTACTGGAGGTAGCAATTCTGTTCCCAGCTCACAGGATGACCAGTTCGAGGGATGGCATTACATAATTTTCTCTTTTAAGCAATAAAACATATTTCACCCCACAGTTAAGCTGCAAATTTTGATTTATGAAGATAACAGTGTTGACATGCATTGATGGCTAGTGTAAAATGAAAAGACTTGAACAGACAGGCGTTAGATGTTTTGCTACGCGGTGTTCACCACAGATCAGTAGACTTCCAAAAATACTCGTAACTCATAACTGAGTATGGTGTACTAAAGGAAAGTAAAAAACTTAGTTACTGGTTAAAAAATAGTTGCTATCAGTCTATTACTGTATTAGCCGATGAGCGGATCAATGATTCACAGTTACGTATTATTATATGAATAAATATTTTAAATTCTGTTTTGTAGTGTATTATCCTGTATATGAATAAATATCCTTCATTTAATTCCTTCGGATACTGTTATCAATCGGTTAATATAATCAGATTAGCTGCGTCCCGAAGTGATAACGATAAGCTTCGTGCACTGTATTATAAATATATTAGAATTATAATTCTGCACAATTCCATATGTTAATCAGAAATACCGGATAGAGTCGAATGAAGGTGCTGGAATTAATGATAAGGGCAAAAGGAACTAAACTAAATTTATTTCGGAACTTTTGTAGATATTTTAACTATCATGCTAAACTTATTCAATATATTTTACAAGTGACACTAAAGGGTCGTTAACAATACATAAAAATAATTTATACTCTTATAGCCTAAGTCATTCATTCCAACTAAGATACCATTTGTAAATAGAAATTACTAGTTAAATTTATGGATATTTAATGTTTAGTAAGCTCTGTCTTTGTCAAATGGTCGAAGCAGATATAATTACTATCTCTGTGCGTTGACAGTTGTAGGCTATGTAGTTAAAGTAATTGGTTATGATTCCACATGAAGGAAATAAAACTGAATAAACTTTTATTTGGTTTTGAATTAATTGATACATTACTGGCATCAAATTGTCCTTATACCAAGGGTAATTTATCCATGTATTTAAAAAAAAAAGTGCAATCTAAAGTCAGACATCTAGCTTCTATTAGCTGGCCTTCTTCCATGAAAAAGATATGGTTAAGTTTCAGAATATGCTGGATAACTATTGGAATATTTCTTACTATCTAAAGTGCCACACAAAACAGTTCCTAAAGTTCAATACGGAACATTGCTCACTCATGCCACCCCTCCATCCAGAAGTTTATGTGTAGTACATACCGTACAAATTTGAGATGATAGTTCAGTGACACAACTACTTATTAACATTGTCACATACCATCTATCGCCATTCATTACACATGAACTCCACGTCAAGTTCCGATCTAAGGAATTAGGAAAACTAATTTTATTTGAACGGAAATTTTTCAGACACGCTTGCCAAAGAAGTAAGCATTTCAACTCCCGCTGTGAAGATTTTTTAGTTAATGCTTATTATGCTCCATATAATACAGGCTTATCACAACAGTAACTTACCAGTCTCAGTGGCGGACGCAGAATTTTTTTCGGGGGGGGGGGATTTGAATAGGTAGAAAGAATACTAAAAAGAATTAACTAACTTACATGTAATTAGTTTATAAAACTCGTCATTTAGAGTGCATATATAGCCTTTTTTTTAATTTCGGGGGGGGGGGATATAACCCCCTATCCCCCCTCTGCGTCCGCCACTGATCAGTCTCAAAACCCCTCTTGCACATTTGTGAACATGTGTAGCGATAATAGTACGGTGAAGCATGGGTTGGAATTCGACACGGGGGAAGTTATCCGTCTTACGTTTTCTATTGCTGAAGAACCCTCAACACTATTAATGGGTCATTCTTCCGATTGTGGGGAATTTCGTGTCCCAACCTTGCCAGTCTCGTAAATTAGAAATTTCCTCCCTTTTTACTATTTACTCGTATGTAATCATCATTTATCTAGTTAAAATATAAAGAAGTATATTTTTATTCTGATATATTGTGGTATTTAATAGCTTGAAATGTTGACAGGAACTACAAATTACCCATGAAAACAATGTCCAAAAGGTAAGAAATTGACCGAGAAGTCTTCTAAAAAAAATTGTAAATACAGGAACTGCAGAAGGTAGCCTATTCTTAATCTCATTTATGATATTACGATAATTATTTTATTCTTATTTATACTGTGTTATTTATTTTTATTTAAGTGCTTAACTGAGTGTCCCTGCATTACGCCAGTCAACACCGTAACGCACGTAGAAATTAAATTTTCGCCAACTATGCTATAGCGGCATTACCTACAGCCATAAGTTAATTGGGAAGAACGATGGGAACAATGTGGCAACCACAAAAATATTCCTTGTGTGATTGTAGGAAGCATAAGAGCAAAAAACCAGATTTTTCAGGAAAGTACCTTAATTGTATGTCAACACCGTAACGTTGAAAAAAGTGTGATTTTGTTATTTTTATAAATATTTTTAGTCTAGCAAAGAATTTTTGGCTGTATTTGAAGATAAAGCATGTGATGAATCGTCGTTTTCTTCAGTCTTAACTTCGAAAACTTATGAACAAAAAAAAATGTCCACCTCCGTAACGGTCAACTCCGTCACGAAGAAATTCGTTACGGTGTTGAACACTGTTACAATGGTGACTTTATTGGCTTGCATATGTTTAATTTAATTTTAATTTAGCTTATTAATTGTATTTAACGCTCCGATACGGAGTTGACTGATATTTGCACCTACTGATATTAAAAATATTATATCTAAGTTAGTGATTAACATTGAGCTCGGCCAATTCACTGGGAATAGGTTAACATCATAATAAACGAGATGACATCAATAAAACATAGTTTTGTGACAATTGTAATTTCAGCTTAACAGTGAATGAAAATCCCCACAATCGTGAGAATGGCCCTAATACAATTTTGTGATATTTTAAGTAGCAATTAAACTAAAATCAATTTTGTCGGCATCTCAATTATCATCAGTATCGTCTACCATCCTCACTATATACTCAGCTAGAGTATAAAGTAAATACCCCTTAAAGTTGAGTGAATTGTAAATTTACCACTTAGGATCTCCTGGATCACAGAATGAACAATCGTAAGTTGAAAAATAACTTCTTCGTAAACAATAAGTAAAATCTTTCTAATATAGGAGAGTGGCTGTTATGAGGCAACATTTTAATTTGCATGCCTCATAAACTGGCGTTCTAATTCCCCAACTGATTAATTATTTAAACTTGAAGACAACTCCCAAGTACAGTAATATTTAATTAAAATGTAGCCTTACTCGACCATAAGGCGTGGATCAATCAGTATGTCATGAAAGCAAGAACATTTTTAACGATTGGTTAAAGGGACTCCCTAGCCGCTAATGTCTGCAAACATGTTATGTTCTGGTTAAAGAGAAGAATGCATGATTACATGGATATGTGAGATTTCATATATATTATAGGCTAACAATTAATATTACTAACGTAGCGCTAACTTACAGCGAAGATAATATAAATTTCATAAATAAAATTCATTAAAAAATAAAGTTAGCCTACCTTTACGTCACTAGTTTAAAACTTCCTTATGGTATTATGGTATAGTTCTTTCATTGTGTACGCGTACTAGCTTAGAAGTAGAAAAGTAGGCTTACTTCTAGGAAGACTAAACATTATACTTTACTTTATCGGTATTGTAGGCCTAGGGCCTGTGCATTTCGGCTCATTTACTTGGCGGCCTGCGAGCATTTTCATGAATATTCTTTGGAATATTTTACCAGCGGTTCCTAGGAGTCTAGTCAAAGAATTACGAAGAATGTTCTACTGTGTGTGCCTGTGTGTGCCTGCACGGCGCAGGCTTCCTGTGCCCGAAGTCGCAGGTTCGATTCCCGTCCATTTCGATGACATTTATGTGTGCATAAATGTGACATATAAATGAATACCTGCAGGAGAAAATTCCGGAACCTCGTCGACGCTCACAGGTTTAAGTTGCAGTACAACCCGACGTTACATAACGACAATACCAATCAATCATCTTCTGTTCGCTAACTGAAGGTAATTACACTAATCTTGAATTCCATGCATAGTATTAGCATAGTACCGACATGTTTATTTTCACTGGGAAAGATAAATTTGGCTGACTAAAATGACTCATATTTTCTCATAGGAATGTAGGCTATCTGTATCTGTTCCATATCCACAGAATAGCACAACCAGTCATTCATCTAATCGCCGGATCACTGTGACCCTGAGCATATTTTTAAAGCAGCCTATGTTCGCTGACGTCATAATTTCACTGTATGAACGGAGAAAGTCTTCTGTATTTCTTAATATACCACTTTATTCCTAAATCTATTCGAACGTTTATGCCGTAATACCAGTTAGTTGAAGCACCGGAAGATCAATGTTCGATCCAGGATGGAATATTTGTTATCAATCAATGGGTATCTTCCTTCTTGTGGCAACATTACCCTTCATTCAATTGAGTCTCTAACAGAAATAAGTACCTGGAACATTCCTGTGGATTCAGGCTGACAATCTTACATCTTCATGAGCCAATGGTATCATGAGTAACGAATCCTGAGTAACGAATCCGGGTAGACGTTGGTTTTCCGTTTACAAGTTCTCTGCCTGATCAATTGCATTTATGTGTATAAAAGAGAAAATCCCATCTTACTGTAGATTGATGCCCACATTCTACTGTGGGACAAAATTTAGGCCCTTAGCGACGATTGCAGCCTAGGTAGTAGTATGTGACCGGTGTCAACCATAACTAAAGGAGAAAAAAGTTCGGATGCCACACCCTTCAGGGTCTTCACGGCGCTTGCAAGAACGTATTCATAAAATATTTATGAAACTGTTAATTTATAATTTAGAGAACCGCTTCAAATACATAATGTGCTCTAGCAATAGAATGCTTTTCTTGATTAGACTTTCTGTAATTATTTCTGAAGTCTTTGCCAAGAAGCATGAAAAATGGTTATATTTTGTTAATAGAAAATTACAATATATTAGTTATCGTGATAATTGTGTTCACTAATTTATGAAAGTAATGAGTTTTGCAGCAACCCCACCCTTTCCGAGTTCCAAAAAGGAAATCGCTAAACGCCGAAGAATCAAATAGCCTAACTTACGAACAGGTTCACAATATTCTCTGATTAAGTGTATGCGCTAGGGTAATGAAAAGAAGAAATGACCCTCATGATATAAAAGAGAACACAGGTCCCTTTTTAATTTCACAATACACGTAGGCCTATATTGAACTATTTTTTTTAAAGTACCTTATGGACAATGGCGTAGCCAGAAAATTATTTCGGGGAGGGTCGAAAGTGCCGGGGTGTTTGGGAAATACGGAATACCCCCAAGAAAGGGGTGTTTGGGGGCTCACTCCCGGAAAATTTTTAAAAACTGAACTAATGAAAATTACATTTTACGCTATTTTAGCACTAAAAAACTAGTTAGCAAATTTTTTTACCATACTCTAAGACATGCCAACGTAAACAAGAAATCGTTACCTAAGTTATAACTCTCATTACTATTTATAAAAAGAGTTGAAATTATTTCACAAGCATTCAATAAACCAGACAGTTTTTTCATCCTTGGCCCTGTAAAGTAATTTTCCTCAAACTTTCGTGAAATGTTTATATCTATAGATGCTCCAACTTGTAGGGATTATTAGCATTCTTGGGGGTACAGCCTCTCGGATTTTTACACAGTAAAGGAAGTAAAGTTGTCGGTCTCACACAACGGCCCTCTTTGCCCCTATGGATTGTTCCTAGCCCTTATCTATCTTAGAAACTGAGTCGACCATCATAAAGGGCACATATTTCTATGACCTAAATATCAAAATGTGTAACTGCAATTATAGCCAGCAATTATGTCAAATATGACCAGAAAATTTAACAATATCACTGAAAGTGTAAAATATGAGCTAAAAATTAATTCAGACCTAAAATTTCATTTTCTATTTATTTTATTTTCTCGTGTTTAAAGAATATACATCTTGAATATTTTAAACTAGCATGTACCCGCGGCTTCGCCAACGATAATTACTTCAAAAATTAAAAATTAAGAGCATAATAGTTAAATCATTATATTTATTAACACCTAAATCACGTGGACTACATACCACGATTAGATAGCGTCGCCTGGTAAAAGCGACCTCAGATTCGAGTTCCTTGGCCCGCAATACCCCTGTACAGTGAGTTTCGTCCAAATCGAACAATGTTTGACCATATTTAGGCCTATATTGATTATCCCTCTTCCGTGTAGGTTGAAAATTTCATATGTCTTCGGGCCTTGACATTCTAAACAAATGAATCGACCAGCGTGGGCTTACAACATTCAAGCGATCGCGATGCTTTTTATTTCCACGGTATGACAAAAATAGCCAAAGCCAACTGCAATTGATTTGACATTGAAATGTATTACTGAAATCTGATGCTTCGACAGCGTTAAAATCACGTTTTCTGCCAGTTTTTCACTCATAACTCGCGAACGAAAGCTAAAATTAAATATTCGGCTTCGAGGTGCATTCGCCCACCTTTCAGTCCATCTATCTTTAAAATTTCAGATCTCTGCGTTCAGTAGATTTCGATGGGCATCGCGGACAGACAGACAAACACGTCCTTTTATTATTATAAGATAGCATGTGCCCGCGGCTTCCCCCGCGATAATTATTTCAAAAATTAAAAACTAAAAATTAAGAGCATAATTGTTAAATCATTATATTTATTAACACCTAAATCACGTGGAGTGCATTCCACGATTAGGTAGCGTCCCCTGGTAAAAGCGACCTCAGATTCGAGTTCCTTGGCCCAGAAAACCCCTGTATAGTGAGTTTCGTTCAAATCGAACAATGTTTGACCATATTTAGGGTTGATTATCCTTCTTCCGTGTAGGTTGAAAATGTCATATGTCTGTGGGCCCTGACACTCTAAACAAATGAATCGTCTAGGATGAACTAACAAAATCAAGTGATCGCGTAGCTTTTATTTCCAAGGTATGAGGTATGATGACAAAAATAGCCAAAGCCAACTGTAAGTGATTTGATATTGAAATTTATTACTGAAACTGATGCTTCGAAAACGCAAAAAATGCACGTTTTTTGCTCATTTTTCACTCATAACTCACGAACGAAAGCGAAAATTAAAATTCCGGCTTCGAGGTGCATTTTCCGACCCTTCAGTCCGCCTATGTATAAAATTTCAGATCTCTGCGTTGAGTAGATTTCGCTGGGCATCGCGGACAGACAGAGGACAGACGGAGGACAGACACTTCCTTTTATTAATATAGACTAGCATGTGCCCGCGGCTTCGCCCGCGATAATTATTTCAAAAATTAAAAATTAAGAGCATAATAGTTAAATCATTATATTTATTAACACCTAAATCACGTGGACTACATACCACGATTAGATAGCGTCGCCTGGTAAAAGCGACCTCAGATTCGAGTTCCTTGGCCCAGAAAACCCCTGTACAGTGAGTTTCGTCCAAATCGAACGATGTTTGACCATATTTAGGCCTATATTGATTATCCCACTTCCGTGTAGGTTGAAAATTTCATATGTCTTCGGGCCTTGATATTCTAAACAAATGAATCGTCCAGAATGGACTTACAAAATCAAGCGATCGCCCGCGATAATTATTTCAAGAATTAAAAATTAAGAGCATAATAGTTAAATCATTATTTTATTAACACCTAAATCACGTGAATTACATACCACGATTAGATATCGTTGCCTGGTAAAAGCTATCTCAGATTCGAGTTCCTTGGCCCAGAAAACCCCTGTATAGGGAGTTTCGTTCAAATCGAACTATGTTTGACCATATTTAGGGTTGATTATCCTTCTTCCGTGTAGGTTGAAAATGTCATATGTCTGTGGGCCTTGACACTCTAAACAAATGAATCGTCTAGGATGGACTAACAAAATCAAGCGATCGCGTTGCTTTTATTTTCAAGGTAGGCTATGAGGTATGTTGACAAAAATAGCCAAAGCCATCTGTAAGTGATTTGATATTGAAATTTATTACTGAAACTGATGCTACTAAAACGCAAAAAAATGCACGTTTTCTGCCAGTTTTTCACTCATAACTCACGAACGGAGGCGAAAATTAAAATTCCGGCTTCGAGGTGCACATTCCGACCCTTTAGTCCACCTACTTATAAAATTTCAGATCTCTGTGTTGAGTAGATTTCGCTGGGCATCGCGGACAGACAGACGGAAGACAGACAGACGGAGGACAGACACTTCCTTTTATTAATATAGATTAGGACATGGATATTCAAGTGCTTATAAGATAGCTTGCCAGAGTACCGCATATGTATATATATATATATATGAAAAACTGGGTGATGTCAGTTGATGCTGCCTATAGGCTGATACTGGTAACGTTAATTGTTTTGGTTTCAATATATAGGCTTATTACAACTGAGAATGTTATAGGAGAATGTTATATATTGTCTAACAGAGACAATAATCTGTGGTTCATGAAAGCTTATATATCTATCTTATTACAACTGTACAATAAATTGCTTCTCTGCTGTTGTTACAACACACTAACCCAACTTAGGTACTGCTGAATTAGTAGAAACTTAAGAGTTTCAGATCTACTAACGAAACTTCTATCGGTAGTCTACGTCGCAAAATGGTAATGACATTGGCAGTGGGAAATGATTTCCATGTTTATTCATCAAACATAGATAGTAACTTAATATCCAGTTCATTGACTTGGAGAATTACATAAAACTAATTGTCACCTATTTAACCGTTTACAAACCTGTTTCAATGCATAGTACTATTTCTAGTCAGGTTAAATGCTTTTACAAATCAGGCAACCATTATAATGACATCACAGGCGAGAAAACGTTGGCACCATGGCTAATATCTTTAGTGTTCTTCAGGAATCTGACACGATTTACTTTATGTGAAATTAAACCATTCATCCCCGAGGAATTTCAACTAGTCTGCGAAAATGGAATTTAATTAAACGCCATCAGAGTTAGTTTATCCTATTTTATTATGGTCGTTATGAATGCACCAATTCATATCTACCTGCACCCGCTAAAGACACGTTGAACCGGTTATTACCATTGTCAGTATCTAACAATTTTCACATAATCTTTATAAAAATTACCACCATTAACGTCAGCTGCATCTTCATCATAATCATCGTTATTTACACACTTATTTTTTCAATGTTTTACATTGCCAATTTCATTGGAGTAATTCTGACTTTAGAAAATAATTAATTTTGCAGGTTAATGAAACATATTTCCGACACTTTATGACAGCATTCTCCTTGGTCGGACTGGAAATAGTATCCAGATCACTTGATTAGGAGCCCCTAGACCATATGGCCGGACACGAGGAATATTTTACACACGCAAACAAAGAAAATATTTATTTAATTACCATAAGTATCCATTTAGCCTAATAATCAGTTCTTTCAATAAAATGTATGAACTACAAGTTGCGGAAAGAAAAAATCTACATTTTTTTTTTTCATCTATCCATAGCTGGAGTGTAGCTGTAGGCCTACGAACTGTGCAGAAAGGTAACATATATCTCCATCTCCACCAGTTGAATTTACTAAAAGATTCAGAATGAGTATTTTTAACACAGTTTTCTGGGTCTATTTAAAATTTTCATTTTTGTTACGTATGACCTTTCTGCATAATCTTGTAATTCGTATCTCTGAAATCTCCATGTTTTGAATACGTGTATGCCTAATATGCTTTGTGAATTGTGATATTAAGTTACCTGTAAAGTCCAATCTATAACAAAGATTAGAACACAGCTTTCATAAGTCACTATCATGTTCGCTACTCGATGTAAAAGTGTACAGTAGGCTACTGTAGATGGCGTATAAAGGATAGTTTAAATATCTTCAGAAATCTAATATATAAAATCGAAAGTGTGTATGTATGTATGTATGTATGTTTGTTCCTTATACAAATCTACATTTCTTTACCAATTTACACGACATTTTGCACACATACCCAGTTAAGCCCGGGAAGTATAGCTGTCGACATTAAAATTTAAACAAATCAGTCCTTCCCTTGAAAATTATATAATTTCTGTGAATATTCTACTGAAAAAAATGAAATGTTGTTCAGTTCACATGGCAACAGTGAATTGTTTACTGTGATTACATAGGGCCTTGGCAACTATATAGCCTAATGCTTGACTATAACGAATTATGATTCCATGTAATATATTGGCGAAAATAATTACTGAAAAATGAATTACACGAAAATAAAGCACAGTGTGATGCAGTCACATAACTTTCTCTACCCTCGACATAAGAAATATTTTCTCACTTCACATTTTGATGTAGAATAAGAGGTCGTATTGCAGGAGCAACTTAAGTGTGTGAGTATGCTATATCAGAAGTCGGTAAATAGTCAGTTATCCATAGCTGTAGGCTTTTTATTAGTTGAGATTTATCATAGGCCCTAAGCATGGGATGGAACATTTTGAGTCCTATACTCGCAGTATATTATGTCCCGGGTTTTAGGGGAGGAAAGTATGAAAGTGATACTGCATTTCTATTTTATTTCAGCTCCGAAACGGTTGTATGGTAACATGAGAATGATAAATAAAATTTTCCGTCAAGTCAATGCAATCTTATGTAATTTATGTTTCTTCTTATTTCAACCCCTCCCAGGCATGATGAGTAGAAGCAACGGAATGCAGCATTCGACATCCTCTATGAACCATAAAAAGCTATATCTAGCGTTTTCTGAGGGAATAGTTTGAGTGCCATAACTTATGTTGTTCTTCCTCATTTCGAATTCTACATACATTATTATATCAGGACCTAGAGTTTCAACATCGAAAGTCCTCCATAAGTTAATTTCAAATTACAAAATACAAAGCCCGGGCGACGCCGGGCCTTTTCAGCTAGTAATTTATAAGTTTGGGCATATGGGCATATTTATTTCCATCGTTAATAGTTGCGTGTTTCATGAGTGTCTATCGAGATCTGATATTCGTATCTTTTATAACGATGCTAAATGTTTTATAATATAGCTGGATTTTGTAGGCGGTAGTTGGATAGGGCCTATGAAAATCGAGTGGAATAAGAGTGTAACCGACACATTTGTAGAAATTGAGATCTTAGTGGAAATAGGATGCGACATTAGGCCTACTACTCTGCACTGTGGTACCACCTTGTAACATATTACTAAATTAGGTAGAACACTAGACCCACCTAGAAATGAAGCCTTGTGGAAAAATAATTATAAGTTATACTTATATACTTATAAATTATCTCCGAAGTATTACTCGAAATTTTCCTTAATGGTTATTGGAAAGCCCATGGCGAAAACTGCCATGCGATAATTTAGCCTGAGCTGGATTTGAACCCACGTTCCACAGTCCCCTGCGATTAAATGCCAAACCTGCTACTCCTGAGGAATGAATATTCCATTCTTAAATAATGAAATTAACACTTAACAACTTTATGCTCTGAGAATTCTTCTTAGGATAAGATTAAAAGTTATACTGCGAATGTCTCTCTTTAAACCTTTAGCGTAGTAGGCCATTTACAGTTATAGATATGAAGGTTTTTCTTCTTCACAAGCCTGAGAAATCTTAATGCAGTTACTCTTGGAGATATAAGCACGCAAAATAATAAGCTAATGCACACCCGAAGGACCAAAAGCTCGTGTTAGGAAGTTGTATCTCTAAAGTTAAAAATAATTGTTTGGAGTCAAAACTTTATGTTTCTATCCCATTAAATTTATGTTCTAAACCTGCGCATTGATTCTGTAGAATTTCCCAAAATATTTTACTTTATGCACAGTATATTTATAAGTCTTATGATAGCAGTGAAACCTTAAAATGTATTTTCATATTGTTTCAGGTGGCGGTAGCGTTATGTTTATCTCACGCAAGCGCACTACGATCGAAGCGACAACGAAAACGAGGCGAGGGCGACAAAGAAGTAATAGTGGACATTGAAAACAAGGATAAGACGCAATACTTAGAACAGAACTTCAATTCAAGTAAGTGGAAATAAATAAAATCTTCACATTAAATGGAATTTATGATTTTATAAAGTCCGTATTCATTACAGACTAATCAAATTATAATGTACTATAATGTACTTACTACTATGTAAGAAAATTCGGAAGTGAACAAAACTTGTTAACAAAAACATTAATAGACCTTCAGTATGTGTGTTTATTTATTACTGAAATAAAGGAAGAAATTCGAAAAAATATATTATATATAAATATATGATTATTCCAAATGTTCACAAATTAAGTAGCAAGAAATGCTCACATTTCTCATATAATAGGAGTTATTGTCGGGCGCTGTGATCTAGAGGTGGAGTGCCCACCTCTAGATCCGAAGGTCGCGGTCGACGGATTTTTCAGGACGTAATAATCCTGGACTTTAAGCTGGGGGAGGGGGGCGTGTCGTAGATTTACGGCATGTACTGTAAAAGAACTCCAAGCCTAAATTAGAGCCTCTGGGCAAAATTTCTTGGCCCTTTCACGTCCAAGTAATACCTTAGTTTCCGGAGGGGGGCTGAGAGGCGATGGGCTTCCCATAGGTCCCTCTGCCCTCTGTCGGAAAATAAGCATAACAAAATTTACGTAGGTAAGTTAACAGAAACCTCCACTTGGAGGCCCTTCGCCCCAACATAGGGGATATCCTATAGGAAAACCGTATAGGAGTTATTGCAGATAATAGTAGTCTTCTCAGGAATTTATTTGTATAGTAACAAATATTAAACAACTTAAAATTAACCTGTAGAGAAAGAAATAACTCAATATCCAAAGGATATTGTTTTTTCAATCCCGTAACTTAAGGAATTAGATAAGAATGCCATAATTTTAAGAGTGAAGGTGTAGGCTACTTCGAATAACTTTGAGATTTAAGAAAAGGGAGTTCTATGCGTTGAACCAGAGGCCGACAATACTGATATATAAAAGTTAATTTTTTGCAATAATTCAGTAAAATTCAATAACAATAACGAGAAAGCGCTGATTGCATAAACTACAATTCTTATTAACAATGACTCCGAAAAACTAAAAAAAATGTAATAGTCTTACAAACAAGTAATATAGGCCTATCCCCTACAAACTGCCTAATGTTCTTGGTTGCTCAGTGATATTCTGATCTTATTCGCGAAGATGACACATTTACAATATAACCTCTTGCACATGTGAGTAGAATTTAGAATACGTTTCGCGTTCTGAAAATAATAATATTGCGTGTCATATGGGCTACAATACCCGAACCGAAGAATTACATGATCCTTAAAAACTGGAGTAATTAATTGCCCAATTACAAAAGAGAGTGCATACACTTAATGTGAATAACAGGCAATGGACTAGATTGAATTAAATAATAACTGAAGTCCTAATTACAAAGAGGATGTATTACAGTTAATGATAATATGTAAATCATATTTGGTTGGTGTGTTTAAGGGTATTGCTGGTGTATGTGCTATTTTTGTGGGGAGTGTGTGTGTGTGTGGAGTTTTGTTTGTATATGTACTAGTTTTTAACTGTTCGTCAGTGTGTTTTTAGTTTTACTTTTAGGGTACATTTTTGCTTGTGCACAGTTAAAGCATGGACAGCCTAAGGGCTCATGCAACGAATAATGTAAAAAAATAGTTTTTCTTGTTAACAATAAAAGCACTTCATTCATTCATTCATTCAGTTAATGAGAGCAGTTGGTAGGCAATAGAACATTATCTAATTTTATAACCAACAAAATAACTTCGAAATGGTGATTATAAATGGTTAACTGAAAGAAGCAAACAATCCCAGAGAAATGAATGAAGGAAAAAACTGCCTAGATAACTTATTAAAGCAAACTGGTATTCCGTTCCATGTTAAATACGTAAAATTAGTACCAAAATACCTGTGTGCAGTATTGAGCCAAGGCTAAAGAAATAAGTTCGTATCAGCTCTGGAATAGCTTAGGCCTATACCAGTTTTGTTGATGAATATGTCAATTAATTAACCACACTCCCGTACTTAATTACATGAAGTTCCTTTTTCCTACCCAACTTTTTATTTGAACACAAATGAAATAAGTATGCGCACGCTCTGAATGATTGCACAGTTCGTGAAGAGATTTTCCCTTTCAATGGCACGATGCTTTCTCCTTGCCGGCAGACGGATAGCGGTCAGTCAACACTGAGATTACCTCAGCGTGACCTTGACAAGGTCTCTGAATAACAGTCTTGCACGATTATACAAGAAGTAACAACAGGTTTGTTATGTAGCGTACTAGGAGTTTTTTTTTTTACTTTATTAGATATTTTTCTCAAGCAGTTTGCATACTGAGCAGGATTTTACCTATTTAAATGGCACAATAAATGCTAATTAGTTGCGGTCTTATGAGGCCCGGACGGCGTTGGCCGCATAAACATCCCTACTGAACGAGTCAAAGTAACGAAGGGCGGTGATATCTTATTTGATACAATCTGCACTGCATGCTCGTATTTTTGTCTATCTGCCTGTTATGTATCGATGGTTAAATTTCAAAAAACCGTCAAAACTTAAACACAGACCCAATTCATCATATATGATATAACCCTAAAACGCCCTAGAATCGCCCCTTGAAGTAAATCAAAATTTCATCTCTTGAACATCCGTGTTGCTTTGGTCATAAATAACACACATCAACCCACAGAATAAAATTCATAGCGGTTCAAATCTCATTTCAGACTTCCCAAAAAAGTCCCACGCTCAAATTAAATATATAAATAAGGTAAATTGATCCCTATACAGGCCATGGAGGCCCAGAGGGTTCCAGGAGGTTGAGGCTCCCAGATTTTGGACATTCGGCACCTGAAGGTGGTAAGGTTGTCAGCCTTACGCACCGGCCGTCTTTACCCCCAGGATTGCTTCTGGTACTCATTTCTGTTAGAGGCTGAGTCGGCCCCAGGGCCATAGTGCCACCAGAAGGATTAGCCCAATTGAAAAATCTCAACGACCTCATCGGGAATCGAACCCGCGACCTTCCGGTTGACCAATAGAAACTCATTAAGCAGAAAAGTAAAAATCAGCTCTCTTAATTTGATCTCGGGATTGTAAAGGGTAAAGAAGAAGATGAAATTATAATTAAATTTACTAAAGAAAAGACGGATAGACCAGTCTGATTGTATCACCCGTGAAAAGGTTTTCATAAAATAACAAAAATATTTATAAAATATAATTTGTACAGCAATGCAGTAAGTTTGTCAGTTAGGAACTAAACTCTTATGTTCACTCTGGAATGAAATAGGCTGCTGGTACAAATATTCCATATTCAATTTTGTGAGAAAATTTGAGTGTTCCTTACTTTAATCTAGATATGAATTAATTAATCTAGATATTAGTCGTGTAATAACACGAAAGTTATTTCATAATGTGGATGCATGTCTCTTGTTTTAAATGTAGGCATACTAAATTACCGTGGGTATATTTTTTTTTAAATTTACAAATTCTATAATTAAGATTTACATAACAAAATTGATCAAGTATAAGAGAACAGAGAGATATTTAAATTTTTGTTCTTATACCGTATTCGATGGAACTAATAATTGTCAAATTAAGCCCTTCAAAATAGCCAAAAACAAATAAATGTAACAATCCTATCACAAAATGGACTCATATGCCTTACAATTACTCAGTAATAGAAGATTGATTTAAATACTGTAGTTAATATAAATAATTAAACAATATTTTTAAAAAGACGTCAATTAATCAACCCGCAATAATATGTGCCGAGATCAACAGGGCCTTCTGGGGAAGAATTCGTACCAAAGACAAATTTAGTTAAGGCCTATTTTCTCAAGAAGGCAGAGTGACAGCTGGTAGGCCGATCGAATTGACAGCCCTCCAGGAGGAGGAAATGAAAAGTTCGAAAAATATAGTTCACAGGTTCTGATTTGGCGTTCATGGACGTGCCGAGATTCATGGTTTATAATCTTTCCCGTAGAACGAGATTTAGCCTACGTCCTGAAGACTCCGACGACTTCAGCCAGATTTTATCTCTCGAACCTCGAATTCAGGGGCGACAAAACTGGTACATCTGAACCAACGAGGTGAATAAATAAGTGAAGGTTACAATTGAAATATATACAAGGATACTGTTAGCTCTTTTTATTCCTTTGGGGAAAGAACTTGCATTATATTTGCAAAAAGTTATTTTACGAAATGAAGTTTAATAAAAGGAATCCTCTTACACTATTCAAGAACACCTATAGGCCTTCAATCAAAATCATAGTTTTCATGCAAGCTGATGAACTAAAGACCATTTTCTATAGCTTATATCAAAATAAGTAGTACTGGTAACTGTGTAAATAACATTTTTCGTAAACTAATAACTTAATTCAATTACAGAGTAAGTTATAGGCCTAGTGCAAGTAGGCCTACTTGATATTAAATGACTCATTTAAAATTCGTATATGATTTGTATAATACTAAATATTTTAATAGATGGCTTTTAATTACATTATTCAAAATTATGCTTTCTTATAAAATATCCCTACAAAGTTTGTCGTGCAATGAAACAGCATTTTAGTAACTCAATATTTCTTCCTCGAGCGAAGTTAAAATAAGGTTTTTCCGCAGTTTTATAATAAACCATATAAAGGCACGAAATTGAGGAAAGACGGTGTTAAAAGAAAATCAAAGAGTATCACACAAGTTTGTAATAGGCTAATGACCAGCACTATGTTTCAGTCATTGAGTCAAGCGTAATTTGTGGATCAGCAGTACACATGCGGCGAACACATGCTAGCTTGTGATTCAAAGTAATTGATTTTCCAAATTATACTTCGGTCAGAGTTTTTGAGACAGTGCCCTAAAGTAAACAACTAAGTCTGTCTCACTCTTACGTAGATAGGTGAATGGGCTAGAGTGAGACAGACTTACTTTTTTACTTTAGGGCCGGTTTTATCTGCCCATTCCACTATCTCAAAATTCTCTGACCACAGTATAAGCTTACGTTATAGATGAAGTTCCGTTAAAATAGTAAGAGTACACTTTCTCTTTCTTTCTTTCTTTACCTTAGTTTTACCTCTCCCTTTTAGGGACATTTAAGCGACTCACGCCGTCCTGGCCTTACAGGGCCGCGACCGCACATACATATTTTCTTGACCAGACAAGAACATGGAGGGCCTCCCCGGATGAGTGGTCAGCCCAATGCCGGGGCCACCTCCGAGACAACACGAACACGTAGGACAGGACACACCATTCACACACACACATATTCACTCTTAACAAGGCGAGGATGGGAGGAAGATGATAATAACGGCCAGATGATATTCGGGGACCACACGGGCCTAAAGGTACCCGACATTTGTCTTACAGGTGAGGATAACCCCGGAAAAATCCCACCTAGGTAACTCGTCCCAAGCAGGATTCGAACCCGGGCCCGCTGCTTGAGACGCAGCCCCTACGCCACAGCTGTAGACAATAGTACACTTATAAAAGAAAAAGATACCGTAATATAAATTATACTAGTTTTATGTTTTAACTGGAACGTTTCTGTGTTGAAACGGTCTTGGTTATACTACAGAACTCTGTATAAAAATTCTCTTAACATTAGACATTAACCTCAGAAATTTATTCCGCCGGAGTTATTATTCACTTCATTTATCCAGACAAATCCTTAAAGTGGTTAATGAAGTGCCAACTAAGATTTAGCCAAGAAACAATTCTTGAAGAATTCGTGTCATGTATAGCACGAAGACAAAGTTATACATATAAGAAGCCCATTTGTTTGACGACGTCTCTTTAGGCTTTCTTTCTCCTTATTGATAATAAGAAAATACAAGATTTACAGTTTTCTATGTGGTTATTTACCAATAACAGCCTATACGGATAACATTAGAACGTACGTTTCTGCTTTAACCCCACCCATTATAATTTTATCAAACGTATCTTCAACCTAAAGAAGGGCTAATTTCACAAATGCTTTGCATTTTTTCGCAAATTGGCAAAGCGTTTAAGAATTAAGACGTGCAACGTGATATGAAGTTTTGAAATAAACTAAATCTATAATTATTTATGCCGCCATGTGCCATGCTGTCTGTATGTTAGCCCATGCTATATTAGATTTTTTAGTAGGTGACCGCTCATCTGCATTCTTTACAACACTACGTATAGATGGCTAATACCTTACTCTGGTTTCCTGTAGAAGTATTTACGCCTGACACGAACAAAACCTCCCCTCCTTATAACTACCTAAGACAGTGTATTTATGTCCTTGCCTTCTATGATATTCATTTAAGCTCATACAGTGAATGGGAGGAGCTGTAAAGTCATGCTCACACAATATTGCAAACTTTATTTGCGAATCTCCCGAGCATGTCCTTGCAAAGCATAGCCTATTAATAATGAAAATTAATTTACAACATGGAATAGGCCAATTGAAAAAATAAACCATTTAAAAAATCATTATATGATGAAAGAAAATGTTGTAGGAGAAAAATAAACCAACAAAGAGAAAATTATGTAAATTGCAAAAATGTCCAGTTCTATTCTTGTTATCCACTCACTTGAAAGGCACGGAATTATATACATTCCTTCGGGTGTACTTTTTATTATACTTGAGTGAACATTTATGTAGAAAAAGCACAACCTGCTGCTGTACATGTATACTTAGGTTCATAAATTCCTACTATTAAGGCCTATTATTGTAACTTCAACAGGAATTGGTTTCTTCGGAAACGCTCACTAAATTAACATCTTATGGTTTTAAACACTCATTACTTATTTATGTGCCAGCATTAATGTCTTTATAGACGGATTGTTTACAGCTAGAATGTGGTTACGCCGAGCGTGTCAGAACCTACAAGTTCAGTGAATAATATTACAAACATCATTAATGTCAGTGCATTCTGTGAAATCGGCATTTGTTTTTAAGCATTTGTTATGTGATTATAAATGACTGTATAACGGTGAACCTAATTAATTCCTAATTACTTAGCTAAATTCCGATCTTTCCTGACTTTTGTCCAGAAAGGGTGAAAGTGCCCTGAAACATTTTGATTGGACTTCGAGGACATACGTCAATATTCAGTATTAAAGAAGGCTATGATTTGCCTACTGTTATGACTCCAAATGATCCAAGTTTTTAAGTTAATCTTTATAATGGAACATATAGTAATGCCCGAGTAAAATTTATACAAGTTAAAATGCAAGTTAATAATAATGTATTAGTGAAAGTAAAACATTCTGCAAAATGAAAAGTCTTTCCTGTTTTAATTTTGTGTGGTTAAGTAGAAGCACTACGTACTGGAAAATAGTTTTCAAAATAATCATACCAACATTATGAATCAAGCTAAATTTTAGCTAGCACGGATTGCTAGTCAGAATATAAAACCCCCGAAACTCCGTATCTTTCAAGCTAGCTGTGTGAAATAAACAAAGTATTATTTCTATCATGAATGTGTTTATATAATATATTTTATTTTGATTTGAAAGCGCTTTAAATGTTTTAAAAATTAGCTTCAAGTATTTCTGTCATAAAGAATCAGGTTGATGTTCTCTTGCGTCATTCCCCATCAGTTACCAGTAAGCGGGCTATGTCTCAACACCCATCCGATGCTGACGAAGTTCTCACGGTTTCCGTTAGAGTGCGGTACCTTCCAAGTAGCTTAGTACACAGAGTTCAAAGTGATTCCAAGTACATCCAGCAGTTTCCCGGCCGGGTCTGGGATTTTTCAGTAGTGAAAAATCCCTTTCCTGGGTTCAGGACTGGGTGTTTGTCAGTAGGTTAAGTCTTAGGTTAAGATAATGCACATTGTGCGTGATTCCTTAATTATTATATACGTCTTTCCTTTCCTATCATAATGAAGCAGGCTATTTTTATTTATCTAAATTTAATACATTTTACAAAAAATATTCGATTTAGATAGTTTTCCACAGTATCGGATCTATTTATCATGTAACATAATAATAAGCAAGATTTAGAATTTGTTATACACTAATTTATATATTTTTTTAGTACACGCTCTCTAAAACAGCTGCTTATCGGACTTGTAACACACCGAAAAATTGCATTTTAGCAACCAAGGCCGTTAAAATTGCATTCAAAATGCAGTTTTATCGCCCTTGTCCTTTAAAGTCGTCATGGCAATCTATAAACAAAACCCAGATGGCATTGACCAATCACACCAACTTTAACATGAATTTACGCATATAATTGGTCATAAAACAACAAATTTAAGCCAATACGTTTCTTTGTGATAATCAGAAACTTTACCAGGATTTTTCGCAAAACACTTCATCATACAACAACAAATAGGCCTATAAGCCAACAACTTTTCACATTTTCGTTCACATGAGAAACATGAATGCACCAGCATTTAATTGCAATATATGCCTTCTCATAGTCTACAACTGCTGCCGTGATGTTGCTGGCAACAGCTACAATTCAAAATTTCTGGCTTGAACTGAAATTTCCTTGGGATTATCACTCATATTTTCACAAGCTTTTTATAAATACTAGTTCGTATGCTTTATTGTTTACAAAAAGCGACTCATATTGCATCCATATCGCATTTCATATTGGTACGTACGGTTCGTTGTTGTTCCCGATTCAAGGGGCGGTAAGAATATGACAAATGGCAGACTATCTTTCATTATAATTAATTTTATATGGAATTTTTTTCAGTTCATATAATTTAGAGAGCTTTTACTAAAAAATATTATATGCACCACGTACGCAAAAACTTTATCGGACTCATCCAGTATTTCAGCCTCGCCTTTCGCCTCGGCCGCTATATTTTTAGTTAAACTATCCCTAAACTTAAAGTAATAATGTGGGTTGTAACTGAAGTAGTGAATGCGCAGAGCAAACTACGCATAGAAAAGAAACCATATATATATATATATATGTATATATATAATATTATTGTCATACATAATTAAATATATTATTATTTTATATGTTAATTTATTATCAGCTCCAGTAAGTATACTCTAACTATAGCGAACACATAAAATATACCTTAAGATCCAGCAAACGTATTCTGATTTCATAATTCTGAATTTTTATCTACTTTTATTGTGTTGGTTTTATGATTCACGCCACAAAAGTAAAATAATTATGATTGACAAAAATGTCAAATCTGTACGGTAAATCAAAATAAGATAAAAATACATTAATACAATAGGTATGAAAATTAAAAATGCAATTCATTCAAGAACCAGAAACAACTTTTAAAACCTAAGTAAGTATTCAGTCTACGAAATAAAGAAGGATTTAACAAAATGTATTGCATAGAAGAAAGAGTTTTTCTCTTGGTAATTACTAATAAATATCGTTTGACTAGAACACCTTTTACGTTTAAGAGCTGTCTAGGAAGACGGGTATAAAAATATTGTTATTATTATTATTATTATTATTATTATTATTATTATTATTATTATTTTGCAGGTTCTTACGAGTTCGGTTACGAGGTAGGACCTGATGGACAATTTCATCACGAGAATCGTGGACCTGATGGAGTAGTGTATGGATGCTACGGCTACGTAGATCCCAATGGCAAAGCTCGTGTAACATTTTACATTTCTGATGGATGGGGCTATAGAGTTGTAAAACCAGGAGAGCCTGTTGAGCTCTTTTTGCATCCACACAATCCGCAGGATGTAGAGGGAGGCGGCAATGCAGGGGAAGGTGATGGGTAAGTAGGCGAATAATAGGCTACATGTCGTAGTCATCATCATTAATTATCATAGCAAAACAAACTACAGTATTCTACGTCTGATTGAAGAGACTTGCTAATATGCTTAGTTTCTTTAGAGACGTAAAGTTACCTCACCGAGAGGTCTACTAAAGAACAATTGAAGTCGATTTAAATTTTCCTCCAGTCCTCTTAATAAATTAAGACAACGGCACAGACGTCATTATCAATTATTAATACAATCATTATACTTGAAGGAAACCCTAACTGCGATACTTAATATATTTGTTTATTTTTAAATTTAGTTCAGACTTTAGTTAACATCATTACTTGTGGTATGTTTGTGAGGAAGTATCAAACAAAATTATTTTCAATTAAAAAAAAAAAAGATCATAAATATTCGGATTTATATGTCTCATACCCCATATAATACAATATTATTGTGTTAATTCTAAACTGAGGTCCAAAGAAGGTTGTCAAGAAAGCAGAAAATCCCAGATGGTTTTGCGAGGTTTCAAGAATGCTTTGGGGATTCATAATGTTTAATATGAGTTCCAGTAAGTTAATAATAAAAAATTATATATTACCGGTAATCTAGAATTTGTTGAGAACAAGTTAATAACATATTCCTTTCATATTTTACAGTCAAATTCATTATGCAATCTGATTGGACCCCATAGCCTATTTGAAAGACAAACTGAGTTATAAGTTTTTAAAATAACTATGAGAATATGAATAATATGGATAACATAAATTGAAGCATGATATTACTAGCTGGAAGGTAGTATTTTTAATGGAGTTTTGTATTTGTCACTTGATTGAATTTTTTGGCACTATGACCCTGAAATCATTCAGGACGAAAATAAGGTAGCAGAAGGAGAAATCCTATAAAAAAAACATTGAAGATACGATATATAAAGTTGAGAATTTGATATCTTCAGAGTTCACAATATCACGAAATCATAAGTAAGAGCCTATTAAAATTTTCAGAGAAGCTGAAAGGACTACTAAAACAATCTAATCATTTAAAATTATTTTCCAATTGCTTAAGAATTTTTTCATTGTCTTATAATATAGGAACAAACCGAAGAAGATTTACAATTAAAAATTTCCGAATTAGTCAAGTTCTACTATATAAGGCTTTAAATGCATAGCTAAATAACGACATAACAAAACAACTTTATTTGATCTCTGAGCAAACAAATAATGGCTGACTATTAAATTCCATATTTAGGTGAATGAGTATAATGAGCAACAGCATTCGACTTCACAGATTATGCAATCTGGTGGATGAGCTCAGAAGTAGCCTACATTCATTTTTAACTTATTGATGTTATTCAGTAGGAGAGTAAATTATTTAGTAATTTTCAACGCTGAAAATTATTCATAAAAACTATAATATAGGCCTAATAAAATTTATTGGATAGTAAAAGTAGTAATAGTAGTAATAATAATAATAATAATAATAATAATTTTCATTTGATTGTGTTAATCCACAACACTTATACTAACACGGACAACTCCCAGCTCCAATTTGTCGGGATTGACGAGATTTTACTGTAGAATTATTTTACATTGACTGGTCAAAAAGGTATAATGACACTCGTCATACTTCGAGAAAGATTTAAATCTCCTAATATCGGATGTTTGTATTACAGCGACGCAGCTCATCATCATCACCATCATGGCGTTGTGACCCCATGGAAAGAGCTCTACTTCCCTAAAGGATGCGGAGGACCTGGGCCGACTAGACCTGGAGGTCCCGGAGGACCAGGTGGACCAGGTGGACCAGGAGGACCTACAGGAGCAGGTAGTGGACCCGGCGGAGTAGTAGGCCCCGGCGGTCCAGGAGGATATCCTGGGTCTCCCGGCATACCAGGATCACCAGGTACACCAGGTAAGCTTGTCTTTTTATCATAAATAAAAACATACCTATAGCCTAAGCGCTTTAATGACTACGGTAAACCGACCGAGAAGAGAAACTCAGAAGACTGGAAAGCAGTTAACCAAGTTTGACCGATAGCTGTTGATGATAAATATTCTTTCACACTGGTCGTGTGTAGGCTAAGATGGAAAGGTGAAGTCAGACTGAAAAATTCAATGCCATAGCCGGGATGTGAACCAGGATTATCGGCTCTCCGTGCCGATGCTCTTACCAGCTGAGCTACCATGGCAACATGCCGATACACGATTAAATTCTCCAGTTAACTCACATATCCCAGTATACCACCAGACGTTCTCAATATGAGATACCAACCCAGTGGCGACTTATAACCTGTAAGTACTTTAAGATTCGGGCTTCATAGTAAACCACTACTAGGTCACAGAGGAATGATAACTCTTTCACATTGGTCATGTGTAGGCTAAGAAGGATGGAAATCCAGGTTCAAATCCCGGCTATGGTATTGAATTTTATAATGAGTAACGATGATCGGTTTATTTTCTGTTAATAGTGTTTAACATCCTTTTATATATTTTACAAATCCTTACAAACCAATTCCTTAGCGGAAGGGAGAGAGACTGAGTCAATACTGGATTCCTTGATGAGGAACCAACTTCACGTAGCTCCACCCCCAGGACAGCACAAACACATAATTTCGGGAATCATTTCCAGGCCGCCAGCCTGAAAGGCAGGTGCTCTACCGACTCAGTTTAATGACATAAACATGATCAATTTATTGGATTATAAAAATATGGAATCTGTTTAGGCCTACTAGTTACTGCCGAACGTCAGTGCAATATCGCTGATAAATAAATAATAAATTAGCTCCGGTACTGTACATTAATTTCTCCTTATACAAAATATATTAGATTAGGGCTGTCCAACTGCAAGTTCCCCAAAGGCCGTTTAAAAAAAATGCTGTTCGGAGGGCCGCATTATAAAATTCTTCGTATGCAACTTTATCAGTGAGTTGAAATAGGTATGGTAAACAGAGAAAAAACGCGTTTGTATTATTATTTTAATTTATTAAAAATATATCAAATTACAAAAAAATTAGTGGGAAATTTGAGGATGTTGGTTTTTACTAACTAATGCATCAATATTAACTTTAATATTTGTTGTTGATAAACGAAGCAACTGAGTAAGTGATTTATCAGAGAGGGAACATCTACATTTATTTTATCATTATTGTAAGAATTGTGTAGGCCTATATTTCGTATTTGAGGGTAATTTATACATTTACAGTCTTACTAATAATCCAGTTGTAACATTTATACCAGGAATATACACAGCTGAGGAGAAAAAATGTACTAATAATCCTTGCATAAGGCTGAGCGTGTGCAGCGCTTTACACAGCCTGACCCCCTTGTATAAACTTGACGTAAATAATCAAGATGGCCGATATCCGTAACAGCCGGTCGTTTCGTAGATGTCTGAGATTGAATTTTGAGGCTATGCATATTCTGAGCTGCTTTTGCGGAATTATAAACATTGTTCCTTGTTTGCGGAACATATTTCCATACTTGTACCCATGATTACAGCTTTCGGAAAACAATATAATGAAATACTGAAACTAGAATTACTCTTGGCAGACGATGCATCGCTGCTTGCCCGCTGCTCCGACAGATGGCTTTCAGCAGTCCTTCATAGCCAGGGACTAGTAACGTCATGAAAAGCGTGACGTGTTTGATGACGTTGCACGTACAAACCCGGTGTAACCCTCGGCAGTTACACTGCGTTTATTGGTAATACGGCTTATGTAGAACTTGCCCGGAGAACAACCAAACAACCGTTCAACGCAGATATAAGCAGCTCTGCGGGGGCCGAAAAAAGTGAGGTCGCGGGCCTCATGTTGGACAGCCCTGGATTAGTTAGCTCTATTTTCTTTATTATACTATTATAGGCTAGTATGTAGCAAGAGAGACACAATGAAATTCACAATTGAATGCTATGACTCCAAAGTATTCTGATGACAATTTTAATAGTACATTATGCAAAAAACCTATAACGGCATTCATTAAGACGTGAGTATGTTTACGAAACGAGATTCGCTTGTTCATAATAATTGTTCTAATTACCATTAAAGTCAAGTTGCATACTACCAAAAATACGTCAAAAATACATCTAAGTTCTGAGTTTTTAGAATACCTTGTAATTGACTCTCTCTCCATCTCTCTCTCTCTCTCTCTCTCTCTCTCTCTCTCTCTCTCTCTCTCTCTCTCTCTCTCTCACTCTCTCTCTCTACCTCGGCGATAAGCGATAGTAAGTTCGCTTCTTTTGCGATAGATGATAGGTGACAAAAGGAGCAGAGCTTCTCTTGGCTTTTTCACATCAAAGCAACGTACATGAAATTAACTCTATTCAGTAAAATATTAAAGTTAACACGGACAGACTTGAATTTATATATTAGCATAAAGGTTGTTTATTGTACAGGTAGGGAAAAAAAGCGGACCGACTAAAATATCTAAGTTGCCGATATGAGCCATTGCGCATGCCTAGCGGCATTCACAGGATAGCAGGGAATCTATTTAAATTTGTTCTAGTGTCGAGTGTTGACTTAACCCAATAGAAAATAAGCTAATAAAATTCATTTTCTAGGAATAATCCGTTAAGTAGTTAAGTAGTTAAATATTGCGGCAATCGGAAAGTAGTGAGAAAACAATGTGCATTAAGGAACCAAAAAAATATCCTTCCTTGGGAGGATTCGAACTGAGAATTCGAACCGAGAACATGTTACTTACCAGTCGAACGCGCTGTCCTATCACAAAGATCTAAGGAATACGCATGGACACTGGTGTGAACAAGGCTCTGAAATCAGCTACAAGAGTCGGTCCGCTTGTTTTTTCTACCTCTACATTTTAACTTGCTACTCGCGATGCTTAATGTTTGCTCCGTATACGAAATTAATCGATAGTTGGACAACCCTATATTTCAAAAGTGAGGGTATCGGAGCAAAATTACTGGTTGTCTTGCACCAATCGTTTCCTTCCTCGCCTAGCGCCTTCTCTAGGCGACGGCCTGATATTATCTTAACTCTATGGGCTACGATTTAGTAAAGGTACTTTAATACAACTGGTGATTAAAGACTAATCTCATGCCTCTGATAAATGGAGTTATGTTGTTTACTGGTATTTTATGCAGTGAATATTTAAAATAAGTGATTTCGTTCTTGTCAGTGATCTTTAGGCTATACTATGACGTTACCTTTATTAAACATTTCTTATGAAATATGCGTACTGATTATTATGATTTGATGGTTGTTTTGAACGAACCCCTAATATAACTACATTAGATAGATAAGATAGGAAAAGATAATAGTTGTACTTGTAGCCTATTCAAATACGCGCATATGCAATGTATTAAATCAGATTATTTACTAACTTATATAAAAGCAAACTGCGTAAGTATATACTGTATGTAATAAACGCACAGATAACGCCACCTATTAACAGATCATTGTCAGATCAATTGCCATATCAACCGGAAAGAAAGAGCATTGAATGATTTGGACGAAACTCACTATGCGGAGGTTTTTAGGCTTGGGAACTCGAATCTGAGGTCGTTTTCCCCCGGGCATCGCATTTTAATCTTAAAATGTAAATCGAAGCCGGGGTTAATTGTTTTTGCATGATTTGGGTTAGATTCTTGAGTCAGTGGTACGTTTTAATGGTTTCATTTCAAATCGTTACGCTTATGGAAGAACAAGATTCCTCTTTTTTTTTTTAGTTATATTTGTTACGGAAAAACAATTAAATTAAGAATAAAATGATGAAATTCATGCAATTTATGTAAAAATATGTATAATTAAATATAATGTGATAATTATTTTCTGTTAATTAAATTATTTCAATAGAACATCTAGCAGTTCAGTAAATAATCGCGGGTACATGCTTGTTATTTTATAATACGGGTATCAAACTTCATATCTCATTGTTGATTGTGGTTTCAAATTTCACGATTCAAGAATTTGGATCTAACAACTAGTTAAACTTCTTGCTTTCAGTTCTAGTAGTTACTTTTCTCGTTTCTCTTTTGTTTTCCTCACCCTCTTCTTCTTCTTCTGCTTCTTCTTCTTACTTTTACATTATGATGTTTTCAGATTCTGAAAAATAATAGGTTACACTATTTTCTTAAGAGTAGGACTTAGGCTATAAATATTTTTATAGAAATTATTTTCGCAATCCTTCTTCACAGAAAGTGTCCCTAATTGAATGCCCATACGTACCATAGCGTGTAGCCTATAACGAGCGCAAAGAGGATTCATCACTTAATAAGAAGCAGTAACTTACAACTACCGAGTTTAACAAACACACTCTAAGACCTCTTACACATATAAATGTCTGATTGTTCACGACGGCAAGGTGTGTGGCATATGTCCCAGACAAATTTCTGAGGTTAATATTCCAATGCTAATAGACAGGAAGAGAACCAGGTAATAATAAAGGTCACAAAAAATATATTATATACTCTGTGAACTGTTAATGCAGGACTCAAAAGGAAGACACTATTTTATTATGAAAAAAACGGTGTGCCTAATACTTCCAAAACTAAGATAAAAATTCAATGATTCCACACAAACATCAAATTTTGCAAACGGCTAATCGGAAAACGGGATAACCCGTTCAAAACACATCACAAGAGTTATTACCGGTATTAATCTTACCCTGTCATTAAGTAATATCATCAAAAGTACTTGACGGTGCGTTTCTATTATAGGCACACCCGGAAGTCCAGGCTCACCTGGAGGACCAGGAGGACCAGGCGGACCGTCAGGCCCAGGTGGACCCTCGGGACCAGGAGGAATACCGGATAGACCAGGAGCACCAGGAACTCCAGGAACCCCGGGAGGACCCGGCGGACCTGGTGGACCAGGTGGACCTGGAGGACCACCATACCCAGGGGGCTATCCAGGTGGACCATCAGGCTCTGGAGGAATACCAGGAAGACCAGGCACACCGGGAACACCAGGATCACCAGGAGGACCAGGCGGTCCAGGAGGACCTGGGGGTCCAGGCGGACCTCCATACCCAGGTGGATATCCAGGTGGACCATCAGGCCCTGGAGGAATACCAGGAAGACCAGGCACACCGGGAACACCAGGATCACCAGGAACACCAGGAGGACCAGGTGGTCCAGGAGGACCTGGGGGTCCAGGCGGACCTACATACCCAGGTGGATATCCAGGTGGACCATCAGGCCCTGGAGGAATACCAGGAAGACCAGGCACACCGGGAACACCAGGATCACCAGGAACACCAGGAGGACCAGGTGGTCCAGGAGGACCTGGGGGTCCAGGCGGACCTCCATACCCAGGTGGATATCCAGGTGGACCATCAGGCCCTGGAGGAATACCAGGAAGACCAGGCACACCGGGAACACCAGGATCACCAGGAAAACCAGGAGGACCAGGTGGTCCAGGAGGACCTGGGGGTCCAGGCGGACCTACATACCCAGGTGGATATCCAGGTGGACCATCAGGCCCTGGAGGAATACCAGGAAGACCAGGCACACCGGGAACACCAGGATCACCAGGAACACCAGGAGGACCAGGTGGTCCAGGAGGACCTGGGGGTCCAGGCGGACCTCCATACCCAGGTGGATATCCAGGTGGACCATCAGGCCCTGGAGGAATACCAGGAAGACCAGGAACACCGGGAACACCAGGATCACCAGGAACACCAGGAGGACCTGGGGGTCCAGGCGGACCTACATACCCAGGTGGATATCCAGGTGGACCATCAAGCCCTGGAGGAATACCAGGAAGACCAGGCACACCGGGAACACCAGGATCACCAGGAACACCAGGAGGACCAGGGGGTCCAGGAGGACCAGGGGGTCCAGGCGGACCTCCATACCCAGGTGGACCATCAGGCCCTGGAGGAATACCAGGAAGACCAGGCACACCGGGGACACCAGGATCACCAGGAACACCAGGAGGACCAGGTGGTCCAGGAGGGCCTGCGGGTCCAGGCGGACCTCCATACCCAGGTGGATATCCAGGTGGACCATCAGGCCCTGGAGGAATACCAGGAAGACCAGGCACACCGGGAACACCAGGATCACCAGGAGGACCCGGCGGTCCAGGGGGACCTGGGGGTCCAGGCGGACCTCCATACCCAGGTGGACCATCAGG
The DNA here is from genome assembly GCA_964059195.1 of Ectobius pallidus. Taxonomy (NCBI): domain Eukaryota; kingdom Metazoa; phylum Arthropoda; class Insecta; order Blattodea; family Ectobiidae; genus Ectobius; species Ectobius pallidus. Next base: position 25,448,388 of record CAXKWD010000010.1, on the reverse strand, counting down.
CCCCGGAGGAATACCAGGCAGACCAGGCACACCGGGAACACCAGGATCACCAGGAACACCAGGAGGACCAGGAGGACCAGGGGGTCCAGGCGGACCTCCATACCCAAGTGGACCATCGGGTCCTGGAGGAATTCCTGGAAGACCAGGGACACCAGGATCACCAGGAGGGCCAGGAGGGCCAGGAGGTCTAGGAGCACCAGGAGGACCAGGAGGACCTCCATACCCAGGAGGATATCCAAGTGGACCTTCAGGACCAGGTGGACAGCCAGGAAGACCCGGTACACCTGGAACACCAGGAGGACCAGGAGGTCCTGGAGGACCTGGGAGTCCAGGTGGACCTCCATACCCAGGTGGATACCCAGGTGGACCATCAGGCCCTGGAGGAATACCAGGAAGACCGGGAACACCAGGAACACCAGGAGGACCAGGAGGTCCTGGAGGACCTGGGGGTCCAGGTGGACCTCCATACCCAGGTGGTGGACCAACAGGCACCGGAGGAATACCAGGAAAACCAGGCACACCAGGAACACCAGGATCTCCAGGAGGGCCAGGAGGTCCAGGAGCACCAGGAGGACCTCCATACCCAGGAGGATATCCAAGTGGACCTTCAGGACCAGGTGGACAGCCAGGAAGACCCGGTACACCTGGAACACCAGGAACTCCAGGAGGACCAGGTGGTCCAGGAGGTCCTGGAGGGCCAGGAGGCCCACAATATCCTGGAGGTCATCCAGGTAAGATTTTAGTGACATGCTATCAAGAATGATATTTGTATCACTAATTTGAGAGGTTTTATAGTAATAAGAATATTGGATCCATCAATTAATTCTGATAAAACATTGATTTCATTTTTTGACAGGAGGGCCAGAGTTACCTGGAGGTTACCCGGGACATCCAAGCGGACCAGGCAGTCCAGGTAAATTACATGTTTATAGAATTTTAATGAATCGATCTCCTTTTTACAATTTGGAGTAGTAAGATTTAGGATGTAGGTGGTTTTTGCACTGATTATTATCAAACGAGAAAGATCAATACTATATCCGTATTAATTATAATACAGTCTATTAGCTAACTCATACTAGAAACTTCAGGTTGAGGCTACATACAATACAAATTTAAAATGTGAACAGAGATAGAACGCTCATTCTTCTCTAACATTTGATTTGCAACATTATTAGAACTCTCTTCATTTGATATTCAGCCAGTTTACAACAGAAAAATGTTCTGAGTAGTCCTGTACAATCTTACTCTTTATGGAGGAGCAAGGTATACCCAAGGCTACTGCTTCATTTGGCATGAATTAAATATATACAGGAGCTCAGAGATTATAAACTGTAATAATTTTAAATTTCCGATACGGATGCCAAACTCTAGCGCAATATTTTGTAGTTTTTTTTATTCTATGTTGTGCCTACTACACACATACATCAAAATAATTGATACTACATTTTTTAACTAAAACTTCTTTATTGGCGGTAGAGGGTAAATCTGGAAAATCAGTCACACTAAAACCGTCACGAAATCAGTCACAATCAGTCACGAAATCAGTCACACTCTTACTTGTTTTGTGCGGACTGCACAGAAAACAATCAACTCAATGATTAGGAGTAATCAAAGAACATTTTTCAGACCTTACTTCCTCAATGGCAATAGACAATTCCTAAGCAATCTAAAGGTATATTATCTATTTTATGGAACCCGGAGGTTCATTACCGCGGAAATCCAAAATAAAAAAATACAAATTTCCAAAATTATAACTTCCAAAAATCCAAAATTAAATAAATAATGAAATACAAAATTTAAAATAAAAAAATCTAAAATTTTAAAAATAAAAATATAAACAATTCAAAGATCGAAAATTAAAAAAATCCAAAATTAAAAATTCAAAGATCCAAAATTAAAAAGTCCAAAATCCAAAATTAAAAAAGTCCAAAAACCCAATATTAAAAAGTCCAATAATGCAAAATTGAAAAAATCCAATAATCAAAAATTGAAAAAAATAAAAAAATAAAATAAAGTTTTACTTCTGTCGCGTGGCGTTCCACGCAATCTTTTTTTCTTTTTTAAATCAAGACAGAGGCTCATGGATTGGAAATCAATGCACTTGATAATTGAACATGAACAGGAATACAGACTTCCTATACAGGTTAATCCCTAATCACCATCAATTTTGTTCGAATAGGCAACCCAATTGGCAGTAGCCTCTAAGGGATGGGAAATCACCTCTGCAATTGTACGAGGTTCGTCCAGAGAGTAAAGAATGATTTGGTATAACTAACATTTTTGCTTACCTCCTGTTTTTAAACTGTAATTATGGACGCAAATGCCTTACTATCAGCATTTGACAACCATAATGAAAACAAAAAAACACTTGTATTTGATGACTCACATATCTGTAACACTTAGGCAGCGTTCACACTGAGGCGATAAGCGATAAGCGATTTATCGGAAGGACTTTGTTGCGGCGATATATTGCTAGGAAGGTTCACACCGCGAGCGATAAATCGGCGCGACCTGGGCGATAAAAATTCCCTGAGGTAGATTTCGATGTGCTAAATATCGCCTTATACGAGAGCTATCGAGAAACCAGTTACTGATTTGTAGAGTACTCATCAAGCGCTTTTCAACGATACCCCATAAGACGTGGTTTCAAAAATTTCGAACTTCCATCCCCCAACCAACCACCCCAACTCGTACCACCAAAACTCCCGAATCGTTGGTGTCACTGTGAACTCCATAGGGAGTTCTCTAATTTATTCAAACAAAGTTTCCCTCTATACTTCATAGGAGCCGAGATATACATATTTCAAAATTTCTACCCCTCCCCGACCCTCCCCTGGGGCCAAATTTGGTCATTAACGAACTTGTCCGAACTATTGGGCCTAGAAATAACATAATAAAATTTGGTTCAAATATCTTCAAAATTATGGCTGCTAGCGTGTAAAGATATATATATATATATATATATATCACTTTTTTTTTTTTTTGAACGGGCGGTGGTTTCGTACTTGGAGGCATGAAACGTAAAGATATGAAAGACTTTTTCGAAAGTCATGACATGGTATCGATTGCAATAGGTAGATTTTTCTTCGAAATCTACCTAAAATGTGGTGGGAACACAATCTTCACTACAAAAGTTACAATATCGTAAGCAACAAATCGCTCAGGCGACCAGCATGCTGCAATTCGAGCGATATAGCACTTGCGATATGTTGCGCTATCGCGTGAGTGTGAACCTTCTTTATCGCCTCCCTTTAGATTTCAAGTATCTGTCCGTGCGTGTCGCGTATCGTATATCGCTCGCGATATATCGCTTATCGCTTATCGCCTGAGTGTGAACCCTGCCTTACATTAACAACCTTAAAGCCGACCTAACATTACTACACATGAACATACGTAGTTTAAACAAGCACTTCTCAATGTTTTGTGTATTGTTGCAAAATTTCGAAATAAAATTTGATATAATAATATTGACAGAAATCTGGTTGGAAAATGATGTTGGCTATGATATTGAAGGATACAAAAAATCATAAAGACAAATAAATATAACAAATGTGATGGTCTAATAGTATATGTCAACAATCTTATTGATGTGACCTTAATGGATGATGAAATCGCTGACGCAAATAACTTGCATTTAACGTTTAATTTTAAAAACTGTCAATTCATATTAACAGCTATCTATAGATCACCTAGTTTCCAAATGAAAAACAACTTTTTAGTTGGCTTAGAAAATTATTTAAAACGAAATCGAGGAAATTATGATCACATAATTGTGGGTGATATCAATATCCAAATATTGGACGATCAAATAGGGTTAGATAGTGATGGAAATAAATATATGAACATTTTAAATGAATTTGGTTTTACAAAATATTTAAAAGCGGTAACGAGCCTAGGCAACACAAAGAAGACTTGTTTAGATCACATATTTCTCAAATCTATGAACAATTTGGATTTTAATAGCTGTGAATACCAGAGTGATATCACAGACCATTTCACAACAATTGGCACATTCTCGTTTACACATAATCACCATAGCTACAACTTAGAACATACCCCTGCTACCATAAGCCATATCAAAATAGACCATCTGTCCGTCAGGCTAAGGAACGAGACATGGTGCTCAGTATATGCTGCTACGGAAGCTAATAGAGCATTTTCATATTTTCATGGCATTTTAAAAAATCATATTGAACATAGTAGAATTTCCAAACTTATATCTATACCTTGTAAATATAAAAAAATAAAACCCTGGATTACTACTGGCATTGTAAAATCAATTCGAGTACGTGACAAAATTGCAAGGAAAGTTAAAAGTGAACCGTTAAATTTGATGTTACAAGATCAATATAAAAAATACAGGAACCTTTTAAATACGATTGTAAAAAAGGCCAAAACAAATTATTACGAAACCAAACTCAAACAATATTCACATGACCCAAAGAGATTTTGGCGAACTATCAATGAAGCTACAGATACATTAAAACCGAGAAAATACGAATATAAACAAAATCGTAACAGAAGAAGGATTAACCATTACCAATAATAGTGAAATTGCTAATGAATTCAACAAACACTCTTCTCAGATTGGACACAAAATAACAAGCTCCATATCAGCATATTCATCGCAAACTACTCGCAATAATAATCTACATTCAAATCCAACAACTTCTCTGTTCCTACAGCCAATAATTGAAAATGAATTGATCTTAATTGCCATAAACCTTAAGAATAGCGTTACTCCTGGAAGTGATGACATTTCATCAACTATAATGAAAGCAATTATTAGATTTATTTCTAAACCCCTTACTAATATTTTCAACCTATGCTTGGTTCAAGGCTTTTTTCCGGATGAATTAAAATATGCGACAGTAATTCCATTGTACAAATCAGGTGACAAATGTAATTTAAATAATTATAGGCCAATATCCTTATTATCTACCATTGCAAAATTATTAGAGAAATGCATAAAAAATAGACTAACAAACTTTTTAGAAAAAAATAAACTATTAGCGGAATCACAATTTGGTTTTAGGAGTAATATGAGTACAGATGATGCTATAATGGCCGTTACATCCATAATTATTAAAGCATTAGATGAAGGAAAAAATTGCTTAGGTATTTTTCCCGACCTAAGAAAGGCATTTGACACTATAAGTCACAACATTTTGCTAAATAAATTAGAAAATATTGGTGTTAGAGGTACTGCCTTAGACCTATTTCGATCATATTTATCAAATAGATACCAAAGCACTAAAGTTAACAACGAAAAAAGTGAAAACGTAGTGCTAAATATCGGCGTCCCACATGGAACTGTGTTAGGTCCTTTGCTCTTCTTAATATATATCAATGATCTTCTTAAATTAGATATAAATCTCATCAAAGGCAATGTTTAGTCCTTCGCTGATGACACAGTAATCATATTTTCTGGAAACAGTAGGGAGCACGTTTTTAGTAATGCTAACATTGGAACAAACAAAATAAAAAAATGGCTCGATGAAAACCTTCTATCTTTAAACATTGATAAAACAACATATTTACCTTTTTCACTAAACTCTAAAGGACTTTCCTCGATAAATGCACAACACAATATAATCTTACATGAAATATCTTGTTCTATCCCTCTTAATTGTAAATGTCCAAAATTAAGTTCATCAATACAAGTAAAATACCTAGGTGTTATCAATGATCAAAATTTACGGTGGGAAAAACATGTTCAATATCTGTGTCTTAAACTACGGAAAACTATATATAAATTTGTTATATTAAGAAACATTATGCCACAGAGTACTTTAAGATTAATATATCTAAGTTTAGTCCAATCAGTTATACAATATGGAATAATAGGATGGGGTGGGATATGTCAGACTGTACTTTGCCCATTGTCTTTGTTGCAGAAAAGAATAATCAAGATATGTTTAAAAAAATCAATCGACTATCCATCTAAGAGTTTATATAAAGATTTTGACGTATTGAATATTAAACAATTATACTCCTACACTTTATTAAATTATTTCCATAAACATCATGAAAAATTCATAACACGAAATCACTACTATAATACAAGGAGGTATAATATCTCTTGTCCTCTTTTCGAACCAAAATGTGCTACAGAAGCAGGTCTAAGGCATAGTATAAATTTCGGACCACGGCTATACAACAATTTTACTAGAAGAAACCCTAATCTGATACCACTAAACAATAAATTGTTTAAAAAACAAATACTCGAATTGATTAAATCTAACTTGTAATTGTACTTTTACCCACTTTTATCCGTTATTCATTCTTAACTGTAAATTTTTAATTTTTAACATAGGGTATTTTGTTTGTAACTTTGTTATGTTATTGTAATTTATTTTTCGTATCTTTGTTCATGTATTTTATTTCATATAAGCAATCTTATTTATTTTTATTCTTATTTTTTGCCTAAAACTATAATATGTATGTTTTTTTTATATAATGTACAAAATATAATTTTAGTATAACTGAACTGACACCGAACACGAGCTATGCTCATGCGGGGTAAATAATGCTCTTTTGTAATTGTAATAATTTTGTTTATATTATTTATATTTGTATTTGTAATAATTTTTTAATCTAACTTGTAATTGTATTAATTTGTATTTTCTAATTTGTAATTTGTAATTTTCATGGTAAAAATAATAAATAAATAAATAAATAAAAATAAAAAATAAAAAAATAATGATAATAATAACGAAAGATACCTACACAAAACTTTATAGACTAAGACACAGGACCTTACTCTATTTCTCAACGTAATCGCCATTGCTGTCAAGGCATTTATTGTAACGTGGTACCAGTTTTTCGATGCAAATATTATACTCTTCCACCACCAAAGACCTGGTCTTTGCCCAAAAGGCAAGGAATAAACGCAGAGGCCTATTGTGCAACTCTTCAAGGACTACGACGCGCTATCCAAAAGAAAAGACCTGGAAAGTTGTCTGAAAAGGTGTTTTTGTTTCACGACAACGCTCGGTCTCATTGGCTGCTGAAGTACAGGCATAACTTCAATATTTTAAGTTTAACATTTTTAGATGTCCTCCTTACTGCCCTGCCCTGGCACCCTGCGATTTTAACTTGTTTCCGAAATTAAATGACTTTTTGGGTGGAAAAGAGTTACCAACCGATAAAGACCTTAATGCGGCAGTGACATCTTGGCTCAAGTGTTTGGCGGTAGAAGAGTATGACAACAGAGCATAACTTGGTACCACGTTACAATAAATGCCTTGACAGCAATGGCGATTATGTTGCGAGTAGAGGGAGGTACTGTTTCTTTGTAAATAAAGTTTTGTGTTGATACCTGTCGTTATTACATAGTTATGCCAAATCGTTCTTTACTTTCTAGACGACTATCGTACCATTACATTAAAGCCGAGGCAGAAAGAATAGATTTTTTCATAACAATTCTTTCCTCCTATCTCTATTTCCATTCATCTTACAAGTACTTATGGCAGCAATTCAATGAACATTCCACTCCCACCCAGTGGCTTATAGTAAACAAGTAGGTGTAACGCTATACAACATAACATTTATAATAGGCCTATTACTGCAGTAACATTTTCAAATAGACAAAATATTCCAAAATATTAATTTAATTTAATTATTAATTAATCAATTAATTAATTAAAAAGAACTATTCAAAAAACTTCCTTACTTCCATTATTTTCATAAACGTACGCTACTTGTCAGATAAGCGCAACATTCAATAAATATCACAATTCATAAAATTCCACATCTTGAATTAGAAAAAAAAAAAATTAAAACTAAGCGGATCGTTTGTATTAATAATACTCTCAATATAACTTATATTTCATAATAAGTTATCTGGCGTATAGTATAGATTGTATTTACTATAAAATTACTGTGCACTGTAAATTGTAAAACAAAGAATGATTGGTTCATTAATATGTCAGATTTTAAAACCGATGTGTGTACATCACAACAAACACAATTTCATAACTCCTCGTCGTTGTTACTACTCACGGAGGAATTGATACTATAACCATCTTAATTATCATTATTCCTTCAATATTGTCTTCTCTGCCTATCTTCTATGTGGAGATTTTTTCCTTGAGTCTCTCAGAGTGTGCCAACATTTCTTTAATCTTCGATTAGTTTGAATACCGTAATATTATAGGCCTACCCAATGTATTAAAGCGCCTATGAATGCTAATTATTTTAACATGTATTGCATGTATTCCCTAATACATTACAACAAAAACAAAAATAATAATAATAAGACAAATATAATATTTAATTTAGATAGCTGCTCCTAATAGCCACAACCTAAACAACATCACTAACGAGATGAAACAAAAATATGTAGGAGCTCAACTTTGAAATTAAACAAATATGGAAGTTAAACGAAGTTCACATTCTGCTAATAGTAGTTTCAAGCACAAGGATATTATTTACAGCTTTACAGAACATCAAAACCTTAGGATTGGATCTAAATTTGTTTACAGCGATCATTCTGAATACTGCACATAGGCCTATTGCCATGAAATTCATCTACAGATTTTGAAGCAAAATTCGTTAGAGCCGGTTCAGAAAAAATTTCTAAACGCGAAACTTTGCTCTTGTAACGGGGTAATAAAAGTAAAAGTAAGAATTTCACTTATCTTCTTATCACAACCTCATAAGATGTCTAACACGAAATATTTAAATTTTGTGTTAACAAATGCTGTTACCAGACAAACATTTGAAATTTAGCTATTTATGTATCAAGTACGGTACGAAAATAACGCTTTAGCGGACGAATCTAGTATTGCGGCCGAGGCGTAAGCATACAATATCTTTTAGTAAAAGTTCTGTAAATTATATGAAATGGAATAAAAATACTGTATAATCTCTCTCTCTCTCTCTCTCTCTCTCTCTCTCTCTCTCTCTCTATATATATATATATATATATATATATATATATATATATATAAGAGGCTTTGTGCTGACTGACTGACTGACTGACAGAGAATCAACGTAGAGCCTAAACTATAATAGGTAGAGACTTGGAATTTTGACAGTACCTTCGTTTCACAAAGAAGGGATTTTTTAAAAAATTTTGATTTTAAATGCCAAAAATTAAATGTTTTTGAGAATACTTAATCCCTTTTTACACAGAATTATCAAATCCAAATCACAGTTCACTTGACAACAGTATTGTTGGCAGTCTTCACATATGGCTTTGGAAATAAAAGAAACTAGAATTTGACAAACTAGAGAAGATATCAATATTATTCGTGTTATAAATAAATATTGAAGAATGAAAACCACGAAAATAATGCAGTCACATAACTTTCTCTACCCTGGACATAGAGAAAACAATACGAGGTGTGGTAATATTTTTTTGGGAGAGAAGTATGAAAGTTATATATAATTTCTGTTTAATTTCATCCCCAAAACGGCTTTATGGTAACGTGAGAGTGAGAAATAAATATTCCGCAAAGACAATACAATTTAATGTTACCAAATTTCTGTTTCTTCTTATTTGAACCCCTATCAGGCTTGCTGTGTAACATACTGTATAAGCGATGGTAAGCAAAATTCTAAATCCTCTATGAGCCATAAAAAGTTATATCAAGCGTATTCTGAGGGAATAGTTTCAGTGTGATAAGTCGTTCTTCCCATTTCAAATTCTAAATACCTATATAAGGACCTAGAATATAAAAAACGAAAGTCTTTTATAAGTTAATTTCCAATTACAAAATAAAAAACCCGGGCTATGAATCAATACGAAATATGGATGTAGGCAAGATGGCATTGCGGGTTTCTTATGAATAATATGGCTATTTTATCTTAGGCGTAGCCTATGTTTGTTGTTATATTAAGTGTTTTATTAAAAAAGTGGTAAAGTTTCTGATGAACGTAAAGAAACAATGTTGTCTTATATTTGTTGTTCTATGGTCAAGTATTTTGTTTCAAACCCTGGTTGGTTGGTATGACTGGTCACCGCCATCTGCATTTTTCAGTTGCCATGACGACTTTACCGGCCTAGCACGGTAAAAATAAATTATTTGATGGCGTAGGTTGGTAAAATTCTACTTTCCCGACAAGCAGGTGTTTTGCGGAGCGTGTACTAAAAAGTGTATTTTCGAACTGTGGGCACCTCAAAACGTGCATTAATGCTGAAAACTAAATATCAGATTTCAGGGTAGAACACAATACTTCTCCTTCTAGTACCTATGGTACAGGCAAAAAGCTGAAAAGAAACAAAGCGGTAACGAACTACAGCCACAAACGTGGTCGAAAATTATGGATCTTTGTAAATATAATTTGAATATTAGACCAATTCCCCCATTGATTACCTAAAATTGTTTTACATAATCATGATTTCTAAGTATTTACTCTTTCTTCTCTAGGACAACCAGGAGGACCAGGACAACCTGGACACCCAGGTTACCCCGGAGGACCAGGACAGCCATTACAACCAGGATATCCAGGCCAGCCAGGTCAACCAGGACAACCTGGACAACCTGGCAAACCCGGGAAACCAGGACAGCCAGGATATCCAGGAGGAGCAGGACAGCCTGGTTATCCAGGTGGACCAGGACAGCCAGGATTCCCAGGACAACCAGGACAGCCTGGTAAGCCCGGACTACCGGGGCAACCAGGTTATCCAGGAGGACCCGGACAACCAGGATACCCAGGAGGTCCAGGTCAACCAACACAGCCGGGATACCCAGGAGGACCAGGACAGCCAGGATACCCAGGAGGGTCAGGACAACCAGGACAGCCAGGTTATCCAGGAGGAGCAGGACAGCCCGGTAAGCCCGGGCAACCAGGACAGCCAGGCAAGCCTGGACAACCAGGACAGCCCGGTTATCCAGGAGGATCAGGACAACCAGGATTCCCTGGAGGGCCAGGACAACCAGGACAGCCAGGTTACCCAGGAGGAGCAGGACAACCAGGACAACCCGGTAAGCCCGGACAACCAGGGCAACCAGGTTACCCAAGTGGACCAGGACAACCAGGTTACCCAGGAGGACCAGGACAGCCAGGTTACCCAGGAGGAGCAGGACAACCAGGACAACCCGGTAAGCCCGGACAACCGGGACAGCCTGGCAAGCCCGCACAACCAGGGCAGCCAGGTTATCCAGGAGGACCAGGACAACCAGAGCACCCTGGTTACCCAGGAGGATCAGGACAACCAGGATACCCAGGAGGACCAGGACAACCAGGACAGCCAGGTTACCCAGGAGGAGCAGGACAACCAGGACAACCCGGTAAGCCTGGACAACCAGGGCAACCAGGTTACCCAGGTGGACCAGGACAGCCAGGTTACCCAGGAGGACCAGGGCAACCAGGACAGCCTGGTAAGCCCGGACAACCAGGGCACCCAGGAGGACCAGGATACCCAGGAGGACCAGGATACCCAGGAGGAATTGGACAACCAGCGCAGCCAGGTAAGCCCGGGCAACCAGGGCATCCAGGAGGACCAGGACAACCAGGACAGCCAGGCTTTCCAGGAGGACCAGGACAGCCAGAATATCCGGGATATCCAGGAGGACCAGGCCAACCAGAAAAACCAGCACAGCCCGGACAACCAGGTCATCCAGGAGGACCAGGGCAACCAGGTTACCCAGGAGGACCAGGACTACCAGGACAGCCAGGACAACCAGGACAACCAGGACAACCAGGTTACCCAGGAGGCCCAGGACAGCCAGGTTACCCAGGAGGGTCAGGACAACCTGGGCAGCCCGGACAGCCAGGTTATCCAGGAGGATCAGGACAACCGGGTAAGCCCGGACAACCAGGGCAACCAGGTTACCCAGGAGGAACAGGACATCCAGGAGGTCCAGGACAGCCTTCCAAACCCGTACAACCAGGTTACCCAGGAGGACCAGGACAACCAGGACAGCCTGGTAAACCTGGACAGCCAGGTTACCCTGGAGGACCCGGACAACCAGGACAGCCAGGACAACCAGGTTACCCAGGAGGCCCAGGGCAGCCAGGTTACCCAGGAGGACCAGGACAACCAGGACAGCCAGGACAGCCAGGTTACCCAGGAGAACCAGGACAACCAGGACAGCCAGGTTACCCTGGAGGACCAGGACAACCAGGACAACCGGGTTACCCAGGAGGACCAGGACAACCAGGACAACCTGGTTACCCAGGAGGACCAGGACAGCCTGGTAAACCCGGGCAACCAGGGCAGCCAGGTTACCCAGGCGGACCCGGACAACCAGGATACCCAGGAGGTCCAGGACAGCCTGCCAAACCCGGACAACCAGGACAACCAGGTTACCCAGGAGGACCAGGACAGCCAGGTAAAGAACAAAATAATCAAGAGATGAACCCAACGTTATGATAATTCTTTTTAATAAAGTTACTCTCGAACGGAATATATAAAAGGCGAGATAAATAAAGCACTATTCTAATAAGCTGTAAACCGTCATTTCATACATTCTGATTTTCTGATGGCGATTTCTTATTATATATTTAAATTATTAATGAGAACAGAAGTTGTACACCCGACTTTGATTAATTCATATAATTTTAGAGCTCCCTGATTTTTTACAGTATATGCGTTGGATGTGCAAAATCATTTTCTTCACCCAAATTTACCTTAGCTTATTTTTAAAATTAAAGTAAAGACGCCAGTTATCATGTGTATATTTTCCAGGTATTACGATATATTACTATAAAATTATATTATTCACTCTTCTGTATTATTCTCGTATCGCATGTGTCCGTTCAGGTTCAGTAGTCACTCCAGTGGAAGGATGCTTGGGCCACAACCTAGACATCCGCGGATCAAAACCATACTTTCCTACCAATGTGAACCTAAACCTATGGGAATGAGTGTGGAAGGAAACTTAAGCTATTCCCATGAAACAGTCCTCTCCAGGGGTTAATGAGGAATCCAAATTTGGTCACAGACATAATATTTCTTGGTTCCTTTTATTATTGTAGAGAATCAAATATTTTTACAATGGGGGTTCTGTAACAAAATTTAGACCAGGAATAAAAGTTATAGCTCATACATCATACGGTACATTAACTAATAAGTTTTACAACTTATGCCTATTTTCTTTGTACTGAAGGTATTTCATTATATTTGATACTAGCAAGTGCCCTGCGATAATTAATTTGATGACTAAAAATTAAGAGAGACGTACGGTAATTAAAACATTATATTTATTAACACTTATACGCGAATCATTCATGAACTAAACGATTAATAATTACAATGAAACAGCTAAAAATCCGGCTTTGGAGTGCATTCCACGATTAGAAAGCGTGACTTGGTAGAAACTACCTCAGATTCGAGCTCCCTGGCCCAGAAAACCCCTGCATAGTAAGTTCCATCAAAATCGATCAATGTTTTCCCATTTAGGCCTAAATTCATTATCCCTCTTCCGTGTATGTTGAAAATTTCAAATGTCTGCGTGCCTTGACATTGTAAAAAACGAATTATGCACACATAATCGAAGCGATCGATAATTCTGTGCTATATATTGAAAAATCGCGATACTTTTATTTCCAAGTTATGACTAAAAAAGGCAAAGTCACCTGCAACTGATTTGACAATTGAAATGTATGATCGAAAACTGATGCTGTCTGCCAGAAATAGTTTTCAGACAGTTTTCATTCATAACTCGCGAACGAAAGGTGCATTCGGTCACCCTTCAGTCCATCTATTTGTAAAATTTCTTATCTCAGCCTGCAGTTGATTTCGCTGGGCATCGCGCACAGATAGACAGACAGAAAAACACTTTCTCTAAGTATTACAGATATAAAAAATGAGACATTATGTGATAACAATATTTAGAATTTAGCAAAGTAATGACATAAAATATATGTTGAATTCTTTTAAGAAAAATACATTTAGAGAAACATAAAGAAAATTCAATAAGCATAAGGCTTACAAACAACACATTTCATATATTTTAATGAAAGGGTCCAGAATTCAATTAACGGCGATTTACTACTAGGTGGAGCAACCTCCAGGCCCAAACATTAGATTAGGATGTCCAGAAATTAAAATTTAAGAAGCAAGGAAAATATGAAACAACCAGAAATTAATTCAAATAGTTTAGAACAAAACATTGAAGCAAAATGTTAAGCAGAAAAACTGAACGCTAGGCATTGTGTCAGTAGAAGCGTCGGTTGGAATCACATAAAAAGGGGGGGACAGACGCTATGTATGCATATTAAAAAAAAAAATACGAACATAATTTAAATGCTATACTTCCCTTCCAAAGCAGGAGGGTCGGGAAAAAAAATCTTAGCACAAGCACCGCTACACAAGGCTACAAAGGTGACGTCATGTTCAAAATAAGCGTGACAATACATGCAACAAGCTTAGAATATATAATTAGCCTACTTAGTTACATCGCTGTAACTAACACAAGGAATTAAAAATACCAATATGAACCACTGCAATACTTAGAATTCCTCTTATTATATATGTATCACGTCCTATTTTAAGTAATCATGGCCCACTACATGCAGTTTGCATAGCTAAGCAGGTAATAACTACTAATGTTCATCCAGTACTAACTTATAAGTACTAGTATAAGGTTATTCACTCAAAATTAAGTAAAAACTGGTACTTGTAAGCAACTACTGAAAGAAATTACTACTACTAGTACTTATTACTAGTAGTAACTACTTAATATTTATTCACTCCACCCATTGCTTGGGCTAAGGAGAAATTCACCAGGGTGTTATTAAAGTTAATTTTTCTTTCCTTATTTATATAAATTGGGGGCATAAGGATTGACAAACTTTTTAAAAAAAATCACATAGAAGGTTTTGCATTGGCAGTTCAGCACTTTTATTGTCGAAATATTAGTCAATTTGCAACACAAAGAAAGTAAATTGCATTTATTTATAAACTATTAACTTTAGAAAGAACAAAAACTTAACTCCGTGGCGGTGCATTCCTCGGGGATTAGACCTACCATCCGACTGCTGCGTTATCTACCATAGGCAGTTGGGTCAGCATGATGACACCCGAGGTCGTTAATGCTGTTTCCATGAATGAATTATTCAGAACCACAGCTTTTAATGTTCTTTTAATACACCGTCTCCCTGATAGACCTATTAATACTTAATTATTAGGCTTACTTAATATATAACAATGAATTTATTGTGAAAAGTGTTTCAGAATCATAGCTTCTAGCTTCTTTATCAAACTCTGATAGGGTATCCATGATAACGTTTAGTCTCTCTTTTTTCTTATTTTCCCTTACCTTTTGGAATGTCTTACCAGCTACTCTTTTCTGCCGTTGGCTACCTTGAAGTGTAAGTTTTCATAAAAATCATGATAACGTTTGTCCCTGTTGCATTTAAGATTCTGGAGATCCTTGTATTCTGTTTTGTTGACAGATATCTTCCAAATTTTGCACAACAATCCTCCGAAACTAGAGGATATGCTAGGCTACTTTAAATTTTAACAAACCATTCTCCTTTCAGGTTCGCGACAATTTGTATTATATCATTACTGTGCATAATTTGTCAAATGTTTATCATAAATTATATACATATGATGTACAGCCAGGATAGAAAAGGCAAAATTAAAATGGAGTTAAACCGCCCCTCCATGGAATTCATTTCCTATTAATTATACCGAAGACAACTTTATAATACACATACCTTGATCTGATTTTATGAAATTCAATTAACTGGGCCTTTAAAGGTAAGGAGAAAATTCATGAGGCAAGCTCCTTGATTCCTCTAAATTTAACCATCTTAAAGTATTTAATTTTGCAAATTTCTTTTACACACTTCTCTCAAACTCTTATTCCTCGCCTGATGGAAGGAAAAACTCTCTACATTCTAGAATAATCTTTGAAACTCGAAGTGTACTATCTTTATTTCATAAGGCTTTTCAGGCTTTGCCATGTGCATAAGTTACCGGTACCTGAAGTGTAATCAATGGGTGCACTGAAGTAGTGTTCCAAGGTTGCATAAACACACAGAGTAGCCTCCAGCAAAAGCTTCTTTTACGTGTTTTATTACTTTATTATGATCACATAAATATTTCAATTTTCTTTCTTCTATGGGAGCATTTTGTGAGGTTTTCTTATAAAAAAACTGTAAAGCCCATGAATGATAAACCTGCAACTCTTCTGGATTTAGTTTTAAAATTTTCAATTTTATTTCACTGCTATTCCTGTAGCTGAAAAATGTACTTGTATTCAAATTTTCATTATTACAAAGAACAATAGATATTTCACTCTAAGCTACAGGTCAACTGATTACGTAAGATTGGTGTGTAGCCTTCAAGACATCATGTTCAGTTACTTATTGACCTACCTCGATTTCAACTGGAAGCAGCTGGTGGTTACTTTGATCACTATTTTCATCTCTACCAAGTATTGTAATACAAACTATCCTGAAGTACAGTAGATTCCTTCTTAGCATTATCTTGTGGCTTTTATTCTCTTTTACTCCTCATAATTTAATGGATTATGTTCTTTTTTGTCTGGATATAAGCTTGATTTAATTCTTTCAATTAATTTTAGCCGACATAGGCCAATTTATTTGAAATAAATTTTTATTATTTTACCGTTATTTTTTACCTCATTTTTAATACTTTTCCTATCTCACAAACATCTATGCCCGAGGTGGGACTCGAAACCACAGCGTTCTTCACCACCGCACCAAGCGGCTTCAAATAAACTAATAAATAGCCTTTCGTTGACTATTTCAACTTATATTACCTCAGAGAAAGCTTAGTTAAAAGATGTCCTCTGCTTCCCATCTTAACCCTTATAATGGCAATATATTCTATAGGGAACAGTCGTTTTTTGTAAATTTATATTAAAATGAAGAAAAGGAATTTCATATACATTTTCAGAATAAGGTAGCAAGGAATAAACTATGAACCTAATCATTATGTTAATTGTTTTCTTTGCAGTCCGGCAAGGATTTATATTGCGTGAAAAAGAAGTCTCGCCAAATAAAGGAATAAATAAAATCTATCGGTTTATAGTTAGGCTAATAATGGCCGGTTTCTATAAACTCGCGAATTACCTATGGGTAAATTATCTAATGCACAGAATTTACACAATTTACACAAGAATAACACCACACAAACACAAATAATTTAAAGATAGCAATCACTTACACTTGTGGCGAGTTTCTAGATAAATGTCCTCTAGGTAAATATGAAAATGACAGAAAAAATGTTCCTACAAACTCGGGCTAGATCTGTCCAAGGGTAAATCTTTGGGTTAATTTGTCCTTTCATGGATGGCTGGATAAAATTTAACCTTTCATAGGATCAATAACAATGAGAATCAAAGCCTTCTGAATTAAATTAACTGTACAACTCCAAGGCCTTGCTCATTATACCATTGTAGGTTAAATGGAACTAATTTGTCCATGGGTAATTTACCCATAGGTAATTCACAAGTTTGTAGAAACCGGGCATTAATGGGATTAAGAACGCTGAAAATGAAAGAAATCAGCATTATACATTTAAAATGATATCCTTACCTCCTGTACATATAGGCCTACTTCATAACAATGTTAAATGTTTTATTAGATCGTAACACTATAGGCTACCATCAAATCAAGATCAATACAACTTAATGCACCATTATGGAAAGAATAAGCCTGAATAAATCTTGCTTTTATTTGTTACCTCTTCTTTCTGCTGTAAGCCTAAATGTACAGTACGTAGCCTATGTAATATAAAATTTTCCAAATAACAAAAATATCATCCTGAGGCTCTTGAGTGTAGCCTATATCTGTAAGTGAAAAATTACAGCAAATTCTCCCATGCGTTCGTAATATCACTAGCAATATCTCCTATGTGTGCGTTTTGCCATATGTAATCTCGAACTGCATTTATTAAGACTATTTCATGATTACAGTATAACGTAACGGATATTTTAAATAATAATATTACTCTTTTACTTTGTTAAATAAAAACAAATCTGTCAGCTGCGAGTTCACGGCATACTATGAATCAATAATCGATAATAATCGGTTCGAGTTACCAGATTGTAAACAATGCTACCAATAGTGCACATTAGATGCAGATAACCTATCTGATAAGCTAACATCCGAACAGCATAAAAGCACACTAACTGGCTTGCACTGAATCAACACTGTGTTTTAATGAACGTACGTTTATATTATTTCATTTTCAAAACGAGTTATGTTGTATGAAATAACGTGCTTTATTCTTTTCACTGGCAGCATGTGACATATTAATCGCTACATTGTTTGATGCCGTACATGTCCAGTGACGGACGTTTTGTCAGATAAAATCGCATCCAATTTGCAACACGTGGTGTATGAATGGAATAGGCATGGTAATTATATCAGTGCCTCACATGGGTTTTTTAAAGATAATAACTTAAGCCACATTACTGTTACACATAGGAGCTTTTGCCACATACATCATATGTACAGTAAGCTATCTAAAAGCAACAAAAACACAAATTAGCCATTTTTCCACATGGGAGGTATAGTTGTCGTGGCACGTGCAGTTAAACTCGCTCTGAAGCTGGACTCGTGTTACGTGGGGAGTGTCACGCAGAAGCAAGGAGGTGATGGCGCGAGCGGTCAATTTTAGAACTACGTGGAACGTAGTACAGCAAAAAACCACGAAGAGTCCATTGACGAGGCACAAAGACTACTCTCTAACATCAATGCGCAATGATCTTATGAGTTTCTACTTATGTATTGCACAAATGCTCTAGACGCCTGAAGAGTCACTTATTTTCCTGGACAAAGGCGATCATTTTGAAAGAACACATATTATATCCCTGGTACAAAGTGGGAAATTATAGGCCTATTATCGAATAAATAATAATATTAACTCCACCTATGATATTTACCTAGGTTATGAGAAGTGAAAGAAAACACTGTATTTTATAAAACACGTAAGCATATAGCGTAATAAAAATTAAAAAAAAAAATATAACAAAAAAATAAAATAAGAAACAAAATCCGTGAATCGTATGACCTAGTATCTGATAACTTAAACCAGGACCTAGAATTCATTGTGATTTTACTTTCTTTTATATTTGTTATTTTCAGAATTTTACAATTTCACGGACATTTGTGTCTACGATATTATAGTTTCTATTTGTTTTACATATTCATTTTAAAGAACTATGCCTACACTACATTTACCTACCTACTGCCTCTTCTACAGCAAATGCAGTAGTTGAGATTTCAAAAACTACTAACTACTAATAACAATAACAATGATAATGATTATCCATCTATCTGCTTAGGTTAACTACTAAGCTACTAATAAGTTTCTAATCTGCTAGCTAAACTGAAGCTCACCGGTATGATGTAAAATTTTCATTTTCACGTTGTACAACGGCGTGCCTCAGCTTCTATTCTACAAACTACAACTATATCGGCTTCTTCTAATTTATTTAATCTATTCAACTAATTCACTGCGTCACTTTAATGATTTCTGTTTTGTCTTGTCTTCGTATCTCTGTCTGTCTGTCTGTCTGTCTCTCTCTCTCTCTTTCTCTCTCTCTTTTAGTCGCAGTCACCATCTTTGTCTTTCACTTCCATCTCCAGGAATCCCCTTTGCTGAACAGCAAGAACCAATCTTCTCCTATAGTCTTTCCTAATCTTTACTTCACTTTTCTGACGCTTGATTCCTGCCGGTGGACTGCCCGAGTTCTCTTCTCCTCTTCATGATATCCGGTTCCGTCACTGTTCCAATACTGGTTGAGCTTCCGGTACTAACCTTCTGTCTTTGTCTATTTATTCTGACTGTATACTTTGTAAACCAGGTCAACCAAGCCAACCAGGAAACCCAGGAGGACATCCAGGCCAACCAGGTCAACCAGGACACCCAGGACAACCAGGGCAACCAGGACACCCAGGACAACCAGGACAACCAGGAGGATCAGGTCAACCAGGCCAACCAGGGTTCCCAGGAGGACCAGGCCAACCAGGACATCCAGGCCAACCAGGATACCCAGCAGGATCAGGACAACCAGGTCAACCAGGACACCCAGGTGGAGGAGGGCAACCAGGCCAGCCAGGCCAACCAGGATACCCAGGAGGACATCCAGGCCAACCAGGTCAACCAGGACACCCAGGTCAACCAGGACATCCAGGCCAACCAGGGCAGCCGGGTCAACCAGGACACCCAGGCCAACCTGGTCAACCAGGTCTACCAGGTCAACCAGGTTACCCACTTCAACCAGGATACCCAGGCCAACCAGGCCAACCAGGACACCCAGGTGGATCAGGTCAACCAGGCCAACCAGGGTACCCAGGAGGACCTGGATACCCAAGCCGACCAGGACAACCAGGGCAACCAGGACATCCAGGCCAACCAGGTAAACCGGGACAACCTGGCCAGCCAGGTCAACCGGGACAACCAGGCCATCCAGGATTCCCTGGAGGACCAGGACAACCGGGACAGCCAGGCCAACCTGGACACCCAGTTCAACCAGGACAGCCAGGCCACCCAGGACAACCAGAACGTCCCGGAGGACCAGGACAACCAGGACAGCCAGGACAGCCAGGACAACCTGGTTACCCAGGAGGACCAGGACATCCAGGTCAGCCAGGATACCCAGGAACAGGACATCCAGGCCAACCAGGACATCCAGGCCAACCAGGTCAGCCAGGCCATCCAGGCCAACCAGGTCAGCCAGGACATCCAGTCCAACCAGGACAACCAGGTCAGCCAGGCCATCCAGGATACCCAGGAGCTCCAGGACATCCAGGTCAACCAGGTCAGCCTGGTCAGCCAGGATACCCAGGTGGATCAGGACATCCAGGCCAACCAGGATACCCAGGAGGACCAGGACATCCAGTGCAACCAGCACAACCAGGCCAGCCAGGTCAACCAGGATACCCTGGTGGTTCAGGACACCCAGGACAACCAGGACATCCAGGACAACCAGCCCAACCAGGTTACCCTGGAGGACCAGGACATCCAGGCCAACCAGGTCAACCAGGCCAACCAGGACAACCAGGACAACCAGGCCAGCCAGGATACCCTGGAGGACCAGGACACCCGGGCCAACCGGGCCAACCAGGTAAACCAGGACAACCAGGATACCCAGGTGGATCAGGACATCCGAGCCAGCCAGGTTATCCAGGAGGACCAGGACAACCAGGACAACCAGGACAACCCGGTCATCCAGGAGGACCAGGTTTGTGTAATTATGTTGCTTCATAAAATTCACTGAACCTTCGTTTGCCATAGACTTTTCTTAGGTTGATACTGATTACTCTTTTTATAACATAGTTGCTCCAGTCATAAAGTTCTGTGGACTAATGGAAAAATAACTTCGAGGGAAATTTATATTTCAAAGTAGCAATGAATAACAATAACATTAAAAATAAAATAGAAATCAATGCTTTCATTTATCTAGTTAATGCTCATAAATATAAAATATATTTGTAGCGGTTGTCTAAAATAACTAACAATGTGTTTTGGTGTGTGGTAAGCGGTTGATAATTATTTTAGTCGACCCGACAGGCTCAGTCTGGCTTTCTATCCAATTTCGGTGCTGATAAAAGGCATTTATGGTGCCGAAATGTGACAGGCCCATGGCTGTGAGATTCCAGGCATATAAAAGAAGTCCGGAGGTACAAATTCCGCACACTGCCAACGATCTTAGGACTAATTTGCAGTTGTAATAATTCAATATCCATCCTCAAAGTGTGAGTTTTTTATGGGGGGAATAATTTTTTATGAGCTGATTCATTATTTAGGCTAGTGTTTCCCAACCTGTTTTCTGCAGACACCAGAGGACCGTGAGAGATTGAAAGGGGGTCTGCAGGCACATTTAATTTTCTTTTAAAATTATCCTATCTTGTTGCTCACACGTAGGATATTTGTAATGTACCGGTACATATAAGGCTCACGAGGCCCATAGTTTAAGTTTAAGTATCATAAAATTTTACCCGATACAGCTTCCCTTTGTGTAGTAGAGGTGAAAATCGAACCTTGGTGTAGGTTTTTTCAAGTAGCCTACATTTTCTTCTGACCGGTCAATTCTATCTTAAACCTGTGTCAGGTTGGAACGTTGCCTTTCTTATCCACCTCTCCCACCAAACCTCCCCCACTTTTTGAAGTAATCTGGGGACCACTAACTCTTATTCACCTCACTGGCAGAGAGCAGAGTGAACAGCTTCTGTTTCTTTATAATATTATATAATCAGTGAGTTCTTCTGCTTTTGATCAAATAATCGAGTTCACGGCAAAAATACTTATTTACAATTTGTTCGATCCAGATATAAGGAAGTTGACTTCTGAATAACAGCATCAGTCATCACATTAGGTGAGCGTTGGTCATAATATTAGTCAAACTGGTTTGATCGTATTTTTCTGAATATCAATTTAAAATAGTACTGCATTGAATGTAATTTATCACTCCATTTTTATCACATCTCATTACTGCAAAATTATTCATAATAGGTTTCTGGTTAGTAATAGAGTTATTAAAGATGAGTGAGTTGATATCACTCTGATAAAGCGTTTTATATTGTATTTGAGGGTTTACGTTCCGTCCCATTTTTGACATTTTATGCAATAAAACTAAAACAATGTAGTTTTAAAACACCTTAATATATTTTATTATATCGTTTCCTGAACTTGACTGTATTTTCAACTGGTTCATGTGATCTGAATACTACACTACATTAAGCAGGTTTGCAAAATTGACACCATATAAAATTTACAATATATACACAACTGTAATAATTTAAGTTTATTAGCTTTATATATTTTCTTGAAATTCAATGCATATTCAACTGAACAACTGAATCTGAACACAACACTAATTTAGATGGTGTGAAATGAAGCGATGCATTTGTCATGAAGTCGCACGCCACATTGCACATCAAACCCCATTGTGATTTTCTTCTTGCATAAAGCACATCGCCCTTGAGTAGGTTTGTCCGAATCGAGTGATTTCCTAGACCAATTCCAACTTCAGTACCCACTCTGCCCTAATAGTTTGCTCCCTTGAGGACCTCTACGTTTGATCAACTTTCGGAATTTGTTTCTATCTGCTTGGTCTCCTTTTGAGAATATCTACGAACATGGAGAGGTTCCGCTGTTATGAAATTTGTAACAACTGTGACATTCTTATTGCCATTCCACCTCGGAATCAGTATCCCGTTTGCTTTGTAAAATCAAAAATCACAAAATCCCCTCTTTTCTTTTTCAGTGTCTTTAGTGCACATTACTGCGCACTGGTTGAAACATTAAAAACAGTAATTACTTGTTGTGGATGCGTAATATAAAACTGAAATCATATTCCTACTCTCTAGAAATAGACCTAGAAAATGCAAATTGCGATAAATTGCATAGAAATTGTAATGTACATCCATGTTTTGAAATAAAACGTAAAATATTTAGTTGCAATGACATTATGCAAATGTTCCAAAAACGGGATGAAAAAATTCTGAAGATTTTATTTTCTCCTCCTGTGCTGAATTATATACTTATACTGACACGGAGAACTATAAAATGCAGTTGCAAGCTCTAATTCTTCACTTCGATTGATAACATGAAAAATAGCTGAAACATATGACAATAAAATATTTGTAAACTTAAATAATGGCAACCAGTAAAGCTAAATAAATTTTCCTCTGTATATAAACATCCAGTACTACCAATACCCCAGGAATACATAAATCCATTGTCACTAATCATGAAAACAAAACATAAAATATAAATGCACCAAAAAGGAACAATGGTAGGCTATATAATGTGATATGTAAAATGTATTAAAAAATCATTTTTCGATATCTTTGTGGGAGGGGGCTTGGAAAATTGGAAGTAATGAAAACGCCTTCATCATAGCAATACCAAACACACGATTATAAATAGCAAAACAAGATTTAAACAGGGCAAATATCTAATTTCATTCGTTTAGAATCTAGGATGAACGAACGAGGAACCGTACGGGTTGTCATGTCGAAACCCACCCTCAAATTTCGTATAAGATATATTACAGATACATGCAAAAAATTAGGTGCTCGCATAAACTTGAAGTGTGTGAAAATTAATTGCTAATCTTGAAAATTCAAAATATTGTGTAGCCTCACAGAGTTGTCGGCTGGAGAGGGTAGCGACCTTCCCTACATAGCATGCGCCGGACAGAGGTTGTCACAGTATGATAGTTCCCACTTCCCATATAGGCCTACTTGTAGTTTGCTTCATCTCTTTCTTTCAATCTCATTATGGGAGTGAATAATGTCATAATAAGGAATAATACCCTCCTCTTATACACATGTGTTTATTCTAGTGGATAAGTTGAAACAATTAGTGCCTGTTAAAGTGTTTAGGATAAGTAAAGTGAATCTCGTGTGCTGTTATAATTGGTTCAGTTATTGTTTCTTTTAACTTTGACCTATAATGACGAGCACAATACGTAGTATGTTAGTCCGAGATCATAACACCTAAAGAGTTTTGTATGGGCAATTAATGTCATCAGTGATAACAGGTTGATTGAAACGCTAATGTTGTGGTTTTCTGTAAGAAATTTAATAGGTGAGTAAAATGTCAATAACCAGAATCTACTTAAACCATGCTAAATTTGTAGCCAAGCTAAGTTATAATAAGTTTTATTTTATAAGGGAATCAACTTAATCACCACTAAGTCGAGGGGATCCGATCTGCGCATGCGAAAGGCGCAGATAACACCAATGAGATTACAAAACATTTGAACCGGTCATGCTACGTTTCTAGATAATTTAACTATAGAAAAATACATTTGGATGGACAGGAATAATGCAGCAAGCTTTAAGCACGGTAAAATCTGCTTTGTATGAGTTACCGACAGGGTCATTGCATCCGCATCGGCGATGTGGTAATGTGCTGTTGAAATTCTGTGGGAGTAAAAATCAAATGATCATTTAAGATAAGACTGAACTGTTGAGAGTGGTTTCATAAAAAACTTTACCCATAAACTTGAAATTTAATATTTCATGCTTAATTATAATTTATAGTAGCTCAAATTGTTTTTAAGATATGAATTAAATATATTTAAAATTAAAATCCATCGACTCTGACAGATATTAAAATATGAACCTGAATTTTTATGTGAAATTCTCTGAATCTGTTTGAATATTTTCTGATGGTTTCTTATATTGCTTTTAATTTTTCTTTAAATATATTTTAGACAGATAAATTGAAAGTTAAGAAATCTATGATTATACTAAATATTGAATAAAATCTGAGTAAACATTTTATTACACAGCTGTAACTCTATTTTTATGGGGGAAAATATATTTTGAATATGTACAGGGCAACCAGGCCTGCCAGGACAACCCGGTTATCCAAGTCAACCAGGTCAACCAGGGCAGCCAGGTCAACCAGGACATCCAGGTCATCCAGGGCAGCCAGGTCATCCAGGGCAGCCAGGTCAGCCAGGACATCCAGGTCAACCAGGGCAGCCAGGTCAACCAGGACAACCAGGCCACCCAGGACAGCCAGGATACCCAAGTCAACCAGGACAACCAGCGCAACCAGGATACCCAGGGGGACCTGGGCAGCCAGGACACCCAGGAGGCCCTGGACAACCAGGACAGCCCGGAAGACCGGGGCAACCAGGACAGCCAGGAGGCCCCGGACAACCTGGGCAGCCAGGATATCCAGGACAACCAGGACATCCAGGTCAACCAGGGCAGCCAGGATACCCAAGCCAACCAGGACAACCAGGTCAACCAGGGCAACCAGGACAGACAGGAGGTCCTGGACAACCTGGCCAGCCAGGACAACCGGGATACCCAACTCAGCCAGGACAACCAGGACATCCAAGTCAGCCAGGCCATCCAGGGCAGCCAGGTTACCCAAGTCAACCTGGACAGCCAGGGCATCCAGGTCAACCAGGACAACCAGGGCAGCCAGGTCAACCAGGACGTCCAGGCCACCCAGGCCAGCCAGGATATCCAAGTCAACCAGGTCAACCAGCGCAACCAGGATACCCAGGGGGACCTGGGCAACCGGGACACCCAGGAGGCCCTGGACAACCAGGACAGCCCGGAAGACCGGGGCAACCAGGACAGCCAGGAGGTCCTGGACAACCTGCGCAGCCAGGACAACCAGGTCAACCAGGGCGGCCAGGATACCCAGGACAACCAGGTCATCCAGGTCAACCAGGACAGCCAGGATATCCAAGCCAACCAGGACAACCAGGTCAACCAGGTCAACCAGGTCAACCAGGACACCCAGGAGCTCCAGGGCAACCAGGACAGCCAGGAGGCCCTGGACAACCTGGCCAGCCAGGACAACCGGGATACCCAACTCAGCCAGGTCAACCAGGATATCCAAGTCAGCCAGGCCATCCAGGGCAGCCAGGTTACCCAAGTCAACCTGGACAGCCAGGGCATCCAGGTCAACCAGGACAGCCAGGGTATCCAGGTCAACCAGGACAGCCAGGTCAACCAGGACAGCCAGGTCAACCAGGATATCCAGGAGCACCTGGGCAACCAGGACAGCCAGGAGGCCCTGGACAACCAGGACAGCCCGGAAGACCAGGGCAACCCGGACAGCCAGGACAACCCGAATACCCAACTCATCCAGGTCAACCAGGACATCCAAGTCAGCCAGGTCACCCAGGGCAGCCAAGTTACCCAAGTCAACCAGGACAGCCAGGTCAACCAGGGCAGCCAGGTAAACCAGGACATCCAGGTCACCCAGGACAGCCAGGTTACCCAAGCCAACCAGGACAACCAGGGCAACCAGGGCAACCAGGGCACCCAGGAGCACCAGGGCAGCCAGGAGGCCCTGGACAACCAGGACAGCCAGGAGGCCCTGGACAACCAGGACAGCCAGGAAGACCAGGGTTACCAGGACAGCCGGGATACCCAAGTCAGCCAGGACAACCTGGGCAGCCAGGATACCCAAGCCAACCAGGACAACCAGGGCAGCCAGGATACCCAGGAGCACCTGGTCAACCAGGACAGCCAGGACATCCGAGTCAACCAGGACAACCAGGGCACCCAGGAGGACCAGCACAGCCAGGATATCCTGGTCATCCTGGACAACCAGGGCACCCAGGACAGCCAGGTCAGCCAAGCCACCCAGGACAACCTGGATACCCTGGTGGACCAGGCCAGCCAGGACAGCCAGGAAGACCAGGGCAACCAGGGCAGCCAGGACAGCCAGGAGGCCCTGGACAACCTGTCCAGCCAGGACAACCTGGATACCCAAGTCAGCCAGGTCAACCAGGACATCCAGGAGCACCTGGGCAACCAGGGCAGCCAGGACAGCCAGGTCAGCCAGGACATCCGAGTCAACCGGGCCAACCAGGACACCCAGGAGGACCAGGGCAGCCAGGATATCCTGGTCAACCTGGACAACCAGGCGAGCCAGGTCATCCTGGATACCCAGGAGGTCCAGGACAACCAGGACAGCCAGGTGGCCCTGGAAAACCTGGCCACCCAGTTTACATTATTCCGTATCCACTTCCTATTGTGCCCAGTCCTGGATCTTGTCCATGCTACCTTGTTGAACCAGGTGACAAGAACACAACAGCAGTCACCACTCCTCCTCCATCGCAAGGTGCTTATCCTCCATATGGGGTAATTGGTTTCATTCCCGTGATATTCTATCCTTACTGTCCTGGAAACAAGACTAATTCCGAAGCTTTGGAACCTATGTTCCCTTCAGCTGTGCAGGTGCCATATCCATGTTCTCAGTGTAGTGCATCATCTTCAGGATCTAGTTTTGTGTCCAGGTATTCGAAGAGTCTTCCTGATGTTATAAGCTCAGACAGTTTTACACAGGTGTTGAAACAAGCCAATTTGCCTTATGGGGCTGTCCTCAAGTCTCCCCATAGGAGGAGGTCTGGGAACAGTAGGTCGAGGCATAGGGTGAAATCTGAAGATCAGCAATAATCAATATTACTTACGCCTCTGTATGACTTGAAGGTGTTTTGAGGGAAGGGTTAGGGTGTCTGGTGAGGGACTCGTAACATTATTTATTTTCTAAGTGGGTGAGCAATGAGTATTGTACTATCTCTCTTGTGAGAATATATATAAATGTTTCTTTATTCAATATTATTTTATGAATGGTAACGTATTTGGTAAATTTTCGTGAATTTTATCCTATGGTGTTATTATTGAAAAGTCAACTTCTGATGTAAACACCGAAACGAAAACCATTTCTCTGCTCAAACGTTTAATTGCTAAGATTACAGTTTTACATAATTCCTGTGGGACTTCATATAGAATGCTTTTCACTTCGTTCTTAAAGTATGTGCCTAATTCATGACTATCCATTTATTTGTAGCCTATATATATTATATTTTTTTTAATTCGGGCCTAGAATTGAAATTAAGTACAGACATAGAAAGTTATTAATAGTCACTGAATTCAAAATAATTTTTAAACGGTATTTACCTCGGTAAACTTCTGTTTCTTTCTTATTCTTCTAATTATTATAGACAAACTTAATTAAAATAATATTATATTACTCCACGAAAGGGATATTACAAACTTTCATATCACCTACTTTTATTAACAATATTTCTTTAAAAAGACTATTAAATGAAAGACAAAATTAATTTTATTTTTCAATAATAGGATAATACCAGAGTTTTTAAATCAAATTACATTGTCCCAGTTATTCTTATGCGCCTGTGAATATCGTAGCATCACATGCCCTAATCCTCCCTAATATATTGACATTTAATTGATATTATGATAAAGATTTAGAGAAACACACAAGGGAATACTTCGTTATTTTGAAGTATTGGAGATGTAGAAACATTTTTGGTTTCAGATAATACTCATGAAGTTTAATAAATAGTGCTTCTAACAATGATTAGGATGATAATTATGTGATATATTTTTGTACAACTATTTTTCATATTTACTTAAATTGTGGTCACAAATGTTGGAACATTATTTCTAAAGGACATAAAATGTTTTGTGTGTGTTTGTTTCAAGCAATGTATTTAATAATTGCTTATTAAATAAAATCATCCAGCTTTGTATAAAAATATGTTTATTATTATTGATAACTTAAAAAGAATTCCTTGAGAAAACCTCTCCTCTCAACAATAATTGCCCATTCCTTTCTGACCCCGATAATAACAATACCAAATTCCAGTAACATTCATACTTTCATTATTAATCAAAGAAATTTATTTGTATACATTAGACCAGCGTTTCTCAACCTTTTTGAACCCGAGGACCTCTAAACTGCCTAAAAACTTTTACGGACCCCTAATTTTACATCCCATTTTTAAAAGAATGCATATATTCTTAATATTTGGGGTATTAATTATAGGTCATTATAACGAAATATCTGAAACATTTTACTTCTTTACTTCACTTGCTTTATATTTTTTTAACTATGTCTGCGGACTATCTGCACCATCTTCGCGGTCCACCAGTGGTCCGCGGACCATAGGTTGAGAAACGCTGCAATAGACCAATGCATAGTTTAATAAAATCAGGTAAACTGATATAACAAAGTGCCAGTATGTTTTTGTTGAATAAATTATATTCGCAATTATGATATGCAGGAAATAAGTTTTTTTTAATCAGATTAATATCGACCAGCGTCAGCAGAACTACAGATTTGTGATACCTTGACAATCGCGCACTTACATAAAAATAAAAATCCATATCAAATCGGCCGGCTACGGGATTTGAGCCGGGGACCTCCAGAATACGAGTCCAAGAGGTTACCATTTGGCCAACTCAGTCAGTTTGATGGTGTTGTTTGATAAGCATATGTGAAGGAATAGTGTTAACTGTCAAATTATACCGGTAGACAAAAATTAAAAAAATGTGACTTTTAATTAGTTATTACTCTGGTACCGGTCAACCGATTAGGTCCAAAATTAAAAGGCTTCTTCCCAAGGGAGTTATAAATGCTTATACCAAGTTTCATGAAAATCCGATAAAGCATATTTGAATTATGGGGTCTTTTGTTATGTAATACCATAAAAATGCACTAAATTGGGCATTAT
This sequence comes from Ectobius pallidus, assembly GCA_964059195.1. Classification (NCBI taxonomy): domain Eukaryota; kingdom Metazoa; phylum Arthropoda; class Insecta; order Blattodea; family Ectobiidae; genus Ectobius; species Ectobius pallidus. The sequence continues at coordinate 25,418,479 of CAXKWD010000010.1, read as the reverse complement.
TCCGGTACTGGCCAGTCGATTTGATCTAATATCAACAGACATCTTCCCATGGACATTATATATGTGTATACCAGGTTTCATGAAAATCCGGTAAAGCGTATTTGAGTTATGGCGCTTTTAAATAAAAACACTAAATTGGGTTTGACGCCGGTACCGCTTGACCGATTTGGTTCAATATCAATAGAGTTCATCCTATGGACATTAGAAATGTGTATACCAAGTTTCATGAAAATCCGATAAAGCGTATCTGAGTTATGGCGCGTACAGACAGACAGACAGTCAGACAGACAGACGGACAGACATTTTTCCGTCCCCCACACACAATCTCATAAAGTACCGGTACCATAATGGCACTTAATAAAAAGATACGGATATATTTTTTAGGCGACAAAAATGTTATATCATATCATAAAATGTGGAGAATGATTCATTACTATGGATGCTGTGTGAATACGGTAGAGAACATCACTATGATAATGCGAGAAACATAGAATAATAGAATTAAAAGATTTAAAATTAAATATAAGTACAATCCGTTTCTATTCAGCAAGAGTTTGTGCCTGTGAGATATCAATCAATCAATCAATCAATCTATTAGGAAAACATTTGTGGGGATCAGGGAATTTAGTGACCGTCTGCGTGGTTTCGTGGTTAGCGTCGCTAGCTACGAATCCGCAGACCCCGATTAGATCACCGGTAGCTCTTTGGAATTTTATGGAGCAGGGAGGTCTGGAACGAGTTGCACTCACCCTCGTGATACAAACTGAAAAGTAGTGGATCCGGTCACGGAAACCAACATAAACGGCAGTCGGTGTCGGAATGCTGACGACATGTCCCCAAATCCTGCCTTCCACCATAGACGAGCCTAGTCTTTCCAGGTATGTAGCTCCACGGAGTGAATACGTGGAAGTTTTGGAGATATCTATTTACACCCGCAGGTGTCGAGGATAATTTGTTACAAATATGGTATAAACTGCCTAAAGGTAGAAAAATGTAAACGAAACGTTCAGCGATCATTGTGGATTTTTGAGAGACTGGAAGAATTTTCGCACTAGACTGATGACTGGAAAAACGCATGATACATTTCTCTTAGCAAACAGCATTCATTACTAACGAGAGCATTAATCTGAAATTCATTATGTGAAGAATTTTACAGGTTAACAGTGAATTTAACTATTCCCAATCCAGAGTGAAAAACGTAATGAGCGTATTGTAATATTTGACAAGAATTTTACTGCAAGGTAATCAGAATTTGCAGCTCACTATAAATTTCAAAATGCATTTAGAGAAGAAGATGGAGACCTCAGCAGATGGTTGGTTAACGTAAGGTAACTTATCGTCGTGTAAACAAGATGAAGGCATAGAAAACAGAATCCCAGATTAATTCCCTTTTAAGTTTTTATAGGTCCATTAATAGATTACGTTGTTTGAAGAGGTTCCAATTCAATTATCAACATTAGAAGAAGCCATTTTAATTGCATCCGCCAAGGAAAGTTCTGCTACACATTATGAATTATCACGAAGGGACGAGTTACCAAGTAGGAGGGAAGCTTCATCAGAACCTGCCTGCTACATGAGCAAAAAGTCTCGAGAAAAAATTACCGAACTTCTTGTAATAGAATAACTTGTGATGTACGAGGATTTAACAACCAAAATGCCAATTCACATCGTAAATTATTTAAAAAAAAAAAAAAAAAAAAAAAAAAAAAAAAAAAAAAACACACACACATGTGCTTCATGTAAAGGTAGGTCACTCAAATTTATCTGAATTAGAAACCATAATTCTAAGGATAAAAGATATCAAGATAATGAATCGGATTCCAATTTCATTGAAGAGAATAACGAATAAATATTCAATTTAGATTATAGACCAGAACTACTGTTCAGCTCAGTTTGTGAAAATATTGCCTTTTGTGCATCTACAATTTACCATTCACAATCTATAACAAATATTATTCAGACATCAAAATGGCTCCTATACTTAAGACATTTATGAATTATTTTAAAAATAGAGAAGCCCCATTAGATATTGTAGAACTCAATGCTAAACTTGGAGGGAAAGGAATTTGATTAGCTATTGCCATTTTTATGTTGTAAACACAAAAGGCCCTCCTCCGTTAGAAGGGTTTAATCTTCTAGGATTTAATAATTATGACGGATAAAAATGATTAAGTTCTTAAAAATATTACATGTTTTTATGAAATGACTTCATAATTATTATTATATACATATATAAATCTAATTTTCATCTCCGTCTGAACAGTTCTGTTTTGCAACTACTAACCTGATATAGCTGAAATTCTGCATAAACATACTTTTTTATATCTGGAAGGATTATAGGAATATAGTTATTGACACATTCTGTATATTTAATCAAATATTACTTAATTTCTTACTTACTCAATAGCAATAGACAATTCCTAAGCAAGCTATAGGAATATTAGGGAAAAAACAAATTTAAGTCGCACCTTAGGATGAATGTTCCCATCCACCGCACTCTCGCGATGCATTTTCTTTTATACCACGATCTAGCGAATTCTTCTGTCCTAATATTACGAAGAAACTCGTGATTGGACGTTGGTGATGTAACGTCATACCGTTAAAAAAATCCCTTTAGGCAAGCCTACAGGCTGAGGTAAATTTCTAAGTGCTTTTGGTTAATTTACTGTCGCTTCGTAGCACTCTTCTTCTTTAGCCTTGGCACGACAAAGCCGCAATAATAACAGCAAAAAAAGGAAAGATCACTTTTCAAGCATTCAAATCTCGCCTTATATGAAAACTATCAAGAAACTAGTTATTGATTTGTAGAGTACTCATCGAGAGCTTTTCAACGATACCCCACAAGACGTAGTTTAAAAAATTTCGAATTTCCATCCCCTCAACTCTATACTTCATAGGCGCCGAGATATAAATGTTTTAAAATTTCAACCCCCTCCCCCGACACCCCCTTGGGCCAATTTTGCTCATTAACGAACTTGTCCGAGCTATTGGGCCTAGAAATAACATAATAAAATTTTGTTCAAATATCTTCAAAATTACGGCCGCTAGCGTGTAAAGATATATATAAATATCACAATTTTTTTTAACAGGCGGTGGTTTCGTACTTAGGGAAGCATGAAACGTAAAGATATGAAAGAATTTTTCGGAAATCATGACATGGTATCCATTGCAATAGGTAGATTTTTCTTCGAAATCTACCTAAAAAAAGGTGACAGGCTGATAAATCTCTGGGAGATATAATATGCCACATTTTCGAAACCTACAAACAGTGTATCGTACATTATTCGAAAATGCAAGGGCGCTTCGCTATGGCTGCCGCCTCCGCTTCGCGCACTTAACTATGTGGTTAGTGTTGTGCATTATTTAGACTATATGCAGAGGTGATTGTGGTACGGTCGGGAGCGCCGAGTGAGCTAGCGGGTTGTCATTTTGTTACAAGGATTGGTAGCTGGTATTTGGTACGGTCGGGAGCGTCGAGTGAGGGCACGGTCGGGAGTTCCGAGGTGGTCACCATAGCAACGCAGTGAGCGCAGCATAAGGGGCGACTTACATTTGATTTATGTCAAATATTAGCCTATCTATTTAATGGAACCCGGAAATTCATTGCCGCATCATCAAATATTATGTTAATTAAACCTCAATATCAGCTTACATGAATATTACCATAACACGATAACAATATAAACAGATGAAAACGAATATCCATGGCCTACTGGTAGGCTACTGGTAAACAAATCAAAGAACCTACTTTCCTGTTTTCTCTCATTTTATAAAAACGATAGTTTTAGCAGTTTTTTTTATTAAAAGTTAGCAGTGTGATTATAAATTTTGTTTTATAAATAGATATCAACACTTCTGAATTTCCAATCCTTCTTTTAGCAGTTAGCTGTGTTGAGTGATTCAAAGCTCATGGTGGTGTAAACACCTGTTTACACTGAATCCATATTGGTAATGTAATGGAAATGTAATTAGTCCAGTCAATGAATGCTCAAAAAGGGGTGTAGAGGGAAATGGAAGGAACACAATTTTTTACTTTGGGACTTTGTTTGGACTAGTTAGGAGGTAAACATACTAAAAGTCCCCACTCCTAGGAGGTGAGCGGGGGGCAGGGGGGCTCTTAGAAGATCTCTTTTTTCGGTTTTTCGCTTATATCTCGGAAACTATGGGCCCTAGCGATAAGACCATTTTATACAAAATTACAGCTGACACAATGTTCCACAATATTGATTACATCCATTTTTTAGCTATCTCATCTAGTTTCTGAGATTTCCGCGCTCACAATTAGGTAATTTTGAAAAAAAATTAAATTTCCTCGCGTTTTTTGTATTATTTCGTTAGCTAACTCTTCGGCCCTTCGTCCTACGAAAAAGTCGTAAGGAAGGAAGTTGTAGATAATTAAATTGCCTTCAAGAATTTATGATAATTTACATTTTATCTTCAACCGTTCAAAAGTTAGAGCAATTTGAACTTTATGTGTAAATTCCGAAATTTTGCAGAAAAACTTGACATTATTTCACTGCTCTAACTCTATATAAAAGCCAATATATACGTATTTATATGTATAAATAGTATGTACTATATATAAGTTGTAGATAAATGAATCAATATGTATATATATATTTTGTAATATATTTTCAAGTAACATATATGCTTATATGTAGTCCAGTCAATGATTGAATGAATAGAGGGAAATAAAAGGAACACGGTTTTTGGCTTTGGGACTATGTTTGGACTAGTTAGAACTTAAACATACTAAAAGTCCCCACTCCTAGGAGGTGAACGGGGAACAGGGGGGCCCATAGAAGGTCCCATTTTTCGGGTTTTCGCTTCTTTCTCGGAAACTATGGGTCCTAATGATAATACCACTCTATACAAAATTAAACCTGATAAAATGTTTCATCAAGACTGATTCCATTCATTTTTTCGCTATCTCGCATAGTTTATTTTAAACTTGTATGTGATCGGAAATTAATTTTCTGGATTTCAAGAATAACAACTTTTTTTTCTAGAGTTTGAAAATAAGTATCAAACTGTCTCGGAAAGATCGTGCCCCTTTCGACTGTTAGCTCGTCAATCAAGATCAACGACGAAAGGGTGTCTGCTGATCCTTTTTTGCTATTCCAGCGCAAATCCATAAGTAAGAAAACCGACGAAGATTTGAAAACTTATTTGCAATATGAATTAGCCCCTTTCCCTTTGGCCTTCTTCCATTAGGGTGGCATGAGGAAATCGACGAAGTCAGTTCTCTAGAAGGAGCTCAATTCAACTATCAAAGATGTACGTATTGACATTGTTATGGACGGAGGACTTCTCCTGCACAATGTTATTTGGCAAAGAGGTTAAAAGATATCTGCCATTTGTGATGGATATGTCAATTTTGTAAACAGTCACTATCATGGAAGGAGTCGCACTGTAGTGTTTGATGGGTACACGAGCTCATCCTCAAGTACAAAGGTCGCTGAGCAGCAAAGGCGGTACCGTCTCAGCAAGTCAGCCGACATACATTTCAATCAGGAGACAGTCATAACTGTGAAGCAGGGTGACTTCCTGTCAAATGTCTGCAACAAAAGTCTGCTGAAAGTCACACTACAGGCACATAGAGTCGGAACCATGCGGTTGTCCTCATTGTAGACATGGCTGTGGAGTTGTCACATACCAACGCTGTTGCAGTTATTGGTGAGGAAGTCGACCTAATAGTCCTGTTGATGGCCAAAACACCTAGTGACCAGAACATAATTTTCCATAGCATAAGGGCCTAACAATATCGATTAAAACCCTTCAGTAAGAGTGCGTATCCAGACGTCCATGGTATAAGGGCGTAAAAACATTGGTAAAATCCTTGCGTAAGAGTGCGTATCCAGGCGTCCCTTCCAGGCATCGTTGGAAATAGGCTCTAACTGCGACTCCGGGCGTCGGGTAGGGGCAATGGGAAGTTGCCAACTTTTCACCGCTTCAAACGGGCCCTCTTACTACATATTAAGTTAAATGTAAATTAAATGTAACACAGTTTCAAAAAGCATTTACGAGTTAATGTGTTAATAAAAAAGTTATGTACAAATTGTAGTTGACTCTCGAATCACCCTACCCCAATGCCTTTGCGGAGCGAATGTATAGTTTATAGATATTATATTAACTGTAAATTATATATTATATACATTGAATACAAGTATAATTGCCTATGTAGAGGGTTATTAAATAAAAGCAAAGATTCAGCGGTACTCGATAAATTGTCAATTTTGATTATTATCAAAAAGTCCATCATATATTATAGTAATTATATTTCCGTAGGGGTAAATGATGGAGCTCTCAAAGTGCTTCCACTAGGTTCGGGGTTCAAAAATAGTATTACACGACACCAAACAATATTACTTTTGAAGGACTACATATATACTTGAGTTAATACATAAGTTAATATATAAGTTAATACATACTATTTATACATATAATACGCATATATTGCAATATATATAGAGTTTGAGCAGTGGAAGAATGGAAAATACGAAAATTAAGTTTTTCTGCAAAATCCCGGAATTTACACATAAAGTTTAAATTGCTCTAATTTTTGAACGGTTGAAGATATAAAGTAAACGATCATATATTCTTGAAGGAAATTTAATGCTCTAGAACTTAGTCCCGTATGACTTTTCCGTAAAACGAAGGGCCGAAGAGTTAGCTAACGAAATAAGGCAAAAAACTCCAGGCAATTTAATTTTTTTCGAAATTACCTAATTTTGACCGCAGATATCTCGGAAACTAGGCGAGATAGCGAAAAAATGAATATAATCAATCGTTTGGAGCAGTTTATCAGCTTTAATTTTGTATAGAAAAGTCATGTCGCTAGGACCCATAGTTTTCGAGATATAAGCGCAAAACCGAAAAAAGGGACCTTCTAAGGGCCCCCCTGCCCCCCGCTTACCTCCTAGGAGTGGGAACTTTTAGTATATTTACCTCCTAACTAGTCCAAACAAAGTCCCAAATTCAAAAATTGTGTTCCTTCCATTTCCGTCTACAACTTTTCATTGACTGGACTAAATGGCCAGAAAGGAACAGATAATCATGAAATAGCTAGTTATGTATCAAGTACGCAAAACAACGCTTTATCGGACGAATCTAGTATAGCGGCCGAGGTGTAAGCCGAGGCTGAAATACTGGATGAGTCCGATAAAGTTTTTGTGTGCGTGGTGCATACAATAGTTTTTAATAAAAGCTCTCTAAATTAAATGCAATGAAACAAAAATATCGTATAATTAATTATAATGAAAGATAGTCAGCCATTTGTTAAAGTCATATTCTCAAGGCCATCTGAATCGCCTAACAACAATGAACTGTACGTACCAATACGAAATGCGGTATAGATGCATAATATATGAGTCGCTTTTTCTAAACAGTAATGCATATGAGCTAATATTTATGAAAAGCTTGTGGAAATATGAATGATAATCCCGAGGAAATTTCAATCCCAGCCAGAAACATTGAATTGGAGCTGGTGCCATCAGCATTACGGGCAGTACACTATGAGATGGAATATATTACAAGCAATCCATTGTAAGCAATGATTCTCTTGTGAACGAAGATGTGAAAAGTTGCTGGCTTATATTTGTTTTTATTATGATGAAGTAGACTACCGTATTTTGTGAAAAACGCTGGTAAAGTTTCTGATTATCATAAAGAAACATGTTGGCTTAAATTTGTTGTTTTATGAGCAATCATATAGGCCTACTTAAATCCATGTTACGTTGGTGTGACTGGTCAATGCCATCTAGATTTTGTTTATAGATTGCCATGACGACTTTAAAGTACTAGGCCGATAAAACTGCAATATGAATGCAGTTTGAGTGCAGTTTTACGCAATTTTAGCGGCCTTGGTTGCTAAAATGCAATTTTTCGGCTTGTTACCAGTCCGACAAGCAGCTGTTTTAGAGAGCGTGTACTAAAAAAATATTATTTGAGCCTTTTCAGCTTTTATTACAAAAAATTTAAAGAGAAAAACATGTGAGAAATTCGTCACGATGAAAATTACAGTTACGTTACAGTTACTATTTGGTGAAGTATAAAAGCATGTTCTATGTTACCCGATATTATATTTGCCTTTAAGTTCCCACGTATGTTAGCTTATGCTTTGATACGGTGCCCCAGTGTGAACTAGTATACGCAGTTGCAATTGCTGATTTATTGTTAGAGCCTTATATTCCTGAAAGTCTTGCTCTCTAGAAATGGTTCAGTAGCGATAAATGATTGGTTGAACTTATTCAAGGTTAGGTGGAACTTTTCATTTTATTCGTAAGTTCCTTCCATCAAACTATGACGTCCCCTGGTCCTGAATATCTTGGATGTTCCCTAACAATTCAATTTTGGTATTACATTTAAAGAAATATACACTTTACTGGAACTACTCTCCAAGCATGAATTCCCACTACTTTTTTCACACTCACTAGAGCGTTGGGCAAAGTGACTTCCAGCATCTACGTCTAATATCAGTCAGCAGACTAATCAGCTCTAGCACAGAAGATATTGCTCTGGCTTTTGATAAAAATATTCGATATAGCATAAACATATAGGTCAAATATTGAAACAGTACTTCTAAAGTAAAGACATAAGCTGATTCAAATTTCGAACCTCAGGTTAAAAAAAAAGTATGTTTACATCCTCTTGATGTTTCTCGGATAAGGCTGAAAACCATGCAAAACTTGTTCATTCTACGATGGACGGGTAACCAGCTAAAGAAAGATAAATTTCCTAACCTCTTCTCTGGGAAATTGCGTCATTTTGAAAAAAGGAACAGTATCCCTTGAGATTGAAGAAGGCGATAAAACAAATTAGTAAAACACTATATTCTGCAACATGTAGATTCTGTGTTGAAGAAAGATGGCGCAATTTTTATTTGTGGCGATTAAAATCTTACAATTAATCCAATTTTAAATATTGATCAGCATTCTCTTTCCAAGGATAAGAAATGTTTACCAAGTTGGATGTATAAAGGGTTATTTAAATAATATAGCCTACTCGTCTTCCATATGGGATTGCTCCTGTCCTTCCAACTTAAAAAAAATTATGGATAAGTTATTTGAGAGTACAGTTTAGATGGTACAGTAGTCATATTAGATGATAGGCCTGTGGTGCAGGTTTTATCTAACTAAAGGCTTTAATCACACACTATCTATTGATAACATTTTGGAATGAAATGTATTTATTGGAAATTGTTATATTCACACTATCAACAATAACGAAAGAGGCAAAAGACTAACAACAAAATGCAAAGAGGAGGAAAATGATTTTACCGTTCACCAAGGCTTTGGATTAGAGGCACCACCACAGGTCTATCCTCATAGGATAGGATAGGATATTTAGGAGCTTAAAGAACGAGTGGAAAAAGTATTATAGTATAGACTATAGAGTGTTCCCGACTGACGCTGCCTGAAAGTGTGAAATAGGGAAAAATGTTTAGAATATTTAGGCTTTCGTACTTAGTCCACCGCTGTGGCTCAGGGGATGCGTTCAATCCTCTCACGCAGCGGGCCCGGGTTCGATTCCTGGTCGGGACAAGTTACCTAGGTGAGGTTTTTTCCGGGGTTTTCCCTCACCTTTGAGACAAATGTCGGGTAACTTTAGGCCCTTGTGGTGCCCGGATATCATCGCCTTGTTCTGAATGAGTGTGTGTGTGAATGGTGTGTATCGTCCTATGTGTTCGTGTTGTCTCGGAGGTGGCCCCGGCATTGGGCTGATCACTCATCCGGGGAGGCCCTCCATGTCCTTGTCTGGTCAAAAAAGTATGTATGTGATCCAAAGATAATCCCTCTCCCAACAGGTCGCGGCCCTGTAAGGCCCGGGCGGCTTGGGTCGCTTAAATCCTAAAAGGGAGAGGTAAAACTACGAGAAAGAAAGAAAGAAAGGCTTTCGTACTTCTGCAGAAGGCTTGCACACCACTGATGACAAAGTAACAAAAAATTGTGCAATGTAAAAGAATTACAATCTATTTTAGGATTTGTTGTTTACTTATCCAAATGTATCCCACAGTTATCAGGCATTTTACATCCTATATATGAACGTTTGAACGTTTAAAGGAAAATGTAAAATGATCATGGGATGGTGAATGTCAGGAGGCATTCAATTCAATTAAAGAAATAGTTAGACCTAAATCTTCGCGGTCATTGACTCACTATGCCCCTAAACTGTATTAAAAGCTTACAATATATGCCACATGTCACAGTTTCGCTTCGGGCAAGGGTGTTTGTGTAGGAGTAAAAAGCATAGACAAACAGATAAACAAGGTAAACAAAAATTGACGAAACATTAGTTCGAACAATTGGCCACAGACCAGCTAAGATTATAGAACATGCTATACTAACATTCCCCATCGAGCTCTCCAGTGTAAAAATAAAGATGAAAATATACAGTATAAAGAATAAAGGGTTTTCACATTTGTCTTGCAGTTTAGTTACACTGCGGGATTTAGAAGTCAGACAATTTTTTTCTCACGTGTTTAAACTTCCCTATCATCAATATTGGATGCTATTAAACAACGCTGAGGAGAAAAAAGTTGTTGCCAGGCATAATATTATAATCATATTTCCTATGTTAGGATTTTTCTGTAATGGTGGCATCTATGTACCTGATGTTGACATGGAAATCAATAAGTTACCATCTATATTGTCACTGATAAATCACTATCACTTTCGATAGAGTGCTTGCCAATTAGAACAGGTCATATACAAGAGGTCAGTCTTTTACTGAGTTATTTTAGTATAAAATTAATTAACAGCTGTTCCTACGCGAATTAACTTGATGAGGCTATTGATTACACATGAATAGTTTTTGCGATCGATGGCTTTTCGAGTCACTCACGCGTCCAATTCTTTATTAAAAGCTCTGAAGTCAGAGAACCTTTATTTACCCTTACTTAAAACACTCCCACAATTTATTAAGCTAAAGCAGTATACAGCTAACTCTTAACCATTTACAAATTTTAAGTGTAGTAGGCCTGCTTACTGGATACGACACTTGAGTCTTCGCTACACATATTGTGTAATTGTAAACTTTTGTCCAGAGTCAGACATTTTCTCTTGGGCTCGGATAAACTGAGACCAGATGATATAAGAAGAATGCATCCGAGAATAATCCTGTCCTTCTTTGAGGCAATGGGACTTGGATAAATTCTTGAGTAAGAGGGGCATAGGCCTAATGGGTCCAATTGTGCACGGTACCCTTTGTTATTTTTATTATGAATTGCGTTTTATTATATTTTAATTTTTAAGGCTAAGTTTGGAATATAATATTGTACGTCTTAGTAATTAAAGTTAAAGTTGAATAACCCGTTAAAGGAGTAGGTAAAACTGAAAGCACTGAAAAATTCAAACTTTCCCCTTAGTGCAGATCGATACAATGATAGTCCAGTGTTGTTTAAAATAGCACAGATTATTTTAAAATTTTGAACGTACAACTAAATTTATAAATTAGTTTCAAATAGACGACTACATGCTATGGTAAGGTTCAGCATACCTTCTTACCTAATTTTTTTAACATATCGATGCAGGGCCGGATTTAAGACTATGCCGCCTATAGGCTAAAGTCCATTTGCCGCCCCCTCTATAGTTCATATTTCCTTAATACATTTGTTTTATACAACACAAGGATAGAGTTCATTGGTGTTTTCATCTTTTTTAAACATAAAGTTCATTTAGTTTAGATAAAACTACAATTTTAATGATTTACATAATAAATGATATAATCAAATTAGTTATCTACTTGTTTTTTATCTTACTTCTTTTAAGATTCGTTAAAAAATGAAATGGGTTTCAAAATTGATTAATTCATTTGTTCTTGGAGATCAGTGATCACTATTTTAAACATATTTTTATATTTTATTGCTGATGACTATCTTTTTCGTAATTGAAGAACTGTGTTGAGTTTGAATTAAGTTGTCCTACACGGTGAAATAAAATTGCACAAAATGAAGTTAATTACTGGTTTATTTGTTGAAAAATATACAAACTTCTCTAAAACAACTCACCCCCCTTAATCTTCATGTTCAAATTTACATAGCTTTCTTACGAGATTTCTTAAATACTTCATTTTAACTTTTGAATAAATTGCCAAACTGCCGCCCCTGAAAATTTGCCGCTCTAGGCTGCAGTCTACTTAGCCTATTTAGAAATACGGCCCTGTATCGATGTAGTATATCAGTTTTAACTTTAAAGCTTAAATATAGATAAATAAAAATTGCCATCCTAAAGTCTGCAGTTACATATATAATATTTTTATTTACGTAACAGATTATAAGGTAAATTAGTTTCTGTAGGAAAAATATTTAAAAGAGAGGCTTGGTTCTGATAATTTTGTAGACTAATAATCTGTAGGAACATGCACAAAATATATTTTATAATTTTACGTTAGTAGTTTCTTCAAGGATTATAAAGTAAACAGGTGTAAAAAAATAAGTTTGCATAGGACAGCACTGAACATAATAGTAATCTAAAACATGAATAAAAAGGTATGTAATTAGGAAATCGTCATAAATACGCACACGTTTCATTGCCGATAGGGAAGGGTTGCATACTCAAGAAGTTTTATGTCGGCCAGCGATTTGAGTGTGGTGTAACATTTTTCAAATTAAAATAATTATGTATACTCACGTTAAATTTTCCTGAAGTCTATATTATAAGTATCCATCAAGAATTATGCTAACCTGTATTTGACTTTCATAAATAATAACTACAAATCAAATGTCCAAAACGTGTTTTTGCAAAGAAGGAAACAAATGAACAAAAACATAATAGCCTACACGTCACTGCGCAAAAAGAGCACTTTGCAGTATTTGAACCCTAGCCTCCAATTTACTGATGACTAATCCCATGGCATAACAATTGAACGAAATAAGGAAAGCATTTAGAAATTTGCAGTGCATTTATCACCAGCCTTTTACTTATTTTTGTCTCGATTTTTAACAGAAATACAACTTCAGAATTAATCGGAGACGAGCTCTTTCTTCAATAATTATTTTAGTTAAGTATAAACGACTACTAACAAGGACTTTAATCATATGAAGTGGGTACCGTAATCAACATATTTTTCCTCTAAATGTACACAAATAAATTATAATAACATTGTCAATCGATGGGCCTGTTTTGTTATACTAGTAAAATTTAACGCAAAAGAACAACAAAAAGAAAAAAACGTATTCTGTCCATTGTTAGAAGTCAAGCTATTTATATACTAACATGATGGAAGGTCGTGAGTCAACTGTTTTATTATATAATTTGTTGAAATCTGTTGTCAAGACGAATAATACATAAAAATGAAATAGTAAGAAAGCGACGCATCTGAATTTAATTTTAGAGATTTATAAGTCCTAACCTTCATCCATAGTCTACTTCTATATAGAAATAAATGGCAATAGGAAGTGTGAATTAACCTCGGATGTACACACGACCTCTTATATCACATTCTGAGAATTCATCAACCTTCCTCACCCGAGTCTTTGTTACGTTTGTGGGAAAACGAGTCTCCTCGTACGCACCGTGAGAAAACTTCCTCCTCATGAGATCTAGTGCACGCCGGATATATCTGCTGACGCGAGACATCCTACAGATTGTATTCATATGCACTAAACTGAGAGAAAATTAAGGAACATAATTTTCCAACGATCAAGTGATTAGAATTACATACTTTCACACTAGATTAGAAAATATTGGCAATGGAGTCGGTGGTCCTTATCATAAATAACGCAATAACTGGTAACTTACTCTTGTTCCTCAACAATGACTGTTCTCTACCCCACCAAGTTATTTTCCCTAGTTACGATAGTAATAAAATAACAGTTTCGCGGACTATAAGCTGAGTAAAGCGGTCTCAAATAGCCAGGTTTTTGGTATTCCCTGATTTCCCTGAAGAAGATCGTCGAAATGATAGCAACAAAAGGCTTGGCTTTTTCAGACTCGGCTTTTTAGCCTGCGAGACTCATATTATTAACAAGCGAAGAGTATCCCTCAAGCCTTAAGATGGAATTCTTAGTTGATGGTCGTAAAAGTTCTATGGAGCGGTTCACGAGTGTAAATTAACTTGCAGACATTGCATTGACGAGATGTTTGTTCATTGACAGAACGTCTCCGCCTTCTGCACCGAATAGTGTAAGCTATTATTTAAAATTATTTAGTATGAATTTTATGCTAGTTTGAACTTCCTGAAAAAACTGAAATAAATAAATTGTTTTATTTTCTTTAGCCATGAACAAATAAATGCCATAAGCAACTCGAAGAAAGGCCTATTGTTGGGAATATTATACTTATCTTGTACTTTTGCTAGATGTATGACCAGAAATGTGTAATTAAAATAATTAAGGATGGTGAAATTCTAATATAGAACCAATATTGCTCATTCCTTTCGCAAGTCAACTATTTAACGACTCCATTCATTTTAATTCCTAATATATTAGTCATAATGCACGTTTATATAATTCTATATTAACTCCAATGGATTTATATTGCTCAACGATAATCTTATTAAATTCTTCAGATCCTTGTTTATCCAGAATTGGCCCTCCATTAAGTATAATAACACATATCAGGCATATAAACAAAATACAGCAAATTTCAAAGGTTTAGTTATATGCCATCTTGTGTATGCAGGCGATGACAAGACGAGCATGCCCAGTATTCTACATAGGAAACTTTAATCGCTTAGGATGCCTATCCTTTTTGCAATCGGTTGTACAATGAATAATAATAATATAGTGGCGTAATTAGAATACTACCGCCGGCGTAGTCTTGTGGTTAGCGTAGCTGACTACAGATCCGTCGGCTTGAGTTTGATCCCCGAAACCTCCTCGGATTTTTCTGAGGTAGGGAGGTCTGATAGGGGTGCACTCAGCCTCGTGGTTCAAATTGAGGAGCTACCTGATAGAGAAGTAACGGGTCCGGTCATGAAAACCACCTTGCCATATCTCTAGTCTGTTGTGGAAGAGATTTCAGCAATTTCCAATATTAGTTGCCTATTTATTGCAGACGAGATCTGGGCCCTATTTCGTAAAGTTGTAATTTTACAAGTGACAGGTGACGGCAAATTGTCATACAGGTTTACATTTTGACAACAGCTGTGTAGGGCTACTCCATAAATGCTGACAACTTTACAAAACGTTATGACAATTTTGTAGATGTGTACGACAATTTTACAAATCATTTATCAAAACTTTGGTATTGACAGGTAAAAATCTGTCAAATTTGTCAAATTGTAGGATACCTAACGTTATTTTTTGTGACATATTTACAAATTTATAACAAAAGTAGAATTGTCATTATAGAAGTACAGGCAATCTTTCATATGTAAACCTAATGAGTTGGTTATGTAAATTTGTATATAATTTGGTAAAGTGTTTTTTTGAATACTAGGCTTCTGTAACCTCAACTTTCTTGTTGATAATGAACACTAATAGACCGGTAGTGATATTAGCAGTGATCTTATATAAAATTACTAGACTTCTGTCGAATTTGTTACGAAGCCTAGGTGTTTAGAATGTGTAAATGGTCGCCAAATTTATCTGCAGTTATTTTCGATAGTAATAATCGATTGCTTAGGCATCACATTCAGTGTTGAGATCGCTTATCATGCGCATGTATAGGATACATTTAATGTGTAATAAAGTACATTTTAGTTTTGACATAAAATTGTCACGTTTATGGAAAGTGTTATTTTTAGTCTGACAATTTTTATTAATATTTATGAATTATACAAATGACATATCGCTATTTGTCACACCTGTACAATTTTATGAAATAGGGCCTTTGCTTCAGTTAATATCGACCTTACTGCAGAATTATTTCGACAATGTAGGCCTACTTGTATTTCTAGTACGGAGAAAATGAAAAATACAAATATGTAGGCTACATGACAAAGGGACACCTGATTTTCGTGAATGACAGATTCACGAAATTCGAAATTCTGTTATTGCCATTCATAAAATTATTTTTCTAAAACACTTCTAGGCCGAAATACTGTCACATTATATTCGCGAAAAAACACGGCATTTTGTGCATTTGCAAATTTGTCTTTTGTGCAGTTTATTATATTTATTTAAACGATATTTTATATTTCAAGGGATGTTTCGAGTTTTAAAAAAGAATTCTTAAAAGGACTTGAATTATATTTTATCGAAAGTTGCATAAATTTAATGTGCTCTTATTAATACAATACATATTCAATAAACCAAATAAAGTTCGAGTTCACAGGTACGTTAGTGATACAGTAGAATTTTGTTAGTTCGACGTTGTATAATAAGAAATATTGTATGATTCGAATAAATATTCATTACCTTTGAAATTCCTATGTAAATGTATGTTAACAATTGCAGTTGATTCGAATTTTTTATGCTTAATTTGGATAAATCGAAGCCAGAATTTGTCACACGTTAATTTTGTAAGGATCCCAAGAATTAAAAGCTTCAATGAATTCCCCAGGAATCTAACCCGGGCTCGCTGCGTGAGGAGAGCGAACGCATAGGCGGAACTACAGATTATGCCGGTCAGTCACATCACTCTTAACACTTCCACTTTGTTCGCAAGCGTTAAACTATACGCGCCACGCGTACAATTGGTGGAGAGAGGTTTAAGAAAAAAAAGAATATGGCATCTTACCTAACCCTTTATCAACGCATATAAAAATAAAGACAAAATAATGGAGAGTTGGAACGCACAAAAGAAGCAAATAGGAAACGTATGAGAGGCGGCAAATTTCCCAACGTTGACGAGGGAATTCTGAAATGGTTTTAAACAATCGGAACACCCTATTAATTAGTTTCATTTAACATCATAATATCCGTGTAGTAGCCATTAAGATAAGGTTCACTACACACTTATTATTATTCATCGGATTGAATTTATTTTTACATTTTTTTACATTTTCGTTAATTCGAAATTTGGATAACACGATTTTTTCTAATTCCCCATGGGGTTCCAATTACTAAGAGTCCACTATGTAAGTGGCTGCTATAGGCTACTTACGTTTCTATTAAATAAAAATTATCTGATTTATAGAGATGAACGTGTAAATTGATTTATTTTCTACAGCATAGGCCTATTTGAATTTAGGACAGTTCATTTATTCTGTTTGTTATTTCAACATAAAAATAGCTGGATTTTGGTGCCCAGTAATTTATATCTTCAATATACCCTCGATATCAGAAGGTCAAGGAGACTTTGTTACACTAGTTTTTCTACACTGCAGGCAAGAGTTAGTAGTGAAAAGGTAACAGTTAAAATATACAAAATGAAAAGCCTAAAATTCACGGTGGTTTGATATTTTTGAAAGAAATGGCCTGCACGAAATGGAAGGAACAGAATTCTGGTCAGTACCTTCAATATAGAATAAAAAATAACCATTTCATTAATTTTCAAAAAGGATGAAAGAACAAAAACGTAAAGCATTACAATTGTCTATAAAGTTTCAGAACTATTACTGTATTTTTAATTACCGTATATTAATTTAGCCTATTTCACATTCTATGCATGGCCTATGAAAAATAGTTCAGCAACAGATCTCCCTAATTACCGGTTTAACACTCAGAAAATATCATATTTTTTATCACTTATATCGTGAAAATAGTAGGAAGGAAATGATTTCAACAAGCCATTTTGTTTTCAAGGACAAGAAAACAGGATGTTATATCAGCTATGCGAAATCGACCTTTCTGCGATGTCTCATACAGATTTCAATTCTCTCATACCACTCATCATACTTCCGCAAATGCAAGAAAGTATATTATTAAAGTATTGTCAGAGGTTTCACAGTGAAATATAGGCCTAAGTCTGCTTGAATAAAGCCAAAAAGTAGTATTTAGAATAAAACTGTTAACCGATAACGGTTAAGTTAGTCCAGGGCACGAATTGCAGTCGCCAGATAACCATTGCGACCATGATTTTGAGAGAGTGGCAAAGATTCAGTTTCGAAAAAGTTGCTATTTTATTTTGTTATGTTTTATTATCCGTACCAAAATTTCAAATTTAAGAGTAGATATTGCCAAAGGCAAGTTAGTCAAGCTAACTAAATATTTACGCAGAAGTTTCCGAAATATCGGGAAGTTGCCGATATAGTATTTCAATTTCCGGCAAGACTTTGATTGGTTCTGGTTTAAATGGACCACATTCTGCAGCAAGGAACCAATCCACAAGATTTTTAAACTAAGAATTAAGCATGTAAAGTTAAACAAAAAGCCCCCTGGATCTTTTCACTGTGTTTTTGTTTGCTCCATAGATGGCATACTCCATATATGACATATAAATGGAAGAGGAGGGTTGGTTAGTTTGCACAACATAGGTATAAGTTATACTAGTTCCTAAGCAATAATTTAGCATCTACTCCGGTTTTTTATATTTCAGGGTTGGTTCCTTTCTGCAGAATGTGGTCTAATTGGTTGGGTTCTTTTTCAGTCGTTACTTCAGCTCCTAGGCTTATAGTAACGAGCAATATAGTTTATGGTGGAAATGTACAGTCAGACTGAAATATTCAATGCCATAGCCGGGATTTGAACCAGGATCTTTGGCTTTCCGTGCAACTGCTCTTACCAATTGACCTACCATGGCAACGTGCCGGTACAACATTACATTCTCTAACTGACTCACATATCCCGGAATTTAATTTTATACCTGCACGTTGCCATGGTAGCTCAATTGGGTTGATCAGCGGCACGAAGAGCCAAAGATCCTGGTTCAAATCCCGGCTATAGCATTGAATTTTTCAGTCTAACTCTTTCCACCTTAGCCTACACAAGTCCATTGTTTAAAAAATTAGTTCTTGTTCTTGTTCGAAGAATTCCTCTTGACTATCTGTTCCTTCACCGGAAAGATTTTTAGAAATCTGCAGAGTGTTTTATAACCCGGATTTTTTATTAATTCTGTTAGCCGTCAAAAGAAAGGGAAACATTTGATAATGACGTCAAGTAGTGAAAAAAGCACTTATAATATAATTTTTCTCTCTAATAAGCACTATCAAATAAAGTTAAAATTTCTTGCCAAGAAGTGTCTTACGAAATATAATGTTTCTGTTGGATGTTTAGGAGTCTTAAAATAAATATGTGTGTTGCTCAGAAATCAGGGCTCTAAATACAGGTATCGTAAATCAAAAATGCACTTAGAAATTGTCACAGACAGCTGCCTCGGGTATCGCTTGCTGTCGTCAGAGCAGGTGTCACTGCACCAAAACAAATTCCTCTGATTTGGAGAAGCACGTGCATTACGTAATAATTGTTAGCTCTTTGTGGACGAAACCCAGTCTGAATAAGCACACAACATACATGTGACAAGGTAAACATAAGGTCGACTGTCTGCCAGTTGAATGAAGCTAACCCTGAAAAAAACATAAGGACTCACTTCCATGCAACCGTGACTGACATTTCAATTCTTTATAGCTCGGCAAAAGCATAAACAAGGAGCAGTAAATAGAATCCACATCTCAAACTCAAAGAGGCTTGCGAAAAGGAGACATATTTTCATAAAATTTTTGGCGTTTACCTTTTCCCATTAAGTCAAATTCTCATTATTTAAAATAAACATTTACTAATCTACTTCCCAATCAAATTATTTTTCCGATGAATCGTTTAATTTTCATCACAGCACCAAGACTCGGTGGAACCTGGCCCATCCAAAAAATTCTGGCCACTCTTTGGCCCACCCAAGTTTTATAGTATACAAATCTAATGATTAGAGAGATCAAAAATAAATTTTGGGGAAAAAACTTAAAGTGAACTTTGTTGAAGTCAATTCTTGTTTTTAAAACATGTGTGATCTATGTAATTTTAAAATTTACAGCAATAGAGCTATCTATTTTAGAAAAGGTTTGTATTGACGCTGGCGTCCGGTTACAGTAACGCTTCACCTTTAAAATATGAAGATGGGGATATTTGCTGAAAAATAAATTGAATCCAAGCAATCCCAGACATCAGAGTTCTTGTAAAGATTAAGTTGCTTATCTCTCCATATTACATTACAAAACATTTAGGATAATATGCATAACATAATATGTTAAAGGTTAAAGAAATTTACTTTAATCGTATTTATCAATTTGGGGATATAATTTTAATTACAAATAAATAGACAACCTTGCCCACATTTACATTCATTTTCCACCGCAGAAAATATTCTGGCGCGGCCGCTGTGTTACACCTCTAAAATTAAAGAAATTGTATGGTTATTTAGGCGTAACTTGCTATTTATGTAACCTGGCTGTATCTTTTATTATCTTATAATGCCTTAATATATTACATAATGCATTAAGAGAAAAGGACACTTTACCAGAAAAATATGGCAGAAAATGACGCTACAATAACATTTAAGATGTTTGGAAGATAACGCAATTTAATCTGACTAGGGTGAACATTATAGATATACAAGCATTCATGAGCCACAGATTATTGTCTCTGTTAGACACAACATGAGAATATTATAGGAGAAAAATTCCTCCGGCACTGGGACTTGAACCCAGGACCTTTGGCTATTCGCGCCAATGCTCTACCAACTGAGCTAAGCCGGAGCTCAATTCACAGCGCCAGATGGAACTTCTCTCCTATGACTGATTGCCCTAATGGTCCACCTCACAGACAGACAAGTCATGTCATATGCAGTACTGGGAGGCACACTAAGTAGTGATTTTTGTGACCGGGCTCCCACTGTTATTGTACAGTTAACATTCAAGATAGATATACAAGCATTCATGAGCCACAGATTATTGTCTCTGTTAGACACAACATGAGAATATTATAGGAGAAAAATTCCTCCGGCACTGGGACTTGAACCCAGGACCTTTGGCTATTCGCGCCAATGCTCTACCAACTGAGCTAAGCCGGAGCTCAATTCACAGCGCCAGATGGAACTTCTCTCCTATGACTGATTGCCCTAATGGTCCACCTCACAGACAGACAAGTCATGTCATATGCAGTACTGGGAGGCACACTAAGTAGTGATTTTTGTGACCGGGCTCCCACTGTTATTGTACAGTTAACATTCAAGATAGATATACAAGCATTCATGAGCCATTGGCGCGAATAGCCAAAGGTCCTGGGTTCAAGTCCCAGTGCCGGAGGAATTTTTCTCCTATAATATTCTCATGTTGTGTCTAACAGAGACAATAATCTGTGGCTCGGTCACAAAAATCACTACTTAGTGTGCCTCCCAGTACTGCATATGACATGACTTGTCTGTCTGTGAGGTGGACCATTAGGGCAATCAGTCATAGGAGAGAAGTTCCATCTGGCGCTGTGAATTGAGCTCCGGCTTAGCTCAGTTGGTAGAGCATTGGCGCGAATAGCCAAAGGTCCTGGGTTCAAGTCCCAGTGCCGGAGGAATTTTTCTCCTATAATATTCTCATGTTGTGTCTAACAGAGACAATAATCTGTGGCTCATGAATGCTTGTATATCTATCTTGAATGTTAACTGTACAATAACAGTGGGAGCCCGGTCACAAAAATCACTACTTAGTGTGCCTCCCAGTACTGCATATGACATGACTTGTCTGTCTGTGAGGTGGACCATTAGGGCAATCAGTCATAGGAGAGAAGTTCCATCTGGCGCTGTGAATTGAGCTCCGGCTTAGCTCAGTTGGTAGAGCATTGGCGCGAATAGCCAAAGGTCCTGGGTTCAAGTCCCAGTGCCTGAGGAATTTTTCTCCTATAATATTCTCATGTTGTGTCTAACAGAGACAATAATCTGTGGCTCATGAATGCTTGTATATCTATCTTGAATGTTAACTGTACAATAACAGTGGGAGCCCGGTCACAAAAATCACTACTTAGTGTGCCTCCCAGTACTGCATATGACATGACTTCTGTCTGTGAGGTGGACCATTAGGGCAATCAGTCATAGGAGAGAAGTTCCATCTGGCGCTGTGAATTGAGCTCCGGCTTAGCTCAGTTGGTAGAGCATTGGCGCGAATAGCCAAAGGTCCTGGGTTCAAGTCCCAGTGCCGGAGGAATTTTTCTCCTATAATATTCTCAGGGTGAACATTGTTTTGCCTGGAAATGTATGAAAAGAAGTTAGTCTGTTTATGCAGCAGATTACAAAAACTTGTATACAAAAAAAAAAAGTAATAGAGGACATTCATACAGGTAAAATATGTCTCAGGCAAGTTTGATCCTGTTCAAAACAAAGAGGCGTGGCTGTCTAGTCGCAGCTGTTGTACAGCTCCGCACATGAGAACGCGTGTCATCACCGCGATAATAGTAGTTCGTTTATTCTCTGTACAACTCACTTCCTCTCTATATCTTGAACAATGAATCCTTTATGTTTTGTGTTTGCTAATTGATATACTATAATGATGACGATGCCAGTGAGAGTTTGTTATTTCACGTGTAAATGTTTATATTATTGTTGCATGAACTTATGAACATTAGCAAGCCACACAATGGTAATGTCACATGCTAATGACATTAACCAATCACGTTTTGTCACATGATGCGAATTTTCTGTGAACTCTCTGTAAGTTCTCGTCCCCTTTGTTTTGAACAGGATGAAACTAGCCTGAGACATATAATAGAAAGAAAATTCTACTTCACGATAATTATGACAGCTTAAAAATAGTTCACAGAATTTATAACGGATATGCTGTGTTGCACAAGTTATTAGCAAGCATTTTCGAAGCAAAGCTTTCGATTCGTAGTCTTAAATGATACACTGAGCTTTCGATGATTTCGATGCATTATTAATTGCATTCAAACGTGTATTCGAATAGGCCTATCTATCCAGAATTTTTCAATAAAATGTTTCGTCATGAATTAAAACTCATCACATTTTTCTATAAATGATAACATAAAACATGAGTAACAAAATGAAGCTGTGAGAAAAGGACATTCTTTTTTCTTAAAGTATTGCTGGAATACATAAAAATTAATACGCCTTTAGATTAAACACAAGGAAGAAAAATTTTGGTCCACCGCTCTAGCGCAGGGTAAGTCGTTGACTATGTCCTACATAGAGACTATAAACTTCATGACTACATATTAAGATAATTTCAACATGCATGCTTTAATCACTATCTTAATTTGTCTATAGATTCTCACGGATGTTATGGATTAGTCTGCAAGTCATAATGCAAGCAAGCACTCTCGATTATAATCTGCCAAGGTCTTGACAGTGTTATGAACTACAATATGTGTAACCATGACATATAACGTCACTTCCGGTTATTTAGTAAATTATTTGACTGCAAATGTAGGCTTTGGACCCGGCCATAGAATAGCATTCAAACCCAATCCGATCCGTCTCTCCATTTCTAAGGATCGGATGAATCAAAACTCATTCCGAACTTCCTCCGCGTTTACAAGTGGTATTAATATTAATCAGAGGTGACAATCTAAGCTTGGATGTGCAGTAGATCCAGACGAGTCCATTAAGGCCCGATTGCATAAGTCAGCTATTTGTTCTATACATCTCATCTGCTCGATAAACTCACTTCCGTTTCCGAAAGGGAACACGCTCGTTAAATAACCATATGTCCGATAAATGAGTTGAGCACTTTGTCAACAAATGGAGACACGTTGCGTACTGTAATATCAAATTGGCCGTGATTGAGTAGAGAGCCACAGCAACCAATGGGAGCGCTTCTAGCTATTGTGTTCAAAATTGCTGAATTTTCTGTCTGCTGTTTTCTTATCTGTTGTTTCTCTAGTAAAATGAATGTAAAACGTGAGAGAAACTTCGGCAATTTCGACTTCGAAACTTGCGCATTCGAGAAAATGTCACCCATTACAATTTGAAAACGTAATGCATAAAACATAACACATTAATTATAGTTGATTTACCATGGAGAAAGGAATGCTTCAATTTGTTCCTAATTCTCAATGATGGGCTATTTAACGCTGAGAAAGGCATGCTTGCAGTTGTTCCTTATTCCATATGACGGCCTATTTATCCAAAGGTCACTGCTTTGACAGCCTGATCTTTTTCCGAAAATCATTATCGTCATAGACCTTTATTTCGGGTAATTCTTTCAGGGAATATTTTTGCTTTATACATCTCTAGGCCTGATTATCGTCTCAGGATGAAGATGACGAAAAAGAAGATGATTATGTATTAATATTCGTGCTGTAAAGAGGCAATATTTTCTTCATAAAGTGTTGCACCAGAAAATAAAATGAATATACTTCTACATTTTTTTCATCGTACTTCTGGAAAGGATTTCTGTATTTCTTTCAGGGAATATTAACTTCTATATAGATCTAGGCCTTACACGATCTGACAATGAAGATGACTGGCAAGAAAATATGTGAATTAATATTCGCGATGTGTTCATAAAAGTGTTACAACAGAAAATTAAATTAATACAAGTAAACGATGGATACATTAATAGCCTAGGCTATAACGAAATTCATCTAACCGATAATACACAATTTTCTTCGTATTATGAATTATTTCACACACAAATTAATAACCAATGCCAGCTTCATTACTACTTTTCATTTTAATACCATAGCACGCTAGTAACATCATATAGGATAAAATGCTAATATAATAACGAAACATACATCAACATAAATGTATCGTTTTTCTCGTGTTATGAATTATTTCACATACAAAATTAATAACCAATCCCAGCTTCATTAGTACTTTTCATTTTAATACCATAACACGCTAGTAACATCATGTAGGATAAAATGCTAAAGTAATAACGAAACATACATCAACATAAATGTATCACACGTCCGCCATATTGAATGTTTACCTGGTGTTTCGTGAGATATCTAGATTCTTGACACTGTGATCTGTCTACCGATAATTTATCGAGTGTTTCATTTAATGGATAACCATCATCTGACGTTTCAGAAACACATATCGATGAATTAATGCAATGTAATAGATATCTAACGTTTCAGTAACCCCTCCTAAGATTCGTATCGCGCGGAGGACGGAGGGGTGTATGGGTCAGTTTTGTCGTTGCTTTCAGTGCGGTAAGACCATATAATGTATACTAGTGTCCAAAATTAATGCAACAAACTGATATTTCTCCTTCCTGTGTCTCCTTTGTATAGTAGTGTATTATGTGATCTCTATCCCCACAAAACTAAATTCTTTACCAAACTTTACAAACAGGCGTTAGAATGAGGAGAAAATGTTGGGCAAAACTAATTTTGTAAAAAATTTCGTCTTAAATCAACCACTACTAGATTAAACAATTTCCAAAGTCCTCCATGAATGTGGTTGTCACTTCTATAGCCTATGCAAATGAATTATTTTTACTAACAAAAACTTCCCTTATTAGAGGCCCCACATGGACAAGTCGGCCGCGGTGCCCAGAGGCGGTGCGCGGGATCAAACCCGGCCGCGGTCGATGGATTTTTCAGGACGTAAAAATCCTGGGCACGGAGTCCTCCGGGAGGGACTTTAAGCTGGGGGTCCCGTGTCGTAGATTTACGGCACGTAAAAGAACTCCAAGCCTAAATTAGAGTCTCTGGACAAAATTTCTCGGCCCTTTCACGTCCAAGAAATACTTAGTTTCCAGAGGGGGGTTGCGAGGCGATGGGCTTACCACCTATCCCTCTACCCTCTCTCGGAAAATAAGCATATCCAAATTAGTATAGGTAACGAAACCTCCATTGGAGGCCCCTTCGCCCCACCTAGGGATCATAGGGTACCAGATACAGATACAGATACATGGACAAAGTGATAAAATATAAATTAGGTTATAATGATATCTGAGATATCTCAGATTCGATTATTGAAAATTTTAAAATTCATACATACGATATACTGTAATTGATTATTTTTATCTTTCAACATTCGAACTAAAATTTATTTTCATTGCCAAATAATGTTTTAATAATAAATTTTTATATTCCTCACAGCTATATTTGAGTATTAAACTAAACAAATGAGTAAACGTTTGCAATGCCAAATATAGTACTGTATAAAGTAACTTATTTTGCGAAATATCCACCGAAATAAAAAAAAAAGTTTACTCTGAGATCGATGTTTTATTTCTAAAAAAAATCACGCTTCTAGATATGGAACATGCCAAAATCAAATTATATTTTATATGCATAGTAGACGAAACATGAAATAACAAAAAATAAAATAAAATAAATAAAATTATTATATCTGTTACTTCCCCCGAAGAGTGAGATCTCGTCCCTGCTTTCGATCCCTCAATTATGAATGCATTATTGCGTCTCAAACGTGGCTGTATTATTAAGAAAATATTGTAAATATCAATGAAGTTGTTTCTGATTTAGCACTAACAAATAAGATATAATAAAACAATATATTAAAAAGAACTTCATATTACAAAAGACTCGACATCTACCAACACCGGTAATCCTATGTAGGCCTATATAGTTTTATTATAGCATATGACATTTTAGGTAGATTTCAAAGAAAATCTACCTATTGCAATGGATACCACTTTATGATTTTCGAAAAATTCTTTCATATCTTTACGTTTTTTTTTTTTTTTTTTTTTTTTATTTAGCATAAAATTACAACCCGTGTTTTACCAGAAGTATATCACGGGGTATTAACAGTGTTTTGATTGTTCAAAATTAATGCTGTAGTTGATGGAAGATGCTCGTGAGGAATTCTGCGACGCTGACTGTGTTGAAGTGTCCCTTCAGAATATTTGGTGGTGAAGCAAGTTGTAGTACAGCTGGACGGTCTCTGGAGAAGTTAGTGCATTCAGTCATTAGATGGTAGGCCGTCTGCAGAGGTTTTTCCGGACAGCTGCAGTAGGGTGAGGCAGTTCTGTTCATTTTATGTAGATAGGATTTAAATCGGCCGTGGTTGGTGAGGAATTGTGTGGTGATATAATTGGGCCATAAGGATAAGGACAGTCTATGGTGTATGGTCGGAATGAAAATTTTGGTGTGAAGGGAGTCGTTGGAATTGGTGTAAATGGAGTTCCAGATGGTTAGGTAATATTCTTTTACTAACTTTTTGCCTAGGGTTAGAGGAATTGAATTGTAGTCGACTGTAGACTTGTGGTTGGCGGCTATTTTGGCAAGGTAGTCAGCTCTTTCGTTTCCTCTAAGGCCTGCGTGTCCTCTGACCCAATGGAGGTATCTTTACGTTTCATGCTCCCCTAAGTACGAAACCACCGCCCGTTCAAAAAACATTTTATATTTATATATATATATATATATCTTTACACGATAGCGGCCGTAATTTTGAAGATATTTGAACCAAATTTTAATATGTTATTTCTTGGCCCAATAGTTCGGACAAGTTCGTTAATGAGCAAAATTGGCCCAAGGGGGTGGTCGGGGGAGGGGGTTGAAATTTTTAAAAATGTATATCTCGGCCCCTATGAAGTATAGAGGGAAACTTTGTTTGAATAAATTAGAGTACTCCCTATGGAGTTCACAGTGACACCAACGATTCGGGGGTTCGAGTGAGGGTGAGGGTGGGGGTGGGGGTGGGGGATGAAAATTCGAAACTTTTGAAACCACGTCTTGTGGGGTATCGTTGAAAAGCTCTTGATGAGTACTCTACAAATCAATAAATAGTTTCTTGATAGCTCTCATATGACGCGAGATTTTAATGTTTGAAAATAATAACACTTGAAAGAATTATTATAATATCATAATTTTGTCTTGTTTAGCGGCTTTGCTAATTTTATTCATTGCTGATCTTGCGCACGGCCTCCCAGAATATTATATCCTATTATTGTTGTCAAAACAATTGATTGTAGGCTCTTCCTCTTTACTGCAGGTTTGCCATGCCAAGGCTAAAGAAGAAGAGTGCTATGCAGCGACAATAAATTAAACCAAAAGCACTTCGAAATCTACCTCCGCCTGTAGGCCTGCCTAAAGGGATTATTTTTCTTCGCATGGAATTATCTAGCTCAATACCACTTCTGCCGAGTTTTACTTTGGTAATTTTATTTCTAAATAAAACTGTCAGCACTCGTGAATTAGTGCAGAAGGTGGATAATTCACCTGGGTGTTAGCTAAATTATGGTAACACATATAGGAGGTATTTTAGATATTCTTTAAACAGGGAACACAAGGAAGGGAACATTGCTGGGTTACATGGGAGTCAACCAAGATAATGATGCGATGTTTGGAAATTACTGATGTAAGACATGTGACTCACAGAGGAGGTCATTTCTGTCAAACAATAATGCCCGCAGCCTTCTAGTACACCTTGGATACACTTCCGGCGATAATACCCCTGCAGTCGTAACAGAAACGGAAACTTCAATTATGACACTGAGAACAAAAAACAATCAAGCGATGTTTTCTAAAAGCATACAATTTGAAGGATAACGTGCACGTTAACGAAAACTAGCTTAAAGGGGCCGGCATCGCCCAGATTTTGTATTTTACTTGGGCTTTGAAGTAAACTTTTCGAGGATTTTTAATTTTCAAACTCTAGTTCCTTGAATTTAAAGTTTGAAGTGAGGAAGAAGTACTTACCACAATAAGATCAATAAGATTTTTCACTATGAAAGCGCTGTGTATTAGATAATAACAATGATAATCGGAGCCCCTTTCATGTCTTAATTTGGGCCGAATATTCAAAAGAAGGCGTATCCCTTTCCACTACAAATGGTCCGTAAGCATCTCATTGGTACTTCGATGATGAATTCTATAATTTGCACCCTTCTAACCGGAAGGGTATGGAAAGGCTAAACAAAATACAATGTGAAACAAATATCAAGATTCGCGAGTCAACACAACAAAGACTGCTTCGTTGGTAAAAACGAAACACTCGACGTTTTGAAAGAATATTGACATTGCAAGCAGTGGTGCTCAATGAAAAAGCTCACTTGTTTCTTCATAAAACATGTCGGTATATGCAGCACATCTCCAGAAATATGAAACGAATAGTAACTATTAACTATGATAAAATTTATCATAAGCATAGATAGGCCTATACAAAATGGACCTAGTGAGAGTTCAGTGTTCTGTACAGGAGAATAGCTCGTGTTGAAGCGATTACTCTCGTGCGTGTTGTAGTGATTTGTTTATATTGTATGTGGGGGAATGGCGCGTGTTGTAGCGATCGACAACCACAGAGAAAGCATAAAGGAAAGCGGGCTAGTAAGAGAAAGAAAAAGGAAATTGCAAACACTAGTAATACGAGTTTAAATAGTATTTTCGTTCGCATTTCTCAGTAGCCTATTCGTCCTGGTTGCAAGCGGTCCCGGGTTCAAATTTCGAGGCAGGCGGGCGTGTCATTCGTGGTGGACGAAGCTGCGACTTTGGGGGTTTCTCTCGGGGATCCTCCCGTTTTCCCCTCTCATTCCACCATCACTCTCCACTTCACCTTCAAACTCCCCCTCATTATTATCCCGTTTCCTTTCCCGGCTTTTGGGCCAACTCTCGCTGCTGCGTCCGCTGCTGGCCTCTCCCACGACCACCGAGAGAAGAAGGCCTTGTCGTACCGCTGTGACGTCAGCATAGGTAGTGACAAGTTTGTGTTCTGTGGTAGTGACAGAGCCTCCCGCGAGAAACAGATTACAAATCTCGCGTTAATATTAGATGTCTCCTTCAACGAAGGAATTATGTGTTAATGACTTTATATGTTCCTTGCCTTTGGAATTCATGTGATGGGTTCCTTCCCTGTACTTATTTAAGTTCTAGGTAAAGCAATTACTTGTACAAGCTTTCACATAAAGAAGACGTCCTTGCCGGGCATTATGTGGTCTCACTTCTGGAACTCTAGGCCTTGGTTTCGAATCCAGCTTCGGATAATCCATGTAAACAAAATAGGCTACTGGAAAGTTTCTTCGAGATTATTATATTTCCCCGATCATACGAAATTGTTCCACCTTATTAAAAAAAAAAGATTCAAACAAAGGGATGAGTTTTCAAATATGTTTGCCCATAAAAACATATGTTTTGCATCATTAATAATAATAATAATAAAAATAATATCTTTTGCATCATTAATAATAATATCTTTATTGCAAAACATACAGACATTATCAGTAGTATTACAATTGTCAGTATAACTTATCTACTTTAATAATGCATTTAGGTAATTGAAAACTATCATAAATTAATGTTCAACCAATAGTGATAGGAAACACAGGCATTAAAATTATCTAATAAATATTTTAAAAAATTGTACAATACTAGCAAATAATATTAGTAGAAGTAAAAGTATCACACACAATTACCAATTAGTTAAAAAATCTACTTGATATGTAGGCCTATAGATTACTCATCAAACTCAGCAACTTTGTAGAATAAACTTATTTATTACCAACATCAAATTTATTACAGGCATCGTTCTAGTTTTGATAGGTAAAAGTTTGGAAAGTTTGATATTTATAAAACTTTTTTTTTTTTACTAAAAAGCAATAACATATCATTAAGTTGTTTTTCCCTCTTCCATCATAATCATGGTACTTACCATTCTCAACATATTATATAATGTCATTTTATTTTACATAAATTAAACATTGAAAAACAAATAATCCTGGGAACGGCAAACCCAAATAAGTCTAAAACTGACCATTCAGTAATAATTTGGGCATGGATTCTTATTAGGTTTCAAACTATAGTATTTTTCCCTTTACGTTTTTACATATTATAACATACTGGTAATTATCAAAATGTGTCTAAATTAAACCTATAGCAGAGTCAGGGTAGTGGACCAAGTGATAATCCACACATTAGTCCAACAGCTTATTTTTTTGGAGCCTAAACTGTTTCTTACTATAGTTTAGATTTCCCCACAATATTGTACCTATGATGGAATAGCTATGAATGTGCAAAATAAACCACTTCCAAGTTAACATTAGATCTCAACTTTCTTATCACAAATATTCCTCGACTTACTTCATTTTCCACTTTATCAATGCGACCATACCAATTTTACTTAGTCTATATAAAGTCAAAGTCATGGTACTTACCATTCTCGGCATATTATACAGTATATTGTCATTTTACATAAATTAAACATTGAAAAACAAATAAACCTGGAAATGGCAAACCCGAAGAAGTCTAAAACTGTCCATGCAGTGATAATTTGGGCCATTTTCAGCATATTATATATTGATGGCCTTTGGCCTTGATGGCTCTTTTTGGGACCTACAATTGCAGAAATAAATTAAATAAAAAGTCAATATTGTGACCATTTGCTGTAGGCCTACTTGTTAGTCTTGTTGGACTAACTTGATTGATAGTGATATAGCATGGTTAATGCCTAAATGCACATTTAGGCCACCTGAAAATAGCAATAGGCTGCTAGTGTTATAACAACATCCAATTAAGTTACTAACGGTACACAGTTCTTAACAAGACAGAAGCCAATTTACAGAGGTACTTAGTTTTACGGAATCTACAGATATAATGGCCCACGCTCCTAATATAAGACCTATATGTCCATCAAGAATTTTGGGAAAACAATAAAGAAAAATAAGGTGAAAAGTCACTTTACATGGAAGTAGTCATGCTACAGGTATTGCATTGAAGCTTCATGAAAATGTAAATAGAAAGATGTTATAGGTTATGTGAAACCCAATGCATAGGCCAGCTACAAAAATCTCTGATGTGAAAGTAATTATAGCAGGGGCTAATGATGTTTACTGTAATGTCCTTGGCAGCCATTTCATAATAATGGGTGGGACATTCTAGCAAATTATAAAAACTATTTTTGTTTAGGCCTATTAAATATAAATAATACACTAGAATTGGTTCTTCGCATTCTGTAAAATTTACAATGCCTTCTCCTCCACACTACATGCAAAGCATTATTTAAAATTTATTTTAAATATTTTAAATTTGCTTTTCAAAATCTGTTAAAGGTGGGACATAATTTGGACATTGATTTTAATGATGTAAAACAAAAGCTCATTTTCTGTTCTATTACTGTTAGGGTCTCAATGTTGTTACTAATGACGGTATGAGGGATTAAATACAAATTATTAACTGTTTCCAGGTTGTCAGAACATTTATTTAACTCATCAATAATAATTTAACAAAACTATCACTGTTACGGGTGGGACAAAAATCCCCTTGTTTGTTATTTTACATAGTAATTAACCACACATATTTTTTGAAGTTAATCTTATACCAAATTGTACCTTAAGATGTATATTTTCTCAAATGAAAATGGACATAGCTGATTACTCTTGACTACTTGGTATTAAAGAGTGTTAATATCATGCTAAAAATGACCAAAAAAAGTAACTCAATGCAATAAATAAGTAAATCGACAGATTTTGCACATGAAACCACTTCAGATACACCTAAGTCCTTAAAATTCAGAGCATTTGGGGTAAACTTATTTTTGACCACCCAATTACAATAATTTTATAACTTCTCTCTTTGAGGGAAAAATTCCTATAGGCCTATTTTATGAAATGGCTGTTGGGTCTCTACTACTAGAAATACTAAACTACTTGTTACTAACACTGCACGTGTATGATCTTGTGTAAAATTCAATTAATTCTAGAGATTTTCATGCAAGGCAAGGTCTACAACTCAACAAAACAAATGTATACAGGCCTATGCTAAAGTCAGTACTATTTTCATAGGAAGGTCCTGTTCCCTAAATCATTTACTAAAAACTTGCAATTTCCTTTTCTTGGAAGAGATTCCCTCACTGCTGTTCCTTTCTTTGCAGTAATTATTTAACAAAATATTAACAGTAGACCACACTACCATTTTATCAATTTTAGTTGCATCATGACCTTTAGAACAAAACACATTACAACAAATCTCCTCACTTTCAAGTATATTGCTTGTCACAACTGTAGCAATATGTTTTTGAGATTTTCCCTTCAAAAATTTATCTTCATGTTCGAAGCACAATTTTGAAACAACAATATACGTATACATAACAACATTTACAACATTTGGAGAAGGAATGATCAGCTGACCTCTGTCTAGATTCATGGTGAACTGCACAGCAGGATTGTCTTTGCTGCTCTCTTTATCAATTGTCAAATTAGAAGTACATTCCTCACAATCAAGTTTCTTAAGCATTGAATACACACAATAACCTCCAACATACACAATTACTGGCAGTTTTTCAGTAGCTTTAGCAATATCATCATCACTAATTACAATAGGAAAATCATGAGACCATTTTTGTTTTTCAGACATCTCATCAAAGTTTGTTGGGACATTAAAGTCTGTCACAGTAAGCGAACCAGACTTTGTTTCTATGCTGAGCTTAATTGATGTTTGCATCCGCAATTTTTTTTCACTTTCAAAAATTTGTCTCAGTGAAACATGGTATTGTCCCCCTGCTAGCTGCCTATATAGGCTAAACCTATTCTCCAAATGATCTGTCTGGAATTTTCCTGGCAAGATATAATGTAATCCTAGCTCTTTCTGACAATATGAGACAATTTGGGTCATGGCATATGTTGTATTCTTCAAAGCATTGTGGGTCTCTTTGGTTAACATACCTGTACTACACTTCATACTCTCCCACTTATCTAACCAATCAAGAAATTTATGAAGAAAAACATATTTTACATCTTTTTCAGAACTTGTTAACGGATACATATGAACATTGTTCAAGCGAATCCCCTTAAAAGGAGACTTAACATTGATGATATTCCACCATGTCAAAATTATCCTAATGAACCCAGCAGTGCCTGTGAAATGTGGAATCTCATACTTTGGGCCTAGTTCTAAAAGGGCTTCAATTACAAAATTATTGAACAACTTCAGCACTAGGTTAACATTCTGTCTTTCTAAGTTTGATGGGGAAAGAGCCTTCAAAGGAATAGAATTGCCAAACTTCAAAAGGCTGTTGCTCTCACAAGTGACAAGTTTTCTCATTGCAGACAATGAAGCTGTTTGGAAAGTGTCGCTTGATTGAACATCATCGAACACAGGAAAATACATACACTGTTCAGCATTTTTTTGGTTTAGCCAATTATTTCTGACACTTTTCAATAAATGGACAGGATCAGTAACGTAAAATAGAGGCCTGGACTTGTCAGCAGGGTGTGGGTAAAGTATGTTAATACTAGGTGGTGATACAAACTGGGACATTGCTTTCCGATTGATACTGTTATTGTCTGTGACAACACTGATCACATTAAAACCTAGCTTTTCAAGACCCAATATTGTATTTCTTATTACAGAGTGTAATTCAAGATAATTCATGGTCTTGACTGGCAAAATATGTACATCTTTATATGATGAAGTGATACTACTTATCATGAAGACATGTGCACTTGTTGCCATATTTTTGTCATTATATGACACACCAAGTATATTACCACCTTTATAGTCAAGACATGCTTTGACATGAATTTCATCTATTAAAAGATTTACCTTTTTATCACATTCTTTCAGGAGATCGGCCTTATAACTAATGTACCTTAAAAAATGATCACTCTGTTCTTCTGTTGGGCTGAAATTGTATGACGAGCATACACGTTGAATCGTAGATGGATGAGGTAATATAATATTTCCACTTGACCTCACAAATTTATATGCATGGGGAGAAATGGTATGAAATAATGTTGAGAAAACAAGCATATCACTGGAATAAACTGTTTTTTTCTTTTCGATTAAATTAATCTGTTCCTCAAGAAAATTAAGAACTGCCTGTTTTTCTTCCACTGCAGGTTTCATGGCATCCAATATGTTTTTCAGTAAGCTAAAATTATTTTCATTTTGCTTTTGATTTGGTGGTGAACAGTGCTTATTGACAGTATCTATGATGTCACTGATAATGTTTGTATTTTTCACATGCACTGGTAGGGAGAATTTATTTCCAAGATTTTTGAGAAACAAACTTTCAATATGTGCAGTTGCCTCCAATTGTTCGTTCACTATGACTGATGATTTTATTGTTGGTATAGGTTCCTCCATTAAGTTTACGAACAAAATCCTAGTTTCTTTATTAATAACATGCCAGTTTTTTGGGAGTGTGATAAAACTCAGCTTAGCTAGAAGATCTTGAAAATTGTTAATTTGTCGCTGGGCATTGTATTCTTCAGTTTCCTTGATACTTACTTGAATTGCTTGACGTAAATTACTATTTTCTTTTCTTTCCAATCTGGATTCTGGAGTCTCACGATGGGCTACTTCACTAGACAAGTATGATGGGCAATTTGGCATTAGTGAGGGAATGGCATCTTCTTTTAGTCGAGGAAACTTCAAAGGTGCTGTAACTGTCCTCCCAGTTTCCTTGTCGAACATGCTTGTTTCCTTTAGGATGTTGCATGGTAGGAAATGAAGTTCACAAACCTTTAAAAAGAGACAGGCTTGAATTAATGACAACCACAAGTAAGTTAGTTATTTTCCCAACTCGGCAAGTTAATACTTTGCGGTTTACCCTGTTCCCCTTTCCACTCGCCTGCCATGTTACCTAATATTTCACAATAAAAAAAATGCCCTTGCACCTCCACATAATATTTCATAATTATAAAAACGACCCTTGCAACAAAATAAGCTATTTCGGATTGAGAGTAGGGGGTGGGGGACTCGGGTGAGTCGCAATGTATCATTTTCCCCCTATTTTAATTGAGCATACAGTAACAAATTTAGGATTCATTAAATAGGCCTATCTGTATTATTTAGATTACTGCTAGCCTAGGCCTACTGTCAATTATATATATATATATATATATAATCATATATATATATATATAATCCTATCATTGTAATACATGAAATGAATTTAAACTTACCCTGCTGTTAGGCGTAGGTTCAAAATCTCTCTTTATTGACCTTATCCACTTCCTCTTAAGTTCAGGGTCATTTGGAAACTTAAAAACTGCCACCTTTGGACCATTCCTGTAATTCCCCTTACAATTTGGAACCGAGCAAGTATATGGCATGATTGCTGACGATAATCCGGTTGTAATGTTATACTAAAATAACACTGGTCACATGAAACTGCCGAAACTCCTTCGCCATTCTGCTACATAGCATGCTGCCACGGAATGTAAACACTGCCAGTTTTAAACCATTCTGTAGATATCTTTACAATCTGGTACTACACAAGTATATTGCATGGTTTCAGAAGTATTTAGGTAATCTCATTTATATCCACACACGTAAGATAACGATTATAATGTTACAAAAAATTACATTACACGCCGGTCACATGAAACGGAACCACCGACCATACGCCATTTTAGTATGAGGACTCCCAGCAGGCTTTGCGCGCTTGGAGAATGGTGTCCCTACTCGTGATGACGTCACACGCCTTCCGTAACGTCTTGATATGGCCTTCTTCTCTCGGTGGTCGTGCCTCTCCCCTTCTGCACCATGGCTTGTGGTCTGTGGTTGTTGGTAGTGTGCTGCACACCTAGGGGCTCTCTGGTGCGCCGTGAGGGACCGGGGGCGTGGCTCAAGTCTGAGGGGCCCTGGGGGTGTGGTGCACGTGGTATGGCTCCTGGTTCTAGCTGGATATTAAGGAGTTCCGTGGGGGCTCGCGGTGGAATCTGCTTCGGGGTGCCTTTGGGCATGCCAATCATTCCATTACCAGGGGTTGGCACAAAGGGCCCGCATATGTGGCCTACGTGCTCCCCCTACGTTCCATACAATACAATTCGTTCTGGTTGGAGCGAATTTAGCGCTTCTTTACACATTTCGTGAAATCGAACAAATGTCACAATATAATATGCTTAATAGTGAAGTTTTCTGCATCTATAAACCTAAAAGTACACAAGCAAAGCTGTTCTGTAAAATTTTCCCGCTTATGATTGTTACCAAAATATACCGTCCCTATGGGTTTATTCAATTGGATGAAATAAATGAAAATGAATAACAATAAATTCCACAGAATACTATAAAATTCCTGACTTGACCATCAGTGTAGTTCTTATACGACGTACTATCAGTATAATAATAAAAGTACACACATAACATGAAACACATTTTTGGATTAACTTATAAATTTAGCTGGTAGGTTCTTTACTTTTCTTCCCAAGATACAGCTCTTCTATTCCACTCTTCCCGAAATTTCTCCATTCGTTATTCTATCTGTCTACCGAACCTTCTCCATCGTTTTCCCATACCACATTCCAAAGCTCTCTAAATTTTCCATAAATCAGTCCATATAAAGTAGCCTCCACAATACGAGTAGGCTATATAGCATTATGTCTTAAGCTTCTTTCTTAACCGCAAAACTATTTTTCCGGCCAACCGAGTCCTGTTTTTATTTAAAACAGTTTGGGCCATTGTTATCCTTTCCGTGTCCACCGCTGTGGCGTAATGGATGCGAGCGCTCTCCTCTCGCAGCGGGACCAAGTTCGATTCCTGGTCAGAACAAGTTTCATAAGTGTGGTTTTCCGGGGATTTCCTCACCTGTGAGACGAATGTCAGGATAGTTTAGACCCCCTGGTTCCCGGATATCATCTGGCCGTCATTACCACCTTCATTCATCCCCAACTTGTAGGAATGATCGTGTGTGTTTGACTGATGTGTACCGTCCTATAGCCCTATATTCGTATGTCTTGGAGGTGACTCTGGAATTGGGATGATCACTCATCCGTGGAGGCCCTCATTGTCCTTGTCTGGTCACAAAAGTATGTATGTGAGCCATAGAATCTCTCTCCCCCGACGGGACGGGTCGCGGTCCATTAAGACCCGGTCGGCGTGGGCTGCATAAATATACCTACTAGTGGAAGTAAAACTCAGGTAAAGAAGAAGAGAATTTATCCATTCCGTAATTTCTTTCGCGCAATGGAAAAAAATTGTAGTTTAGCTTCCTAAATATCGATTACATGTCAACAAATGCAGTCTATTATTTATCTGCAGATGGGGAATGTGTTTACACAATTACAGGGATATAATATCTCAAGGCATCACTCCTTGAACCCTCCTTATTTAGCAAATATTAATGTTCAGATAGTGTATGGAAGAAGCATGTGTTTCGTAAGATGGAAAGATAAAAATATCTAGGTATCGTATTTCTGTCAACATACGATACCCTATCTCTTTAAGAGCTGTAATGATTACGAAAAATTCACACGATGCAATTCTGAGAAAATGTCGTACAGTATTATGTGTTTGTAATCATTGATCAGATGATAATAAGAAGAGCAACAAGAATGAAATTAGGATGATGTTGACAAAAACGATTATCTTATGGGTGAAGATATGAAGAATCATGACCTCACGCCATAATAATATTATTTTCTTCATACAAAGACGGTTTTAAAGGAGCAACCCTATCATCACGAGAGCCATTATATACTAGGGCGAACAGAGTAAGAGGTTCGTATTCATGTCGAGGTTCTTTGGGGGAACTATGACAGTAAAAATAGATCAATTTAGAATTTTGTTTTTCAATATCAAAAATATTATTTAAACAATGTAGGTCTATGTTGAATTATTTAGCCGCGTTATAATTAGATGCCGCAAAGTTGATTGGCAGTCATTTAACGGAAAATTATCTGACCGTTTGGTTAATTAAATAGGCCTACTCGAAAACGCTACATATTACGTTTCTAGTCTTCAGAGTTACTTTCTCTTGTGATAGGCCTATGTGATATTGTCTTTAAGTTCTTCTAACAGTATGTAAATATTATTTATGGGGAAACTTGAAAGATAAAGTGTATAGGTCAATTTGCAATACATAATAAGAACTTAAAGACAATATCACAAAAGAAACTAACTCTATCTCGGAAGCTGAACTTATGCGCGTGAAAGAAAATTTCCTAAAAAGGTGCCAGTATTGTATGGATGCAAGAGGAGAACATTTCCAACATCTCTTGTGATGAGGTACGTGGTTATGTTCATTGTAATTTTAACTGTAAATGTGAGAACCTGAATCATTACAACGACCGCGGCATTATTTGCGTAGATATTTCACCCGATCGCTCGGGAGTTGGAGCTGTGCCAGCCGCGCCGCAGAAACCCGCGTCATTGGCCAACTCTTGCGTGGGACTCACTGTACAATGGGTAGAGGAAGTATTGCATCAGACCCTGAAATACGGGCAAACTGGCTATGGAATTAGGTCGCAAGCTGCAATACTCACGTAGTCATGTTTGTAGCGAGTTCATGAAAACATTGATAAAAAAGAGAGCATGTTACTGCTTACTGCATTCTGATTGGGTTGTACTTCTTTCTTTTTTCAGTAACTATATCGGGCGTATTAAAATTTAGCTAGAACCCACTTTGTTATTGTAAACAGGGATATTTCTATACTAGAGATAGTTCAGTTTGCACGATGTGTCCAAACGTCTAGCCCTGATGTAAAGACATAGGTTGCGTAGGCCTACAATAACGGAAATTATACCTTTTTCACAATATAACAATAATAGGTCTCCCTAGTAAAGAACAAAAACGAACCAAATCAATTTTTTTAAATGTAGGGTGAGGTAAGGTAATATGGTGATATATTTGCATAAAACTAATTTCCTTTTTGTGAAAATACAGAATTATTTTTTTAGTCTGTACTCATATTTTGAAACCATTTTTTCAGGCAATGTCTTTCACTATGTTATTAAATTAGTACACACCCACTTTGATTTACAAATATTTAAAGACAACACTGAAATTAAAGGTAATTTGATGATGATACTAGGTTATTTGGTGACAGTAGATAGGTATTCTGGTGGGAGTCAGTTTGCGCAATTATGGAATCATATAGGGGAAAATTTAAAAACGTTATTAGATTTTATTATTTTTCGAGTTTTCGCGCGTACAGACACACAGACAGACGGACAGACATTCATCCCGTCCACCATGTAATCGTAGAAAGTACCATTCTGGCACTTAATAATAGTAACAACAATAATGTTTTATTTTCCATGGCAGAGTTAAGGCCAAATGACCTTTTCTTCCACTCAACCAGGATGAATACAAAATACATCATATGTACACTTTCAAATATACAATAAAATATAGCCTACAATAAAAGTACTTGCAATATTGGAATATAAGACAAAAATGTATCATTATCAACAAGTTAAAACCAGGAGAGAATGCATAAACAAAAAGGTGAACTAAAAATTACCCATTGT
Organism: Ectobius pallidus; assembly: GCA_964059195.1. Classification (NCBI taxonomy): domain Eukaryota; kingdom Metazoa; phylum Arthropoda; class Insecta; order Blattodea; family Ectobiidae; genus Ectobius; species Ectobius pallidus. The sequence goes on along the minus strand of CAXKWD010000010.1, from coordinate 25,378,617 downwards.
GAGCTATTTGCATGTGCGTCTGTATGTGTATACAGGATACAGAATTATAAACAAGTGGAAAACAAACTATTACAAAGAAATATGCTAAATGCTTAATGTATTAAGATTACATAAACGATAAAGAGGATAAAGATCCGCAATTACCAAAATTCTATCGACGTATCTGGCTGTTCAGTGTCTTGGGTAATGTGTTTGAAGAAATACTCTGTCATAGGTTACAAAGTCATAGACAGGAAATGGGAATACATTCTCATCAGTATGGCTTCAGAACAGGGAAATCTACCGTAGATGCTATTGATCGATCAATTAGGTTAATAGAATCTGCAAGGGGGAAATATGTTGTAGAAGTTTTCGTAGATATCTCAGGGGCATCTGACAACCTTTGATAGCCGGCCTTGTTTGGACGCCTGAGGGAACTTAAATGCCCGACAGAATTATGCATCTTCAAGTACTACTGCCAAGAAAGATTCGCCAAGATTGAGAGCCAGGGTAACAGAACCGTGAAAAAATCAGCAATCAGCAAGGATCTGTTTGTGGCCCTATTTTTTGGGATGTGGGAATGGAACCTGGGCTCTTAAGACTGGAAGAATCAAACGACCTACTTGAACAGGTAGCTTTCGCAGATAACTTACTTTTGGTGTTTGAGGCAGACTCAAGACGAGAATTGGAATATAAAAGAATTAGGACTCTTGAAATACTAGGTAACTGGTGTGCAGAAATAAAACTACAACTGGCACCAGCAAAGACAACTTATCTTTTCTTAAAGGAAAGCTTCTACGTAACCCAACGCTAAATAAAAATGGACAAAGCGTAAGGAGAAGCAGAACGGTGAGATACCTAGGGATTGACCTGGACGAAAAGCTTACTTTCATACCCCATATTGAACGAGTAAATGCAAAAGTCAATAGACTGATGAACAAATTAATCAATTTTGGAATGACCAAGTTTCGTCTTCCCCCAAGAATGATGAAATTGTATCATGGGGCAATACTGGTATCAATAGTGGGATATGGTGCAGTCATTTTGAGACATCGGTTAAAAAACTTCAAGCCAGCTGCGAAGCACCGTAGTCTTCAGAAAGGAATCCTTCTACGACTAACAGGAGCTTAAAGAACAACGGCGACTGATGCCTTAACCAGAGTCCTAGGGGTCATACCACTGGATCTCCTTATAAGGCAAAAGGCAGTCACATTCTGGGTTGAAAAGGGATTACAGTCTTGCACAGAATTCATGCTTGACACTCGAGTTGAAACAAGAAGGGATGTCAAGAATGTGATACTGGATATGTAACAGACTAGAGGGGAAGAAAGCGACACAGGACGTAGGACTTACGATATTTTCATGAACGTAAACGAAAGACTAGAACTGCGACATTTACAACCGTCCCAAGGTTTGATCCACTATCTGACGGGCCATGGACCCTATATGGTTCACATAATGGAAAAGGGTATTGCAGACTCTAATGCGTGCTCGTGTGGGGGAATAGATACTCCCGAGCATGTGGTTTGGTAATGCCAAAACACTGCTCAGTTGAGGGAGCCCTTTCAGAGACTACTACGAGTATAAGGAAGGCAAATAGGGAACATAATAAGAGACCCCTACTCGTGGAATTTTTTGGATGAAGTAGCAAATAGAGTTTCCCAGAAAGCGAAAGAAGATTATACAAATAGCAGACACGGAGAAAGCAATAAGACGTATGCTATAAGACACACAAAGACACATGACGACGTAAGACAAATTATAAATAAAATACAAAGAACACCCGGATATCACTTCGTTGTGCCAGGATGACCTACTGGTCGACTAGGGATTCCGGTGAGGGCTGGCACTCACCTGGTTGATGATGAGAAGGTGGTGAGGACGCGGGAGTGTACTGCATCTGTGAAGGTGCAATATGATTAGGCACGACCTCCCATTTATCATCACAAATCCACAAAAACCCCGGATTCGACACGCACTGTAGTTGGTGTAGTTAGTATGCTATTGAGTTAACGTTTTGTTTTTTCTCCTTAATTTGTTTATTTTAATTATTTTATCTCTCTTTTTTCTTATATACGTAGTATATATATATATACATTATATATGTAGAAATACTCATATAGTAAATAAAGACCTAACCTGTATACATTATAATGTCCAAGGTCTTGGTTCAAAATTTGATGCATTAGAGTGCTATATTAATTCTGTTATGCCTAATATACTAGTTGTGACAGAGCATCAACAGTCCCCCGAGAATATTATCTTATTCAAACTTAATAATTACAAATTAGATAATTTCTACTGTAGGAAATCACGAAAAGAGGGTGGAGTTGCCTTGTACCATAAACATGATAGCTCTGTTGATTCAGTGACAAATATTGAATGGGCTGAAAGTATTTGTAGAGATTTAAATTTTGAAATTGTTATAACTAAATTAGTTTATTGTAATACAGAATTTACTGTAGTCGGTATTTACAGATCACCATCAGGAAATTTCGACGTCTTCTTATCCTTGCTAGATCAAGTGTTAGGCAAATTATTAAATGCTGATAAACAGATGAACATCATAATTCTTGGTGACATAAATATAAATACTCTGGAGGATTCATATCAATCTAAAGTTTTCAAGGACTGCATCCTTATCATACAATTTAAAAGACTTAATTGGTCATGTGCCTACAAGAATTACACCTTATTGTATGAGTGCGATAGATCATGTTATTACTAATGTAGATGATATCACCTATGTAAATGTAATTGATGGGCACATAGCAGATCATTTAGGGCAAATATTAATAATAAACTGTCCGAGAAACTCACAGAAGATAAAAAAAATCAATACAAAAGAGTATTCTCTGAATCCAACATTGAAAAACTAAAAAGAGGTCTAATGAATGAATCCTGGGATGAAGTTTATAGAACGAAAGGGTTAATAATAAATGGGACATTTTCCTAGTAATATTAAGACAATATTTAAATAAAAGTTGTCCATTAAAAAGGACCATTTTAGGTTCTAATAAAGATAAAATTACTAATGCGGTAACATTAGATAAGAATACTAATGATTTAAGACAGAAAATAAAAGTAGCGCATGAATGGTATCAGTTAACGCAATTAAATGTCTTTAAAGTAAAATATACACAATATAAGAAAAGCTATCGTAATTAAATAAAAAAATTAAAAGCAAAACAAATTAATAGGAAAATCAAATCATCTGATTCTATATCGAAATCATGTTGGGCTTTTGTTAATGATATCAGAAACAATACTAGTCTGGAAAATAACCATGATTCTAACATATAATTAAAAAGTGGAAATGAAATTACTAGTGACCCAATGTAGTGTGTAATATGTTAAAAATTTTTTTTATAGATTCTATAGAAAATTATATTTATACAGATAGTGCAACAAAGAAAAACGCAAAGGTTGTACCTACGTCTGTTAATGACATTACACTACTTTCACTAGATGATATATTAAAGGTAGTGGGAAGCCTTAATAATAAGAAATCCGCTGGTTGGGATGAAATATCATCTTATTGGTTAAAAAATGTAAATATGAACTAGCCTACCCACTATTGCACCTGGTAAATTCCGTACTTGAAGAAGGCATATTTCCTGATGTTTTAAAATTAGCCATTGTTAAACCGCTTCATAAGAAAGGGAGAAAAGACGCGGTCCAAAATTTTAGACCGGTTGCACTTATCTCAGTGTTTAGTAAAATAGTAGACAAAATTATATTATCACACTTGACAAAGATGTATGAAGCAGAGAATATACTAGGAGACTTTCAACACGGCTTTAGAAAGGGTCGTAGCACAATCTCTGCAGCCGTAGACTTTGTACACATATTACTAGAGAATATAAATAAGGGTAGGAAAGTAGCTGGCGTATTTTTAGATTTGTCCAAGGCTTTCGACCGGGTCAATCATGAAGTTCTAGTGGCTAAATTAATTAAACAAGGTGTTATTGGAAATCTATTATCATTAATAGAAACATACCTGAAAAATAGAAAACAGTGTACTGAAATAATATATGACGATGGCTTATCAGTAAGAAAAGAAAAATCACTTGTTAGGGATGTACGCTCTGGTGTACCCGAGGGATCTATTTTGGGCCCGTTTTTGTTTATTTGTTATGTCAATGATTTTATTTATTCACTAGATAGCTGTTATTTTTTAAGTATGTATGCCGATGATACTTCTGGACTCTGAAATGCGCAAGACTGCCTTGAATTAAAAGATAAAGTACATACATTTATGCAAGAAACTAAACTATATTTTGAACAAAACAATTTGAAGGTAAACCTTGATAAAACTCAAATAGTTTGTTTCAGTCCAGGCGTTTCAAAGGAGGATTTTATTATAAATGACAATGAAACTAGTGTTAAGGCTACTAAATGTTGTAAATTTTTAGGACTTCACATAGATGATAAGTTTTCTTGGGAAGGACATATCGACTACGTGTGTAAAAAATTATCATCCAGCTTATTTTTATTAAGAAGGCTTTCTGATTATCTTTATCGCGACATACTAATTAAAATATACTATGGTATAATTTATCCCCATTTTTCTTATGGTTTGCTTATATGGGGTAGCACCTACAAAATTCATATGCACAGGGTATTTGTACTACAGAAGAAATCTTTAAGAATCTTGGCAAAAATTCAGCCAAGTAGTTCATGTCAAAATCTATTTACTGAGTTTAAAGTACTTACTGTTTATGCCTTGTATATCTATCAGATAGTCATGTTGGTAAAAAAAAGATGTTACACATCTAGTAAAAAATTCAGAAGTACATAATTACAATACAAGGCAAAAAGACGACTATCATAGAGTTGACAGCAAACTAAGAATGACCGAAAATAGCCCTTATGTAAAAGGTTCAATTTACTACAATGCACTTCCAGAATATCTGAAAGTTTTAAGTGGGGAAAAATTTAAAATTGCACTAAAAAGTTATTTAATTAGTATATGTCCATATAGCCTTGAATTATATAGAGGCCCTCAAGTCCAAAGGGAACTCAAGGTATGTAGAAATGGAGGAAAACATATGTTTATATTGAAACTGTTTTAGTATGTTATACTGTTTTATTATACATAGTTGTATGGGCATAATCTAAGTGTATTGTTATAATAATATCTGTCTTATTTGTTTGTACTAATTACTGACTATGTTTATGCATGCATGTTCATGTTACAAACAATAAACCAACTTTTGAACTTTTGAACTTTTGATATATATATTCTTTAGATTAAGATATAAACAGTTTAGATAACCTATGTAATTATAAATTAGTAAGTGAAAATTGTAACGTGCATGTACAGGCCTCTGTACAGGACAAGGGCCAATAAGTATCAAAGTATTAAATAAGTGTGAGATGATGAAATAGCCAAATATGTTAGAAATAAAATCAGGTTAACTGTTGTAACAAAGTGCCAGATGGAGTTAAATAGGCCAATATCTGAAAACTTGTATTTTATATTCATAACTCCTAGATGAAGTCTTGAATTCTGTACTTTAGGCCTATTTGTTGAAGATTTTTATAACGTTCGTTAAGCATTGTATTGCGGATGGTCTGTAACATAAATCTTCTTCTCCGTCCGAAGGAATCCGATCCCACTACCCTTCTTAGTTTCCTTGTTTGGTTTCATAAAAATCCGATAAAGTGTGCTCGAGTTATCGCGCGTACAGACACACGGACGGACAGACATTTTTCCGTTCACCATACAATCTCAGAATAAAGATGAGTAAATGTATTGAATTATATATTTGTAAATTTCAGAGCCCCCCGTCTGGGCTTAGATTTGCTTCACTGTGTTGTTGCCGGCAGAAACTACTATTTATTTCAATGTTGTGTAAATTATAAGATGATTTATTTTAATATTAACATATTTTATTATATTATTTGATCTTAAATATTATATTAAGTCAGATCTATTACTGCTTTTCAAATATTTGGATGAAAAATTACCTACAGGAGATTTTATAAGAAACCTCGTTTACGGGATTCTCCGAATTAAGATTAAAATGTGGCAAAGCGAACACATTTGCCAAAGGCAATATATCATTCTCCGTATTACTCCCAGATTTGTTGTATTGTGTATTAATTTAACTAAATTACTTTTTGAAATAAAAGTACAAAATATAAAATTTTGAAGATTTTCCCGACGAACACAACGTAAAAACTATTCTCGGGTTTCCAGTCGGGTAGTGAGAGAATTAAACTCTAATTATTAGGGCAAGGCATTTGATGACTTTGCATCTTTTTTAGATGAAGGCTAAAAGATAGCTCGAATATACCTTATATAAATATGTATCATGAAATAATTGATTAAATAAGGGCAATTTGTTTTTTTTTTCTTTATTTTGTATCTTTTTCGTCAATTTCAAAAATAGGTCATTTTTTGGAAAATTTTTAGGTCATTTTCGGAATTTTTAGGTTTTCTCGACATTTTTACGTCATGTTTCAGTGGAGGTAATGAGGAGCTTTTCCGTATAAGTCGTTACTTTCAGACAACAGACAATCGTTTTTATTTGAGAATCTCTGTCAAGTGTTCATAGATAATTTTAATTCAGGTTTGTTGTAAACACCATAGCAGTTTGTCTTGTAGTAATAAAGAATTTTTTATCTTTCTTTTTAAATGGCACATATTTGCTAGGGGCTTGTCAGTTCAGGAAGATTTTTCGCTAACGGTGTCCAAGTAGTATAACTTTACTTACCGGTACTTCTTTAGTAATAAAATAAGTGTGTTTTCTTATTAATATATAATGCATTGCTTTTAGCAATTCATTACTTCAAAAAACTAAATATAAGTAATAATGGTAAATATATTAGTCATTTTTTTTAAATTTTGTGCAATTCTCTTCACTATTTTTAGGTCATACATACATTTTTATTTTGCAATTTTTCACTACTTTATGGTCATTAAATGCCTTGCCCTACTAATTAAATTCTCCGAAGATGACGACGCAGACAGTCAACGAGAGCTTACAATTTAATTCTCTCACTACCCGACTGGAAATCCGAGAACAGTTTTTACAGTACAAAATATATTGCACAGACTTTATTATTGACATTTTAGATTGATGAATGTTCAAACCTCCAGGTTATTATCTGAGTAAAAAATTGCTCCGACTTTTCAAGAGACTTAAATTTCCTGGGTAAAGAGAGCGTGCAAATTAATCGAAGTCAATATAATATTATGGCTTAGGCCCACTTTAATTATTGCTATTTTCATTGAGGACGTTTATATGGAACTACGTAGTACAATACCTGAATATTCTTCCTTTTTTATGTGTACAGATTTTTTCAAGAATATATAATAATCTATAGTTAAGCAATTGTTTTCTTTACTATTAATGTTAGTACTATGATTTAAGTGCCAGAATGGTACTTAATGAGAATGTGTAGTAGGCAAGACGGGAAATGTCTGTCCGTCCGTGAGTCTGTACGCTGAGAAAGCACTTTTTTACCTGATTTTATTTGATTTTGTTGAGTTATAAAGCATTGTAGGCTTTCACGGCCGGAGTCAATATTAAAAACCTTATCCGGGCTTACAGGCCGTGGTCCAGTTAAAATTGGTATGCCAAAGGTTTCGTCCACAACTACGGCGGACATCCTCAGTAGCGGTGGAGTCTCGGGCGAAGCGTTCTGGTAGGCGGTTAGCTGTTAACTGGCTCGGTGCTCTGCTCTGTTTATATCGGGACGACTCAACGCACTGTTCGGACCCGCATTACCGAATATAAACGAAATTGCCGCTTTGGTCATACAGAGAAATCTGCAGTGGCTGAACACGCTCTTGCTGGAGGCAGAATACAACATCTTGTTTGAAGATATTGAAATACTGTCCACCATTAATCAGTATCATATCAAGCTACAACGAGAGGAAATACAGTGAGTCCCACGCAAGAGTTGGCCAAAGACGCGGGTTCCTGCGGCGCGGCGGGCACAGCTCCAACTCCCGAGCGATCGGGTGAAATATCTACGCTAATAAAGCCGCGATCGGTGTTATGATTCAGGTTCTCACATTTACAGTTAAAATTACAATGAAAATAAACACGTACCTCATCACAAGAGATGTTGGAAATGTCCTCCTCTTGCATCCACACAATACTGGCACCTTTTTAAGAAATTTTCTTTCACGCGCATAAGTTCAGCTTCCGAGACAGAGTTCATTTCTCTTGTAATAGGCCTAAGTTCTTCTAACAGTATGTGAATATTATTTATGGGGAAACTTGAAAAATAAAGTGTATAGGTCAATTTCCCGTACATTAGAAGAACTTAAAGACAATATCACAAGAGAAAGCTGAACTTATGCGCGTGAAAGAAAATTTCCTAAAATGGTGCCAGTATTGTGTGGATGCAAGAGGAGAGCATTTCCAATATCTCTTGTGATGAGGTACGTGTTTATTTTCATTGTAATTTTAACTGTAAAATGTGAGAACCTGAATCATAACACCGATCGCGGCTTTCTTAGCGTAGATATTTCACCCAATCTCTCGGGAGTTGGTTTTGTGCCCGCCGCGCCGCAGGAACCCGCGTCGTTGGCCAACTCTTGCGTGGGACTCACTGTAGAAATTCACAAACATCCTAACAGCTTTAACAGAAAAAAGAAGGGATGAAAATTTATTCAATTTAGTATCCCATACTGGCTAATATGAGAAAAATCCGTATAGAAATAGAGATAACTTCCCATTTCAAGCAGCTCATGCACCAACTTGAACATCGCCGACCAATCAGAAATTAGCGCACGGAATCCCGGCCCCACCTCACATACTATAAATACTGCCGCAGAACAGAGCACTTCGCCCGAGACTGAGGAAGTCCGCCGTAGGTGTGGACGAAACGTTTGGCACACCAATGTCAACTAGACCACGGCCTACAAGCCCGGATAATATTGTTCATTTTGTTTAGTTGTGGCGTCCACCGCTGTGGCTCAGGGGATGCGTTCAATCCTCTCACGCAGCGGGCCCGGGTTCGATTCCTGGTCGGGACAAGTTACCTAGGTGGGGTTTTTTCTGGGGTTTTTCCTCACCTTTGAGACAAATGTCGGGTAACTTTAGGCCCTTGTGGTCCCCAGATATCATCTGGCCGTCATTATCATCTTCATCCCATCCTCGCCTTGTTTGGAGTGAGTGTGTGTGTGAATGGTGTGTCTCGTCCTATGTGTTCGTGTTGTCTCGGAGGTGGCCCCGGCATTGGGCTGATCACTCATCCGGGGAGGCCCTCCATGTCCTTGTCTGGTCAAAAAAGTATGTATGTGATCCAAAGATAATTCCTCTCCCGACAGGTCGCGGCCCTGTAAGGCCCGGGCGGCTTGGGTCGCTTAGATCCTAAAAGGGAGAGGTTAAACTACGAGAAAGAAAGAAAGAGAAAGAATAGGAAATTAGTCATATTGTAAGCTGTAATTAACAGAGAGGTATAAGAATGAAAGAGGTAAAATGTGCACCGCCAGCCATGCCATAAAACATAATATATCTTGTCTGGTGGAACGATTTGCAATAACCTATATCCGCAAGTTACCTTACCTTAACCTATATTCTTTATGGTTTGTCATTACATTGCATTTTAAGCTATCCTGGAGAAACTGGGATAGTGATGTCATCGAAAGCTGTAACAAGTCCCCCATTTAAAGCATTCAATTAGCCCAGTCTCCGTAAGGAGTTATTGCTATGTAATTTTCTTCTTTTCCTTACGCAGGGTACAGAATATGACAATTCATTAAAATTATGTACCTTGGAGCTGTCATGTTCATGATTAAGAGCCTTCATTACACTTTATATGGTATAATTATAGAACTCAGTAACCTTTTAGGCCTACATAAATACTACTTTTTCAGTAGTTTAGTAGTTTATTCTAAATTCGGGGCTTAGGTCCAACTAATGTGTGTTTGTTCTTTTATTTTTTAATATCAACATGTGTTCTTTCAAATGCAAAGTGTCGTAGCTTTGCAGTCGATAAAATTCCTTTATCAAAGAAAAGAGAAACCTTGGCAAAATTTCAAGCCGTTTCTTTCATAACTCGCTTTTCCCAACACTTTGTCTTTCTTTACGCAGTGGACCTACTCCTTCAGAACTTGTGGAAAATATAAAACAAAAAAGTTGAGAGAGGTTCATAGGCCTATGTAAGTTAAATTCAATTGGTATTTATTTGAAACATTCAGCATGTCGGTACTGACAGTTTTTACGAAGAAACTTTCATGGTAGGCTTAATAAGTAAACATATTTCAAAGATGGATCCAAGGTTCATAATAGTTCAGAACACTGCATAGTAATTGCCTGATTAATAATAATTTAGCAGACGTTAAATCGGTGGTCCATGTTGAATCAGTAAAGGACAAAGAATAGGCATAATCCCTTATGGTATGGATAGATAGATAGATATTTTTTATTGCAGAGACACTTGAGTACATCAAGCGTATTACAATCGTCCAAATCAAATATAAACACAGATAATCCCCTGTTAAGTGTACAATACATACATAATTAATTAGCTCCCTGATCTTAATAATTAAAAAAAATCATTAAAACTATATATACAATTACTAGTAAGCAAATTCTTGATTCTGAGTTTAAATCGATTAAAAGGTAATGATTGTATAGATTCAGGAAGTGCATTAAAAAACTTGACAGCAACATAGTAAAAAGTCTTCTGTGTTTTGTTATAATTGCATTTAAATAATGCTAGGTTGTTTCTGTACCTAGTACCATAATTGTGTGACATCCCAAGCTGTTCATAGTTAAAAACATTTTCTTTCATGTATAAAACACACTGATAAATAAAAACAGCATATACAGTCATAATACCAAGATTAATAAAGCTCTGCCTGCAATGACTTTGTGGAGAAAGGCCATACATTAATCTTATAGCTTTTTTCTGTAATTTGAATAGCCTTATTACAGAGGGCTGATGACCCCAGAGCAAAGTTCCATATGACAAGTAACTATGGAACTGACTGAAATAAACAGTTTTTAAAACACCTAAGCTAAACACATGTTCTCAGTCTTCTTAATAAATAAATTCCTGTGCACATCTTGGATGCCAAGTGATCTATATGTTTGTTCCAGTCTAATCTAGCATCAATTGAAAACCCAAGAAAATTTACAGTTTCAGTATTTAATTGTCCTCCATTACCGTACTCAATGTCTAAATTCTGAATTTTATCGGTATTAATATAGAGCAAATTAGCTGTACACCAGTCTTGTACAACGGCTGTAACTCAATTAATGAGTTAATTTCATGGAACGCTTTTGAATTAAAACAAATGTTAAGATCATCAGCAAAAAGATAGCTTTTAACAGATGGACAAGATATGTTGTAGGGCAAGTCGTTAATATAAATGATGAATAAAATAGGACCAAGAATCGATCCTTGAGGCACTCCATGTTTAATGGGCAGAAAACTTTACTCATTGTCATAGACCACATTTTGAAATCTATTGCTTAAATATGATTGTATTAATAAAACAGCCTCTTCTTCGAAACCATAAAATCTAAGCTTTTCAATAAGCAAATTGTGTGACACTGTGTCAAATGCTTTAGATAAATCATAGAGTTTGAGATTTACTAAATTTCTATTATCTAACAAGCTAATGCAGTTTCTTATAAGTGCAGTTGCAGCTTTTGCTGTACCTAATCCAGCCCGATAACCAAACTGGGAGCTATTAAATAAATTATTTTTCTCAAAGTAGGTCACAATCTGATTATTAATAACTGTTTCAAAAACTTTTGCAATAGCAGGTATTATAGAAATGGGTCTATAGTTTTCATACTTAGAATTGTTGCCTTTCTTAAATATAGGCCTTACTTTAACATATTTTAGATCTTTGGGAAAAACAGATTGTAAAATGCATGCTGTTGGAGAAAGCTATAGGTTCTACTAGCATTTTTCTGCATGTCTAGTATGAGTGTATATTCAAATGTTCCGCTCAATGCATTTCTCAATCTCAGCGCATTGATATTAGTATAAGTCCGCCTATTTCTGTGAATCCCCTTTCATCGACAGGTGCAGGTTTAGCAGCAGCATGACATCACAGCGTCATGTTAGTTAGTCAGTTAGCATCGAGCCTTCACGCACGAGAGACGTGCTGGAGCGCCGTCTAGAATCCCGCCTATTTCAGACAATAGAACAGAGGTTTTCTATTAAGTCGCGAATAAATACATAATACTTCCATTTACAAGTATTATCGTGTGTTATTAATTAATCTACACTAATTACAGTAGATTCAGTATTATCGGCTTCTTAGATCAGTCTAAAAGTTCGTGTATCAGTTCGGCAACATTGTGCAATCCAAGCGATCACAATAGTTCGGCTATAAAGTTCAGTAGAATCAAGATTTCAGTGTGAAATCATATTAAAAGTAATACAGAAATCCTTACGATCAGTTTCATATAGATTTTACATTGCTGGCATAATTAGAGAAATTATTCGCCACGTGTGTCCAGTTTACCGCCAACGCACATTCCTTTGTTCAGTGCAAGTGCACCTATCTCAGATTCATTATACATCTTATTTCAGTGTTTCTATTAATATTTCAAGTGCATTCTTTACCTATATGTTGTGAGAATAAATGTCACATAGTTTATTACATGATACAGGTTTCACTCCAATATTACATCCGAAGATCCCTGTTCCAGCACCTGAGATTTATAAGTCCACTCGCTCTACTTTGGGTGTCTGTCCCATTAAACAGACTGGTCCTCCAGCTACTCCAGAGATTCTTTCTAACATCCCTACCCATCCTTGTGCTCCTATCGTAACGGAACATACCGTTCACTTTCACATGTATTAATAAGATTTGTAAGAGGTCCTTGAATAAAATCTATACCATATTTTAAGATTCTTGGACTTAAGCTAAAAACATCCTCACAGTTGCTATTTTTCATATTTAAAAGCACTTTTCTAACATCATCAACATCCACTAACTGAAAATTGAACCTACAAGAATGTAAGGGCAAATTATTCATATAAAACTTTACATCATGCTGATGAGCAATAGATCCCACTTTGTTCAGGATTTCCTCCACCGTATTTACAAAAAAAAAATATTAAAACCAGTAGAAGATAAATTGGAGGAATTGTTGTACATCTTCTTTCCAAACTGACCACTTTCATTTTTAATTATGTTCCACATGGATCTGGACTTATTAGGAGCATTGCTTATTATATTATCATTTATTTTTTTCCTAGTATCACTGACTAATTTTAGAAATTGTTTCTTTAATTGATTATACTTTGCTTTTACTTCAGTTGATCCTGTGCTAATAAAGTAATCATAAATATAACATTACACATTTTTCTTTCAGGTTATCAAGTCCATTGCACTTTATTCTTGTTGCTTTGGGTAGCGAAGATTTCTTATTTAAAGCTTTTAATGGAAAACCTACACTACTTAACTGCACTAGTTTAGTCATTAAGTATTGTGTCTTGTAATCAATGTCATTACTGTTGCAATAAAAATTATGCCAATCAACCATGGACAATTCTTCAACGAAATATAATGCATTCGCCTCATTTATTGCTCTTGCTTTATTTATTATATACTCATCTTTGAGATGTTTTCCCCAGATGGAGACAACAGATTTCAATAATATAGCCCAGTGGTCTGACACAACAGTTTTAACAATTTGGCAATCTATAACCATATCTTTATAAGTTACAATGTTATCTATACAACTACCACCTCCTACCCTAGGCCTAGTTATATCTGTAGTTGAAGTAGTTAGGTTAAAAGATGTAAACAAATTTTCCAACTCAGTGCGTTCCGAGCAATTTTCGTTTCGAAAATCAACATTAAAATCAGCACATAAGATTATACCAGCATTAAAACTATGTACATATTCAAGAACAGTATTTAACCTATTTATAAAAAAATTAAAATCTTTGTCGACTCCATTTGGTCTATACGCAGCCACTATGACAGTGTTAAAGTCGATTAGATATGAAGCAGTGACTTCAAACACCATTTCTACTGACATTTCGTTTACAATATTTAAAGGACTATGAGAACATCCTTCCTTTACATATATAACACAGCCTCCATATTTCTTGCACTCCTGCAGTAGCTATTACTTATAACATAACCAGCAAAGCTATACAATTCTATTTCCTTGGGCTAAAGCCAATGTTCAATAAGACATACAACATCAACCTCTAATTGTAACAAATAATTTTCAACAATAGAAAATGTATTAAACAAACCTTGGACATTCCAAGCAAGAGTAGATATTTCTTTTTGGCGACTGAAACATTTAACACTGGGAACTAAGTTTCCTTTGTGACGTTTGCTGTCCTCTTTAAAAAAATACCTTGTCACAAGTGTTCCTGCTGGCCAAAGTTTTGTACCCAAAGCTTTATCTAAGTTGTCGATATCAATAGTAACTTTAAAAGATGCGTATGAGTCGGGATATTTAGATTTAAGAGGTTCACATACAGCTTCAGAAAAAATATCCTTTACGTACTTTTCTAACATATCCACTGTTGTCGCTGGATCTAACCTTCATGCAAATAGATGAGTTTTCTTCGGAACTGCCTTTATGCCAATGTCCTTGTTGGTACTTTTATTACCAACTATTATCTGTTTGTGTCCTGTTAGTTATCGTTCTTTATTTAAATTACTCGTGATAATTTACTCTGGTTACAAAATTAAAACCTAAATCAAATAAAAAATATCAATATACGATAAGTAATCTCTTTTAGGCCTATAGCTTAAGCAGCCCTTCAAATTTTGCTTTCCAGAATTTAGTAAATTTTCAATCAAAAACATTATAGCCAACACCAACAGGCTATAACATCAAGTTGTTTTCTAGAAACAAAATGTAGGAACAAGGCAAACGTTCACCACATAGATTATTTACGGTGTATTTCCATTAAACCTTATTGACAAAACACAGCAGTAATGGAAGCATGGTTCAGGTTAAAAACTACCTTAATGGATATTTAATCCCACCTCTGAAGCCACTCTCGGAAGAGTCTCTGTGTCTTATTTTCTTCAAGTTCACATTCCCGCTCTTCCGTTGGGTATATGTAATGGCTAGGCTGTAAATAATGTAGTGTATTACGATTAGTTTCCTAGCTTTTACGTTTACAACCACAAAAGTAAGTAAAAGTAGGCTAAATCCTTTAACAGTAGTAAGTAACATGCGAACAACGTTAAAGAGTTAATTATTATTTTCATTATCATAATTGTTATCATTATTATCTTCTTTCTAATTTATTACCTTTTCCTTAGTTTAACATCTCTTCTTGTAGGGATGTTTATGCAACCTACGCCGCCAAGCCCAAAGGATCGCGACCTGTCGGGAGAGGGATTATTTTGGATCACAGACCTACTTTTTTTGTCCAGACTAGAACATGGAGGGCCTAACCTCGACAAGTGATCAGCCTAATGCTGGGGCGACCTCCGAGATGCACGAACACATATGGACGAGACACACACATTCATTCTAAACAAGGCGCTGATGAGATGAAGATGATAATGTCGGCCACTGATATTCAAGGACCACAAGTGCTTAAATACCCTGCATTCATCCCACAGGTGAAGAAAACTCCCACCTGGTTAACTTGTCCCGATCAGCGGTGCACTATTAATATTATTATTATTATTATTATTATTATTATTATTATTATTATTATTATTATTATTATCATCATCATCATCATTATTATCATTATTATTATTATTATCATCATCATTATTATTATCATCATCATCTTCACCTTTATTATCGATTTCTCCTAAATTAAACCATAATTACCACTTTTCCTTATGAATTTTAAATTATTTCTCTAGTATAGGTTATTAGTAACAAGATCGGTCTAATTCAACAGAAAAAGTTGAACACAGACTTGCTGATATAATATACATTCTAGGCTTACAAAGTGCTGTATCTCCTAAGAGGCACGCTTTGCTAAAGCATCATGAAATGTCAACGCAAGAATCTCTTTTCCTTATCCAGGCCTATACTTTTCAAGGGATAACTTACCCAGTACCATGTAAATGACACTTTGAAGAATTTCAAAATTTCATTATCGTGCTCAAAGGAGTGAAACAATACGTCTTTTGTTTACTAAGTGGAATCCTACAACCTTGACCGAGTTCTGGGCGGAGATCGGATGTGAACCGAAAAGCACGGATAATACCACCCAACCTCAACGCAACCGTTACGCTTTTCTTAAAAGCACAAAACATTTTACACTGGAAGTACGCTTAGAAAGTGAAAATATGTCCTGCAGGAAATGACTATTTGTTTTCGTCTGTTGTCATTTCTTCTACTTCTTCTTTCCTTTGCACGTGTTCTTGAAATGCCTCTTGATACACGATTGGGTGAACATGACGCATAAGGTGTATAATTATTATGACTTTGCTTACGGAATCTGTGCGTGTGTATATAACCGAACGATTCTTTGAGGGCCTCACCAGTTGCGTTACAAAGAAGACCATGGGAAGACATCAACAGGTAGGGAGGGCATAAGTGGTGGTTCAGTGCAAGTGTGTTACAAGGCAAAGTGGATTTATTGGAATGCTTAATGAACAGTGCATTTCACATACCGGCACATGGAATTTTAAATCTCATCCCTAATTTCAAGAACTTAGTTTGTATAAAAGAAATTCTTGCTCTGCTTTCTGTTATTTGAAAATGAAGGGTGACAGTGAACTTCCCAAAATATATTTGTTTCAAAGCAAATTGTTTTATGTATTTAGTACTTGAATCAAAATTTTTGTTTAATGAATTTATGCAATTTCTAACTTAACAATAAATTAAATGACAACTGATTTGCAATAAATTATGTATGGTACCAAAGTGTTCTGATAACTAATCAGGCCTCATTGACGGGAAAAGTTATTTATAATTTATAATAAAAATAATCTTAAAACTAATTAAAAATTTAAGGACTACTAGATTAATTCATGACTGAATTTCAATGTGTCATTTGATTAATGACTCACTATTTAACCCAATTCTGTGCAACAAAAACTTAAATCACTGCATAGCCCTAGTCATACTGGAACATTTTTAATGTGCTTGTAATAATCTAAATGCGTTTTATTATTGAGACTATTTTCAACGGGTCATTTATGATTTTATAATAATAATGAATACATATTGTGTTACAATTGGGGTACGCCGTAGCGTAGTGGTTGGGGCGCTGCGCTACAAACCGGAAGGTCGCGGGTTCGATTCCCGATGAGGTCGTTGGAGTTTTTCAATTGGCCTAATCCTTCTGGTGGCACTATGGCCCTGGGGTCGACTCAGCCTCTAACAGAAATGAGTACCAGGAGCAATTCTGGGGGTAAAGGCGGCCGGTGCGTAAGGCTGACAACCTTACCACCTTCATGTTCCGAATGTCTAAAAATCTAGGAGCCTCAACCTCCTGGAACCCTGTAGGCCTTCATGGCCTGTAATAGGGAACACTTTACTTTTTTTTTTATTGTGTTACAATTGCACAGTCATATATTTGAGAGATTTTAATAATCATTTAAATAAATGGTTAAATAATTTTGTTATTCCTGAATATTTATAAAATTAATTTTAATAATCAAGTGTGTAATATTTGTCGTGTGTGCAGTTAAATAATCAAATTTAGATACTAGTGGACGTCTGTTATATAAATGAACTACACTTTTAATGGTGGCTGTAATTCTAAAATTTTACCTTATTTCATTTTGTTTCGCAGTCAAAGTGAACATCAGTGGAACTACATCTAAATATTATACAATGTTAAAATAAAGTAATAGCTAATACACAATAAAAAAATTAAAATGTTATTGAAACAGCTAATACAATGTACATCATATTAATCATAAAAGAGAAACAACTAAACTACACAATTGACGTTACAATATAATGAAGTAGGCTACATGCTGTTCAAATTAAAGTGTTTCTACATTGGTAATGATACAATATAAACCTATTCACTGTTAAAAGCAAATTCTAATATTCAGGCATTTATTCAGAAATCTTCTCGCGTTTAGTCTACAGTATTCTAAATCAAATAAAATGTTGTGAAACACATAACTTCCTCTGCCGAAATAAAAGTTTAGCTTTTAGTATAATATATGTATGACATTCTCTTCACGGTAATTGCTTATATCAATGAAGAGACTGTCGTTACCACATCGTATCGCATCCCCGGAGGATAAATAGTCCAAATAAGATCTGATTAATGCACTCACGTAACATTCTCTATTCTAAGCATGGTCAATAAGTTACATCTTTCTCACTTCACATTCTGACATAGAATAAGAACCCGTAATCCAAAGAGCGCGAAGTAATTGTTTTAATTAATATAAAGTTTTATTGTCCACCAGGCAAGACAGTAGTTGGCTTAGAACCAACCTTCAGTTAATTTTTTAAAAATGTTTCAAATAAAAGTTTCAGTTCCTAGTATAAGTACCCCATGTACAAATTTTAAACAAAATCGTTGGAGCCGATTTTGAGAAAGTCGCGAAAATGGAAATTTTCTTCATGTAATATTCCATTAAAAATAATCCAAATGAAATAAACGGTCCAAAATATGCCTCAAAATCTTTCTCACATATACATGTTAAGGACTGCATAATTAAGGTAACCAATATGTACCAGTATTCAAGAAGTAGGCCTAATGTACCAGGTTAATTAAATGTAAGGTTCTTACCAAATTTTTCATATATTTTCCTTGTAGCATCTCCTCACATGTTAACTAAATAAATAACTGCTCCGATTATTTAATAGATTTATAATTTCTTGGCCAAATAAACAAATTAAACGAAATCAATATTATATGACTTAGGTATGCTTAATAAACTAACTCTGTAGCGCTAACATCCCAGAAGGGACTAGGTCTACCACCCGACATAGGCAGACGGCATGATTGGGGGGCATGTGGTCACCATGCCGACACCCACGGCCGTTAATGGTGGTTTCCATAACCGGAGCCGCTACTTTTCTATCAAGTAGCTCCCCAATTTGAATCACGAGGCTGAGTGCACCCCTGCCAGACCTCCCTATCTCAGAAAAATCCGAGGAGGTACCGAGTATCGAACCCGGGCCGACGCTAATCACAAGACCACGCCGGCGGTCAGGTCTGCTTAATAGCCTATGGGAAATTAAAAATAATTTTGACAACGATAAGCAAATGAAAATCCTTTCTTACTGCCGGATATTTTATTATTACCGTCCGAAGCAATAAATAAATAAAATGACAAAATCTACACGCTATAAATGAGTTAACATTTTTGTATTATTCTCCAGATAAATACTTAAGTAATTCCAACTTTTCGTCTCGCTTGGGGATATTTTCAATAGGTAAAATAGAAATTAGCCACCCAGCAAATTGAAATTAATAAATTAATTTCTTAGTTCTAGCAGTCATCACTTTTGTTAAACATTCAAATAGATCCTTGATGACAGGATCTGGTCTCCTAATAAACGCAATTCTATAACGTCATTTAATTAATGGAAAAATTGCCTAATTACGTATACTTCAACTATTAGACTACTTTATTTTCATGTCAGCAAATTTAGCACATTTCATTGGAACGCTACTGTAGGCACTCAAAATTGATGGATAAGTAGGCATATATGTACAGACTGTTTAACACATAGCAAACTTATACATGTTGCCTTATATAGTGTTGAAAATACTTTTTCCAATAACTGTTATAGATTGTTATAAACTAAACTTTTGTACACTTCATTTAGTTGCAATTTATCTTGTCTTCAAATGGCAAAGTAGTACCGGGTGTTTATAAAGATACTTACCATTTTCCACTTAAACACGTTTTTATAGACTATAAACAACATAAACATACATTTAGATATTTTTAAGACAAATTCAATTAATTTCAACGTGATGACCCTGCAACTCTAAGTACAAGTCCCATCGTTCCTCTGGTAGCTCGAAACACCCTTGCTGTTCCGCAATAAGTCAATGTAGGTGATACCAGATACTGTTCGCTCAGCAAACATGTAGGGTCCATACACTTTTGATTTTGTGATTCCCATCCACACATATACCTTTGGCGAGTCCCATTCCTGTAACGCATTTGGCTGTTCATCTGACCAAATCCGACAGTTATGTCTTTTCACATGTCCACATGTATGGAATGTTGCCTCGTCATTGAACAGAACATGCTGTATTAAAATTTCATTTCTAACAGCATCCAGTGAGACATGGCTTGTCTGGCGGCATAATCTTCATCTTCAAGTTTATGAACAATTTGAATGTAGTCATGATTATGCAATCTGAATCGCATTGTTTTCCACACAGTGGTGTTTGCGATACCAAGTTCCCTGCTAAATCTTCTGGTTGATGCTGAGGGGTTGCGTGTAATCGCTTCCTGAATCCTTTGAACAGTTTCATCTGCTAAAACCGGTCTCCCAGTTTGCTGTTCCTCAGTAACACTAGCGGTTCGCTTGAAAATGTTCACCATGTTCTTAATGGCGTGTCTGGTAGGAGGTGGTTTGTGAAATTTGCGCGTGAAATTATCCCGCGCTTCATCATAGGTCACTCCACGCAGTCTGTAGGAAACAACAGCTATTTTTTCTTATAATGTGTGCATTGCTTTAGATTATCTGCAAAAATAATCAAAATTTGTAGAGTTAAAACACAAATGGCAAGTGACTTTATAAACACCCTGTATTTAATTGCATGCGGGGATATCTAAAAGCACGCTTGAATTGGACGACGCCGTTCCTATGGACATCCTTTTAACAGGTGAGTAGGAACCAGGCTATGAAGCACGTACAAGTCAACAAGTCAACTAAATAGTTGGCCTCTTCAATAATGCAAAAGGACAATGAATAATTTACGAAAATAATATTTATTTTTTACTTAAAGTACCTAAAGAAACGTATTGTATTTAATGAATTTAACCGAGGGACTACCGGATCATGGAAACAAATATAGCTACTATGATGAGCGAGAAAATTAGAAACTATTCGTCATCGATGGTTTCAAATTTTATTTCCAAAATGCAAAGGTGGGCGTGTTGCAAGAGACTATATAAAGCTTTGTTAAAATAGATAACTTATTGTGCGTTATAATATAGAATAGGCTTATCTGAAAAATGTGAAAGAAAATGTTGCACGTTTTTAATACCTTTTAGGCCTGTACCTCATATACCTCCTAGAAAACCTTGACACGCAACTCAGGAAACTCTAAGAAAGCCTTGGCATCAATTCGGATTTTTCCTTTTCCTCACGCAATTTGTAAACGTTGTTTCAAACAGGCCTCCATTACAATACTTCTAACAATAATTTTCGAAACTTTCCATATAGTCTTTATACTAAATGTAGCGTTTAGAATTTTACATTTCATTTATCTT
Source organism: Ectobius pallidus (assembly GCA_964059195.1). Classification (NCBI taxonomy): domain Eukaryota; kingdom Metazoa; phylum Arthropoda; class Insecta; order Blattodea; family Ectobiidae; genus Ectobius; species Ectobius pallidus. The sequence goes on along the minus strand of CAXKWD010000010.1, from coordinate 25,357,328 downwards.
TAACATTTACCATCCTTGTATACATTTCTTACAAATATCCTTAGGACAAAACTATAATCATAACTAACAAAAACACGATACCACAACCCATCTTCTAGTCAATAAATGATTAATTCCCTTTTTATGCTGACATGCCGAAATGATAGTGGTTTAAGGAGTAATTATGCAGTTTGCTGAGGATGAAAGTACAATAATTGTTTTTGTTTGGATTGAAATACCTGTGTGATAAAAGTTCTGATATGTACGTATAATCCGTAACTAAACAAATATTTTTATGCCAGAAGGAGGCTTTCACATGGAATCCACATCTGGAGTGGCTAAAACATAAAATAAGTGAAAAATCTCCGTATTTTTCCTACAGTAAAAAGAAATTAGTTACAAATAAATATCTATTATGTACAATGAAATTCTTATAAGTTATGTGGTTACCACAATTCTGTCTAGTCTGAACACGTGACCACCAAGGACCTAACGCTCCTCTTGTATGCACTCAACACGGCACGGGCTATTTCATTAATCTCCCCAGCTAAATTAATGACTGTGGATCGTGCCCCCCCTTATCGTCATTACTTGAATGTTACTCTCACACCATTCTTTAGATTGAATGTGAAGAACACACAAAGTTACTTAAGGTTGACTGTGATTAGATTATTGAAAAGATAGTTCGTATACCAGGTCATGAAGATTCAGCAGTTTTATACAATGAAGACTCTCTTGCCTTGGTCAGTCTATCGTTGAAAACGCTTTACTAGCTATTCAAAGACAATGTTACTCTTCAGTAGGCCTATATTAATTACATCGCACAAAACAAATACATTGTTGAGTTATGACAGCGTAATTGCTATTGCCACGAGTGCAACCTACATATCTCCGTGGCGCACTTTACATATCTGTGTGCTGCAGTTTACATATCTCATTTTTATTCTATTTCAAATTCGGTGTCAACCGTGGCGCAGATTACATACACCCAAGACTCCCTTCACAATCTGGTTATACTGTTAATATTTTATTGATCGAGCTCATTCAGCATGATTTTAAACAATTATAATTTGAATTTTTCTACACAGGTAAAACTATTCTTTCAGGCTGCTGGAATATAATAAAAAAGTATTAGTCTATAGCCCACAAATAGTAATCTCATTTATAATTTAAACCATTTACTGACTCAGTACCATTATTTGACGACCTTCTTACATTTAATTCATATCTATACTTCTTTTTTATTTTCTGCTAATATAACCTAGTAATAATACTACATAATCCTGGAAAAGAAATACTATGGTGCAGTGAATTGGATTCTCTTATGAAGTGGTTTAACCATGCATATGTGCAAAATTAAACGATACATTGCAACTCTTACTTTCACCCACAAATGTTCAGTGGACATTATCCGATGTGGGAGAGTAAACAAATTGCACACTTAAAGGCAAGTGAAATTATCATTCCTGCTGTCCATTTATCCTTCCCTCATGCGGAATATATGGTCATTATCAATGTAAGTTTGCGAAACTCAATTTTAGAGTCGTGTTTGAGAAAAAAAATTCAACTTCCATTAAAAAACTCTTAATGGTTTTACCAACCTCGAGTCAAGCCAAGTTCCTGGACTGAGGTCGATATACAATGTATGTTTTTAAGGCCTAATCAAACGAAGGACAAATTATGGGATGACATTTTCTATGTAAAAAGAAAATATTAGCGACATGCAATGTCACAAAAATCATGTCTCATTTTCACCTCACATAATCTATCTCAATTAAAGTTACTATAAGAAAGTAATGAATTTTAAATATTGCCAGATGTTACGACAAGCTGTTCAGGCTTGAACTGTTAAGCCGAAAACTGTCTACAGTCTAATCAATAGCAATACCAAGAAAGGTTGTGATTTTATAAATTTATTTAAGGGACATCAAAGCCCTTAAGTTTGCTTCAGATAAGTATTTAGCTGAAACAAAGAAATTAATATGTATGTTTATCTTACCATGTCTGCCATGCTTTGTTTCATTGCGCTGTTCAGGCTAAATCAACAACCATTTTTAACTGTAACAGAAAGAAACAAAAGCTAAGTAGATATAAAACAGGAAACGAATGCTTTGGAAGAGGTATAACCAGACAACTGCTACCAACGGAGTATTTATCAGTAGGTCTAACAAGATTGGCTGAAATTTAAATTCTATTGCACTTCATTAGTCGAAAGTGAAATGACGTCATATGAATTAATTTGTCATAAGTCACGGTATATATATTTTTAGTGCCACCTTATACCCTCAATTTAATTTATATTTAAAAGAAGTTCCAGGAGAAATGTATACTGCCAATATCAGTTACATTGTATGTTTATTAAGTGTAATTACAAAGTATAAAATATAATTCTTTGGTGTAATTTTGTCAGTGAGTTCAAAGAGTTAAAAAATTAAAAATGATAAGCATTAATGTACATAATGTAAAATAATTTGTCTTAAAATATGTTAGATATGGTAGTGTCAACATATGTAAGTTGTAATAGCTAAAATATTCATATGTGCTTTATATTCATATGTGCTCATTCATAGTATTAACCTGAAAGATAGGTTCGTCATTGTATTAAAAACATTCACTAAAATACACTGAGTTACAACTCACTGCTATATACTCGTATTGTCCTTGCAGGCAGCCGGGTGTTTGATGGGTTTAAAAACAGTTGCTTCTTCTCTTGTACGTTGCTAGTTGCTATGCTAGAATCCAGTTGTGCCGTTGGTGTAGCTCGTTGTGACAATCTATTTCTGGTATACATTTCTCCTGGAACATCTTTTAAATATAAATGAAATTGAGGGTATAAGGTGGCACTAAAAATGTATATTACGCACCCTCGTTGGAAATCATGAAGTTCTTGAATAAGTTACGGTATTATTTTATTTGATAAATTCATGTTCTGATTTGAATTCTTTCTAGATTGCTTGTTCGTCTATAATATTTCTCCCCGTCTTAATATTTTTGTAATCTTCTTTCTTATATAGCCTACGCTAATCTGTTCTGGTCTGGTTATACACGTATAATATTGTTATATGAGATCCAAGATTAATTTTAAAATATATAAAACAAAACAGTGATACAAATCTGATAATACAATAAAAGCTCTAAGCCATTGAACTAAGCCTGGTAAAACTAAATGCCGTGAGTAGATAGATTGTTAAGCTCTGTATCTGGATTTTTGGTAGCATAGAGGAAGATTTGATTGTAGTTCCTAGTTCCGAAAATAATTAGGCTATAACATCTTGTATAGTTCAGTTATTTTGATAATGCATACGCATTACATGCATATTAAATATGCCGATTAATCTTTGTTATTATTAGTACCAATTTGTGCAAGAAAAGCGTTGTTTTATCGAAGTTCTCTAACACCTTCAACGATTTCATTTAAACTTTGTACTTGAACTGGTCGAATTAAGGCTAATATTTAAACATTTTTTTCGCAGCAGTTGTCTCAGTGTTAGTTATAACAAGTTAGCCATCAATTAAAAAAAAAAAAAAAAAAAAATGCTGTAGGTCTATCTTCGCGGTCAATATGGTTCTCACTTCATATCATCGAAACGAATGAAAGATTTCCCCCTGATTCATATAAAATAACCTATTAGACATTTTGATAAATACTATTGGCATGTTACGCAGATTTTGTTGGTGCCCGTCTTAAAATATCCATGAAAGATTTTTTTTAATAGTTTAAATTTCCAACGTAAATTCAAGAATAGGTTAAAAGAACACCTTACTGTGAAATGAAGTCTTATGTTCATTATAAATCTTTATTAAAATTTTACAGAAAATAGCAATATGTATTTACACAGAAATCCTAGCCCTGATAATCATATTTGCTTCAATATTACCTGTCTTAACTTCCTTTTTATTTGTAAATATTGACTTACTTTAATAAATTCATCAGAGTAGGTAATTTATTTCAAGACCTTCTAAATGTCGTGCAATGTAAGTGCGCTTGCGCACTGCCTGCTTTGAAGCAGTCTGTGTATCGATCAAATTGCTACTCTATGATCTTCACAACAGCAGGCTGTTCTCAGTGATTATTATTTTCATATAAGTAGCATTTTTATTATCGAGTAAATAATAATTATCATAGGTTATCCCACGAGAGTTTACGAGTTTATCGATAGTTTCGCGAATTTATCTGATGAAACTCGTAAACTCGGGTTGGATTTATTCAGATTATTCAATGAATAAAAATGTAACAGATTATACAAATAATAATTACTTTCTTACTTTGTCATATAAAAGCAAAAGTAACAGCTGCGAAATCACGGCATACTATGAATCAACCGTCCATGAATCGATTCAAGTTATCATGTTGTAACCAATGATGCCTATTAGACATAGTTAATCTAATTCAGGTAAGCTAACAGAAGAACAGAATAAAAACCCATGAACTGACTTGCATCGAATAGAAATTGTGTTTTTAATCAATGTACATTTATAATATTTCAAATTTCCAAACAAGTTATGTTGTATAAAATAATGTATTTTCATTGTGTTAACTGGCAGCAAGTGACTTATTAGTCACTGCACGTTAATACCTACATTTCCAGTATTGGGCTGATGTTTTGTCACATAAAATCCCATTCAAACTGTCGTGATTGGTTTATATCCGAGGAACTGCTAAACGTTATTGGCCAATATAAAACACGAGGCGTATGAATGGAACAGTCATGGAAAAAACTGCATGCTTCACACATGCCTTAAGTGCATTGGAGAATCTCTGAAATTTAAAAAAAAAAGTAGCATTCACCTCGTCTTTTCAACTGTTTTTCTTGATTCTCCAATGATGCATTTAGGGAATTCGATAGCAATATAGGCCTTCTATTTGTTCACACATGCATGTATTTTCCAATTATGCTCATTTTATATTATTCTTAAGCTTTATTTTATATTTTAAAATAGTAAAACAATCCAAAATTGGTCATACTTGGATTGAAGCATTTCATTTCTAATTACAAGGGCATGGTATTTAATGACCATACAATACTGAAAAAATGCAAAATAAAAAATGAATTTATGACATAAAGATAGTAAAAAAAATGACACAATCTTTTTTTGTTACAAATGACCAATAAATTTTCCATTATTACTTATATTTAGTTTTTAAAAGTAATGATTTCCTAAAAGCAATTTAACGGATGACAGTGCGTTATTTGTGAATTTACAATATAAAGCACACTTATTTTATTACTAAAAATGTAAGTACATCTATACTACTTGGACACCCTTAGTGAAAAAAAAAAAATCTTTTTGAACTGACATGCCCATCAAATTTTCCCTTGCAAATAGGCTATGTGCCATTTAAAAAGAAAGATTTTTTTTATTGCTACAAGACAAACTGCTATGGTCTTTACAATAAACCTGAATTAAAATTATTAACTATGAACACTTGGTGGAGATTCTCAAATAAAAACGATTGTCTGTTTTCTGAAAGTAACGATTTGTAATGGAAAAGCTCCTCTCTACCTCCACTGAAACTTGACCCAAAATGCCTAAAAGACCTAAAAATGCAGAAAATGACCTAACAATGCAGAAAATAACCTAAAAATTGCCCAAAAGTGACCCATCTCTTGAAAATAACGAAAAATGAAAAATAAAGCGAAAAAATGCAAAAACAAATTGCCCTTATTTAATCAATTAATTCATGATACACACTTATGTATATTCGAACTATCTTTAGCCTTCATATAAAAAGATGCAAAATCATGCCTTGCCCTAGTAATTACATACATTTAGGCCTAAAGTAATAGTTATTTTGGGATCATAAAATACCTATGTAATTTTGGAGGAAACAGGGTACAAAGGAAAGAAATGAAAGCAAACTAGTGTCCGTTCCCTCCGAAATGAGTTATTGCATAAATTGTTAAGTGGATACTTATAGGGAAACGAACATTTTCAGCATTATTAATAAATTGCTTTCGTCTTACTTATTTTTCCATCTCTCTCTCCCCCTCCCTATCTTACCTTCCCTCTCTCTCACTTTCTATTCCTCCCTATCTCTCTCCCTCTCTCTATTAGACTATGTGTAATTTTCTATGTATGTGTGAGCGGATTGTATGTCCAAAGGAACTCTATTTCTACGCTTCCAATCCTTAAATTCAATTAAATTCACTCTCTCGCCGCTTCTCTCTTTCCTCCCTTGAATTCTCTCGTCCTAATTTTTGTATTTGTATTTATTTTCTTACACTGCAAATGGGTCAACAACCCGGTGGCAGTGGTGCAATAAATACCAGCCATAATTCTGTCGGACATGCACACAAATCGTACACGTGAATATTTAATCACTTTTTATAACGCTTTTCCGCTTCCTCTATCTTGTTAAGTTTAGCGCAGCATAAAATTTATTCAAGTGCTTACATAATCAACGTATACTTTAATCTTCAATTTCTGAAAGCATTCTTTCACGTAACCACGGGCTGTGTTTATTCTAAACAGAAAATACTTCTTACGTTAAAGGAAGCCCACTACGTAGAAGATTATTTGAGTTTGCTTTAAAGAAACATTTTTGTACGTAGACCAAAGACGATGTCTAGTAAATGGGAAAGATAATTTTTCATTCCGATTCTAATTTCTTTCATTCAAATGTTCACAGGTTATTAAATTTTCAAGCCAAATTCATTCATTCATTACCTATCGTTGCATTTTCAGTAACGATATAGTTTAAACTGGTTTATTGAGAGTTAAAATGCCAGAAGACAGTAAGTTATGTCGGTATCTGTGGAATTAGAATCTTCCTATTATTGAACGATTTTCCTGACATGTCCATCAAAAGGAGGAAAAATATTTTCTGTAACCTGCAGCGCATTTCGCACGTCATGTATTAACCTAGATTGTATTCCATACCAGTGAAGAACGAAACTGCACTTCGGCAAAGTAAAAATCTAGTTCTTTTCGCTCCGGCATAAACGCAGGGAAGGAAAAAAGTACATATTAAATCGGCTTATATTTTGGCAATACTTTTTTAAAAATAAAGAATCGTTATTAGCGTCATGATTTCCTGTTCCCGTTAACAGTTGCGATGCCTGCGGGGTTGCCGTAGATTCAATGCGTACGAGACGAGGTTGGTTGCATTGGTTGGTACTGCAATTTCCATGAGATTCAATTATAAAGGTACTTTGACTATATTATAAAATAAAAAGTAAATAAATAAGTACCTGCATATAAATGAATGGACCACCGGCGTGGTCTTGTGGTTAGCGTCGCTGACTACAGATCTGTCGGCCTGGGTTCGATGCCCGGTACCTCCGCGGATTTTTATGAGGTACGGAGGTCTGGTAGGGGTGCACTCAGCCTCGTGATTCCACTGAGGAGCTACTTGATAGAGAAGTAGCGGCTCCGGTCATGAAAACCACCATTAACGGCCGTGGGTGTCGGCATGCTGACCACATGCCCCAAATCCTGCCATCTGCCTATGGTAGATGACGCAGCGGTCGGGTGGTAGGCCAAGTCCTTCCAGGGATGTAGTGCCACGGAGTTTAGAGTATATAAATTAATGGGTTCCCCTATAAAAAATTTCCAACTTCAGCACTGGTCCATATTTTGCCAGAATTAAGTACTTACGCATGTAGCCTATTCATAAAGTCATTTGCTAGTTTATATAAGTCCTGGTCTATAGGATATTTTAGCGAATATTCTCTAAACAAATAGGCTACAATAAATTGTTATTTTGTTTTTCTCACCAAATAGCTCTGACGTATACTACACTGACAGGCCAAAAAAAAAAAAGGTATCTGTACAATTTGTTGTAATTTTAAGATTAAACGTAAATTGGTTGGATGTTTATACATTGTTGTTGGTGTTGCACGGCTTCCGATGTTTTGACAAAAATAAAGGAATACGCCCATTGTTGACGTGTGGAATTTGTTGTAAATTCGCAATGTTAATATTCTAGTTATCCCACTTTTCCTTCACATATACTGGCTAAATGTTCTCAAGAAACCGTAGTTTAAAACTCATTAGTTTCTGAAATAACTTATGGCCTATTAATTTCATCTGGCACTTTGTTATATCAGATTACCTAATTTTATTTTAAATAAAAGTTGTTTATTTCGCACTTACATTTGCTGCTCTCAAGACATTCGTATTCGGTACTAATTATAAGAGAAGATGTCATTAAGATAATATTGTTATGTCACATATAATAAGCGTATTCCTATAGCATGGTCGAACAAAAAATCACTATAGTAATTCTATATGCTAGTCCGCATGTAAATGATCTGCTATATCTGTAAATAGGCTTGTACTGTAGACATATTGTGAGAATGAATGCTCTCTTTGTCTGCGCGTTTCATTAGTACATGACACAGTTATTGGAGGTTACATGCCAGACGATTTTACTTTCTACAGGTAGCATAAATCATCGGGTGTGTCTCACTAGGTGAAATAATGTTCTTTGAAGCGAGAACAATAACAATAATACAGTAAGTACTAACGAAAGGGTCTTGAAAGATCGTAAATCATTGCTCAAATATATGATAATATGTAAGGGAAGACACATTGCAGACAATTTTCAATATAAAGCTACCAAAGTTCTTAGGAAATCTTTTGAGTTTTCTTTTCATATTGCTCTGGTAGATTTCCTACATTAATGAAGACTCAGATTAATATTTCAAATGCAGTAAAGAACAGACGGACGAGCGTGACAAATGACTACTACATTTAGTAGATGTCTTTTCAAAAGAGAACTTCTTCATACAAAGTAATTGTTTCATTATGATTAATAAATGCTTAAGCATATCAACCCCTTACATAAAATTAAGACGAAACTGAATGATGCCGTCATCTTAAAATAACTGCAATATACTACTTCCAATTCAACGAGAACTGTCATCTCTATAGATGATAGCATAATAGGCCCTGTCCTCAAAAGTGGCATTAAATCATGTGTTTGGGTACGATGTCATGTTCTATGGTCATTAAATATTAGGTTGGCAAATGATAAAGTAGTTTTTGTTACTTGACGTTGTTATTAATAATAATAATAATAATAATAATAATAATAATAATAGTAATTATAAAAATGGTCAGAATTATATTAGGCCTACATTTTAGAAGAATAAAAATTAAATTTAAATATAAAGGAACCATTTATATAAACATTTCGATATTTAACGTTTGCTTGTCCTTAAAATGTGGGACAGCCTCTATTTAGAGAAACTTGAACACATAAAATAAAATTCCAATAGGCCTACTCTATGTCAAACATACCGCCTGCGTCGTCTAGTGGTTAGCGTTGTTCACTAAGGATTTTCAGGTCTGAGTTCGATCTGCGGAATTTTTCTAAGTTAGAGGGAGATGTGGAACCATAACATAAAAATCCTCACATTTTAATATAAATCATTACTCTATTAACTTAAGAATTATAATTTTATGCAATTTTTTGTCGTGACAAAATTATACCGTCAGTAGCACCGTAAAGGTTAAGAAACTTTGATATTGAATTTTAATGATTACGATATTAGGTGAAATGGTGAAGAAGAATAAACAAATATTGTGTAATAAAGTGCGTAAAGTGTAATATACACCACTTTGATTTCAGATAAATTTCTTCGCACTTCTTGTTTGCGGTGTCGCTGCCACAGTGGCTCAGGAAAAAGTCTTTGTGGAGAGCAGTGATGAAACGCCTAAAGAAGCACTGATACCCCAAGCAAGCAGTAGAAGTAAGTAGCCTGTGCCATCATCATATCACTATATCATCATCACCTTTATCATCATCATTCCATAATTATAATTTCATTGTATCCAACATAATTACAGTAGTTAATGGCCGTATTAAAATAAACGGTAACATTACTAATAATTATAATATAAATAATTCAATAATAAACTCTTTAGACATAATCCTTTTTGGGCCTAATAAATGTGATTCGAATCCTTAAAATTGCTGCTGTAGGCCTACTAGAAAATGAGGCAATAGACGTATAAAATTTCATTCTACTTTAACGAGTTTTGAACTGCCTGAATATGTTAAAAATATTTTTAGATCACAGCTAATCTTTTAGTCAAGTCGATTAGTCAATTCGATTAGTCAAGCACGCGGGACGAAGTGTCTGACTATCCAACAGAATGATCAACATTTAGGCTATACAACTGATTGTGATTTCTAGACGTCACGTTTATACTTAAACGTCTGATCTATTTTAAGACATTATTTACACAATACAAATTCGATATACATTTACGACTACAGAGAAGATTTCATTTATGCTTGGTATTATAATAAACAGAATAAAACCAAATTTTAAAACAATATAGGGTTACGGTACTGACATTGTAGCATTGAATCTGTAAGTTAATAAAATCATTATTTATAGAACATGTGTTCGATTTATATTTACAACTGCAGAGATAACCTGAATTAGGCCCGGCTGTATGGCGAATAAAATAAAGTAATTTAAAACCAATTAGAGAAAATTCAGAAAAATCTTCAAGCCTAAACTTTCTCGAGATTGAAGTAAAACCTCTAGGTCTATAGCCGGAAACCTTTAGGGTGGCGTGCACCATCCAGGAGTAAATCTTACTAAAGTAGTAAATTTAAGACGGAGACCTGGAGTATACAAGAACCAGTACATCTGTCTCACTCTTAAGTCATACTAATGTATGTGCTAGAGTGAGACAGACAAACCGGTTTTTGTTACGTAAGGTTCCCTTCCTAAATTTACTACTTTAGTGCTACTCTTTTAGTAACTTACTCTTTTAGTTGGTGTTGGAGAGCTCAATTGATAGTTACTTCTTTAGTTGTTACTAAAGTAGTAAGCGATTTTTACTAAAGAAGTAGTCGAATTCTGCGCAGAACAGAGCAGAAACGTTAGTGCAGCGCAGCAGAACACGTGCATTTCAATTGCCAGTATTATTCAAGTGCCAGATAATGAAAACGAAAGGTTCGCTGAAACAATGAATATGAATTTGGGTTGTTCCAAATATTACTAATGACAATCTTCATGTTTTAAAATAGGTCTAATAGTAATGTTTTATTCATTACTAGTTTTAATTCCTTCAATTGAGTATTTTCAGTTTAGTAGCCTACGTATGGGTACTGTGATTACAATTTTTGTGCAAACTATTTCTGTATTATAATGCAAACAATTGGAATTTCCAGTTGATTTTCATAATTGATTCACTGTCAATATTATAATTATTTCTCTCATAATAATAATAAAGTTCTAAAATATATTAAAATATTTATACTTCCTTAAGTTACATATTCTTCCCCAAAAACGATAAATCAATTATTCTATAGTTGTTTATCATAAATCTCACTATAATGAATTATTAATACTCATTGACTGTTTAACAATATTAATAACAAGTATTACACAAAATCATGAAAAAGGGGAGATAAAAAGGATAACAAAACTAATAAGGGGCATTATGTTTCTGTCATTTTTCAAATGCACAGAACATTTACTTAAAAAATATTACCTTATAAAAATAATAATATTACAACTGAGAAATGTAATATTTAAACAAAAAATGGCGGTACAATATTTCGGAAGCTATGAACTCCAATAATAATTATGTAGATGGTTGTGTGTTTAAAAATAATTTCAGTGACTACTTCTCTAGATCCTGTGCAGCTTCAACCTCCGGGCCCCTCCTTAAAATTTTCTTTCGGCACTCATGTTGGCATTTTTTTCTATATAGTTTATAATGCTTCTCACTTTCCTGTCCACAGGGTTAATTAAAATAGTTAGCAGCATACTATAAACCTGCAGCATCTGCTATAGTTTATTCCCAAACATGAAAGTCTCGTCTCACTCCTCCATTCGAGACTTGGGGAGTCTTTAAGGAATGGTTTTACAATGTGTCCCCTTCTCAATGTACGCTAATCCCAGAGTCAGTCAAATTTTCTTCCGATGTGGCCTGTTTGGACATTTTTACACCTGGGTTAGAAAAAAGGACATATTATTCATTAACACTGCGGGTGCAACTATTGAACTTTTAGCTCTTATAATTATTATTATAATCTGGCATTCGCAATGTTGTGCTTTAAGTTAAGCTAGAGAAGTGTAATGTAATAAAATTAATTTACAATAATTACATTAAATCGTTTAACAATGAGAATCACCTATTGTTCAGTAATTCTATGGTTAAGTAGCAGGGGGAAGTGTTTTCTGGGTAGCTCCAAGAACGGAGGCTTTCATGTATTGGAATGTACTATACCTCGCCGATATCTGTATCCATATGATTAGCTTGAAATACATCGTCGTTTTCTGACCCAAAGTTAGGGAGAACTGCAACATCTAAAGGCCGATCCAGCTAGGAAGATATTTAAGAGCACATGAGCTCCTTGTACCGTGCAATGCAAACGTCCCTTCCACTCACTCTTCCCCTCACCTTTGGTGGACGTCTTCCTAATTGGATCGCTCTCCGCAATGATATTTCCACATTTGACTGGCTGAAATCACATGGATGTAGTGAGAATCTGACATCGTTTCTTCCAAACGCCAAAATTTCATGTAAGGATTTATGAGCTTAATTATTTACGTTATTAAATGCCCTACTAGGTATGGTTCGCTTAATATTTATTAAATCACCTGCCACAACTCTCATTTTTGGTATACAACCTTCTTCATCTCAATAACTTATCCTCAGTTTGAACTATGTAATCCATTTAATGTGATATGTAACTCATAACTCACGCAAATGCCACAGAACACACTTACTCCACAACTTTACTCCACCCCCTGAGTAGGAGTAAATATTGGCCTTATTTACTCCACAACTTACTACGTTAGTAACGTACTCCGTGTTGGTGCTCTCCACCACTTGTGGAGTAAGTTCATTTACTCTGGGAGTAAATAAAATTTTTACTTCTTTAGTACATTCCTCTATGTTGAAAGCCGCCGAGTTTAGTTTACTCCTGGTTGGTGCACGCCGTCCTTACTAAAAGAGTACGATTACTAAAAGAGTAGCTTACTAAAGTAGTTAGAACTAAAGAAGTAAGGCTTACTAAAAGAGTAAATTGCATGAGTTTGGTGCACGCCACCCTAAGGGTGGCGTGCACCATCCAGGAGTAAATCTTACTAAAGTAGTAAATTTAAGACGGAGACCTGGAGTATACAAGAACCAGTACATCTGTCTCACTCTTTAAGTCATACTAGTAATGTGCTAGAGTGAGACAGACAAACCGGTTTTTGTTGCGTCATGTTCCCGTCTTAGATTTACTACTTTAGTGCTTCTCTTTTAGTAACTTACTCTTTTAGTTGGTGTTGGAGAGCTCAATTGATAGTTACTTCTTTAGTTGTAACTAAAGTAGTAAACGATTTTTACTAAAGAAGTAGTCGAATTCTGCGCAGAACAGAGCAGAAACATTAGTGCAGCGCAGCAGAACACGTGCATTTCAATTGCCGGTATTATTCAAGTGCCAGATAATGAAAAGGAAAGGTTCGCTGAAACAATGAATATGAATTTGGGTTGTTCCAAATATTACCAATGACAATCTTCATGTTTTAAAATTGGTCTAATAGTAATGTTTTATTCATTACTAATTTTAATTCCTTCAATTGAATATTTTCAGTTTAGTAGCCTACGTTAGGGTACTGTGATTACAATTTTTGTGCAAACTATTTCTGTATTATAATGCAAACAATTGGAATTTCCAGTTGATTTTCATAATTGATTCACTGTCAATATTATAATTATTTCTCTCATAATAATAATAAATTTCTAAAATATATTAAAATATTCTTCCCCAAAAACGATAAATCAATTATTCTACAGTTGTTTATCATAAATCTCACTATAATGAATTATTAATACTTATTGACTGTTTAACAATATTAATAAGAAGTATTACAGAAAATCATGAAAAAGGGGGGATAAAAAGGATAACAAAACTAATAAGGGGCATTATGTTTCTGTCCTTTTTCAAATGCACAGAATATTTACTTAAAAAATATTACCTTATAAAAATAATAATATTACAACTGAGAAATGTAATATTTAAACAAAAAATGGCGGTACAATATTTCGCAAGCTATGAACTCCAATAATAATTATGTAGATGGTTGTGTGTTTAAAAATAATTTCAGTGACTACTTCTCTAGATCCTGTGCAGCTTCAAACTCCGGGCCCCTCCTTAAAATTTTCTTTCGGCACTCATGTTGGCATTTTTTTTCTATATAGTTTATAATGCTTCTCACTTTCCTGTCCACAGGGTTAATTAAATAGTTAGCAGCATACTATAGACCTGCAGCATCTGTTATAGTTTATTCCCAAACATGAAAGTCTCGTCTCACTCCACCATTCGAGACTTGGGGAGTCTTTAAGGAATGGTTTTACAATGTGTCCCCTTCTCAATGTACGCTAATCCCAGAGTCTTTTAAATTTTCTTCCGATGTGGCCTGTTTGGACATTTTTAGACCTGGGTTAGAAAAAAGGACATATTATTCATTAACACTGCGGGTGCAACTATTGAACTTTTAGCTCTTATAATTATTATTATAATCTGGCATTCGCAATGTTGTGCTTTAAGTTAAGCTAGAGAAGTGTAATGTAATAAAATTAATTTACAATAATTAAATTAAATCGTTTAACAATGAGAATCACCTATTGTTCAGTAATTCTATGGTTAAGTAGCAGGGGGAAGTGTTTTCTGGGTAGCTCCAAGAACGGAGGCTTTCATTTATTGGAATGTACTATACCTCGCCGATATCTGTATCCATATGATTAGCTTGAAATACATCGTCGTTTTCTGACCCAAAGTTAGGGAGAACTGCAACATCTAAAGGCCGATCCAGCTAGGAAGATATTTAAGAGCACATGAGCTCCTTGTACCGTGCAATGCAAACGTCCCTTCCACTCACTCTTCCCCTCACCTTTGGTGGACGTCTTCCTAGCTGGATCGCTCTCCGCAATGATATTTCCACATTTGACTGGCTGAAATCACATGGATGTAGTGAGAATCTGACATCGTTTCTTCCAAACGCCAAAATTTCATGTAAGGATTTATGAGCATAATTATTTACGTTATTAAATGCCCTACTAGGTATGGTTCGCTTAATATTTATTAAATCACCTGCCACAACTCTCATTTTTGGTATACAACCTTCTTCATCTCAATAACTTATCCTCAGTTTAACTATGTAATCCATTTAATGTGATATGTAACTCATAACTCACGCAAATGCCACAGAACACACTTACTCCACAACTTTACTCCACCCCCTGAGTAGGAGTAAATATTGGCCTTATTTACTCCACAACTTACTACGTTAGTAGCGTACTCCGTGTTGGTGCTCTCCACCACTTGTGGAGTAAGTTCATTTACTCTGGGAGTAAATAAAATTTTTACTTCTTTAGTACATTCCTCTATGTTGAAAGCCGCCGAGTTTAGTTTACTCCTGGTTGGTGCACGCCGTCCTTACTAAAAGAGTACGGTTACTAAAAGAGTAGCTTACTAAAGTAGTTAGAACTAAAGAAGTAAGGCTTACTAAAAGAGTAAATGGCATGAGTTTGGTGCACGCCACCCTTAGTATTAAAACACAAATGAGATCCATCATTCAATTTTACAAAACAAAAATGTATATTTAAAAGTATAGGTCTCATAGAGGGACTCACCATTTACAATATTTATTATACAGCGCACCAGGAACTGGGATGCAATTATCGTGACTATTTAGTCCATATGAATTTCTTTAGATTTGGACCAATAAAATGTAAGAATGGGTCTAAAATCAGCCAGAGCAATCACAGACCTGGTTCACTCAGTATTTGTATATTCTAATCAGGACGGAGACTCAGAAGGCAGTGATTTATGCATACGTCACCACTGCACTGTCTCGGTACGATAAGATTTATTCTGGAAATATAGTGAATATTACATTTGCATATCTTCAAGCGAAGAATGTCCATTGGCGAAGCCATTCAGAAAGCCAAGCTATCAATTTCCCCCTTTCGATATAAACTCGTCCAGATTCAAGGCAGCTGAGCATCTACATCTTTTCAAACGTGGATAATACATTTCAAGCAATGGTAATTACCAGTTTGGATCGCTAGGAACTATAACAATAATATAATTATGTTTTACGCAAGATATCTTCAATATCAGCAAACAGTGTTTCGATAAATGGATGTTTATTAGTTGATCGTGTTTTCTTCACTGGAAACAGCTAGGCCCTACATTGATTAGGCTATATGTCATGAGTGCCTTTTAGCAGTATCCTGTCAATCTGAAATGCTATTCAAATAATTAAATTTCAATACATTTTATTAATTATTTATTACATATTATTCGTTAAATGGTCAATATAAATGCAACTCGTGACTTGGCACTCTCCTAGACTTCGTCGCTCGGAATTTATAGGCGATTCCCAAGTCACTCGTGGAATTACATAATATTATAACACTTTAGTCCTACCCTATTCTGGCATAGGCCTATTGATTAAGAAAATCATGGATTTTGCATAATTACCGTAGGTAAAATTTTTACTGTTTTATCGTATTATCTCCCTGGTCCATTAGTTAGTGTTGCTGATCAGATGGCCAGGTTCGATTTCAATGTATTCCAAGATTTACTCTCTCTCTCTCTCTCTCTCTCTCTCTCTCTCTCGCTGTGTGTGTGTGTGTATGTGCGCGCGCGGAACAGATAGAAGAGTAACAGAGAGAAAGACAGAGCGAAGGGAGGGAGAGAGAGAGAGAGAGAGAGAGAGAGAGAGAGAGAGAGAGAGAGAGAGAGAGAGAGAGATCTGACAGCTTAAATAAAGAAGTAGCAACCGCGGGCATTATTGCTCCTGTGAATCGGCATGCTAATCCCACGGCTCATCTGTGCCGTATACTAATGCAATTCAAAAACAAGTAGATGACGAAACAGATTTTGCCTAATCCTTCATGAGAAGTCGAGCCCGGAGTTTTGTTACTGGTTTTATATGAATTGCTTAGGCCCATGTATCAAAAGGCCTACGTCATGTAGTTCTGTCTTACTTTGGTAATAAGTATCACATGTAGGATATCCTTCCTCTTATAAGTTTTCAATATACATAAAAATCTTGGCTATTAAAAAGCGACAGTGTGTTACTAATCCATAAAATAATAACATAATACCTTTTTCCTCAAGTTCTTTTATTTTTTCTCCTAGGCCTTTCGATTACATTCAACCAACTTCAGGAAATTTTGCTTGGAGAGTTAGTTACATTGCTTGTAGAGTTAGTTACATTCAAGATTCCCTGAAGATTGTTGAATGTAACCGAAAGGCCTAGGAGAGAAAACAAAAGAAGTTGAGCAGAAAGGTATCTTGTTATTGTTTTATTGATCGAGCTCAACAGTACCACCCAGCATGATTTTAAACAGTTTTTATTAATTCATCTCGAGTTCCATTAAAATTAATGTAGGGCCCATATATTTTTCTCGCTGTACAATTACAGCATCTTAATTATATTCAATATTTGAAATGCTTATAAATCACTAAGATTTGTTCTGTTACATCGACGTGACATGAAATATTATTCAGTTTTGTAGCGTAAACTCTAAAAACTAATCCAGATATACGACTTTTTCTCATTAATCTTTATTTATGGCGTTGAAGTTATATGCTTACGATGAGTCGAGATTTATTTTTAAATAATACGTTAACAACAACTTTGTATTTCATTTCTATAATAAATAATATCGTTAATAATACCTTAATCATTAATCAACAAGGGGTTTCCCTATATGGGCTGTGGGGCGTTTAGGATTCCAGGAGGTTGAGGATCCTAGGGTTTTAGACATTCGAAAACATGTAGCTTGTAAGGTTGTCGACATTCTTTACCATCTGGACGTATTCTGGTTACTGGATTTTGTTTAGACTACATTAGGCATTACCTTATTTCAAAATAAGTACGAAGCAGTTTATAAGAAATGTAACTCTCCGTTGATAGATTATTATTAGTGATGAGAGAAAAAGCTACTAATAAGTTGAGGATGTTTTGCATGTCCTAATGTTAAAGTAACGAAAGGTGTTTTTAGGTAGATTTCGAAGAAAAATCTATCTATTGCAATGGATACCATGTCATGATTTTCGAAAAATTCTTTCATATCTTTACGTTTCATGCTCCCCTAAGTACGAAACCACCGCCCGTTAAAAACAAATTGTGATATCTATGTATAATTTATATATATATATATATATATATATATATATATATATATATATATATATATATATATATCTTTACACGATAGCGGCCGTTATTTTGAAGATATTTGAACCAAAATTTAATATGTTATTTCTAGGCCCAATAGTTCGGACAAGTTCGTTAATGAGCAAAATTGGCCCAAGGGGGTGGTCGGGGGAGGGGGTTGAAATTTTTAAAAATGTATATCTCGGCCCCTATGAAGTATAGAGGGAAACTTTGTTTGAATAAATTAGAGTACTCCCTATGGAGTTCACAGTGACACCAACGATTCGGGGGTTCGAGTGAGGGTGGGGGTGGAGGTGGGGTGGGGGATGAAAATTCGAAACTTTTGAAACCACGTCTTGTGGGGTATCGTTGAAAAGCTCTTGATGAGTACTCTACAAATCAATAACTAGTTTCTTGATAGCTCTCATATGACGCGAGATTTTAATGTTTGAAAATAATAACACTTAAAAGAATTATTATAATATCATAATTTTGTCTTGTTTAGCGGCTTTGCTAATTTTATTCATTGCTGATCTTGCGCACGGCCTCCCAGAATATTATATCCTATTCTTGTTGTCAAAACAAATGATTGTAGGCTCTTCCTCTTTACCGAATTCAGTTCTTATTACTGCAGGTTTACCATGCCAAGGCTAAAGAAGAAGAGTGCTATGCAGCGACAATAAATTAAACCAAAAGCACTTCGAAATCTACCTCCGCCTGTAGGCCTGCCTAAAGGGATTTTTAAGAAACATATGTCAGAGGTAATACTAAAATTCACTAACTTTAAGGTTGGGAAAAGAGTTCCTTCTGCTTTGATTGCAATACGTATGTTAAGTATGGGAATTATCTGGAACGGACAGGATTTGAGGGAATATATTGTTGGGTTTAAACAATGAAAATCCCCAGATTAAGATTGCCCGGAAAGTCTGTTTGCTATGCTTGTGTTAAGAACAAGGAGCCCTTAAGTAAAAAAATGCTATAAATTTTAACCTATCTCAACCCAGTTTAACATGAGTCAGAAATGAAATTGTTATGATTATTTTTTAGAAATAAATTAAATTAATCCAATATAAAAAAATAAAGTAGATAGGTATTTTATCATACTTAAAACCACGGATATCATCTGGTAACTTTTAGAACTCATCGGACTTATCTGTGTGGAATCATCTACCTCTAACTTTTTAATTAATTGGTAAACGATGATTAGCAGGGCTCGGAATTTTATGGAAAAACAATTTTTACTTTTTCTTCCGTACCCTGAAATTTGATTTCGAGTTTTCAACATAAATAAACGTTCTTAAATATCCTGAATCTAAAAAAACCAAAATTTATAAACGTATCTGTGTGTGTGTGCGTGCCTGTCTGTCTGAGTGACTGTCAATAGCATAGCTCGAGAACGAGAAATCATAGAAAATAGTAATAGAGTTAGATATTTTCTAGGGAAACGACACGAAGATTGGCGACGAATTTCATTTTCTGTTTTACCAATTTACATGAAGAAAATCATTTTATTTTCTTGGTTTTATAAAAAAAAACTGCTTTAAAGATTTTGTTTAATTTTTTATACGACATACCCATACCAAGAGATATATTGTTATATGCGTTTTTTTTTCCTCCTGGACTCTTTGGCCGGAGCGGAAACCAAGGGTGAAGCGTTTACTGATAAAAAAAAATAGCGTTGATTCTGACGCGAGTTCTCAGAGATGGTATGTTCGATTGATAACAAAATTTAAACATAAGCATATAAGTACTATATTACCTTACATGAAAGATCGGGATGGAGTCAGATTTTGTATTATGGAAAAGGGTCTAAAAGTGGTTTATTTCGTTTTCGAATTTTAAGCGATGGTACGTTCGATTGGCACCAAATTTTAACTTATAAGCCAGGTCGTCACCCAGCCCGATTTTTGTTTTTGAAAAGGGCCCAAAAAATAAAGCTAAAAGTTTATCCCATTGTAATTATATGGGAAAACGGCCTCAATCTTACTTTTCAACACTTCAAGGTGAATTCTAAAAATTACCTAGGAGACGAACCAATCGGTAGACCTGTCATAAGGAGAAGTATTAAATTATTAATAGGACTATGCTAATATAACATTACTGGCTGATAATTTATATTCCAGTATACTGTACTTAAGGCTAATTTCACCAACATTATATTAAAGCCAATAGTTGTTTAAATTAAGGTGAGAAATTAAAGCCAGATTAATAATTTGTGTGCATTTTACCATTGTAACCTCTCTTTAAAATAAAGTCAACTAGCTAAGTCAACTTTAAGCTTCCACAACCTCCCGGTCCAGTAACAGTCACAATATAAAATGCCATGCTCCATTTATTAAGGAACTTTCATTCATTATACACATTTTCATCACATTATTCATTCTGAATCAAGTCTTATAAAATAGTGATTTAGGTTTAAAAAGCACATATTATTATTTAATTATGCAATTTAGCCAATTTAGTCATATTAGTGAAAATTTAATTTACCAATATGAAATCTCAGGAAATTAAACACGATCGAAATCTACTAGAGATTGCGATATGCGAGTACTGGCAACATTGACAGGAGTAAGTGTTTGTGTTGCATGTTTTCTGCTCATGAAGGTTAAAATTCTATTGAGTGCTTTTCATTACTCGTATAGGTTGCAAGTAATAATATACAGTAATACGTAACATTTCAAATGTTGTTATGGAAATTTTTATATCTCAATGTAAAACAAAACTTTCTTCTCTGATGCGAAATAAATTATCTTCTTCAGTGCTTCCCAAAGTATGCAATGTAGATGCTTTGCTTAACTGGAAACTCGTTTTATAATCTTTATCATATACTACATGACTGAAATTAGGCCTTTCAGTCAGTTTTCTTGTACACCTTGGAATTATACCTTTATCTTCTTCAAATACCCTCAACGTAATTCTTTGTACCACATTGTGATTTGATGTTTAAAGCACCTCTAAGAATTCAATTGGTAAATATTTGACCAATTAAATACAGTTTAAAGAGACTTTAAAGAGCAAATGCCCATGGTGAAACACAAGTGTTCTGTAAGTTCAGTTTAGATTAACTTAAAAGAGTATGGTGAAATTGGTCCTTGCCCTGCAGACTAATGATTTATGCATTTATGTTATTTCAGTCTTTGGATTTGGACTTGACAACAGCTTATACGGAAAATTAGGCAACTATGGTGGATATCCCGGATATGGATCTGGTTATGGAAGTTATGGCAACAATGGATACGGAGGCTATGGTGGAAGTTACTATGGAGGCCTTGGAAGCGGATATGGAGGCTATGGAAACTCTGGATATGGTGGTTATGGACTCACCAGCTACGGCAGCGGCTACAGTAATCTTGGAAATTATGGAGGATTGGGCAATTACGGAGGGTACGGAGGTTTAGGAGGATATAGCGGATCTGGATACGGAGGCTATGGAGGGTATGGGAATACAGGATATGGAGGTTATGGTGGGTACGGAAGTAAATACGGAGGATATGGAGGACTTGGAAATAATTACTACGGTTCTGGATATGGAGGATATGGAGGGTATAGCGGCCTTGGGGGTTACGGTGGCTACGGGTCTTATAGTAGATACCGTAAGTGAGATAAATGAGACAAAGGCTGAAAAAATTATACTTTAAATTTGCTGAAGTGTCTTCTTGTTTCAACAGATTCAACTAACCCAACATAAACTAGGTATTCATGTCAATCACTGAATTAAACTATAAATATGTGTATTTTCATACAATTAGGTATTTAGGGCCTATGATGCGATTATTTCATGACTAGGAGAAAAGAGACGAGGCGTTTATCCTTCTTCACAAGTAGTTAGACTTTTCATTCATGAGTTTATCATAATTTCAGTGAAATTTGTAACAACAATTTTCAATTACTTTACAAAAAGAGCTAGAAGGTCCCAAGGTAACTGAACCTTTACTGTAGAAATATTGCTGTTTAGCCTACAACAACAGAATAAAGTGGAAGTAGATAAATCTGGATTAAAAAGATGCGCGATATAGTTACTCAACAAAACGAATTAATCAAAAGAAAAACTGTAAAATATAAATAATTATCTCATTTCGATTGAAGTTTTGGATTTTGACATGAAGGGGTAAGTGGATGAAGGAGGTCTGAAACATGGCATATTAGCACATACCTCCTTCCTGCACAATTACAGACATTCAGCTGTGTTAACACACCTCCTTCATGCACTCAAAAGTTTCTTTAAAAAAATGACAAATTTCAAAGGGAGGCCAAACCTGCCAAAACAGTGGCCTTAGCAAGGCTATGTCCTAACGATTGCCGCCTCTCAAGCACTTACAAAATTTGAACTCGCAAAACGTTAGAAAAATGCAACATCCAATTTAAAGATCTTGGAAGGAGGTATATACAAAAATATGTTTGTACAGTTTTTCAGCAAATATTTACACTTTTTTTAATTTTTCATTAAACATTTTCCGATCACTTTAAAAGTATTCCTCAATAACGATTTTTATTTTAAAGAGGTTACCAAAAAAGCTATTTAATTAAAAGATTCTGGTCAAATATCTCAAAACTTACTTTTTGTTACATACCTCCTTCATTCACTTACTCCTTCAGTTATCATATGATTCTCAAGCGACTTAGGCCTACACATTTTCATAGTAGTGTGCAATGTTCCTTCTATCCGTCCTGATGAATTGTACTGGGTCTAAATTTCTAGCTCTAAGCTAATTCAGTTTAAAAACTCTTAAGAAATTACATATTTATTTTCATTTATATTTTGACAGCGCTGTTAATTTTTCATGAAATATATTTTAAAATCTCTTTTTAAATTAAGGAATGCCTTCAATACAAGTGATAGAAAATGACCGGGCATCGGAAACTGCACACCAAAATTTTCTACCCGTTACTGGTCATATACGAACTGCACACCAAATTTTCTGCTTGGTTTCTGGTCATTTGGAAACTGCGCACTGTATTTTCTGCCTCGAATATGTTCATATTAAAAACGTATTATTTTCCAAACAATTTTCATTTCGTTTGAGACGGAGCGCTGTTTTAGTGGGTGTATGACAATTTATAAAGGCAAAACTGTGAAATGCTGTGGAGGTGTTGTGTGAGAAAATGCAATGCGAAAATTTATGTCATGCTGAATAATAACCAAGTCATTAGACAACTCGGTGAGCATAACCATGTGGTTGAGATTAATTCGAAAAATTATTAATGCAGCTACGAAAAGAAAAGCCGTCAATGACGTTAATACTATGCCATCGAAAATAGTTCATGCCTTTTGTCAAATCTTGCCTATAGATAACCTGGAAGTGCGTGATGATGATAACAACGATGATAATAATAATAATTTTATCTGTGATAAATCTCTTATAAAAGATAATATTTTGTACAGATCGTGGGGAAAAAGTCAATCAGTATTGCCTAAATCACATTGAGTTATTTAAAATTTTGAAACAGTGTGCAGTAACCGGACAGGATTAGTTGGACCCTCAGAAAACTGTGTGCAGTTTCCGCATACTCAAAATGACAGCCGTGAATAATATTATCCTTTTCTATGAAATGACATCGGAAGTATTTAATTATGCAGGTAATGCAGTATTTCAACCATTCTTAATTAACCGATTAATTGCTGAGTGCAGAACTCTCCACATCAATTTACAACAAAGGGCAATTGATTTAGTTTCTTGATATCTTCGGGTCTGCTGCACATGAAGAGTCTGTTTATAATATCGTATTTCCTGTAATCAAACTGCATTCGACTATGAAAATCTATTGTAGCTCATGACTTCTTCAAATACATCCTTACTAACACTTCTTAGAGTAAGATCATTATTATAATTAATGTATTTATTGATTTGTTATGAACTGATCATAACAAATTAAGTTGTGCCACTCTTACTTGTTCTTAAATAACATTAAAAATCGATGTACAAGTAATCTAATATACTTTAAAATGTAATATCAGTGATAATTTTTCAATAAAACGATTTAAATACTTCAGTGTTCATTTTTCATTTATTTACTTATTTATTTTAAACCATGGTTTTCAACATATTAACGAGGTAAACATCAATTATTCAGTTATATTCTTGTTGAGTGGTTTTGTTACATCTTCCAAGGGTCTTTTACATTAAAGATCATTAGCACTGCTACTGACCCTACAGACTACAGTATCTTCGTGTTTCGATGGGGTGCTTCCAGCACTATATTCCTTTTACATGCCTCTATATGGGCTATAGGATATAAACATGGTATTATCAAATTTATGCACACATAAATGCCATTGATCTGGGTGGGATCGAACCCAATTCTTTGATACAGCAAATCAGAGCCTAACCGATTGCGCAACGCAGGCTGACAAAGGGAAAGAGCGCCTGTGAGTTAAAGTGAAAAGTAATTTCTAAAAGAACTTTACTTAAAGATAAGGATTCTAAACTCTCAATGACGTAAAGCTAAAATATATAATATAGAAAACGAAATATCGTCGTATGTGAGCTTAGATTATCGGTTACAAAATTCGGTCTTACATTTACGATTGTTAGTTTGTAGAAATAACATAAGATATAAGAATTTTTTACATTTCTTACACATGGAAGTTTAAATCTTCATAAATTAGCTCTTGTTTCATTAACATGTCTCTATCAGACTATGCACGTCTGTACAACTCTGTAATATTCTGGTAGAGGAGAGGTGCCTAATATCGGATAGGTTCCTAATATTGGATAGCAAGATATTAGCTACAAGAAGTGCTGCACCTTGTTGTATTTATGTGGAATCATTACCGTAAAGGGCACCGCCGTCTCCAGAATTACACTGCCTGTCCTGTGCTTTATTTTAACATGGAGTTCAGAGTATTGCTCAATTGCCTAATTTCTCCAGTAGAGGCGACACAGTTCACACCCAGATTGCAAGAAATTCCAGCATACTTCAGTTTCCGAGTTTATACTTCAGAGGGCAACACAGAGCATACGGTAATGTAAAGGGTATTGCAGCTGGGTGTGGTAGGTGCTGCCATCTGTAATGTCGCCGCGTAAGCAAAATTAGCCGTATAGGACAGGCAGTGTATACACCAGTTATACAGTCTAGAAGGCAGTGGTATAGGGATGTAGCCTGCCAAACTTCTCCGACAGATAGCGTGGGTGTACTAGCCGGTATGCGTTTGCCGTTCGTCTTTTGTTTTCTTTTCAAGTTGTCGTTTGCTCTCAACGTTCTTTTAAATGACGTTCCATCTTCGCAGGCCGAAAAATATGTTCGTAATTTTCTATTTTATAGAGTACACGAGGTTACTAGCTATACATACTTCCTTGTTTATTGGATCCTTCTAGAATGTTTGTGTGTCAATAAGACGGAAGAAAAATTACAGCAGATATGCTCTAAATAACACAAAAAAAGGATTAAATAACAAATATTGTGAGATATTTCCGATATAGACAACATTACTTTGCACCCGACTTACAGTAATATGTTATCAATGTATGAATATTCATATGCAGTGTGGCGATTGAATATTCTTTAATTTTTAATTCAATATTTAATTTGCCGTGAGCATCGAGAAGATGTTATGGGCCGTTTAAAAATTACAAATACAAATAAAATACAAATAAATTAAAATTAACGTATTTTTCGGACTATAAGACGCTCCGGAGCATAAGACGCACCTCGGTTTTAGGATGGAAATTTAAGGAAAAAAATTGTCATTCTAAAGGGAATTTTAAAAGGAAATACACTTCATTGCATACACAAATCATGAGTTTCTGCAATGTATTCAGTGCTCAATGTCACGCTGTTTAGAGATCATTGCCTTCATTTAGACCACCCCATGGAGATAAATTCTTTTGTATGAAAGAACACAACATTCCTTTCTTTTCACCTTGTGTACCTAGCTTCCAGCTCCCCTCATTTTACCGAATGTGACAAGTGCACTGATGTACAGAATGTGCCAAAATTTGCAACTAACTTATCCATACAACACCTCTATATTACAGGCAATACCTATATTAACAGTAATAAGAAAGAATGAGGAACGACAAGAATAAGGTCTAATCGATTCTCAAGTTCCCATATTTTTTTAATATTCTGAACAGGAAATGGTAAGTTATCGTGTTGTAAACATTTTTTAATATATATATTTTTTAATACGTTTATAATACGACGGTATAGGCTAAATAAGGACCTTAAATATGCATTTTATATATAAAATAAATCATATTTAAAATGTCTTCGAATAAACCCCACATATATCAGTGTTTATCACGTGTATCAATTAGTATTTTACTGTTTGAACCCTACTTTGATTCACACCCAATCGCCAAAGTAGCAGCACTGCATAAAATATTCATATCTTCACAACATTTTGTACGTCGGGAACAAAGTAATGCAGTTAATAGCGGGCATTTCTCACAGTATTTGTCAGCTAATTATTCCTTCCTTTCGACTATCTTCTGCAACTATTCGTTAAGCTTTTTCACGTAAATAGTTCGAACGTACTTTACAGTCTGCTAAGCTGAAACACCAGCAGACGATAACTAGAAAAACAAGTGACGAATGGCTAACATCATACTGGCTAGAGCAGTGGAGACATCTGCAGGTTCTACTTTGCTACATCTCTATTAGGACACCACTCTGGTGTGTTGAGCTGGAAGCGGTCATTTGAAAAGCTTCTGCGTGAGAAGTGTATAATTGTATTCTAGCGTTGTGAGTTTTTGCAGAAGAGAATATACCACCCTGTGCTGCAAAGAAGGTACGTGCGATAATTAATTCACTTATTTCATTAAAGTTATATTATATTGTAGTTGAAATGCGATGTATTTAATTATGCTTGTTTGAACAGTGGGAGAGATAAATTAATACATTTAATGCCGCTGCTAATGCTTAATATAAGATACTGGCAATAATCTGGATAACCGATATTAGGAATCTTGCGTTTTCGAAAGTGAATTCAGTCAATTAACACCAGTAAATTCATTATTTGTAGATGGCTTCTGTACAAACAAAACCATCTAGAAAAAAAAATGGACCATAATTCAGTGTTGAAAGATGTGAAAACATTGAGAAAAAATAGGTGAGAAAAAATGTGACAATGTCAACTTTGGAGAACTATATTATTCATACAGGCACAGATTCTCTGACCAGTGTTCCGAAAATTGGGACAAAAGTATGTTCTACCTTAAAGTCTAGAAAACGAACTAGTGAAGTATTATTTAGCAATGAAGGAACGAAAGGCCTATAATGGCTTGCGTGGCAACTAGCCATAAGAAACCATTTGAAGTACCCTTTCTCGGAGAATTCAGGGAAAACATGTTAAAAAAATACTAAAAAAATTTTCGGCGACATCCAAATATACCTTTTTGAAAGCTGAAAGCTTTTTTTAGCAGCATTTTATAAACTGCGAGGAAATTTAAGACAGAGATGGAGATGATGAAGAATGCTTTTCCTGTGGTGGATTGTTTACTAAGGTCGAAAGTAATGTGCCAATGTGCCAAAATCAGTGACTTGATAAACTTTACATGCGCTGTGTGCCTCAGTATTTAACCTGATGACCTACAACACATGCATTAATAGTGTCCGATAATGGATGTAGGCCTACTAGTATCCGATATTAGGAAACCATTTTTCATTTTAGTGATTTTATGATTTTTAAATTTAATGTTAATTTAAAGTTTTCTTGTTATGATTTTCATTCATAATTGATGTTTTTTGTTAAATAACAATATTAGTAAATAAAAGTTTTGTAAAAACAATATTTATTGTGGTTTTTATAATTATTTTAAAAAAAAGGATCCTATATTAAGTTACTTTTCTCTAGTAATCGAGAGGGGAGTGTATTCTCGGAACGCACAGGCAAATATAATAATTACCTTGGACTTGGATGTGTAAATAGCTTTGTTACAGTAATCTGCAGGTCACGGCGACGAATCCTTAGAAATAATGCTACTTTTGCTGGACGGTAGCATGTTTCTTTATTGAGTTCTACGAGACCTGTAAATGAATAAATCAGCAGTAAAGTGTTGAGTGTTTCTTTATTGAGGTTCTAGAAGAATTAGTAGTGAAACATGATAATTGGTTCACAAAATAAGATTTGACATATAGGACTAGCTATGGCATAATGTGTTCCAACTTTTCAGCGTGGCCTAAAGAAGAATATTCAGAACATTGGGCGAGAATGCTCCAGATGTAGAGGAACAACTTCAGGAAACCTCACAGAGCAAGATTTGTGCCTTCTACCCCGGAAAAAGGGAACTATGACTAGGTTCGAGTTTGTTACGTGTAAACGTTTCACGTATACGGAGCAAGAGGGGAAAGTGTGAATATATTGTATTGAATGAGGACATTTTCAGAAAATTTGTATGAAGACATCTGAAGAATAGACCTACATGTTAAACGATGATAATGTGTTTCTGTAAACTAGTATAAAAAGTAAAAGTTGTTTAAAATTTACTTTTACGTATGATAGCCATAATGATTTTATTCAACGACTTCATAACTCTAGGATTAATGAATAAATTAAAAAAACCCAAGGAATGAAAATTGCGTTAAAAATAAAAAGAGAATAGGAGATCCCTTTTCAAATTGCATTAACTCTCATGTTATTCGTTATACTTGACAGGTAAACTGGGGTCGTTACCTAATAGTTTATGACATTGAAATGGTTGGAAAGGCGAAGTCAGACTGAAAAATGCAATGCCATATCCGGGAATTGAACCAGAATCTTCGGCTCTCCGTGCTGAGCTACATGGCAACATGCCGGTACAACATTAAATTCTCCAACTGACTCACATATCCCATCTTAGCCTACACACGGCCTGTGTGAAATAATTATCATTCCATTGAAGTGGTTATATATTTTCGTAATTTTCAATTCAGAATACTGATTTTAGCTTAGAGTAATTTTTTAATATAATTTAATATCAAATGTATATTATACTATTAATTTTAACGATCCAGTTAAAGGATTCATTGTAAGTTTATGTCATAAGACAGAGGCTAGGTTTTGTAAAAAATAAATAAAAATAAAATAATAAAAAAAATATAAAAAAATAAATAAAATTCTATTACCTACACAGTAACATCCAACGTTTGTAATGGGCATAACTGCACAATGTTCATCCAATACACCAACAACTGTCTCACAAAATCGTGATAATTATGATCAAGACAGCAGGATTACTCATTACTACAGTTGCTGTGATCCTTTCCAAACGGGCAGAGGTGGCATCTTTTCTTCCCTGGATGCTTTGGATAGTCTTTAAATACATTCCCTACGACTGGTCTCGTCTAGGCTTATCTTAAGGCTGATCTCACACCAAGCAGATGAGCAAGAGGATTGGCGTGTCTATTTGCATGGTCTCTTCCACACACCCAAGATTGAGAAATGTTCCTCCTGCCTCATCGCATGTAAGGCTTATCTAAGGATGATTTCACACGAGGCTGAAGAGCAAGAGGATTGGCGTGTCTATAATTTGGTGTTTATAATTTATTCTTCATATATATATATATATGTATATATACATAATGTAGTATCATAAGAAAGTATCGGTTTCACTTTACAGTAACTGGGCTTCGAAACTACTGAACAGGAACTGTTTAGTTTATAATACTCAACATAGGAACCTTGAATGGTTTACGTGAGGATATATATGGGGACAATGACAAATGAGGATCCTGGATCAAGCGAGGTCACGATTTAGGAAAAGAATTTTGAGCAGGTAGCGGGAAAGCGAAGTGGGGAAGTATGTGGGAATTTGGGGAACGTAGTGAGATCATTGAGTGTAAAAATAGGACGGGTATATTGGCTATGAATTTATGAGGGATCAATCTCTAATTAGAGCAATATAAGCAATAAATAGAATATTTATTTTATTATTATTTATTATTGTTACTTAACTTCCTTCAATCAGATAAGAATTTCCACATGTTCTTTCGGATTTATAAAGAACAATCCAGGAATATTTTCTGTCGAAATATTTTGAGGTCATGGTCGCATTTCTAACAATATGAAATTTATGCTCGCGAAATCATTGTGGTTTCAAATGTGAACAACACATGTTCAAACGAGATTCTCAATTAACACAACGGATCTCTTTTATTGTTAATGTTCCGAAATTAATTCCATTACCTACAGCATTAAAACCTGTTTGCAAAATATCCGGACCACAAAGAGTTCGGCAATAAATTTGCTGTAGAACGGGATATACAATGTGCTGATAATAAGACATGCAATTTATATCCCCATCGTGTATTGTAAATTTAATTTTTCTCCAGGCTTTCTCATGTTATAGAGAAAGAAGGACTAGCAAATGTAGAAGGTCTAACTCACCTGATCTATCCTGACAATGGGCAGGAGGCCTTACCCCTCATGGGACGATAAAGGCTACATTCAAATTATTCAATCCAACATTGTAAGTACGTAAACCCAAGTATGAAAATTCGTCAATCATTAAAAAAAGGGCTTTTTAAAATTCAAAATTAAGAAATAAGTATCACTAAGGTAATTTACTTTTTTATTCACTCACGCATTACAAAAATTATGTATAACTGAATATTAGGATAAACACTACCTCATAAGATTTGATAACATAAAATTGGTTCACATGGCAAACCCTAACGTTATTGTAGGATATTCTGTCATGGGTTATATATTGTGAGGCTATCTTTTAACAGTTTAAGAACAAACTGTAGTCTATCTCGTTGTTAGCTACAACTATTTAATTCACGAATCATTTGCCTCGTTCTAGGAAGTGTTGGAAAGAACTCCCTCTGAGTTCCATTATATTAGTCTGGACTTTTAAGACTAATCAAGAGGTATTTTACACATAACAGACGTGTTTGCTAAGATCTTGCACCACTACTTGTACTTTTGATAAAGATTTTATAGGTTTATACCGGATCAGGAGTATAACCACGGATTACTTTCTCCCTTGTTCAGTTTCACTTCTTTTTGTGTGGTGAAAAATTGCTTAGACATATTCAGTAAAATGAAAACTGCATATCCCGTAAAGGACCAAGCCAAAGGAATTCGTGATAGTGATAGAAAATTTTAGCGCAGAACTCAAGGTACCCTAATTCTATTTTTAAATGAAAACATTTCAAGTGACTAGAAATATTCAATCGTGAACCATGGCATGAAGAGAAAGTGCCAGGAAAAGTTTACTAATGTTAAAAAATTGTTATGTGAAATGTATAAATTAATGATCATGGATTTCAAAGTATTTTATATCACTATAAAAGCAGCTTGTCTATGTCCCCTCTATACACATAAAATATTTCGGTTTTATTCATTAACACTCTGTATATTATAATGATTTTTCATTGACTGTTTTATTTTTAGATTAACCTCCCTTGTGTTATTTATTAATATTTTATTATCACTATACGTGTTTTAAAATGCTTCACCCCTCACGTAACCAATTAGACATTATTTTCATATCTTCTTTTGCTCTTACGCAGCTTATAGGCACTCAGTCTCAGTGCTCATGGTACTTGAGCGAAGCCAAGCCTCCCACTCACTGACTTTCATTTTGTATTCAAAGTTGGAAGAGAACATGATTTTTTCGGATATCAGGTCCAACAAACATGCCATCTTTCAATTCTGCTTCTGCTAAATGAGGAAAGTTCTCACACAGATACTTGAAACAATGCCCAAGTAGGTTGTCTATTAAAGAAGTTACAGATATGAGGTGAAGATGTTTAATAGTTCAGTCAATGTAATTTTTTAATTAAATAACAATCTGAGGTCCGTAAAAAGGAAACTGATAAGCATAAAACTTTAAAATTATGGTAAGACACTTGCGATTGGCTGAAATTCCACTAATTTCATCAATTCTTATTGTGAACTGATCACTGATTCATGAGCTAAACTGTCTAAATGAAACACCGCTCTGGGCATTATCTATTTTCCTTCTTTCTTTCTTTCTTTCTTTCTTTCTTTCTTTCTTTCTTTGTCTCAGTTTTACCTCTCCCTTTTAGGATTTAAGCGACCCAAGCCGCCCGGGCCCATTTATTTTCTGCAAGATCATATTCACGTGTATCCTCATTGGAATAATAGACCTATTGTTACTACGTGTGTTTACTCTGAGTATGCTGACCATGCGTATGCAGCGGGAAAACATGCGTATGTTAAGGACATGAGAGGCTAATTATAATCACATTACTGTAATTATAATCACCACTCTTAAGTGCTTCTTGTTGCAAAAGTCATAAAGATGTGAATTACAACAGACTCCGATTTATACTTTTTTGTTGCGTTTACAATGCGGTGTTCTACTTCCATAAGAAAGCAAAACGAAAGTGACACTAACGTACAAAACTTACAACATAATTCATTTGCGTTCATTATACAGAAATTGCAAAGAAACATTTCGTAACCTTCACCTCATTCTGCCTATATACACGTCAATACGATTTAATGGCAGTTCAGGACACTTTATTTTAGTACAAATAGAGTACTTGAAGGTTAAGGAGGGAAACATTACCTCTGCCGAGAACGCACAGAACTTCTTTTGTTTATTGAGAACAAAAACTTGAAGTTTGGTCGTAACGACTTCATATAAGTACAAGTGCAGGAAGACACAAGTTCTTCAAGTCAACGGCAATCAAGTCATAAAAGAGGATAACCAAGAATACATGACGGTAAGACCATTGGCACTGTTCAATGTATTTCTATTTAAGGAATTAGGCCTACCCTTTTTTTAAAGATGAAATTTTATGTTACGGTTCTTTTATATGAGCTTTTAGTTGTAGCCTATATCTGTGAAAGAATTTTCAAATTTCTAAAAGCTGACCAAGCTTTGCCGAAAAAAAGTGTTTGAAGGTGCAATCACAATTTCACGAATCTGTAATTCTGCCGCAACCATGTTTAAAATTACTGTTAAAATAAAAACTTACGCAATTTAAAAGATAATTACATAAAAAGTATGCATAGCTCTTCTTTCTGAATAAACAAAAGGTAATTTTTAAAAAGTTTATAAGGGGTTTCGCGTTAAATTTATATATCTAACAGAAGTACTTTTATTCCTATTACGAAGAGATATTTTGACAATAATTCTGCTATTGCCTTTTGATCAGAATATTATCCTTAAAAATACATAAAGCATATGAAAATCCAATGGAATAAATTTGTTAACAACAGTTTGATTAAAATCTCGCAACGAAATTTTTGAAAAAAGAAAGTTGATTAGATATGATTTTTTGTTGGTTTTCTACTCAGTTTTTACTACTGGTAATAAATTATAAACTAGGTTGTTTTTCCCGTTCCCCATTGCGACTTATTGCTTGCAAAGAACTTATATTGTTCTGTGTTTTATTATAATCTCGTTTATTATCAAATTTTCCTCATATCATCGTACATTTTAAATTTAATTTTATTCAATTTTAATATCCAAAATTGTTTTCTGCTTTATACTACGTATAAGTTGTCTTTTTGCATACCGTATCTAAAAAATGTATTTTGTTTTCATTGCTACATGTAATTTAGTTGTAATTAAGTCCAAACATTAACGGCTAAAACCAAAACATTCACTTTAATACGGTGGTACATATATAGGCTATCACATGGAATCACTGATAACATATGTTAATATAATATGTATAAATTATAACTTATACATCCAAAATATAATAGATTTTAACGGGGATGCCTATTCTATGTGTGACTTGAGGCTTTCTCAGGGTTACGAATATATATGCTTTCTCGGGTTTTCAAGGGGTGAGAAAGCGAATTGATTCCGGGGGAAATTAGCTGATCTTGGGAAATTACCTGTGCTATAATACGGTAGAGATAAGAAATGCTACAGTGCTGGGAAACCAATAAGAAAATCGGAAAGTGGAATAATTAAACGAAGAGCTCTGACAACGAAAAGGAAAAACTGAATTTAATAGTAGAATGGCAAAGACTTGGAATCAATCCTCCTATTCACCCGATTGGAACCCCCAAGAAACCATGATATAAGCTTACTCTAGTTTATCAAGCATATTTATACTTTGGTCAGAGTCTTTTGAGACAATGGAATGGGTAGATATCGTTTGCCTAGAACCGGCTTTAAAGTAAACAAGAAGTCTGTCTCCCTCTAGCACATTACTGGCATTTACGTAAGATTGCGACAGACGATATTAGTTTTCTTTAGGACTGGTTCTAGAACGGAAAATATCTACTCTTTCCACTGTCTCAAAAGACTCTACCCAAAGTGCACTCATGCATTTCTTTGAAGTTTAATTATTTTCCTGTATCAGTCCATATACCGCTTTAGCTTAGGCTATACTAGTAATAATATTAATTTCTTTATGCAGGTTTCAATGTTTCCTAAATTTGTACTGGTTCTAGTCTATGCAATGCTGTGGTTTGAATCAGATTGCACAGAAATAAAAGGCACGAAGGATTCCGATGATCTAGAGACTCAAGAGACAGGTAACATAAGTTATAATTCGTATTGTAATTTTATCTAGTTTTATAAAAGTGCAATTGTGTAAGATCAGAAGCCTTATGTCACTAAGTATATTAAAGGGCTCACTATTGGTCCTTCATTACCATTTATATTGTAACATCTTAAGTTTAAAAAGGATCCTGTTAACATGTCCCTTCCTTTAAAATTTTGTATGTTCTGTATTCAGAACCCACGTGGTCAGCCGCGGATGGCGGCCAGATGTCCATTTGTAATGGAAATAATAAAATTAAAAAATCCTGATGATACTGAAGATATACCTCAAACTTCGATTTCATTTTGTTAAAAATATATGCAGTTACTATCTGATCACTTTCTCACTATTTGCTTCCTCTGCCCGTACCATAGGAACTGTAGGTAGGGGAAGTATTGTGTTCGAACCCGAAATTCCGAAATTGAGTTTTCAACATATATATATATATATATGTATGTTGAAAACTCAATTTTCAGGCCCCCTGAGGACCCCTGAATGCAAATATGCTATTTTGAAATATTCTTGTGTGTGTCTGCGTGTGTGACTGTGCAACCTAGCACCAGAACGAGAAAAATTTGAAATAGACATTTTATTTAATTTTTAATTTTTTAAAATTTATATTTATTTTATTTTATTTTTTATTTTATTAGTTTGATATTTTCGTTTTTTATTTAATTCTATTATTTTATTTTTATTTTTTATTTTTAGTTTTTATTTATTTATTTTTTATTTTTATGTATTTTTTTATTATTATTATTATTATTATTATTATTTTTCGTATTAGTAGAAACTCAGGTTGGTGAGGTCGAAACAACTGAAAACGTGCTCTCTGCAACATAGTTGAACTTATTCTCTATCATAGCTTGACCCCTTACTATCCATGCCTCTTTACAGAACTACACATTATTCGAATTCGTTTAAAACAACAGCTAATCGTCACTGGAATTCACTGCCTAGCCATCTCAGGAGCTGCCAAACGACTTCACAGTTCAAGCGCCATTTAATAAATTTAGTATACAATAACATTTAGGAATTGATGCTAATTAGTAATATATATTTTAATTTTCATTATATTTTGTAATAACTAATAATAAATTTGTTTAGACTTTCATCTTTTTTTTTAATTTCTTTATTTTTAGTCATTTGTATTATATATTCATATTATTCAAGTGCTTATGTTCGAATTTTTTCTTTGTATTTAATGTACATTTCTTGTATTCATGTTTATCAGTTCTTTTTTAATTTATTGTTAATCATTATTATTATTATTATGTATTTCATGTTTTTGCCCTGGTTGAGTGGTAGAGAAGGCCTTATAGCCTTAACTCCGCCAGGTTAAATAAATAAATAAATAAATAACGTGAAGTGAGAAAATTGTAGGCCTATTGCCCATGCTCAGGGTAAAGCAAGTTACGTGAGTGCATTAATCATATATTATTCGGGTTGTGTATCCTTCAGAGATGCGATGGGATGTGACAACGACATCCTCTTCATGTTTACAACCAATTTTCAAGAAGAAAATGCAATACATAATACATTATACTAAGAATCAAACTGTTATTTTGGCAGAGAAAGTTATGTATTTCATATAACTTTTTTTAAATTTGGAATAAAGAAACAGCCTTTGGGTGATAGTGTGACACGGAACATTATTGACGCATGTAAACATGTATGTGTACAATCAATTACACAATACATTATTAAATAAATCTAGAGGTAATTAATAATGTTGAGTAAACTTAATATCAAAAGCTGATAACGAAAAATAGCGTTCTGATTATTTACTCTGCACATGTTTTCCAATTAATTCTTTCTATAAGTGCACTAATTTATTAATTACACTATAGCATATTTAATCCCTAGCCTCAGTGATGCGGGGTTAGCGTCCCGTCTCTTGATTCAAAGGTCGCGGGTTAAAACCAGTCCGAGCCGAGATCGATGGATTTTTCAGGACGTCAAAATCCTGGGGAGATGTTCTCCGAGAAAGACCAGTAACAGTAGAAAATGTGTCATATATTTACTGCAGATTAAATTAAAGTTTCTGGATCAAAATTTCCTGGCCCTTTCACGCCCAGATAGTACCTGAGATTCCTACTAGAAAAGAAGTAAGCGTTACTAAAGCAGTTCTTGGTAAATGATACCTCCACCAGTAGACCCTTGTTCCCTTCGCGCAATGCAAAGGATTCGACAGAGCGAATTTCTTTAACCTAAGCTAGAAATGTATGATATTAGTTACAATTATTTTGCCAAGGATATTTAGCGTAATACGTTTGACCAAACCTTGAGAAATTACTTTGTGCAAGAATGTAGTGCATCGAAATGTACCAGTGTGACGTTAATATTATTCCGTGAAACATATTTTTCTATGTTACGTAATAAAGTAGGCCTACATTAGACTACCTAGTGTTAAGTAATTTTAATCTAAAGAAATTGCATTAACTTTGAACACAATAATGAAAAGTAAGCCTAAATAATAATAATACACATACAAGAAAGAATATCTTTAACTTAATTGGAAAAATTTAGTAAATTATTACTAGATTATATCTCAATTATTTCTGTTAAATTGCGTCATTATTCGAAGGATCAATAGATGATATCCTTGTCACTCTGCCAAGAATAATTTAGGCTATAGTTAGAGTAATGTGTATTTTACATTTGGCGTAATAATAATTAGTTAAAATAAAAAAAGAATACACAATACAGGTAATTATTATTAAAAAATCAGTTTTCAGAAATTGCACTCACCGTTTCACCATAAACTAAGCATAACCTAAACGTATTAGTGGAGTAATAGCCTACACCTCATCTTAATATTCGTGGCTTGTACAAGTATTTCAAGAAAGTCGAAGTTTATTGAGTTTGATGTTTAGCAGTTAAGCATATTGGATTATCTAAGTTATTAAACTTTCCTTTAAAAAGCAATCAGTGCATTAAAAAAGTTTAATACCAACATTTGTTCAAAATCTGCAGCTGCGTTGCATGAAGGTTCCGTATTGTGGGATCATTATTTCATGTGTTTTTCGAGTGTCGTAAGTGTGGTCTGGATTTCTATAACCTAATAATTTTAGGCATATATTTAATTTATGACCCGAAATTACATCACATATGACCTGAAAGTGTAAAGTAAGACCTAAAAAATTTAACCAGGCATCAAATTTCACAATTTTAATAACAGCATTTAGCCTACTCGAATTTAAGTATAAAAATTAGGCATAAACTATAATTAGATTCCAGATGTTGCATTTATAGGTTAGAATACTACATTCTTACCCCAAAATTAGAATTTGGCGCATTCAACTGATATTAAAAACCAGAGCTCTATTTAAAACAGTAGGCCTAACTTGTCAAATTATTCATATTATGTCTCCGCAGGAAGACAAATCTCATAGAATTGCACAATTGTTTATTGGATTGAACCATTAAATGTTCATTATATATTATTTTATACTTTTTTTTAGCACAGTAAAATCTATTTTCTGCCGTAACTGTTAATTCACCCAACTTGTACCAAAATATCTTCGAAACTAAACCCTTTTTCTAACAAAACTCTTGTACAAAACTATGCAATTTTGCGCTCCGTGACGCTCAAGTGCTCATCTAAGAACTGTCAAGTCAAAATGAAGTTTCCGAACGCTATCCACATGCAGTATATAAGCAGAATCCTTTTAAGCACTTCAGTACCAAGTATGGTAACGCGGAGTGCAATAGGATATTGGTCCAAATGCAACGAGACTTGCCTCCCTCCTGTCTGAACTGCAAAGACCGGCTATAATTGATCCCATTCTAGTTTGATTCTAGTTAAAACAAAGGGGAGGAGAACTCACAGAGAGTGCGGTAAATTAAAAATTAGCGTCTGATTTTAGTATCTTGAATTGTATTTCACTTATAGCACAAGGCAAGTAATGTAATGTAATGTAAGTGTTTATTACAGTAATTAACTTTTTACAAATTCCAATGCAAACAATCGCAAGAGTCCACATGGACCGTACATGCTTACGCAAAAACACACAAAAAAAAAAAGTATTGAAGGCCTCAAGGG
Organism: Ectobius pallidus; assembly: GCA_964059195.1. NCBI lineage: Eukaryota > Metazoa > Arthropoda > Insecta > Blattodea > Ectobiidae > Ectobius > Ectobius pallidus. The sequence goes on along the minus strand of CAXKWD010000010.1, from coordinate 25,318,766 downwards.
TATGGTGTAATTCAATGGTTATGACAAAACACATTTTTCTTTTTAGAAATAAGCAATATTCATTTGCAAAAATAAATTTAACTTTGGCGCATAGGTAACAAAAACAATCACTCTTCAGATTTGGTATTAAGTTGTGACTACCAATTTGCGTGCAGATGCAGATGCTTGGAAGAACCGTAAGAAGCCTGGGGGCTGAAATAAAGTACAAAAAGAATGTTTTGTTGAGTTCACTGAAGGTCAAATTACTCAGTGCATTAAAAAAATTCATCAAATCTAAGAGAAACAGCATCCGATGGAAACTCATCTCTAGATATGGAAGAGTTATTATTTGTTATTTTCTTAAGATAATAATTTCAAATAGCTGTTTCATATTTATCATGGGTGCCAAAATAAATGAGGAAATAGACAAAAGAGAAGTTTTGCACATGATTTTATAATTTTTTTGTTTGATACGTCGTAATTACGCAAGCAATCTTTCGAGATAGATTGGCCTCAAAGCTGTGCTGCAACATAAATAGAAGAGAAGAAGTTAATTTACTTTTCGATATCGTTTCTTTTTTGTTATGAAGTTGTATTTTTGTAAAATAATATGTTTTAAATGCATTTTTTCTTTTGATATTCTTTATCTACACACTTCTTTGCATATGTGTTGACACCATGTGTTCATTTCTCTCCTCTCCGAACTCCGTGGCGCTACATCCCTGAAGGGACAAGACCTACCACCCGACCGCTGCGTCATCTTGCGTCATCTACCATAGGCAGATGGCAGGATTGGGGGCATGTGGTCAGCATGGCGACACCCACGGCCGTTAATGGTGGTTTCCATGACTGGTATTCATTTCTACAGTACAAAATCCGTAGACTTCCCCATTGACATAACAAGTGATGAAATATGACCACGATATTTTTGGTGCCCTTTCCAAAAATATATCGGGCTTCTTCACGACTGGCTTATAAGGCCATGTTACAAGTGCTTATATTTATTAATCGAACATAATATCATCGCTTAGACCTCACGTCAGAACGAAACCGTATTCGATCCGTAAATGCTCCCTTCGCTCCAATCCGGTTGATAAGTATACTTTTCTATGTAGAAAAGACTGTCTAGGTATCTCAAATATTACCACTCATTGTGGCGAAAGAGGAAAATAGTTAAACGATGACTGGAAGAAAACTGTAAAATTATCCTAGCATAGGACAGTTAAAATTATCATAACATATGACAATAATAACATGGTAGTAACATAGGACAGTTACATAATTTTTCAAACTGTTTCGAGCAATAATTATAATTGCTCTACACTCTCGTTATAGCGTTCTCTTATCAAGTGCTGTATAATATGCATCTATTAGGAAAAGGACAATAAACACATATCCCGTTATTAACCAAATTATAGTTCAAAATAAATTTTCAAATATAAGAATTTATTTTAGCATTTGAATTGTATCCTTCCATGTGCTGTTTAATGATAATAAATTATAAAACTAAAAGAAGAGATATTTTAAAATGATTCTACTTGAAATAGATGATGAAACGGAGGATCCTCCTGTCATCAGTGAGAACGATACTAACATTTTCGTTTAATTTTCAGCAGGAGGTTACGGTCGATTCGGAGGCCCAAACGATGTACGTAATGGTGGCGTGTATGGAGGATATCCAGGCTACTATACCAAAGTATACAACGGCCTTCTTACTGGCCTCGGTACAACAGGCTTGGAGTACGTCGATTTGAGATTTGGAGGACTTGGATATGGTGCTTTGAATACACCAGGAATTTATCCTGGTTTTGGGAATTATTTTGGACGCCCTTTTCTGTACCGTTAGATTAAAAATACTATGTTAAATGTTCTTATTTTATTTTATTATTTATTAACATTTACGTATAACCAGTATCCAGAGAGCAGTAGCCTAGTGATAAATTAAAACAAAATAACTGTGAAAATGGACTATTTTCCTTCGAGTTATGTTAAAAGTTTACATTTAAAGCCGACAAAACAAGACGTAGACACCAACTGCACCCAGGTTGCCCGCAATCATTAGGATTTTAGTTTAGATACATCTGCAAGGTGGTTTAGATTACATTAGTCAGTTAGGTGTGATTCGAAGTGAGCATTTCTCTTAGTGTGCGACCAACTGTGTTAAACTTTTTCTAGGGTATGTATACTTCTCATGAAGTGCTTAATTACACAACTTTTTTTTTGTTGGTTAATACGATAATAATTACTGATTATTAAAAGCACTAAATTTAGTGACTTATACAGTCAAGTTTCGATTGACTGGTTGGACACCCAGATTATAATGCTCTTGAAAATGCTCATGAAAAAAAATGTGTGAATCAACGCCATATTTTTCACGAAAAATATTCATTTTCAATTAACTACAAACCAAATAATTTTATTTATATTAGATATTATCTACAAATTAAAGCTCAAATTATCGCTCAATTACCACACAGTGTTTTAATATTATTAAAATGAAATAATGGACCATAAAAAATTATGACCGGCTGATTGAAGAGAGGTGACAAGAAGTCTTAAGGAAAGATATGTGCGTGCTTGGATAATTACTAGGCAAGTTCATTGGTTTGTAATCTGCACTTGAAGCAATGCCAGGGAGAATCAAATGAAAACCGCAATTAATTTTTTCCCACTAGCCTATTTTACTGCAGGAAGAAGGTTTGCTTGTACGTTATTTTTCTACTTAGTCCCCTCCCAGTTCAACGCACTTAAGCCATCGGATAGGAAGTGTCTCGATACCGCATGATAAAAATTATTTTAGTTGACGCTGTAGCCACTCGTGCCCCGCCGATTGGATGTCTTCATCAGATTTGAACTTCTGCCCTCCAAGGAGATCCTTAAACGGACCAAAAATTTGGAAATCCGAAAGTTCCAAAGCGAAGAGATTGCTGAGTGCAGGTGTTTTGCTTCAACATGATAACGCCCGTCCTCTTCCTCCTCGTGAAACAATGAAAACCGTCGGCGACATCCACAATAAACGCCAGATTTGTTGTATTTGGATGTATTCAAAACTGGATGGATGGCAGATGTGTTCAAAGATAATTCATTTTGAGTCATTAATGCGTATTTTCTACTTAAGTTGACAAAAATTAAAGCTCTCTGAACATCACCGTCCACCAATTTTTCCAATAGAGCATAGGACTGCTACAGTGACTAACTTCATAATATAAATAAATTGTATTTCAGAAAAGTCACGTTTAATATTCAGACAACGCGGATAAAAAATATCAGATGGGGTGAGATTTAAAAAGCTGAGCGACAGCAGCCTCCGAAATATTACGCATAATTTTCGACACTAAGAAGAGCCGTAGGGCTCTAAAATTACACCACGTTATTTATGATTGCTTTTAAACTTTAAACATTATACTCGTAAAATATGTTAATTAGGGTTAATAGTTTAATTTGTGGCAAAAATCGAAAAAAGGTATTTTTGAGCATTTTTTTTCGCGATTTCGCCCATCTTCTCCATAAACTTGATATACAAAAAATGTAATACTTGCATTTACTTAAAATTGCTTAAATAAGCATCATAGTTGTCTTCAGATGGGATATTTTGCTGGTTCCTTGATGAAGTGTACTGATTAAATGTTCTGCTTTTAATTAAAAAATAACCTGCAGACGGGATTAATATTTTTTGGTTTCCTGAAAAAAGATAGTAAATTTTCAGAAAAAAGGCTCAAGTTGTGCACATTGCGGTTAATTGCCCCTTATATCCCATGATTTTGACTATTGTATAATAGTTTTTTAACCTTGTATTTGGATGCATATTTTTTATAAGTCAATTTAATTTCTTTTAATAATTAAAATGTAGTTATTTTGCGAGAAGAATACAAATTAATATTATGGACACTCAAATCTTTAAATATATAAAATTGTAAACGATCCAATAGGAATGGAAACATCCCCTTTTCACACTTATTACCATCCACTGACGAAACTTATTGAGAAATAAATAGCCCGACGCTCGGCGCGAAGTCTGCAGGCTGTCATTCAACTTTGAGGATGCGCTACGCTGTCATACAACAGATTACCGAAATTTAAAGGCCCATTCGTAATACTTGGAAATATTTACAGTATTATCCAACTATATTTATTTATTTTTACAAGGGTTACCAAAATAGTTTTGTCCCGCTAGATTCGCGTTTTGGACCACTTTGCTGTGTAGAGCATTCAAATAACTGTATATTTACTGGTAGGACTGCTATAACCGAACTTACAATAAATTAGATGTTAGCAGTAGATAGGCAAAGTCACATTATATTGTCCGAGTTCCGCATTTATTTTTTCAGAAATTTAGGTGTTCAATTAACTGATGTGGTTAATTTCTTTTTTATATTTTAATTAGAGTAACAGCACAATTATAACTCATATTTTTAATTAATTAAGAGAGCAATTATGTTCTCTCTTGTGTTTCCATACTAATGTAGCCTGTTTTTTCCCTCACCACAGATTAGGATTGCTATAATTGAATGAGTAGCTATACGCTTTTGAATGCCACTTCATATCAATTATTCTGTACACTTTCAGTTATTGTGTACTGTATTGTAGTTATGGTGTGATATAAAATGCTATTTTCAACTAGAATGAGCTGGTCATTAGTGTCGTAAAATGCTTTCATTTTCCCTAGCTTAAATTCAACTTTCATTTAGCTCAAAATATAATCAACGATTAAAATTGCCTAAAAGTACCTACCTACCAACCTACAGTACCCACAGCATAAGCGGACATAACACATGTTGCGACACAGAACAAAATCTGTTATCATCGTGATATTATTCATGAGAAATGCTTAGTAAGCATTGCTTACCCTATTAGCAAAATGTGATCAACGCAGCCAGATATTAGTGGTTAACGGCAAACTCAGCTCATGACGACCTTTTTAAACCCTAGTTCATGACAAAATAGAAAAAGAATGGAAAATACTGTACACATTTTCTTTATTCCTATTTAGGAAAATGTTATAAGCTTGCAGTGTAAAAACAATTTTTTTTGCCATGTTCGAACATATCCGCGGAAACATCTTCCTTAAATGAAATTAGTAAAAAAAACAGTCATAGAATGGTTTTTCTAACGAGTTCCTGTGGACTCAGTTGAAATTAGCTGTTAAAGATATTAGGTGAACTAGAATTATGTTATTAGTTATAAAGCTACATTGGATCATAGACATTTATTCGTCTATAGAATATTTTCCGGGGCTTCTAACCAGGGAGTTACTTTGATGAATTCTGACGTTTTGTGGCCGATCTGGGGTTCCATTGTCAAGGAGAATAATAATAATAATAATAATTTAATTTAATTTCGTAAACATCATGAATGATGTGTAGACAGAGTCAACATTAAAAATTACATATAGGCCTACTTATTTGCAGACGCATCTAAAAATTCATTTATATTATTATAAAAGGGATTTCTTGCTAACCATCAGAGCAACTTCTTTTAAATCTTGAAATAGACAGACCAAATGCATATGGGGGTAACCTATTGAATAACATTACTGCCATTGTAGGAAAATTACGTTTTGTTACAGTCAGTCTGGCGGCAAGTTCATCAAGACGATGCTTATGTAGTTATGTAATCCATGATGTTGATGGCCTACTTTTGCAACTTGAGAACTCTGTCCACACTGGAAGAGTTACCACATATAAAGGCTACAGGCTAGGGGCATTCGGATTGGAGTATATTTCACATTTATTCGTCTGTTAAAAGTATGATTGGATTTTTAAAGAAATGTAAATTCGTTTCGTGCAATTTTCTATAATTTTGCAGTTACAGTAATGCAACAACGCCTGTGGTCCAGTTGTTACCGTTCTCCAATACGGATTTAAAGGCCCGAGTTCTGTTCCACTTTCTGAAATAGAGGTCTGGAACAGAGTGCACTCAACCTAATGCAGGGACTACATGAAAAACGAAGGAACCTCTAATTTCAAGCAAATAGAAAAAGGCCATGGATGTTGGCATGCTTACTACATGCCCAATCATATAGAACTCTAATAAAAGCTGATTACATATTGGTGTGATGGTAGGCCATGTCTCATCAGTATGAAGTACCAGGTGTTTAAAGGATATTGTTTTTCATATAGGTCTATTCAGTTCATGCAATTATATGATCCCATTCCGGTAAACCTCTGCAGGCTTGTTTATGTAGGTCTATTAGGCGTATATTTTAATCCGTACATGTTCATCCATTCGTCTTATGAGCTGCATAATTGTCTGTTGCTGTTTTCCCGTCCATTTTCATGAATTACTTATGTAAAGGATTAAAGTAACAATAAAGGCAATAATAATATTTAATAATAATAATAGTTTTTAATAGCAAAAATGCAACTGATATGACAAGGATATGACAAACGCACCTTAGGAAATAAGCCTTAGGAAATAATACATTAGCTTTATTCTTACTGTTCAGAGTCATATTGACAATGGTAGGTATTCCAGTCTCAATTAAATTTATAAAATAGTCACAGGTAAGTAAATATAGGATTCCCCTCTGAAGCGGGGAAAACAATCAGAATGGTCACCCTTGGGATTTCAATCAACGATTATATGTTAAAGTTAGAGCTAAGAATATCATTTAGAGTCAGTTTTTACAGAGCTCAATTTCATATACACTTAGGCTACTAATATAAGTAATCATCGTGTGAAATATATGGGTTTGAAATCAATGAGGAAAATTTCAGTGGCATATCTGGTTTTCGTAAACAACGATGATAATACATAGATGAAAATCCCTATATTTTACATGAAGCATTACTCTATTAATCTTATATCTCTTTTTTTGTACCTCTTTTGAGGTATTGCATTCATACGTCAGTAGTAGCGAAAAGTTAAATCAAAACAATTTCATACCTTTTATACCCTTAGCAAGCAGGGATGGCGGTTGAGGCCACGTAGGTTCCTTCACCCGCAAGCACCCTCAAATTTACAAGGGCAGGGGATTAGTACCGACCGTAATTTCCGCCCCATGAGTCACCTAGTCTACTTCAATCAGTCAATCTTAGACTTTTTAATATGTCATTTTATCTTAAAATGTTTGTTATATGTCAATTCTACACATAATTACAAGAAAAATGACACCAAACAATGTATAATTTACTTTAATAGGAACATTTATAACAAATACATAAATAAAAGTTACCAGAAAACTGCTTTCAAGTCCTATGTTCCTATTAAAGTAAATTATACATTGTTTGGTGTCATTTTTCTTGTAATTATGTGTAGAATTGATATATAACAAACATTTTAAGATAAAATGGCATATTAAATATCTAAGATTGACTGATTGAAGTAGACTAGGTGACTCATGGGGCGGAAATTACGGTCGGAACTAATCCCCTGCCCTTGTAAATTTGAGGGTGCTTGATGGTGAAGGAACCTACCTGGCCTCAACCGCCATCCCTTCTTGCTAAGGGTATACATTCGGATTGAGTAGTTAGACCGGCCTGTCCAACTTCTGATGAACTGGGGGCCAAGTTTATTTAGACAAGATATCTTGAGGGCCGCACGAAAAATACTTAATTTTCATTCGTATTATAACCAATTGCTTTATCGCGTAATAAGCACACCCATGAAGCGTAACACAGTTATCACTGTCTGATTGGTAGATGTTATAAACAATTTTAAAATAGTATGACAAAGATTTTGGTCTCACAAAATATTGTTTTTGTCAGACAATTCATGATTTAAATGAAAATAATAGAAAATTAATGAGAGAAAAGTCAGCTGATGTGCGAGTTAGTAGTTTCCAATCTCAGTAGGCAGAACAGTTACTAAAAAAAATCCAGTTATTTTTTTATCTCATATCTCACAGCTGGGAGAACTTTTCATCTGAAAGAAATGAAAAAGTTATCTCGTTTTCTGATCTGTTTTCAAGAAATCTATCAGCTTGAAAATCACATACAATATTTTAAGTTGAAATAAAGGAGACATAGCGCATGATCAGACAGGTTCACAAGCGAACGAATATATGAGGCAGGCAAATAAGGTCCGATCTGTTTTGTTGTAGGCCTATCAAAGAAAATGTTTTCTTGAAAAGCGAAATAATGGACTAGTGTCATTATTTTATTCAAGGGCTCAAATCTGCTACAAAAAGGAAGCGTGTTTAAATAAACATCATATCAGAAAATATCATATATAAACAAAATTTTATCCAACAAAGTTAGTTTTTTGGAATTTAATTTTGTCTTTAAAACACATTTATAAATTATCTTTATTACAGTAGGCCTACGTGGTCTCTGAGTATGCCATAGCTACATAAAGTGTCCGGGTAGAAAAATTCAGCGTAATTAAGTAACTGATAAAAGATAAGTATGTAAATATATTTTTAAAAAGAACAAAAAAGATTCAGAGAGAAAAATCCCTTGCCCTGTAACTATGCAATATGTATGTGTGTCCAATTCCAACCCAGTTGCGCTGATGGACTAAGAACCCGCCCTTAGTCGGATAGAGGCGATAGTACGCCTAATCTTTTTAGTTATACGTATGCGCCAGTTGGGCTTGCCACATTGCATGGTGATGTTTAACTGGCAGAAGTGTAAGGTGCGAAGAGATGAGTGAATGTAGTGTTTCTGTACAGTGTATAATCTGGATATGAGTGACGATGGTGATGTGAGGAAGGCTAGAGAAGAAATATAGTGTCGCCATTAGCCTATCCTTCTGCAATAGCTTATCCTTGTGCATTAGCCTACTTTTGTCGAAAGACATCAAGGGGATTGTCAGGCTTAACCCAATGCGGAAAGTTTGGGATTGAACCCATGTATAATTAGTGCCCAGACTAGTGACTAGAATCTGCACACCACCACAACTTCAAAATCTAGCCCTCGGGGTCAGACAGATTAAATAATCCGGGGATCCAACCGTGGCAGCCAGGGTGGAAGGTAGGAGCGCCACGGCGGCGGATACTATGCAGTATTGATCAGAAGTTAAAACAAAACTAGTCCTCTTAATAACAGCTAGGAAATATTTCACTCATGAGTTAAAAAAAAGAATGCGTAAAATGTATTATGAATAGGGTATGATTATGGTAGAGCTATAGCTTTCATCGTACAAGGAAACATTTGTTCCTTTCTTTTTTCACATGAGGTTGTTTTCAACATTCCCTCTAATGACTTCATTACAAAGAATTATAGGTTGGATGCAACAAAGGCTAATTGTTCACCTACACGATGAATCTAGAAGCACGTTAAGAAACCCCGTGTGCGTGTTCTGCGAATAATGAAAGAAACTGCTGTTTGAAAATGGTTAGTAGGAATGTCTTTATTAGGAGGTTGAGGATGGGCTAGTCTCATGATTACACTCTAGGGCAGTAACCTTTTGAAATTGACTATCCCTCTTCCATAAACGCATAAGATGGTACTAATGCAACAATTGCCTACAAAATCAAAATTAAATGCTTATGGAGTTTTAATAATTCCCTATCAGAAGCATTCTATAACGTGCTTGAACAGCAAACACACACTTCAGAACAGTAGGGGAAGAGATTGAATGCCAATATAGGCCTACCAAGGAATTACAACATAACAGTCGGTGGTCATTATAAGCGCACAAGAACTTTATTCATTAACTAGGATATTCCCCGGCTTCGCCCGCGTTTATTAGTTCAACCGCTAGATATTTATAAAATAATTTACTTAACAATAATTAAGACGTATTTACTAACAATGACATCTATTCTACAAACAATGAATTAATTACATAATCCTATAACTAATTTTCTGAGAAATTCGGTAAATTGCTTAAAAAAATTTTCACTGTTGATATTTATTTCTGTTATACTCTTCGTGATTTCCTCGTGTGCGTAAGGCCTATGTTTTTTTAAGCTTGTTTTTGCACTTTGTTCTTGGCATCTTGAATTTTAAGTATATTTGGAAGATTTATGATAACAACTGAGGGAAACTGGATAATTTTATGAATTTAACTTGATCAACAAGATAAGGCACTTATGAAAATACTCTGCTTCAGTAGAAGTGTGTAGAATATTAGAAAGAATAAATCAGGAAAACTGATCAAACAAAGTGTCAGATGAAAATAATATTAGCAGCACAACTTTTAACAATGGTAAATTTTAATTTTAACTCCCCCCCCCCAAAAAAAAAATATTTGCTTGCATCTATCAATTTGGATCGAATGCCAATACTTAATTTTTATAAACCGTTGAAAAACCTTGGTGTAAAAGAAGGGTGCAGAATGCTACCAAAACAAGTACAAAGAATGCCTTGCATTCATGCATGAGCAAATTTGGAAAGCATGTGACCGTTAGAAACTTTGAACCGTTAATTGGTCGTTACTTCGGTAACGGTAAACCAATCTGGTCCAAAATCATAGGATTCTTTCTATGGATTTTATGAGTAGGCCTATACGCATGGAAATGTGATAGGCTTATAGCATACTTGAAATATTGCGCTTACAGACACACGTACGGAAGAACAGGCGGACATAAATTTTCCCGTTCACCAAGTATTCGTAGAAAAAACCATTCTGGCACTTAATAACAACCCACAGTACAGAGGAAAATGAAATGTCATGAGTAACATAAGTTTCTAGAGTTTAGTTTAGTTTAGTATAGTGAGCTTTTAAAACATTGTATATCTTCGGAAAGAGAGACCTTGCGCGCTTTTGATACGTACCCCTTAACAGCAATAGTCGCAGGATATGATAAACTCGGGAAATATTTACACAGATTTAACATTGTGGGTGACCCTATATAACTTATACTATGGGATTACGGAAGAGTAAAAAATGACAAAGTAATCCTTTGCTAAAGCCTAGTGAGATTGGCGAGACAGCGGAAAGAAAGCTATGAACACAATATTTTAAAAAATCCTGAAATTTATACACAATATAAACTTTGGTACATTACGACCCAACATATGAAGCAATACAGAGCAGGGAATATTATCATCATGATTCTATAAACTGTTTAGAAATAAGATAATGCAATACATATATAGTATTGTACATTTACCGACAATGTCAAGCAAATCTGTTGTATTTCCTTCTGGTTGAATGTTAATTACAGAAAAAAATCATATGCGATTTATAATGGACATGGAACTAGAAGAACAATACAAAAAGTGATGCAGAATGAAAGAAAAAGAAAAATATAAGAAAGAGAGGTTGAAGAGAAGGAGATGCTGAGGAGAAGGGAAAGAGGATAATAGAATGGTGAAGAAGTAATACCAGGCATATAAATAAATATTATGAATGTGGATGTAGGCCTATGGGTGATATGGGTATACACTAATTTGCTAAGCATATCATACCCGTACATTAAAAATATAAATATGTATCAAATTAATTATTTCCCTGTTTCTTTGTTAAGTAGTTTGTTACAATTCTTAATAATTGTAATGGGAAACAAAGCGTTTTTAGAAATGTATTTAGTAACTTATAAAGTTTTCTGTAACGAATATAGTGTCTAGAAAATAGATAAATTGGATTAAGCCTATGATATATGTATATTCATGTGTTTTCAGACTCATATTTTGTTCCTTCTGATTTTCAGTAACAGGGTTTAATATAATGTTTATGACACCTAACTAAAGTATTTGACCCAGAATTCACTCAGAACTTGTGGTCTTCCTACCGTGAACTGCTACGAAGTTAGCGTAATAATTAAGTGTGGTTGTGGTGGCTGTAACTTCAAATGCCTTAGAAGGACACGTTCAATTAATTTCACCAACATAAGGGTGCTGTGTGACCGCCGGCGTGGTCTTGTGGTTAGCGTCGCTGACTACAGATCCTTCGGCCCGGGTTCAATCCCCGGTACCTCCTCGGATTTTTCTGAGGTAGGGAGGTCTGGTAGGGGTGCACTCAGCCTCGTGCTTCAAATTGAGGAGCTACTTGATAGAGACATAGCGGATACGGTCATGGAAACCACCAATAACGGCCGTAGATATCGGCATGCTGACTACATGCCTCCCTGCCATCTGCCTATGGTAGATGACGCAGCGGTCGGGTGGTAGGCCTTGTCCCTTCTGGGATGTGAGCGCCACGGAGTTAGTTAGTTTAGAGTGTTGTGTTAGTACTAGTAATATGGAAGAGGTTATAATTATGTTACTTTTCGATTGACAAGCCACAGAACTATATAAAACGTTAGCCAAAAAATGTATCATTTCCTATACTACATTTTTATTTATTTATTTATTTAACCTGGCGGAGTTAAGGCCATAAGGCCTTCTCTACCACTCAGCCAGGGCAAAAACATGAAATACATAATGATAACAATAATAATGATTAAAAATAAATTAAAAAAGAACTGATATACATGAATACAAGAAACAAACATTAAATACAAAGAAAAAATTAGAACAAATATACTTGAATAATTAAGATACATTAAGATACATTAAGACACATTAAATGATAAAAAAGAAATTAATTGTTACAAATATGATTTAGTTATATAAAAGCATTAAGTGATAGAAACTGAAATTAACATAGGACATGAAAAAGATTATTAAGTACTACGTATGTGTGCTGTTAACTGCGATCTGAAGGTTGACAGTGACCGGCAGTCCTTGATATGAGATGGTAAAGAATTCCACATTCGGATGACTGAAGTAGTAAACGATGATGAGTAAAGAGATGTATGATGTTTAGGTATTGCGAGAATATGATATTGCCTGGACCGAGTGTTTAGGTTATGATGAGATGAAAGAGTTTGAAAGCGTGATGACAGATAGTGAGGACAGGAAGTGTGAAGAATTCGATATAGGAGGCAGAGAGAGTGCAATTTTCTTCTGTCGTCCAAGTGAAACCATGCCAATGTTTCAAATGCTGGCGTAATATGATCTGACTTACGAATACCACAAATGTAGCGAACGCAAGCATTATGAACACGTTGTAGTCTTTGTCCTAGTTTGAAGCTCAGATCGCTTAGTAGAATATCACAGTAATCGAAATGAGGCATTATGAGTGTTGATACGAGTGTTTTCATTAGATAAGAAGGTAGAAAGTTTTTTAATCGTTGGAGAGCGTGAAATATAGAGGATATATTTTTTCGCAAATTTCTTTTATATGGATGTTCCAATTTAAATTACTGTCAAAATGAAAGCCAAGATTTTTTACATGCGGACTAAATGGAACAATGCTTCCGTTTAATTTGACGACGGGTGTCAAATTTTCCTCTTTGACATTATGTTCAGAACGTTGAAAGTGAAACGTATATGGTTAGGGACATCAGGCCTATTTGGTGCAATACGTTTGTGATTGGGGTAGTGAACTACAGTAGGCTATGTGGTTTGAGTTAGTTAACAGCTACATTTAAGGGGTGAGACTCTGTCACCACAGCATGTTTCGTCCTCAGGTTGCGGTAGAGGATATGCCTTCCAGATATGGATTTTTTTTTGCCCCGCCTTCTACCCCCGGATTACCTGAGCCATAGGCTATATCCTATATCTCCGCTCCAACAACCGATTTCGCATTTGTTCTAAGATCGTCGTGTCACCTTCTCTTGATCATAGAACACAGGGAAAATGTATGGAGGGTAGCTGCGAATATATTGAATAAGCAGTCGCGGACAGAGGACATTGGTAGTACTCAAGTTTGAGGGTTTGTCGTGAGGTGAAAAAATAGTGGTAAGAAATGCTTGCTTGATTTATGGATAATGTCAGTGTAAAATTTTCCAGAGATAAAATAGTCCCTCGTTCGGGAGAGATGAAAATGGGGACTGAAGAAAACTGCATAACGACGAGCTTCATAACCTGTACTCGTCACCGGATACTAGTCTATGACTGACCGACTGACTTGGTCCTGTGGTGTATAGGGTATAGGAAGTTTCATTACCTATACTAATTTTGCTTATTTTCCGAGAGAGGGCAGAGGGACAGGTGGTAAGCCCATTGCCTCTGGATAGTCTATAGTAAGGGTAATTAAATAACGGGGAATGAAATGGGCTGGACATGTTACACGCATGGGGAGGAAAGACATCTCAATAATATTGACGAGGAGACCCGAGGACTTGGAAGACCTAGACATAGATGGGAGGACAACATTAGGATAGATTTAAAGGAAGGAGGATTTGCGAGATATGGTTGGATGGAGTGGCAGGCTAGTATAGTCAATCCTCCGTATAACGATATTTGTGTAACCTAGCATATTGTATTATTATATGAGGTTACTGTTTTTTTTAGGGTTTGTAATTTATCACATGTTAGAAAGACTGCATACAGAGAACTCTGTAATCTATGCCTGCAGAATATTTCATGGAATGTAATTGCGAAGAAGTAGAACGCTCATTTTGTCACTTAACTGGCTGACTTCCGTTGAATTGTAACCATAGCTACTTTACATCCGCACACTAAAAAAATTACTTTTCAGACTGGTTTAACATCACGGATCAAGGCACGCTTTGAGCCTAGCCATGTGTCAGAAATTTCAAACTCGTAGTTGGTGGGAAGAGAGACAACAAATTCAACACACAGCTAAGGCAAAACTAAAACAGTTGCTCCTTATGGTGTATTAATTGCACATTATATAAATGTTGAAGAAACAACCTAACTCAAAGTATGTTTTTGCTCACATAAGGGGTGATTTTAGCCACAGTGATCCTACTATCCACTCTTTATGAACTTTTCTTTTTTGGAATTATTAAGAAATATAACAGATATAGACACCCAGAAAATAATATTGTTGGCTGTCCGCCGCAGTTGCGTTTCACCCTAGCGATCAGGGTTCGATACCCGGCCAGGTTGAGAATTTTTCTGTAATGAAAAGTCGCTTTCAGGACCGAGCGCGCGCACGTGTGTATTTAAGTGTTAGGTAGGGGACTGGCGCACTCCAGAAACAAATACGCTGAGAATATCTCCTGACGGGATCACCAGGAGTCGTTCGCGACCCGATGGAACTTCCACTTCCATTAGTAGTATGATGTGATACAGAAGCAGTCATTTATCTAAAACCTAAGTATAAAGTTATCAGAATGAAAAAAAAAAAACTATTACAAGAATATTATAACCAGTAAAGGCAAATACCAATGTTTTAAAAATTCAGTATGCCTTTAATTTCTCCCGTAGTTAAAGTCTTAAAGTTCAATAGGTGGAGCTGACAATGGCAGTTTTACAGAATAACATCTTTTTCATAAAACTTTGGAATTCCTATTTTTTGCTTATATGTAGAAGATTACCAAAAGCGTAGGCCTACAAAACCATAGTTTAGATAATTTAAGAACACAATTTATAACTGTACAAAAATAACTATTTACTAAAGTGAAGTTCTGAATTAACATTGTTATTAAATATTTCCATTTTAAGCCTCTTTAAGCCTGCATTTCATGTAAAATTTTCATGCACGATTGCAAATATTGTTCTGTACAACAAATAGGTCACTTAACTTTCATTGTTCTTAACTGTAGAGCCTACATTCCATAATATTTTAATTTTACAAAGTGGACAATAGAACAAAGTTTAAAGCCTAATAAAGTAAGAAAAACACGTTTATTACGTATAAATACAAATACTGTACTTCTAATGCCGAAATATACCTACAATCAAATGCATTTCATGTAAAATTTTCGGATTTTTCATACACATATTTTTGACGTTAACTTTTAATTACTTTATTTTATCAAGATAAAAATACAGGCTGGGAGGGGGATTTGATATGGGACTGTCAGCATAGCAGTCGGTGAGAACCGGTACAAGTCATTCCATATATGGTAGTCTATGTATAATACAATATGCCTTCGTATTGACTTAAATACCTAGCAGTCCTTCCTAATCCGCCCCATCTAATTTAATTTAATTTAATTTAATTTAATCGAATAATAATAATAATATTTATTGTAAAGCATAAATTCACATGCATTGGTACTCGCATCCCTGATGTAGCATAGGCTATTTACAAGGATGTTTGTACGTCTCAAATAAAGACAAAGAAACAAACCCAAGCATAAAACAAACAAGGAACTATACACAACAAAACAAAATAAAACAGAATAAAATTCCATAAAAACCTAGTAGCAAGTGGCCCTGATTAGGCACTCTTGACGGATCCCTCCCATATTTATTTGACTCTGAAAACGTATTTTCCAATTTAATCGAATGTAGTCTATTCTTGTCTAAATCAAATGAGTGGAAAGGTGAAGTCAGACTGAAAAATTCAATGTCATAGCCGAGATGTGAGTCAGTTGGAGAATTTTATGTTATACTGGTATGTTGTCGTGATAGCTCAATTGGTAAGAGCAGCTGCACGGAAAGCCGAAGGTCCTGGTTCAAATCCCGGCTATGGCATTGAATTTTTCAGTCTGACTTCACCTTTCCACCTTAGCCTACACACGGCTAGTGTGAAAGAATTATTATTCCTCTAACCAAATGAGCTGTGGTACGCTTTTAATTTATCAACGGGTAGGACTGGGGAGAGAAAATTAAAATTATGCATTACTATTAGTCTACGAGCTGAAACAGATTTGTTTTTAAACGTGTGCACTAGCAAGCTTGGAATTTAATTTACACAAAGTATTCCAAACCGTCTATAATATTAAAGCTGTGTATGCAAATTAAAATGCAAGCTAACATCTTAGTACAGCGAACGAACTATGTTATTATTATGATGAAAATTCTCTTCCAAAGCTTCTTTTTATAATACCACTAAACATAATTATTCCTTTATTAACAATGGTGGTGGTGTAAACTTATTTATGTATTACTAAATGATAATGCTGTAATGTAAATGTATACCGTAGTTTTTGAAAATATAATTTTTTAAATATCATATATCCTTTCCATCGTATATATTTTTTATGTTGTCGAAAATGTTCATGTACAGTCAAATGAACGGAAACTTTCCGATACTCCGGTTTCTTCTAGTGTTTTTCTTTACTTAAAGTTGGCATTCAATCTTCATATCATCCGTGTTCCACACCAATCCTGGGTGATCCAATATCTTATTTGTTTGAATTCAAGTCCGAACACACGCATTAGCCTATGAACAACGCTCAGGCCTAAGTAAGCGGTAAAATGGAAGTAGATTATGGGAACATTTCATTTTATTGGCTCAAGGCCGTGCCTCACAACAAATTTCCACACCAGTCCCTGAATGAGTCCGACTCGTATTAGTTTGATGTCAAAATTCTGGGACTCAAATATTAACCTATGAGCACAAGTTGTTTTCAGATTCAGGAGCGTAGGGGTCTGGGGATAAACTGATTCTGCTGCTTATCCTCCAACGTGAAAAAGTATAGGAGCAGGGATGGGCATTGGGTCTGGCGGAGCCGGTTATTTATTCCCTTACCAACATAAATCACTGCGCATTATATCGGAAAGATTCCCTGCACTCGACTATACTATAACTCATTTCGTAATTCGAAAAAGGAACATATCATAAAATTAAAGCACTCAACATGATTTTAAAGTACGGTACGGTATCTTAAAGATCGCAAATATTCATTTAACAACAAAAAACCTACTAATTGATTTACCATTGTTATTTTTTTTACTTAATGCAGGTTTTCATTATATAATTAAAAGGAGTGTCAGCATTATCCTATTCAGAAAATGGAAAATGATAAAACATCCTTCAAACAGTAACCTAGGAAAATAGTAATATCTTCTGAAGTGTGAAATCTCATTTTATTTATTATACTCCTACAGTCATATTAATAAACCAGTCGTAACATTCATACCAGGAATATACACAGCTGAGAAGAAAAAAATACTAATAATCCTTGCATAAGGCTGAATGTGTGCAACGCTTTACACAGCCTGGTCCCCTTGTATAAGCTTGACGTAAATAATCAAGATGGCCGATATCCATAACAGCCGGACGTTTGGTAGATGTCTGAGATTGAATTTTGAGGCATGCTGCTTTTGCGGAATTATAAACATTGTTCCTTGTTTGCGGAACATATTTCCATACTTGTACCCATGATTACAGCTTTCTGAAAACAATATAATGAAATACTGAAACTATATTTTATCTCGGCAGACGACGTGTTGCTGTTTGTTCACTGCTCCGACAAATGGCATTCAGCAGTCCTTCATAGCCAGGGGCTAGTAACGTCATGACCAGCGTGACGTATTTGATGACGTTTCACGTACAAACCCGGTGTAACCCTTGGTAGTTATACTGCGTTTATTGGTAATACGGCTTATGTAGAACTTGTGCGGAGAACAACCAAACAACCGTTCAACGCAAATATATGCAGCTTTTATTAGTAAGACTGCTATTGGTTACAATCCGTAACTGCATATGAAAATATTGTTTAATTTTATATTATGAGCTCTATTAGGCCTATGCTAAGTAAAACTGTCTTGCATTCAGGTCTATGTATATATAATTATCCACGTTGAGACATTCAATAGAAATTTATGGTTATTAGCAGAGACGGTCTTGTGAGAACTTGCTAAAATATATGCCACTTTCTCATTTTTTATTAGTTATTTTGCATCTTCTACTGCACATGTTTTAATTAATAATACTAATAATAATAACAATAACACTGTTTATATTATAACTGGATTGACTAATATTTAAGTAATATCGAAAAGAAAAGAAAAATAAAACTGAAGCTTTTTTCTTTCTCTCTCATACTTTGATTCAATATTAATGTGCGACCTAGCTTGCGAGGGGAAACGCACACTCGCCAGAACTGCTCATATTAACACGACCACATCAATCGATCTTCAGAAACCGTAGCTAGCGTTTTGCATGCAGCCTTAATTAAAATTGGGAAATACTAGCTTCAGATAGCCACACGACTTCAATCTCAACATTTACGAGAAGCACAGTTTAATTCATTTTAATTTTTTCTATTCAAACAAATCTGTTAACTTCAACCGATTTTTATATAAACGTTTTATAACAACACTTCCATGTAGTAGACAGTTCGCAATCGTTTTCTCGTCTTTTGTTCCTGATTAAAAATGCAGAATAAAAAAGCGAAATTATATATGTGAAAATGGTAAACAAGATTAAAGATACATAGGCGTAAACATAAGTTAATCGAATCCAATCTATTGGACTCCACGCACGGAGAACAGAACCTCCAGAAGGAGTTTTCATTTATTTATTACAGAGATCAGAGCAGCATGTGGTAAATCTATCTCCTCGATGGTAATTTAATAAGAAATTAAGGTATTCCTTGGATGTAAAAGGGCTGGGGAATTTAGCCTTCGAGTACTTTTACAGGCCGTAAATCTGTGAGACGGGATCTACGACATATAGTTCTTCCCAAAGGAGTTCGTACCTTGGACTTTTACTTCCTCAATAGTCCATCGAACTCGGCAAGATTTGAACCCAAAGAGGCTGTAATAAGGGCCAAACTTTATGATTCTGGCTGTTGTTTATATAGTGATTTCCAGACGGCACTGAAGTGTATAAATAATAGAGATAATCTAAATCCGATGGCAGTGGAAATTAGGAATGTTTTACTACCATTCACGAGACATATTTGCTTAACATGGATGAGAGGCAATATTGGAGTTGCCGGTAACGAGAGAGCCGATGCTGCTGCCAAATCCGCCGCAGTTTCGAATCTAAATTATAGCTACTCTCTTTGTCCTTATTCCTATGACCGAAAAAAGATGTGGGACCACATTAAGACTAACTGGAACAATCAGTGGCTAACCAGTGTTAAAGGAACAATTACAAAAGAATTATTTTTTTCCAAATATTGAAACCGACTTCAAAGCAAAATTGAACCAGAATTTATATTAGGCTAACTCAATTCTTGTCAGGTCATATAATTTTTTTGTGCTTACTTTGAAAGGTTTAAAATTATAAGGGGTAATGGATATTTATGTATTTGTAAAGTAAAACAGACAGTAGAACATCTACTTTTTGACTGCCCACTCTTTGAAAGGAAAAGATTTTCGTTAATAGTTCACTTACACTATTGTGGTGTAAAATATGATAAAGCACTCTTAAAAGTTTTTAGCAAGGATTGTTGTTGTAGAGAATTCCACTATTTCCTACGTCCTAGGCCTATATTTAAGAGTTTACAATAATTTTATTTAAACTTTAGCAAAACAGGCTACTCTAGTATTCAAGAAAGCAAGTACATTGCACATTGTAATTGACATAAAACTACAGCCCTAATGCATGGTGAAATAGGGCTAAAAGAAATTGTATATTAAATAAATAATATATAAATACACTACAGATTGACATATTTCATGATTGACATATTAGGATAATTAATATATAGTAAATTTGAAATAAGTGTTCACCTTATTCCCTCACATTCCTTAAAATTGCTTTAATAAATATAGCGCACAGCTTTAAAAGAGAACCAACGTGATAGATTTTATTCACAGTGTTTATTTCAGTATTGTAGAGTATTCATTTAGGCCTATGTCCATTATTTTGTGCATAAAATGTCTTTATAAAATCTCATAAGATCTTCATCAATAAAAGCAGTAGATATATGTATATATATATATTGGTATTGCGTAACAGTATTTTCCCTAATGACTGTTGTGGCCTATGTACAGTATATGTTTGTATGATTCACATTAACTTAAATTATATTTCTAGCTATAATACACCACAGTAAAAAACAACAAACAATAAAAGTGTATTCGGTGCAATGGCTATCTTGACACTGTCAAGTTTATGTGTAATATATTGTCTCTATTATCTAACTTAACATACATAGAATGTCGTCACTAAATAAAATAAAATTGTAGTTAGGCTACTCTTTTGATTGTTGTTGAGTGATGGGTCTCTTTATAATCATATGCGCTGTTATTTTGTAGCCGGATGATGCATTTCAGCACAAGGTGTGCTATCTTCAGTTCCTAAAATACACATAAGAGGAAGTTAGTCTAAAATGTTTTGTGGCTTGTCTAATATGGAACCTAATTTTGAATTTACTAACCTTGTAAGATGGAGACCTGTTCTTGCTGAGCGTTACTACATTACTGGCAGAGTTCGTCCAAGATGGCTGACCAGCTGTATGTTGATGTAGAGAACGCTCTCAATAAAATTATAACAACAACGGATCTAAGTGGAAATATGAAGAAAGAGCTTAAGAAGAACATCAGTGAAAGTGTAAGTACATTGAGGAATATATTGGTTGAACTGAGAACTAAAGATGAAGAGAAAACTAAGCAAATAAATACTTTGCAATCTGAGGTTATGAAGACTAAAGCTGACCTCATAGCTAGCCAGAATGAGAGAATGAGAAGGGGACAACTAGCGACATCTGTTGGCAGCACTAATGGCACATCTCGTCAGCTTCTTCCATCTAGCGGCGCTAACGCGAAGCTTTACTCAGAAGCTGTGGGAAACATGGTAGGGAGGAAATTTAAACTCACGGCCAGAGGTAAAAATGAAACGCAGGAAGACATTAAAGACCTTATCAAATCTAATATATTCCTAACGGAGATGAAAGTGGGAATAAACACCTTCAAACGCCTTAGGGACGGACGGGTGCTAATCGAGGCCCGAAACAAAGAAGACATAGAGAAAGTCGCACAGTGTATCACCGAGAAATGCGGAGATAAAATAGAAGTCAACGTACAAAAACTAAGGAAACCTCGCGTGGTGATATACAACATACCGGAAGAAGTATCAATGGAAAACATAGAGGGAACAATTCTGGCTCAGAATCCAGAATTTAACTTGACTTCAGGCGACATTGTTCCCAAATTCATATATCACAACAAAAAGAAGTATCGGAACGTAATCATTGAGGTGGATGCCACGACGAGAAGAAAACTCCTTCAAAATAAACTAAAACTTGGATGGCTAATCTGCAACGTAGCAGACTACGTGTTTGTAAACCGCTGCTACAAATGTAGCAGATTTAACCACAGGCATCAGGAATGCAGAGGAGAAGAAACATGTCCTTTATGTGCTGGCAGCCACAAACTGCGAGAGTGCAAGGCAAGTAAGGACGAGCACAAATGCATTAACTGCTCAATATACAATAAGTACAATAAAAGTGAAAAGATCCCAGAGAACCATTCTTCTCTGGATAAGAATTGTCCTAGTCTTCAGGCCGTTATAAGGAAATACCAAGAAAACACTGACTACTAGAATGGCTGACACAAACACGCCTAACAGCATTAATCCTACTCAATTGCCCAGAAATTCAATTAAAAATATTCAGATTAGGTGCAGTCAAATAAACTTACAGCACTCCAGAGTAGCGACAGACAGTCTAATGACCACAATAGAAGCATTAAAAACAGACATAATCTTCGTTCAAGAGCCTTATGTAATAAACAACAAGATTGCTGGAATATCTAAGAAATATAGAATATTCTCGTCGGGCGCCGAAAGAAGCCGGGCTGCTATAATAATAACCAATGCAGGCATCGATGCATTACTAATAAATGAACTTTCAAACGAAGACACGGTTTTCCTGGAAATAAAATATAACGGATCAAAACTGTACGCAACAAGTGTCTATCTCGACATACTGAACGATCTAACAACCAACATCTTAGAACTAGAGCTGCTGCTAAAATACGCACAGGGAGAAGGAATAATAATTGCAATGGACAGCAACTGCCGATCCACAACTTGGCATGATACAATAACAAACTTCAGGGGCAAAATCCTAGAAGAATTCATATCAAGCAGGCACCTACATATACTAAATGAAACTAGTGAAAGCACCACATTTCGCAATAGACAGGGGAAAAGCAACATTGACTTGACGATAGTCAACAACCAACTGCTGCCATTATTAAGTAATTGGATAATCAGCGAAGAAGAAACATGCTCTGACCACAGTCTCATACAGTATAACATCGGAGTAGAAGATGCCTCAAAACACGAGTACCAACATACTACAGTAAGATTTATAGTAAGAGAAGAAAAATACCCTGATTTCGATACAAATCTTGCACAAGCCATAGCAAAAACATTCAATTTTATAGACTATAATGGAAACATCGAAGAACTAGATAACAACTTATCTGCTCGAATTAAAATACATCCTGATCTCGATACACTCATTGATATATTCTCGAATACTCTGCAAACAGCTTGCAAGAAAACATTCAAATACCACAAAGCAAAGACCTCTTCAGTTAATCATAATTCTGTGCCGTGGTGGAATGACACCCTTACAATTATGAGGAAGAAAACTAACGCTCTACGTAGAAGATACCAAAGGACCAAGAACAACGAGGAATTGAGAGAAAGCCGCAAACAACAGTATCTAGATGGGAAAAACAGGTATCAGACAACAATCAGACGAGCAAAGTTCGATTCCTGGAAAGAATATTGTAATGCTGCATCGCCGATAAACCCGTGGAACAATGTTTACAAGCTTGCTTCAGGAAAGATAAGGGACAAGACGATAATTACAACTCTGCAAAAGCCAGACGGCTCCAAAACATTAAATTTTCAAGACACGCTAAACTACATGATAGAATATTTCACCCCAGAAGACAAACGAGAGGATGACACTGAATATCATGAACATATAAGGAGAACAGCAGCAGAACCAATCGATACATGTGACGATAGACAATTCAACCAGGAAGAGATAAAGCAAGTCATAGAAAGCTTCAACAACAAAAAGGCGCCAGACAACGATGGAGTTACAAGTGACATTTACCTTCGTATCTTCAAAACCTTTCCGAGAAGCGTCACAACAATATATAACGAATGCCTAACGAGAGGAATCTTTCCCAGAATTTGGAAAGAGTCAAAAATTATTCCAATCATAAAACCAGGTAAGGAAGACAGTGCGGATCCATCTAAATTTCGTCCGATTAGTTTACTCAACGTGGGTGGAAAAGTTCTAGAAAAGCTACTCATCACGAGAATTATGCACCACATAAACATAAATAACCTGCTGAATAAAAATCAATTTGGCTTTCTACCTCAAACGAGTACTACTGACGCAGCGGTCGAAGTAAAGAACTTCGCGGAGGCGGGACTAAAAAAGGGCAACGTCCTAATAATGGTAAGCCTTGATGTGAAAGGTGCCTTCGACGCCGCATGGTGGCCTGGAATCCTTAAGAACCTCAAGGACATGAGATGCCCTAGGAATCTCTATAATCTATCCCGAGACTACTTCAACCAAAGACACGCAGCGATGTCCACAAATACCGCTGTAGTCCAGTGAAAGGTAACTAAAGGATGTCCACAAGGATCCTGTTGTGGACCAGGATATTGGAATATCCTTTACAATTCACTGCTGAATGTAGAATACACCGCTCACACGAAAACAATAGCATTTGCCGATGATCTCTTGCTGATTGTACAAGGAGAATCAATCAGAGAAGCCGAAAATTTCACCAATATAGAACTACACAAAATAACAAACTGGGCAGAAAATAACAAAATCAGCTTTAACGAACAGAAAACTAAAGTTATGCTACTGACTCGAAGAAAACGAAGAGAAGATAAAGAAATAAGAATTTACCTTTATAACTCAAAACTTGAACAAGTTAATTCCTTAAAGTACCTAGGCATCATATTCGACTACAAATTAACATTTAGAGAGCATATTGATTATATAACTGAAAAATGTAGAAGACTGATATTTTCCTTGTCCAAATCGGCAAGAATTAACTGGGGACTGAAAAGTGGGGTGTTAGAAATAATATATAAAGGTGCGATTCTACCACTCTTACAGTATGCTGCTCCAGTGTGGTACAAAGCCTTGGATAAGATGGCCAACAGAAACAAACTGCTTAGAGTCCAAAGATTAATCAATGTAAGGATAGCGAAAGCCTTCCGCACGGTATCAAACGAAGCGCTTTGTGTAATTACGGGCCTAAGCCCTGTCACACTTAGAATAGAGGAAGCTGCTCAACTCTACGAAGTCATGAATGGAATAGGAGAAGAGAGGTATAACTTATATCATGATCAAGAACCAAAAGACTGGCCTCACCCTTCTGACGCGCTAAGGATCTGTGAGGAAGAGGCAGAAGAACCGAAGCTGGAAATATTCACAGACGGCAGCAAAAGTGCGGACGGAGTGGGTTCAGGCGTAGCAATCTTCTTTGGCAATGATGTGAAGTTCCAAGGCAAATACAGACTAGACAAAGTATGCTCAAATAATCAGGCGGAGCAAATGGCAATACTCAAAGCCCTAGAACATATACAAGACAACGCATATGGAAACCAGACAGCAGTAATACACACAGACAGCCAGATAACCCTAGACTCCATTAAAAACCCAAGGAACCACAAAACACTTATAGAAAATATCCGTAAGCAAGCAAGATTACTGGAAAATAAAAACTGGAAAATTCACTTCAGATGGATAAAGGCACAAGTAGGTCACCATGGCAACGAACTTGCAGACCATTTGGCAAAGCAAGCTGCAAGGGACATGAACTTAGAGGTATGTTATAACAAAATTCAAAAAAATGACATTTTGACAAAACTGCGAGAAAAGTCCTTATCCAGATGGGAGGAAGACTGGAGCAAAACAACAAAAGGAGAAGTAACAAAGTCATTCTTTCCTACGGTTAGAAGCAGACTAAAACTGAAATTGAACTTGACCCCAAACCTGACAACATTCTTAACAGGACACGGCAGAATAAGAAGTTATTTCCAAAGATTCAAAATTATGGAAAGTGCCGAGTGCGTGTGTGGGCTAGGTGACCAAACAGTGGACCACTTGATATTTGATTGTACAAAACTAAAATCTCAGCGAGAAGCTTTTAAAACAAGTGTAACAAGAAGTGGGCTGGCATGGCCAATAAGCAAAGATGGAATTTTCAGAACACACAAAAGAAGCTTTTTAGGATTTGTGAATAAATTAAATATGCAAGAACTAAGCGAAACCGTTTAGGGAAGTGTTAATATAAATATAAGAGTAAATAGTAGTAATAACATAAAATATGTAACAATTAAGGCATTATAAAGTAGTATATTACGAAGTGCTAATCAAAGAGAATGATAAAATAGTAAGATAGTATTAGTTAACGTAAAATCACAACAACAAATAAAATGAACAGTTTAGAGTAGTAATAAGTAATGCAATAGGATATTATCTGAATTGTAAATAGTAAATTCTAAGTGATTATTTAAAAATAATAATAATAATAATAATAATTCGAGTAGTAATAAGTAATGTACTAGGATATAAGTTGAATTGTAATTTTTAATGGTTAAAATAGTAATAGACTACTAATTAACGTAAAAATCATAATAATTACAATGAACAGTTTAGAGTAGTAATAAGTGGTATATAATAGGGTATAAGTTGAAATGTAAATAGTAAATTGTAATCTATTGATAGGAAAACAAGTGTAAATAATGTAAACAGTGCATGTAGTATTACGACTGTAATGAGACATGCTGCCAATAAATCTGAAAAAAAAAACCTACATTACTGGCAGATTAACCTTTGGTCAGTATATTTACGGACAGGGGGTGCGTTCAGACAGGGGGGTTATATGCTGTTTTCGTTAATTATCTTCTGTTTGTTTCTATACATTTCTAGCGACTATAACGTACGATACTTAGTCTATGTCCTTGTTTTCTCTAATGTGTGATTTCTAAAGTACAGTATGTTCTAGATTACTGAGCTGGTGTACTTCGTTGAGCAGGTGTTTAGCATATGCTGACTTTAGTTGTTCTGTTTGTAATCCAATGTGTGTTTTGTAAATCTCTTTCTTAATTTTCGTCCCGTTTGACCTATGTATACATTTTCACAGTAAGAACATTTTAATTTAAAACCCCAGTGTTCCCGCTCCCACGGTAGCTCGCAGGCGAAATAGGGAAGACGGGGAAACCTCTCCGATTTGAAGGATGCAACACTAAGTCAGGTTCAAATATATTTATTGAGCCCCTTGATGAGAAACAAAGAGCACAATGGACAAAAAATGAGAAATAGACCCTTTTTAAACACAAGATGGAATTTTGATATCTTGCTTTACATGAATGAATTCCTCTTCCGAGCGGTGCCGGAGAAATGCTGAAACATTGATGATATCAAGGGGAGGCGACTTAGCAAGCTCCTTCTGGATAATAAGGCATGCTTGCCTTACAAGACTGGTGAATGACTCGGAGGACCAGAGCAATTATTTATAGTCGAGCTTGCTCAAACGACTGAATAAGAATTTCACTTTGCTTGAAATCATTTTCAGCAATTATTTTAAAGTCGGCTTGCTGCAACGACCGAGAAGAAGACGAACTTTGATATGATGCTTCATCACTGCAACTAATATTAAGCATTCATTTAATATTAACTTCACAACAGTACTTACAGTAAATCCTTGTTACTTAATGAGTTGCACATTCAAGCCCATTCGGTTTGAACAGGGAAGTGAAAAACTTGGATTCACACGTTTTTAATCGAATCACAAAATAAATGACTTTGATGAAGATATTAATTGCGTCTCTGCAATAACTGGGCTGGAAATACTTCAATTCCCAGCACGGCAATAAACACTAGATTCAGTATTCTGAACTGAATAAACCAGCATGGCGAATGCTTCGAATAAGAGTGAATGAAATGTTAAGAAAAGAATGACAGACGTCACGACATGTGACATAAAAGCAAGAATCCCATTGGCCAAGAATACAATAAATAAATCAATCTTGGAAATAAATCACATAAGTTACATTAAAATACTAGAACATAAATAAGAGAATTAATAGCATTACTTTAAAACTGAATTGTTTCCTTAAAAACACAAAATTATGATTAAAATATACTAAAAATAATCAGACTGAAACTTTGGCTTGGAGATTATAGACATGACTATCCAAAAATGAAAGAAGCGACAGTCAATTGTTTTTTCTGATGAGAATTGATGGGAAGATAGAACAAACCAGACAATAAACATATTTAAAATTATATTGAAAGCACAAAAAATAAAAGAAGCGAAGTCAACACGCCTGTTGCCATAGCAACACGGCGAAAGACCTCGCGAAAACAGCTGACGCCTAAATCCGGCAAACTACGAATGCTAGACGGAACACCCGGTGTCATTAAATTTGCCTGTTTTGTTGTTATCTACGTCATGCATTTTATTTCTTAACTAATTGCTCGTTTTCTATCCTATTTTAAAGTTATTTTGTTTTAGTATTTTTGTTAGTTGGTGTATAGGTAGAAGAAAAAAGCGGACCGACTCTTGTAGCTGATTTCAGAGCCTTGTGATACGTAAATAAATTTAAGAGATGTAACGGAAACATTTGTTTTCACAAGCAATGCAAATTCCGTGAAATTATTTCTCGATTCAAGCAATTTATCGACACTAGAACAAATTTCAATACATTCCCTGCTATCCTGTGAATGCCGCTAGGTATACGCAGTGGCTCATATCGGCAACTTAAATATTTTAGTCGGTCCGCTTCCCCCCCCCCACCTGTACCATATTGTCTGTATAGGTGAAGTGTCGTACATTTTGTTATTTTTATCGTTTTGTATTGGAGTTAGTTGACTGATTTCATTTCGCATTCTGTATAAAGCTTTTTCTGTTTTTTTTTTTTCAGTAAGGATAAGATCACATTCTTCTTGTAGCCGTTGTTATTTGCAATTTGTATGGTCGTGTTTAGTTCTTTGTTGTATTGATTTTTATTCATTGGAATATTCAACATTCTTTAGATCATTCTGTTGAAAGCCGCCATTTTTGGGAATATGGGTGATATATTCACCATTAATCACAGTCTGTAAAGGTGGATTTCCTATAGATATTAAATGCGAGCTTATTGTTTTCTCTAGTAATACTAAAGTCAATTTCATTTAATGCTTCTTAATGTTCTAATTCATGTGTAAAGACCAGCTCGGTATTGATATTATTTAAATCTTCCAAAATATAATTTATTTTAGTTTTTCGAAAATTATGAAAATTTCATACGAATCTGTGATATGTATTTATATTATGTTTAATGATTAAGTTGTGTATTTAGTTTTCTTCGATGTTCTGAAGGTATATTTCTGCTATGGTTCCGGACAGCACATCTCTTCCTTCTTTCTGCATATATATCTTCCGGTTCAAATTAAAATAATTTTTCGGTTAATCTGACCATTTGCTCAATGTTCAGACAGTTTTCTTTGTCTTGTAGCAAATTATTTTTAATTATTTTCAAAGTTTGTTTAATGGGAATATTTGTGTATGTGACATTAAAATCTGATTGTTTTAAGTGTTACATGTTTTGCTTTATTAATTAAGTCCAGTGAATTTTTACTGTACATCTATTGTTCTGAAGGCTCTTCATTATGACCAAATATTTCTACCAGAGATAGAAAATCTAAATGTAGGCTACACGACATCAAATTCACTTGCTTAGATTTGCATCTTTGCTCACCTACAGCATCTATAATTGGCCTAAAAAAATAAGAGATTGCATATACAAACACCTCTGTGCTCTTATGCGGGACAATTTTGTAATTAATGCTGCATCAATAAATATTTCTTTTAATGGGCTTAGTGAGTTCTGACATTGACGTGTACTAAATTCATTTTTTAAATCCAATTAGAATTCTTAACTCTGTTTACTTGTAAAAACACAGTAGCGTTAAGCCCAGCCAAGAGTGTTTCGCACATTGACTTCCCTGCATGATAGGCTCTGTATGAGAAGTATTTTGGGCAAGGAAGTCCCTTATTGTCGAATTAAATAAAAAATAAGATCTCAAAGATTCGTTACTATGGAGTCAATGCTAACATCTCAGGAAATAAGATCGGAAATGGAAGCAACTCTCAAAGTAAATTAAATAATAAATTTATTAATGTCAAATTCTGTAACTGTTCAGCTCCTTTACTTCGACACTACTTTTTTTTATGATTTCCTTAGGACTACCTGGGAGGTTAGGTTAGAGTAGATCATAGTAATGGACCCACAAATATTCGTATTTTATTTTACTTGCTAATATTGACTGCCTCCATCGAAACGTTTTGAATACAGAGTACACTATAGTCCTACACACATATGCCAAAGAACCAATGTCGTGAGCCATTCGTACAGGATATGCTTTAATTTAATATACTCAATGTTCTTCAATGAGTGTATTTCATGAGATACCTCAATAAATTAATTGTATAAAATACGCGTAACATTAAATAAGAATAATATTAATCTTGATTGTTTGGACAACTTTATGACGGTTTTGTTTTGAGATACTGTACTTTAAAAAAAATACAAATCCAAACAACCTTCAGAGACCTTTTCTAGAAGTTGTATTATACGGTGAAGTTTATTCCATACAATTCCATACTCTTTTTTTATTAAATCCATTAGAGACATTGTTAGAAAAGTTGACTGTTTTGCGGAAAGTAGGCTATCTTAAATATTTTAATAACAGAAACAAACTTTCGGGCAGCAGGGCATAAAAGAGAGAGGCAGACTGACAGCTAGATGAAAAATGTTAAATGATTTTTCATTTAATTCACGATCATTATACTTTAACTTTACTGCGCCTGTAAGAAAGAGTAAAAGCAATGAATGTGTAAAAATTACAGCATTAACATCTCTCACCTGAAAGAGTGCGATCCTCATGGACTTGTCGAGGCTTGGGTAGAGTCACCTGCTAAACTTATATTATTTGAAGACACATTTAGTATTTTTTTCAAAGGGATTAAAAAGTAGTCACTAGCAATCTAACAGTTGTTTGCAGTCGACTAATACAAAATACACAGTTTTAATCCCTTAAAATAATATAATTCTCTTGAGTGTATATTTAACGTTTATTATGCATGCTTCAAACTTAACTACATGCACAACATCCAACTGTAAAGTTCTGCTATTTTATCGCCAACGGGGGATTCCTGTGTTATGTAGTTGAAAAATAAACTTCAGTGAAAGGATTAAAATATACTACTGCGTTCAAAAGAAGGGCTTTGGGATATACGACTCAAAGTACGCAGGTTTGGAAAGCCATTGACTGTAAAAGTAATTATCCAGCGATGCAGTGTTAATTCTCTAGTTGGTGAATATCTAAACTAATTTCAATATTAAAGCCTCTTACTAAGTTCATAGTATTATTTATAATATAATGGGTAAAATACATACAGCATGTGTTTAATGAGCGAGTTTACTCTTTGTTAAACTGTGCTGCACTACTACGAGTTACAATCTAAATCTATCCCAGTTACTTTATATCCTAATAAAGAAAGTAATCAAAACAAACACCAGAGAAAAATAAAGGCGTAGGAAGTGGTAAGAAGCAAATTTATTGGAGGTTGAAACCGGGATGGTTAGGGTAACGCGCACAGTATTATCTCGTGAAGTTGTAGAACATTGGTAGAATTGACCTTCACAAGTTAAGAACTCTTGTTTATATATTTTTTAATATTTAAAACACTATATGCTACTACACATACAACTTTCCTTTTGTAACTGTTGTGGTGATGTGCGATTTACGACAAAATTGGTTAGATGCCAAATTAAAAGTGTAGTTCGGTAAATTTTGCTATCACTCGGAGAAGCTAATTTCACAGTAACGCGATTCTTTTTCAATGATGTCTTTTGTAGTAAAAGCCTTGAAATAGAACAAGCAAGAGATATTCATGAAAGGAAGACACTATAATCAGTACTATCGCTGGATTACGTAAGTTCTTGGGCTCACACCTTGTTTCTAAACAGTTAAAACATAGATATAAAAATGGTTGGTTATTGTACCGACTTTAATACATTTTATTGTAGGTAATATTCTGACAGTGGAAAAGTACCTAGAGCAACAATTTTGCCACACCGGGGGCGGCTCGCGAAGGGAGACTGGAGCTGCAGCCCCTCCAGATATTGTCATATCTCAGATTTGCAATAGCCTATGGCGGAGAGTAGAGCCGTACACCCCGTCGTATTCATTTATGACAGGTTAAAAGTCCGAAACATTTTTTTTGGGGGGGGGGGGGAAGACATACAGCTTTCTTTGAAATTCATAGGTGAGAAATAGATGAATTTCATTATTTCTTTTCCAAGCAATGAATTGCCCTAAAATCTTGCAATCTGACATACTCTTTATTGACTACTTCTACAATTTCATACTATCTTCAAAACTGTTCAAACTGTTACAGTTGTGGGTAATTACCGTTACAAAATGGTAGCCACGTTTCGTGCACTAAAATGCCGTTTCCGTGATAATTTCCACAAATGGCAATAATTTTGAGTATTTTTTCTATCTATTTGCAAACATCATATGAACAACATCTTTGGAATATCTAAAGTATAAATATTTTTAAAAGCTAAATTTCTTAAATAATATATATATACCGTATATATATATATATATTTCAAAAATAAAATATTAATGTTAAATGAATGATTAAAGGAAGGGTAAACTAAAAAAATACCATTTTCTTATTTTAATCTCATCGCACGGAGCTTTGAATTACGAAACGAATGGTGATCTCGTGAACTTCAGGTGCCCAATATTACGCCTTGTACGGGTGAAGTGAAAAGCTGCTGTGACGTCACACCTGACTAACTCGCTAGCAGGACAACAGCTGCTGTAATGCTCGCGCCTGTGTTTCTAATACACCACCAAGTCTCATTTGTGTTTGTTGTTGACAGAGATGCCTGCAATGTTACCTTCTAAGGACAAATCTCGGTATTCACAAATTAATATCACACGAAAAGAAAATGACAAAGAATTATTGAAAGAATTGCAAGGAAGAAAAGAAAATACGGAATGGTGTAAATGTGGGCTGTGTATACATATGAAAACGGGCCACGAAAGTGTGTGTTGTTGGGACTGTGAAGTAATTTGTGAACAGAAGGGGGTTGTAGACTGTATAACACGACATTGCTCATTCGATAGCGTTATTATAAATAAAGATACACTAGTTGCCAGGCGTTATCAGTTAATACTTAGATCTAATACAGTTCAAAAACAAAATATTTTTTCAAGATACGAACAGAGTCACATTCAGATTCAGAATCATCTTTTGCGGTAGTAGAAATTTCTGAAATGCTAAAAGAGCTATCTAATCCAAATCACAATTTCTAGAAGAAACATTCAACATTGACATAAGTATCATTTCCTAGTTCACACTGAACGCCTACGCTGTTAGAAACTGAATTTTCGTCATAAATACTAGATTCCACATTCATGATTTGTCCATTCCCGGATACTGAAGGATTACTGTTCAAATCTTGCAATAACTCTCTCATTTCCTTCTTCCTCGAGTACGACGATTTTCTTTACTTCATTGGCGGTGTTTCAGATTTCCCACGCAAAAGAAGTGATGGCACAGCACTTCTTTTTTAAACAGATTGCGGGGTTTCTCCAGATAACTGTTTTCGTAACTGTACCGAAAGCTCGGTATCATTTTCTTCAAAATGTTGTAAACAAACCGTACTGTATTTAGTAGGAACAAATTTTTCTCGTTTTATTTTTATCAGCCATTGCTTATTTACGTTCGGATGACTTATCTCTGTTGGGAAATCGATGAAAAGATATTTTAAGTGTGTTATCACTCTTCGACGATGAGTTTGTACACCCCACAACACAACAATAAACCATTGTTTGAACAGATACTCACTAAAAAACTGTAACAGTAGACAGAATACTGTGAAATGTCTTTCACCGGGCGAGACTGAGCCAAGCCTTCGTCAAGCGTGACGTCACGCGCCCATCGCTTTACAATAAATATATTCGTTTTGTGATTAAATGTGAAGGTGTAAAACATTTCTAACAGTGAATATCATTTCTTAAAAACATTTTCTTTCAATCCGTATGAAGAAAATGATACTGAATTTTTAGTTTACTTTTCCTTTAAAGATAATGTTGTTTATATGATTTTAAAAAACACATAGAAAAATAGTAACTCAGAAATATTGATATTTGCTGAAGTTATCAAGGAAACCGCATTTCAGTACATGAAACGGGGCTGCCATTTTGAAATGATAATTACCCGTAACTGTAACCGTTTGATTAATTTTTAAAATAGTATGCAATTATTGTAGAAGTAGTCAATATAGAGTAGTCTATGTCAGATTGCAAGATTGTAGAGCAATTCATTGCTGAGGAAAAAAATAATGAAATTCACCCATTTCTCACCTATGAATGTCACCGAAAGCTGTATGTCCCCCCTTAGAGAATACCCCTGGGAAAGACTTCCCATCCTTGCTACTAATATGATTTTATTTTCCTTTGACTCCGTCGTAGGTTATGGCTTCATTCAGTACAACTTTTGACCTTCAATATGTGTGGTGTGCGTATGAGAGAGAGAGAGAGAGAGAGAGAGAGAGAGAGAGAGAGAGAGAGAGAGAGAGAGAGAGAGAGAAAGAGAAAGAGAAAGAGAAAGAGAAAGAGAAAGAGAAAGAGAAAGAGAAAGAAAAGAAAGAAAGAGATAGAGAAAGAGAAAGAGGGAAAGCGAAAAAGAGAAAAAGAGATAGAGAGAGAGAGAGAGAGAGAGAGAGAGAGAGAGAGAGAGAGAGAGAGAGGAGAGCTACTCTGAGTGACGAGATTTCATTTGAGGCCATGACCAGGGACTTCCTGTCATGTTAAAGCATAAATTCTATAAACATATGAAAGAAGACTGCATAGTATCCTTGATTCCAGGTCATAAAACTTTTCTAACAGTAAACGACAAGTAATGAATTTTGTTATTATTATTTCAAGAATTTTTAATTGCATTTTACCCTTGGAAAAGAATCCTAAAGCTGGAAAAAAATTCCTTTATCCTACTTCATTACTATCAACCTAATAAAGAAGTAGTATTATTTCACTAAAATTAAATAAAGTAATGTGGAGAAGTGATGAAACTACGACAGTACAAATAAATTTGTCCTCTACGTAGCAATATTAACTATAAATGTTAATGCATTATTACACGTAATTATAAATTCACGACTCTATGTATAGGATAACGACATTACGGAAATATTAAAAGTCACTTATAAATAGAAGGATGTAAAAGATAGTTTCTAGCGCACTGATAAAGTAAGCAGACTCCATTTATTTTAGGAATAAAATATAATAACTAAACAGCATAGCAATCTTAATAAGAAAAAACTTTATAAATGGTTACGGTAGTTTTTAGAACCAAGCAGTAAGCTATGGCATGATTTGGTAACTCAAGAAGCCTACTTATTCAGCAAACACAATAGCAAGGGTTTGAGTTATAAGAGATTCAAGCTCCAGGCAGCATATTCGCAACTAAAACCGCAGACGGCATGTAAATAAATCTTTTGAGTTCGGTAGATTAATGGTTCCTAATCCCATCCCAACTACCAATTCTTCGTGATATCGATATAAAAAGTTTCCCAATACGTTACTTTTATGCCCCAGGGTCTGTCACTGCAGCTATCTGTAGAGAGTCTCCTCCTAATCTACGAGGTAACTTGTTAGACATGAGGGAGTAATAAGAACTGGATTCTAGAAAAGAATGTGGGTGTGTAGATAAAATGTAAAAAAGTTGTGTTTACGGGAAATTTATTTTGGACGTCAAATCTGACGAATTTAGGTAAAGAAAGCTGATCAAAAGAAAAATTCATACAGACAAAATGATCTTTATGTTATAAAAATCAGTTCGAAATCTATAGTTCCTACGATTTTTAGATTCCCTCAGTCCAATCCCTACCCGGAAATTCGGACGAGGGACTATTTTACCACCCGAGAATTTTTACAATGACAGGAACCATAAATCATGCAAGGTTTCTTAACAATATTTGTTTAATATTATGAGAGGTTATTAACCTCCATAAACTGGAGGCCGTAACCTCTATCCGAAACCTGAGGACGCGCCATGCTGAGGAGACAAGACCCACCCCTTATATATATATAATATATTATAAATATTATACAATAAAATAATATATTATATAATAATATAGTATATTATATAATAATATAATAATATATTATATAATATATTATATTATATAATAATATAATATATTATATAATATAATATATTATATAATAATAATAATATATATGTGTGTTTGTGTATAGCCTACATATAAGTGTATATACACACACACCCATATATAAGTTATATACGAAGCATGGCGGAGATTCCTTCCGTTGGAACGAATTTCAACAAGACTGTCCATGACAAAGTTCATTAAAATATACGATTTGCTTTATTGCACAAGCTTTACTACTGAAGCTTAGTCATGATAAAATTATAATGTTAAATACAAAAGTTAAATGAAATAAAATTGAATAGAACACCATGAAATCCGATGTTCAAATGATTTTAAAATTAATAGAGATGTCACCACAATTTTCCACTGTGTGTCCGCGTGTGCAAGTTACCAATGACGTTTAATTAAAACCGTCCTATCTAAGCTGCCACTAATTTAGTACTGATTCCTCCCCACTATATATGCCCCTTTACATTTATAAACCGTGTTATTTTGTAGATTCTATTGCTGGTCTTGTCAATTTCGTGTCATTTATCAGTATGGAAATTAAATAGGCCTAGCGCTAAGGAGTAATTATGATTAGGCCTACTTAAGAAACGCGAGAGTTGCGTTTTGAAAATAGAATAAAAACATCGATGCTACCAAACAATTTAGAGTTAATCATTATATTTTGGTTTCTACTTAAAAAGCGTATGCCATGTGGATTTATACAGTTAAACCCCTAGATTATAAATGTATTATGTTACTGGAGGTGACTTTATTTATTCATTTTTTTATATATTTTATTTTTATTTTTTTTTACTTAGAAGTCGTTTTCCACATGCAGCAGTAACAACAGTTATTCAATAAAGTTTCTGTATATGGTACCCAGATTCTAAAACGAAGGCGGAGAATGCATATTGATGTAATTTTCACTGTGGTGCTCTGAATGCAAGATTGACGATAGCCTGTAGGCCAATAGGCATATTCAAAATTCAGCGTACTATGTTATATTGAGCGGCACGGATCATTTTCTAGTATAACATAGGCAGTAACATTTTTATGAAGGGCCTCATGTGGACTCTGAGCAAAACCGCTTTCAAACTAATCAAGTTAAGTAGTGCAAGCTTAGTGAGAACTTGGAAATATAACCTCTGCATTGAACTGCCAGTTCATAGTGAAGCATACTGGGAGGTTCACAGAGATTCGGATTCTAGGTTAAGCTGCAGGTCCCCAACGCTGAAATGCCAGCTTCATTGGTCATCAGGCTACAATATACTCAAGGTGAAAAGTTAGCTACCACCTTCACGATTATTCATTAAATGATTAATCAGGGCCGCAATTAACAAGCCTAGGCAATACATTTAATGTGATTTGATATTTTTGCGAAGATAGTTACAGTTAAGGATGCCGTCACGGTGGCTCATGCTTAGCGCGTGGGCCTGGCATGCTAGCGGTCCCGAGTTCAAATCTCGGGGCTGGCGGGCGTGTCATTTGTGGTGGACAAAGCCGTGACCTTTGGGGGTTTTTCTCGGGGATCCTCCCGTTTCCCCCTTCATTCATTCCACCAACACTCTCCACTTCAACTTCCTTTCCCCCCTCATTATCATCCCGTTCCCCTTTACTGGTTTTCGGGCCAGCTCCTGCTGCAGACTCTGCTGCGGGCCTCCCCCGTCCTGCCCCGCTGCTTGTGGTCAAGAGTTGCTGGTGGTGTACCGTGCCTTTGGGGCTCTCAGAGGGACCCTGGGTTAGTGGCGCATGTCTGGTTGTGCCGCGCCTAGGGGGCTCTTGTACGAGGGACCCTGGGTACGGTGCACGTGGAGTGGTACCAGGTCCTTGTTGGATGTAGGGGAGCTCCGTGGGGGCTTGTGGTGGAGTCTGTTGACTGGGGGGCCTTAGGGCATGCACATCATTCGTTTCCTAGGGGGTGGGCAATGGGCCCGCCTATGTGGCCTCCGTCCGCGAGCCCGTCAGGGCTCAGCCCCTGAACTATACCTATACCTATACAGTTAAGGATTGAGCGAATTGGAGCATAGAAAACATGGCCTATATTGTTTTGCATTTGCTGTAATGTCATTAGATTATGGATAGCTAATTATAACATTTTACTGTTTACAAGCAATGGATGTTTATAAAAAGAACAAAAGAAACAAACCTCACCACAGCTCCTTAAGGGGGAATTGAGTAATATTTTAAAAATATATTTATCGTGTACTATAAGTTGCAACTTACTTAAAATATCAAGTAACATATTATTCTTTCTGAGTAATGACAAATTTTCTAATGCACCACCCGCCACAATTAAGAAAGCAGAAGCATTAGACATATTATTCATTATTTTACATTCAGTGTGTAGGCTACATCATTTCGAAGTTATTCATTGAAGTGGAGGCTACTTCTTGCAGCAAATGAATAGTTCTTTACACACGGTTTTGGCTCTTTGAAAATAAATTATCGAAATCAGAATTCTAACAAATCAGTAAAATCAATAATCTGGAAATTCCCATGTACTGAAATTCAGTGTACAAAGACTACTAACTAACAAGTAATTTATTATTATTACTATTATTATTATTTTATCTCTTGCGCATGGAAAATACTATCTCTACATTCTGAAAGACCTAAATGCAGGAATCATACATTCAAAGTGTACCTTATTTTCTTGCTTTATGGGTCAGACACAAATTTGTTCTCCATAAAGTGTCGTCGGATTTGTTTTCCTGATTATTTTGATGGAATTTCTTCTCCAGACCTATGCCTCAAAATGTCTAAAATATTTATTAAAATTCCGAAAACCAAAGCATTTCCTTAATGTACCCTATGTATTTTCAAATGCTAAACATTCGTTAAAAATCTGATTCTCTATTGCAGCGTTTCTCAACCTATGGTCCGCGAAGATGCTGCAGATGGTCCGCAGACATAATTAAAAATATCATAAAGCAAGTGGAAAGTAAAGAAGACAAATTCTTTTACATATTTCGTTATAATGACCTATAATTAATACCCCAAATATTAAGAATATAGGCCTTCTTTTAAAAATGGGATGTAGGCCTAAAATTAGGGGTCCGTAAATTTTTTTAGACATTTTAGAGGTCCTCGGGTTCAAAAAGGTTGAGAAACGCTGCTCTATTGCGTTCAGCAAGCTAGATCGATGAATCAGTTGTCATACAAAACAAATCCAGCAAATCCTGACTGTAGCCTAGCAGAATTTTTACTTTAATTTCTACGAACTTCTCTAATTCTCAATATATTCTCACTTGAATTGTATTACAAATTTAAAAGTATTTATATTGTTAATCTCATTATTCAGTCTCATCTCCATGATGAACTCAATAAATTAGCACTAATTGTTATTAACATTACTGATTATTTTTAACAGAAATTTATCAATTTGTTTCCTGTATGATTTCCAGGAACATGGACGATGTTTTTTAGAAGCTGCTCCTCTCTGGAATACAAACAACGCCATTATCGGAGCAATAATTCACCATTCTGTTTTATTAACACAGAGGGGTGGCAATGAAATTATGCATTACAAATCTCTATGCCGGTGTTAGTTACAATGGATAACCTAAAATATGAAAACATATTTACGATCAAACTGTTGTACTTCGACTATGCGATATATCCCAACAATCTCAGTATGTACAGTTTTATAAATTACAAAATTTTATCTTAGACCCGGCATCATGAGTCAGCGAATTTAAAAACTAAAATAATCAATCTATACTTTTGTAGTGTACAACTAACTTCAGTAAGCTAATTTCTCAATTCTTTAACTATACTTTCCACTTGTAGGATATGAAGTTAAATAAAAATAGAAAAGCTTCAAAAACTGTGATAACGGGGTCCTTCCAACTAGCCTCCATTTTAGAGAATGTTTGAAAAACTGCTTTCTTTAGGCCTATGTGTGCAATCTGCAGATAAAGTTTGAGTGTTTTCAACCTAAATTCATGACATAGAGCCTATGTATCTGGCAGATACATATTAAGGTTAATGCAGGCCCTTAGTCTATCTACTCTTGGTCAACAAGGGATTATACTTATCAATTATATAAGCTGCAGTATAACCCCATGGATAAATGACCATAAAACACACCAACTTAATAATTATATTACAAATATCGAATGTTCAGTTTAAAGAACGAAACACAGTATACGAATTTTCTGGGTAGCAGGTTAATGTAAGCTCATAGATTCAGCGTCATATCATTGCAAATTATAGAACCGGGTTCTTCTTACATAGGAGAATCAATTCAGGCATTAAAAAAGTAGAGTATATTAATGATAGGCTTTCTTACGTTATTTTAAGAAGACTATGGTGTGACATATTTATGAATTTTCATGCACCAACAGTGGATAAAGAGGACAAGGACAGCTTTTATAAAGAAACAGCACGAACATTTGATCAGATTCCGCTTTCCAGCACATCACATTAAATTTGTACAAGATTTCAATGCGAAAGTAGGTGGGAGGATATGCTCAAGCCAACGAAAGTCTCCACTTGCAGGGCAGTGACTAGTTAGACTAGTGAATTTTGCCACCGATAAAAATTTAATCATAAAAAACTCCGTGGCTCTACATCCCTGGAGGGACTTGGCCTACCACCCGACTGTTGCGTCATATACCGTGGCAGATGGCAGGATTGGGGTGCATGTGGTCAGCACGCCGGCACCCACGGCCGCTAATGGTGGTTTTCATGACCGGAGCCGCTACTTCTCTATCAAGTAGCTCCTCAATTTGAATCACGAGGCCGAGTGCATCCCTACCAGACCTTCCTACCTCAGAAAAATCCGAGGAAATACCGGGGATCGAACCCGGGCCGACGGATCTGTAGTCAGCGACGCTAACCACATGCCGGCGGACAAATTTAATCATAAAGAGTATTCAAAATTCCCACACTGTATTATTCATCAATACACATCAACTTCGTCAGATGGTAAGACTCATAATCAAATCGACCATGTAATGATAGATACTAGAAGGCAGTCTAATATAATTGTTGTTAAAAATTTTAGGGGTGCTGAAATATAAAAATAAAAATGAAAAAAAAATAACAATTATGCAGTCGGTTGTATTATATCGGGTAGAACATAATCTGTGAGTGTTCGAAAACAGAGTGCTTAGGAAAATGTTTGGACCTAAGAGAGATGAAAATGGGAACTGGAGAAACTAACATCATAACCTGTACTCTTCGCCGAATATAGTCAGGGTAATTAAATCACGGAGGATGAAATGGACTGGGAATGTTGCGCGAGGAAACACATAACTCAAAAATATTGACTGGGAGACCCAGAGGGAAGAGACCACTTTGAAAACCTAGACGTAGGTGGAAGGACAACATAGGGATAATTTAAGGAAGTAGGAATTGTGAGGGATGGGTGGATTGAGGTAGCCCAAACTAGGGTTGAATTGCGGGCTCAGGTAAGTGCGGCATAATGGAACTAATTGCACATTCGCAGCAATGTTTAGAAATTCATTAAGATTTATAAAATAAACCATAAGATAATCATATCCTTATCATAAGATTGCACCTTGATTGTAATCAGTCTTCACCCCATTAATAGTCTCCCCCAACCCCAACAGCAGTATTTGAGCCAAGTTAAATATCGCATACTTTAATAGTGACGATTAAAATACTACACATATTATTACTGAAATATTTTACCGCTGTAAATGTCTACCGGTCATGAAGGATCAGTAAAGAGAGAAAACCGCTGCGGCTTCCTTTCTAAGGTGGAGGTGAGCAATTATAGTTATGTGATATATCATTCTTCGATTTCTACAGTTGCCGGTAATTGAACATATGTATTTTGGCCCCTGAAGGGGAAGGCGGGTTGGGACTACCCTAAGCACTTCAGCCTTGAGGCTCATTGTGCCAACCTCCGGAATGGAATGATTTGCAAGCCCAACGGTCCCTCGACAACAGACCCCACCGCGAGCCCCCTCGGAACTCCCCTACATCCAACAGATACCTTTACCATGCCACGTGTGCCGCTGCCTCGGTACCTAGTATAGAGCCCCCAGGTTGGCAGCACACCAGTCAGCAACTTCAGGACCACAAGCCACGGGGAGGACGGGAGAGGCCCACAGCAGGTGCTGGGGGCGAGGGTATACCGGAAACCGGGAAAGGAAACGGGATGATAATGAGAGGGAGTTTGATGATGAAATGGAGAGTGTTGGTGGAATGAGAGGGGGAAACGGGAGGATCCCCGAGAAAAAACCCCAAAGGTCACGGCTTCGTCCACCACGAATGACACGCCCGCCAGGCCCGGGGATTGAACCCGGGACCGCTAGCATGCCAGGCCCACGCGCTAAGCATGAGCCACCGTGACGGCTAATTAAACATAACGAATTACGACAAACAAGACAGTGAGGTAGATTTTAAGAACTGAACGATGCTACGTATCTTTCCAAATGCTGTAGTAGCCTACATAGACTGAAATTGCCTTTTTCATAAATCAACCAGACCAAGGCCATCCAGTAACCTTATTCATTACCATGAAAGGTAAAAGTATTGAGGGTGTTTCAATTTAATGTTTGGTATATTAATATAAACCCAACAGAATAATGAATTTTATTCCTTAGAAATAACGTAACAAAGAAACGTAATAAGTTATAAAAAAACCGTTAGGCCTAATTTAAAGTGGTTGAAATTAAGGCTGCAAGTATCACGATATAGTCTAGATTCAAAAATTTAGGTCATCATTTTATCTACTTCCATGCTCACAAACTAAAAAAATCAGGTAAACTGATATAACGAAGTGCCAGAATGCTTTTTTATTGCTATTATGATAGCCCCATGCAGAAAATAAGTTATTTTTGTAATAGATCTCCGAGTTAAACTCTAGATCAATTCATAAAGCAGGGCTTACGAAAGAACAAAGGTCTAAAGTTTGATTCTTAACCTTAATTCATATTGGTGTAAACTGATATAATAAATTCTTAAAATATGAAAACATTTTACAAAATGCAATGACAATCATATTAATGTTGTAATAGGCCTACGATTCGCTAACATGTTTGTTTC
The DNA here is from genome assembly GCA_964059195.1 of Ectobius pallidus. NCBI lineage: Eukaryota > Metazoa > Arthropoda > Insecta > Blattodea > Ectobiidae > Ectobius > Ectobius pallidus. The sequence continues at coordinate 25,276,067 of CAXKWD010000010.1, read as the reverse complement.
AAATTTAAAGCAGCCATATAGGTTATGAATGAATTAAAGTCAATCTGAAATCAATGTCAGGAATTACATTAGGTGCGAATAAGAAAAATACTCACAATAAAACATAATGCAGATATCGGTAGCTATTCATATCGGTAGAAACACAATATTATATCAATATTCAATGGCTAGTTGTGTTTAAATGTTTTATTTATACTGACATCGTCATGTAGAAATGAATCCACCAAGGCGGGCTAACAATATCAATTGGCAATTTACGTTATGTTTATTGTGGGCCATGCAATAATACTGTAGCGTCTAATATCATTACAAAATTAATACTTATATTAAATTGGAAATGAAAGCATGCTCTTTAATAAGTAATTTCGCCTATTATTTCTATTTACAGAATAGATTACACTAGGACATTAGCACCGCCGTCTCGAGAATTACACTGCCTGTCCATGCTTAATTTTAACATGGAGTTCAGAGTATTGTTAAATTACCTAAATTTCTCCAGTAGAGGCGACACAGTTCACACCCAGATAGCATGAAATTCCAGCAAATTTCAGTTTCCGAGTTTATAGGCTACTTCACATGGCAACACAGCATACGGTAATGTAAAGGGTATTGCAGCTGGGTGAGAAAGGTGCTGCTTTCTGTAATGTCGCCGCGTACGCAAAATTAGCCGTATAGGACAGGCAGTGTATACACGAGTAATACAGTCTCGAAGGCAGTGGACATTAGTTACGGGAACTAGGCCGCTGATTGGTTGGCCGCGAGCCAATCAAAATGCTTCGAATTGTCGGATAACGAAGATTATATTATAATAGATGTGACTGTTAATTACTCTTTATTTCGGTACCGCTCAACCGATTTGTTCCAATATCAATAGGGTTCTTCCCATGGACGTTATAAATGCATATACCAGGTTTCATGAAAATCCGATAAAGCGTATTTGAGTTATCGAGCGTACCGTATTGGCACTTAATAATTATTGTAACAAGAGTACTTTTAGCAAATACTCTCAATAAGAATACCGCCCACTCTACTCTATTCCCTTTGTTCAAACTGTCCACTAGCACAGAGGTGCCATCTGTTGAGTGGGAATGGGCAGCAGTATCAGAAGCTACTTAATGAACCTATATAGCTGCAGAAATAAATTTGTTTTTCAAAGTCCTGATGACACAGTATCTTATTTTTGTGCTTGATAATGCAGGAATTAGGTCGGGAAATAACATAATTTACACTACCGCTAAACTAACTTAATTAAATGACGATAACGCTAATTTTTAAGTAAAACTTCTTTAGCCGCGGTAGGGGTAAATCGAGGGCTTGTGTAACGCTCAAAATCGTCACGAAATTAGTGAGGTGTGACGGAACGGACTGCACAGAAAACAATCAACTCAATGATTAGGCTTATCCAAAACTGAAAAAGTCCAAAAATTAAAAATTAAAAAATCCAAAATTTAAAAAGTTAAAAAATCCAAAATTAAAATATACAAAAAATTAAAAATTAAAGATCCAACATTTAAATAATCTAAAATTTCAAACTAACAAAATTCAAAGAACCAAAATTAATAAGTCCAAAATTTAAAAAATAAAAAATAAAAAATTAAAAAATCTTAATATCCAGTAAAATCACATTTTACGCTATTTTAGCACTAAAAAACTAGTTAGGATATTTGTTTACCATACTCTAAGACATGCCAATGTAAACAAGAAAATGTTTCCTAAGTCGGGTGTCCACCCCCGGGAAATTTTAAATGTTGAACTAATAATGAAAATCATATTTTACGCTATTTTAGCACTGAAAAACTAGTTAGCAAATTTGTTTACTATACTCTAAGACATGGCAACTTAAACATGAAATTGTTACCTAAATTATAATACTTATTACTATTTATAAGAAAAGTTAAATAGCACATGGAACAGTGGACATAATAGGCCTACTCATTATGTTACGAAAAGAAAATAACTGCTATATCATAACTTATTTGACACACCAACAAATCTTCTTTAATTAAATAAATATATTTTTTAAATACAAATATAGAATTTTAGGTTTTGACTCTTGGGGGTCTGAACCCCCTTTCCTAATCCACTGTGGATTCTGCTTCTATGTTGTCTATTTGGTAAAACTTCTGCAATTATAATAATTGTCTTAAAAGAAAAACACCTGACGATAATAATTAATAATATACATTTTTTTCCTTGCGCCCCCCCCCCCGGGTACGCCCATGGCTGTCGAAATTCTTCATCTTTATCTTTATAAAGAATTAAAAAAGACCTTTTGAAGTTATAGAACTTGGCCGTTTTTATTTATAACATATAAAACTCTAATTTTGCAACAATTTTCAACCCCGGCCAGAAAATTCATAACACGATAATATTCCCCCCCCCAAGAAATTTCAATGACGCAGTTTGCGTCTTAACCCACCCCCCGTGGGCACCCTGTTTTACTAGAATTTATATTATATTTTCGTACACAAAACACAACAGACAAACGTTAACTATATCAGCTGACGAGTAACTGCCCTTTCCTGCTCACTGGCGGCGCTAGTAGTAGCGTGTCCCGGAAAAAGACAGGGAGTGTACGGTATTACTTATAGAGAGTATTTGCTTTTAGTCCACCGCTGTGGCTCAGGGGATGCGTTCAATCATCTCACGCAGCGGGCCCGGGTTCGATTCCTAGTTGGGACAAGTTACCTAGGTGAGGTTTTTTCCGGGGTTTTCCCTCACCTTTGAGATAAATGTCGGGTAACTTTAGGCCATTGTGGATATCATCTGGCCGTCATTATCATCTTCATCTCGCCTTGTTCTGAGTGAGTGTGTGTGTGAATGGTGTGTATCGTCCTATGTGTTCGTGTTGTCTCGGAGGTGGCCCCGGCATTGGGCTGATCACTCATCCGGGGAGACCCTCCATGTCCTAGTCTGGTCAAAAAAGTATGTATGTGATCCAAAGATAATCCCTCTCCCGACAGGTCGCGGCCCTGTACGGCCCGGGCGGCTTGGGTCGCTTAAATCCTAAAAGGGAGAGGTAAAACTACGAGAAAGAAAGAACGAAAGAGTACTTTTAAAGATATGAGTGCAAATTACAGAATTTACACAAGCCAAACGGGAATAAAAGCGTGGTTTTGTCGGACCAAGAACAGAAATTCCCTGGTTTGAGATATTGCAAACATGTGAAAATCAGTCTTTAAAACATAAACGGTTATTTTATTAAATATTTTAATTACTATTTGCAAAAGACAAGTAATACTAAGGTTGGACATTTCAGCAGCCCCTCCCCACTAGTGTAAAAGGATTTCTATATTATGGTTTTGCACTGTTGCCAAATACACGGTTAAAATAAGGACATATGTAGAATCCTTTAACGTGATATAAAATTTTTGTCGTCTGTCTCAATTCACATTCATAATTACAAAACTCTAATTAGTTTATTACGTAATATAGGCCTACTGATTTAAATCTGAATTATTCACACGGCCTCTTTGATCCTGTCTGTCAGACCATGTTTTAAATTACTGAATTATTTGCACAAAAAGAGAACGTTGAGCTGTCATTTAATGACAGAAGTAATAATTATAGCTAAAGTATTACGTTTTAATGTTGTGATGTTTCGTTAGGGGGTATTATTTCTTAGCCTTGTTGCAAAAACGGTGCTGAAACATCATGTCGTATAATGACTTTCTAAAATTGCTTTTCTTAAAGAAAGCCATTATGGAAAACCCTTATCAATACTGTTCGCGTTATAACCTTTCTGTGCATCGAGATTATATCGAGATAATTGTGTGCTGATTATTATAGCTTTTCCAGCTTCGCCGTAACGTCAACACGTCTTGTTGACATTATTTCTCAATAAAATAAAGTTAGTATAAACACGTCGCAACGCCTAAGATACATAGGACTGGCAACCCAATCAGCTGAGCTGTATGAATGTCTCTGCAACTGCCTCTCAGGCGTTTTAAACATTTATCCTGGCCTCTCTGAAGCTCTTCAGTCATCACCAGGCTTTAAAACTTAGTGCCCGAACCCACAGAGGGAATTGATTCCGGTTACCAACAACCTGAATGTAGGGGGTGGAGGGTGATTGCGTAGGCTGACAAGACAGTCATTGATAGTAGTACTGAGAAGTAAATGCGCTCGTAGTACGGTGGCTCTCAAATTGGTCAACAGTGTACCTTGTCATTGTGCGTGTTTATAAATTTATAATACGTGTTCGGCATGCCGAAAGTAAAGTGTTCTAAAACGCAATATATTGAAATATTTGGGAGGGACTATTATACACAAACAGGAGGACGTATCGTTTTGCATGCTTGTAATGTGAGTTTAGAGAATGAGAAGTTATTTTGTGGTCTTCTTATACCTGTATTCCGATTTGTGTACTATCACGTGAACTAGCATATGGTAGCTAGCGCATACGCCGAGCAAAGTCTGTACAGTATGGTTGCTGTTAACATATTCGATCGGGCACTAACTTTTAAAGCCTGGTCATCACATGTCTCAAGGTAAGTCTTGCCGAACGGGGAGGTCTTTTTGGCAGATTTCTAAGGATGGCTATGGATAGATGACTACGGCTATAGTCACGTTCCTCACTACCATATAATTAATTAATGAAATAATTAATTAACAGAAAATGAAAAAAGGAAAAAGGTCGGAGAATGTTGACCTATGGTCTACATGATTAACCTTTGTACAGTGCAGTTTGGCGCGAAATTCTATAACTACTTGACCTGAATTTTCATAGTTTATATTTAGCGTGTGTTCGAATCAAACGAGTGCATAAAGCTGCGTCTCCATTGATATACATTTAACACCAACATGTCAATATTAACAAGTTGATATTGACATGTATATTGCAATTTCGCGTTCCAATTGACTTGACATACAAACCCAGCGTGTTGCACTTACATTTTCAGATATTAATTTGTTTTCCGGAGAAAATGGACAACATGTCAAGTCAATTGACTATTCGGTCAATATCGGCTTTGTTTCGGGAATTTCCGGGAAACAAAAAGCGATCGCAGCTTAATCGACTTTGGTTCGGGAATTTCCGGGTGAACAAAGAGCAGTCGACAGCTTCCTCAATATTCCCGGCATCCATTTTGTATTATGTGAGTATTTGGTATATCAGTGTTCTCAATAGTATTAATAATAATTTAGGAATCGCGCACAATGTGCATTATCTTAACCTAAGACTTAACCTAACACCCAGTCCTGAACCCGGGGAGGGGATCTTTCACTACTGAAAAATCCCCGATCCGGCCGGGAATCGAACCCGGGCCGCCGGAGTGGAAGGCAGGCGTGCTACCGACTCACCCACGGCGGCGGATTGTAGTATTGCATCTCAATAGTATTGCATCTACTTTTAAAATTATTTTTTATGGCATACTCCATTGTTGAAAAATGTGATAGTTATTTTGAAAAGATCAAGACATCTGTACAAAATTAGTATTTAAGAAAGCCATAGACAGTTAACAAGAAGATAATAACGAGTATATAAAACTACTCTCATTTTGTAATGTTGGCTGCCCTCTTCAGAGGCGTTTTCTTTGTGAATGTTATACATTTCTGTTCGTAACCGCGCCAACACATGTTAACCTATAGTGGAGACAGTTGTTAATTCGCAAACCACTTGACTTGTATACATCAACAAGTTGATGATAAACATTTAACATATGTTAACTGCAACATGTTGGTGTTTTAAATGTATATCAATGGAGACGCAGCTTAAGTGCTCTAGCACATCACTTTGTAATATAAAATATGTGTATTCAAAACGGTGCATATTAATTACCTCAAAATACACAGGTCTGCAGCTAAAAAACTGCATAGGATGTCTCTTAATTTTCGTACAGAATTTTACTTCCTAATACCTAAAAAAATACCAAAAAACTTCTATCACATCCATTTTTTGTGTAAGTGAAGTGGTTATATTTATTTTTCATAAAATTTATGGTTTATTGAAAATCCGGTATTTTATCTTACAAATTCTCATAAACAATTGATTTTTACATTAATTTATTCAATTATAGCTTATCTATACAATATATAATGTTAACTGTTAGGGGTGAGTGGTGGAGGGGGGTGGCACAAGTCAAAGAAGTTCAGTATCGCACATGAAAGTAGAGCCGCCATCAGTAGACACATCGCTTTCAAACTGAACAGTGCTGTTGTTTCTATTTCGTAATCATGGCTCCAAGAGGTTGTGTTATGTCTCCTGATAGCTTTTGTTTTATTTGTGGTGAATACACTGTGAAACGTCAACAGAGAAACATTAATGATTTTGTGAAGAAGGTTTATTTTGCTTACTTCAAATTAAAACTTGAGGATCAAGACAAACCATGGGCCCCTCACAAGGTGTGTAGAAGATGTGAGGAAGATCTTCGTTTGTGGTTTAAGGGTAAGAAAAGCTAATTTCGTTTTGGAATTCCTATGATATGGCGTGAGCAGAAAAATCATACAACCGATTGCTATTTCTGTTCAGTATATGTAAAGGGATTTAATACAAAAAATAGAAAGAACATATCTTATCCTAATCTTGACTCAGCTATTCGTCCAGTGCCCCATAGCTCTGAAATACCAATCCCACAGCCACCTTCCAGTTTAGATGAATACTTGAGTGAGTCAGAGGACGAAGACATACCTCCCCAGGACGAATCTAGCTCAGATTTTTCTGTTGACGAGGGGCCTGAACTATTTTCTCAGAGTGAGCTCAATGACCTAGTAAGAGATTTAGGTCTATCAAAAGATGCAGCCGAATTGCTAGGTTCGAGACTAAAAAGAAAAAACCTTCTGTCATCTGGTACCTCATTTTCGTGGTATAGGCACCGAGAGAAAGAATTTACTCAGTTTTTCTCCAAAGAGGGACATCTAGTTTTTTGTAATGATGCACAAGGGCTCATGAAGTGCTTTGATGTAGAATATGATTCATCTGAATGGCGCCTATTCATTGATTCGTCCAAAGCTAGTCTTAAAGCAGTCTTGCTGCACAATGGAAATACTTTTGCATCCCTCCCTATGGGACACTCGGTGCATATGGAAGAAAACTATAACGATTTGGCCATTATTCTAGAAAAAATCAAATATCAAGACCATCAATGGATGGTTTGTGGGGACTTCAAAATACTAACCATGCTTTTGGGTCAGCAGTCAGGTTATACAAAGTACCCATGTTTTCTATGCTTGTGGGATAGTAGAGCCAGAGAGCAGCATTGGACCAAAAGTGACTGGTCACTGCGAGAAACCCTAAAACCCGGTGAGAAAAACGTCATCAATACGACTCTGGTTCCACCAGAAAAGGTTTTATTGCCCCCTCTTCACATTAAATTGGGACTTATGAAACAGTTTGTAAAATCACTGCAAAAGGATGGGAATTGTTTTAGATATCTGTGTTCTAAATTCCCGAAGCTGTCTGAAGCCAAGTTGAAAGAGGGAGTTTTCACTGGTCCCGACAGAAAAAAACTTTTATCCGACTCCCTCTTTGTGAAAAGTATGAATGAGAAGGAAAAAGAAGCTTGGGAATCGTTCAAGGGTGTAGTGTTAAGATTTTTGGGAAATACTAAGGATCCTGACTACAAAACCATTGTGCATCGTATGATGGCAGCGTACAAAGCTCAAGGATGCAAGATGAGCTTAAAGGTTCATTTTTTACACTCCCATATAGACTATTTTCCTGAAAACTTGGGAGCTTACAGTGAAGAAATGGGTGAACGGTTTCACCAGGATGTCCGTGATATTGAGAGACGGTACCAAGGAAGATGGGATGTCAATATGCTTGCGGACTAATGTTGGATGCTGAAGCGGGAAACCAAAGATGGAAATCGGAAACGAGTCCGGCGAAGCATCAAAGAGAAGAAGAAAAGGTTTCACAAAAAAGATGAATAAACATAAAATTGTGAATAAATGTCACAAAATGATGTTTCATTTGTTGTAAAAATTAATATGTTTGATTCATCTTAATACTTGAGTGCTTTTTACCAATACTGTGTATCTTTTAGTTTTGCAAAAAAAGCTTACGTGATAGGGGAAAATGGATGCCATTTTTGGAATCAGTGCATTTTAAAACATATAATTTAGTAAAAATATCTCATGCAGCTGAAAATTTTTTTTTTGCAGACCTGTGATATTGTTTCATTATTCTAGTACTTCCACGTGGCCTATATTAAGTAATATAATAATTATATCTTCTAATAACTGAGTAAGAAAACATCTGATAAAGTCCATTATTCGTTACAGTGTATATATTGTTTGTTATTAGTTCAATTTTTCAATGAATTATTAGTATAATAAAAGTTTTCATTCTTCAAAAATATTTGCTGCTTGTGCTTGTAGCCTTTAATATAAGATCCGGGTCTCTGAAATCAGCTACCTGCAGTCCATGCTCTTAGTTATTAAGTGCCAGAATTGTACTTTCGGAGATTGTATGGTGGACGGGAAAATGTCTGCCTGTGTGTCCATGTACCTTTACGCGCGATAACTCACATACGTTTTATCGGATTTTCATGAAACTTGGTATAAACATTTACAACGTCCATGGAAAGAAACCTATTTATTATGGACTAAATCCGTTGACCGGTACTGAAATAACGACTAATTAACTGTAACATCTATTATAATACTATCAGTTGCCCGCGGATTCGCCCACGATAGTTATTTTAAAAAAAAATTAAGAGCACAATAATTAAAGCATTATATTTATTAATACTATTAATATTAATAGTTCGTAAACAAAACTATTAATAATTATAACGAAAGAGCTAAAAAAAATCCACCTTTGGAGTATATTTCACGATTAGGAAGCGCCGCCTGGGAAAAACGACCGGAGATTCGAGTTCCCTAAACCGGAAAACCCCTGTATAAACAATCGATAAATGTTTGCCCATTTAGGCCTATATTCATTATCCCTCTCCCGTCTATGTTGAAAATTTCAGATGTCTGCGGGCTTTCACATTACAAACAAGTGAATCGACCAGGATGGGTTACAAAATTAAAGCGATCGATAATTCCATGCAATATATTGAAAATATCGCGATATAGACAGATAAACATTTGCTCTTACTAGTATAGATAATCTGCGTTATTCTAACACCCAAAGCATTTTGATTGGCTTCGCGGATGGCCAATCAGCGGCCGAGCTCCTGTAACTAATGTAAACAAGATACGTTCAGATGTATAAATTTCTTTAAGTAGAAATAATAGGCAAAATTACTTATTAAGGAGCATGCTTTCATTTCCATAAGTTCTATCCAGCTGGTACTTTACACAAATTTTATAATTTTTCCATTTGATAGCATACAAACACAATATTAATTTTATAATGTTACAATGAAATTGCATGGCCTACAATATACTAAACATAACTATCACGTTGTATCTCGCTTATCTAGGCGCTGAATAACTAAGCGCAAAGGCGGTTGATATAATATTGTGCATTCTATCTAATTGTATGGCTACCAATATGTACATTATATTTTAATATTTCATCGAGCAGCTCTTTCATGAGGTGCGGTACTTGAGCAATCACTTAACATTTACACTGTTTTTTTTAAATATTTTTCATTAAATAATTCTACTGCAATAAATATTAGAATATTCCATTTCCTAGACGGCATTTTGTTATACTTCTATGAAAGTAGGAAGATAATGAGCTTCATATCATAATCCAGGAGCTGACTTGAAAAGGATATCAGACTTCCGGGGAAATGTAAGTCAGAAAAAAGAGAACAATGGCATCATTAGTTAAAACCACTACTACATATTCCAGAATGAACTCGTAATATAAGATCAGCAATTGTAAAGGCATATACGTGTTTCTGTATTCTCCTGCAATCTCTTACGCCCCTCATTTCTCTCTCGCTTCCACTCTTCTGTGACTCTGTTTCCCCTCCCCTTTTATCTTTCCGTCATTTTTTTTATTTCCTACATAAGATTTTCATTTTTCAATTTCTTCTTTTTGTATGTCTTATATCTCTTCTTTCTTCATATTCACTTCATTCTTTATATTCCTTCTTTTTCCTTTTTCTCTCTTTCTTTATTTTCCTATCTTTCCTTAAGTTTATAATCATATTTCTAGGTTACGGTATGCAGGCCAATAATCGTATCCGAGAGCTACGTGGGTCTGGATAACGTTGGTACTTTAATGATAAACACAGAAAACCTTGTGAATGCGGATAGGTATAAGTCCTTCAGAGAACTACTCCACTTAAAGCAGATATGGTATACTGCATTACGCTCAGGTATGACTTCGAAAACAACTACTTTGTTTCATTTCTATAAAACCTTGAATAGTTTACAGAAAGTTCGTGGACCAAAAAATCTATTTAAGAATTTTAAGAATAACCTTAGGATTTCTTTAGTAAAACTTATAAGTTGAGTTAATTTACGTTCAAGTTTCATTAAAATCTGTCCAAATTAAGATTCAATAATTTTTTAAAAATTTTTAATAAAATGCTTTAAATTACTTTTAATCGTGTTCATTCTTTCATTATAAGATAGGCCTAATAGAAATAGGTTTTGCAACATCTTACGAAGTTCAACGTAATCGGCAAATTTTCCAGTGGATGAGTATGGAATGCAATATAGGCCTATTACTTACTTCCAGAACACTGATACCTGTCATTGAGATTGTTTTGTCTGAAACCGATGACATTGCTTGTAGAAGTTACACGAAGTTCTTCAAAATGGGATTGAATGTATCCTAAACAAAAATTGTGTGAACTGACTCAGAAGAAGAACATAGATTATATATACAGAAGGAAACATACAGTATACCCTATCTGATGGAAAAGTATATTATTATTTTCATCAGGGATGACCTTCTGATTCTGAAGTGTTCTTTGATTCTGAAAATCAAATACTGTAGCCTATTACTTAGTCATCTTAGGAACAAACAAGATTTAATATTACAAGAGAGCCAAAAAAACAAAAAATCCCTATCTATGGGTCTCTATCAAGCTAAATTACATCGAAGTGGTAGGCCAATTTGCAAATTTATACAGTAGACGTTCTATATTACTGCACAGCAAAACTCAGGTGTACAAAACGTTATTATAATCAATTTAATTTTTTTTTAAATTAATACTTTCCGACAACGGGCAATATCTCAGAATGGATTAACTGTGTGTTCACGCAAGCTATGGGTTTCTGCTAGCATTTTCTACATGTCTAGTATGAGTGTATATTCAAATGTTCCGCTCAGTGCATTTCTCCCTCTCAGCGCATTAATATCAGTATAAGTCCGCTTATTTCTGTGAATCCCCTTTCATCGGCAGGTGCAGATGTAGCGGCAGCATGACATCACAGCGTCATGTTAGTTAGTCAGTTAGCGTCGAGCCTCCACGCATGAGAGACGTGCTGGAGCTCAGTCCAGATTCCCGCTTAATTCAGACAATAGAACAGAGGTTTTCTATTAATTAGCGAATAAATACATAATACTTCCATTTACAAGTATTATCGTGTGATATTAATTAATCTACACTAGTTACAGTAGATTCAGTGTTATCGGCTTCTTAGATCAGTCTAAAAGTTCGTGTTTCAGTGCGGCAACGTTGCGCAACCAAGCGTTCGCAATAGCTCGTCTATAAAGTTCAGTAGAGTAAAGATTTCAGTGTGAAATCATATTAGAATTAATACAGCTATCATTACGCTCATATTAAGATATAAATTATATTGCTGGCTTAATTAGAAAAATTATTCGCCACGTGTGTACCAAGTTCCCGCCAACGCACATTCCTTTGTTCAGTGCAAGTGCACCTATTTCAGATTCATTATATATCTTATTTCAGTGTTTCTATTACTATTTCAAGTGCATTCGTTACCTATATGTTGTGAGAATAAAGTCCATAGTTTATTACATGATACAGGTTTGTTTCCAACATTACATGCCGAGGATCCCTGTTTTCCAGCACCTGAGATCTATAAGTCCACTCGCTCTAAATTGGTTGTCTGTACCATTAAACAGACTGGTCCTCCTAGTTATCAGAGATTCCTACTAATATCCCTTCCCATCTTTCCCTCTACGGCAGGGTCATAAGCCGCTCTTGTACCCAACACTGTGTGTTCACGCAATCAGATACACAATTCATTTTCTATAATCTGGACTGGTAAAAACGCTTTGTAAGGAATAATGAAAATCTCAGTATGTACCCAAGCTAGAGCAGAACACATCTAGTTAAATATGAATTACTTGTACAATAAATAAATTTGCCGAAAGAGTACCTATCGCATGTTAGGCCTACTGAAAAATTATTATCCTTTCTAGAAAAAAAAAAATGTTCACTTGTCGTTCTAAACGTAAGATTTAAGCGCTTATAGCCTACGCCAGAAAATTAGTATGTTATTAATATCGTTAAAATAAACATTAAAAAAATATATGAAACAGAGAATTTATGAGAATGTTTCAAACAGCAGGAGATGTTCCTCTTTAAGGCCGTTATTTTCAAAGGGTGTGTGATAAATTGTTGAGAGCCTGAATACAGTATTTCATAAAACAGACACTAATACCAAAAGAAGATTAATAAATTGGAAAAGTATAGGTGTGAAACCGAGTAGCCTATGCTGGGAAACTCAGGCCCGTATACACACAGCTCATGATTTATAGGGCCATTCCGCCGCCGCAAACCGCAAATCTTTAACGCAAACCCCCAATAATATGGTAGTGTGTAGTTCAAACATGGTTTTTACTGAATCCACAACAAAGCGACCCTACACTCACCGATAAAGGTTTCAATATTTCACTTTTACAACCTCAGTTA